>CM071637.1:6509175-7919175 GCA_036419045.1 Scirpophaga incertulas | reverse complement strand
TCCATACGCCGTCCTTACATAATTCTTTCAATAGGTACGTAGCTTTACTCTTTGTTGAATTGAGTATTAACTCCATTTCAAAATATTTGGTATATATTTTTTGTTAAAACACTTTGACGGTGTTGTGCTCTCAAGAACCATCTTTCAATGTCAGGGCAGAGCCCAATTCATATTAATCGGTCATTACTCTTTTATTCAAATATTTGCGGTTGTATGTAATTAAAAGAAATAAATGTGTAAGAGGTGGTTTATTGATTGCGTTTTCAATATTAATATCAATAATAATTGTGTATTTTTCTAAAAATTCAGACATGGATCTTTGCACAACAGAAAGGAGAACACAATTCATCTCAAACATCATTGAAGTCCTTAAAACTTTTAATACCTTTAGAATTTTTTAATTCAACTAGATTTGACAATGAAAGAAGTACACACTATCATGGTCCTAATTGAACGCACGCAATACCAAGATAATACTGCACATCATCGTATTCAAGCTGGTTCGTTACGTTTGCACTGTTGGTAATTTGATCGTGTTAAATGTGAATCACGGCAGTATATATGTTGCAGACGTAATATAATTGAATCGTGGTATAAAGACGCAGACAATAATAAATAACCACAATATATTTTAAATTCTTTATTATTATTCTCAAGATACAATTTTAAGGTGTGCCTGGAATCTCCATTCTTCTGAAAGTTATGTAGATATTTCTCAATACCTACTAATTATATAATGATACGATTTTCTACTTTCCTATTTACCGTCTACAACAAGAATTAAAGAAATATAGTAAAATAAAGTTTGATTAAAATACATTTTCAAAATAAATTACGTAGGTATATAAAAATTACGATTTGATATGGTTGGTGTGTGTTTGTTAGTGTATGCGATGGATAAAGTAGACCTAATAACAATATGTTTTAATTCTTAAAAATTATTTAATATTAAACATGACAACTTTTATCCAAATCAATAAAAATGCCTAAACATTATTGAGAATTAAAAATTAAAAAAATATGACCCATTAACTAATAAATCAACTCTTATTTGGCGAAATGATAGTGTATCAACCCTAAGAAGTGTCAGCAATACATCAAACTTTACATTCAAACTAAGAACACCATTGCTGTTACGAGTGTCATAAGCACAGAACAATATTACTCATAGCCGAGATAAGAGCTGTCGCAAAACTGACATGTAAAATCTGACGCGTTGCAGCATGTACAAAGCAAAACATAATGAAATTTTGTTCCTTTTTTTATGTCTGTTATTAAACTCAAAACTAATTTAACTATACTTTAGTATATCAGAATTTAACATGAGCTTAAGTGTAAGGGCTTAGTTTTGTAATTCGCAAATAGGTCCCGATAAATTGTTTCTTTTTTTGCAGTCAGATTAATTTAAATTAAATAATTAAATTGACACTTTTTAGTGTCTCAGCCTTTTATTTGAACACACACATTTGGCCGATTTATATACTATCAAAAAAACTATAAATAGGTACAACCATTTGAATGCATTGAGTCCATTTTTTTTGGAAATAAATTCAATTAATATTGTAGTATAGTACTAATACAGTACTATTAAATAGTATTAAGAGAATCAAATTAAATTGAATATATCAAATCTAGTTACTATTTTAATATTTACAATTCAGCCCATTTGTCATGCCCACCGAAAGAGCGATTTATCATGAACTTTTCAAGATGGCGGTTCTATTACCCTATATACATATGCAGGTTCATAGGTACCGTATTACGGTGGTCATGCTAAGAGGACATGCCTTACCATCATTTATATATTCTTATTTAATTTAGACATAATTAATTCTTATTAAGTAATCAGAAAAAACATACCGAAATATTAAATTAATAAGTCAAATGTTCTTAGAAGAGGATTTCGCTTTATAACATTCAGATAAAAGAATCGGTAGTTTAAAAATCTATTTCTAAGTTATTGTAAATTTAGGTAGGCTGCTGGATTTGAATAATATGTAAGGTGTTGGTAATCTATTGGAGAGGTTCGGTCTCGTTTTGCGGTCCGCCTTCAGGTTCGGTATTAGAGGCAGCGTCGACCTGTCCGTTTTCCGGCATGTTTGCCTCGCTCGGCTCCTGTTGTTCAGTGCCTGTGGAGTAAGTGAATATATAGAACTTATAATGCGATGAATTAAAATCGTGTAACATGAATAATATGTTTAAATTCGCAATTAATGCGGTTTCGAATGTGCTATCACATTTACTTGTGTTGTAATTCGTTTGTGCAAACGATTAGTAATGTGATCAGTTAATAGTGTCGCTTATAAAACACCATTCAGAATAATTTGTTAACATATACGTAACTAAATCACTGGTACATAATCACTGGGATATGGTTCGGTTCGGTAAGGAAGCAGTCCCGGTACCTTCCAAGAACCCGTTCCCTTATCAAACTAAAGAGAGACAAGATCCAAAAGGTCATAGCTACCATAACTAGACACTGCCTTTTAAACAAACACCTGTACACAATTAGTATAACAGACAGCCCCTGGTGCAGAGGGTGCATGGAGGCTGAGGAAACGCCACAGCATGTTTTTATGGAATGTGCAAGGTTGGCCGACCAACGGGAGAAACTACTTCATTCCCCGGCGTCCCTGCCAGAAGCATGCAGCAGCCCACGGAGGCTGCTGGCGTTCTGGGAGGAACTGGGATGGATGGAGTAGGAAGGAGGCAGACGCAGGAGAAGGACGCACAATGGCCCAATCATGAGGCTAAGTGCGGTGGAGCCCAGCCAAACTAACTAACATATACGTAAAAAGTTGTTTACAAAGAGATCAGACCTTAGATTACTGATACAGATTTAGACAGGAAAAAGAGATCAGCAGACCTATGTAAGTCAAATGATTAGTGAAAATGATTATTTACAAAATTAATTCTAAATGTATTGTTGGTTAATATCGAAATTTTGTCAAATAAAATTAAGCAACAAATTTAAAAGAATTCAATTTGAGTTACTCAATAGGCATGCATCGGACTATAGATTATTATTATAGGTTTCTTTTAAAAATACTCTATGAAGTTCGAACGTGAACTTCATAGATACCTAATTCATACTTTAGTTTAGTACAGCCGTTAGTCACTACTATGATAAGTGGTGAAACGAATAGTTATATGATAGCAAGCAGCGATAGTAAATAGAAGATAGCGTATCACAGTAACGTGAAATATGTAAAATGTAGCACGTGTGTAAGCGTTTATTTTGAAGCGAAAAAACAATGATAGTCTTGTGTTCTTAATGTGAATACCTGTGACAGGCGCAGCGCGTTGTATGGCTGCGCGCAAGCGCTCTTGTCGAATACGCAGCGCTGCAGCGCGCACAAGCAGCTCCATGCGAAGTCGCAATTTCTTTGTGAGCTCCAGTTTGATATTCCTATTTAAGCGGTCCTGTATGCCAGTGCAGTAAATGACAGGACAATCGGACTCCTGCACCAAACCAAACCAACGTATTAATTCAGAAGTACTAACACAAATCTTTAAGTATTCTTATTTAATAATTTGTTTGAAAAATATGTTCACTATATTGTGTTGCTATCGGGTCAGGTCCAGGATTAGAACCAACAAATAACCATAGTTTCGATTTTCAAATTCCGTATGTACATAAATCTGACAACTATGATGAACAAAACATAGTGAGAGATCTTGCTGTCTCGGTTTGGCAAAATGTTTTTTGTTAAAAAACCATTGCCATTATTAAAATTACTTACTTACTGTCTCGGTGCAGATTGTGCATGCCACGAACTCTCACTGGGTCGGCATAGTTGACTAATTCAAGCAGAATAAACGTACATTTATTAAAACCTCATTTAAATTCTGCCAAATCGAAATTAATTGATAGTGTTTCATTATTGTCAATTCAGCAAAAAGGCATGGACATCGGCCTTCCTGAAGGATCTATAAACCAAATAAAGACGGATCGTCTTAGGGCGTTCGCTGCGTTAAGCGGGTGCCCGTCGCGTGTGCCCGCGCCGTGCGCCCGCCTGCTCGTCGCGGCGTCCGCCACGGGCTCCCGTCTAACGCAGCGCCGCCAGTATAAATTTGATCGCGTAGATGTACAGTCGATAATTATGGATTTTTGATACATTACTTAGCCAAAAGACGACGACGTGAACAAAGGCGTCAGCCAATCAGCCCATATGTCATGTCTGAATTGTTGTGTCGACAATTTGTTACCAAGTTTTCATTATTAAAAGAAAATGACAACATTTTTTTTAAGTTATTTTAAAATGTCACCGTCTACGTTTGACGAACTGTTTTCGGAACTTAAAATATATATAAAACGTAGTTCTAATAATACGACGAACTTCCAAAATAACTCTCGTTTGTATCAATATTAAAAGTCATAGTTCAGGCGTTTCACTTATTATAAAGACTGTACAAGCACTCAATGATTTTGTAGAAACAGTTCCGCTCGCGTGCTCCGTCGCGCGTACACCCGGGCGTGCCCCGTTATTTATCCGCCTCAAGCAGCGCTGCTCTATGAATAAATGACATGAACAAACCCGCGGAGCGGACGCACGCGTCGTGTACCCGCTTTACGCAGCGAACGCTCTTAAGCTGTTAGCGTCTAGCGCCTTCCCGCGATCTTCACCAAACGCACACCACAGCTCAGCGAGTAATGTGCTCTACCCACTGCTCCTTTACTACTAAGTACTACTCGACGATATCCGTAGACGAGTTATTAGTACACCGGTTTCAAAGGTCGCCGTCGCTGAGGTCCTGAATTAGAATCCTGGCGATGTTTGTGCAATGAATGCGAGCGTTTATTCATGGTTGCTAATATATATTTCTATGAAATATATTTATATATGTATGCCTATCCGTTACCTTAGATCCCATAATACAAAACTTATCGTGCTCACTGTGGGTTGTGCTAATTGGGGACGCCCCGAGCGCAACGTCTTCGTTGCACTCCGCGAGTCGAGCTAAGTCACGCCTTAACTTAAAACTACAGATAAATAGAAAAGAGATCTTACTTGGCAGTGTTGCGCATGACGATAGACTAACGTCATGAATTGCTGGCACAGACGGCAGTCCCCCTTAATCTGTTTTTGACAAGTTTTCGTGTGCATCCAAACCCTCTTAAGCCTCTTGCACTCGGGCACTTGACACGTTGCCTCGTCGAAGCACTTCGACGTGTGCAGCAGTACCATCTTGATCTTGTGAATCTTTAGCCACATTATGCAGCGCTGGATAGAAAGCTGACGCCCCTCCACCGTGCTGAGGTCCACCGGTGATGGACATTCTTCGGGGCGCATCCAGAGTCTTGCCATCGTGTGCAGACGCTCTCCTCGTATTCCAGCACTCACTGCTCGGAGCAGTCGCGCTTTGCACGTTGTACCTGAAGGCAAGAAGATAGTCAAAGATTTTGGATCGTTTTGCAGAACAAAATAATACAAACGGAACAAAAACTTTCATTTGTAGCATATATCCAGATGCAATTACACTCATATATTGAATATTGAGTATCAGTTGATGATACGCAATATTTAATATCTTTTTGAAAACATAGTGTCCACTAAATATATTACATGCAATATAGAGCAGAGAGTAAGTAAAGTACAGAAGAATTTGTTCAGAATGCAATCCTTGATGTGACTAATAGGTGGAGATAGCCAATAATGACAAGATAAGGATCCGATTTTTTCTATTTTTTTCTATCCACCATATCACAAATATTTAAATGATATTATTGTTCTTAGCAAAATAAATAAAATCCTTGTCAACTAGTTTTAACTTATTCCATAAGAACGCTCAGATATTAAAATGCTATTGTAAAATATTGAATGCAGTTTTTTTATTATTATGGAATGTTGTTTTAAGTATTATTGCTAATCTTTATATTCATTATAGCTTAGCTATTCTATTAGCATTCCTTTACTCGAACACGAGGCTGAGTTAATAAAACAAACAGCAAACTGTTAGAACTATAGCTGATAAGTCCCAGAAAGGGTTGCTCGACACAAGTCTTCTAGTCTTATGCTGCCAACGCATAATTTACTTGGTACTTCTAACTCTCTTACCTATTTCTATCGCAAAGAAGTGGTGCTTGCATTGTTGTCCGAATTGCCGTAGCGACGCGATAACGTGACTTGCGATGTGGCTCGCGATGGCTGTCTAGTTGTAACCACAGAGATTGCTACCTATTAAATACAGGCACCAAATGTCGCTTACTAACAGGACATGAACATCATCACTGGTTTGCGCGGTACCAAAAAAACAATTGTGAAAATTGTTTCATTGGCTCACCGCTCGTCGCTTCGCAAGTCGCATCGCATCTTAGGTCGCGTCGCTGGTAACAAATGGTCAGGGAATGACAGATGCAGAAAATTTACTGGATACTATGTGACTATATGTAGTCATCCTCAATTTTAAATTATAAAAAAAAAGTTTTAACATGGCTTTAACTAGACCTAGAAAATAATTCTGATAATACCCTCAAGAGTGTGAGCATCAGTTTTAAGCTAAGATTTATTTAAGAACAGACCAAAAATGTTAATATTTCCAATCATAGCCAGATTACAGGCCTGGACTTTATCCTGTAAGTTCTCTAAGAACGACTCCGAAGGCTAAGGGCTTTCGCGCATTGCAGATTGTAAATCGGCCGATAGTTTAATCGAGCTTACAATCGTTAATCATAACTTTATTATTTAAATCAAAAGAGTCATCATTCATTAATTTAATGTTAATGTCATTACTTGCATACATTACAAACATAATTGGAGCTCGACTAGATAAACAAAATAAAACAGTAACATAAATTTTCCTTGGGTGGAATTGGGATCTTCGTCTTATAGGTACGTATAACGACGTGGGTTCGAATTTCGAATCCCACCCGCGTCGGAAATTTTATATAATAATTGATATATTCATCTTTATTTTGCATACATAATTGAAGATAATTGCTAGTTAAGTAATATGTAAAATTGTATTTGGAACAGCACAAGTAGGGTCACAGAAAAATCGCAAAATTAAATGTATACCTACCGCATGGTACACATACTGTTGCGGTTATTGTGGCCAAATCATGGAAGATTCGAGCAATACGGAAGAAATGTAAAAATAAAAAAAAACTATAATTCCGTCTTATAGGACAGCTGAATAAGCAACTTGCAAAAACTGCATTGCTGCGTTTATCGATCTCGTTATTACGTCATACCTAATATTATGCATCTAACATTCAAATAACTATATATGCGCTAATAGTCCTCAAACTCAAAAACCCCAACGGTTCTTTATTAGTCTCAGTTGAGGTTTTTCTACCTCAATATTATTTAGTTAAATTTCGATTCGCACGATTACATAACTTTGCTTAAATACTATCACAAAGACTTCTAAGTATTAACAATGCGTAGACGATATACGCAATCGATGAAACTTCCGACATTGCGATTATCGATAATTCTGTCCCAGGCCTACTCAAATCAAAGAAAGCCGCAGGCTTATAAGTTGACATTGCTTCATTTGAACCATGTCCAATTTGAACAAAAAGTAAAAATGAAATAATAACGGACAGGTATAAAATTGCACCAAATATACATAATATATGAAGACATAAGTGTTTAGTTAAACAATAACAATGTACTAGCATGGTAATGAAGCAACAAGCAAAATGTCTTACCTAGTCCCGAGGGTTTCACGACGCAGGACGAGATATTAATTTATGGGCTTGGGTTCGATCAATACTAAAGCCGGAGCGGATGTTGTTTTCTTTTTAAAGTTTTTCGGTTTTACTGCAAACTCAAAGGAATCACACATACAGCTGGGTATGCTGATATTTTCTATAATAATGAACTACATTGGATTTAATGAGTGCTGGATAGATTTAGAATACTCGTGTGAGCGCATGGATGTCGTTACTATTTGAATTATTGATTGTACCGCAATTAATTCTCTACGTATTGGCTAGACAGCGACAACAGGTTCACCTGTGACATACATCGGGTCTTAACAATAATTTTCTCTCGTTTTTCGTCTCGACCTGAAGGTTAATTGTCTGTACGTGTTGTTTCATATTGATTGTAACCTGTTGTTTGTATATAATAAAATAAAATTAGATGCTTTCAGTGTTACAGTTGACTGCACTGTATTGGGGAGGGAAAACTGAAAACCATTACTTTGAACGGTCTTCTTAGATCGTGTTTAAGGGCATTTTTAATGAGATAACAGGAGGAAAGAAGAAGTCCAAATGACAAAGAACAGTCAAATTTTTATGGTCATACCCTACTACTACACCGAAATAAATATTTCGACTAGACATTATGAGTGCCAAGTTTAATCTCCCCCCGAATTTCTCTCCCGCTTAAGAGAACCCACTCAGAATCAGGAAAGTCCAATTCACCGAACAAGGGCTATCTAGACCAAGGATATATTAAATACTAAAAGCAAGCTTTTCATGTCGCGATGGGCCGTAATGTATCGATTACTATTAAACTCGATAGTAGTTAAGTATTAGACTCTGTGGTGCTATGACCTTTTTTTAAAAAAAGTTAAGGGCATGCGCGATACTGGCGCGCCAAGTAGGTGACTTAGGCGGTATTTGAAAATATTTAAAGTGTTTCGAAACTGATTTAGCGCGCCAATAGTTTGAATTAGTTGGAAATATAGGGATTAAGGTCCAATTAATGTTGAATAGACTAGGCCTAGTATTTGAATCCATCCTTAATGTACCATACACAATTTAATTGTGTAAGATTTTGTATCAATAACGATCTAAGCGGTCTCGGACAAATCTTATCTATAGAGCTAGTTCGTATTACACAGGGTTACCAAGTAAGTCTACCTAGATTCGTTAAGGACGCGTATTTTCCATGGTTTCTGAATAATTTAACTATTAGACACATATTACATTCTTTATCCAAAATAAAGAATGTAATGTGTAATTAAAGAGTCTTGTTTGTTTATTTTTAAAAAGATAGAATAGATATTTTATAACTTCAAATACGAAAGTTGTACCTAGTTTTATTAAGTAGGTCGTAATAGATGAGTGAAAGTTCTTTGTGGAATTTACAGTTCCGTTGCAAATGTGCTTTAAAATATCCTATAAAGTATAGTAGTCTGCATGTAAAAATGGAAAAATAATAATATCAGGACGTACTTATTTCAAAATAAAATTAAAAAATGAATGTCGCAACATAATTTTGGAATAGTGTATTCAAGAGTCTAAAAATATTTGTGACTAATCAAATAACCTGTATATATCACTTAATTCATACAAACTTCGGAGCATTGTGTGGCTACTTTATAGGATATTTTAATTTCAATTTATTTATTGCATTAATATTGCACACTTGCAATGGAACTGTAAACATAGGACGCCGAGGGTACTTTTGACGCGTCCGATGGTGGCAGATGAGAACAAGATTGACTGTGCAGGATGATAGCGCAGTATACTCGATAGATGTTGATCGTGAAATCCAATCGGGATACATTTTCTATAGTTGTAAGTCATGACTGCTTTGTCTATAAGTGCACAGGCCATACGCTAATACCACAGTTTCTTCCAAAAAGATCACCGGAGAGCAGCCAGCTGGTTTAAGTTAACACCGGTTTGTGGTACAAACCGGTGTTAACTTAAACCAGCAGTAGGTAGTAGAGGAGAGAATCCTTTGTCAAACGCTACTACATCACGATGCATCTCGTCCTCATCGTTAAGGTAATGTCTGACGCTGCTTCGATCATGGTAATGGCGTTCTTGCTATTTGAAAAACCCGGACAAATAAAAAGTTTATTAGTCTTATTTTTAAAAATGGTTAAATAATAATGTGGAGCCCCAGTTACATATTTATTTTATTTTGATTATTTATTTTTGAAGTGAATATGTAATTAAATATTCTATGAATATTTAAAGCGTTGCTGTTATCAATATCGAGCAAAAATGAATAAAAAAAATGTCACGTTTGTATGAATATACCCTCAAATATTTGTTTTATTTTTAAAGTGAATATATATTAAGCATTCTGTGTATATTTCAAGTGTCTACTTGTTTCCATTGACAAGCAAGAACTCATCTTTATTGTATGGCAGCCTCTTTAAATATTATTTTTTTGTATTATTGACAGAAGGACAGGGAGACATATAGACGGCCATTGGAGCCATGGTAATTAAGTCCTATATTTGCCTTTTGTTAACACAAAACTCTAAATACCACTTAATAGCTTACTTTTGGGGAATGTGTAAATTTCAACCATAAGGGTTCACAACCGAGATGAACCGTCGATGTAATATATGTTGCGCTGTATGTAGTCTGCTAAACAAGGTATCCTGTTCACTTGACGTCTCTCTCAGTTCCCAAAGGAGTAAATCAGTACAGGCAATACTAGACTCACACTATATTTTGCTTTCGCATATGTTTTACCTCATATTTGTGTACTTCATTCTGAAAGGGTTGCTATAATATGGAGTAAGTTTAAGCAGTTCTAGGTGTTTTGGTGCAAACAATTTGATATTGTCTATGGAATGTGTGAAACCGCATCGCACGTGTCTGTTGGCGGGCGTGTGTGGGGTTCTATTAGCAAGAGTGCCAGGCTTATCTATTAAAGTCCCCCGGTGTTCTCCTTGCCTGGTGGTACATGGTATTGCGATGCCACTACTCACAGTGTGAGATCACCTGCTGTACATGGACGATATTGAGTTGTCCACGGAAGGCTTAAACCTGACTCCTTTAGCAATTTGTTTTTTTTTATAATTGTTTACATAGCCAATGTCAGATGTTTAATTAATTTCTACTTGTAACTTACTTAAGTATCTAAAATATCATAGTTAATTATTTTACCTTAATTATTGAAACTTTAATAAACGTACCTACCTATTTGTTTATATAGCTGACAGATGTCAAATTTTAATTGTCAAAGTCGAATTGTCAATGTCAAAACTAATACTTTAGGATACGTTCCATTTCTTGTAAAATTGTTTTAATTTATTCAACGCTATGTTTCAGATATTTGTAGAATTTATTAAGACTTCGTCTTTTCAAACACGGGAAAATGTCATGATACCATGTACTTAAAAAAAAATTAAAAATAAATAAAAGTTGAGACAGACAAGATACATCCGGCATTTGACCAACAGCGAGTTCGCATTTTTATTTAATAAACCCCAAAAGACAGTGATGATAGGCTTCATTGGTGTCGATGCCACTTAAAACATTTTTCATGAATTTCTGAACTCCCGACAAAAATTTTTTAAGGCCCCAATACCGTAATATTTGATACCAATTTATTAAAAATAATTATACAGACCCAACTCTATAATGAATAACTATATTACAATTAAAAATGAGCAGCACCATTAAATACTTCAAATGCTTTATGCGGTATGAAATATGGCACGTCAAGTAGGAGTGTCCGAGAGGACAATGCTTACTCTTGCCGCTTTCGTCCGCCGCGCAGTGGGGTCTATAGGTACTCTATTATAGCTATGCGCTCCCCCATGTGTATTTATTTCTGCTTAAGAGTCAGTGCTCTTTGCAAAAACTCTTTCTGCTAGTCAGCGATGCTCTTTGTGTAGAATTATTTCCGCCAAGAGTCAGCACCTCTCTTTGCGTAGTTATTTCCGCCAAGAGTCAGCGCTGCTGCTTGCGTACAATTACATCTTTACGACGTATTTTCTTTGTATTCGGCTAAAGTGACCGTCAGTAACTGTAGTCATCTTTGTTTACAAAATATTAATATTGTAATTATTATCTTAGCTTTCCAATACCTATCGTGTTATAAATAAAACATGTATCAAATAGAAAAATATTAATATTTACATATTGTTATACATAGTAGTAGAAAATATAATAATCTGTTATAATCAAAATAATTAATTACATCTATTTAAATAAGCATAATCTTAGCACGATAGGTTTATTTTGTGGCTTTTCATTCAATTTTAATTTCATTCATTTAATTTTAATAGGGAAAGAGAACAAGGTGGCGACTAAATCAGGTAGATGTTAAAAAATTAAAATGATGGCGTAAGTTTCAAAGTATATTTAAATTAATTTCTCAGTTCGATTCAAGTTTACAACAAAATTAACATAGTACAACATTCTTATAAACACTCGTATATAAAAAAATACTGACAACATTAAATCTATCCTTGACAATTCAATATCAAATCAACCTTCAACGGATGGGTATAAATAATAGAAACAACGGTTTATAATGATCACATAATTATATTATAAAATGATTTAATTACAATAAACAGAATAAGTATCATAATGTACCTACACTACGAACAACTTACATTAACGCAGAAGCGGACAGGACGTACGTACTTCCTCTCTCATATTTACAATTTGTACATTGAGCGCTCGATCGGTCATCGTAATACTAAGGTCCGTCGCGGCGCCGGCGCCGAGTTCATCGACAATAAATAGGGGTGGCTCGGCGGCTCACACTATATACAGGCCGCGCGCTACGTGCACTACAACTGCTCCACGAACTTGGTCAGCTGGTCCTGCGGCGTCATGGGCGGCAGCTGCTCGTCCGGCAGCGGCGCGGGCGAGGGCCGGCGCGGCGGCGCGCCCTCGCCCGCACCCGCCGCCGCGCCCGCGCCCGCCCCCGCGCCCACCACCGCGCCCGCGCCCGCCCCACCCACCGCGCCCGCGCCCGGCCCCGCCACCGCCACCGCGCCGAACCGCGCGCCGCCAGCCAGCCGCGCGCCCGCGCCCGCGCCCACGCCCACGCCCACGCCCACGCCGGCGTACGGCGCGCGCATGCCCAGCATGCCGGCGGCCGCGCCCGCGCCCGCGCCCGCCCCCACGCCGGCCTGCTTGTACCACCCGCCCGCCGCGCCGTGCGACATGCCGCCGCTCATGCCCACGCCGCCGACGCCGCCCACCTGAACCAAAAGCATACACAATCAGTTTACACTAACCGATGTAAATCATCAATAAACAACATTTATTAATATAATAGAAAGGCATGTTTACATTTTGCTATTACGACTAAAATAGCATATATTATTTTCTTTGCACAGTTTTTTCCAAAAGTAAAAACAAATCGAAAGTCAAGTGACTGACGTTCGATTTGAAACCTTTGACCAATTTCAAATACATTAAATATCATCGTGATGTCAAAACAAACAACATACCACGGTTATTTAGTTATTAAACAACAATTATGTTAAATAAGCTACTCTTAAAATAAAAACTTAATACAGTTGACTGAAAATGTTAATATTTTGAATGTATCTAACAATACGAATGCATTGTACTTCAGTCAACAGTAATATCAATTTTAAGGATATTACAATAGTTTGCGACCTGTTATATAACTTAACAACTCGATGTTATTATTTACTACGCAATACAATGCTTTTTGTTGTGTGGTTCTCAAATACAATATTTATTCACATTTCCTAGAAAATGTGTGGTTCCTTGTATAGACATTCGTACATACTATACAATTTAAGTAATACAGCATTATTCTTAAATGCTATCCTTTGATCAATAAAATTTCAAGTTGAGGTTGAATTTCTGGATTCAACGAAATATTTTATTTAAATTACTTATTAAGTAACAAAAAGCAACAATATAAAGTTCTTCTTCAAGTGAATTGAAAAAATTGTCAGGTAACTAAGAATAATCTTTTTTTGGAAAATAACTTTTGACACACCATAAACTTTGTTTTATGTACTAAGGGGGCAAACAAGTAGACTGATCTCAGAACTGATGGTAAGCAATTAGTGCAGACCATTGACATTCGCAACACCAGTCACAATACGTTGCCAAACTTTAAAATGGAATTGCACTGTTTTGAAAAGATTTAGATATCGCGTAGATAGACTGTCTAGGCTGAAAATTCTTATAAAAATGCACCGTTGAGTATTACAAACAGTTTAAGACAATGAGGATGAAATTTTTTGTCACGTCAAACAATAGCGGAAACTTTACAAAACATTCTGCGGTATTGATTTAATGACAATGACTTTATTGCGTTCCATAATGTGATACAGGTTTAATATACAAGTTGAGGCATTCAACGATGTTTTCCCGAGAAAAGTTCACGCAGTCAGTAAAAACAAACTCAACTGTATTAACATCCACATAAAATGATCGTCACTGATTTTCAACATGGCATTGATATGCAGAAGTAATAGTTTAGGCGACAACACACCGCCTTGAGGGACACTAGAATTTAACGACATGGAGTCGGAGCATTTACTGCCCAATATAACCTCTATGCTTCTGTTTACTAAAACCTAGTGACCCGTATACATAATTACTTAGGCAGTTCATAGGAAACAAACTTCGAAAGAAGCACTTTGTGCCACACACGGTCTAAGGCCTTCGCTATGTCCAAACAAACCATCAAAGCATCTCCCTTCTGTCGCCTGTGCCCAACTATTTGTTAGGTAAGTACAAAAGATCACATGTCAATAGACTTAACAGAAACTATTGGCATTAAGCAGCTAATAATGCTGTAAGTATCGAAGGAGCTGACTATTGACAATAGACTGGATGGTATGTCCATATCTTTAAGAACAAGGAGGTTTATAGTTATCGGTCTGTAGTTGGATGGATAAGAGCAGCGTTATAACTTATAAGGATGGTTGCACTAAAGCTATCTCTACGAGTTCGATAGTAATTCAGAAGGGTAAGAAAATCTGAAGAGACACTTTAAAACGTCTACCAACTCTGCAACTATGGGATGTAACTGATGTTTTTCAAAGCGCATGTTAAATTCATTCTAATGATAAAAATATTTTTAAAATGAATTCTTATGTGTTTTAATTATCACAGTGCTTGGTATGAATTTTTAGATATCACTAGTTTCTAACACCTGTATTACTAAATGTTATCGTGAATGATAACGAATTCACTTATTGTAAATTGTTATTTGTGATAAAACTGATGTTCCTTGCGCCCATACGTCTTATCAATAAAATACGTCTTGCAAATTGGTTGGCAAAAGGGATTGATATAAAAAATATGAAGCAAACTATTTTTTTCTTTTATGTTACTATCCGACGGGACTTATACGAGGATCGCGAATAGAGAATACAAAAAACAGAGATCCTGCATCTCGGGATCCCGACTAATGATGGAAAAAACGTATCTTTGTTGAGATCATTTGTATTTGGATTGGATCATTTGTATCCGGATCAATACAAACATTCGAATCAGTAAAGTGCTTCATTTGTATCAGTGACTCTGAACCGATTAAATCGGTTCAGGGTCACTGATACAAATATTCTGATATCTGATCTGATATATATATTGATTCATTTGTATCTGTGAATCGTGTAAGCGTCGCGTATCGAATGAAACCGAGATGCAATTGAGCGATGTGATCCGAAGCGCTCCGACTCTGAACTATTTTCTTATCTCAATTGTGCGAGCGCCGCGTGCCGATTGAAACCGAGATGCAATTGAGGGAATGATTCATTTGCAGCGCTGTTAGAGATTTGAATCAGTGAATCACTTGGAAGAAGCGACTCACTGAGTCGTTTCTGGAAAGATTGACACATCTCTAATCCCGATAGTTATCCAATGTGGTTCGAAAAATGCCGAGACTACATGTGTAATTTTGCGATTTTCGGTATTGTCACAAATATGTCTAGTTTGTGTTCCGTATTTCGTTGCGGCTTGACCTTGCCTAGATTATTTTAATAACAATTACTGCATAACGATTAAAACATCCCTGAGATAAAACGCTGTCCGATACGTATTACACAGATACAATCGTAATAATATGATTGAATTAATATGTACACAAGTATGTTGAAATACACTTCGAAGCAATGCTAAGTCCTTGTCTTACGTGTTGTGATTCTTTTGCTATTTTATCAGTAATCATTTAAAGTCTGAGTTGAACGAGAAATATACCTGTCTCTCTCTCCAAAGAAATGGAATTACATAGGCGTTCATTACGTACCGTACTAAGATAGGTGTACGTACGTCCGGGTGGGCAGCAGGAGATGCTGCCCACCCAAAAGAAAGGGGGGGGTCGCCCAACCTCCCGCCCCGACCCCGGGGGCGAGCGTAGCGATGGACGTCCAATCTTAACATGGACGTCCAAAGCACAGGGTGCAGGGTGCTCCAGGGCAACCTCAATCACTGCCGCGCAGCGCAGGATCTTATGATCCAAACGCTCGCGGAGGGTGAGGTTGCCCTGGCGGTCGTCGCAGAGCCCTACTCTGTCCCGAACCACCCAAGGTGGTTTGGGGACGACCAGGGCTTGGTCGCCATTTATTGGGCGACCGACCGACCGCACTGCACCCTGCTCGCTACGGGGCCGGGTTACGTGGCCGTGGAATGGGGGTCCACGGCCACGATAGGCTGTTACATCTCCCCGAACTGCGGCCTCGCCGCATTCGAGGCATTTCTGGACGGGGTAGCGAACTGCGTTCGCTGTTGCGCTCCCCGTCCAGTCTTCGTCCTGGGTGATTTCAACGCCCACTCGCGAGAGTGGGGCGACACCCGGGACGACGTAAGAGGGGAGACACTCCTGGAGTGGGCGGCGGGACTGGACCTCCGGCTTTTAAACCGGGGGTCGGTCAGCACCTGCGTGCGGTGGCAGGGGGAGTCGATCGTCGACCTGTCATGGGCGACTCCCTCTGCTCACCGGATGGTGTCAGGTTGGAGGGTGGCGGCGGAGGTGGTTACACTCTCCGACCACCGGCACATCGTGTTCGACGTGTCGGTGGCCCACCGCCGCCCTTCCCGCACACTCCAGGAGGACAGCCGTCCGCGACGTTGGTCCATCAAGCGGCTGGACCGGGATGCGGCTCTAGCCGCTGCCCACGTCGCGGACTGGGCGGAGGAGGCACGGATTTCGCCCGACCTCGATGTGCATGCGCGGGCCGCCTGGCTCCGGGACACGATGACGTCGATCTGCGACGTCTCCATGCCCCGAGTCAGGCCGCCCCGGCGGCGCTCTGCGTACTGGTGGAACGAGGAGATCGCGCGGCTACGGGTCGTTGTAGTAGCCGCGCGCCGCCAGTACCTCAGGGCCCGTCGAAGACGGCGAGCCTCAGTCGACGAAGTCCTGAGCGCCAGAAGCGCGTACGGAGCCGCGGCCAAGGCGCTCGGCGTCGCCATCGCCGACGCCAAGGCGCGGTCCTGGCGCGAGCTGCTGGGGGGACTGGAGAGGGACCCATGGGGGCGCCCGTACCGGATGGTACTGGGCAAGCTCCGACCGTGGGTCCCTCCGCTGACGGAGACCCTGGACCCTCTCGTCCGGGTCCGGGACAGTCCCCCCGCCGCCCCGTCGCCCGGCCCTTGGTCGGACGACCTCCGGGTGACGGAGAGCGAGCTCGCCAGGGCCGTTTCGCGGCTCTCTGCGCGCAGCACTGCCCCGGGACCGGATGGGGTCCCGGGAAAGGTGCTAGCGCTGGCGCTCAGGGCGTTCGGGAGCACGGTGAGGCAGCTCTTCACGAGCTGTCTCCGCGAGGGCGTGTTTCCCGTCGACTGGAAGTCGGCCAGGTTGGTGCTCCTCAGGAAGGAGGGAAGGACTGGCGACGCTCCATCTTCGTTCCGTCCGATCTGCTTGCTGAACGAGGCGGGGAAACTCTTCGAGAGGGTTATCTCCGCTCGTATCAGCGAGCACCTGTCGCGCGCGGGTCCCGACCTATCGGACTGCCAATTTGGATTCCGGCGGGGGCGATCAACGCTGGACGCCATCCAGCGTGTTCGTTCCCTGTCGGAGTCTGCAGTCCGATCGGGGGGGGTGGCGTTGGCGGTGTCGTTAGACATCGTCAACGCTTTCGGCACCCTCCCCTGGCAGGCTATTAGGGAGGCGCTCGTATACCACGAGCTGCCTCCCTACCTGCGGGCCGTGGTCGGGGACTATCTGCGCGACAGGACGGGACGGGATGGAAACGTCGAGGAGGGTCGAATGCGGCGTTCCGCAGGGGTCGGTGTTGGGACCCCTGCTATGGAACCTCGCATACGACGCGGTCCTTCGCACCAGCCTTCCTCGCGGCGTGAGTGTCGTCTGCTACGCTGACGACACTCTCGTCGTGACGACTGGGGCCGACTTCGGGCCGGTGCTCAGGCTTGCCGAGCTTGGGGTGGCATGTGTCGTGCGGGCGATCCGCCGGCTGGGCTTAGAAATAGCGCCTCACAAAACCGAGGCGCTATGGTTGGTTCCACGGCCTTCCGAGGCGCCGGGAACCACCCAGCTGCCGGATCCGGGTGGGTGACGCGGTGGTCCCGGTGGGGCCGTACATCAAGTACCTGGGCCTCACCCTGGACCGCCGCTGGAGCTTCGAGGAGCATTTCGTGCGGTTGGTCCCCCGAGCCAAAAGGGTGGCGGGCGCATTGCATCGCCTGCTGCCCAATCTCGGGGGACCGAGGGATGGAGTTCGCCGCCTGTACGAGGGCGTCGTGCGATCCGTGGCCATGTATGGGGCTCCCGTGTGGTCGCAAGACTGCGCGAGGTCCCCCCGCTGCAGAGCTCTGCTACGGAGCCTGCAGCGGATAATGGCCATACGGATCGTACGAGGCTACCGTACAATCTCGTACGAGGCGGCGACGGTTCTGGGACGCTCCCCTCCATTCGACATCCTGGCCAACATGTACGCGGCGACGTATGCGTCGCGGCGTGTCGACCGGGGGAGCGATGGGGGGAGCGCCCTGGAACCCGCGCACGAAGTGCCTAAGCGGGAGTGGCACCGACGGATTGTGGCGGCCTGGCGTGCGCAGCTCGAAGTACGGAGCTGCGCGCGCCAGCGGGCCGTCGGTGCCGTACTCCCGAACCTCGAAGCTTGGCTCCACGGGAAGGAGGAGGTCACCTACCGATTGACTCAGATACTCACCGGGCACGGCTGCTTCGGTGAGTATCTGTGTCGAATAGGACGGGAGGGATTGACACATTGCCACCACTGCGCATCCGACCTCGACTCGGCCCAGCACACGCTGGCGGAGTGCCCCGCGTGGGCCTCCGAGCGCCGAGTCTTGGTCGCAGAGATCGGGCGAGATCTGTCTCCGCCGGCATTGATTGCGGCAATGCTGGCGGACGAGGGCGGTTGGAGGGCTGTGGCCTCCTTCTGTGAAGCAGTGATGCTCCAGAAGGAGGCCGCCGAGCGGGGTCGGGAGATGGCCGATCCCGCTCGAAGAAGGCGGCGCCGGGCTCGGTAGCACAGCTGCGGCGCCGCCGCGGGTCGCCGGCGGGCGCGAGTAAGTCGCGACTGCTACGGCGACCCGGGATGTACCACGCCCCTTCCGTGGCCGGGGGGCGTCGTCGGTGGAGGAGACCGGGGGAGGTAGTAAGCCTCCCCCGAGGAGGGCTCCCCTGTGTCGACGGGGGAGCGGAGGCTGGGGGTTCCCGGAAGAAGCTTTCTGTTCCCAGGGGCTCCCTACATGCCTGAGGAAGGCCATCCCTGAGGTTTTTAGTGGGTAGGCCTCCCCCTTCTGGGGAGGAGAGCCCCACAGTGTACGTACGTGTTAGAATGTGCGAGCACTGTTGGAGAACCCGGAAGGAAACAAGATATCTACAACTTTTCTATGGAAGAATCCAACATAACGCGGGCGATGACGGAAAGGTAATTGCAATCAAGTCAACTGACTTCGTTATGCCTTGAAATTGAAAAACAGAAGCGACAAAACATCACACGACAAACACGATTGCCTAGAACATACACATCTGCCTACGTCAAAGACCTTACATTTATCGAATCGCATTCATTTAGATTCACTAATCTACCACCTGCTCTCTTGAACCAACAGGTATATGAATATTTATTTATTGTTATTGTTTTGACGACTCTCCTAGAAATATTTATAAAAGAGGCTTTCAATTAAGTGGCAATTTGAGTCATAATATTTGTTCTAGGATTGAAACAATACGGCCGAAAATAATACCAAATTCAAATATTACAATAAAATTTAACTTCCCTACAAAATTAAGTTCTCTCATTTTAGTTACCTAGATTTGGTATAAACATGATAAAAAGAAAATACAGAAGAAACATATTCGGCTATTTTTATATGTGCATATATTTAATATTTTTAAAGAAAAAAAACAAGCAAATTTTGAAATTCAGAAAAATTTACTACTTTTTATGTATGAAGTGAATCTAATTACAAATAAAACAACATGGTACCTGAATTATCGATATTTTATCTATTTGTAAATGTTAAATCATAAACATCGATTGTATTGAGGTGATATTGAACAGAATAGCAATATGCATGAAACTCAAATTGGGATTTTTTTGGCAACACATTATAATGCAATAAAAACTAACAAACAAACTGAAACAAACTGCCAAGAAACAGTAATAACCTTCTTTAATCTATTCTTCTATTTTTTTCTAGTAAAACAGATTTTTGTATGATATTATTATGTATATTTGTATGACAGGTAAAGATTTAGTAGGAAGGTCACAACTACCATAAATATTACAGTCGATTGTAACCACTTGTCATCAGGTGGGCAGAGTATGCTTTTTTGACAATATGTATCTAAAAAAAGAGCAATTATTGTTTCGGTATAAGGGGGCGTTCAAGTATTACGTAACGCAATTTGGGGGGAGTCGGGGCGTAAAACGTTACGATGCGTTACAGAGGCGGCAGGGGATCTTTCTTACTACACGTTACGTAACATTGTTTTTTTTTTTAATAAAAAATTAGGGAATTGTAACTTCCAAATTGGCAACACTTTTCGTTTACGTTTTACGGGCAATCCATCGATTGTATTAGTCTGGTCGTCATTTTTAATTTGTTGGCAAATCTTTTCGTTTATATTTCACGGGGAATCCCTAGATTGTATTGTACGTCATTTAATGTTGTTTTCGTTGTCAGTATTGCTTAGTGTTTATGTATACCAAGCATAAAAATTACAACATAACTTTTTGCGACTTTAGGGTTAAAAATGATCACTTGAGTGTTACGTAACGTTTACGGGGGGATGGGGGGGGGTGTTTACAGAAAACGTTACGTTAAGGGGGAGGGGGGTCAAAAAGCACTGACCTGTGACTGCTGGGGCAGCATCTGGTGCATCTGCTGCAACCGCTGCTGCTGCGGCTGCATCATGTGCGGCATGGGCTGCGGCTGCTGCGGCACGCCGCCCAGCCCCACGCCGCACACGCCCACGCTGCCCACGCCCACGTTGCCCACGTTCACGTTGCCCACGCCCACGTTGCCAACGCCCACATTCCCCACGCCAACGTTCCCCACACCCACATTACCCACGCCGCCGGCTGCCGCTTGTTGGTTTTGGGCGTTCTGTAAACCAAACATACTGTTAAGTCTACAATATTTCTCAACTAAAAGTAAACTTTTGATACATTTGGAATAAAAAGAATTGTTAAATATCCAATTATTTTGTGTACTAATAACCTTTTATTTCCCAAAACGTCTCATGATATCACGAAGATAAAGATTATATTGAATGGTCTGATTTTTTTTTATACAAGGAAGATGACTTCCTCTCGCCTGATGTTAAGCGGTGAAAGAGGCCCAAATGAGATACCAGATAGAATAGTGAGGTTACTCCACTTTCCTACCTGCCCATACCTGCCAGCCCAAAAGATGCTTTTTGACGCCTCTTTTGAAAGAACCCATGTTATAGAATGAAGGAAACACATATGCAGGCAGAGAATTGATATTGATCTGTGTCTGATAATGGTAAATGATGATATTGAACCGAATAGAGTACAATTCAATGTTTATATCTTTAATATTTTCATTAGCCTAACAACTAATATAAATAACCTATTAACATATTTTGTGTTACCGCAATCAGAGTGGAAAAAATGCTATAAAAATTAGTGTATTGATCATCGCGAAGAATACTTTGAAAAACAATAAACCCATATTTAGCCATATACGTTTGTTAATTTTTCTATTTCGGATACATAAGTAGCAGCCCTCGTAGTAGTTGATAATCGATAAATAAACCTCTGGAACTTCCGCCCCTATGGAAAGCCTATTCAGGATCAGTTAAACCCATTTGCAGTACCGTTCCCCAACATAAGGTGTTGAGGATTGCTGAATATCCATACCTGTCTCTGTTTGATGAAGGCGGCCATAAGCGGGGGATTGGACTTGAGTATGTGCAGGATCTCTTGCTGCTGGTTGTGCGTGGTGGGTGACCGCAGCGTGGCCATGAGTTGCTGTAACGCCTTTTGATGCATTTGTGGTTGGTTGCTTTGTTGCGTTGGCGCTGGCGCTCTTTGCTGAAATTAAAATAGTTTGTAAGTAAAATAAACAATTCCTTTTAGCTTGTGGATCCTATATGGAAAGGTGTAAGGAAGTAAACTTCATCAGATTATAAGATTGATTTAAAACGCCTCTATCAACAGAATTGTTTGAGGTGCAAGGTTGCGGTGGAGGTTAAAGTATAGAAATTCAGTTAAAAATTATGTTTATCCTTACTAATATAATACTTTATAAATAAATTATAAATCGGAAAGGGAATTATAAATTTTGCAGACGTAAAGATAAAAGTCCGGATTAACTAATATATTATGATTTAAATAATAGGGTACTTTTTATCCTGAAAAAAATTGATATTCCCGAGGAAAAACAAAAATATTATTTGCTTGATGGATAGAATGTAGATGGCGCTGTGTGTCGTTTCAAACAAAGTACAAAACAGAGCGACGAATTGACGTGATTTTTACGTGGAGATAATTGATGGGATGGAGAGTAACATAGGCTACTTTTTATCCCGGAAAAATCGGCAGATCCCACGGGATGCGCGATAAAGCTACTGCTCAGATTTTCATGCGGTTTTCATCAATAGATAGGGTGATTCTTGAGCAAGGTTTTGCGGTATTTTTTATCTCGGAAAAACGGATAGTCCCACGGGAAGCGCGATAAAACCTTCGCGCCATAAACCGACTTCCGCGCATATGTAGCCGTGGGCAAAAGCTATGACCCTTAACCCTCTATAGACCCAATCCCGAAATCCACGCGGGTGAAGCCGCGGGCAGAAAGCTAGTTAATTATAAATGTTATAGCATTAAATGTTATAATGCACCCGGGCAGACCGATGTTCTGATGTGCACTGTTTAATAATTATGAATTGCTCGTGGTGCGCGAATTAGGTCCGAATAAGTGTTTGGTTGCATGTTTACACCGAACAAGAATGATACATGAAATAATATAATTGGAATATCTAATGTATGAAAATCTTGTAATATAGTGTTACAAAACTTATTTAAAGGAATACACTGTTTTAGTACTAGAGTAAATGCTGTTTTACTCTACAGTTTCATCATGTTATCAGAGACTACTCTGCCTCTTTCTAATTTTAAAGCTCATACCAATTGCAACGCATAGTAGCAGTCTTAGGTCTTCTGTTGCAGCAGCATGCTGCAGCATATGTTGCATGTCAACGTTATATAGCTTTCAAAGTATAGTTGTTAGGAGACTGGAATTGATCAAAGCTACACACGAGATGTTTCTTGATGATGACTGTCGAGAACAGTTTGTAAATAGATTTGCAATTCTAAGTTTTCTTTAAAAAATGTGCGCTATGCTTTTGGTTTTTTACTTTGGTATATAATTGACCTGAATGACATCTGTACAGCACTATCAGAATACCTACATTCAAACTCAGCTTTATCCATTAACATGAGGTCCTTGAGTTGTTTAACACTGTAATCTGTATGTATGTATCTTGCATATACGCACGCAGCTGTGCTTATGTAAAGAATCCAGTATATAACTACACGGTGGCCCATAAGTCACTTTACATTTTAAAAACGAAATAACTTTTTTTCTATAAATTAATTTTTATTTCTGTTAAATTATTAAAAAATAATAATTTCAATTTTTTGCTATGGACAAGTTTACCACAGAACAACGAGTGAAGCTAATTGAATTTTACTTTGAAAATGGACAGTCAATTGTTGCAACGCAAAGATCGTATATGCGTCATTTTAATGTTCGATATCCCCCTAGTAGGCCTACAATAATGAACTTATGCCCGGTTTCTGAGTACATTTTGTCAACGGTTTATCTGTTCAATAACGCTATCAGTTCGATAACTCCCAACAAATCGTTTCTGAACACCGTAGAATTAGATAAACTCCGTTTAAACTTAGATTAACTTAACTGACCATTAAGTGCAGTTTATCGGTCCCATAACTTTATGTTATAACGTCCCATAACGTTCTCAAGAACTTACCATCTCATGGAGTTCACTTCAGCGCATTCAAAGAGACTTGCACATGTACCCTTACAAGGTTTACGCAAATAAGCCCAAAACTATCCAAGAACTAAAGGTAAACCTACGACAGGAAATTCTTTCCCTACAACCCCAAATGTTAAGAATTGTTATGGAAAATAGCTTAGAGCTCGAGCTGAGAACGGAGGCTATCGAAGCGACTTTGTTTTACACTATGTAGTGATGCACTTATTATAGAAAGAAATTTTTAGCCGAGAATAAGGTCGCATAAGGAATTGGGTCTCATTTTTAAAATCCTGAATAGTGAAAACGTGAATGGAAGAAGAGTGAATAAGGAGTTTCTACTGTACTATTACTACCCAATTGTCAACCTCACCTGCACGCGGTGTACTTTACCTACCCAATTGTCAACCTCACCTGCACGCGGTCCCCCTGCTAGATAACCAACGAGGCAATGGCGACCGAGTCAATGGCGGTATAACCATTACCCCATTCATTGAATGGAAGAGGCAGCTACAGCCTGGGGTTCTAAATCATCCCTGAAAGGTAGGCGCAGAAGGCAACGGGAAACCACTGTGACTAAATTCCAAGAAAACTACCATGAACAAACAGAATAATGAGAGTGATGTTTTGTCATGCGATCCGGCTAACGCCCGGCGCCACCGCACCTCCAGGACGCGGGGTGAGAAATATGTTACTGGCCACCCCACCGTGTACCTTCAGGCGGTGGGTGGAAATAATACTACTGAGATCTTGACGATGAGCAACACTGCTCGGACGAAACACACTTCTCTGACGAAGGCCCCATCACTCAGAAGGCCCATGAATATAGGGACCTGGAATGTTCGCGGACTCCTCAAGCCTGGCAAGCTGGAGATACTGGAAAGGGAAAAAGAGCGTCTCAACATCGATATCCTTGGCATCAGCGAGACTCATTGGAGGGAATCTGGTCACTTTGATACAGATTGCGGCGGTACCGTCTTTTGCTCTGGTAGTGGTGATTGCAGCCGCAATGGAGTTGCTTTGATGTTGTCGAGAAAACTGTGCCGCTCTGTTTTGGCTTATGAGACAGTCAGCGATAGACTCATATGGTTGAAACTTGATGCAAAACCAGTCGCAATCAACATTGTGCAAGTATACGCTCCCGCCTCCTCTTCTGACCCAAAAATAACAGAGGCAGCCACTGCCAACTTCTATCAACAGCTCGACTTGGTGCTGGGCTCTCTTCCGAGGCGTGAAATAACCCTGATTATTGGTGACTTCAATGCCAAGGTGGGACGATTCTGTATCAGCAACTGTCGCAACTACCACGGTGGATTTGGCCTAGGACACAAAAACTCTAGAGGCGATGAGCTGCTGCAATTCTGTTCTGAACAAGATTTAGCGCTAATGAACACAATGTTTGAACACCATCCCCGCCGTCTCTACACGTGGACATCGCCTGACGGTAAAACTAGGAACCAAATAGATTATATCGCGATTCACTCGAGGTGGAAGTCCTCGATCAGTAACGTGAGAACCTACCCAGGTTCAGACTGCGGAAGCGACCATCAACTCCTGGTTGCCAATGTCAAACTTCGTCTTAAAGCTCCAAGGAAAGTGGTTAGGTTTAATGCTTCATTAAATAAAGAGGAACTGTGTCGCTTTGCTGAGGTGCTAACCGATAAACTCAACACACTTACCACAGACCACTTTGAAGATAGTGAAACAACTTGGTCTATACTGAAGGACAATATACATAGCGCGGCTGGGGCTGTTCGCAGTCCTAAAGCTGTGACATCAAAACGTAAGCCCTGGATATCTGATGAAACCTGGAAGTTTATCGAAGAGAAAAGATCCCTCAAACAACGAGGTATACATAATGACTCGTCATGGAGGAAGTACTGGGAGTTACATAAACGGGTAAAGCGTCTCTGTCGGCGGGATAAGGGCCTCCAGGTGGATAGTATTTGTGAGGATATAGAATTACATGCCAGTAAGAATCACACTGCAGACCTCTTTCGCAAAGTCAAACTCCTTACTGGGGCATTTAAACCAAAGACATGGACGGTGAATGATGAAAATGGATGTATCATCACGGATAGGGCAAGGGTGTTGGAGAGATGGCGCACTTACACTGAAGACCTTTACAGAGATAATGTTGACCCTTTAGTACGTAGATGGGATGATCACCCTGAAGAACCACACATACTCATGGAGGAAGTTGAGAAGGCTGTATCTAAGCTAAAGGAAAATGCCGTTGGTTGCGATCACATACCGGCTTCTCTTCTGAAAGCCTTGGGACCGGTAGCTATTCGAAGACTTCATTATCTCTGTAACAAGATCTGGAAGACTGGGCGGTGGCCGCGCGACTGGTCGGAATCCATCGTAATCCCGCTCCACAAGAAAGGCTCCACTAGGGAATGTGGCAACTATAGAACCCTGTCAGTGGTTCCGCACGCGAGTAAAGTGATGCTTCATATCATCAACGACAGACTTTCTCGGTATCTCAACTACCAGATCCCGCCCGAACAAGCAGGGTTCGTTGCTGGCAGAGGTACACGCGAGCAGATTTTTAACATACGCCAATTAATTGAGAAGTGTCGGGAGTACAACCAGGATATCATCATCTGCTTTATAGACTACTCCAAGGCATTTGACTGTGTGATGTGGAACAAAATGCTTGACATACTTGTGGAAATGGCGGTCCCAACTCACATAGCTTTCTTGATCCAGAATCTGTATGCAGACAGTTGCGCGAGGATTCGCCTGGAGGGTGACATTTCGGACCCCTTCCACCCCGAAAAGGGTGTTAGACAAGGCTGCATACTTTCACCCAAACTATTTAATATATATGGCGAGCATATAATTAGAGCAGCTCTTGAGGGATGGGAGGGTGGTGTTTCGGTGGGTGGAAAGAAAATTAATAACCTCAGATATGCTGATGACACTACTCTGATCGCATCAAATGAAGAAGAGATGGCAGGCTTGTTTAGGCGCGTGGAGTGTGAAAGTCTCAAACTCGGTCTTCGCATAAACAGGTCTAAGACTAAGCTTATGTCCATTCACCGAAGAGACACCGACGAGATCAGGTCCGACAGGCTCAGTGGTATCGAACGTGTCAAAAGCTTCATCTACTTGGGTGCTCTTGTGACTGACGATGGGTCATGCGAAAAAGAGATTATCCGCCGAATACAAATGGCAAAGACTGCAATGACCAAGTTAGACAAGATATGGAAAGACAACAACATATCGAGGAAGACTAAAGTTCGTTTAGTGCGCTCACTTGTCTTCTCTGTATTTTTGTATGGCTCCGAGACGTGGACCATATCCCGTTTGCTTAAAAATAGGGTCGACGCTTTCGAGATGTGGTGCTGGCGAAGGATGCTCCGAATTCCCTGGACTGCTTTCAGAACAAACATCTCTGTTCTGAAGGAGCTCAAAATAAAACAGCGTCTTTCAGCCATATGCCATCACCGTACGCTCAAATTCCTGGGACATATTGCTAGGAGGGGTCCAGAGTCCCTCGAGAAGATGATACTGACGGGAAAAGTGATGGGGAGGAGATTGAGGGGTCGACCACCGGCGCGATGGTGTGACGTCACCAAAGAGCATTTGCAACTCCAACTGCACGCTGCTATTCACGCCGCTGCTGATAGGGACAATTGGCGCAGGCTTATTGTACCCCGGTCCCCCATACAGGACGACCTAGTTAGTGGTGGTCACGATCCCCTACAGAGGGGTAGACGGATATGATGATGACTGTACTATAAGTGACTGTAATGTCCATGTTAGGTCTGGAGACGTATTTTTGAATCAATAGACGTGAATTTGGAATTCGAAAATGAATACAAATTGCACGTAATTATTTTCTACTGCTTACAATTTTATAGATTTTTGAATCACTCGAATTCAGTGTTGTCATTAAAAACAAATTCTTAATTAGATGCTGCTTCAGGCAGAAAAATTAAAAATCACGACAATATTTACTTATTATTATGTACCCATTTACAGCTACGCTATATCACTGTCAACGTCACTTCAGCGTTGGATATTCTACTAGTAGAAATCAAAAACGAGTGGGTTGAACCACTCGTTGCACAACGCACGAAATGAAAGTTCAGAAATAGTGAATTCGGTAATTCGTATACGAATCTCACGATTTCGAATTGGTTTTCTATTGTTTCAAAAATTCGTCTCCAGGTGCGCAGTTTGCTCGTCAGTTAAGGGGGCGTTCAAGTATTATTGTAGTATTTACAACACGTTAGGTAACATTGTTTTTTTTTAATAAAAAATTTGCGATATAAACTCCCAAATTGGCAACCTTTTTCGTTTACGTTTTACGGGCAATCCCTCGATTGTATTGTACGTCATTTAATGTTGTTTTCGTTGTCAATATTCGTTAGTGTTTAGTATCAAGCATAAAAGTTATAACATGACTTTAGGGTAAAAATGATTACTTGAGTGTTACGTATCGTTTACGGGGGGGGGGGGGGGGGGTTTACGTAATAATTAGTTTTAAAAGCGTTCATTATAGTTTTAAGAATTTATTGTCAAATAAATAATGTATGTATTTTTTTTTCTTTTTATCTATGTTTTGTTTTGCTTTGTTTATCCTTTGATACTCGGTAATCCAATCCCATCATGAGTTTTGTTATTCCAAGATAAAGGATGTTATTCGCTGCATGTTAACAATACAATAAGTAGAATGTACATATCTTGGGTTTCAACCTAGCTTTTAAGGTACGATATACAGTGCAACCTTAATATAACATACCTCAATATAACGACTTCCTTGATTTAACAAATTCTTCGTAATCCCCTTGAATTGCCCGTAAGAGTCAATATAAAATATACCTTTACATTGCGAACAGTTTTTGCGAACAACCTCTTAATAACGAATTTTCAACTATCAAGAAAAAGTATACGTACCTCTAATTAACGAACTTTGTCAACCCAAAACCCTTACATAAGGTTCCCACCAATATATAACTCTTAATCTAATAGTATGTGATTCATGTCGCGACATATTTCGACACACTTTTGTTCGTAAAACAATCAATGTTGTTTGCTGGAAAGTAATGTTAACACTTCTGCTCGTCACTATTGTTAAAGATTTAACTTAAAATGACTCAGCAACGTGAAACGGTGTTCCGTATCGGTCCCAGAAAAGTGAAACAAAAGCACAATCCTATGACGAAAAAATTAGACATCATTTATTAGTCGAACTTGTTTGTTATAACAACATAATTACGTAATGTGGAGGTGAATAACACCATGTTTTTACCTCTTTATAACGAATTTTAGACCAACCTAACCTCAACAAAACTAACCTCAGTTCCACGAATTACTTCATATAACGAATATTTTTTTGATCCCCTCCCATTTGTTATATCGAGGTTGCACTGTAGATTGTTATTGTTTTTTTTTTAAATTGGTTGTAACCTGTTTTGTACGTATAATAAAATGTAAATACTTGAACGCTCCCTAATGTGCAGAGTGCAGTGTGTGTTACCTGCGGCATCTGCGGCGGGTGCTGCGGCGGCGCGTGGTGCGGCAGCCGCGCGTGGTGCGCGGCGTGGTGCAGCGGCGGCGGCGCGCGGTACCGCGGCGGCCACTCGCCGCGCGCGCCGCCCACGCCCACGCCCACGCCCACCGCCGCGCCCACGCCCACTCCCACGCCGACGCCCACACCCGCCACGCCCACGCCCACGCCTGGCGGCACCATACCGCCCTGCTTGCCGTACGACGGCGCTTGCTGCCGAGCCGCCTCTTCTTGTACCTGCCAACGGATCCGTCATTAGCGATAAATCGTATCGGAGTCTGTGATAGTGAAAACAGACTAATGTTATAAATAAAGCTCATTAACGAATGAGAAAATTAGAATCTCCTAAGTGTGAAATTCGTGATACTATGGAAGATGTTCAACACTTGTTGGTGGAATGTATCCATTATCTAGATGGTAGGAGGTTCAATTAACAGATTAAAAAATAATATGAATGTTGGTGTGTTCCACAGTATTATGGCCCAGCCAACTTCCAAAGAGGCCCATATGTTATACAATGTACTGTGCCCGCCGCGACTACCTTGAGAATAACTCTGTATATGTTCTGTATTGTGTATGATAATGTTTAAAATAAAGAGAAAAAAAGGCTCATTAATTTTCACTATACCTAAACAATTATTTAAACTTTCAGTAAAAACCTCGATACCTCTACTAAGATTTCAAAGCTAATGCAAGTCAGATTATACATGTTGATCTTGAAATCGACTCAATAAAATCTGTTATGATTTCATAAGTTTACTTTCCTTTGCATTCTGCTGACTGTACCTTGAAATAACTATATCCAACAATGTTATTGGGTCTAACGAAAGTGTTTACACAACTTAATGAATATGTGCGTTCTCTAATTTATTGTTTCAATATAACACATTGAAACAATACTCTGAAAGGACATTATGTCATCTTTAGCATTCAGCCTTTGGGCAAAACCTCCATGGTATTGCTACTATGGTCTAATGCATGGAAAAAAAATAGTCCTTATATCATTATTGTGAACATTCGATATATTTAATCTGTTTATCGCGATAGACCCTAATCTACTTTACAGCTAGAGCAGGAAAACGCCGACAATATTATGTAGGTAAGTAATGCGACGTGGTCAAGGGTTATGCTTTAAACATATATGGGGTTGTCCATTAATCACGTGAGACTAGAAAGGGGGGGGTTGATAAAAATCACGAAATTAACACAAGGGGGGGGGGGGGGTTTGTAGTATGATATCCACGTGTATTTATTTTTCCACGCGCGATTTTTAAATAGATGAGCAGCGCGGCGTATATCTTGACTTGCCACGATGACGGTGAGACGTTTTTTTAATAATGTTTCATTTTTAACATCGTTTTAGGGCAATAGGAATCCACGCATACTGAGCATAATTTATATACTATTTATTTAAATAAATATTTTTATCATGCTCCTTAATTTCAGAATAAAATCAAAATTATACTTCATACCTGTATTTAAAGGTAATATTTTAAAGGTAATATAAAAATAATTTTATAATTTTCAAAATATTACCTCACAAGTCATCATGAACTGCGCGGAATCAGCAAAAAACAATATCCTTTGTAATTGTAAAATATTACCTTTAAATTTAAAAAAATTAAAAACTAATATGATGTTGGTAAGAGGGGGGGTGGCATGACGTGATTAGCGGACGGCCCCTATGTGCGCGCGTAGCAAGTGACAAGCAAGTGACAAGCAAGTGACCTGCTGCAGCGCCTTCTGCACGTTGTGCGAGAGCGCGTGCGCGTGCGCGTGTGCGTGCGCGTGCGCGTGCGCGGCGGGCTTGGAGGGCGGCGGCGACGCCAGCGCGGGCGGCGGCGACGCGGCGCCGGGCGCGGCGCGCGTGTTCATGGCCGCCATGCGCCGCCGCAGCAGCTTGGCCTGCTGCACGCGCTGCTGCACCTGCTGCTGCTTCAGCTTCTGCTTTATGCTGCTGCAGAACGGCACCGAGCACTTCGTCTCCTGCAATCGACCACAACCGATTTTATCATTAACGTGAATCGTGACTAAAGTCTGATTATTAATTCACTGGAGTAAACTGACAGATGCTAATGTCACATTGTAAAATTATGCTGCCATATTTATCGTACTAGTGAGGTGACTTGCAAATATAATTGGATAAATTGAATAAATCGATAAGGACTTCACCCTTTTTTGTTATTCAGATCACTCACACAAAGTCAGTAACAACGTTTATTAAAAAAAAGTACTCAATTAATTATAATATAGGTACATGAATTCTATCAGATACAAAAAATGAAATTCAATCACTTGCTAGTGTTCCCGAACTATGCGTTCAGTTAATCAGTAAATCAATTTTTTGAGCTGTAATTATTCAAACATTTGGAAGTACTTTAATTATTGCAATCTTTTTAAAAGAAAAATACAGATTCAACCACTGTGTAATAGTAGTTATTTATATTAGTAGTTAATTACAATATTACGGACCGTTTTTATAATAAGTGTCACTGACAGCGACGACGATAGTGATAAAATTATGTCTGACGATGACGAATAAAAATCTAGCCATTGAATATTTTTCTTTCATTTCATATATATAATTCGAGTAATTACGCCATTTCAAAGTTATCACCTATTTGCCCTAAAGGTACCATGCTAATATTATTGCATCGATTAAACAAAATTGGATTAAGATTTCTTAATAAAGTAAATAAAATGAGTAATGTGATTTGAGGACGGAATGAAATTGAATGAATGAGTTTGATTTCAATATTCTAGTCACAACACTATTTTCTGTTCATCATAAAGTGGTAACACCGTAAACGTCAGTTTACTCCAGTGAATTAATGATTAGACTTTAGTAGTGGCAATAACGACTAACACTGTCGTGTTATTTTCCTATAACTGTTATTGTAAACTGTTGTCTGTTATCCTGTTGTATTGCTGTTGTCGAGTATTATTGTTGTTGTTATTTAGCTAGTTATTCTTAACAATGAACTTTCCTTCATACTTTTCCAAGCTTAGGACTGTCAGATTATTAGACAGTAATTTAACTTAAAACTCAAATAAATTAATAAATCAAAATAATATTCTGGTGTATTTAAAAGTTCATTGATACATTATTTACGTGCAATATTCTTCCATTTCCATTTATTTACAATATCTACTCTAATTATTTATTAATTAGTTCAAAAGTACACGACACTAATTATTGCAGCGAATAGGTAATTTAATTCACATACGCGATCACACAACGGCAAATCCAAACACGAAACTGATTTTATTGCAACGATCACACAACTGCAAATAATGCGTGACTAAAAAAATGACAACAGCTTAGGCACCGGCAAGCCAGCAACAGTTCACCTAATTGTTATTTCAAATCACACTGTAAATCAAAATGAGTCTAATTGTCATACACGCGAAGGTACAAAATTGTGAATTTGGTATTAGTAAAATGATTTTAGATGTTTAATAGTAATTTTATATACTTATGAGACTGAGCGTCCGCGTGTCAACCGCTCGAGTAAGTGAACGTTAAAAATAGGTGACGAAATTTAAGAGTCAACATATTTATATATAATATTTTTTATAATCTCAACTAGCTTTTAAAATAGGTATAGGACTCCTTGTTTTTCATCATAGAATTTCGAAGCCGATTGTACCTCTTATATATTCCGCTCAATAGTGGTAACTATGCTACTAGCTTGAAATTGTCTATGGGATTGCTTAAAATCAGGAGATGCACAGAAACATAAGTAAACACGACAGAATCATTTTGCATAGATGTCAACAATTTTTTGTAGATTTTGTCAGTCAGGTGTCTATACTTTTAACTTCTGGGGAATGACTAAATATTTGTCTAATGTGCATTTGAAATATTATTAAAATTACGACAGCCAACATTGATCACTGATATCATCATCATGATATTATAGTTTATATACCCAGTACTTTGAATATTATTTATATATATATTTTTTCTAATCTTCTATATGTTTTCAATTTGAATTTTATGTATGAGTTTGTGTTTTGATTTTATATGTATTACACACGTGCATGCATATTTATATTTATAAAGATAAATTGTGTTTTATTGTATGTAAAAAAATCTTCAAAAATTATTGACAAACACAAAACCCTTAGGTTGTAGCAGAATCTCATCTTGCTTTGCTCACATCCTTTTGTGTTCAATTCGAATCACTAAGCTACGACTCTTTCACATTTCTACACAGCTCTTGGTTTGTACTGGGTTTTTTGTTTGTGAGGGGCGTTCAAGTATTACGTAACGCAATTTTGTGTCTCGGTAAAATGTTACGATGCGTTATAGGGACAGGAGCGGGTCTTTCTTACAACACCGTATGTAACATTGTTTCTTTTTTTTATAACAAACTAGCGACCCGCCCCGGCTTCGCACGGGTGCAGTGAAAAAATGGTTATGGTGGGTTATCCCTAAGAGATAGACAATACCATCGCGGACTTTTTTGTGGATTTTTGTAAGTTGTACAATACTGTAGTACATTATTTTGGTCTATCTCGTAGGGTTCAGCCAGCGTTTGCAATATAAGCGCAAAAAAACGTGCTTATTTGCGACATCACATTAGAAACCTTTAAATTTATCAGTGTTTCTCTACTATATTATGCATTTATTATACATACAAACCTTCCTTAAGAATCACTCTATCTATTAAAAAGAACCGCGTCAAAATCCGTTGCGTAGTTTTAAAGATCTAAGCATACATACGGACATACAGCGAAAGCGACTTTGTTTTATACTATGTATTGATTAGCAACCCTTTTCGTTTACGTTTTACGGGGAATCCCTCGATTGTATTAGTCTGTACGTCATTTTTGATTTTTTCACGCAAGTTGTTTAACGTTACGGTGCGTTACAGGGGGGGGGGGGGGTCAAACATCTTCAACAATTGCGTTACGTAATACTTGAACGCTCCCTGATGAAGATGTTTTCGTAAATAAAATTTGTATCTATCTATATCTCTGGAGGCGAATTTTAGAAACAATATAAAACCAATTCGCATTCGAAATCGCGAGATTCGTATACGAATTATCGAATTCGCAATTTCTGAACTTTCATTTCGTGCGTTGTGCAACGAGTGGTTCAACCTAATTGTTTTTGATTTCTACTAGTAGAATATCCAATGCTAAAGTGACCTTGATAGCGCTCCGTTTCACGTGTGGGTCATGGCCGTTTTTTTGTTTTTGTTTTTGTGATTTTGAATTTTTCTGCGTGAAACGGAATTTAATTAAGAATTTGTTTTTAATGACAACACTAAATTCGAGTGATTCAGAAATCTAAAAAATTGTAAGCAGAGGAAAATAATTTCGCGCACGATTTGTATTCGTATTCGAATTCCAAATTCACGTCTAATGATTCAAAAATACGTCTCCAGAATTGTGCTTATTACTGGACACGCCACTGGCGCCCAATCGAAATATCAGCGCATGCGCATAAATTAGTGACAAATGTACATAGAAACAAGGCTCACCTGACAATGCTTCGCGTGGTAGCAGCACAGAGCGATGAGCTGCTTGCAGATCGGGCAGTCGCCCTTGGTCTTCCGCTTGCAGATCTTCGTGTGCGTTACCACCCGCTTCATTTTCTGGCACGAGGGTAGCCGGCAGTTGGCGTCGCGGCACTGGCACGCGTGCATCAGGGACTGTATGCAGCGCTGGATGGAGAGTTTGCGGGCCTCTTGCGGGTTGGCCTGTTTGGGATCGCCCGGCGAGGAGCCCACGTCGATGTCCAAGCCGAGCTTCTCCATCTTGTGTGGGTGGCCACCCTTTTCGTAGCACGGCACGCATAGGTCGAAGTCGTCGCAAACCGTGCAGTGGTACCTGTGTAAGATACGAGTCCGGGTTTACGCATTATATTATTATGGTGTGTGGTGGCCCACAGTATATCTATTGTGTTATACAATAGCATTTGTGGTGTTCCATCGAGGATCTTTTTTTGCCTTTTCAAGTGAATATTTGATAAGATAACCATAAAAATGTTGTAACTATGGATTATTTACTACACTTGAAAGTACACATTTATCTAAAATAAACAGTTTTGTTAAGAATGAAAACATTTGTTATTAAGAAACCCACCATTATTTTATATTTGCCTTTGAGAGATTCTTCTATTAATTAATTGACAAAGATTTTTGATAATATTGAAAATGGAGACTATATGTTATATTGGATACAGTATGATTTGTGTCCAAACTATAATAAAATATTTAACTCACCAAAAATATGTAATTTTAAAACAGTTAAAAAATCTTAGCTTACATTACGTGTCTTCGCTTAAATGAAGATATGAAGAAGATGTGGCCATAGTAGGAACAAACGAGTGGTATATGATACATCTGTGTGAAGGAGAGGATCACAGGATCACCAACCTGGTCTCGACGTGCGACTTGCAGCTGTTGCAGGTGTACACGAACTTGTCCTGGCCCTGGTTGTGCAGCTCGTACAGCATGCACAGCGTGGAGAACATGGCGCGCCGCGTGGACGAGAACTCGTAGTGCCGGTCGCGCGCCATCGTCAGGAACGCGTCGCGCCCGTCCATCAAATCGCAGTTTATTAAAGGGTCCGGGTCTTGGATGGGCTGCGGATACAGAATTTGTGTCAGGAGCGTCCTATGTAGTAATGGTCGTTATTTCAATAACAGATAATATAATCTATTATTTTCCCGTAACACGTTATTTAACAACGGCTTATACTGTTCCTGCTGTTGCTGTTGACAAAATTATCGCCTAGTCGCATTGTTGTTGCCACTTGCGTGTGTGCGGCACGGAGCGAGCGAGCACGACTGTGCTGCAAGCTACAAGTATGAGCGAGAGAAAGCAAACCGTTGTGCAGGCGTAGGCACTCGCTCTGTTGCCTGACTGCTTATTCTTATAATATTAACCTTTCTCACAAGGAAATAAAGTTCCTATTTGTTTATTTCTTACAGAAATTTTACTTATCCCAAATTCACAATTTTGTACCTTCGCGTGTATGACAATTAGACTCATTTTTATTTACAGTGTGATTAGAAATAACAATTAGGTAAACTGTTGCTGGCTTGCTGGTGCTTAAACTGTTGTCATTTTTTTAGTCTCGCATTATTTGCTGTTGTGCGATCGCGCGTATGCAAATTAAATTATTCGTTGCAATAAGTAAAGTAAGTAATGTAAACATTGAATGTAAATAACAAATTATGTACAGATCAATGAACTTTTAAATACTAGTAATTAGTTTTAAATTATTTAAATTACTGCCTAATATTCTGACAGCCCTAAGCCATATCATTGTTAGGAATAACTAAGCCAGCTATAATAACAATCGTACTCAACAACATTTGTCAAACAGCAATGTAACAGGATAACAGACAACAGTTTACAATAACAGTTATAGGAAAATAACACAACAGTGTTATTCATTATATATTCATTAACAGTTGTTATTGCCATCACTGGTCCTATGAGACTACGTGTATATAAGACAGGTTAAGTGTGTGCACAGTTTTGATGTTTAAAAATGTATATGTATATATATATATACTAGCTTTCCGCCCGCGGCTTCGCCCGCGTTATATTCGAATTTCCCACAGGAAGGATATGTTTTAACAATACTGCCATACAACCTTTCACCCCCTCCTTTCAACCTTTTACAACCCTTTTCTGCTTTAAAAGGTAGCCTCTGTCCTTTCTCAGCCTCTAGACTATCTGTGTACCAAATTTAATTTAAATCGGTTCAGTAGTTTTAACAATATTTCCATACAACCAATAATAATCCCTCCTTTCAACCTTTTACAACCCTTTACAACCTTTTTTGCATGAAAAAGTAGCCTATGTCCTTTCTCAGGCTCCAGACTATCTGTGTACCAAAAGACAATGCCAAGATTTCTATGGCGCCATGCCCCACCAAATTTTTTCCAGTTACAAACATAATTTATATATGAAATGATAGCTAAACATCTGCACTTTTGAAATAATAAAAGATAAATTATATTAAAGCAGAGGATCGGTAGTTATGATGGTATAAACAATATGATGTTTTTTCACAAATATTAAGTTTATCTTAGACTTTTTTATAAGATGCAATTTTTAGTAGCCATCTACTATATCCTAAAAACAATAATAACAACAACTAATTGTTCTAACTATAAAAAAACAATTTTAAATCCAGTTCAAGTAACGCTCATACTTTATTAGAACACACGATTGAGGCTATCTATCAAAGTCATCTTTATTTACGGATTCGTAAATAAAGATGACTTTATAGACCTAATATTACATTTCTATTTACAGTGCACTTCTTGATATATGTAAATACATGTTATTATCTAACGTAATATTTTTATTTTATTTTGCATCAGAAGTAAAATGCGTTTATTCCTAAAAGCCTTTTATTGAGAACTCATTCTTACTAAAATGAATGATTAAATAACACTATTGAACATAAAATATTAACAGAACAACAATTAAATAAAAAAACTATTACCTATACTAAAAAGGCATTCGACTTAGGTCCAATAGGTTTATGTTGGCTAAAAGGACTTGTATCCAGTGGCCAATAAAATTCTTTAAAAAAATAAGCTTTAAATTCTCCGACTAGGAAAAGGCATAGAATTCCATTAACAACTATTAAATGTAGTTTTTTTTCCCCAGCTTTTTACATTTTTTATATTTGTTGTTAGGATCTATAATTTAATTAAATATTTTTCATAAATGTGTAATTACTGTAACTTAAATTAATCCTTGGGGCAGATCTTGGCATTCTCTTTTCATTTAAATCGGTTCAGTAGTTTTAACAATATTTCCATACAACCAATAATCCCTCCTTTCAACCTTTTACAACCCTTTACAACCTTTTTTGCATGAAAAAGTAGCCTATGTCCTTTCTCAGGCTCCAGACTATCTGTGTACCAAATTTCATTTAAATCGGTTTAGTAGTTTTGGTGTGAAAGCGGAACAGACAGACAGACAGACAGAGTTACTTTCGCATTTATAATATTAGTATGTATGTATGTATAGTATGGCACAAAACAATGAGCTTTTCCACAAATACTATTTTCACAGTACTTTTGATTAAAATTTCACCGTCTTCAATTTTCACAGATGACACTCCAGTTTTATTTATTTGAGTTCATTAAAATGACGATAACTTTTTTTTTTTATGAACCGATTTTGATGAAACAAAGTTTAGATATTATTCTGAGTTAAAACAAAGCAAATAGTGAAAGTTTCAAGCAAATCGGTTCAGTACTTTCGGAGATAAACGTGAACATACATACAGACAGACAAAAAAATCCAAAAAAATTTTTTTGCTTTCTAATAATCTATTTAAGTGCCCCTCTATCCATTTCAGTCAAAAATACTAAATGTACAGACAAAATATTTTTACTGTCTTATTATATGTATAGATTAATTTAAACACAAGAAATAAAAATAAACTTGCCGTTCCAACGTACAGGCTACAAAAAACTAGAGGTTCGTTGATGGGCAAATGTATAAAATTTTATTATGAAAGTTGGCTGCTAGCGTAGAAAGTATTTTTGCTCTTCAAAAAAGAACAGCGCTATTTATAATTTACGAGCAAGGGATTCTCTTACAGATTTATTTAAACAAATTAATATAATGACTTTAGCGGGCCAGTATATTTATGAAAATTTAATTTATGTGTATAAAATTTGTAACACATTTCATAATATTTTTCAAATGCATAATTTAAACACAAGAAATAAAAGTAAACTTGTCGTTCCAACATACAGGCTACAAAAATCTAGAGATTCGTTTGTGGGCAAATGATTAAATGTTTATAACAAGATTCCACATAGTGTAGCTGAATTGGCTTTTCATAAGTTCAAGGTACATGTTAAAAAAGACGTTAATGAGTAAAACCTATTACAGAGTCAATGATTATTTAAATGATGCCAATGCTTGGTGTTGATTTGAAGACATTACATTCTAAATTATAAATATTTGTTTTCCCGTACAAATTTAAACACATATGTACATTGTATGATAACGACATAATTTATTGTAATGTTGTTATTATTTTTGATAACTTTAGGGAAAAAAAATTGACGATTCAAAAGAGCTTTCTATAAAGTCATATTTGAATAAAGTTAATTTTGATTGAAGTACATATTATACTTAAAGTTGGTTATCAAACGTTAGGCCATTGGAAGATCTGACTAGAACAAAATTTGTAAACTATCAAACTCTGCAGCAGCTTAACATTGTGCATGACTAAAGCTAGCACATATGTTTAATAAAAGTTACATACAAACTCAAGACAACAAATTGTATACACTGTCACATAAATATGGATTATAAATGAATTAAATGCACTCACAGCTAAGCTCGCGGCGGACTGCGCGGAATGTAGCCTGATTACGAAGAACACCTCCTTGTGCTTCTCCATGGTGGCGAATATCTTCGCACTGAGATCACTACCCTGTTGCTGGTCACTCTGCTTTTTACTATTTTTCCTTTGAGCGGCCTTTGACTTGTTTGATTTTTTCGCCTTTTTCTGGCCTTTTTTCTTGCCGTCAGGGCCTTGTTCACTTTCTTCTGATGACTGAAATATCTGAAATAGGTGCAAGTGTTTAACATCAATCATCATAATGTCATAGTATATCTAAACAATATAGATACTGAATACACATAACGGCAAACAATATAACAGTCGGACAGATCATATGTATAGATGGAAGCCATACTAACCACTTGCTCAGCGGCCTCCGCTTGCTTCCTCTTCTCCTCCTCCTCCTGATCCAACTCTTTAATAGATTCTTCTAAAACGTTGGGCCAGAAGTCACCTTCGAAGTACGGTAGTTCCGCCGCAGAAGAGATATTGTCCTCCATCGCTTGTTTTAATATGTCTTTATAATCTAATATTATTCTTTCTATTATACCTTTGTCTAACATTTTCTTATACCATTCCTGTAACCTTTTAGGTTTAGGAATTTTTTGTTCGGGCGGATGGCAGTGGAAAATATAGTCATCGCCCTCTGAGGGCGGGCAAGCCCATATGTGAGCCATTGTATAGCCCAATTGCTTAGCGTAGTCCAAATAACCTAATAAAATCTCGTGATATACCGCAGTTCTGTACTGCCTAGGTTGGAAGAAATGTACAGAGTCTAGATATGCTATATACACCCGCCTCGTATTAGGCGACGGGCTTTCGCTGCCATACTCCTACAATAAACAAATGTATATTACAAAAACTGATTATGCTGCATATACAAAAGGCACTTAAATTATAATCAAATACCAACATACCTGCACATGCATACCGAAGAAACAAATGTCAGTTCCATCGATTTCTTCAAATGCAAACAATGCCTTAGCCCGATACGGGAATTCGGCACACAGTTCGCCTGATTCTACAAAACGCGACCTCATACCGGGTTTTACTTCCACCATCTAAAAATAAAGATATAGAAATGAAGACGGTAATAATGTTAAAAAAAATACAAACGTTATATTTTATTCTAGCGTCTTCAACATACCGACGCTTTAACCAAATCAGTCAACGAGCAATCATTCCCAATCAAATATTTGCTTTTTTCACCTTTTACATTTTTAAGCCAATGTAGACTTTACCCACTGGCAATAACTATGTATCAACATCCAACTTATATAATTTCTTGTTTAATGTTTAATTAGTAAAGAACAAACATAAAAATTTGTTTTAGTGACTGTATTTCCTTTAACAATGCTAAATAAATGTAACAACATTGGAAAAATGCAAACAAAGTATTCGTCTCGGACGTCAATCCCGGGTCATCGACATACCGTATCACTATAATCAATTATGCGACTGAGCAGAATAATAAAATCTGCACAAAAACAATAATTTTGAGATATTAGTTATTAAATCACAATAGTTAATACAAAATCAAAGTAATCTTTATTCAAATAAGACTCAATACTCATCCTTTGCCTTCATCTCAAGAGTATTAGAATTCTAAATAAAAAATATTTTACCTTATCAGATGACGCAACCACCCGTATATGAACTTCGCCTGCACCAGCCTCTTTTTTCTTGAGAAAATTATTTACTCGTGTCTCAATATAAATGCCTAACTTAGAAGTGGGAAGTTTCTTAGCACAAAATTTGTTCTCTTTCCGCTTAGCCCCTTTCATTTTTAAACAATTTTCACAGCAGAAGCCTTGCGGCCAAATTTGATCATGATGTAATACACAAATCTGGTGTTGTTTCCTTCCACAATCTGAACACACTACAAAAGGTTCCTGTTCTAAATGATCGTTTTTCATTTCTTTAAACTGATCTTTTTTTATTGCTCTGAAAACGTATAGCTCCATTAGAATTTGAATAGTTACATTAAAAACAAAAAACTATATCAACAATTGAAATTCACTTACGTTTGTGGCTGCATTGGATCATCTCCTAACGTGACGGTGTCGCCTTGGATGTCGTTGAAGCATTTCTGGCAGAAGGTATATCTATCGGAGACAACCCCATATGCTTTTAGACTGTATTCGCAATTGTCGCCCATGTAGCAGTGAAGTGAAGCGTGAACAGGAACGTGTGCGGGCAAGGACGTGCGTGGAGGGCCAAAAAAAATTAGTAAGCAATGAGAACATATAAGTGTTATTAAATAGTTAGACAGTGAGCACATGATTGGTTATCTATAAAAGAGACACTCAACACGTGAAAAACTGTATTTAACATTAAAGGCTCTGATTGTAGTGCAAGCATAAGCTTATGGTAAAGTGCAGACATTCTGAAACGATCTTCAGATATGTTGTTGTTATTTATCATTATAACAACGATATGTCACAAATTCAATTTTAGGTGAACAGATCATAATTTAAGAGTAATCAATCTACCAGTAATAAATGTTTGCACATCAATCATGGCCTTAGACTACATTTAGTGTCACATCAGTCTAAAAAGTGAGAATACATTTTAGGGAATAGTGTCATTGCAATCTCACTTTATTCGTAACATAAGTGTAATATGAAACTTTCGAATGGTTACAATAAATAATTTCCATCGATATTGGATTGCAATTATACTTATATCAATATTTTAGAAATAATTACACATAATAATTTGGACATGACAAAGAAGCTACAACTTTGGTCTACAGCTTGAATTAAACAGACCTTGCTTTAAATAGCACCAGAGATGGTAATTTTTTAGTCTGAATTTTTACAGTCGTCATTTGGTTCAAGATCAAGCTAATTTAAGTAAAACATAGTATGGTATCACATGTTAAGAAAAACATAAAGTAAAAAAGTAGACATAGACTTTAAAACAGAGCAAAATTATTGCAGTTTTTGTAAAGGTCACGTCCTCGTGACAACTTGAATAAATTCGTTAATGGTAAATTAACATAATATTTTAACGAAGATTTTGTCATACAATGTTCTACAGTCAAGTCACAGTCAATTCCTTTCATCTCATAAATAAATTTAATTTGTAATCAAATCATAGATAACAAATAAAAGCACATACAACTTTCACCAAATAGTTGTGTATAGAAAAAGAACATCTTTCAATGTTAACAAAAATAAAACTCTTTAATTAATTAAGTGAAAGGAATCAACAGTCTTAATATTAATTTGAAAAAATCTTAGTCATAGTACCTGAGCAGATAATAGAGATTAGACAGATCAGATATGTAACATTTCAAGATTTAACTTTATTGCAGAATAAAAATATCAAAAATATATCCTACAGATGTCTATGACTCTATAAGTAGCTCAAATAATTTTTTACTATCGTGTTTGTCATCTATTGTGTTAAAAATTTGTATAAATTACAATATTGGTAGCTTTTCCCGTCTGTTATTTTTTTCTTAATTAGAATGAACAATATATTGCAGTAATAGTACTTATATCGCAATTATACATAAAAAAATTAGTTATAGTCTAGTGGTTATGTGGGTTAATTGCATTTTATTCACTTTTATGTGAATAAATTATCGCTCCACACGCGCAGGCGAATGGATCAGTCTTTAAAATGACGAGCGACAGTTTTAAATTTAATTCAAAGTAGTAGTACGACACAGGGTATACTAACGGCGAAATATCTTGATTATTCATATATATTTTTTTTAATCTATCATCAATAATGACCGATGAATGGATTAGCCGACTAAATAGAGAATTGCATGCTATCATTGTAACAGACGCCAACTTAGTTACGTAGACGTTGTTGTGATAGTTGAAAATCTAATCTAAAACACATTTTGACACGACATTAATATGAGCTATAAAATCAATTTAATCTTTATTTATAGGCCTTTATAAACACTTATAGGTGGCAAAACAAGTGACAAAAGAACAAAAACCTTGTACATGCGTAAGAACAAGGACAAAAAATTTAACTCTACACATGCCCGGAGATTAGGAGTCTTTCCAAGAAGAACAGGTGAGGAATTATGAAGGTCAAATCTCTCTTTTCAAAGCTCATTTACAAATCATTATCTATACTAATATTATAAAGCTGAAGAGTTTGTTTGTTTGAACGCGCTAATCTCAGGAACTCCGGGTTCGAATTGAAAAATCTTGTTTATTAAATAGACCATTTATCGAAGAAGGCTTTAGGCTACACATCGTCGCGATGCGACTAATAGGAGCGAAGAAATAATGGAAAATTATACATCTTTGAGGGCTTCCGTTGCGTGCGCTGCGAAATCGGTTCAAGATAACAAAAAAATATGTATGAAAGAATTATTCCTCAAGAAATGATCTAAAAAAATGCCCGCGACAGTATATGTCTATCTTTTAAGGTTAACTCACTAGAATCGTTTTTATGGTAATCAAATTTGGATATGTCGTTATCAAGATCGGGTTGCGGAGAAAACCAATGTTCTTCTACCACAAGAAAATAAAACTAAAAATATAATTTACGCAGAAGTACTTTAAAATAATTATGTTCTTTTAAAAATAACATAAGACAGTAACAGAAATTGCCGCGGACAAAGTCGTGGGTAACGGCTGAGGTGGTTGTTTGCAAAAATAAATATGATGCTCAAAATAACTATTCCACGCGAACGGATTTTCTAGGAGGTAGACTCTGTACCAGGGTCGTCTGCATGGGTACCTCCGTCTTACCTATTTCCGCCGCCAAACAGCAGGGTTCGCTTTGCTGTGTTCCGGCATGAAGGGTAAGATAGGCAGTGAAATTACTGGGTACTGTGACTTTACATCTTATGTCACAAGTTGGCAACGTACACTGTGGTTCTTATGAGGTTTGCAGATTTGCTGCGAATCTCGTGGGAACCACATGTACTATAGGCGACTGTTACCACTTACCATCAGGTGGGCAGCCTGCTTGTTTGTCAACTTTAGCAAATAAAAAAAAAAAAAAACGAAGTCGCGGGCAGGCACAGCTAGTAATAAATAAATTAGGATAAATATATATATATATGTCGTAGCTAACTGGTTAAAATACCCGTTCAATCAAACAGCTCAAAATAAGCATATTACAAATATTATGTTTCAGTGATCATGCTATAGGACATGGTGTTCATTCAATCAAAAGAAAGCTCTGTCAGATTACATATTGTCACTATCTCCTATCACTTACTCCACACTTTTAAATACCAGAAAAATATTATTACTTTTTACTTCACATTTAATTAAGAAAAGTAGAGAACAGGTTTTGTATGGATTATATAGATGTGTAACTATATACACAATACAAGATGTTAGTATGTAGCTTGTAAATATTGTAAAAACATCCCTAAAGTAATTCTTTATGCAATAAAAATCATGAGTGAGTGAATACAGACAGAAATATTCAGAATTGATAGACACAACACCTAATTATTTGGTCGAATTCTTATTATCTGCTTAGGTTATACACTATTTATTGGATTATGCATAGGATCCGATTGGATATTTTCGCAGTATATGTCAACAATCAAAATATTGTATACAGATCATAGGCATTATTCAGATAGTTCATACAAATCGACGGTCCCTACGTATAAAAGGTCATGTCGCAAATGACCAATTTTTGTTATTACACATATGGCTTTAGATTGTCCATACGCTCATATCAATACTTGATTTTTTTTAAATTGTATGTAGTTTACTACATACACAAACCGTATATGATAACAAGTATTATAATTTTACGGAATTGGTGCCGTAGTTGCGGATATGTATGCTTGTCATTTTGTACTACGTTTTAAAATGCGCGAATTAATGCGCGAAATGCGAATTAAGGTGCCATTGTAAACAAATAATCATATTTTTCTTTTTATACAAGTAACACTAGCATTTTATCATAAAAAATTGCATTATTTCTTCCTACGTACAAACGGTTGTCTAAGATTTGTCCGATGTGGCTTTATTTCAATAATGGTGTAAAAACGGTCATCTGTCCGTTTTTGATAGAAAATGTATATAAATTTAATATCAATATATTGATAAGATTTACTGCGCCGACCCCAGATAATGGGAAATGGGCAAGAGGATGATGATGATATTGAAACCTGAAAGTATCTTTATTTATACAGCGATTTGAACTTTCATTTCCTCTCCTGTAAACCTTAGTTTTAGACTTATCCTCTTATACGTAGGGACCGTAGAAATGATAATTGTCAATGAGAAGCTTACCTGTTTTGGTAACTAAAATACTTTGCGTCGCGAGGTATCGTACAGAGCTGTTTGCCGTAGCAGCACAGCACTTGAGGGTTGAAAGTATACTTCCTTCCGCAGCAATACCCCAAACTTTGCATAACAGGATCGATTTCTTGTTCAAATACCTCCGACAGCTGTAACAAATATGCAAAGTGATTTTATTTGATCTATATGAAAAGAAAACTAGACTTAAATAGATAACTTTGAATGTTATCTACTTCAGTTTATTTGCAACAGTGCAAAATATGGATTTTTAATAAAGAACTGTGACAGTATAGTTATTTATGCAACTGTTGTATAATCAGGGGTATTAAAACACGAATATGGGTTACGTGAGTGTTTTAATACCTAATTATAACAGTTGCATACAAGACTTTATTTACAATCATGATGTGAATCCTCTATAAAAGATTCTCATACCATAGGGTGTTGTACAGTATTGGAAGAACTATGTAAAAAACTACTCATTTTTGTAAACAACGCACACAGTAATTGTTTGTTTGTGATGTCTAATATTCGAGTGAAAAAATGGCGGTAAATAACACGATTAGACGAGAATCCGAAATTACGAATTAGTCTACAATTTATTGTTCTTTTTTCAAAATTTTAGCGATTTGGTGGTGAAAATGTCATTGCATGAGAATGTTCTTTTTTTGAAATTCATAATATCACGCGTTTGGATGATATAATGATCATAATATCATTGAGTGTTTTAATGTTGGCAATAAGCTAATTGTTATAGGTTCTTTTATAGAGGATTAATAGCATGATAGTAGATAAAATAGTTTACAAGTGTGATACTATAATAAAATTTTATTCCAGTCATTGAAATGTCAAATACTAACTATAGATTTTTATATGTATGTGAACTATATACAATTAATACCCATACTTTCATGTTTGTCTAAACGTCTATTGCGGATATTTCCATATGATCACAATGCACTCAAAATTAAAAGTGATCTCAGTGCCATTAAATAAACTTTAATGAAAGGTGCGGAGAAGGCCATTCGGACGGATATTTCTACAGCCGTCGACTGTATTTTCGATACACGCCCATTAATGGAAGTTTTAAGTGACCATTATTTCAATTTAATAGACTGCATAGAGTTGTCAAATCTCTTATTAGCTTAACATTAATAAAGGCGTGATAGGGCGTGACACAATTGAAAAATTGTTTATGTGGTCATGTCCTTGTATGATTACACAAATTTACACTAATCAGCTTTTATATATATTACTTAAATACCAATTTGAATCGAGTTATGAATGAACAGATTATGTAAGCTAATATTTTCACAAAATCATGTTATTATAAAACAAACCTTCGTGCAATATCTGTAGACCCTTGAGTTCTTGCGGTTGTAAAGCCACGCATTCTCAAACATGAGCCAGACATCATCCACATACTGCCAGGGATCCTTGTACTCGCCTCGATCCAGCTTCCCCTTGATAGTGGACAAGTCAATAGGATCTTTGACAATGTCAAAGTAATCAGGGATGCCAAGCGCTTGTGCATCTACAGGCTGTCGGAACGGTAATGATTCGGGTTCCTGCCTAAATAATTTTTCTAATGTAGGCATTAGCGCTTGCCGTAATTCCTCAGGTTTGAAGGCCAATGCTCTTCGTGGACTACCCGACCCTGGCGTTGATACTGTGCCTGAAATAACCTCTATGTGTTCTTCTTTGACTTCCTGCTTGAACTCTTGTTTAAATTCTTGTTTGAAATCTTGTTTGTTGAACTCTTGCTTGAATTCTTGTTTTATTTCTGTCTTGATCTCCTGTTTTATTTCAGTCTTCACAAGGAAGTCATTGTGGTCAGTCGGTTCGGAGATCTCGTCCCGCATGCCTTTACCGCCGCAGTCTTCGTCCAGCTCTTCCTTTATTCGGATTTCTTCAGGCTCTTGCTTTACTCTGATCTGTGAATGATAATAAATATGTCATATTAAAAATAGTAAATATTTGAAATGATATACATATACAATTAACTAAATAGATGACAATGTAGGACGAGTATCCGATGACAAAATGGGACAACATGTAACATGGTTACCGCAAATCGCAGATGTGAGTATTAGCAATTTAACATACTGGTACCTATTAGATTTTTGTAAGCATAATTTTGTTTACATAAAACCCGATGACGACTCATGGCGACGTAAATTCCTGTGGGACTTGCCTGCCCGTACGTCAAAGAGACGCCTCAAGCAGCTGCGAAGGACATACTCCTACCATTAAACACCTACGTCGGCAGTGTCGTCGGAATTATTCGACACAGATAGTATATTGATACTAATATTACGCGTGGTCACTACACTGACTACCGCGTTGACCGAGTAATGTAACGGGCTGTACGAATCGTTGAAGATCCCAATCTGATGGATAAATAGGCCTGTTTCCACTAAGAATGAATCGGATGGTTTAGAGTTTCTAGTGATTAATCATGATATCTAGTAAACAAAAAACAACTTTTTTTTATTAATTTAATATAAGATTACTAATATTTTTGGAAATTAAAATCGGCAAAATTACTTATTTAATCACGTGACATTAAACACCAATCAGAGAAGCGTGACGTCACGCCTCGCGAAAGACTGGTTATGTAGCTGTACATATATCATCTATCTAATCTGTGCTGTCAGTGAACATTGAACCGGTTATTTAGATACACTTTGTTTTCAGAGACTATTGTTAAATTAATACAGTTTGTTTTAAGTTTAATATTAAAAGACACGGACATTTGCTATGGAATCAGGATTTACCAAAGCAAACAGCAGTAATTTGTCCAAAATTGACGCCGTTATGCTTGTGAAATTTTTCGCAGCAAACACAGATTTTATATATAAATAAAAAATAATTTATTTGGCGTTTTTATCGTTGTGCTTTTACATTGGGGCACTATACAGTATTTATACTATAAATAAAGTCGATTGTTTCGCGAGGAGTGACGTCATTCAAGACGCCATGACAGTCTTGGCCTTTTTCGAAGTCAATTAGAAGTTCATTTCTAAAAAAGCAAAATACTTATGAAAAGGGCCTATTTTTCTAAAAATAATATATATTAGGGGTAAAATAGATACTAAACTATAGTTTTAAACGAATTTCAAAATTTTGTCAACTAGCCTATTGTCGCAAAATCAAACGCGAAGTCCATGAGCTGCAGTTAACGCTTAACATCAGGTGTGCCGCTTGCTCGTCTGCCACGTAAAGCAATAAAGAGTTACCTCGCCGCTATCGTCGAGCATGTTCTGCCCCAGCGCGCTGATGGCGGGCACCGTGGCAGGCGGGTTCAGCGCGGCGGCGGCGGCGGCGGCGGCGGAGGGCGCGGGCGCGGGCGCCGGGGCGGGCGGCGCGGCCACGCTGGGCGGGCGCGAGGCGGGCCGCTCGGAGGGCGGCGCCGGCGCGACCGCGGCGGCGAGCGCGGGCGGCGCGGGCGCGGGCGACGCGTGCGGCAGCGGCGTGTGCGGCGTGGTGGGCGCCGGCGACGCCTGGTCGCCTCGCCCGTACGCGCCGCCGCTGTGGTTCACGAACGGACTCGACGTCGGTCCCAGCCGCACCTACGATCGTAACCCGCCATGTTACTTGTCTGTCGCTACTGCTCAATAGTAATGGTCGTTATTTCAATAACAGATAATATACTGAATTATTTTCCCGTAACGAATAACACGTTATTTAACAACGGCTTATACTGTTATCCTGCTGTCGCTGATGACAAAATTATCGCCTAGTCGCATTGTTGTTGTTGCCACTTGCGTGTGTGCGGCACGGAGCGAGCGAGTACGACTGTGCTGCAAGCTACAAGTATGAGCGAGAGAAAGCAAACCGTTGTGCGTAGGCGCTGGCTCTGATGCCTGACTGCTTATTCTTATAATATTAACCTTTCTCACAAGGAAATAAAGTTCCTATTTGTTTATTTCTTATAGTAATTTTACTAATCCCAAATTCACAATGTTGTACCTTCGCTCGTATGACAATTAGACTCATTTTAATTTCCAGTGTGATTTGAAATAACAATTAGGTAAACTGTTGCTGGCTTGCTGGTGCCTAAGCTGTTGTCATTTCTTTAGTCACGCATTATTTGTGCTGTTGTGCGAACGCGCGTATGCAAATTAAATTATTCGTTGTAATAAGTAAATAATATAAAAATTGAATGTTAATATTGAAAGTAAATAACAAATTATGTACAGATCAATGAACTTTTAAATACACCAGAAAATTATGTTGATTAGGTAATTAGTTTTAAATTACATATTTAAATTGGTGCCTAATATTCTGACAGTCCTAAGCCATATCATTGTTAAGAATAACTAAGCTAACTATAATAACAATAACAGTCGCACTCAACAACATTTGTCAAAACAGCAATATAACAGGATAACAGACAACAGTTATAGGAAAATAACATAACAATGTTATTCATTATTCCAAAACAGTTGTTATTGCCATCACTGCTGCTCAATCATTTAAAGCAGGATTTTTACTACAATTTTAGTAATTTTCTCAAAACTTCTAACCAAGCTTACTCATTCCTGCAGATTGGTTGGTATTATGTATGTAGTATGATATACAAATGAGTCAGCAAGATAGTAAGAGTGTCATTGTCATATTTTGCAATATACCATAATAACTAAATGCATATAGAATACTCAAACTAGACTTTATTTATGACTTATTCTCCATTCAACCCTATCATATCCTATTTCTAAGGTATTAGGGAACACCCTTTTTGCACTAAGAAAACCGCCACCATTATGAACGATATTATTGTTATAAAAGAACCTACAGGAATGAATAACTTTATATCATAATTTTCAGTACAGTATGCTACATTACTACATTAGCTGTAGAAACTAGCACATTACTTGACAGAGAAGTTAATAACAATTTTAATGTCAGTAGCTTCGTTTTGGAACTGCCATGCCATGATTGAATCTCCATGTTAAAACAGGCATATGTATAAAATGGACAATTATTTATTAGATCTCGGATGGATAGGTGTACATAATATGCTAACAAACCCTGTTAACAACACATTGTCTTAGAGATTGTACCAAGACGAAATATAGTAATTATACAATTATAGTTATTTATGCAACTGTTGTATAATCAGGGGTATTATCTACTATATATCACATTAATATTTTAATACCTAATTATAACAGTTGCATACAAGACTTCATCTACAATCATGATGTGAATCCTCTATAAAAGATTTCCAATATTCGAGTGAAAAAATGGCGGGAAATAACACCATAAGACGAGAATCCGAAATTACGAATTAGTCTACAATTTATTGCTGTTTTTTCCAAATTTTAACGATCTGGTGGTGAAAATGTCATTGCATGAGAATATTCTTTTTTTGAAATTCATAATATCACGCGTTTGGATGATATAATGATCATAATATCATTGAGTGTTATAATGTTGGCAATAAGCTAATTGTTGTAGGTTCTTTTATAGAGGATTAATAGCATGATAGTAGATAAAAATATATTATATTGTAACAATTTATTACGAAATGTGTACTGATCACTACTAATTTATTTGTTAAAATTAATATGCATAGTATACTTTGGTATAAATACAAGACATGTTTATAGTGATGAACCTTGGTGTCGGGGTGGCTGGGGGAGGCGAGCGGCGCGGGCCCGTTGCTCTGCAGCGCGGGGTAGGAGGCGGGGGAGGTCATGGTCTGCGCGAACGGAGACATGCCCGGGTTGCCCACGCCCACGCTGCCTACACTCCCGCCGTTGGGCGTTTGGGGCATCTACGACAACGACAATTACTTTATTACTATTACAAAGATTTTAAGAAGAAATACTGTCAAAATCAAAATTACCTTTATTCAAACATGACTTTATAGAAAGCTCTTTTGAATTATCCAATTTTTTTCCCCTACCACCCATTCAGGACGTATTTTAAACTGATAAGAACAATGGGCGCAAGAAACTTATCAGTTTTATCAAAAGTAATAACAACATTTACAATAAATTATGTAGTTATCATACAATGTACATATGTGTTTACAATTTATACTGGAAAACAAATATTTACAATTTAGAAATGTAAAATTTTCAAATCAACACCAAGCATTGGCATCATTAAAATAATCATTGATTTTATAGCCCTTACTCATTAGCGTCTTTTTAACATGTACCTTGAACTTATGAAGAGGCAATTCAGCTACACTATGTAAAATCTTGTTACAAAAATTTATACATTTGCCCATCAACGAACCTCTAGTTCTTTGTAGCCTATATGTTGAAACGGCAAGTTTATTTTTACTTCTTGTGTTTAAATTATGCATTTGAAAATGAGTATGAAATATGTGACAATTTTTATACACATAAATCAAATTTTCATAAATATACTGGCCCGCTAAAGTCATTATATTAATCTCTTTAAATAAATCTCTAAGAGAATCCCTTGCTCGTAAATTATAAATACTGTGGACTGCTCTTTTTTGAAGAACAAAAATACTTTCTATGTAAGCAGCAGTGAAAATAACTAAAGTAAATTAATCTTGCCGTTTCAACATCTGTAAGTTGTCTTATTTTTTTATAGCATATGCTGTAGTCTATTTGATAGGGTCTCAATATGTGGATACCATTGCAAAGTCGGATCCAAAGTAATACCCAAGAATTTAGTGAATTCTACAAATTCTACCACCTCATTATTCATTTTTAACAATAGTATCTACTTTTCTTACATTTGGTAATGAAAATTTTATACATTTAGTTTTATTGGTGTTATTAGTGTTATTACTGTATTATATATACTCAGAGTATAGACTAGGAATATCAGGTCTGAAAATAAATTATTTTTATTTATTTATTAACATAACTAATTAAATGTGTTGAGAGAGTTTTCTATTAAAATAAAGAAATTGTATGATTACACTACGATTAAAAATTGCATTGAGTTGAGATGTGATAATTAGTTTCGGTTTTGAAAATATCAAGAATCTACATTAAAACTCTTCTTCAAAATGAATAATTCGAGTTTTCGTTTGCCTACGCACGGTTTTCGAGTTCGTGGCTTCAATTTGCTCCGCATTCAAGTAAATTTAGTTAAAAAAATTACATGAGAAGAGATATAGAACTGCAAAGAAAGGAGATAATTTTTTTTAAGGCCCACTAGAAAACGGCAACGTTTATTGATATTACTGAACTCTAAAATATCAATTTATTATTAAAAGCAATTGCACGATATTATGAGTAAAAATGAAACGGGAATAATAAAATCAATTAATTAAACTTAGTAATGACTTTTGACATTTGAGGTATAGGAACTAACGTTTTTTAAATCAAAATGAAAGATGATTTAATATATATACAAATAATATATAAATATAATAATAGATAAAGGATAGTGTATTATTTCTTTTTTATTTTATTAAAAGTATTGCACTCTTAATAATTATTTTAATACTATTTTAGATTATTTTAACTATTAGTTCGTCAGTCCAGTAACGTCGTGAAACGGAACGCGTCATCATTTTTGACAGCGACAGAATGGTACCTACCCAATTGACGTCGGTTTGTTTACAACCGAATTCTGTTGTTTACGTTTCCAACGGCTTGATTTCGTTTTCTTTCCCGTATCCAGTATTTAAAATGCAAAAAAATAATACGGTTTCGGGCGTTTGGTAGTGGCCAAAGAAGATTGTATTTTTCAAGAATAAAAAAGTGTTGAATAGCATTTATGTAAAAAGCAATTTGAATACAAATCAAAATAAAGCTACCACTAAGAATTTTTAGGTTATTTAATCTTCATGTTTTAATTGATTTCTCAATATTCCCGTTAGATAAAAACAAGCTAATGTTCCTTATAATATCTAGGGTTAATAAGAAATTATTTAACATATGTCTCATTAATAAACGTTACATTTTGTAGTGGGCCTATTCTCCATACAAGAAAAAATTATCTCCTTTGTCGCAATAATGACAAAAATATTTGAAACATCCATCATTTTAGTACCTAATTAAAATTCGTTTAACTATTTCTTAATTAATTATATGTCTTTAGTATCTCCCAACCTTTGAGACAAAAGTTCAATCAAAAGTCTTCATCAAAAATTAATTACTTCCTTATTTACATAATAGTATCTTGATTCACGTGTGCACGTGAGCTCGCTCACGTACGCACAATTTTAGAGGGCGTGGTTTCAAACATCTTCGCACTCAATTTAATTTCAAATTGTGATCATTTTTGCAACAAATCCTATTAAACAATTTTTCTACCATATCAATACCATGAAGCAAAAAAGTTCTTGTTATCAATATAGCTCAGTGCTAGCCAATGTAATCTTGGCATAACTAAACTATACAGCACTATATTATTATTATTAACTCATTTTTGACTTTGGGTAACATGTAACGGGCTCTGTTATTAAAATATTTTATTTCTAATGGCAACTAAGAAAAGTTGTTTGTGATTTTATTTCATCTACAATGTTCACTGATTGTTCACATCCATCACTATCTATGATGTAGTAGAATATATATAATATATTCTACTACATCATAGATAGTGATGGATATATATATAGCATAAAAACCAGTGACACCTTGCATAAGTACACCCACTACTAGCACATGTGAAAGTCAAAATTTAACCCATAATGCGTGGTCAGCTAATCTCAAATATCACATTGAAGAGCAGGATTTTTTCTGTTCTACAATAAAACTTTCACTGTTTTAGAATTTACTTTTACTAAACTCAAAATTTACTTACAACCACTTGGCACTAATAAAACACTATAATTGAGATGGTACAATATAATCGTTAGATTAATTAATTAGTTAGTTTGGCTGGGCTCCACCGCACTTAGCCTCACGATTGGGCCATTGTGCGTATGATAGAAGGCTCCTGCCTCCTTCCTACTCCATCCATCCCAGTTCCTCCCAGAACGCCTCACTTAGCCTCACGATTGGGCCATTGTGCGTATGATAGAAGGCTCCTGCCTCCTTCCTACTCCATCCATCCAGTTCCTCCAGAACGCTAGCAGCCTCTGTGGGCTGCTGCATGCTTCTGGCAGGGACGCCGGGGAATGGAGAAGTTTCTCCCGTTGGTCGGCCACACTTGCACATTCCATAAGAACATGCTGTGGCGTTTCCTCAGCCTCCATGCACCCTCTGCACAGGGGGCTGTCTGTTATACCTATTGTGTACAGGTGTTTGTTTTAAAAAGGCAATGTCCGGTTATGGTGGCTATGACCTTTCGGATCTTGTCTCTCTTTAGTTTGATAAGGGAACGGGCAAGCTTCTTGGAAGGTACCGGGACTGCTTCCTTCGTTCGCTTGCACCCCTCCTTAGTTGTCCATTCTTTTAGGTGTACTTCCTCTGTTCTCTTGCGCAGCCAGGCTTTTACTTCTGCCTGTGGAATGGGCATTAGGGGTTCTGATCCATACACTTTCGTGTTGGAGCCTCTTTTTGCCAACTCGTCTGCCGCGTCGTTCCGAGTGAGTTTGCTGTGTCCTTTTATCCACTGCAGGATTACCCGGTTTGTGTCTGCAATGGCTTGGAGCGTATTATGACACTCCAGTATGAGGACAGAGTTGATAGTATTGTTTTGGAGGGCCTGTAAGGCCGATGCGCTATCCGAGATTATCTTTATGTTTGAGTTTGTAAGACCTCTGGCCGCAATCGCCTGTGCCGCTCGGGTGATGCCAATGCATTCTGCTTGGAAGATTGTATTTCGTTTATCTAAGGTTATGGATAATTTGATGTTTAGGTAATTTGAAAAGACGCCGGCCCCGGTTCCAGAAATGGTCTTGGAGCCGTCGGTGTATATCCTAACTTCTTGGATGTTAGAGTAATCTTTCCATTCTGCTGTTAGTTGGATATGGTATTTCCTGTCAAATATATGTTGACATGGTTTCTATCCATGGGTGCATCTAGAAGAGGAGTGTCTTTCGTGCTCCAGTCTAGGATTATCGTATGTGTTTTTCCTGTATTGTTTTTCCAAAGTCCCTGCGATCTCAGTCTTAGAGCAGCTGATTTCGCCTCCTCTTGTATTACTATAGGTCTAAGGGTCTTAGTTGCAAGAGGTATTCCAGGGAGTCTGATGGTGTGGTCTTCATACATCCAGTAGTGGATATGGTTGCTAAGCGTTGTAGTTTTTGTAGTTTCGCTTTTGCTGTGATTAGTTGTGTTCTGGGCCACCATACTAATGATCCATAAGTTATACAGGGTCTTATTACTGTGGTATATAACCAAAGTGTGATTTTTGGGTTAAGGCCCCATTTGTTGCCGACTAGTCTCCTACATTGGTTAAACGCCTGGCATGCCGTCTTGTTTTTGATTCCACATGGCTTGCCCACAGTTTAGTTTGTCATCTAAAATTAAGCCCAGATATTTGACTTGTGTTGACAGGGCGAGTTTGGTATTGAATAGTTTTGGTAGTTGTAGTTCTGGTAACTTCCTTTTGTTGGTAAAAAGTATAAGTTCTGTTTTCTTTTGATTTACTGATAGTTGGTGTTCATCGCACCATTGTTCTACTAATATTAGGGCTGTGCGCATTTCCTTACATAAAATGTTTTCTGCAGTCCCATTTATCAATATTGTTAGGTCATCTGCATAACCAATAGTAGTGTAGCCTCTGTTGTTTAGTTTCCGTAGGAGGCTATCCACTACTATGTTCCACAGGAGTGGGGATAGGACACCTCCTTGGGGGCATCCTCTTGTCACCTTTGCTCTTATGGTTTTATTCCCCACTACCTGCACCGCCCTCTTGCTTACCAGCTCGGGGTCCATTTCTTATTGCTGGTTCTATGTCATATTTTCGAAGGGCGTGGTCTATAATCGTTAGATTAACCAGAAGCCAGATTACAAAAAAACAAAAAAGGCAAAAATTTGCTTTGTCTTTTCTTTTTGTAGGTTATAATTAGAGATCGGATAATCGGATGTATATTTACCTAAAGTTAGTTTAAGACAAAGTATGGAAACGGCTTTTTATTGTTTTGTTAAATAAAAATCCTGGGATTGCGGAATTGGATAACCGGATGTTTATTTATTTACCTAATTTAGTTTTTGACAAAGTATGGAACTGCCTTTTTATTTTATTTCCATAAATAAAAATCCCGGAATTCCGGTACTGTAGAACATTTGTAGAATAGCCAAGTAGTGCGAAAATGGAGACAAACACAGAAAATCACCCGAACACATGACAAGCACAGTGACTAATGTCTTATACAACAGCAGGAATCCGGTCGCTTGTAGTCTGTACTTGCTCACAACTGCCGTCTCACTCACACTCATTAAATCGGAAGTTAACTCAGAGTGAGATACTAGACCATACTTACGCCCGGGCACCATTTCTGTTTTTTTATTCAATTATTTAATTGATTATTGTTTTAGTCAAACTAGCTCACTACTTTCGTATAACACTCTTCATGTAATAAATCGTACATTCATAAATCGCACGGGGAACTGAAACTAAACTTCATGTAAATACGTATGCATATTTGTATAAATGAACCCGGAGTCTCGGTCTTTTGAAAATAAATACCACGGGCTAATTTAGTAATTTTCAAACAATATCACTACGCTAAATTTACAGTCCCGTATTATCCCGGGATATTTATTTAACAAAATGTATTTTAAAAAGCCGCTTCCATAATTTGTGTGCCAAAAATTAACTTTAGGTAAATATGCATCCGATTATCCGATCTCTAGTTATAATGCATTACTGACATTATTTAGTTAGGAACTATATAGATACTAGTTTTGCAAGTTGCAAGGTGTAGGGACACAGTGCATGTTGCGAACGTAGCAATTGTGTTGCTACGCCACCGACGCATTCGCATTATCGGATAAGAGTCAGTCGCAAATATACCGAGTTACGCGGTGTACGTGTTTTATTTTCTACTGATTAAGGTTAAGGTACACAAGTATAGGAATCCATAAATATACTTATATTAACCTTACAGACTATTTCAAATACTAACCTGATTTGGACTAGGGCCAGGAGGGCCGACTAGATTAGTCGGGAATGCCATCCTGTTGGCCTGCATGGGCAGGCTCATGCCGGGCGAGGGTATCCGCATGCCGGGTAACGCTTGCTGCGGGATCGTGGGCCTTGATAACCCCGCTACCGTATTGGGGACCGTCGCGCGCACACCCATCACACCCCCGCCAGACATAACACCAACAGGTTGCTGACCCATTTGATTCTGCTGCTGTTGTTGAGCTTGCAATTGTTGCTCTTTACGCTTCTGTCTCTTCTCTTCCAGTTCCTTCTGAATCTTGTATATTTTTTCAGCTAATAAGTGATAGTACTCTGATCGCGTGCTCGCCATTTCGTACATATCTCCTTCCACTTTCCTCGCGTATGCGACCAGATTGTGCATTCGTTTATCTAACATTGCGTGGGGATCTGGCGTTGGAAAAATTGCTTGTACCCTGTAAATGTACAATAATTAGATTTCCATATATTTTAATATAAACTATCATATGTTCAAATAGTAATGAAGTTGTACTCACAGTTTATGAACAAGATGGTTTCTGAGATCGGCTGTTATAGACTGGTGCCATTCTTTCGTGCCAGAGACAGGGTTGGCTGTGACTGGTCCACCGGGGAGTTGCAATGTGCTACCGCCCATCTGTAATATGATGGGTATTAAACCGTGATCATAATATCTTTTTTTTGTGTAATTATTGTATTTTTAAATTAATATTATAATTTATAAAATTTGAGAAGTCTTAAAATAGTTTAATTTCCAAAAACAGAAGAATCAGGTAATGATTTATAGTAGCTAGGTTAAGCTAGCGTTTTAAATCAGACAGGATATTATAAGTAAACCGAAAAGAAGGGGGGAAATGTTAATGTTTACAAACCAGTTGCTGCTGCTGCTGCTGCAGGTCGGGTTGGGCTTGCGCGAACAGTTGCTGCATGGGCGCCGGCTGCTGCGGCGCTACGTCCGTGAGCCCGGCGGGTCGCGGGCCGGGCGCGCGCGCCGTCGCTCGCGCGAACCCCACCACGCCCACGCCCGCCATCGACGTGGGACACGCGATGCCTAACGCCTCGTATGCGCGTTTCATGTCTGCGCCGCCCGCGTTGACCCCCACGCCTACGCCGCCGCCGACGCCTAGTGCGTTCACACCCGCGCTCACCCCGACGGGCGCGTTGACGCCCACCCCCGCATTGACCCCCGCACCACCGACGCCCATGGCGCCGACCGCGCCGGCGCTCACGCCGCCCGCGCCCGCGCCCGCTCCCGCCCCCGGGCCGGTCGCCGCGTGGCTCACCGCCGCGGCTGGTGGGGTCGTGTTATGCGTTAGTTTGCCTGGCGACGTACAACTCTAGTATCGCATAATGCTTCATACACCTTTATACTACATCTTATTAGAATGCGACACAAAAAAATTTGAAATTTAAATTTAGTCTCATTTACATAGAAAGGAAGGACGAAAATCGACTAACGAAGGAAATTTATAAGGCAAATATAAATGGGCCAGTTGCTAGAGGGCAACCTATACGAACATACTTAGAGCAAATAGGTAGGAACAACTAGGACCAGATATACTGAAGGATGGTCAGCTCAAAACGACGCACGTGTTGATGAGCATGACAGTCACTATTTTATGTAGTCTTATTTACGTCACTAATTAAATATATATTTTCCAACAAGTAAATTAATTTCAAAGAAACTGGCTTTCTATTTTTTTGTGTCAGACTTAAAACATAATACAGTGCAATTTGAAAGTAACTTACCATTCATATTATTGGTCCTAGTTCTATCAGCCTGCTTCAGTGGTAAACAAACCGGGCAATCATTTTTGTTACAATGCTTCCAGTGATTTATTATTTGACGGGATGACGAACAGTGCGGTACCGCGCAATTTTTGCCCGCCTAGAAAATTACAGTATGGTAAAATAATAGATTAACGAAAAGACTGAAATTTGCAAAGAACAAAAGTAGTAGCTAACCTGACATGACATCATGTGGTTTAGTACTCCTTTCATGGTTTTACAGTGCGGCAGCGTGCACTGCCAGGTCTCGCCGTTGGACTGCGACTCGCGCCGCTGGCACTTGTGCGCGTGCAGCAGCAGCACGAGTTGCTGCTGAATAAGCTTTCGCTTCTCCGGGTCGGCGATGGAGCCGGAGGGCGGCGGCTGGTGCGGCTGGTGCGGCGGGGGCGGCGCGGCGGCGGGCTGCGGCTGCGACTGGCCGCCGGCGGGCGCGGGCGTCTGCGGAGAGGGTGCGGGCGGCGGCGCCGCGCCCGCCGTGCCGCCCGCCACGCCCTCCGCCGCGCCCGCGGGCCCGAAGCGCACGCCGGGCGCGCGCTGCGCTGGCGGCGCGCCCGGCCCTTGCGCCGATTGCCCGTACGCCGGGTGGTACGGCGCCAGCGGATGGCCGCCGCCGCCGGGCGCTTGCATGCGCGGGTGGTGCTGCAGCGCACTGCGCATGCTGGGCGCCTGCATGCCCACGCCCACACCGACGCCCACTCCTACTCCGACCCCCACGCGCCCGCCCAACGGGCCGTTCTGCATACCCTGCAATGCGTTCATCTACTTTACATTATAATATATGCTCACTGCTATGTACTGCGCTATATACACAATACTATTTTTAAAAGAAACTTTTTACTATTTAAAGAAAAATATATTCTCAGGCACTAAATGTATGATGACACATTAATCAAATAAATAAAAAAACACACAACTTGTTGTACAATGTGTTATATTGATTACGTTGAATTGCACTATTGTTTTGTCTAAGTAGAATCGATACTTATGAAATTGTATTTTTTTTACAGAATATGCACACAAAAGCATCTTTGATGTGTTAAACATGCAACTTATAAAAAGTTGCCTAGTGGATGCGATGCTGCAACAACTACTATTTTTGTAACCAAACAAAAATAAAATTAAAACATAATTTGTCAAAAAACTCAATATTATAATAATACTGAATTTATATTACAAGATATTTCAGAAACAAGATATTTCAGAAACTAGGTATTAATTTATTCATAAAGATATTTCAGAAACTAGGTATTAATTTATTCATAATTATCATGTTCTATTAGTGTTGATGCCTTAGAAAAACTCTAACAACTTTTCCTTCTTACATCTCTCCGGTCAACCCTTACGTTGCATTGTTTTTGTTGTTTTTTGCCAGTCACCGCCATACTAATTTTTATTATAAATGTTGAAGACGCATCGTTTAATTTTGCCTCAACAATCAGGATAATACTTACCTGAGCATGAGGGTGGTGTTGTGGAGTTCCATGATGATTGTTCCCCATTAAAGTTGGTAATTGTTTATTTACATTGTTGATGATCCCACTACCAAGCATTCCCGCACCCGTCATATTGCTATTTGTCACGATCATATTGCCGACATTCGCGACATTCATTCCACCTAAGAATATATTGTCCAAATTAGTTAAGGAAATTACAACTAAACTAATATTGCCATATCATCATATAAATTGTTGAAATAAAAGTGTTATTAACATTATTAAGGAACAAAGTTAGCTATTCAAGTGGGCTCAGAAATTCTACCAACAACTAAACTGAGCAGAATATTTTTTATTCCTTTATTGATAATCAAATTTAGAGTAAATTTTTTCCTTGTATGTATGATTTATATATAGCGCATAAGCTCTATGTCCTTAAATTTTATATTTATATAACGTCAATAAGAGCAAAGAGTAAAATGCCTATGTTGAAAAAATATTATTTCAATTTTTTTATTTTAAGACTTTCTAATCTTCACAATCTTCACAGGGTGAAGTATTACACCAATTACGTAGTTAAATATCTTACCTTGTATGGAACTCATTGGCATAGAAGAATGCATTTGATTTGGATGACTTGTATTTGGCATTAGTTGTGGATGCATACCACCCATTAAATCCTTTGATACAGACACATTTGGCGGTGACTGTAAGTTTGGACTCTTACTACCTAAACTACTCAATCCTAATGGGTTAGTGTGGCCTAAGCCACTCTTGTTTCCCTGTGAAAAGACCAACACAAAGAAATATCTATTAGTATAGGACATCAATAAAGAAAAATAAATGAAAGATTATAAACTATCTAATTTATTAGTATTTTTTCTAGATACTCACTTGTTGTATAAGGTGATTATTTATTTGCCTTTGCATAGCAGCTGTTGGGTCATCCCCATTCAGCTGTTGCTGCACCATTTGTCCCCCAGGACCAGGTCCTTGAGCTGGAGGTTTGGGCCCTGTTACTCCAGGTTGTTCAGACCAAGATCCACCCATGAGTTCATCAGGAAGATCTTTTTCTAGATCGAACATGTCCTGAAGATTTGAAAATGCATCTGAAAAAAAAAACATACATAAACATAATAACTGTATTGGTAATTTTTTTAGCAGACTGCTGTGTCAGTGGTAAGTGGTTGCAGTCACCTATAGTACTTATAATTTTTGCAACATATCTTTGATAGTTTCAATGTATCTTGCACATATTTGCCACGAGAAGAACAGTAATTCAAGTCCTACAGCAGTAGAAATAAGTATGATGGAGGTACCTCAACTGATTAACCCAGAGTGAGAAGTTACTATTAACAACAATAAAACTATCTCTGTAAAAATAAACAAAAAAATACAATACTATAACATTACAAAATTTTTTGTTTCTTTGGTAGAAATATAAATAAATATGAGCAAGTGTAACCCACAACAAGTTATTATACATTATTAAATAAATAATGAGCGATATTGAAATAATGTTTTTATAAACATAACTTTGAATGTTTGAAATTTGAAAAAATGAAAAATATTTCAGCCTTGTTTTTTGTAATATTGCAAATAATGTAATGTATGATTATTATCGACATGAAAGTGGATAGGTGAGTGAGGATAGGAGTGAGGAAGTCTGAAGAAAAGATAGATGGACTGTGTGAATGTTGATATGTTGAAGAAGGGAGTGAATGTCAAAATAGTGAGTGATAGAGGAGAGTAGAAGACATGTTGTTTCGACCTCAAATAAAATTGGGATCAGGGCAAAAGAAAGAAGTACTGTATTTTTGTTAAGGTCATCTGTATTATAGCATTATTTATATAAGGGGGAAAAGTGTGTAATTTCCCAATATTTTTAGATAAAGTAAAACCACTGCTATTACAAGCAAAATAAAAGCTATCTCAAGATCAGTAAAGTCTAAAGCATTGTGGTTTGTACATAATTTTCTTTTGAGACACTTATAAGTTGGTCAAAAAATTCATTTATTGGTAGGTATATAATAAAAAGATAATGACTATGATGAATTTTAAAAGAGTATTAACAAAATCACAGTCTATGCTTTGTATACATTTTCATTATCATTAAATACATTAAAATAAATAATAAATTTAGAGAACGAATTATATCCACCACTATATTACAAACAAAGTATTGTTAATAGATTACTATTATAAAAATTTGAAGCAGTTTTTTATAGCATCTATTTTCCTATTCATAAAGTAAATAATAATAAATAAGTTTGTGAAATATTAATCTAAAATTAGATTGTATAGTATTTCTTTGTGTGTGATCTAAATAAATTCTCAAATGTAAACCGGTTTAAAATCTATTAACTTACAATACTATAGGATGAATATATGGACAACTCTAAAATCTCAAAGTATAGGTGTACAAACAAATAGTAACATAAAACTCTAATTATATGGTCTTTTATCAATGAAATTACATGTTTAGATACATAAACTAATAATATTGTATAACTTATTGACTTGAAAAGTACTAGCTATATATAAGTAAATAGTGAAATCTATTTGATCCTAATTATTTATGTATAAGAAAATTTGTTCATATAACAAAAAAATATTAGATATATATTAGCAATAATACAAACATACATTAGATTTGTGAATAGAAATTTACCTCAGATATATGTAAAAATATAAAAAAGAAACAAAAATAGTATAAAAAATTAAAAACTATATTACAATCACTGACAATATACTATTGTATTATGAAGCAAAACATAAAACTATATTCTAAGGACCAATACATGCACACATGAAAAGTTTTATTACTAAATAAGTATAAAAATATATCTGTTAATTTTAAAGAAATACATAAGCCTCAAGGCTGGGTATGAAGTTGTTAATGTATGTAAGGTAACATTTGGAATGTATTAAACTTAACTTCTACTTATTTTAAGTAGATCATTACCGCAACCCTATTATAAAACATGTTATGTTATCATGTGTTTTGGAGTTAATAATTATCATTAATTTTAATTATATCATATAATATACGAAGATATAATAAAGTTATCATTTTAGTTAATAAAATTAGCAATTAAATAAAGGTAATAATTTGATAGACACTACAACAAAAGCATATAAATATAGCTTTTACATTTTTTTTAATATTTGAAATAATATTAAAACTTAAAAAATAGTATTAAATAAACTGATATTTAACAGTTTGTAATTTTAGTTAAATGTATTTATAGATTTTATTTTATTTACTTGAAGTATACAAAACAACATATATAAACATTTATTAAGAGATATGTTTATACTACCTGACATAAGCTTAAGAAATGTCATATCATTTCATTATGAAAATTGAAAAAACTTTATACAAAACCAAAATACACAACATGTTATTATTTATACACTACAAGATATTGTTATTAAAATTCCTTATAAAATATTTATATCATTTTTTTTTATTCAATTTATTATAAATATGAAGATTTTAAATAAGTTTGAGTAAACATTCCAACGAAATTCATTCAAAAACATAAATGAAGTAAATTTAATAGCCTTAAGTTAGTATTAAAACCCAAATAGTTAACTACACTTCCTTTCAGCATAAACAATTACAAAATACAAAATGAATATCATAAACAAGGAGTAAAGTATTATAATTATATAAAATTGTTATCACTTCACAAAATTTTCAAGTATACATCTCAAATATAGGTCAACCAAAATCTAATGTAAACATGTCTTATCACAACACTTTATGAATGAATTAGTGCATTTTTATGAAATGCTTCTGCATTTGTGATATAATACATCAGGAATTTAAAGTTAGATTAAATATAACCAATATTAACTTATAGCAATAAGCTAAGGTTATAATGCAAGTTTCACATTTCATAAAACTTTTTAAGTTATTGTTTACATTTGAATGAAAAACTTTTCAATATTAAAGTCCTTTTGTAAAATTAATCTAAAAAGATTTGAAAAAGATCAAATAATAATAAAAAATGTACCTATGTTCAAGTTGAATGTCTTGAATGAAAAATATGTTGTAAACACATTTGTTCACTAAACATACATGTCAAAATTTTAGAAAACTATCAAAAATATTAATCAGTATGGAAAGAAAATTATGTGTAGTAATATTTCCAAGCGAATACACGAAAATACGACGCAAATCTTGCGAGGCGCTAACAAGAAGCAAGACAAAATGTCAAAAATCAAAGAAAGATAAAAGTGACATAGTTGCAGTAAAACACTTGTTATTCACAAATAAAATTAAACTTTTAATTATTATACTTACCAGTGGAGTCCGATGGACCCTGGAACATTTTTGGCCGCTTATTAGGCGGCTCATCCCCATGATGATCGGCCATAGCTCTGTTTACTAAACGTATGCCGTCGTGAATATTTCGGCCCGCCGATTCAAATAACACTTTTATGTCTTATATCTTCGCGAAATAACATTTTAGAGCGATTTGTCATTCATCATAATGTAATTCACCCACATCACAATCGTTCGATGTCCTTCGCACCATTGAAGGCACATATTATAAATTCTCACTCAAGTATTCGCCATTACAAAGCTCCGAATCGAAGAGCTACACAGACCCTCTCACCATCTTCCTTCGGAACTAGCACAATAAATGAAAACAATATCACCAGATTTTCGCTATTTTACAAGCCTTATTTATTTAATCGAATAACACAGTTTCACTTAAAACATTAAAATACACGGAATGGTACAGTTTATGATATATGATGTAAGAAAAAACAGAAAATTTACACGACAAATTCCGAAATTCTTCTCAGTCTGTCCAGCGCAAAATGGCGGCTGTTGATGAAAACTTTTTCTACGCTTGTCAGAAAATGTCGGCCTACAAAGAAACTACGCGCTATGATTGGCTCGCGCATACCACGTGACAGCCGGATGTGCCGATTTGACGCAGGATCGGTCCAAATGTTCTGACGTCAACGCGTACAAATCCGACATGCTCCGAAGTTAGCCGAAGAACTTTCAGTTCATGTAAGTCAAGTTTTATCAAACATCATCTTTTTATATATAGTAAGTTTATGTTTGATCAACTAAATGTAGTGTAATTGGCGTATTTTTCTAAGTATTTTAATAAATGTAATCACTATGGAATGAAAAATGTATTTATAATTAACATTTTGAAATTTCCCGCTGAAATCGGGAGTGGCCATTATCAATTCGAGTTTAGAATTATCTATGGACCCCAGTATGCATAGACACGGAATTTCCTTTCTTGATGCGTTTTGTAACATCTATACAAGTGCATTAATATATTTTTAGAATAATTTTTTTGTATAAATCATTCAGTTTAGCAATTCGAGGAACACTGCATTTGCGATTTCTCAATAAAATGTAACATGCACAGTAATTATTAAATACATTATTATTTTGTAAATATATCTACTAACATTGACTTAAGAAATCTCTTAATGTTTTAAGGCACGAGGTGAATCTGTACCATAAAGAAAGCATTATGATTTTCATTGCTTTAAATAATAAATATATCCTACACTAAATAGCCTAGCCTGTAAGGCTTATGTTATGGGATCTAGGGTAACGGATAGACATATATATATGATTTTATATATTTTTCATAGAAATTACTTTATTACAGAGGTGGCGTAAGGTGTGGGCCACCTCCCATGGCCTCGCGGTGCAAAAGGCCTCGCGCCTCTCAGCCGAAAAGATGTTTCATAAAGTATGGGAAATCTTATTTTATATTCCCTTCTTGCACCAACAGAGGGCCTCGCAAAATGTACCATGCCCACATTAAGTTTAGGTCTTGCGCCGCCACTACTTTATTATACAGGGTGTCCCAAAAACGACACGTCACAGTGACACTGGAGTTAGGCCAGCACAAGAGGCATCGAACAAGCCTAACATGACCTCAGTAAAAGTTGCTCGGTTTTCAAGATATTTCCAATTTAAACTTTTTCTAAATTTTCAAGTTTCTTAACATGTTCAGTGCTGTGCACAGTGCAGCATTATGTTAGATAGCCCTCAGGTTTCCATTTTTCTTTTGCACTCTTGTTGCGAATAGTTGCTTAAGATGATAGAAGTGTTATTTCGTTGACAACTTATGTAAAATGTGGAAAAATACTGGATTGAACTTGAAAAAAATTGAACAACGAAAAATAACTTTCAACTTTGATCACTTGCCGTGAAAAAAATTTCAAAGAAACTAAATGAGCAAATAACTTTAAAAACTTGCATGTGTTATGCCAATTCCAAAATGATATAACACATGTATCTTATTGGTTTAATAAGTTTACAGTAAATGCTCGAACTGTCTCCCTTGAACTCTAATACATAAGTGACATCGCCTAATAAAATTACGGCTCAATGTTCTTAAGCTGATTTCTGATATGGTGCGAGCTGCATCGAATACACGTCGCCGTAACTCTTCTTCGGATCTTATTGGTTTCGCATAAACTTTGTCTTTTAGACAACCCCAATAAAAGAAATCTAAGGGATTTAGATCCGGGGAACGCGGTGGCCATGAAATTGGCCCCTGTCGCCCAATCCATCTTTCGGGGAATGCGTTGCTTAGGTACTGACGTACTGGTAAGGCATAGTGTGCTGGGCAGCCATCTTGTTTGAACCACATCCTTCGTCTCAGCGCCAACGGAGTATCTTCCAATAATACAGGAAGGTTGTTTCGCAAATGTTCTAAATAATTTTGTCCATTCAGAACAGGCGGCAACTCGACCGGTCCCAATATTTGACCGTTGAAAATTCCCGTCCACAGATTAATTTTAAATTGGTACTGTGATCGGTCTTCTCTTTTTTCATGTGGGTTGTCTAATTGCCAGCTATGGATGTTGTGCAAATTGATATACCCATCCCTTTTGCAGGCTGATTCGTCGCTCCATAACACTTCATTGAAGAAATTTGGATTTTCTCTCCATTTCTGAATCATTGTCCGGCAAAACTGGACACGCGCAGCGTAGTCCGCCGGAAGCAGTGTTTGGACGCGTTGGATATGGTAGGGATGGTATTTGTGGCGTTTTAAAATTCGATGTGCCGAAGATTTGGGAACACCAGTGCGGCGTTCAATAATTCGCACTGAAGTTCCTGGCTCCTCTCGTACTTGCTCTAACACCACGTTGTCGTCAACAGTCCGAGGTCTTCCTTCTGAGTGACTCACTCCAGGTAATCTGCCATCACGATAAGCGTTCACAACTCTTAAGATCACTTCGTAAGTCGTCGGATTACGGTTTGGATATCTTTCGGAGTATAATCTTGCAGCCAATCTTGCGTTGTACGAAACATTGCCTCGATTGGAAACCTGCCTGGTTTCGCCGTAAATCAAGTGCATGTCCGAGTAGTCACGGTGAGTGTATTGGGTACCACGATTTGCCATCGTTAATAAGACAGTTCCGTAAAGCAATATCAGTGTCCAACAGAGCGCCGAGTTGTCGTTCAAAACAGAAATCAGAGTCCAGAGAAAAGCCAAGTCGATTTAAATTAAGGAATACACGGAAACAAGGAACGCAGAGATTAACACGGTTGTCGTACGAAACGCAAGGTAACGAACTGTCGTAACAACTTGATTTGCAGTGCAGGGCCATAAGAATTAAAACTACAACCCCTCTTTCTTCTCCATTTTTTTGAAAAGATGATAACGACACGTACGTCAAAAACAAAGCTATTTGCTTACAATATCTAGCCGACAAAAGGGTAATAAACTATCCTTATCTTTCATTCTCATGCATTTGACAAACAAAAAAGCTAATAGATAACAATAACAATGCCTTATCGTTGCGCGTGACATTATTTTTTTACCTGCTAGCGGTAGCTTCCGGGGTTCCTAGTATTAGTGAAGCATTAAAAAATCGTATAATATTAAAATAAGACACATGTGTTATACCATTTTGGAATAAGCATAAGACATGCAAGTTTTTAACGTTATTTGCTCATTTAGTTTCTTTGAATTTTTTTTCACGGCAAGTGATCAAAGTTGAAAGTAATTTTTCGTTGTTCAATTTTTTCAAGTTCAATCCAGTATTTTTCCACATTTTACATTAGTTATCAACGAAATAACACTTCTATCATCTTAAGCAACTATTCGCAACAAGAGTACAAAAGAAAAATCGAAACCTGAGGGCTATCTAACGTAATGCTAGCACTGAACACGTTAAAAAACGTGAAAATTTTGAAAAAGTTTAAATTGACAATATCTTGAAAACCGAGCAACTTTTACTGAGGTCATGTTAGGCTTATTCGATGCCTCTTGTGCTGGCCTAACCCCAGTGTCACTGTGACGTGTCGTTTTGGGACACCCTGTATATATTTTTCATAGAAATATGTAATAACAAACATGGCTAAGGTACAAATGTCTATGTACATCCCACAAACATCTGCCTCCGCCGGGACACGCACCCAGGAGACGTATTTTTGAATTATTATACGTGAACTTGGAATTCGAATACGAATACAAATCGTGCGTGAAATTATTTTCTACTGCTTACAATTTTATAGATTTTTGAATCACTCGAATTCAGCGTTGTCATTAAAAACAAAATCTTAATTAGATTCAGTTTCACACAGGAAAATTAAAAATCGCAATAATTAAAATTAAATTACTTTAATTAAGTAGGTACTCAAACAATATTTACTTATTATTATGTACCTATTTACAAGCTTTACATTAACCAGAGTAAATTTATCACTGTCAACGTCATTTCAGCGTTGGATATCCTACTAGTAGAAATAAAAAAGTGGGTTGAACCACTCGTTGCATAACGCACGAAATGAAAGTTCACAAATACTGAATTCGGTAAATGGTATACGCATCTCACGATTTCGAATGCGAATTGGTTTTCTATTGTTTCAAAAATTCGTCTCCAGGACCTCGGAGATGGTGACGACTTGAAGCCAGTGTACTAACCACTCCACTACGGAGGTCGTCACTTTGCTGAGATGATACGGACATTGTGATTATTTTTAAATATAATTATGTGCATAAGATGATAGTTCAGTTAAAGGATAATATCAGCATTCTACTACTTATAGGCTTCGGACTTGCAATGAACAAGGAGATACTTTGTTAATCAGTCACAGTCGCTAGGCTCTGTTCTACTTCTACCGTCCATAATGCAACTAACGGTTTTCGGTATTTTTCCTTTCTTAATGTTTTAAGGCACGAGGTGAATCTGTACCATAAAGAAAGCATTATGATTTTCATTGCTTTAAATAATAAATATATCCTACACTAAATAGCCTAGCCTGTAAGGCTTATGTTATGGGATCTAGGGTAACGGATAGACATAATATATGATTTTATATATTTTTCATAGACTTATGCTATATGGTTTTGCTTTATGCCAAATTTCATAATTCTAGGTCAACAGGAAGTGCCCTATATAAATGCCATAAGGGGAAAAAAATTATATGTACGATGTTGTGTATGTACGGGAAAACTTTCTTGAATATCTTGTTTCAAAGCGTTAGTTGCCTTATCTATGTTCATCAGATGTTGATTTATGACTTTATGTTGCTTGTCAATCAAACTCTCAGTTCGTTTGAGTATATGGTATTCGGATTCTATAATTGATGTCTGGTTTTTCCATAATGATGCCATATGTTTTTGATTTTCTTTTGTGAGTTGTATGTCTTTCTCATATTGATCAGCGAATCGTTGATCTAGCACGCCGAATAGGCTGTTGGCGATGTAACCGACACCATCAATGAGCCCGCGCTTGGAGCGCGTCCGGGTATTCTACACCTCGGTCAATGATGTATGATCAAAACAAGAAATCTCACTATTTACTCGCACAGAGAATTAAATAGCGATATAAAAATTAATACTGTGCCTGAAATTTTCACTGCATTTACACCACCTATTAATCACTTAATAAATATATCTTTGCCTGAGACACTGGATATCGGGAATTATTCCGAAGTATCTGAAAACAAAGAAAAACTTCGAGAGATACACGAAAAAATCAACGTCCTGAAAGCCAACCAAGAGCAAGTGGATAGCATATCATATCATGACATTCACCACTACACAGCAATTTATATAATTTTGGTGGTCGTACTAATCCTCATAGTTGCTGTCGCATGGTGGTGGCGAGGATACGTTTCTGGCAGAAACGTAGCAAATTACAACATAACGTCGACGGCGGCGGCGCAGGCCACCGCCACCGCGGCGAACGCAGCGACGCCCGGTCTCTCCACTAGTGCAAGTGATGATCGTTTATATCAGTGTATAGTGAAAAGTGGTCGTTTAAGTGCGCGTAAATCGAACACAGATCGCAAAGTGAAACAAGACAAAAGTACTTCACCCTTTGTTCAAAAAAGTGTGTGAGCAATCGGTTTGATTAGATAAGCAATACTTAAATCAACTTAGATATTAAGAACAAATTGAATCACCTTGTCTCATCTTCATTCATGTATCATCACCATTTGTTTTTATAATCAATATGTTTTCTATTTTCTCCCCCGGGAAGATGTACGGGCCAATGTCTGTACATTCCACCCGGTCAGCGCTTTACGCCACCGAGAGGTTTCAGTTCACCTACATCATTCGTAGCGTACACTCATATAGCATATAATATCAATATCAATTAATAAAAATAGTGTTCAAACATTCTCGTATCATTTGATCAGTACGGTACCCGTACATTCTATAACATTACTTCATACCACATTTCATGGTTAGAGGTCAACGGGAAGTACCCAATAATTTTGATTACCTTGCAAATGTCAAAATTGTACGGTTTTCTATTGTCTTTCATGACATGTTTAAGTCTTTCATGATTATAGGTCAAAGAAGTGTATTGGTCCAAGTCCCTATTGGTCCTGGTATGCGTGTATTCCATTTTCTTTGATATGGAACTCTAAATACAAAAAACTAACTGATATAAAAATACCAAACACTTCACACACACTTTCAAGGCTCAACTGCTCCGACGGTAATGATGCTATGATTTGTGAAGATTGGCTAGACTTAGGTCGAATTCCATTTGACGTTGAGTAATATACAGATGAAGAGTTATAGAAGTGAAACTACATTTATTGTTGTGCAGCGACGGTTCCGAAATAAGTTACGACTAAGGATATAACTCGCACATAAAATTAATAAATATTTCTTAACACGCCAATTAGCCTAGCCCAAAAGAACTTTATGATTAATGCTATCATCGAAATTTACATCGAAATTTTAACTACATACTATGACTAAGGCACAAAACTCGTACAGAATAAAGCATAGCAAGCAATATTGAGAGATATTTCCCATGTTCCACCTATTTTCTAGAGGTTCGATGAGGATATTCGCAACTAATTACAGCAGATTGTTTTCGTTTTACTGTGTAATTAATAAAGGTCGGTAATATAAGTCAAAGTAAGTAATAAGTCATCACTGAACACCATATGGGACCCAAACATTGTTCGATATCACGTCGCTTGTAGTTTCAACATCATTTATTACCCAGTTCCTTTTTTCTCTGTCACTGACCGTGGAAATATTTTTTACAGTAGCTCACCTTTGTAAACTTTGATAGCCCCGAATTTTATTTTATATCCATAGAAACTTAATAACTTTTCCTCCTCAATCCTTTGAACTAGGGGATGGAGGTTTGAAGAAGAATCTAAGCAACATACAAAAAGAAATATTTTCATGTAAAATGTAAGAAAGACGAGAACATAAGACTCGTACTGTTAAAAATTATCAAATCTCATGTCCTGATAGATTCGGCGATTTTCGAATTTCACATGTTCGATGTTTTCCTTCACTGTCGTGAAAGATAATATCGTGAGGCAATCTGTATACACCTGCAAATAAGGGGGCGTCCATAAATTACGTGAGGTGTTTTTTGTTTTCTGTGATTTAAAAAAAGAATATCTACTCTAATTCATTTCATGTAAAATCATGTGTGGTCTCAAAAGAGACTATTGGAACCAACATGTCCACATGATTTCGCTGCCACTCAGCTCGTCTCGTACGCTCTCGCGCTGGCGCGAAAACAAAGGACGGCTGACACCGTGCCTTTTATTTTTGTACTTATTCAGATTAAATTGAACTATTTGGTTTAAAACAAATATGTTGGTTTGACAGTCAGTAGATGTATAACGTCGAAGTATGAGCGAAATTATTTTCTTTCGAACGAATTAGTGAATAATCTTAATCATATTACGATTACGCTTAAGCGTGTACAATCTGGATTAAATAGACCAAAGTAGTTTTTTTTTGTTTTAAACAGAAAAAAAATTACGTGATATTTGCCAAGACCCCCCCCCTCTCCAACGTAAGATTAGACGGGATTTGACTCGACCCCCTCCCCCCTTAAACATCTCACGTAATTTATGGACGCTCCCTAATTTTAAGTGTATATAGCCAATCAATCCGCTCTGGGCATACATGATTGACTAATGCTTAATCGTATCGTCGTAACATGGTTAAAAGTAAAGCCCCTCGGTCGGAACGTATACGGGCTAATTTTTAAGCTCCAAAACACGTTAACAAGTTAACTTTGTAACGATTTTGTATAATATACGGTCGTAATGTTTAACGTAGTTTGCTTAACATGGCTCTGGGGTTAGGGGGTGAATAACGACCAATACTATAATTAGCCCACCCATAAATATCTTCATGAATATCCATCCTTACTTGCAGACTTTCATTCTGTCCCATAGTTGATGTGTTGTGGCTAACATCATTCCATTGCAGTTGTTCCTTGATTAATATTGCTGTCAGAGTATTTTTTATTTCACATTTTATTCATTGAAAATAATTTTATTAGAATCAAATATAGAACTATTCATAGCCACACTTAATCATAGCTCTCATGACGTGGAGCCCTCTATCTAGATATTACATAGATAGGAAACTGCTGTCGTACAGTTAACACACAACAAGCTACACTTAACATAATGCCGCTTGGACTTTTGTTATGTTGCTATCATTATTGTAAAATGTAAAATCTGGCATATTCAGCAGTATTTACATATTGTAAAATGTTTATTTTAGGTACAGTTCGTAGTTCTGAGTTCATATTTGTAGTAATGATAACTTATTGCAGTTCCAAATATGCTTACAAGATTGGACGGGAACTCAAGTAGACAATATATATTTTTTAATGTTCAATTGGAGAGAATGCCAATAATGAGAAAAAGTTGCTAAAGTAAAAAGTAGCACAATACTTTCACAGTGAAAAAACAAACTACAGATAAGTTAAAATATTAACAATACAACAACAATTAATTTTGATCTAAGAAAATACTTAATACATGGTATATTGCAAAACATCAGTGCATTTTATGCGTCTCACCAAGTAACAACAAAATACCTCTTTTGGGGGATATCAAAGAGAGATTGTTGGAGTTATAAGCCTACACAAAGAATTAATGATAATCAATATTACTCTAATAATCTTATTTACATTTCATACAAGGGTTCAATTCCTAATATTTCAAGGCCAGATTTAACCACTAATCTAGCTGAGTGATACACAAGTAATCTTTGCGCCGCTGTGTCCAAAGGTACATTTTTTACTTTCAATTCATTAAACATTCTGTTTACTGGTCTGGCTAGTCGAAATAAATAATTCACTATTACACTAGCCTCATATTCTAAATATGCTCTGTACAAGATATCCTCAAATTTTGCCAATTCTACAATCACATCACCTACAACTTCTTCAGGCAAATATTTAGGTTCACAAACTGAAGGTAAAGTTACACCACAGTTTTGTTCTAAGCTCCAAAGCCTACAATGCAAATATTGCAACTTAATGCCACTATCTCCTTCACTCTGAAGTACTTTATCCCAAACAAAATTGTAATCTTTTTGCCTTCTTTGTTTTAAATCATTTATCACAACTGCTGTAATTCCCAGTGTTTCACAAGTTTTTTCATTCATGGCTGATTGTCTAGTATCTGAAATTTAAAGGAAATAAAATAATAAAAGTAGTATAAAGTATCAACAAAAATAGAATATGCTAATTATAAGATTTCATTCATTTGTAATTTATTAAAATTTTATTTTCATGTTAATAAGAATATTTATGACATCCTAAATAATGTTGTTTGAAACAATTATAAGTAAATAATGTCAAATATTTATTAGATAAATATCAATTTAGTAAAAGTCTGGATCAAAGTTTACAATAAAGTCAAAGCTGTTCAAAGTTACTTACTTTTCGATAATTGTTGTTTTTCATACATTTTCCTTTTAGCTTCATCTAAAATATCTGTAAGAAATATAACATTACCCATTCTAGTGCTCATTCCTTTAATTCTACCAAACTTAACGTGTTCACAACCACGAACACAGTCCTTGTTTACCTTACTTACTATTTGAAAAAGTGCTGCAAAATGATCAGTTTGTGCATTATCAACTATGTACAACATTTTGTCAAACTTATATCTCTCATATCTATCCAACAGTGCTGCAATATCTCTAGATAGATACAAGGTTGAACTATCACTTTTCAACACTGTGACTTCTCTATCATCTACCATGGCAAATTTCTTTCCTGTATTATCTGTTTGAATTATTTTTTGGTCTTCCAATGATGACATTAATTGCTGTATTGCTCCTCCATTATAGTCTGACTCCCAATGGTATTCATCAAATTGTATTCCCAATCTTTTATATATTTTTTCTAACTCTGTTATGGTTACATTCCTAATTTTCTTCCAGTTCTCAATGCCAGTAGATCCTAATTCAATTTCAGCAAAATATTGTTTTGCTTGTCTGTGTACATCATCATGACTAGCTGCTAACTTATTAGCACGCACATATATTTCATATAACTTTTTCAGAGGATTATCTTTGAGTTGATCAATATCAACATTTTCAGAATATAATCCATACTGAAGAAGGCCAAATTGTGTCCCCCAATCACCCAAATAATTTATTTTTACAACATCATTCTGAAAACATTTATTGATGTTTGCTATAAAGTTGCCTATGATAGTTGACCTCAAGTGACCAGCATGAAATGGTTTAGCAATATTAGGTGAACTAAAATCAATGACAATTTTCTTTGATTTTGATTTATCACACAGTGGTTCTGCTTTGTTAATCAATAAATTATCTGACAATACATTCTCAATAACAGTTTCCTTGTCTAAACATGTTTGAATTGGATTACATTCATCATTAATTTTATTTTCTTTATTCTTATGACTTGGTCCAGTTGTACAATCATTTGTGTGAATTGATGTTTTGATAAAAAAGTTATTTTCATTGTGTTTATATGTTATACATATTGGCATTAAGTTCTTTGGAAATAAATTGTTCCCTTTGTAATTTTGATAAACCTGAAAATAAATTAAAATACTTTTAATATAAGTAATATTTTTAGAATGATTACCTTTGCAAAAGGAAGTACTTCATTGAAAACAAATTGATATTCGAGTTTTAATTTAAACTGAGATTCCATAAAATCTAAGGCTATTACTTCTATAATAGTTGTACTTGAAAGAGACTGATGGGCTGAAAAATTTAGTAAGAAATATATTTTTTTTTACTGTGTCTTTAAAAAACACACCTTTTTTAGAAGGAGCATTTTTAGTCTAGAACTCATTGTTGATTCATTAATGTTTTAATCTTAAACACAATGAACCTTGTGAATGATTCACCAAATAATTAATGACAAACCAATGGACTTTGTAGTTAAATCATAATCCGAGTGCGACTGTAAGCAATCACAATATACATGTTGTGGAAACATGCCCAGTTCTTAATTATTTTTGCAAACCTCTTATCACATTGAGCTCTGTTACTTCGTCATATGATATTATATATAAAATATACTTCACGTAATTTTTTGGTTATTATTATGTCTTAGCTTTTGGACTAATACGATGCTATAAGAAAGACTGAACAGCAATTGTAGAAATTATTTAAATAAATACTCTATAATAGTTGTGATTTTTTCTGTTCATTCACATAAAATTGAGAGCAATTGATTGTTGTCAATTTTAGTCCATAGGGAAGGCAAAGGGATCTAAGCTCATACAGCCTTGCTGATATATTGTGCTTCTTTTCTGGATAATTTCACGTTTTTTAGATTTTTGTGACTGTAGATTTTATGAACTTGAACACATTCAAATACGTGTTTGAATTGCCTAAAAGAATTCTTAGGTCACGCGGAATCAAAACGTCCTCTTTGTAAATACGTGTTAAGCTTTTCCACAATAAGTTACGTTATTCTTCAAATGCAGTACAGTCGTAGAATATGTGCTCAAGAATTTGGTTATCAGAGCAACGAAAATCACATAATGCGGAATCAACCATCTTTAGTCTGAAAAGAAGTTGCTTGAAAGAACAATGGCCCATTCTAAGTCTGTATAATGTCGTATAAAATTCTCTTGATTGCAAATTACTCTTGTCAAACCATGAATTTTGAATATCGCCAAACCATTTGCCTTTTTCTTACAGGGACGTATTCCAGTAAGTTTTCCATTTTACTTTCATCTGTTTTCTGATGTAAGGAATTAAGTCAGTATTGGGAACGTATTTTTAGCAGGAGATATATGGTATTAAGCTTAGTTGTTTTTTCTTCCCACTAGGGAAAGGCAAAGGCACTGTGCCATACAGCCAGGTCTTAAAAGCAATTAACAGGTGTCATCAAATCAGACAGTTTCGTCAAATGTGTAATGTGGTCCCAAATCTGCAAATATTATCAACATTCAGTCAGTGCAAATGCTAAGCACTATCTTGTAGGTAGATTCGATTCGAACAAATTGAGTCATAATATAACCTACAACACTTATAATTTCTTTGAGACAATTGCAATAGTTAGATATTTTTTATCGTTTGTATCATGTTTTAAATATGAACAACAATACATTGTTACTAGGGCAAAAGTTCTATCCAATTTTAGCCTTTGTTATGTATCACTGCACTAAAATAAGTTCTTTGAACAAAAGTCTTGATTTCAATTTGCAATAAGATATATTTAGTTGATATCATCCTAGCTATTTTTATAATATATATGTTCATGTAATTTTATAAATAAAATTACATTATGATAGTTTATCAGTTGTCAAGTAGCAATCAATTGCAGAAATAAATGGTAATGATAATGACCTGTCTTAATAAAAGTTAGGTTAAGCTTGATAGTTAATCCGCGTTCCTTTTTCTTTCTAATTTATGACATTTTTTGAAAGATGGATGTAGTCAAAAACTTGGATTAACTAAACTAAACTTAAAAATAAATGGTCCAATGCGTCTATAATGAACTTTGTAATTAACCTACATAATTATTTAAACTTCGACTGTACTAACGTCATCTTTTTAAACGAAAAATCATTTCGGTCTTCGTAACACCGCCATAACTTTGCAGTATTATTATAGTATATGATGTACAGAGGATCGTGTAGTACCATTCAATGCCAAATCAGTCAGTGCGAACAGTCTAATCAAGTGACGAACTTTTTTTTTCGTTCTTGTTTACTGTTATACAATATGAATACATATACGATTTGCACTCATATTGCCTAAACTATCTTGAATTGAATTACAAAGCATAAACGTAATTGTTAATCCAAGGCTTTATTTTAGAAAAATTTTAGGACCAGGACTGGGCATTTGAGTTACATTGTAATGAATAATAATAGCTAATGAATAGAATAGCTATAATATAGTTGTAATTTATCTTAGCATTTGGTTTCCACATAAGAAAATGGACAAGCCTTCAGTAAATTTAAATGCGGTCAAATTAACATCAATTTTGATAGAATGATATGAAAAACACACATACGTAAACTTTTGCTTAAAGTTAATTACTATATAAAATACGTTGGACCGCTAATACATATTTATTTTATTTTACTCTGTAGACCGTTGCTTGGCAACTGCAAGTGTTGTCAACCGGACGGTTCTTTGCAAAGTTTGTTTAGTTTCTATATTTGCCGTTAATAAAATTACTTACTTACTTACTAGTTTCTATCTTGATTAACAGTGGCGGAGTTTTCGATATTAATCCTTTATCTAAGGGCTGAGTATTTATCTAAGGGCGGAGTAAAGAAATCAAAGAGCATTTGGCTGATGACTTCCGCTGAAGTTCTTTATTAGTAAATGTAGCGTTTAGATTTTGACTAACGAAGGATATGAAGAGTTTGTATGTTAATGACAAAAGCAAATTAATAGTTGAATCAAAAATATTTTTTATACCTAGAAATGCTATAAACGATAAACACCAAAGAAGAAAAAAAATATCCCCCTACGTATATAACACAGCGATATGGCCACTCCGAAAGTAAGTTTAATTAATTTACAGCTCCATCCTATTAAGTTTTTATTTGTATAGTAAATTTCGTATGACATGAGAGGAAAACATGTTGTGCCGACCCTACTTAAGGTGGGAAAAGGGCAGGAAGAAGAAGTAAATTTCGTATGACATATTTACATATTTATATCTGTAAAAAGTATATCATAATATATGTTCCCGGATATGTATCAGATACCTAGTATTGCAATGTTTAAATGACGATAATCATTAAAATATGGTGTGTTTAAAAAAAAAGGATTTTGCACATTTGAAATGGGTATATTTTAATGTGTTTTTTTAGGGAGGCAAATTAGTAGGTGGTTCACCTGATGCTAAGTGATACCATAAACATTGATCAAAGTCACTATCATATGTTACTTGTTCACTTATTGTCCTGGATTGCAGTGCTCAGCTTTTGAAAGTTTTGTAGGATTGGATGGTTAGTGTGAACATACCTCTAGTTTATCCCATAAATACTTTATTTGGTTCATGTTAAACTAATAGCTAGTCAAATGGTTAGCATAACAATTTTTCCTAACAATTTATGTGATATGTGCTCTTCCTTAAAAATTGTGATCCACAAATTCGGCATATGGTGTTACATGAGCCTCTAGATATTGCCGAATATATGGGTGTATATTCAGGGGTGGTAGCTGCAGTCCTGTTACAAATACTACACCAGGTTTAATGTTGATAGAAATTTCTCCACAAATGGTGCATCTTTTTCCATAATAAATTTTCTCCTCAGTGCAACATTATGTGATATACATGTGTGGACTCCATTCGTTAAGTCATCTCATATATGATACAGAGTTACACCATGAAAGTCTCGAGCTGTTAACGATTCTATATTAAAGAATACCCAATGATTTTGTAAGCTGGATGTTAAGATAAACCAATCTTTTTTCTCTGTATCTACTCACAATCATGGTATTCCCGAAGGGTCAATGTAAATACTGAACTCTAGAAAGTACCATGAATTTTTGTTAATCAGTAGATAGGCAAATACGTCACTGTTGATTGACATTTCGGTTCCTGAGCCCAAACTGAAGGAGAATACCTATTTGTGGGAGAACAAGGAGTCTCCAAATATTATGTCGAATTTCAATGAAAACTAGATAAAGCAATTGCAAAACCCCTTTACTGCAAAAAATACTACTAACTTGCAAAATATGATATTAAATCCTTCAATTTTAATTGACAACTTTCTTAATCTCTAATGTGTACTCTCTTTAACTTTGTTTTTCTTTTAATCATTCTATTCACATAATGACAGTCCATTAAAAAGAGGGCAATCATGTCAGCAAGGCTAGCTACAAAACTCCATAAAAAGTTTTTGTTTTATCATATAATACTTTTATGATCTAGTTTTATAAACATTATAATATGTACTGCTAGTTTGATATATGTGCCAGGAGTATATTTTGACAAGTATCTGGCTAAGTTATGGTCTTACAAGTGTTTAAATATTAATTAGTGTAAGTTAATACTATTATTCCTATATTCATTATCTGGTTTCATGGAATCAAAAATATTGTTGTTGGATATTTTGTGATTATATATTGTTAATTTGACATTTATTTTTATAGCTATTATACACAATTGAACAGCCTCATGGACTCGGAGAGCTATATTTTGTTTGGCAAAAAGGGGAATCTCGGTCTCTTCTTGCAACCACAGGTACTGATGCAACAGTTGGTATATATGATAGGACTGGGCAACTATTGGAAAGGATGAAACTTCAGGGGTAAATATATCTACTAACTCTTTGTACTAAAAAAATATTTTCAGGTATTTTTGTTAGTAAATAGTTCACTCCCTGGTTATTAACCAGGTAAATTAGGAAACTGCTTTTTTCTCAAATTTTGGTGTATTTTATGTAAAAAAAAACTGGTTTATTTTATGTATTAGTAAATTGTTGGATTAAAGTTGTTGGTGTGACTTGTTTTGGTCGGCACTATATCTTTGATTCCATTTACATTGACACTCATTATATTTCTTTTTACATACAACAGGAAAGCTCTTGGCTTTAAATTTATTTGATAGTAAGGCAGAAGTTTAAAGTGAGGTTGTTCCTCAAAATGTGATGCACTGGCTTTTTCAACAGTGGTAGTTTACTAGTCGCAAGCTCATAAAACCTACTACAACCACTGATAATAATGTTATTCATGTATACAATTTACATTCTTTTAACTTCGTAAATAATAGTGTTGTAATTATTGAGATTTGTTCTATTATTATTAATAGATAAGTATTAAAGTTTGATTTTTTTACAAAGTAGACGAGTTTCTGATTACCCACCTACTTGGTGGATCTATCACAGGCTCTTCTGTAACTCCACGATTTAATGTTCTTGTTCTGTTTGAGAGTCACAGTAATGTCTGGGATTATATTGTTTAAGTGTCAAGTTAATTTGGTTCTTGCGCCTGTGACTTAGATATATAATAGGCGATTTTGATGTAGCATCACAGGTCATCCTGTGATTTAGGCCCAGTTCAACAAAAAAACTAACAGTAGTAATTTGTTTTCAAAATATGTTGCTATTTTCCAGACTCTGTGCTGGTATGGAATGGGACAATGATGGCGACTATTTAGCAGTGATAACCCCAAACAGTAATTCTGTTTTGCTGTGGGAATGTCATGCCAACAAACGTGTCAATATTGAGACAGGCTTGAAAGAGCCTCCATCGTGTCTGGCATGGGCATATGGGGAACCACTATTAGCTATTGGCACACAAAAAGGCAATTTAGCTTTGTATAATCACCACACCGCAAAGTAAGTATAATATGAAAAATAATATAATGCTTGAATGAAACTATGTACTTATTATTGTAACATCACAGATGAATGACAATTTTTTTAGGAGAATTCCTATAATAGGAAAACACAGTAAGAAAATAACATGTGCAGCCTGGAACAAAGATAGCATATTGGTTCTGGCATCTGAAGACAAGAGTTTATCTATCAGTAACTCTGATGGTGATACATTGCGAGTGATATCACTAAGAGATACGCCAAATGATCTTCAGTTTTCAGAAATGAAGACTGATGAAAGAGTGGCTGGAGAAAACACGGTAATTATGTATTAATTTACGCAGCAGTTGTCACGCCAACAATAGATATAAGTTTTTTTACAAGCGAATGGAGAATGTGCTTAAAATTGTAATATCAAGTTTTGATTGTCCATGTGACAAAAGTGAGTACAGTAATACCCCGGACTTACGCGATAGGTGGCTCCGAGCGATTGCCGCGTAAGTCGAATTCGAGTCGGGGTTCAACTTTGCATATAAAGTAAAGTGTTTAATCGGGACCAGAGTTTCAAAAGAACAATAATTTAGATGAAAAATGTTTAATTAAGTGTAAGATAATAAAAGAATTTACATTGTTATGAATAAAGTAACCTAAACCGAATTTATTTTGACGTAGAAGGCTTTAAATATTCTAATAATGTTGCTTGACGACTTAAGTTTTTCTTCTCACGCAAAATTTCCTCGTAGCATACCAGTAATTTTTTAATTCCCTGTTTTTTAGTAGAAACGCGTTCATCATTAGAATCTATTTTTTTTAAATTTGTAACCCTTTTTCAATTGAATTGAGTCCTGTTAAGTTTGCAATTGTCATTTGATTTACCGATTCAACTGAGTCTAGCGAATCAGTTTGTTCAATCTCTTTATAGCCGTTTGGACTGTTGATTCCGGTAGAAAAAATTTCTTTGCCAATTCAAAATTTTTATTTTTGCTTCAGTCTTTAATTATATTCAGTTTCTTTTCTTGTTAGGCTCAAATGATTCATTTTTTGTTCGTTTATACGTTATAATTAAAACGCACTACACACGTAAAATAATTCTACGCGGAACACGATTAAACCTGTCGCAAATAGAGTCGAGTCGTTCGTGAATGAATGCTTCAAATTGGACTGAAGGAGAGTAAAGCGAACGGATAGATTACAAACATAGCGTGCGAGAGTGAGATAGTTGATTGGCTTGGCATGCTGTGGGTCAATTCCACTAACAAAATGAACCGAACCATGCCGCTTATCCAATCCGAACGCTAGAATATCACGTCATCTAACAATCTATGAGATTCTGTTGGTTAAAAGTAACGGTTCGGTTGTGATTTGTTTGTGGAATACAGCAGGGGTGGCCAACTTGATCAGATCTGAGATCTACTGTTATCTGGCGAAACCCTGTAAGATCTACTAATTACATAATTGAAAACTTAAATGGAACTGCATAGTTTATTACAAAAATAATGTAGTAGTTTATATTTTGTTAAAAGAAAATACATAAAATAAAAAAACTATTTTTAATTAGTTATTTATATTAGTGTGAGCATTGCGTTTGAGTATCTTCCGCTAGATTAGCAAAATCAGGTATGTAGTGTTTCCTTAAACACCGTATATTTTATTTTGTTTGTTTTAAGTAGGAAAATGTCGACTCACATAAATATGTTGAATCAAAACACGAATGCAGTTGTTCAACACATTTCTTCAAATTTGGATATTTCTCATAGGAAACCAATGCCCAGAAATCAATAGCTGAGGATGACCTTGCTTTTATAAATATGTCGCAGCGCAGGGTAATAATTTCGTTTTGAAGTATAATGTGGTTCATTTGAAATGTATCTGCAAATTGCTCTAAGCCATTTCGTTGATACTACTATGCGCCCCCACGTCCCACACGCTTCCCGTCCCGCTTATTGTTCATGCTTGCCGAAAACAAATGCTGCGTAGAATAGAGGATATAATTTACTTGACGGAACGGCGATTAACAATACAATGATACAATACAACATGATGCGTGCAGCAGTTGGTGATTGTGATTATATTGTGCAGTCTGTTCTACGTATTATTATTTTTTGCCTAGTCAAGATCGACTGGATTAATGGTCGCGATCGACCGGTCGATTGCGATCGACCAGTTGGCCACCCCTGGAATACAGGAACTAGAATCACCGGCCGGTAGGAGTCTGCCCGCACACAATTTCATGTCTTATGGTGCAAACATTATGTTTAGTTTTACTTGAATAATTAGTTGAAGGAATAATTTGTTTATGAATAATTTCATATTCTTTGCTTAAGTCCTAGTCTGCATGTGCATAATATATACGAGTGTGGCGTATACTAATCTAAATTCGTATGTAATATCTGAAAAATAGTGTAAACATTTCAATAGTTTTTAGTAACTTTTAATTACTCCTGCATTATGTATCATACATGTGTTTAGTTATGCAGTCAAATTGACATAACGTCTCATACCTACTTAAAGAGCTACGATACAGATGGACTAATTGGACTATACGAATGAAGTGACGTGAATGAACTAACCGAGGAGGTGACTCAAATGGACTACTGAAGTACTGAGCCATGTGAACTAGAAGAACTAAGTGAACTAAATGAGTGATATACTTCATCTAGTCCAGTTGAAGTATATCATTCTTTACACTTCAGTGAAGTATTTTGCGCACCTCTAATCGCAAACTCAACACCGAGAGCCGATGCGCGCGGCACTCGAAATGAAAAACCGCGTATCTCCGAATTCGCGTAAAACGGGGTAGCGTAAGTTGGGGTATTACTGTACTATGTGCCTCGTTAACTGGACTCAGATCATGGTAGTGATATTGTAAAGTAATTTTATATGATATAAAATGGCATTCATTCAATTGTTTATACTAAATAAAAAAATTGTCAACTTGTTCTAAATGTTGGGCTACCATATATTTTTCGTATTTCATGTAACTGTTTCAGATAAGCCTTATAGTGGGAAAACGAACGCTGTACCTGTACAATCTTCTTAATCCTGAAAATCCTATTGAGTTAGCATTCCAACAGCGATATGGCTCAATAGTAACCTACAAATGGTACGGTGATGGGTACATATTGATAGGATTCAGTGCCGGCTATATTATAGCAATATCAACACACATTAAGGAGGTTGGCGAGGAGTTGTTCCAGTTGAAAAACCACAAAGACAACTTAACTGATATTGCAGTATGCAATGGCCAAGCTGCGTCTTGTGGCGACGGACAGTGAGTAGAGTAAAATATTTTATCGACTACAAGCAGTACAGTGCTTTTGTTGGACTTGCCTAGTGTTAGAGACCATATGTCTGTATCATTAGCACAGATGTTGGATTTTGAAATAGACGAAAGGTGAGTTTTGAGAGTCATTAACTTGCAGATATGTTACTGTGGTAGGCTGGAATGATTGATGTTCACGGAAAGAAAGAGCCACAATTTAATCATATGGAGTGTGGGTGGTGCTGTAGTCTCGGTACTGGAGTCAGTTTATGAGAGGGGTGTTCAAATCAGCCTTGTTCCAATATATTTTTCGCTTTTCGAATATCTATGTACTTAACTAGTGCTCCTGTGGTGAACGAAAACATCTTAATGCCACCTGCATAGAAACCTCAGTGGGCCAGCGTGGTTGACTAATGACTAAACGGACTAACATAGTTACGGCACTCGAACCCCTCGGTAGGAACGTATATGATCTGTAATGATGTTGATGATGACAATTATACTCAGAATTTGTTGCTACTTGAACAGAATATAGCACAAAGAATGTACAAATGAAGAATTTGCGATTTACTTACAGTATTTTAAAAGAGACAAAATATTTAGCTTCATCAATTACAGATGGTGCTTTTTAAGATGTAAGATGCGTCTTATAGAGCTTTAGTTAATTGTGTTGCCATTGTATTCCTTTGAAATAGGATTCTTAAAGTGAGTGGGTGCACGCAGGGTAAAGCTGATATCGCTGTGGAACAACGGCGAGGTGACGGGGACTGTGTCGCCAGTGGGTGGCGCGCTGCGTGCGGATTGGAGCGGCGACGGGCGGCTTCTGGCGGCGGCGGGTCGCGCGGCGCTCAGCGCGTTCGTGGCGCGCTTGCCGCCGTTACGCGCTGCACACGGCGCGCGACTGCTAACGCTTTCCAGCCTGGCGGAGGCCACGCTTTACCAGTGTGTCGCGATAGAGGCCGCTGATGCCGCCGCTGCTAATGGTACACGGTTTTTTTAACTTTGCAAAAAGATTTGGAACAGTCGGGTATTTTAAAGATTTTATTCTTTGTGCTTTATGTTAAAAAGTATATAAATTAATGTTAATTTCAGTTGTTGTAATAGTATATACACGTGTATAAGATTACGGTACGGTCGGTTAATGAGTACTTTGTGGGCAGCGGGTCCCGTAGCGCTGGCGACGTACGCACTGCCGGCGGAGCCGAGCTTGCTGGCGCTGGGCCCGGCGCACGTGGCGTGCGCGGCGGGCGCGTCGGCGTGGTTCCTGCCGCTGGCGGGCGGCGCGCCGCTGCGGCGCCAGTACGCCGCGCCGCCCGCCGCGCTGCGCCCCGGCGCGCGGCACGCCGCCGCGCTGCTGCCGCCGCGCGCGCTACTTCACGCGGTCAGTGAGCTTTTCTTTTCCGACGATAAATAACAGCGTAGGTAATATGTATGAAATTCTGATTTTTATCTCATTGGTCACATCATAATATACTAATTAAAATTATATGAAAGGGATTATAATAAAATCAAAAGAGTAATTCAAAAAGTGTATTAGTCCGCTTAGTAGACCACGGACACAGTACAAGAGATGATTAGTGGTAGTTAGTAAGTAGTAGGTTGGGATAATGAGCACGTCGAAGAGAAAGATTGCCGAAGTTTAAGTAAGATTGTAAAAGTACACAGTAATATTCAATAGGCAATTCTTTCTTGAGTAGTGTGCAGGAAGACAGTTGTTGACGTACTACTTAATAATATTAATTAAAATGATAAAGTTAACTTGTAAAACCGTGCGCTTGGAAGTAGGTCGCAGCGTAAGCAAAAATATATGTTGCAAGCGTAAAACCGTGCGCCTTGAAGTAGGTCGCACAGTAAGCAAAAAATGTACGTTGCTTGCTCGTACAAAAAGAAATGTCTAATATTTTTAGAAAAAAATTTTACAGTCGGCAATATTTTGCGCAAGTTGACTTTGCTTTTAGTATGATTAAAATTGACCATATTATTTGCTAGTTACTTAGGGGCCATAAAAATTACGTCACACGGGAAGGGGGAGGGAGGGGGTTGACGAAGTGTGACATTGTTTGACAAGGGGGTGGGAGGGGTCTTAAAGGTCGATCTCAAATGTGACTAGCTGTGACAAGGAGGGGGGGAAGGGCAAAAAATCACGAAATTCGTGTGACGTAATTTATGGATGACCCCTTACGAATAAAATGAAATAGTCTGAATACAAATAACCACCGAATGTATAACGTTTCACAGATAGATAAACCGGACCCGTCGCAACCGGAAAGAGAAGCAATGATATTTCCAGAGCCACACATGCAAGACGCCAGCATAGTTGACGTTCACCTAACTAGCGACTTTTTCGTATTTGTCACAGATGTACGTATTTTTGTAATAAACATTTTAAGCAATTTAATATTTTTGTCTTGTTTATGTTATATCCAACGAGTAAGCGGAGTTTTATAGTAAATGTTTGGTGAACATGTTTTGTTTGCAGCAAGGGCACATTGAACATTTCGGTCTTGAAGAATGGCGGATCGCGGTGCGATATAAACACAGCTGTGGCATCCGCGGCTTGTATTGTGACATTAGTGGCGCACGCGCATGTATCGACGATGAGCGGCGGCGACTGCACGTGTACTGCCCAGCGGCTGGCGAGCTGTGCGCCGTGCCGCGCGGCTCCGTGGGCGACGTGCGGTGAGTGTGGTGGGGGCGGTGGTGGTGGTGGTGGCGACTGCACGTGTACTGCCCAGCGGCTGGCGAGCTGTGCGCCGTGCCGCGCGGATCCGTGGGCGACGTGCGGTGAGTGTGGTGGGGGTGGTGGTGGTGGTGGTGGCGACTGCACGTGTACTGCCCAGCGGCTGGCGAGCTGTGCGCCGTGCCGCGCGGCTCCGTGGGCGACGTGCGGTGAGTGTGGTGGGGGCGGTGGTGGTGGTGGTGGCGACTGCACGTGTACTGCCCAGCGGCTGGCGAGCTGTGCGCCGTGCCGCGCGGCTCCGTGGGCGACGTGCGGTGAGTGTGGTGGGGGCGGTGGTGGTGGTGGTGGGGACTGCACGTGTACTGCCCAGCGGCTGGCGAGCTGTGCGCCGTGCCGCGCGGCTCCGTGGGCGACGTGCGGTGAGTGTGGTGGGGGCGGTGGTGGTGGTGGTGGCGACTGCACGTGTACTGCCCAGCGGCTGGCGAGCTGTGCGCCGTGCCGCGCGGCTCCGTGGGCGACGTGCGGTGAGTGTGGTGGGGGCGGTGGTGGTGGTGGTGGCGACTGCACGTGTACTGCCCAGCGGCTGGCGAGCTGTGCGCCGTGCCGCGCGGCTCCGTGGGCGACGTGCGGTGAGTGTGGTGGGGGCGGTGGTGGTGGTGGTGGCGACTGCACGTGTACTGCCCAGCGGCTGGCGAGCTGTGCGCCGTGCCGCGCGGCTCCGTGGGCGACGTGCGGTGAGTTGTGGGGGCGGTGGTGGTGGTGGTGGGGACTGCACGTGTACTGCCCAGCGGCTGGCGAGCTGTGCGCCGTGCCGCGCGGCTCCGTGGGCGACGTGCGGTGAGTGTGGTGGGGGCGGTGGTGGTGGTGGTGGCGACTGCACGTGTACTGCCCAGCGGCTGGCGAGCTGTGCGCCGTGCCGCGCGGCTCCGTGGGCGACGTGCGGTGAGTGTGGTGGGGGCGGTGGTGGTGGTGGTGGCGACTGCACGTGTACTGCCCAGCGGCTGGCGAGCTGTGCGCCGTGCCGCGCGGCTCCGTGGGCGACGTGCGGTGAGTGTGGTGGGGGCGGTGGTGGTGGTGGTGGCGACTGCACGTGTACTGCCCAGCGGCTGGCGAGCTGTGCGCCGTGCCGCGCGGCTCCGTGGGCGACGTGCGGTGAGTGTGGTGGGGGCGGTGGTGGTGGTGGTGGCGACTGCACGTGTACTGCCCAGCGGCTGGCGAGCTGTGCGCCGTGCCGCGCGGCTCCGTGGGCGACGTGCGGTGAGTGTGGTGGGGGCGGTGGTGGTGGTGGTGGGGACTGCACGTGTACTGCCCAGCGGCTGGCGAGCTGTGCGCCGTGCTGCGCGGCTCCGTGGGCGACGTGCGGTGAGTGTGGTGGGGGCGGTGGTGGTGGTGGTGGCGACTGCACGTGTACTGCCCAGCGGCTGGCGAGCTGTGCGCCGTGCCGCGCGGCTCCGTGGGCGACGTGCGGTGAGTGTGGTGGGGGCGGTGGTGGTGGTGGTGGGGACTGCACGTGTACTGCCCAGCGGCTGGCGAGCTGTGCGCCGTGCCGCGCGGCTCCGTGGGCGACGTGCGGTGAGTGTGGTGGGGGCGGTGGTGGTGGTGGTGGGGACTGCACGTGTACTGCCCAGCGGCTGGCGAGCTGTGCGCCGTGCCGCGCGGCTCCGTGGGCGACGTGTGCGGTGAGTGTGGTGGGGGCGGTGGTGGTGGTGGTGGGGACTGCACGTGTACTGCCCAGCGGCTGGCGAGCTGTGCGCCGTGCCGCGCGGCTCCGTGGGCGACGTGCGGTGAGTGTTGGTGGGGGCGGTTGGTGGTGGTGGGGACTGCACGTGTACTGCCCAGCGGCTGGCGAGCTGTGCGCCGTAACTGTATCGCCTGTAACTGTATCGCCCGGCGGCCAATGTACTGTGAATGTATTTTGTCAGTGATAACACTGGATTCCGGAGGACGATATTAACGGCATTGCAAAAGGCTTTTCTTATCTGTGGAAAATATATTGGACTTTAACCTGTCATAATCTGTGGTCTGAAGTTTTTTTTATCTCTAAGACAAAATTAGCTTGTGTCGTCATAACACTAAAATCCATACTGCGATAACATTAAAATCGAGTATTTTATTTCCGAGACAAACTACTACTTGAAATTGTCCAAAATTTGACGTCAGCGTTTTTGTATGCAAACAGATGAATGGATGGCTCGTTTCTGTCTTTGTAAATAGTTTGATGTTATAAATGACGTGATCGATTAGTGCTCTTAGTCAGAATACCGAACATGGCGCACTAAGTGCACTGTGTTCGTAACTGGCAATTATAATCCTGCGCAATGAACGTTGATAGCAAACTTTGATCTGCATCCTTTATTTTTATCTTTTTTTATTAAATTCGCATTTTTTATTATTATCTCAGAGATAAAGGAATAAGTGTCAGCGTAGCTTTTGTCCTTGATGTTGGCAGCGGTGTGATCTGGGATCTGTGCCTGTCGGACCGCAATGTCTTCGTGGTACATCGCGGGGACACAGTGGATACGTTCTACTTCGCGCCTCATTCCATCGACGGGCCGCACGTTGCTTTTGTGGCTACCACACCCGTCCTGTCTGACCAAATACCACTCATTCTGTTCTCGGGGGACGCCTACTGCTACGCGGCGGGGGGCACGTATGTTTATTTTTAATAATTAATAAGTAATAACTAATTGATAAGGAAGGTGTAATGAAGATTTTCAGATGGCCAGAAAATTTTCCTAATTATATGCCTTATATAATTAGGTGAATCGCCCACTTTTTTAGAATGTTCCAACAAAGCAATAAAAATCCGAATTAATTCTGGTTGGATTTACTTAATAATTTTATTGCACTTTCCAACATAATATGATCTCGAAAAGATTTATCAGATTCTCTTAGACCATCTTGTAATTTTTACTATAAATTAAATTTCAAAGCAAAATGAGTTAGTTGAATTTTAAAATGGCGGATAGTTCAAAGAAAATCGTAGTTGGGCAGGATCAGCAGATTTTTGGATATGTTGACGAGCTGATTCAGAGGGATCTGAAGTCTGAATTAACGTCGTAAATCCAAAAATCTGCTGATTCTGCCGAAAACCACTATATATAGACTTCAGAGCCCCCTTGCGGGAAAATGAGTCGTCAACTTTTTTTGCGACCATTACATTTTTTGCTCAGCTCGACCAGAAGAACAACATATCCAAAATTTAACCTGGGTTCCGAAAACCACTTGGCCATATAAACAGTATCATCCACTTTACCGATATTTTGTAGAGTATCACGATCTTAGTTGCCAAATGTTGTTTATCGAGAGTTTTATGGTGTTACTGCAGTGTAGCGAAGATATCGCTGGAGTCCCACAACACGGGTGGGCTAGCGGATGTAGACACAGAGAAGCGCGTGGCAAACCAGAAGCAGCACGTCGAGAAGCTGCTTTTGCTGCGGCACTTCTCCGAAGCGTGGCTGTTCTGCGACGCCGTCGACGAGCCCGCGCTCTGGCGGACCTTGGGCGAGGCAGCCGTGGCCGACTTGAGTGTGGAGTTTGGTAACTGGCAAAAGATGTTCGTCATGTAAAATTAGGTGAACTGAAACGTTATGTGTTTGATGACAAGCACGTTGGTTAAATCGAAGATGTTTTTTTATACATGTGCCGGTCATGAGAACGTGCACGTATTGAGACTAAATATTCCTTGAGATAATCATCTCAAGGGTGCTAAGTAAACTAGAAATACGCACGTACCATATTATTAATATAAGCCTTACTGTTACCAAAATAAATCGTTCTGCACATAAACGAGAGTATAATTATATCTCCCGATCCCTCGGCATATTTGTCATACTCGTAGTGTGCGTTCCATTTAGTTTCCCTTGAGTTAAATTTTTATTTCCAATCCCATGGCTTCATAATACTTTTTCTTGTCTAGTTTCCGTATTTATCTTGATAGAATTATAGAAACAGTAGTGTTTTCTTTCCCTATTGCTTGCTGTGCCGGTCATGAGAACGTGCACGTATAATTATATCTCCCGATCCCTCGGCATAATACACAATATGAAGATACATAATAAATGTATATAGTATATGTCGTTTTTGAGTTTCGAAGTAATTTTGGATACATAAATCGGGTGTTTTTTAAAATTTTGCAGTTAATCATTTTTGGTTTTAGCGATTCGTGTGTATACTCGCCTGAGCGATGTAGCAATGGTTTGGGCACTTGAAGATGCTTTGCAAATTGAAGATCTACCTATATTGTGGTGAGTTTGTCATCACGACGCGCCTAAAGTGTAATCTATGCCGCATTGTTCTTCGAGTTCTTACTAAATATTTTATTTAGATTTGGTACCTATTAGGTAATTTATGTTTATACGTAATAGTTTTCATCATAGAGTTGTTAATATATTTGTTTTGTTATTAATTTATTGATTGCATTCGAAAGATGACACACTATGGCACTGGATTTTTCAAATCATTCCGTATTTCTTTTGTGGATCTGTCGCTTACTAGCGGGTTCTGTTGGTCAGTGGCATGCTGTGCGTGTGCTTGGACCGCGGCGAGGCGGCGGCGCGCTGGCTGGAGGCCGGCGGGGACGGCGCATATGCTGTGGAGCTGCACGCGGCGCGCGGCGACTGGGACCGCGCCGCTGCGCTGGCCGCGCGCGCCTGCCCCGCCCGCGCGCCCGCCCTGCTGCTGCAGCGCGCGCACTGCACGCACACGCAGTGAGTACCGCGCACTGGGCCCGCGCCTGCCCCGCCCGCGCGCCCGCCCTGCTGCTGCAGCGCGCGCACTGCACGCACACGCAGTGAGTACCGCGCACTGGGCCCGCGCCTGCCCCGCCGCGCGCCCCGCCCTGCTGCTGCAGCGCGCGCACTGCACGCACACGCAGTGAGTACCGCGCACTGGGCCCGCGCCTGCCCCGCCCGCGCGCCCGCCCTGCTGCTGCAGCGCGCGCACTGCACGCACACGCAGTGAGTACCGCGCACTGGGCCCGCGCCTGCCCCGCCCGCGCGCCCGCCCTGCTGCTGCAGCGCGCGCACTGCACGCACACGCAGTGAGTACCGCGCACTGGGCCCGCGCCTGCCCGCCCGCGGCCGCCGCCCTGCTGCTGCAGCGCGCGCACTGCACGCACACGCAGTGAGTACCGCGCACTGGGCCCGCGCCTGCCCCGCCCGCGCGCCCGCCCTGCTGCTGCAGCGCGCGCACTGCACGCACACGCAGTGAGTACCGCGCACTGGGCCCGCGCCTGCCCCGCCCGCGCGCCCGCCCTGCTGCTGCAGCGCGCGCACTGCACGCACACGCAGTGAGTACCGCGCACTGGGCCGCGCCTGCCCCGCCCGCGCGCCCGCCCTGCTGCTGCAGCGCGCGCACTGCACGCACACGCAGTGAGTACCGCGCACTGGGCCCGCGCCTGCCCCGCCCGCGCGCCCGCCCTGCTGCTGCAGGCGCGCGCACTGCAACGCACACGCAGTGAGTACCGCGCACTGGGCCCGCGCCTGCCCCGCCCGCGCGCCGCCCTGCTGCTGCAGCGCGCGCCCATGCACGCACACACGCAGTGAGTACCGAGCGCACTGGGCCCGCGCCTGCCCCGCCCGCGCGCCCGCCCTGCTGCTGCAGCGCGCGCACTGCACGCACACGCAGTGAGTACCGCGCACTGGCCGCGCCTGCCCCGCCCGCGCGCCCCGCCCTGCTGCTGCAGCGCGCGCGCACTGCACGCACACGCAGTGAGTACCGCGCACTGGGCCCGCGCCTGCCCCGCCCGCGCGCGCCCTGCTGCTGCAGCGCGCGCACTGCACGCACACTGCAGTGAGTACCGCGCACTGGGCCCGCGCCTGCCCCGCCCGCGCGCGCCCGCCCTGCTGCTGCAGCGCGCGCACTGCACGCACACGCAGTGAGTACCGCGCACTGGGCCCGCGCCTGCCCCGCCCGCGCGCCCGCCCTGCTGCTGCACGCGCGCGCACTGCACGCACACGCAGTGTGAGTACCGCGCACTGGGCCCGCGCCTGCCCCGCCCGCGCGCCCGCCCTGCTGCTGCAGCGCGCGCACTGCACGCACACGCAGTGAGTACCGCGCACTGGGCCCGCGCCTGCCCCGCCCGCGCGCCCGCCCTGCTGCTGCAGCGCGCGCACTGCACGCACACGCAGTGAGTACCGCGCACTGGGCCCATCCATAGCGAGTACGGCCCTTAGTGGAAACAATGATGCTCGAAAGACTATGAGGATCACCAATTATCTTTCACCTAATTACAGATTTTAGAAAGGTTTTTTATTTAGCTTATTAATTACGATCTTAGCATAATTATAAACTTTGTTAAACAGGGCTGACTACCACGAAGCGCTAGCGAATTATGAAAAGAGTTTGATTACTACCAATACTGATGACGTTAAAGTCAAGGAACACAATGATAAATGTGAAGCGGGCATCGCTCTCATGTCGATTCGCTGCGGCGACGTTGTACGTGGCGTCACCATGGCCATGAAACACGCACATAATTTGACATTACTCAAAGAGTGCGCGCAATTGCTCGAGGAAGAGAAACAGTATAGCCATGCAGCAGCGCTTTACGACCATGCCGGCAACACTGAAAAGGCAGCGGCCTTATATATTAAACTAAAATCTTGGCTCAAAGTAGAGGCTCTGTTGCCAAAAATTAATTCACCCAGCATTCACATACAGTACGCAAAGGCTAAAGAAGCCGAAGGCAGGTACACTGACGCCTTGAAATCTTACATGCGCGCACAGGATTTCGAATCCGCCATTCGCTTGAACTTAGAGAAACTTGACGACATAGACGAAGCTGTAAGCTTGGTTCAAGAAACTAAGTCCATTCAAGGAGCGAAGATGGTCGCTAATTATTTTCAAAACACAGACGATCCTAGTGCGGCCATCAAATTCTTGGTAATGTCCCTTTGTTATGACGAGGCGTTTCAGCTGGCGAGGAAAAACGGAAAGCTTCATCTTTACGGCGAGATCCTAATACAAACTTCCCAGACTAGGTCCGAGGATTTTAAGAGTCTCGCGTTGCATTTTGAGGGTGAGAAGAATCATCTGTTGGCTGGCAAGTTCTTCTTTCACTCCGGGGAGTACAACAAAGCTTTGTTGCATCTACTTAAAGCTGGTGGATCTGAGGAAGAAGAGAATGAGGCCATAGGGGTCGCAATAGATGCGGCTGCGGCCAGTGATGACGAAAGATTGACTAGAAGGTAAGCGTACATTGCATACACTAATCTGTCTTTTTCAATATCCTATCTATTCAAGCAATTTGCATCATATGAAATAGTTTTATAGGTATTTAGTTATATAAAGACCTCATTCAATATGAACACCATTTTTATGTTGTAAAATATAATAGGTTAAAATTTACTTATCGAAAAATTTACTTTAGTATTGTTTGATGCAATTCGTACTACTTGAGAAGGTAGTTGACTACCTATGGCAACTATTTTAGTGCATTTGTCATCTATGTTAAAACATATGATCTTACAAATAAATGTTTTGTAAACGAATGTGTTATTGTTGTGGAATTCGTGATGCATTGTTTTTATCCTTTTAGGTTAATAGAATTTCTCCTGGGCGAGACAGATGGCACGCCCCGCGAGCCTCGTCATTTGTTCAGGCTCTACATGGCTAAGAAGCAGTTTACAGAAGCGGCCAAAACTGCGGTAAGGTCTTGTTTATGTATCGGCGGTAGAAAAGTCTAAATTAAATTAGTTACATAAAAGTGCTCACAATTTTTAGGGAGTTACTAGTACTTCTATAACTTGCTGTAACTTACGTATCATTGAATGGTGTGTATCTCTTAATGTTTTTTTTTAACATATACTCGCGTCTCCATGGAGGTAGACATGGATCTGTGATCTCTGTCTCCAACTTGCCACTTGCTTCGATCTAAACGTATTTACATACACGCAGGTGATCATAATCAAGGCGGAGTGCGCACGCGGGCGTTACCGGGAAGCGCGCGACGTGGCGCGCGGCATGTGCTCGGCGCTGCGCGCGCGGCAGCTCGCCGTGCCGCGGGACATGCGCCGCGCCTGCGCGCTGCTGCACTCCTACATCCTGGTCAGTGTGCGCGACGTGGCGCGCGGCATGTGCTCGGCGCTGCGCGCGCGGCAGCTCGCCGTGCCGCGGGACATGCGCCGCGCCTGCGCGCTGCTGCACTCCTACATCCTGGTCAGTGTGCGCGACGTGGCGCGCGCATGTGCTCGGCGCTGCGCGCGCGGCAGCTCGCCGTGCCGCGGGACATGCGCCGCGCCTGCGCGCTGCTGCACTCCTACATCCTGGTCAGTGTGCGCGACGTGGCGCGCGGCATGTGCTCGGCGCTGCGCGCGCGGCAGCTCGCCGTGCCGGGGACATGCGCCGCGCCTGCGCGCTGCTGCACTCCTACATCCTGGTCAGTGTGCGCGACGTGGCGCGCGGCATGTGCTCGGCGCTGCGCGCGCGGCAGCTCGCCGTGCCGCGGGACATGCGCCGCGCCTGCGCGCTGCTGCACTCCTACATCCTGGTCAGTGTGCGCGACGTGGCGCGCGGCATGTGCTCGGCGCTGCGCGCGCGGCAGCTCGCCGTGCCGCGGGACATGCGCCGCGCCTGCGCGCTGCTGCACTCCTACATCCTGGTCAGTGTGGCGACGTGGCGCGCGGCATGTGCTCGGCGCTGCGCGCGCGGCAGCTCGCCGTGCCGCACATGCGCCGCCCTGCGCGTGCTGCACTCCTACATCCTGGTCAGTGTGCGCGACGTGGCGCGCGGCATGTGCTCGGCGCTGCGCGCGCGGCAGCTCGCCGTGCCGCGGGACATGCGCCGCGCCTGCGCGCTGCTGCACTCCTACATCCTGGTCAGTGTGCGCGACGTGGCGCGCGGCTCCATCCCTCGATCCCCCGAGATTGGGCAGCAGGCGATGCAATGCGCCCACCACGTTTTTGGCTCGGGGGACCAACCGCACGAAATGCTCCTCGAAGCTCCAGCGGCGGTCCAGGGTGAGGCCCAGGTACTTGATGTACGGCCCCACCGGGACCACCGCATCACCCACCCGGATCCGGCAGCTGGGTGGTTCCCGGCGCCTCGGACGGCCGTGGAACCATAGCGCCTCGGTTTTGTGAGGCGCTATTTCTAAACCCAGCCAGCGGATCGCCCGCACGACACATGCCACCCCAAGCTCGGCAAGCCTGAGCACCGGCCCGAAGTCGGCCCCAGTCGTCACGACGAGAGTATCGTCAGCGTAGCAAACGACACTCACGGCGTGAGGAAGGCTGGTGCGAAGGACCGGGAGGAAGGGGTCCCAACACCGACCCCTGCGGAACGCCGCATTCGACCATGTTTCCATTTCCAGCATTCCTCGATATTTCCATCCCGTCCCGTCCCATCACGCCGATCGTCCTGTCGCGCAGATAGTCTCCGACCACGGCCCGCAGGTAGGTAGTCTGCACTCCTAACATCCTGGTGAGTGGGGCGGTCCTGGTGGTGGTGGGTTACATGCTTCAAAATTGTGGGTTGTAACTCATTCAATCATTCATGTGAGTATGAAACACAAACCATTCTGCATTTCCTGTGAATGTGAACGGGAGCCATTTGGTGAGTTTTGCACGGTAGTTCAAAACTATCTGATTCTTATCCAAGCTTTTAAATACGCATTTAAACAATAAGTGATTTTAGTGGTATTGTTATATTTTTCAAAGGTACGTACGCACGTGAAGCGTGGACGGCACGACCTCGCCGCTCGACTGCTGCTGAGGACTGCTGCAGATGTATCTTTTTTCCCTACTCTACAACGTAAGTGTAAATTGATTTGCTATATTGCTCTTAGCTTCTTATGTACAAATGCACCTCTTTGTTTTTTTTTTGTTAATCTGTGGATAACGTTGTTGGTTGCAGTAGTAGTTGGTAGCTCGTTTCTTGAAGTTATCATAAAAAAAGTTGTGTTACCTTAGTAATGATACTATAATGTTTCCTCTTTTAGACCAAGTGTCGATATTGACATCGACTGTGATCGAGTGCGGCCGGGCAGGGCTCAAGCACCAAGCCCAGCACTGGGCGCGCGTGCTCATGCAGCCCGAGTATCGTTTGCAGGTGACGTTTGCCTGTTTGTTTGTTTGTTAATTAAGTTACTTAATCTTAATTATATTTTTTATCTCTAACACAAAATTGGGTCTAAGATACGGCGCAAAATTTAAGCGGCTGTTGGCGGTTGTGCTCGTGTGCGCTATTTGTATGCAAATAGTTGGTCCGTTATTGCTTGTGTGCGCATTTGTAAACAATAAATCATAAACATTAATGTCGTCGATAACATATCAAACAGAAAATAGACTGTGCACTAACTTTAGTCTATGAATTATGAACTAACTGTTTGCGATATGTTTACCATTCCTAAAGATGGTTGTACACATTAGCCAAACGTGTTGGTTTGGTCCAAAAAATAGTAATGCCAGGACCTTGGTCCTGTATAATTTGCTATATAGAGTCTGTAAGGAGAAAGAAGAGAGCATGTAACATATATTACCAAGACCGGCAGGCAATAGAGTCATGTCATCAAAGAACATTATCAAGCTTCATCATACTTAGCTTTATTAATATATCGGAATGCAACGGTTTACATTGTATTTTTTTTTGTTTTTGTTTGTAAGCTGCAATTATTAACCTATGAAGGTTATCTTTTAACTTTGCAATTTTGAATGTTACTTAAATTGTGTATCGATGTGTTGTTGGTAAATCTATGTCAATAAATAAAGAAGTTGAAACTTTGTTGACTGAAATGTGTTTTGATGTCTATCTCTGTCGATAGTTTCACGTTAATTGTTGTATTTACATTTCGTCTATTACCATTGTGAATATTTTATTTACTATGTTTAATTATTTTCACGCAGATCGACCAGAAATATATTAAAAAGATCGAGTCTGTGGTGCGTCATGCGCCGCGTGAGCCTGCGGCGATAGAGCCTACCTCGCCGTGTCCTGTGTGCGAGGCGGCCACACCGGTAGCTGCCCTGCGGTGCGGCCGCTGCGAGGCCGAGCTCCCCATGTGCCTCGCCTCGGTCAGTGCTCGTGTGACCTTGTCAGTGTGCGGTGTGACGTAGAGTCAGTGTTTGTTGTAACGTGGAGTCGGTGTTGTGCGAGGCGGCCACACCGGTAGCTGCCCTGCGGTGGCGGCCGCTGCGAGGCCGAGCTCCCCATGTGCCTCGCCTCGGTCAGTGCTCGTGTGACCTTGTCAGTGTGCGGTGTGACGTAGAGTCAGTGTTTGTTGTAACGTGGAGTCGGTGTTGTGCGAGGCGGCCACACCGGTAGCTGCCCTGCGGTGCGGCCGCTGCGAGCCGAGCTCCCCATGTGCCTCGCCTCGGTCAGTGCTCTCGTGTGACCTTGTCAGTGTGCGGTGTGACGTAGAGTCAGTGTTTGTTGTAACGTGAACGTGGAGTCGGTGTTGTGCGAGGCGCCACACCGGTAGCTGCCCTGCGGTGCGGCCGCTGCGAGGCCGAGCTCCCCGTGCCTCGCCTCGGTCAGTGCTCGTGTGACCTTGTCAGTGTGCGGTGTGACGTAGAGTCAGTGTTTGTTGTAACGTGGAGTCGGTGTTGTGCGAGGCGGCCACACCGGTAGCTGCCCTGCGGTGCGGCCGCTGCGAGGCCGAGCTCCCCATGTGCCTCGCCTCGTCAGTGCTCGTGTGACCTTGTCAGTGTGCGGTGTGACGTAGAGTCAGTGTTTGTTGTAACGTGGAGTCGGTGTTGTGCGAGGCGGCCACACCGGTAGCTGCCCTGCGGTGCGGCCGCTGCGAGGCCGAGCTCCCCATGTGCCCGCCTCGGTCAGTGCTCGTGTGACCTTGTCAGTGTGCGGTGTGACGTAGAGTCAGTGTTTGTTGTAACGTGGAGTCGGTGTTGTGCGAGGCGGCCACACCGGTAGCTGCCCTGCGGTGCGGCCGCTGCGAGGCCGAGCTCCCCATGTGCCTCGCCTCGGTCAGTGCTCGTGTGACCTTGTCAGTGTGCGGTGTGACGTAGAGTCAGTGTTTGTTGTAACGTGGAGTCGGTGTTGTGCGAGGCGGCCACACCGGTAGCTGCCCTGCGGTGCGGCCGCTGCGAGGCCGAGCTCCCCATGTGCCTCGCCTCGGTCAGTGCTCGTGTGACCCTGTCAGTGTGCGGTGTGACGCGTAGAGTCAGTGTTTGTTGTAACGTGGAGTCGGTGTTGTGCGAGGCGGCCACAACCGGTAGCTGCCCTGCGGTGCGGCCGCTGCGAGGCCAAGCTCCCCATGTGCCTCGCCTCGGTCAGTGCTCGTGTGACCTTGTCAGTGTGCGGTGTGACGTAGAGTCAGTGTTTGTTGTAACGTGGAGTCGGTGTTGTGCGAGGCGGCCACACCGGTAGCTGCCCTGCGGTGCGGCCGCTGCGAGGCCGAGCTCCCCATGTGCCTCGCCTCGGTCAGTGCTCGTGTGACCTTGTCAGTGTGCGGTGTGACGTAGAGTCAGTGTTTGTTGTAACGTGGAGTCGGTGTTGTGCGAGGCGGCCACACCGGTAGCTGCCCTGCGGTGCGGCCGCTGCGAGGCCGAGCTCCCCATGTGCCTCGCCTCGGTCAGTGCTCGTGTGACCTTGTCAGTGTGCGGTGTGACGTAGAGTCAGTGTTTGTTGTTAACGTGGAGTCGGTGTTGTGCGAGGCGGCCACACCGGTAAGCTGCCCTGCGGTGCGGCCGCGCGAGGCCGAGCTCCCCATGTGCCTCGCCTGTCAGTGCTCGTGTGACCTTGTCAGTGTGCGGTGTGACGTAGAGTCAGTGTTTGTTGTAACGTGGAAGTCGGGTTGTGCGAGGCGGCCACACCGGTAGCTGCCTGCGGTGCGGCCGCTGCGAGGCCGAGCTCCCCATGTGCAAATTCAAATTCAAAATCATTTATTCAGTCTGGGCTGTTACAAGCACTTGTGAATGTCGAAAAGCTACGCCATCGGTTCGCAAATCTACGGCGGGAGACCTTGTACTGAGAAGAACCGGCAAGAAACTCAGCAAGGGCTGTTTTTTTTTCCCTGTATTAAATAGATACAGAGTCGTCAATTTGGAAAATGACTTCAATATTGATAATTCATGAAGTCACTTTCCATTACATAGTATAATTAATAAAAAAAAATATTTAGTAAACATGCCTATATTAGGAATGCCGTGTCATACAGTTTTAAAAGAATATATTAAAGTTAAATTAAAATTATAATAATACGAGTAGTACCCAGTATAGCAAAGAGCAGACTCATCTCCGCTGGCAGCACCCGTTCACGAGCATGACGCATGAACCAGCCATCGCTTCGCTCAACCATGTTTTAGGGAACGTAACGACCCGCCTCACACGACACTGCCGAAGAGATTTTAATGAGAGTATGACTACCCTTAAGCCACAGAAGGATACAAATTACCAAAAACAGGTACCCGTGTAAATTAGCACAACTAAAAAAAAAAAATCAACCGCAGGACACGCGCATACAATCATTTAAAAACTAGCAATAATGTATTATACAAGTAACAAAAGGTTATTATAATAGGTACAGTTAAATATACATGTTATTATGTTACACAGTTACCTAAGAATTTATTAACAATTTGTTTATTTCAACGAGCGAGGGTTTTTTAGTCCCAGACACTTCGATCATCCAAGTAATCCTGGACTCGATAATATCCTTTGCTCATCAAAGTTTTTTTTACTCGAGTTTTAAGTTTATTAAAAGGTAGATTAACAATACTGTGTGGTAACTTGTTATAAAAAGTTATACATTTCCCCAAGAATGAGTTTTGTGTTTTACGTAATCTAAAATTTGGAACAGCAAGCTTATTTTTATTTCTTGTATTTAATTTATGAACATCGCTATTCTTAATGAAATTATTGTAATATTTGTGTACATAGATTATATTTTCATAGATGTACTGCCCCGCCAATGTTAAAATGTTAATTTCTTTAAACTTATCCCTAAGGGAATCCCTTGGTCTTAAATTATATATAGCTCTAATTGCTCTTTTCTGTAGTATAAAAATACTTTCAATGGTGGCAGCTGATCCCCATAACAAAATGCCATAAGACATTACACTATGAAAATAACTAAAGTAAACTAACCTTGCTGTTTCAACATCAGCTAGAAGCCTTATTTTTTTAACAGCATACGCAGCTGAGCTAAGTCTGCTTGACAGAGCATCAATATGGGTATACCATTGTAATCTGGAATCTAAGTGTATGCCTAAAAACTTAGTACTCTCAACAAGAGATACCACTTCACCATTAATATTTAAGGGTGTATTAACCTGCCTTACATTTGGTATAGAAAACTTAACAAATTTGGTTTTTCTCGAATTTAATGAAAGATTATTTAATGTAAACCATTGTAGAACTTTTGATAGAGCACTATTTACCTCGTCCGAACAATTGCTGCCTCTGTCAACTTTAAAAACAAGAGAAGTATCATCGGCAAATAGCACTGTTTCACATAAAGTGCTTGTATAGTAAGGAAGGTCGTTAATATATATTAAAAATAGTAAAGGACCTAATATTGATCCCTGAGGCACGCCCATAACTAGTGAAGTTCCAGCAGATTCAGTTTTATTAATAACAACTTTTTGTATTCGATCCGACAAGTATGACTTAATAAGGCCGAGTGATTTGATAGAGACACCATAATGCCCTAATTTCCTCATTAATGTGTCGTGACTTACGCAATCAAATGCTTTAGAAAGGTCACAGAAAATACCTATTGCGTCTTGTCTGCCCTCCAAGCATCAAAAATGTGTTTTAAAAGTGAAATTCCAGCGTCTGTAGTGGATTTACCCTTGGTAAAACCATATTGGTTGCAATGAAATAACTTGTTAAGGGTAAAATAAGATGATAACTGATTATAAATAATCTTTTCAAAGATTTTGCTCAAGGCTGGTAATATAGAAATGGGTCTAAAATTAGTAGGGTCACTCTTATCGCCAGACTTGTAAAGTGGAATTAATTTACTATTTTTCATAAGATTGGAAAGACCCCTTCATCAATGCATTTATTGAAAATTAGGGCTAGGTGAGGCGCAATTTCAGAGATAATTGGTTTAATAATATTAGTTGAGATACCCCACAGATCCTCTGTTTTCTTATTATTAAGTGATTTAAAAGTTTTGAGGATAAATTCAGCATCAATATGTCTAAAATGAAAAGATTCCTTAATCTTGTTTACATTTGATTCAAGGAGGGCGACCGCACCGTTTGAACATGATCCGAGGCTACAAGTAGTATCTATAGGTATTTGGTGGAAAAACCTTTCAAATTCGGAGGCTACTTCGTTATCAGATTGAATTAACTTATCCTTAACCTTTAGCGAATAAGTATGTTCGTTTTGTTTTATTTTCCCTGTTTCATGGTTTATTACTTTCCAAACAGTTTTTACTTTATCTTTTGAAAATATTAATTTTATTGGCAATAAAAAGTTTTTTAGCTGTAACACAGACTTTTTTAAATATTTAGAGTAATTTCTTACATACTCAATAAATTCAGGGTCCCTAGAATTAGATTTTAGGGCATATAGCTCATATAATTTTCTCCTACTTTTGTAAATACCTGGTGTAGCCCAGTCACTGAATTTCTTTTTACTCGTGTAAATCTTAATGGACTTTTGTTTAAATATTTTACTAGATTCACTTTTGATAACATTAAAGACGCTGTTATATAAACTATTTGGGTTACTATCATCTAATGGTAAAGAATAAATTCTATCATTAACATTATTTTTAAATTTTTCAACACCGTGTTTTGTAATAGGCCTACAAGTAACCTCAAGGACCAATGGTGCATGATGGTGCTCAATAGTCACAAATTGTCCACTATGGTCAGAATTAATGAAATTAACTATGGATTTTTTAGTAACATCACTGTTGCAAAAAATATTATCTATACAAGTGGCTGACGTAGGTGTTACTCTAGTAGGTTCATCAAAGACATTAACTAAATTGAATGATTTAAATAGATTTAAATATCTGCTAGACAGCTGTGACATGTCTAATATATTTATATTAAAGTCTCCACAAACAATTACTTTTTTTTTTTCTTACAAATAATTCTCAGTATTTCCTCCATAACAGACTCAAACTCTGGTAGTTCCCTGAGGGGGGCCGGTAAACACAGATATAATTATTTTTTTCAAGTTCCACACATGATAATTCTATTGTTCGTTCAATGGAATAAGATGCCAAGTCTTTACGTTCCTTACATTTTAGGGAATTATGTAAAATTATCAAAGATCCACCTCTAATAGCTGTATTTCTGGTAAATGAACTCACAACTCTGTAATTATCAAAATTTATCATAGGTAACTGAGAGCTATTTAACCAATGCTCTGTAACACATAATATGTCAATGCTTTCATAATTAAGAAATAAACTAATTTCTAAATCTTTGCCAGACAAGCCCTGTATATTCTGATGAACAAAATTTAAGCAATTGGACCTATCTTTTGTCTTTGGATAGCAAGATGTTTTAATCTTTTGTCTCATTTGTTAATTTAAACAATTGATATTATTAGTTATATTTGGAACAAATTCCAAAGACGTTCTTAATCTACGTGCCTCGCCCGGTCAGTGCTCGTGTGACCTTGTCAGTGTGCGGTGTGACGTAGAGTCAGTGTTTGTTGTAACGTGGAGTTCGGTGTTGTGCGAGGCGGCCACACCGGTAGCTGCCCTGCGGTGCGGCCGCTGCGAGGCCGAGCTCCCCATGTGCCTCGCCTCGGTCAGTGCTCGTGTGACCTTGTCAGTGTGCGGTGTGACGTAGAGTCAGTGTTTGTTGTAACGTGGAGTCGGTGTTGTGCGAGGCGGCCACACCGGTAGCTGCCCTGCGGTGCGGCCGCTGCGAGGCCGAGCTCCCCATGTGCCTCGCCTCGGTCAGTGCTCGTGTGACCTTGTCAGTGTGCGGTGTGACGTAGAGTCAGTGTTTGTTGTAACGTGGAGTCGGTGTTGTGCGAGGCGGCCACACCGGTAGCTGCCCTGCGGTGCGGCCGCGCTGCGAGGCCGAGCTCCCCATGTGCCTCGCCTCGGTCAGTGCTCGTGTGACCTTGTCAGTGTGCGGTGTGACGTAGAGTCAGTGTTTGTTGTAACGTGGAGTCGGTGTTGTGCGAGGCGGCCACACGGTAGCTGCCCTGCGGTGCGGCCGCTGCGAGGCCGAGCTCCCCATGTGCCTCGCCTCGGTCAGTGCTCGTGTGACCTTGTCAGTGTGCGGTGTGACGTAGAGTCAGTGTTTGTTGTAACGTGGAGTCGGTGTTGTGCGAGGCGGCCACACCGGTAGCTGCCCTGCGGTGCGGCCGCTGCGAGGCCGAGCTCCCCATGTGCCTCGCCTCGGTCAGTGCTCGTGTGACCTTGTCAGTGTGCGGTGTGACGTAGAGTCAGTGTTTGTTGTAACGTGGAGTCGGTGTTGTGCGAGGCGGCCACACGGTAGCTGCCCTGCGGTGCGGCCGCTGCGAGGCAGAGCTCCCCATGTGCCTCGCCTCGGTCAGTGCTCGTGTGAACCTTGTCAGTGTGCGGTGTGACGTAGAGTCAGTGTTTGTTGTAACGTGGAGTCGGTGTTGTGCGAGGCGGCCACACCGGTAGCTGCCCTGCGGTGCGGCCGCTGCGAGGCCGAGCTCCCCATGTGCCTCGCCTCGGTCAGTGCTCGTGTGACCTTGTCAGTGTGCGGTGTGACATAGAGTCAGTGTTTGTTGTAACGTGGAGTCGGTGTTGTGCGAGGCGGCCCACAACCGGTAGCTGCCCTGCGGTGCGGCCGCTGCGAGGGCGAGCTCCCCATGTGCCTCGCCTCGGTCAGTGCTCGTGTGACTTGTCAGTGTGCGGTGTGACGTAGAGTCAGTGTTTGTTGTAACGTGGAGTCGGTGTTGTGCGAGGCGGCCACACCGGTAGCTGCCCTGCGGTGCGGCCGCTGCGAGGCCGAGCTCCCCTCACCCCCGGATGGCCGGGGGGTGACGTCGTAGGAGGTTGGAGAGGAGGAAGCGGCAAGATCACTCCTCCCCGATAAGGGCTCCCCTAGCGCACCCAGGGGAGCAAAGGCCGGGGTCCTCAGATGCGACACTCGATCCTGAGGGCGCCCTACAATGCCTGAGGATAGCCATCGCTGAGGTTTTTAGTGGGTAGGCCTCCCCCTTCTGGGGAGGAGAGCCCCACATAACTACCGGCTCTCCGCAGCCGGGGTATGCAATTCAATGCATTTTCCTCAGCGGAACAAACAAAAAAAGTGTCGCCACTTATTATGAATTTCCGGGCTCAAGTCCTGGTGGTGGCAGATATTTGTGTAATCAATACGAGCTACCCTTTACTTACGAAACTAAAGATGTATGTTAAGATAGTAGTTACTTGAATATTGATGTATGCCTAGACCTACAGGAAAAATGCTTGAACGTATTTATGATAATCATACTTATGGGCTTTTATATAATAATATAAATTAAAAAGCACAAGGTTTTGTACAATGATACAACAAATTTGTTATTTACAGGGTCTCCATATTGTCAAAGACGATTTGACCGCGTGTCCAGAGTGCGATTTCCCAGCCATATTTTCGGAATTCAGAGAGTGAGTTTTATTTTCTTTATTACTCACCATAATGTTGCAATATGAAAATCCATTTTCAGAGCACTTTTGGCATTTCTTCAAACGTTCTAATGACAGTAAATAGTTAAAGAGACCAAGCTATGGGACGTATACCAACTCCACCTAGACGTGGTGTGCCTCTGCTGATCTCTTGTCTGTACTCGTCAGTTTGTAGTTCTGAATGTCATTTTATGCCACTGCCAAGTAATAGAGATAAAAGATGACTGTTAGTTTGTGCCACATTTATTGTGCCGTTCAATTGTACAATAAATGGCACGGACGGTTCTAGGTCATAATAATTTGGAAACAAATCAGTTAGTTGTTTGGAAGTTATCATTATCACACGATATGAAGATATGAATAGATTTCTGTTAACGATTTAAGGTTTTTGAGTAAATTATGAGATGGGAGTAAAAAAGAACTTCTGCCACACCCCACTCCTCATTAGCAGAGGTTTATTTGCCTCTCTATAGAGTTTTTGTTACTTGTAAGATAATTATGATAACCACTGTTTAAATAGATAGTCTAATGACCTAAAACGTAGTTTGTAGCGTTTAATTACAACATTCACTTTTAATCAGGTGAAATGAAGGTAAAATCCTTCCTTGACGTAAATAAAAAAAAAATACATTCAGGATTTAGAAATTAGAATAAATTGTACATAACCGAATTCGGTAGCGATATTTGTTAGGTGTCTTAAATACAAAGTTGTTCTAGGATCCTACAAGACGAGGGCAAGTGTCCGATGTGCGGCGAAATAGTGGACTTCCGCCGCCTCGTCAAAATTGATGACGTCGCTTTGTACCTGGACCATAATACCACCGAATAAGGCTCACTTTCAAACGCCCACGTAAAATAATGTGATTTCGATCCGTCCATTTTGTATGTAAGTAATGTTACTATTGTATCGGCGAATAAAACAAACGAATATGTGATGAAACATTTATTTTTTCATTTGAAAGTATACCAAGTTGTAATTACACGTTTGATACCGAGATTCAAATGAAATGCAAAACAATGGTATATTACAAAATTTTCGTGTGATCTAGTGTAGTTTTTACTTATTATAAATTTAAATTGAAATTTTGCTCTGAAATAAAATCTACTCTATTTGTTTGCTATTACAGTTGAGATTTCAAGTTCAAATCGCTTTGCTCTGTTCCATCAAAAGTATCCCTTTACTCTACCGTGAAACAAATATTGCCATATTGTAAGTACTACTACCTAGCTATGCCTTAATTTGACATTATATTTATACAACTTAAAATAATGACAAGACGAATATAACAAAATAATACATACATCAATAGAAATAGTTCATTGTGCTAATATTACAGTGAAGGCTCTAAGTCAACGTTCTATTCGGTCGAGCCAAAATGTCTCTAAAATTCGCTAGGAATAATTTTCAAATGATTTATATTATTTCTGATCTTAACTATTTGTTACAAACTTCTATTGCTAAAGGTCGGTTAGAAAAGATTCGTCTAAATTCACACCTAATAAGTAGTCATAAGGTAGAATTCGTCAGCGCGAATACATTTAATGAAATCTATCTAATTAGGCGTGTCAAAGTTAGGCAGAATTCGACGCGTGTTTGTTTAGATCAATACTGACAATATTATATACATTTTTAAAACATTAGAGTAACACAGGCATACAAGTAACGGGCTGTAACATTTTAAACAAATTAGTAAAAAGTTATGAAATTACACAGAGAAGAAAAAGTCTATATTGTCAAGTAAGATCTCTACCCCACGCTAACATGACTTCAATAATATTCGTAGCGACTAACTTGTAAATTTTGACGTATAAAATTTTAAATGATTTTGTAAAAAAGTTAATATTGGTGTTACACATTGTCTCATATCGCGATTAACTAAACTACCTAAATAATGCACGGATGCTCTCGATTCTTATGAAATGTACATCATTATATTGGAACGGATGAGGTGATCGCGCGGCGCGTCAAAGCGGCGGGCCATTGCAGCTGAATAGGTACACTTCGGACGTAACAATTAAAATATAAACATATGAATACTAATAAATATAATTTTACTAATAAATATAACTTTATTTTGGAGTGACACTGCTCCATAATTTACTTTAAATATAGCAATCGTTGCTTCGGGCGGACGAAATCCACCAGCGCGTCTGGCCCACCCCTTTAACATCCAATATAGCTCTCGTTAATATTTACAGGACATATATAAAAATACTTTAAAAATCATAGACACGATGGCACTCAGTTGCGGGAGGGGGGAGAAACGATATCGAACACGATTCGGCGGAGCCGCCGTGATTACATACTAGAAATCTTTGGTTTGATGGAAGCTTTTAGTCCGGGGGCTGCCAAATGACAACTTTGGCGCTGACATAGCTGGAAAATTCTCTGCAGCGTGCAGTTCGGCAGCCGATTAATTTACCCTACACAGAGCTGACGAAGACGCAATGATGTCAGACAATCGCTGGTGTATACGTAAGGGCGTCGACGCCACTTGAAGTGACACGTAGGTGTAACGTCGGCACGTCCGTGGGACGGCCCCGGGTGAATACAGCCGCAGATCAGGCTCGTACACCTCGAGTATTGCGGCTTTGTCGGTCGACGTACGGAGCGTGCGTCGACGATTACTTAAATGAGAGATAACTACGAGTGTTATTGCGGCCGCCGGGCGGGTCAGTGCAGGCGAGCCAGGTGCTTGGGCACGGCGGCGACGACGCGCGCGCGGTCGCAGAACTGCGGCGGCGGCGCCAGCAGCGGCGCCGGCTCGGCGGCGGCCGGCTCCTCCGGCGGCGGCGGCAGCTCGGCCAGCAGCAGCCGCGTGCGGCCCGGCGCCCGCGCCACGTCCACGCCGAGCCGCTCCGCCGCCGAGCGGCCGCGGCCGGAGCCGCCCGAGCCGCCCCCGCCGCCCGCGCCGCCCGCGCCGCCCACGCCGCCCACGCCGCCCAGCGAGCCGCCCGCGGCGCGCAGCAGCGCGGCGGCGGCGCGCTTGCGCGGCAGCGAGTTGTGCCGCTGCATGGGCGGCGGCGCCAGGCTCTCGCTGCTGCTGTGCACGGGCTCGGTGCTGATGACGTCGTTGGACGACTTGACGGTGACGGACGCGCAGAAGGAGACCTTCTCGCGGCGCGGCGCGGCGGGCTCCTGGTCGGAGGACACGCCGGAGGACGAGTTGTCGGCGTCGTCGCGCTCGCCGCCCACCTCGTCGCCGCACGACCGCGACGACTTGAGCCGCGTGCGGATCTTCTGGATCTCGTCCACGGAGAACGAGTGCTGCATCGACGTCGACCCGGACCCGGAGCTGCTGCCGCTGTCGAGTTAAATTCAACGTTACTAGCGCATCGTATTGAAATATGTCGGGATTTATTCGCCTGACCATTTCAAAAATGTTCACTTGAAGCCTGCGCAAATTTTTGGTCAAATTAAAAATTTTATAATTTTTAATTCACCGCCAAATGTCGCAATCAAATAAGTGCTTTATTGCTTAAATATTAAGATTAAAGTTCAAATGATTTGCAAATATGTTTGCATGAAATATTCAGCTAGCAGCCGGAGATATTTCTTCCCGAACGATCTTGAGTGCATATGTCATTCAAGAAAGTAAACGTGGTGGTCAGCTACGTTTTGGTTCGCACCGTCTGGTGACTACTCAGTCCAGGCGCTACTCTTCTGTAGTGAAATTACTTTAGAGTATGTAGCAACTTGGATACGTCCTCGATGTAAGTGGCCGTTTGTTGTCGTTTACCATAATGATAGCAAGGTGATTGCTATTTTATAATTCACCTTATGACAACCAAAAAACTGGGCCACAAATTAAAAATCATGATCACGCCAAAATCCACGCAACACAAATACAATACACACACAATTTAACTGCATTACATACATTTAGACAGAATGGTTCTTTGTTTGTATTTTAGTATGTTATGAAGGGTAGACATGTTGACAGATTCATTAAAAAAAATTGGAAAATAGGTATCGTTGACGAAATGTTTTGAAGAATACCAGTATTAATTTATAGCCAGATTGATGATGACCTTTATTCCCATGTGATTTGATTACAAACAGAAATATGAACCAGACACAAAGTTGTAGTGCAACATGGAAAAATACAGATGACAAGTGGACATGACTATTCACAAACAGAAAGCGTTCCCTTAGACCCACGACATGGACGTCAAATATCTGATTTTTAAATACCTTAATTTTATATTATAAAACTTATTATGCGCAAGTTATTTCGTTGTCGTTCTCGATCGTTATGTATTCATATATTGTTGAGATACGCCGCGCCCTGCAAAAATGTTATTTACATAGTTTACTATATTATTTTGTTTTCTGAATGATTGCCTTTAAAAACATATTTTTTTAAAGATGGGAGAATTTTGTTTACAATACTTATATGGGGGTTGATGAGAAGCCCATATAAGGTGTGGTAATGGACTCCGTTACACTAGAGTCTCCCGAATAACTGTCTAAACTTGTTGGCGGAACCTTTCTGCTGTGATGGACGTTCTACTCAGGATCGGGAGGTTTCCTTTTATTAAACATGCCTTATCTGTTTCTGATCTAGCAGTAGAAATTTGAGTTTGGAGTCGCGTTTAGAAATCTGGACCTTAGATATCACCAAAGTGTTACCTAGCCGAAGATATAAAACATGTAAGGTCCTATACCCTGACGCCAGTATAAGAGTCTGACCTGGCGTTACTGTTGGCGCTGGTTTCCGCGGGCGGCGGCTCCGGCTTGGGCTTGGCGTCGCCCTCGTCGTCCGACTCCGACATGCTGTAGTCCGGCTCCGGGATGGGCGGTGCTGGCGTCGAGTTCTGGAATACAATTCATATAATTTCACTATCTTTCATATAATGACGAACAATCGCAATATTTTGCAAATAAGCTAGATGAGACACGGTTACAAGTTGATGTCCTCTATGTACTACGTAATAAAAACCGTTTTTAAGTTTTCACAAAACAAGTCTGAATTAGAAAAAGTCTGAAATAGTGTAAATCGATTTTTGCTATACGTTTCTTTGTTAGTCCCTTGACATTGAGTGTCGTTAAGGATTTTTGCTCACATTTTGTTTTTTGTGGTTCTGATATTGTATGGTTACTGTATCCGGCTCGAAGGACCATTTAGATATATGGTTACTGTCCATACATTTATAGAAAGAGATGGTTTATTAAAATGCACTGATAAAATATACTTATTTATCAATCAATCAATACATAGTATAAAACAAAGTCGCTTTCGCTGTATGTCCGTATGTATGCTTAGATCTTTAAAACTACGCAACGGATTTTGACGCGGTTTTTTTTAATAGATAGAGTGATTCTTAAGGAAGGTTTGTATGTATAATAAATGCATAATATAGTAGAGAAACACTGATAAATTTAAAGGTTTCTAATGTGATGTCGTAAATAAGCACGTTTTTTTGCGCTTATATTGCAAACGCTGGCTGAACCCTACGAGATAGACCAAAATAATGTACTACAGTATTGTACAACTTACAAAAATCCACAAATAAGTCCGCGATGGTATATGTCTATCTCTTAGGGATAACCCACCATAACCATTTTTTCACTGCACCCGTGCGAAGCCGGGGCGGGTCGCTAGTTTATTATAAATGGTATTAATGAGCACACGTGAAATAATGGTATTTATGGCTTTGGTAGGAATCGTGCTTATGGTGTAACGATTGGTTGTGTACTAATGACAACGCGTGTATCATACAATGCTGCCTGCATATGCTGCATATCATACAATGTTGCCTGTGTGCATGAAGTGCTGACGAGACGCATGTGACCGCGGTTATGCAATGTACGTAAACCGTATAATGGTCCTTAAAGTCAAACCTAGATCGGGCAAAGTTAGTAGAGGGGGGTATCAGACGCTACTAGAGGTACATTTAAATATAATGTTAATTTTTCTGCTATAATTATAACACTTACTTTATAAAATGAAGTAGTAGTAAAACAAATATAGTATGCTATTTAATTTTAATACCTATCTAAATTTTATATTTACAACAGTAAACTGGCCAATATACGAACGAAATGTACAATCCCGAGCGCATGAAACTCCGAACGTCAATCCTCGCGATCGAGTCTCGCACATGACTGGGGCTTAAATTAAAATAAAGCAGAAAAATAACATCTTCATTTAAATTGAATGTAATAAGTTATAACCTGATTTGCTTATTATAATCTAGTCATTATTGACAACTCAATAAAGTCTATCCAAATAAAGTTTTGGACACACGTAATTCGTGGAAATAGAGTTCAATTATGAATGTCCGCTGTGGCGCCACCTTGCCAGTCCACGCTGGATTTGGTGTGATTTGACAGTTCTTCTCAACTACACTAGATGTCGCCAAGTCAAGCATTTGTATCATTTATTACTAGATATTTAACAGGAGCAGTAAAAGTTATAATTTTATATTAGGTGTTATCATTTAGTTTTTATAACGTTATAATTTATTAGTTATATAATAATAATAATTCAATGTATTTGTCTTAACAAACTTACATTATTTTGATTTTTAACATTGTGATTTTATCATTATCGTAAAGACAAAATGGTTTACAACTCAGTAGTTGCCGACTAGCGACAACCTCTGCTATTCTGTCGCAACCTTTTACAATTTATTTTTAAAAGCAGTGTTAGAGGTACAAAACCAAATATTACCAAAAAGGAAAAATAATAAACTGAGTAAATACTAATAATAAAAAATAAAATAAAATAAAATAGGCACTCCATCAGTCCATCCATGCTAATATAGCTAACTACCAGGGATTGCCGCATAAGTAGCCATTCACGACATTTCTTTCGAAAAGACTGAATCCATTCGAATGGGTGGTGGCAAGTTATTCCATATTTTGGCAGCAGCATACTTAAAGGAACCCCTGGTAGATGACAGTTTTATGATGGGAAGGGACAATTGGCGACCTCTATCTCTGAGCATTGATGGACAAGCCGTAACTGTTAATTTATTGCGCAAATATAATGGTGTGCGAATGGGGTCGCAGCAAATCGTGCAAGAAACATGCATACTTTAGTGACACATTATTTGACATATTTAATATTTTTCTGTTCACCAAATGAGGCGTGATTCTGTCCCTTCTAGGTATTTGAAAGCAGAAACGCATGCAAGCGTTTTGGACTCTCTGTATACTTTTAATGGTTCTCTTGTAGATACAAGGAGTGAATACCAAATCACAATAATTCAGTTGAGATAAGACCAAAGAGTTACACAACAAAAGGCGAACATTATGTGTTAGAAATTGCCTTATCTTATAGATTACACTAAGCGTGCCAAAGCATCTGCCGACTTTGTTCTGAACATGTTGTTCAAATTTTAATTCGTATGTTATTTTAATATGTTATAACGAACGCTTGGAAACGCTACCGACCTGCCTCGGCAGCGCGCGCGTGCTGAAGGGCTGCGCGTAGTGCGGCGCGGCGTCCGCGGACAGCGGCCGCGCGCCCGCCCACGGCCGCAGCGACGCGGCGCGCACCGCGCGACGCTCCGTCTGCTGAAACGCACAAGCACTACCTCACTATGCTATATCCACATATTTTTAACGACCTATTGCTCTTAGCTGCACGTGGTTTTCGTCTTCACTTGAGATTAGTTTAGTAAGAGCGAGAACTTTGTTAGGTTTTCAAAAGTGTGTAGTGGCGTCGCAATGTCGACCCTATCGCGCGAGTTAAGGACCCTCAATCTACCAATATTAGCTTTGTCAGCTGATTATTATTTAGGTCATACGTCACACCCTTAAGATGTGCCGATTAATCATTTATTATTTCGCAATAACTTCTAGAACGTTCCATGTAACTAGGTCATGCCCCACATCTTAAAATTACGTAGTTAGCAATTAAATAGTATATAAGAAGAGAAATTGTATAATGAAATTCATTACTGTTTAATCGTCTTGATGTAAAAATAAAGCTTTTTTTTTAAATCTTTCGCCGCCGCTCACTTAATTCGCGCACCTAAAGAGGTATAGAAAACATCGGCAGGTTTTAGTGCGTGCCGGGGGCGTTGTCGGTGGTAGAGATCGTGGGAGGTATTGTAGCCTCTCCCAAAGAGGGCTCCCTGTAGGATGGCCATCCGTGAGGTTTTTAGTGGGTAGGTCTTCCCCTTCTGGGGAGGAGAGCTCCACATAACCGCCGGCTTGCCACAGCCGGGATATGCAATTTAATGCATTTTCCTCAGTGGAAAAAAAAGGTTTTAGTGCGTAGACCTGGCACTCAAATCTAGGAGAGCCCTACACACGCTCCCTGCCTAGCTAAGGGACGCGTTCGGTGCGATTTAACGTATTTCCGTTCGATGAAAAGAGTCCTTAGTTTTGCTGGTCAATTGCTCTGACCTATTGGTCCGTGTTTTCGTGACTGATTTAACAGACATTTCGAGGCGATCGGGATCATCATAAGCCAAATGCCGCTTACGGTTTGGACGCTTAAATACGTCTTGCAGTGGGGAGTACTGATAACTGCTGGGTCTTTGTATGCTATCTTCTATCTTGGATGTATGTTAGAAGGCGGAGGGACAAAATCGTTCGTATTCGTATTTGCGTCATTGCTTGGATTTAAGTTTGAAGTTACATTGTTTGCAGAGATTTTAAAATACTAAGCGTGCATAAGTAAGTCTGTCACTTCTCATGTCCGAGTTATTTTATGGTGATTTATACCTTATAGTCTTTAAAACTTTTCTCTTAACCTCAATTAATTTTACATTTTTATGAAAATACCGAACAAAACATTTTTCACAAATTATTTCAATTTAATACGTTAATGTTAATGTGTCTTTAGGAGGACGGGCATCGAGATTGGTGGCTTAAAAGGTGGTAGTCTGGTCCGACTGGTGCGACTATAGTCTGTTTCGAGTTTAGCGTGTGTAGCGTGCTTCGCTTTGTTCCTTACAGACTTAAGAAATACGGTTATTTATGTGAGTGGGCGTGCTCGTGTGTGTGTGTATGTGTGATTGTTATTTATTATAATTAAGTTTAGCTTTCTATATATTTCTCAGTTTCATACTAATTCCAAGATTTTACCAGAGTTACTAATGCTGTTTACGCATATGGTAGATATTTATAATCTTATTTATATTAAAACCGATGAGCAGGCATGGACTGCATTTTTTGCATAAATAGAGTTCGTAGCCAAAGTAAAATTCATGCCTATTAATTTCGTTCCGTTAAATCGAAATATTTGGGAATGACGTATGTCGATTCCTCTATATCGAAACAATGTTGATAATGAAACGATATTTAACTAAATTTAGAAATTCACAGTTCTATATAGGCTAACGATAATGTATAAATAAATTCAAATTCAAAATCATTTATTCAGTCTAGGCTGTTACAAGCACTTGTGAAAGTAGAAAAGCTACGCCATCGGTTCGCAAATCTACGGCGGAAAACCTTGTACTGAGAAGAAGCGGCAAGAAACTCAGCAAGGGCTGTTTTTTCCCTGTATTAAATAGATACAGATTCGTCAATTTGGAAAATGACTTCAATATGGATAATTCATGAAGTCACTTTCCATCTATACTAATATTATAAAGCTGAAGAGTTTGTTTGTTTGTTTGTTTGAACGCGCTAATCTCTGGAGCTCCTGGTTCAAATTGAAAAATTATTTTTTTATTGAATAGTCCATTTATCGAGGAAGGCTTTAGGCTACATAGCATCACGCTGCGACTAATAGGAGCGAAGAAATAATGGAAAATGTGGAAAAAACGGGGAAAATTATTCATCTTTGAGGGCTTCCGTTGCGTGCGCTGCGAAAACGGTTCTGGATACCAAAAAAATATGTATGAAAGAATTATTCCTCTTAAAATGATCTAAAAAAATGTCCGCGACAGTATATGTCTATCTTTTAATGTCAACTCACTAGAATCGTTTTTATGGTAATCAAATTTGGATATGTCGCGTTGTCAAGATCGGGTAACAGCTGAGGTGGTTGTTTGCAAAAATAAATATGATGCTCAAAATAACTATTCCACGCGGACGAAGTCGCTGGCACAGCTAGTTACATAATATAATTAATAAAAATATAACTCGAAAACATGCCTATATTAGGAATGCCGTGTCATACAGTCTTAAAAGAATATATTAAAGTTAAATTAAAATTATAATAAACTAGCTGACCCGGCGAACTTCGTACCGCCTTAGCGTAGCTTTGATGCACTACTTTATTTTGTATAGTTGAAACGATGCTCTTTTAATATAGTCTATGGCTGTGAATGACGTTGACATTAGTATAAAAAAAAAATTGACATTCGTAACGCGCGTTTTTTAAAATATGCAAAATGAAATGTATACTTTTCAATATTTCTGAGAGATTTTCTTAATATTTTTTTCCGTAAGAACCATCCTTGGACTTCCACAAACATTAAAAAAAAAGAATTATCGAAATCGGTTCAGCCGTTCACACGTGATGCCGTGACAACGCGAAACGGGTTTCATTTTTATATATATAGACTAGCTGACCCGCGCCCACTTCGTTGGGCATAATATTAATAATCCCCGAAGCGAGCACGAAAGCGAACTGAATTAAACCCGAAGCCATCGCGCGCCGTCCGCTGATGATGATGATGATGATGATGATGATGATGATGACACTCCGCAATAATGTGGCTTTCTATTGGTGAAAGAATTTTTAAAATTGATGATGATGATGATGATGATGATTAATAATTTGAGATTTAAACTATCCTATCTCTCAAGTTGGATCGAACTGCACATGGTGTGCGAATTTTATTATAATCGGTTAAGTAGTTTAGGAGTTCATTGAGCACAAACATTGTGACATGAGATTTATATATATTAGATTAGATAGTACCCAGTATAGCAAAGAGCAGACTCATCTCCGCTGGCAGCACCCGTTCACGAGCATGACGCATGAACCAGCCATATGTATAAACTTAGCGAATCAAGAGGGAAAGATTTCTGTTGATACATTTGTTAATACAGTATTCCTGTTAAAAATATGGGATACGCTAAACGAGAAATTAATAAATTGGACGTGTTGAAAATATGCCAAAATATGTACCGCAATGATGTGTGCGGGCGGCGGCTGCTGCGCGTGCTGCGTGTGGTGCGCGGGCGGCGCGGGCGGCGCGGCGTACAGCTTGGCGGTGTCGCGCGGCCGGAACGTGGAGGCGGGCGCGGCGGGCGCGGGGGGCGCGGGGGGCGTGGCCGGCGGCGGCGGCGGCGGGTGCGCCGGTGGCGGCGCGCGGCCCGGCCCTGCAACACACCGCCATTCTCAACAACGCTCTCTGTTCGGACCCCCCACTGCAATATCTCACCAATCTTTACACCATTTTTTATAACCAACTAGCGACCCGCCCCGGCTTCGCACGGGTGCAGTGAAAAAATGGTTATGGTGGGTTATCCCTAAGAGATAGACATATACCATCGCTGACTTTTTTGTGGATTCGTAGATTTATCATAGCAGCGCCATCTATTGATTACTTACTCAACCCAGTCGAAAGGTATCGACATCTGTTAGAATCATTTGGAGTTAACAGATAATTGTGACTGTCAAATAATAACAGCAAAATAATTAGCAATAAATTAAAATTGCAACGATAATTTGAGATTTAAACTATCCTATCTCTCAAGTTGGATCGAACTGCACATGGTGTGCGAATTTTATTATAATCGGTTAAGTAGTTTAGGAGTTCATTGAGCACAAACATTGTGACATGAGATTTATATATATTAGACTAGCTGACCCGGTGAACTTCGTACCGCCTAATTATTGGAGGCATATTTAGTAAGTCACAAACAGACGACACGACTTTTTTAATTTTATTGAAATTTGTTGCTTTTAGATTTTTAGGAATATTAAAGAATACACGGGTATACACGGGTTCTTTTTACATGAGATGACAAAACAATATAATAAAAATATTTTTGAGAGTTAGTAACACTGTAAGGTTGGCACCCATCAAATATGTCAACACATTAATTATTTTTATATTTTGAAATTTAAATACACGATGTTATAAGCAAAGTTGATATTATGTTGTCGATTCAAAAGTCTTGTTTTAATGCGTTCTTCAATTCGAGTGGAACTGAGAGTACAAATACCGTCAAATGTTTGACAGAAAGTAAGTGATCAACTTTTATATGGGAAAATGAAATTGTCGTCTTACTCTATCTTACTCGCAATTTTTCCTTATTTGCTCACCGTTTAGACCTACCCTGGACTCCGACAAACATTTTAAAACCAAAATCAGCTCAATCGGCCCAGCCGTTCTCGAGTTTTAAGCAGACTAACGAACAACAATTCATTTTTATTTATATAGATTCACTACACCGCTGAAACTAAAATACCACAAAAATATGGTAACATTATTAATTTGGCAAATGATATTTTGTTATTAAAAACTAGCTGACCCGACAGACGGTACGTTGTCCTGTCAAATGTCTCGAATGTCATGTTGTCTCTAAAAGATTTACCCTGTTTTCTGATAAACATTTTTCCAGAATTTTCTTTGCTATAAACCTCACGGAGCCCGAGACCTTTCCAACGAATGCAAAACCGTGGAAATCGGTTCGTGCGTTCTGGAGTTATAGCGTCAGGAAGGAAAACCCGACTTATTTTTATATAATAGATGTACAACAAATATTTTTTTGGCGTAATAATTATAAAGATTATTAACATTAAAACACTTAATGATATTATGATTATTATATCATCCAAACGCGTGATGTTATGAATTTCAAAAAAAGAACATTCTCATGCAATAACATTTTCACCATCAGATCGCAAAAACTTTGAAAAAATAACACTAAATTAAGCATAAACATGCTTTACAATTAGACTTTTCTTAAATTTACATAGTTCTTACAATACTGTACTGCTATGGTATGAGAATCTTTTATAGAGGATTCACATGATGATTGCAGATAAAGTCTTATATGCAACTGTTATAATTAGGTATTAAAACACTTGTGTGATATTATTATATATGTAAACCCACATTCGTGTTTTAATCCCCCTGATTATACAACAGTTGCATAAATAACTAGGTATTAAACGTTAGCTTACAAAGTATTACCTATTGCAAATCGACTCATATGTTATACACTCTATACGACTCATATATGGCATATGATGAAATATCTTCTTGGAAAGAATAATAATAAAAGGACAGTGTATACGTGTGCACGTACCCACGTCCTCGTTGGAGCGCGTGCGCAGCGGCGCGACGTGCGGCGCGGCCGCCAGCTCGGGCGTGGAGTGGAAGGCGCGCCGCAGGCCGCTGCCGCCGCCGCCGCCGCCGCCGCCGCCGCCGCCGCCGCCCAGCGTCAGGTTAAGGCTCGAGCCCACTGTCGCGCCTGCCCGCGGCACGCCCATCTGTCGTACTCCATTCATTATTGCACCGGTCAGACGACAGATACAGGCGACATACAATATCAGGTTATCTATTAATGAAGTTAGGGGCGATCCATAAATAACGTCACACGGTAAGAGGGAGAGAGGAGGTTGACGAAGTGTGACTTTGTGGGGGTGGGAGGGGTCTTAAATATCGTGACGTCACATTTCAAAATCCTTACTAATATTATAAATCGGAAAGTGAATTTGTTTGTTTGTTTGTTCCGCTTTCACGCCGTAACTACTGAACTGATAGCTTTGAAATTTTGCAGACGTAAAGATAAAAGTCCGGATTAAATAATAGGGTACCATACTAATATTATAAATGGGAAAGTGTGTCTGTCTGTTTGTCCGTCTTTCACGGCAAAACGGAGCGACGAATTGACGTGATTTTTTACGTGGAGATAGTTGAAAGGATGAAGAGTAACATAGGCTACTTTTTATCCCGAAAAAATCGACAGATCCCACGGGATGCGCAATAAAAGCTTCGCTCAGAAACTACTGCACAGATTTTCATGCGGTTTTCATCAATAGATAGAGTGATTCTTGAGCAAGGTATTGCGGTATTTTTTATCTCGGAAAAACGGATAGTCCCACGGGAAGCGCGATATAACCTTCGCGCCATAAACCCAATCCCGAAATCCACGCGGGCGAAGCCGCGGGCAGAAAGCTAGTCTATTATAAGCTAACTGTTTAAATTATTACTATTAGTATGAAAAGTGCTGCAAATATTAATTTTTATAGTAAAATCTGTAATCTCTCTTTAATAAATAGTGCCTTCTTCTATCTATTAATAGTGGTACTCCCGAAATTACTATTTTTCTAATTGATTATAGTAGATGATTTTGAAAATCATTAAATGACCGTATACTTATTTAATATAAGTGGTAATGGTGTTTTCTTTTATTATTGATTTGATTCTATTTTATTAAAATGGAAATAAAACTGATTTTGAAATCGCTTTGATATGTGACGTCACACTAGGGGGGGGGGAGTCTTACAAATGTGAATAGCTGTGACAAGGACAAGGGGAGGGGCATCACGGAAAAGGGGAAATCACGAAATTAATGCATCCATAAATATGGATTACCTCTTAGTATGGCCCTTTTAGTTGCCAATGTTTAAATAAATAAACGTAGTATATAAAATGTAACCTTTCCCCGGGAGCGTTTCATTTCCGCGACGGACGCGTACACGCGGCCAGGCCCGCGCGCGGGCGAGTACGGGGGCGAGTTGGCGCCGCCCTGGAATGCTGAGCGCGTCATCATCGCGTTGTTGCCGCTCCTGCGACCAGGAGATCTCGCGTTACTTAACATAACTACATTTCAATATATCGTGAAATCTGCTAATAAGATACGAGATCGTTAAAACATTTTAATTGATATGTATCGTGTTACAATATGATACAGTAGTTACGAGGGTCCGTAAATGCGACCGGTCCTGAGGGCCTTCTACAACGCCTGAGGACGGCTATGGCTGAGGTTTTTAGTGGGTAGGCCTCTCGAAGACTGGATGCGTTGCGTGTGGTGTCACTATCCATACTAATATTATAAATGGGAAAGTGTGTCTGTCTGTTTGTCCGTCTTTCACGGCAAAACGGAGCGACGAATTGACGTGATTTTTTACGTGGAGATAGTTGAAGGGATGGAGAGTAACATAGGCTACTTTTTATCCCGAAAAAATCGACAGATCCCACGAGATGCGCAATAAAGGCTTCGCTCAAAAACTACTGCACAGATTTTCATGCGGTTTTCATCTCGGAAAAACGGATAGTCCCACGAGAAGCGCGATAAAACCTTCGCGCCATAAACCGACTTCCGCGCATATGTAGCCGTGGGCAAAAGCTATGACCCTTAACCCTCTATAGACCCAATCCCGAAATCCACGCGGGCGAAGCCGCGGGCAGAAAGCTAGTAAAAGTATAGTTACATGTCGGGCGTAGCGTGTGACGCAAGCTGTCAGAAAACCGGGGAAGTGCCAGAGTGGCGTGTGGTATACTCACCGGGCACGGCTGCTTCGGTGAGTATCTGTGTCGAATAGGACGGGAGGGATCGACACATTGCCACCACTGCGCATCCGACCTCGACTCGACCCAGCACACGCTGGCGGAGTGCCGCGCGTGGGCCTCCGAGCGCCGAGTCTTGGTCGCAGAGATCGGGCGAGACCTGTCTCCGCCGGCATTGATTGCGGCAATGCTGGCGGACGAGGGAGGTTGGAGGGCTGTGGCCTCCTTCTGTGAAGCAGTGATGCTCCAGAAGGACGCCGCCGAGCGGGGTCGTGAGATGGCCGATCCCGCTCGAAGGAGGCGGCGCCGGGCTCGGTAGCACAGCTGCGACGCCGCTGCGGGTCGCCGGCGGGCGCGAGCAAATCGCGCCCGCGAATACGACGACCCGGGAGGGACCACGCCCCTTCCGTGGCCGGGACGCGTCGTCGGTGGTGGAGATCGGAGGAGGTATTGTAGCATCCCCCGAGGAGGGCTCCCCTGTATCGGCGGGGGAGCGGAGGCTGGGGGTTCCCGGAAGTAGCTTGGCGTTCCCAGGGGCTCCCTACATGCCTGAGGAAGGCCATCCCTGAGGTTTTTAGTGGGTAGGCCTCCCCCTTCTGGGGAAGAGAGCCCCACATAACCGCCGGCTCGCCACAGCCGGGGTATGCAATTTAATGCATTTGCCTCAGGGGAACAAAAAAAAAAAAAAAAAAAGGGTAGGCCTCCCCCTTCTGGGGAAGAGAGCCCCACATAACCGCCGGCTCGCCACAGCCGGGGTATGCAACTTAATGCATTTACCTCAGTGAGAACAAAAAAAAAAAAGAAAAAAGGGTGGCGTGTGGTGTCACTAAAAAGGTATAGTTACATGTCAGGCGCGGCGTCGGCCTGCCGCTGGAACAGCTCCTCAAGCTCGGCGGCAGTGATGCGGCCCGACGCGGGTCGCTGCCGGATGGACGCGGTGCGCGGCGCCACCGGCGTGCCGGAAACGGGCGTGCCGCCTGATGGACGAACGTTTTTATGCCATACAATAATTATCTTTTAATTAAATTTATTCATTCATACTAATTAGTAATGTACTTATGTTATATGCACCTAGTTTTATCTACAGACAGCACCGATGATGCGCGCCTTATATGTATCGTATTTATTTCCCAGGGTTTTTTCAGTGTTATGTATCAGTTCCACACTATGCATTGATTGTGGCTTCGTAAAGGGCTCTATTTACGCGGCGTATAATCTATCGACATTAACACTCACTATTACTACCGCCGTGTAGCTGCACTGACTCCGCGGAGGATGACTTGCCGGCAACACTCAAGGGTTCGCAACTTTCTTCTTTCTCACCGCCATTTTCTGAAATAGTGTATTAGTAATATTATTCTTAAAAGTTATTTTAATTAGGTATTATAAGTTACGTGTCAATGTTATAGATACTAAACAAAGTTATTAGTATTTCATCAAAAACGGGTACACTAGGTACGGCAAGATTCCATAGATGTCTTTCTTACATGTAAATCGTAATTCGATACATAAAAGTTGTATTTTATTAGTTCAAAATTTATGTTATTATTGGTCACAAAATGATTTAAGCTATATAAAAAACAATACGTTGCGAGAGATCTCAATGCATCTCGAGTGAGGTCCTAAATGCAGTTTTAGCCATAATATATGTTTGCTTATGTAATAGGGAGCAAATTGTATAAATGTTGATATCTCAATTAAAAAATCTTAATATAGGTCTTTTCAACATCAGTTTAAAAATATGTTTGTACGCGTATACCGCAGGCGTAGAGTAAAATTGTTTGCTCCTTGTTAAAAATCTAATAAAAATGTCACTTATACCTCTTCGGAAATTTGTAGTCTTTATGAAAAGAACAGACCAGAAACTCGCTAATTTAAAAGTCTATCCTCCTGTTTTGAATCATCATGCTACAGTGTATGTTTTACCTACGTGATATTGATTTTCACACATACATTAAATGTATTTCTTATTGCTTTTAGTTTATTTTAGACTAGCTGTGCCAGCGACTTCGTCCGCGTGAATTAGTTATTTTGAGTATAATATTTATTTTTGCAAACAACCACCTCAGCTGTTACCCGATCTTGAGAACGCGACATATCCAAATTTGATCACCATAAAAACGATTCTAGTGAGTTAACATTAAAAGATAGACATATACTATCGCGGACATTTTTTTAGATCATTTTAAGAGGAATAATTATTTCATACATATTTTTTTGGTATCTAGAACCGTTTTCGCAGCGCACGCAACGGAAGCCCTCAAAGATGAATAATTTTCAACGTTTTTTCCACATTTTCTATTACTTCTTCGCTTCTATTAGTCGCAGCGTGATGTTATGTAGCCTAAAGCCTTCCTCGATTAATGGGCTATTCAATAAAAAAAATATTTTTCAATTCGAACCAGGAGTTCCAGAGATTAGCGCGTTCAAACAAACAAACAAACTCTTCAGCTTTATAATATTAGTATATATTATTGTGAGTCAACCATAAAAGATAGACATATGCTGTAGCGGGATGATTTTTAGTCAATTTTATGTAGAATATTTCCGTCATACATGATTTTTATGTGACTTTAACCATTAAGGCTACACACACGACGGAAGCTAAAAAATGGAGTTATTTCTCCCGTTTTCCCAAAATTTCCCTTCACTACTCTGCTCCTATTGATTGTAGCGTAATGGAAAGTATTCTATAACCTGCCCAGGAGTATGAAGAATAATTATACCAAGTTTCGTTAAAATCCGTCCAGTAGTTTTTTGTTTTTATAAGGAACATACAGACAGACAGACAAAAATTTTACTGATTGCATTTTTGGCATCAGCATCGATCCCTAATCACCCCCTTATAGTTATTTTGAAAATATATTTCATGTACAGAGTTGACCCCTCTACAGATTTATTATAGATAATCGCGTAGTGTAGTTGTTTACTAAGGGGCCATCCATAAATTACGTCACACGGTAAGGGGGAGAGAGGGGGTTGACGAAGTGTGACATTGTGTGACAAGGGGGTGGGAGGGGTCTTAAATTTCGTGACGTCACATTTCAAAATCTATTATAAGCTAAGACACAAACTTTAAATTATTACTATTAGTATGAAAAGTGCTGTTAATATTAATTTTTATTGTAAAGTCTGTATACTATCTTAAATAAATAAGTGAATAGTGTCTTCTTCTATCTATTAATAGGGGTACTCCCGTAAGGTACTTTTTTTTTAATTGATTATTATAAAATATACCTACCGTGGGAGAGCCATGCTTCGGCACGAATTGGGCCGGCTCGACCGGAGTGATACCACGGCCTCACAGAAAACCGGCGTAAAATAGCGCTTGCGCTGTGTTTCGCCGAGTGAGTGAGGGTACCGGAGGCCCAACCCCCCCTTCTCCCCTTATTCCCTTTTAAAAGGCCGGCAACGCATCTGTGACTCCTCTCTGGCTACTTCCCCAGGAATTGGAAAACAGGGAAAGTAATAATGATACCCAAACCGGGCAAGGATACCACCCAGCCATCAAGCTACCGCCCGATTACTTTGCTTCCGACAATGGCAAAGGTGTTGGAGAGGCTGCTCCTCACCACCATGGCCCCACACCTGCCCCCTCGTGAAGAACAGTATGGGTTTAGAGAGGGGCACTCTACAACCCACCAAGTCATGAGGGTTCTACACTTTGCAGCAGCGGCCTTCAATAAGAAGGAACACGTGGCAGCGGCGTTCCTCGACATGGAGAAGGCCTTCGACCGCGTCTGGCACGAAGGCCTGACCTACAAACTCTCCACATCAACGCTGCCGAGGAGAGTTGTACAGGTACTAAGATCCTACCTGCAGGAACGCCGCTTCTATGCCACAGTAGAAGGAACGAACTCCACAATGAGGCCCATACTAGCTGGAGTACCACAAGGAGGGTGTCTCTCACCGACGCTGTATTCGTGGTACACCAATGACATACCAGAGGACATGAACGTCATGATGGCCCTGTATGCTGATGACGCTGCCTTCCTGGCGAACTCCATAAAACCCGCACATGCGGCGACCAAGTTACAGAGAATGCTGGACAAGCTACCAGAATGGCTGTGTCATTGGCGCCTGGTGGCGAATCCCGCCAAGACACAGGCCATTCTCATAAGCAATGCTGCCACACTACCACCAAGGCTACAACTCTTGGGCCACGAAATCCCCTGGACGCCCCGCGTAAAATACCTGGGAGTAACTATAGACCGCCTTATAACGATGTCGCCGCATGTGGAGGAGAAGGTGAGCCAGACGCGTGCCACGCGGGCCATCCTTCGACCGATCATCCGGTCCAAGCTGCCCACTAAGATCAAAGTAGCTATCTATAAACAATACATCAGGTCCAGGATGACATACGCTGCACCAGCGTGGTACGCGCTGGCAGGGAAGAGTGCACGCAGAAGGCTGGCTGCGCAGCAGTCCCTGGCGCTCCGTACCATCGTAGGAGCGCCACGCTACGTCAGAAATGACATAATCGCCCGGGACCTTAAAATAGATACCCTGGAGGACTACATCAAAAGACTGACCACAGACATGTTAAGGAAGGCCGCCAGCTCAAAGTACAGCCACATAAAAGACATCGCTCCCTATCATGCGAGGCCACCCGATAGGAGAGCATATCCAAGCAGCCTCCTCCTGAAAACGGAGGATGAAGACGAAGAGGAAGACGAATAATATATAATAAACACTAGAATAACCATATATACAAAAGTATATAAATAATATATATATATATATAGATATAAATATATATAAATTGAAAACCAAGAAGGGATAAACAAAAGATTATACCTATACATATAAACAAACAAATATAAAATAGATATATATATGTATAAAAACTCAGAAGGATGCACCCTGTAAGGTTGAGCTCCTAACAAGATAACCAGGTGTAAAGTCACCAACCCAATGACCCAGCCGTAGTAACGGCTGGCGGGTGCTACCACTGGAAGGGGACAAGCTCCCCGAAACAGTTACCTTCTCCGACAGGAGAAGAGGAATATCCTGACTTTGTGACTCCTCTGGTGTTGCGGGTGTCCATGGGCAACGGTTATCGCTTACCATCAGGTGATCCGTTTCTTCGTTTGCTGCCCTATCCTATAAAAAAAAAAAAAAAAAGCTAATATGAAAGTCATGAAATGACCATATACTTATTTAATAAGTATAATTAATCGTTTTTTGTTTTGTTAATTGATTTTATGTTAATATTATTAAAATGGAAATAAAACTGATTTTGAAACTGCTCATGCTCTTTATCATTCAATAATTTCTAAACGTAAATTTTCATAATATGTGACGTCACACTAGGGGGGGGGTCTCCTAAATTTAATCTATGTCGTGATGTAATAAATATGTCGTGTGACGTAATTTCTGGACGACCCCTAAGGCGGTGACGTGTGGGCACTCAGCCAGTCAGCCAGTCAGCCACTCACCCAGCCCGGCGACCATGGACCTGGCGCGCGCGCGGCCCACGCTGAGCGTGGTGCGCGGGTCGCGGCGCGGCGGCGCGGGCGCGGGGCTGCGGCCTGCAACGCGCCCTCACTTAACCGCTGTGCTTGTCGCTTCTACAGAACCCACCCGACTCACGAGCGACTCACGACCACACAGTTGCACGCATTCACCCTTATTGCTCTACTATTGTACTATCATATTGGAATATATCTTTCTACTTCGACAAACAACACTTTTAAAATATTAGGAGGTAAGCTATGAAATTGTCGTTTTGTTTGGAGACTTTATCGTTTGCTCAATTTTGCTCGAGATTTTTTAATTCGCTTTGAGAATTTTGTTCGTTTCCCTTATGTGTTTAACAATCAAGAAAGCAAACTTTATGTTTTTTTTTTATACACCCGTCAATAGAGATTAAACTAACTACAAAATTATATTGTGCCCAATTCTGACCAGAAAAAATAGCAAGTAACTTGTGAATATTTTTTGGAGCATAGTAATCTAATTCCGAGATTCAATTGTCCAACTAATACTTGCACTCTACTCTCTAAATAGTATTACAAAAATATTTTCTATAGTACTCAAATTTGAATTTCTAAAGTTACGACAGTTTCATACTTAAATACCTATTATTTGTAAAAGCCACAAAGTTACAAAGCGTTTTATGTTGTCGGCCAGAGGGCTGATATGCTGTCGGGAACTTTTCCACCTGTTCACTTATATTTAATTAAATTTCTGCTGCTAAATTTGGCGTAGCGATCGAGCAATCGGCTAGTGCGCAACGGATCAAGGATTTAATTCCCAAAATAAAATACTTTAGTAAATACTTAAATACAAATATGAAAAGGGCGGTCAAACCAATGTTGCCATTCGCACCAATATTGCTCTGTTTTTATGGGATTTTAGTGAGTAGTCACCACCTGTTATATGATGAATGAATATGACACTTATTTTGTAATAATTTAGTTTTTTACAGAAAATTATGTGCAACTGTGTTCAACACTTGTTCAACGTCTAAATCGGGTTCTGTAGAACTTATTCTTATGCTACCCCTCATACTTCACACGCTACTGCTCAAGCTGTTACTTACCACCAACCCAACCACACCGGTATCACTCAAAAGTGCTCACTTATAAAGTGTCAATTTTGCACAGTGACAAATTTACACAAAAGTGCTCATTTACAAAGTGACAATTTTGCACAGTGACAAATTTACACAAAAGTGGACTTTACAAAATATTTATCAAGTGTCTAAGCCAGAGCAAATAGAACAAGTTGTATAGTAGTATTAAGTATTGTTATATTGCATTTATTATGAAATTTGTGTTAAACCAAGAACTATACAAATGATAGTGATGCATGACATGAAGTGATGCGATGTATTCCCTAATTTTAACAAAACAATTGCAAAATGTTACTCTGAAAGTGGCCCTTTAATCAAATTCACTACTTATTTGTTGACTGCAGTGTTAAGAACGTATAAAGCTGGTTAGCAAAAGGCTTCCTATAAGCGTTACTAGGATTAACACTAACCGCCAGCAGCTTTTCTAGGCAAAGTGGCCGCGTAGGGGCGGCCGGTGCTGGATAACTGATTCTGAGACTTGCTCGTGGGCACCGTGCCCGTGTTGTTCTCGTGGTGACCCGACGACCATACTGTCAACATTTTATGCGTTCGAATTCTACAACAGAGTTGATATTGCATTTGGTCCTTCGCGCCGGATACTGCCATTTTGTTCAGGCGACGCTAAGGTAACGAGTGATGCTATATTGAAATTGTATTTACATTGTTAGTCATGGAAATTGTAAAAGTCAAGTTGATTAAGTATGTCAGTTTTGTTAGACGTAGATTTTGTTATGTAGCAAAAGTTGTCTATATACATAACTTAAGGAAAATTGATAAACCATTGGCATTTTATGTTAATGTTGAAAATAATATATCTATAATACAACACAATCTACATTATGATCAGGTGGCGTGATGTTGTGTAGTGGTGAGTGTGAGTGTACCAACCTCCTATGCTGTTTAGTGACACCACAGTCATGGCCACGAGCGAACCCGAGTTGCGGATCAGCTCCACTACGTGCTCATGGGAAGCTGCCGTCACATCTTCGCCATTGATCTGGAAATATACAGTCTCACTTTCAAAATAAGTTTTTATGTTCGAGGTCCATAATATGAATTACCACGAAAATCTTGGACCAATATCACATAATTTTTAACTTCATTTTTCACTTCAAATACTACCCTAAAATATATCGAAAGAAATAAAAGATAGTACGCACGGTATTTTTGTGCGATATTACTGAATGTGTGCTGTTATTCTGAGCAAAATATTTTGGGTAATCATGTGTGGCACTCTCCTTTATTGAGGCTAGTCATGAAACTAAACCGATTGGTATTCTGAGAGAAGTCAATAAATGTCCGAGTTCGAATACTGAATATTTTTATTGCAAGGCATATTGACTCTTAGTCAGTAAAAGGTTTAAGACGTTTTTTCCTTCTGGAGAGGAGTGGCTGAGAATTCATCAGCACGAAACGTGCCCAGGTTACCCCCGCCGCTAATTGCATTATGTTGGACTCCATCCCGGCCGGGAAGTCCTGTCCGGCGTGACATACTATATAAACTAAGCCTGAGTATAGGTCTAATGCTGCTTATTTATATTGCAAGAGGCAATTTCATTTCTCATCATTGTAAGATTTAGGATAAATTTCACATAATCGAAAGATCACAGTCTTCTATTTGATTTTTATTGATAGTTTTTCTGGTAGGGGTCGGTTGGGTCACACTATATCGGCACGACTAGTTAGAGAAATTCGCTGAGATCTAAAAAGTTGAAATCCCTGCACTGCGCTTTCTGCAGAGGAGAGGACAAGCCAAAGAAGATTAATAGGATCAAGGGTCGATGCAGATTTTTCTTTTGTTTATGTTATACTAGCTTTTGCCCGCGACTTCGTTCGCGTGGACTTCAAGTTCGTCCCGTCTAGTCTAGTAATAAGTAAGAAGTACAATACTGTAGTAAATTGTTTTGATATATCTTGTAGGATTCAGTCAGCGTTTGCAATGTAAGCGCAAAAAATGTGTTTTTTTTTACGACCTCACATTAGAAACCTCAAAAATTGTAGCCTATGTGTTATTCTGATGTATAAGCTATATTGTGGTAAAGTTTCATTCAAATCCATTCAGTAGTTTTTACGTGAAAGAGTAACAAACATCCATACATCCATACTTACAAACTTTCGCCTTTATAATAGTAGTAGGATGTTGACAAACAAGCAGACTGCCCACCCTATAGCAAATGGTTACAATAGCTTATAGTACGAGTACATGTGGTTCCTGTGAGTTTTGCAAATTTACAATCCCATAAAAACCACTGTGTACGTTGTTAACATCTGACATCAGATGTAAAGTCACAGTACCTAGTAATTTCTCTTTACGCCGGAACACAACAACGTCAGCACTGCTATTTTATGGCAGAATAGGTAAGATATATTGGTCTAGAATCGCCTTCAGATAAATTAATTTAGTAGGTAGGCGGTTAGACATTCCTACATATTTATGATGATGCTTTTTTCTCCTGTAGAAAAAAGAAATATAAAAGTAGAAAGACAACTGAGGTGGAGTCTAAACACACTGGAGCCTAAATGGTCCCGTACAGTGCGGTTCCAAAGGAATTTCTTCCCGCGTACACTTCGTTTGTAGTATGAGCTCCCTACCGAGGTTTTCCCGGAGGGCCCTACGGAACCTATTGAAGGGTCAGCAACGCGCGAATGACACCCCTGGTGTTGCAAGTGTCCATAGGCTACGGTAACCGCTTACCATTAGGCGGGCGGAAAAGGTAAGTCGCAGCATCATGCAGAGGCCGGGCTCTTACCGCCACGAGGAAGTCCCCCTTGCGCAGGCCGGCGCGGTCGGCCACGCCGCCCGCGTCCACGTCGTCCAGGTACTGCAGGCCGGGGCAGCGTTCGGACGGCCGCAGCTCCATGAGCAGCGAGCACGCCTTGGCGCCGCGCAGCACGAACCCGAACCCGCGCCGCGCGCGGTGCAGCACCACCGTGCGCGTCTCCATGTTGCCGTACCTGACGAAGTTGACGGGTTTATAATTGGCCAGTTTCCTACAACTATCCATACTAATATTATAAATGGGAAAGTGTGTCTGTCTGTCTGTTTGTCCGTCTTTCACGACAAAACGGAGCGACGAATTAACGTGATTTTTTACGTGGAGATAGTTGAAGGGATGAAGAGTAACATAGGCTACTTTTTATCCCGGAAAAATCGTCAGATCCCACGGGATGCGCAATAAAGGCTTCGCTCAAAAACTACTGCACAGATTTTCATGCGGTTTTCATCAATAGATAGAGTGATTCTTGAACAAGGTTTTCGGTATTTTTTATCTCGGAAAAACGGATAGTTCCACGGGAAGCGCGATAAAACCTTCGCGTCATAATTCGACTTCCGCGCATATGTAGTCGTGGGCAAAAGTTATGACCCTTAACCCTCTATAGACCCAATCCCGAAATCCACGCGGGCGAAGCCGCGGGCAGAAAGCTAGTATATATATATTTAAAATGTATTAAATAAAGTAACACACTTACGATTTCTTTATTCTAGGCGCGGTTGCGCTGTAAGTTTTACTAAGAGCCATCTCTCGGCGGCCCGTCACTCTGGAATGATGTATTTGGGCTGATGATCCCATAACCTAGAAAATGGATTATTTATGTCATAAGTAAACAATAAAAAAAATAAATGTTTCTTTCACAACAATATAATACCTGGTGTAAATGTCCGGTGTTCTGCCGCAGGCGTACTTCCTGCACGCAGTGCGCTGGGAAGAAACCTGATGCGCCAGTGCCCCGCACAGTTCCTTCCAACAGCCCGTCGTCCGTCGCGCCGATCACTGAAGGTAGGTACATGTTTTTAACAAAGCTATTACCTTTACGTTCAGAGGCATCAGATAGAACGAGGATTTGCTTTACATTTGTTTAAAATAAATATCTAAATATGAATTTTGGGAACAATTTAAGACTAAGGATGTTTAAAATACATTTTTTTTATTCTCTGTAGTTCTTTCTTGTACTATTTGTACAAAAAATAAATACGAAGTATTTTTAATGGTGGAGCGTGTTTATAAAATTTATTATAAGTAGATAATGAATTTCAAAATTGATCTCAAAATCAGTCACAACACTCCAATAGTTTTATGTTAACTAAGTTTCAATAGCCTATTTTGTTAGTTTTGCTGTTTACTTCAATACACAATATATATTTGTTACATATACATATATGTATGCGATTAATAACGGACACACCTGTTACGGCGATAGTGTTTAGTCAAATGGGAATTAATGAGTCATTGATCACACATCTTTAATTGATATTGTTTTTGTTTGACGTATGTACGTAAGTATGAATGTTAGTGCATGTGTGATTAATGGATGGAAATGTATTTTGCTAAGACGGATTCATTCTTTGCTTTCCTATTATTGTGTAACAACGTGTACGGTTGGGGTTGTCTACAGATAATACGGGTGACGTCGACAATAAATTTTTGTTTGTCTAAACTAAATTTGGCTACTTTTTCTAACGTTTGTAGTGGTGCCATAATTAAGTAGGTTAAGCTTAAAAGTAGGAACCGACCTGTTTCTTTATAGTTCGGCAATGATAGTTGATTTTCTTATCGGGGTCATTACAATATTTCTGTGGGTAGGTTTAATATTTTTGTAAGACCTAAGTAGATTGCACCTTTCAAGGTGATGCTGCCTTGTCAGAGGTTTGCGAGTGTCGCTGGTTCATATAGGCTGCAGGTACAAGATGCTTCGTGGATGTCGCCTTGATAGACGTACTGGTGAGCGTACTCGACCTATTCATAAGAGATGCGAGGAATCTAGCGGGCAGCGAGCTGTTGCTGCGGCGGATTACAGTATTACCTTGGAAGATGCATGTCAGATGATAATTGACTTTCACCGAAGTGGTAGAGTTCCAGGTACGCGGGCGTAGGGCAGCCGGCACACAAATGAGTGGGTAGCATTTGTTGTGAATTGTGACAGTTGGTAGAAGACTTTGGACGACGTATGTAGATGTCTGACTTTCATAAATATAACTTGGCAGAGGCGCTGGTCTGCGGTCGTAAACGGCTCGTAGGGCTCCAGACATACGACTGAAGTAGACAGCGGCGTTTGTGGGGTGTAATAGCGAACAGCTGACCGTAGACGAAAAAACAGTCGAAGACTGACTGACCTTCGACGATGTCGCCCTGGCAGAGGCGAAGGTGCGCGGGCGCGATGGGCTCGTAGGGCTGCAGGCACACGGCCGTGGCGGGCAGCGAGCTGGTGGTGGTGTCGGACGCGCTGGTGCCTACGCCACTCGAATCCGAGATGATGTCGCTCGTATCACCCGCGCTTTTATCTGTTGGCAGACGCTCTCATAGCGAGATTCGCGGTCGCGTGCGCTTGCGCAGCACTGCACAATAGGTTTGATGTTTACGACTCCGTTGTATCTTTAGGTGATATATCAATTTGTTTGCAATAAGTCTTCAATTTAAATAGCAGGCTTAGTCATTGCACAACTACAGATCATAGTTTAGGCATTAGTTACTCATTAACTGCAGACGCTGTGTATTTGAAATAAACAAAAGACATTCTTGAAGAATAATTAACTTATTAATTGTAACAACATATTATTTATGACTCCATGTTAATAACTCTTCTAGCAAAAATTGCCAAAGTAATTTAATTTCTTATTAAGATTTTTGTTAAAATGCGAACTCTTCATTTATTCTTCTTATATTAAAAAAAAAGTATGTGACAGGAAGTTGTGTAACGCGCATTTCTGTTAATAATTGTTATTTGATGCGATTGTGACAAGTGCGGAGTCCTTATTCCTAAGTAGCTAACATCTAAAGGGTGATTTGGACAAACTTTGGAAAGACAAGCGTAACATAAGCGGGTCGTGAACATCTACTGATAAACGAAAGACACGAATAACATGCATCAGGTGTGGGGCCATTCGTGAAATACATTACCCTTTATTCACGGTATCTATTAGGTGCTTTATTAAATCAATTATCACAGGTATACACAGTATTGTCAAAGCTTTCGATTTCTGTTGATCGTATTTGAAATGCATATAAATTTTATATCCATTTCGCGGTCGCCTCAAATATGTCATTATTATACAGACTAAAACGACCATTACGAATAACTGAGCTCGAAAACTCATTCATAAAGGCCAAAAAAGAACGACGAAGCGTAGAACAGTCTGCGATTTGGTGTTACGTTTGTAGGTGTTCCAATTTCAACTGCTTAATACAGCAATTTTAGTAAACTTTCAATTGAATTAGCGTTATGGTTTTCTCACGTTACAACTCTGTTGCGTTTCAATTTACCTGACATGTGCACTGAAATTTGAATGAAAATAAAAATAACACGTGGTCCAAACGAGTCATCGACTTGTTTTAATTTAGTGTTCATCGTAAATAGTATCACACTAAGTTTATATTAATAAACATTATTCTTATAGTTTTTTACCACGCACAGACCTACACTACAGCATTACTAGTTGGAGTGGAACTATTTGTAACGTCCAAAGACCATTCCTCGACGATCTTTTTTGACCTTGGGTGGGACTTTGTCCTGTAGTGATTTACGTGCAGAGGTTGGTAGTTCACGCATGGCAACGGAAGGTTGTGGTGCATGGTGATGGTTGTCTTACCGTGGCGCCGGAGTCTCGGCGCTGGGCTGCGTCAGTCAACAAGCGTTTATAAACGGCGGCCGTACCATTGGTGTGTGCGATCGAATATCAAGTTTTAACATTTTTTCAATGTTGAAAATAGCTAGTTTCCTCTTCGAGAGATCTTATGATCAGTCGAGTTTTTAGAAGAAAAGAAACTATTGCCCTTGATATATTGGTAAATTTTAATGATCTATTTTATGAGAACACTTCACATCGAATGTTCTATGTTTTAGGCTATTGTGATTAAATTGGGACAAGTACACCTAAGTTTTACAATGAAACAAATATACGAAAAAACACTTAGGATTTTTATTACATTCCCGGAACTTCTTACAAAATTCTGTAATGTTAGTTTAACGAAAGAAATAATTTAATTACGGATTTATATGAGGGAACAATTTACTGAATTTAGTTTAGTATCTAACGTTAAGTACTACCAACATCACTGATAATATAATCGGAGACGGACGTAGTGGCAGCCGTTTATGACGCTCGTTGATAGTCGCGGCGTACCTGTGAGTATGCTGGCGGCGTCGTCGTGGCTCGGGTGGCTGCAGTCGCTGAGGCTGGAGGAGGCGGAGGAGAAGGGCCGCTCCAGGCGCAGCAGCTCGAGCTCGGGCCGCGAGGAGGCCAGCGACGAGCGGTCGCCCGCGCGGCCCCACCACGAGCGGCGCCGCGGGTTGTACCGCGGCGGGCCCCGGAACGGCACTGCAAGCAACGCTGCTGCGAAACTAACGCGCCACGCGCCACGCGCCATACGCCCCGTCGCGGTACGAAACCGACACAAACACTTCTAACCAACTCAAAGCTAAGCTCTTTTAAAACATATTCAATAAAAATTAAATTAATTCGTTTTGCAGGTACGTGAACGAAACAAAAAATAATATTTTCAATCAAATGATTTTCAAATTTATACGAAGTGGACGTCTTGTTCGCGGTCGCCTGTGTGGTCTCACCGCTAGCGACGTCATGGAACACAAAACAAACACGGCATCTCATTGGTTCAAATTTTGATTATATCAATGAAAATAAATAAATTGGTTAGTAAGTAAGTCTTACAAAACACAAATTTTAAAAACTTCAATGTTTAAAGTTTACTTAATTACTCATACAATAATAATCGGTGTGTATAAAATAAATAAACAGTACAACAATAAGAACATAATAAATAAATTACAAAATAACACCCCGATATAGATATGTACCTACACCACATAAATAATAAAAAAATGTAACAATAGATAAATAATAGACGATAATAAAATAAATACATAACAATAATAAATAAATCAATTCCCAACCGGCACCTACATAAAAATACAGATATCATTGATTAGTAAATATTTTAAATGGGTATACCTTTTTGGTGCAGTTTTTGGTTTATTTAGCTTCTTCAAAATACAACCATCACCGTTATGATAAGCAATGGAAAAGAATAGATTTATGCATAGATAGAGTTGATGGTATCATGCATAGTTGTTTACACTTATACATACATTAATATTATATTAAATACATACATAATGCATAATAAATATATGTAAATCGTAACTGTAAAGCTGTCGCTTACCAAATAATTACAAGGAACGGAAGAAATAAACATATGTGAATGTAAAATATTTTTTGTAATATCTTTATTTCCTTGAACCTTGTCGTTATGTATAAATACTAATAAAATGGTCATACTTATGAAGCGTATGCACAAACCATGCAGGAGTAATACTGATCCTTCCCACTTACCGATTTCGTCGGATTTGTAATTTTTTATAACCTCCGCCAATTCTAGATTCCCCGCTATAACTGCCACCTGTACAGTGAGTGAAATCAGTTAATACCTCATTACAACATGCAGATATGCAAAATAACATCCTTCACATATTTAAGGTAGGATTTGGCTAATGGCAGCTTAAATTGTTTGCTGACGGAACCATTGTCCAGCTTAGGCAAAAAATTATACATGTTTGTTTGCTTGTCCTTTGAGGAAGCAAACTAATATTTGTGTACATAACAATTGTGTATGTATAAAGTTTGTATGTTATGTAAATATGTGATTATTCCTATAAGGCTGACATGTTCACCCAAAGTGTTCAAAGCCTCGTTAAAAATTAAGAAAAAAAAATATTTAAGGTAGTTTCGCTATAATTCGACTATAATAAAAAAATGGCGATCAGAGAGCAAATTTGCGGGGCCATCTACTCGTAGGTGCAACAATGTGCGATCATCTCGAAACCTGTACAAAATCATTCTCCGAACCTAGAGCTGAGTTTGGCGGCGGTCTGTCCTTGTCATACTCTATACAAAATGATAGGGGGGACTGTTGTCGGATTGGTGTTTGGGTTTAAAGAATCACGCTAGAATCGACACCATTGCAGGGTTAATTTAATTATGTTAGGATAGCTTATTATTATTAAATTAATTAATTTTATTGTATAAAGTATTGAAATTAAGTGTATTGTTAAATGGTTGTATGAAGGTATAAATTAGGATAGTTATTAGATAAGTAAGTGCTGCGCACTCACGTTAATGTTAAGTCACGGAATAGTATTATTATAAGATAATATGACGCTGTACATACAGTACGTATATAGTAGATCCAAACGAGGACAGTTTAAAAAAGGCACGGACTACGAGTCCGTGGAGTAGACATATATATATATATATATATATATATATATATATATATATATATATATATATATATAAAGGTAGTTTCGCTGTAATATATTCACAATTTTTTAACTAAAACGTATGGATTAAACAACTAGATATAAAAACGTGTTGACATTAATAATAGGGACAAGAAGTACTGATATTTATTATCTGTAATTTTGTTGTCATTATAGACATTCTGTGTACCATATTCTAACAGAAGGTCCGTTCACTACTATTGATAGCGCAAGGTAGGTAAAGCGCGTTCGTCATTCTATTAGCAGTTAGCTAGCTAGTTCGTCTATTTATTATTTATTTATTTAGGTACATTAACATAAGTATTACACTATAACTTTACTAAAGTATATTATCTAATACATATAACAATTAGAAATCTACACGACATTGTCCATTAAAGTTGTATGTAAAATTTATATTAAGAGAGAAACAAACTGAGAAAAACTACCATGAAATCAAACACCTTTCCTTACTTAATTATATATTCCTATTATTACTAATTTACTATTAATTTATTACTTTTCGTTTATAAGAAACCAATAGGGCAAAAATATATCGACATCGCAATTTTACTGTTTCTCGTTGTACCTTACATCAGTGGTTCTTAACCTTTTAGTCATGAGGGACCATTTTACCAAATGTTTACCTTACCGAGGACCATCCACTTAGTTTATCTAAATTAAGGGATGTTTGATAAAGAAAACAAGCACAATTTTATAATTAGCACTCATTTATTTATCGTTCATCACAGCTCATATACGTCCCCACCGAGGGGCTCGAGCCTACCCTAACTACGTTAGGGCGATTAGGCCTTAGTCAACCACGCTGGCCAGTGCGGGTTGGTTGACTACGTACACCTTTGAATCGCTTCGCAAATGTACGCAGGTTTCCTCACGATGTTTTCCTTCACCGTAGGAGCGTCGGATAAATGTAAGTACATATGAAATCCGGAATGAAAAACACATTGGTACACGGTGGGGATGAGATCGCGGGCCTCCCGATTCTATGCGGCGCACAAACCAGTGCCGAGACCACAGCGCCACCGACGCTCTATTTTATCATTTGGCAATTTTTTTTTAATATAATGTGATTTCTGTGACTGCATACTCTTTACTAACTTCGGTTCAGTGCTAGTCAAAGCTAAACGCATGTCAGCAGTGGTATCCAACCGATTTCTATGTTTGTTTTTAATAATGATGCTCATTACATCGTCGACGCTACAAATGATGATCGGCAACCCGCACCGCTTAAACAAAGAACGATTGCAGAATGGAACGAAACCGCCACCCCATCCCTCGTGTACCGCGTTTCGCCTTCGGGCTCGTAGGTACGCGGGGATCGCGTTGTTTCGACTCTACTCATTACGGCAGGTGACATATTATTAGGATGGCTTCGCGGACCACTTGCAATGTTTCCAGGGATCACCAGTGGTCCGCGGACTACCGGTTAAGAACCACTGTTCTTAACCGGTGTATACGAACTATTGGAGTACTTAAGCCCAAGTTGGTTCTACAATATGGTGTATAGAATGTCCTCGCGATAGGATACCTAGGACATCGTGACGGTACCACCAAAGAGACCTGGCTTAAGATATCAATTCTTTAGTTGAGTATTTTATATAAAAATACCAACTTTCGTCTGAGAAGTTCTCATAAAAGATGTCAGGCAAATAATGGAAACTGTTTGTGTTAGATTCTGACAGCTTCAAATTTAAGTTAGATTCATGATGGCTTAGTTAAGCCGTGCTAATGTAGTTGGTACGAGGTGTAATTTATTTAGTTCGACCTATTAAATATACCTGGTACGACATCTGGTTTGCTTAGTTAATGCAAGCTAATGTAGTTGGTACGGAGTAATTTGTTTAGTCCGACTTATTGAGTATACTTGGCACGAGACCTGGTTTGCTTAGTTAATCCAAGGTAATGTGGTCGTACGAGGTGTAATCGGATTAATCGTACTATGCTAGTGTACCTGGTACGGGCTCTGATTGGCGTAATTGAGCGCCTCCTTGTCACAGCCGCGGAACAGCAGCTGACGCGCGCACGAGTCCTGCGCGTTGACGGCGCACACGTGCAGCGGCGTGTTGCCGGACGCGTTGCGCCCGTTCATGTCTGCGCCGTAGAATAGTAGGTGGTCCAAGTGTTGTACGAGGCCATTGCGACATGCCTGGAATCAAAATGGGTTGAAAATTAGTCCTGATTAAGTTTAATTGTAAGGAAATAATCGTTTGCTTTTAATGTCGTAGGACCTTCAGAGTTTTTTGCCTGTTCTTCTCGAGAAGGCTTTCCCAATTTCCGAACAGGTGTCGAGTCAATTTTTTTTTCCTTATTCGTACGTACGGACAAGGATTTTGTTTTTTTTTTAAGCTTTTTTTTTTGTTTTGTTTGTTGACGTCAATAAGTGCCTGTAAAGGTCTATGTTGAATAAAGATTATTTTGATTTTGATTTTTGATTCATTTATGTCGGGGTTTCTACTCGACTAAAGACCTTATTACAATTCAGTAATGAGCTTTAGTTGACTCGTTAAACGTTAATACGTTACTTTTCAGATGAATGAATGTAACGAAACGTTATTCGTTAATCTGTGAATACGTGATGAAAATTTCATATATAGTATCTTATATCCCTGCAATTAGGGATCTACTAGCGACTCGCCCCGGCTTCGCACGGGTGCAATGCAGATACTAAATACACTACAGAAAAACTGTAAACGTTTTATAATAAGAGATAGACATAAACCATGGCGAGTTTTCTGTAGACCTTTTCAATGTGTACAATACTTAGTACATTATTTTGATAAATCTCGCAGGGTTCAGCCTTTTTTTTTGTTATCGCTGAGGAAAATGCATTGAATTGCATACCCTGCACCCCGGGAAAAGCGCAGAATTATGTGGGGCTCTCCTCCCCAGAAGGGGGTAGGCCTACCCACTAAAAACCTCAGCGATGCCCCTCCACTGACGCCTGCCGCGAGCGCTCGATCGACGGCGCATCCGACATCGCCGCCAGACGCGCCGAGGAGAACTGCCCGCGGCGTGACAGGGCCGTGGGATGCCGTGAGGATGACGCCACGACCCTATCGACGTCGGCTCACCAGAGGTGAGCCGCTCGCTCGCCTCCCCGGTTGACCGGGGAGGCCGTCGATCCCCCGGGGCATCCGGGAGATCGCCGACTGACACCGTAGGGTTCAGCCTGCGTTTGTGGCGGCCTGGCGTGCGCAGCTCGAATTACGGATCTGCGCGCGCCAGCGGGCCGTCGGTGCCGTACTCCCGCACCTCGAAGCGTGGCTCCACGGGAACGAGGAGGTCACCTACCGATTGACTCAGATACTCACCGGGCACGGCTGCTTCGGTGAGTATCTGTGTCGAATAGGACGGGAGGGATCGACACATTGTCACCACTGCGCATCCGACCTTGACTCGGCCCAGCACACGCTGGCGGAGTGCCCCGCGTGGGCCTCCGAGCGCCGAGTCTTGGTCGCAGAGATCGGGCGAGATCTGTCTCCGCCGGCATTGATTGCGGCAATGCTGGCGGACGAGGGAGGTTGGAGGGCTGTGGCCTCCTTCTGTGAAGCAGTGATGCTCCAGAAGGAGGCCGCCGAGCGGGGTCGGGAAATGGCCGATCCCGCTCGAAGAAGGCGGCGCGGCGCCGGGCTCGGTAGCACAGTTGCGGCGCCGCCGCGGGTCGCCGGCGGGCGCGAGGAAGTCGCGACTGCTACGGCGACCCGGGATGGACCACGTCCCTTCCGTGGCCGGGGGCGTCGTCGGTGGAGGAGACCGGGGGAGGTAGTAGCCTCCCCCGAGGAGGGCTCCCCTCTAGGCAGGGGAGCGGAGGCTGGGGGTTCCCGAAGTGGCTTTATGTTCCCGGGGGCTCCCTACACGCCTGAGGAAGGCCATCCCTGAGGTTTTTAGTGGGTAGGCCTCCCCCTTCTGGGGAGGAGAGCCCCACATAACCGCCGGCTCGCCACAGCCGGGGTATGCAATTTAATACATTTTCCTCAGGGAAACAAAAAAAAAAAAAAGGGTTCAGCCTGCGTTTGTAATGTAAGCGCAAAAAATGAAATTATTTACGACATCACATTAGAGACCTCTAAATTTATTATTGTTTCTCTACTATATTATGCATGTATTATACATATAAACCTTCCTTAAGAATTACTCTACCTATTAAAAAAAAATCCGTTGAGTAGTTTTAAAGATCTAAGCATACATAGGGACAGACAGATAGCGGATAGCGACTTTGTTTTATACTATGTAGTGATTTGTTAGGTTAGGTAGGTAGGAGGTATGTTAGGTGTTCGTGCTAGCGGTACATGGTGCATTGGCAGATCGGCCTGTACGTACTTGTCAGAATGTTTTTCACATTCTGACGCAGTGCGTTACCTATCGTCTTGGTAAATATTGGTAGGTACAGGATTAATGACGAGTGGATAGGGTTATGAGGTCTCAACGGTTTTCATTTTTTAATTTTCATATGGACCTTTGACGGTTCTAGGTTGAAGTATCTTTTACAAGGGCAATCTTCAATATTCAACGGTGTCCAGTTGATAAATCTGCACTGCGTCAACATGATTGAATAAGGTCTAATCGACCTAACATAACTAGTTAGGGTGGGCTCGTGGCTCTCGGTGGGGACGGATGAGCTATTAATTAGCTGTATTAATATTAACAAAAGTTGATCCTAATCGATTAATTCTAAGATTATATGTATTATTGTTATAAGTAAATAAACCCACAATTATAGTAATATGATCTCAAATGAAAAAAATATACTATTAAAACTACCACCAATATTATCTCTTAACTACTGACTATTAAGATGGTTTTTTAGCTAACTATAATAGACTTATCAGGTTAAAATTTACCTGGTGAACCTCTTGCCACCCTTGCAAGTCCGTAGCTCCAATAGTCGCATGGTCATGCAGCAGTGTCTCGCACAGTAAAGGGTCCGTTTTGTTGGTCACCGATAGGTATAGTGGAGTGAGGCCCTTCCCGTCCTTGTAGTTGGGGGAAGCCCCGAGCTCCAGTAATGTCTTCATAGCTTCTAGGGAATTCTTCTCCACGGCCCTATGCATCGCGGTACTGCCATCTTTGGTTCGAAAGTCCAAAAGAGCGCCTCCGTTTACTAGAGCGATTAGCACTTTCCCAGGAGATTTCAATCCAGCTGCGATTGTTAATGGAGTTTCTGGAAAAAAAATACTTCGTAACTATTTATTCTTCGTAAACCTGTATATATATATATATATAAAGTATTAACTGTTTATAAACAATTAAGTTTGGGTCATTGAAAGCTCTTATTCTACAGTAATAAGAATATTATTGTTTACTTATTAGTTAAACTTTGTACGATTCGGTATAGTTTGAAAGTCGATTTCTGACGATTTTTGAGTATCTTTTTGAATTTATTTTTAGCTGATTTTATCAAAAATCTCTCAAATCAATTTGGATAAAAGTTATAAGTACTTCTGTATGACCCACCAAAAAAAATTAAACACAAAAAATCACAATAGAATTGAGAACCACCTTTTTTGAACTTTGTGAAATATCATTTATAAATTTATAAAGAGTCTTTCAGCTTTAAATATTAGCAATCAACCAATGTAGCGATATTTTTATTTAAATACTACACAAACTTTACTTGTTTACGAAAGCATTCGAATTTCTCACATTATACTTTGTAACAAATGCCGAAGCTTTATAGTCTGCTGTACACGCGCGCAGTGCGTGCGTCCATTCATCCACTTTGTGGTCGCAACAAAATCATTACTCAAGACCTGCAAAGATATCTCTCGGAAGGGAAATAAATCTTGAATTAGACACAGCTGGTCTCAAGGCGAGAGCGATACACATCGCGGATTTAGCACGGGCGTTCGATTCACAACAATAGTATAATGGAGCATTTCGACTCTCGCTTCTACAACAATGGTGATAAGGCATCGATATGCAAATGGTCTCCAGATTTGCGTCAATCGACTTCTGAACATTGTTGCCGTTACATTGTCAGCCAATCTGTGTTTAGGGTTTGGAGTATTTCAATACAAAATATCTTAAATACTCCTGATATTTTTCTCGAATTTATCGTTATATATTAGCAAAATTAAAGGATTCGAGGCTTCTTACATTAAATTATGTTTGTCTTTGACAAACTCTGATTATAATCAACCTTGTTGTTTATGAAGAATAATAATTATATCTTACACTCACACCAATCAGCCTAAGCCAAAGTAAGCATTGTAAGACTTCTGTTACGGGATCTAGGGTAACGGATGGACATATAAACAATAATCAAATAATCAAACATCGATAAATATATTTTTTTAATCGAAGTTAACAGCCATGATTAAGGCGTAAATTCTCGTATTCATCCTATAAATATTTGCTCTCGCTGAGACTCAAATCAGGGACCCCAGAGATGGCAATACCTTGAAACCGAAATACTAACGTAACAAACGTGTTGTTGATGACGATCATTAAAAAAAATGTGGGTTAAACGACCGACCTTAATGAAATTGGAAAATCTTGTTATTTACTTTAATACTGTCTGAAATAGCTGTATTTGTACGTGCTCATAGTGGTCAGCTAATGTCATACCTCCAGTTTCCTGACAGTGGAAGTTGGGGTCGAAACCCTTGGCGCAGGCTTTGGTGATCTTGTCGATTTGCGAGTGTGTTACGTGCTCCAGAAAGCGGCGCAGGTTAGCGCGAGAATGCAGCGCCTTCAGCGCTTTTTCATCCAGTTTTAGCATCTTGTACACTCGCCGTTTGTACTTGAGCTGTGAAGTAGGGATTACACTTAATTAAACACAATACTCAACTGATAAGGGTGATCTGTCAACGTTGGAGGCCGTAGGGTGTACAGTTCGACGCAAAAGACTTCTTTGTGAGTAGGCTCTCCATAGGTATATAACGTTATTAAGAATAATTCAAACCGTTACGTATGTTGTAAATTAAGGGCTGTTTAATATAACCACTAAATCGCTGTGCTAATAGTGTTTACAGTGAGTTACTAAAAAGTGCAGTCGCAACCACATTGTACAGCCTAAAAATCGATATTCACAACACAACTGAAGTTCCTTTACTCGCAACAGTCGAGTAGCGATCCCATCTCGCCGGATCCGGTATATTATACTGATATAGAGATTTCCTGATTCGATTGTCTTTTGATAGTTGTAAATAAAGCACCATTGACGTCGAGAATTTACTGGTACAAATAAATTACTCAATGTAATTCAGGTTGACTAGATGCTTGATAAGGTGGTGACTTACTCCGATTCAAGTTGTTTATTGATTGCTTGTTCAGTTATACAGATATTGTTACCTCGAGGTAGCCAACTGGTCCGTTAAAAGGGTAGTCGCCGAGACGCCGCTCTTCGTCCAGGAACTTCCCGGCCTTGCCACTAGACGGCGGGCTGAAGAGACCATAGTTGAAGCTCTCTTTCAACTCCTGTCAACAAAAGACAAATTTTAATCGTACATTTAGGTAAGTAATATATCTCCAGGAGTATGTCTAGATCAATTGGACATATTCTATCGAGAAAAATGGGATATAACTCTTATAACACCTATCGGCATTTTATGAATATCGTGTACAGAACGGATATTTCAAAACGTTATGCAAATCAAATGATCATATTGCAATTAAAGTATAGAATATTCCGAATCGTTGTTATATTACAAAGTCAAGAGTGATAATGTTTACAATAAAATATTTTTTATTTTATTTTATACAAACTGATAAGGATAGGTGTGGCGCAGCGGTCGAATGATCGGCTTACTATATATACTCGTACGTAACGGGTAGCCCATTCCCAGAACATTATGTATGACCTATAAAAACGTTTGTTCTGTTCTGGGTGTGTGTGTGCATGTGATTCTATGTTTAAACCTGCCCTCATGACACAGGATAAAAATCCAAGTGTATATATATAAAGGTATAAAAATAAATATATAAAAATAAAGTTTTAGGACGGTAAAAATGTGAAGGAGGTACTATTAGCTCGCTCAATTGTACTCATTTGTGTAATATATATAATTTGTGTACTTATACTCTGTATGAAGGACACACAGGCTACACTGCTATGAATAATATGAAATGTATTTTCGCTACAGAAAATATTTGAAAATTCACGTTTTCACTAGTTAGAATAAAGAGCACATCTTACGAACATTATATACGCGAAAGTTTGTAAGTACGGATGTTTGTGACTTTTTCAAGTAAAAACTATTGCATGGATTTTGACAAAACTTTACAGTAATATAGCTTATACATCACAATAATACAAAGGCTACAATTTATAAAGATACTAACTGATGCTCGCGACTTTATCCGCGTATTACTAGTATTTTGAGTAGCTTATATTAGCGTGGCGTAGAAAAGAACTAACATTATGATATTCAAATTATCACATAAATACTAATCCAGCGCAGATGAAGTCGCTGGCATCAGCTAGTCTGATATAAAACATACGACTTGAAACAAAGTCTGCAGTTTGATTGATATGACACTAATGATTTGATAAACTACCAACTTCTGTAATGAACTTAGTAAGTCTATTGACATACAGAAACATTTTAATTTCAGTAAGATAATGGTAGGAGCACATTACAAGCTTGGTAATAATTTAAATAATAATAATAGTAATAATCTTTATTTACTCCCACATAAGGTATGGGATATTAAAACAAGGAGGCTATATAATAATAAAATTCCAAGCCTCCACAGACAACCAAAACTAAAGACAGTGAGCTCCGTCCGAGTGTAAAGGACCACATAATTAGATGACTCGAGCTTTATAATAAATTTGATTTGATTCTTATCTGACTCTCAACAACATTACTAATCCTGTGCCACGATGTCGGAAAGCGTACGAAACGTCGGGTTAGCTAATTAACATGTTTTAACATTAAAAGCAGATCTATCTACGCGAGATAAACCTGGAAAGTTGTTTAATTTTAATAATTGAATCTCTTGAACAGGCTTCATATATGGCAGGTTCGACCCTGGGCCTTCAAAATCATCCGTTTTGTAGACCAGTGTCGAGACCACAGCGCCACCGACGCTAGTCATTATAGTGTAGAAGATCATAGGTTCCCAAACTGTTTTGTGTGGTAGACTCTTTACCATGTTTGTCGGTTTTGGATAGACCTCCTACTTACCTGATATTGAATGCCTACAACTTTATTTTTATAAACATTAATAATATTATCAATCAATGACTATTTATATTACATTCTGAATTGTAAATATTTGTTTTCCCGTATAAATTGTAAACACATACGTACATTGTATGATAACGACATAATTTATTGTAAATGTTATTCTTACTTTTGATAAAGCTGATAAGTTTCTTGCACCTTCTTGTAGGGGAAAAAAATTGGTTCGATTCAAAAGAGTTTTCTATAAAGTCATATTCGAATAAAGTTAATTTTGATTTTGAATAATTTTTTTACTTCATAGGTACTTTTATAAATAATTTTATGTATTTATATTAGAAGATAGTATAATGTAAGTAAATAGGTAATATCAGTGTATGTTGAGATCCATTGTTGTGGACCCTCGTTTTTATTTCATGGAACCCCAATTTTTTGCCTGACTTGCCCCAAATTTTCGGAGACGCCTGGTGGTCGATATAGACCACTTTGGGAATCAGTGGTGTAAATGGTAGAGGATATATCTAAGATAATAAGATCCAATATGACTCTAATAAATCTTGTGTATGAGTTTGATGATGTCCTTTGGTAGCATTTTTTGTTTTTTTAGGATAGGGCAGCAATTGACGGGAAGGAAGAGGTCACCTACCGATTGACTCAGATACTCACCGGGCACGGCTGCTTCGGTGAGTATCTGTGTCGAATAGGACGGGAGGGATCGACACATTGCCACCACTGCGCATCCGACCTCGACTCGGCCCAGCACACGCTGGCGGAGTGCCCCGCGTGGGCCTCCGAGCGCCGAGTCTTGGTCGCGGAGATCGGGCGAGATCTGTCTCCGCCGGCATTGATTGCGGCAATGCTGGCGGACGAAGGAGGTTGGAGGGCTGTGGCCTCCTTTCGTGAAGCAGTGATGCTCCAGAAGGAGGAGGCGCCGGGCTCGGTAGCACAGCTGCGGCGCCGCGGGGGCCCGGGCCCGCCGTCGACCCGGGAGGGACCACGTCCCTCCCGTGGCCGGGGGGCGTCGCCGGTGGAGGAGATCGGGGGAGGTAGTGTAGCCTCTTCCAAGGAGGGCTCCCCTGTATCCGCAGGGGAGTGGAGGCTGGGGGTTCTCGGGGGCTCCCTACATGCCTGAGAAAGGCCATCCCTGAGGTTTTTAGTGGGTAGGCCTCCCCCTTCTGGGGAGGAGAGCCCCACATAATCGCCGGTTTGCCGCAGCGGGGGTATGCAATTTAATGCATTTTCCTCAGGGGAACAAAAAAAAAAAGGATAGGGCAGCAAACCAGCAAACGGATCACCTGATTGTAAGCGATAACCGTTGCCCATGAACACCCGCAACACCAGAGGAGTCACAGATGCGTTGCCGGCCTTTTAAAAGGGTATAAGGGGGAAGGGGGGGTTGGGCCTCCGGTACCCTCACTTACTCGGTGAAACACAGCACAAGCGCTATTTTACGCCGGTTTTCTGTGAGGCCGTGGTATCACTCCGGTCGAGCCGGCCCAATTCGTGCCGAAGCATGGCTCTCCCATGGTAGGAATGCATAGGCATGGTAGCATGGCCTTAAATTTATATTTATTTGTATTCCAAAATGTCACGTAGATTGTAAATATAATAATTAAAGACACAATTTTAAGCCTTTTGGATTAAAATAGTAGATAATTTGCTAAGGGAGCCCAAAAATATTATTGAAGCGAATGTATATTTGATTAACACTAAGAATCCTGTGAAGGATTTAAAATTTGCGCACTTAGTATTACAGTAATGACATTTAAACTTAAATTTCTACTTGAGTTTGATTTCAGAATGGGATCCTAAACAGCGAACATAAAATAATAATGCTCCTGGGAGGACAAAACAGTATTATACATTTTCTAGTTTAAGATTTAGAAATATATGTACATAAATACACACACCGTAGGTTGTGTACTTAATCTCCCATAAATAATATGCGTATTAGAGTAAAATTTTATTGCAACATATTATATATATCACACAATAAATATCACATAATTGGCCCTGAACGGCAGTTATCACTTAAGACTGTAACGTATTACTTAAGAGCAGCTAAGATTATAAATCTTGGTAGGCAATAAGCAGTTAAAAATACAGTCGTGCGCGAAAGCAAATATAAAAAGTTAAATACCTACTTGAAAGAGTTATAGTGCAGTGTAGTTAACGTTCGCAGTTAATTGCGCTTTTAATGTTCCGACTCAATTCCAACTATCTGCTGGGGGATATTTACGGCGTCATAATTTGCTGCTGAGAACTGACAACCTCGCTTTGATATCTAGCATTCAGGGGATAGCATCTCAAAAATATTGTTAGATTCAAGAAGTTTCTAGATGTATACTAAAAGGTCATAAAATATAAAATGTACCTACTAAATTAATCACTATTTCAACATTCAATTCTAAATTAATGGCCTTTTTTACACTTCTTTACAGATTCTCTCTGAAATTGCTCATTAGTAAGACGTGAATTTTGCGAGAAAAGTTTGCGACATATTTTATATCTGCATTGTTAATTCTTTTAATTACTTCGAATATCGAAGTTATTATAAATAATAAAGAAGAAACTTCAAAAAAATTAAATTAAGCGTTAGTTCAAAATAAATTTTTATCCATTATTAATAGTGCGATAATTTTTACTACAGAGGAAATGCTGAAGGTTGTTAAGTGGTGTTGAACATTTAATTGGAAAAATTCAAGAGCTTGGTTTCGAATACGTGCAGACGTTTGTCAATGACCAACTTTATATACGACTTCAATTATGGAATCGAGTTTTATTCGAAAACCGTGTCGGCATATCTTGTAAGATTATAAATGTGATGGAATTTGTAAATATAATAAATACTTTATTCAACATATGGGTCATACACAAAAATTAAAAAAAAAGCGTTCACTTACTTTAACGCTAACTTAGTATTTACTTAACTTGCTTAGTTTTCTAATTTATGAAAATCACATTTATGTCCATTTAATTAAATAAAAAGGAAAAATAAAAATATTCAATTAGTTATTTAAATTTAACTTTATCATTATAAAATTCTCCTCCTGTAGACTGTTCAGATACTGAGTACAGATCTTTGGAGGGCAATAAAAAATACTTTTGTGGTTTTAAAATAACAGGTATTTTTATTATAATGACATGTATGTATGTAGGTACACACTTAATGAAGATTTTCAGAAATAAGTGTGTTAATTATTCATTTAAAATAAATAAAAATGTTGTTCTAAATTTTGACATCTTTCCTGTAGACTAAAAAATAAACGATTATTTTTTTCGTAACAGATCGCATATTCAACTTTTATTTTTTGTGTTGGTAACACTGAGTCACGCATCAGTTGCCGGTTGAATGCTGAGAAGAAAGTCCTATACGTTTTGATAAAATATTATCATAATTAAATACACAAGTTTTTGTCAAACATCAGTGCATCTTTTCTTAGTGATTTATTGCAAAGTAATTATGACTATTTCTTATGTTAAACTACTTTGGCATTATGTGATTTAAGAACTAGTTTATAACTGTGCCATTGTTAAGATTCTAACCTTAAAATTTTGATTGTATTATTATTTTTTTGTTTCGTTTGTCTCTCCTGTAGAAATCTCTTCTGCAGATATCATGTCTACAGAAAAGATAAATTCTACAGAAGTGAAATTTAGACTTTTGTGTTCATTCTTTTGATAAGTTGGTATTTAAATAAGCTTTATTATATGTCTTGACTTATTAATTTCAAGTATAAATGTACATAGTTTATTGTTTATAACCTTTTCACTTGAATGCTACTGAATTAATTTTGATGATTTAGAGTATTACCGACAAATAACTATCAACTTTATTCAAAACTAGCTTTGTTTTGCTTTATATAAAATTTTCCCGCGAGGTAAGTTGACGTAGGCAAAGTCACGGGCGTGCGATAATATAAAAATTATAACATTTTGAATCGATTGCGTGACTTTTATTTTGTGCGTTTTCTTTTTCGAGTGTTTTGTGTATGACCCATATAAATTTTCAGGAACTTATCAACGTCAAAACACGTTTAAAATTAAAATAACACAATAGTTATATTTAACCTTGCACATAGATACGCGTTAGGTACATATCCTATCTACTTAACATTGACACGTTACAGTCATGTTGTCATTCATAATTATAAATTACATGAAAAACTCCATATGCCTTTTTAATAGCAGCAACTATGTGTATGGGGATATCCCAACTAATATTATAAATGCGAAAGTGTGTTTGTTTGTTTGTTTGTTTATTTGTTTGTTTGTTTGTTTGTTTGTTACCTCTTCACGCTTAAACTACTGGACCGATTTCAAAAATTCTTTCACCTTTGGAAAGCTACATTCTCCCCGAGTAACATAGGCTACTTTTTATCCCGGAAAAATCGACAGATCCCACGGGATGCGCAATAAAGGCTTCGCTCAAAAACTACTGCACAGATTTTTATGCGGTTTTCATCAATAGATAGAGTGATTCTTGAGGAGTTTTGCGGCATTTTTTATCTCGGAAAAACGGATAGTCCCACGGGAAGCGCGATAAAATCTTCGCACCATAAACCGACTTCCGCGTATATGTAGCCGTGGGCAAAAGCTATGACCCTTAACCCTCTATACACCCAATCCCGAAATCCACGCGGGCGAAGCCGCGGGCAGAAAGCTAGTTCAATATAAAGTAGATGATACTGTTTATATGGCCAAATGGTTATCGGGACCCAGGTCAAAATTTTGGATAGGTTGTTCTCCTGTATGCCTATTCACAACTGTCGGGCCACGGATTCTATTCGGAAAGTAACGTCCCTTCTCGCTTTATTGTGTGGCAAAAGTAAGTGACAGGTATAGAGATTCCGTGATTCGAGTATTTTCCGACAGTTGTGAATAGGGGTGCTGGTCGAGCTGAGCAAAAAATGTTATGGTCGCAAAAAAAGTTAACGATTCATTTTCCCGCTCATCATCAGCATCATCATAGCAACATCTACTTTGACAATTTCTAGTTTTGTTGACATACATACATACATATATGTCACGCCTTGTTAACAATGGGGTAGGCAGAGACCACCTCTCTCCACTTGCTACGATCCTGGCACACTTCTCTTGCTTCCTCCACTTTCATGAGCGTTTTCATGCATGCTCGTCGGTTGCGAGTACTCTTGACCCGGCCTTTTGTTGACACCATAACTTATATAGAATATGTAAACATGCATTACTTAGTATAAAAAGTAAGTTAAGTATATAACTTAATAATTTTTAGTAAGTTTAAGTACTATATTCAAAGTATTGAGTAAATATATACTTAACACAAAAACTAGAGACTTTTATGCGACAAAGCATAGCTTTTTACAACAAAGTTCCACAAAGAGTTACCGAATCGAATTTTCACAGATTTAAATAGAATATGGACAATATTCTTATGAAAGGTTATGTTATGTATATTCTAATTAATTGTTATCAATTAAGTAATCCTTAACAGTATAATAAGAATGACTTATGCTACGGTTTAATGTTAACGACTCATCGTTCTTTTCCAAATACACATTTTGACTATAGTTTTTATAGATATAATGTGTTCCCTTGCTAAGGACTTTTCTATAAGTACGTCACGCAGCTAAATAATAACACCAAATTGGAATTTAAAAGTGACAGTTGTTAGATGAAGACTTCAAAACAACGCCCATACCTCCGAATTGCTGAGACGTGCACTTGATCTAATAAATCGGTTCGCTGATAAAGCGGCTAACTCTTGAAGAGCATTAGCGAAGCCGGATGGATTTATATCAGATTTGTAGCGAGCAGCGATTGATGGAGGCGGGGTCACGTTGCAACCTCAACAGATTGTAGCTGAACAGCGGTGGATAGGATCTAGTTGGAAGGATGCATTCTACAAATGGCTACATCCATCGTTTTATTTTATTTAATATTAGGTATATCTACTCTTGCGACGCAAAGTGCTAAAAACAAGAATAGTTTCCATTTTTAACAAATATACAAAATTATCCGCTTATCTAACAAGCATAAATAATATTATGTACACAATAAGTACATTTTAATATAATTTTTTGACGGAGCGTCGTTGGCGCTGTGGTCTGCGAACTGAGCGAGATTTGTGAGATCCGGGGTCGATTTAGCCATGTACCAACGAATTTTTTAATTTCATATGTTCATTTATCTGACGATCCTAATGGCGAAGGAAAATATCGTGATCGTTCTAGGGACAAAAGGTTTTTAAGGATCGTCTTTTGTTCCGTGACGTTAGAACCGTTTGACGATCTTTGACGCATAACTAGTCCTCGGATTGATAGACACCAATTTGTACTGTATATTTTCATACATATAGTCCATTGTACTATGATTTGGTCTTGCATATACCTGCGGTAAAAGTTAAAGGTGTTATGAATTCAACCAATTAGGCTAGATTTTAGGCACATAATTATTTCTCCAAAAAGTGTTAAATTAATTATCTCGACAAAATATCTTCAATTCATTCCCATCTAATATATACTGATCGAAAAGCGTTTTATTCTCCACCGGCAGATATATAGGCATCATGAAATATATCGAATCTTTGGTGATATTCAGATTGCGCCGGCTTCGCACTTGCCTAATATTGCGTCATATCTTCCACATCTTTCAGACGCGAATGAAAAGATATGGTTCAGGGCCGATTCACGTCGGCAATTCATCTTGCCATTATGAATACACGTTATGAATCGTTTGTGAGTGCTACGTGCTTTTCAGAAAGGTATGTTCGAATTATTAACAAACTAGCGACCCGCCCCGGCTTCGCACGCGTGCAATGCTGATACTCTAAACACATTACAGAAAAACTGTGAACGTTTTATAATAAGAGATAGACATATACCACAGCGGAGTTTTCTGTAGACCTTTTTAATGTGACTTAGTACATTATTTTGATAAATCTTGTAGGGTTCAGCCAGCGTTGGCAATGTAAACGGAAAAAATGAAATTATTTACGACATCACATTAGAAACCTCTAAATTTATCAGTGTTTCTCTACTATATTATGCATGTATTATACATATAAGTCTTCCTTAAGAATCACTCTATCTATTAAAAGCTGCATCAAAATCCGTTGCGTAATTTGAAAGATCTAAGCATACATAGGGACAGACAGACAGTGGATAGCGACTTTGTTGTATACTATATAGTGATTATCAACAATGAGAAAATGTCAATAATATTTATAGGCAGTTATTTGTACATTAACATCTGATCACTTTAACATCTATTAACACCTGTTTTGCAGTAATTGAGGTATTCAATTAAAAATGGCATTTAGGTAATTATATCTCTGTGCTAAGAGAGTATTTAAGTTGCAATATAATATTACAGATAACGAGACATGAATGTATGAAAACACAGTGAAACTAAAAACTCTTTTAATACGGCTAATTTTAGTGATAAATCGAATACAATAGTAATATAGATTCTATGCAAAATGTTAAAATAAAATACTATAGGTGCGACTTTACGCCGCCGACGACGTCTTATGGACGTGCGACTTGAGTTGTAACGAGCCCTTTGTATTCCGATTCACTAAGTTCTCTATATATGGTAACATCAATATCAGGAGTTGCCTTGCTACATTGTACGTTTTTTTCTGAATATCAAGTAGCTTTTGCTTCTGTGTTTTGTTTAGTTTCTACAGTAATAAACTTTTTGAATATCTTAATCATATAAGTACTGTAATCAATAGGCTTGTATCCACTATGAACAAATCTGATGCATTAGGTTGCATAACTATTAAGATGATCATTTAATTATGAAAAAACAAAGTTTTATAAAATAATAACTTTATTATTTATATTTTTATAAAATAAAATTGCACAAAATAAGCCATAAGTCACGTGACAGCAAACACCAATTAAAAAGTGTTACGTCACGCCGTGCGAAACGTCAAAGTCAAAATGTCATTCCCAAGTGTCATGTGGAAGTGCGAAAAAGAATGGGCATCATTCCTTCTCGCGAGTGTCAGCCACTTTTTACGTATCTGCTGATTGTTTGGCAAGTATATAAATAATTTTTTTGGTGTTTTTATACTTGTGCTTGTACACTGGGGCACTATGCAGTACTTGTAATACGATGAATCCATTTTTTATTAAAATAACTTCACAATACCGAATATTCCGATACTAAAACAGCTGTGTTTTGCACGGCGTGACGTCATTCAAGACGCCATGACAGTCATGAGCGTTTTTGATGACTAATGTCAAATATTTAATTAAATGCAAAGTTATTCTTATAAACAAGCATTTTTTTTCAAAAATAATAATTATTTTGTATAGAATAGGCATCAAGGTATATTAGTATCTAACTACTGAAATTTAGGCAACAAGCCTATTATTTTCATGTTAATTTTGACGTGACAACGTCTATTAAATTGGTACGGCGGCGTGGAGTCATTCTCGAAAACACCGTAATCCGACCGCCGAATCTGACGCCACACGGAATATTAATTTTATTGTAACTATAAACTTCTGTATGAAGATGAATGAATGTATGTTCATATGTATGTGCAATCATATGCTTATTGTATTTAGTGTGCAAGTGCACATTACTCATAATAATTAATTTATGTATAACTTCAGAAGCAGAAAATTTAAACAAACTATTAAATAAAAATATAAATGTTATACATTACTTTATTTTAAATAATTTCATTGCACCCAGAAAAAATTACCATGTAATAGACGTTGTCACGTTCAAATATCGGCAGTAGACGGAGTTCTACAGACAACCAATTTTTTTTTTAAATATAATAGTTTCACTACATAGTCAGTTCAATTGCTAAAGAACGAATGGTATGATGAGATAAATTGATATAATAGACTTATGAATTGACTACTATAGACAGATGGCATACATCACATTATCCGAAGCATTTATGCAACATAATTATCATGAAAAACTGGTTTCCAAGGCAGAACTATTCAATGCCCACGTGTTCCGTTTGTCGCACAAGGAACAATTAAACTATATGTTTGCATACAATGGAGTCTGTGTGACGTGTTACTGGGTCACCGGATTGATCGCCGACCTGACACCCATTCGGAGGAGGCAGCGGTCCCTGAGACATGACATTATGAGTTGGTATATTGGCCAATTAGGTAGTAGTAAATAAACTTTTGGATTTTTCGCAATCGTTGTGCGTCGTCGTAACGCATGTGTGAACAGGTTTGCAGTTCGAAACAGAGTTAAAGAAATTTGTAATTTGATGTCAATGAGGCAAATGGATCGGATGTATATTTACCTAAAGTTAATTTTTGGCTCACAAATTATGGAAGCGGCTTTTTAAAATACATTTTGTTAAATAAAAATCCCGGGAAAATACGGGACTGCAAATTTAACGTAGTGATATTGTTTGAAAATTACTAAATTAGCACGTGGTATTTATTTTCAAAAGACCGAGACTCCGGGTTCATTTATACAACTATGCATACGTATTTACATGAAGTTTAGTTTCAGTTCCCCGTGCGATTTATGAATGTAGATTTATTACATGAAGAGTGTTATACGAAAGTAGTGAGCTAGTTTGACTAAAACAATAATCAATTGAATAAAAAAACAGAAATGGTGTCCGGGCCTAAATATGGTCTAGTTAATGTTCTACAGTACCGGAATTCCGGGATTTTTATTTATGGAAATAAAATAAAAAGACAGTTCCATACTTTGTTAAAAAATAAATTAGGTAAATAAATAAACATCCGGCTATCCAATTCCGCAATCCCGGGATTTTTATTTGACAAAACAATAAATAGCCGTTTCCATACTTTGTCTTAAACTAACTTTAGGTAAATATGCATCCGATTATCCGATCTCTACTTATAACTGACCTATTTGTTGTTGTTTACAGTCATTTATTAAATGTTTATAATAATTATTAAAGCTTGTTCCGTCGATTTAGTATTAAATCGAAATCATAGTAAGCAATTGAAAAGTCGGTGATATTTTGATGATAAGGTGGGGAACTGGGAATGTGTATTATCGAAGATAAAATAAGTAAGCATTTGAGAGGATCGGTAATGCACTGGTCTTGATGTTGCCTAGTGATGTGTCGGATCGTCAAAAATCTAGATCCGCGGATACAGATCTGAACAGATATTTGGTGTCAAGATCCGCAGATACGGATCTTAACATTCTTACACAATCGGTGTCAGTGCGCGCGATCTTGAATTGAAACATGTTTTGACTTGCATTGCGTGGCGGGTCTTTTTTATTAAACGGTTTTATTTAGCTCAGCCCGGTTCATTCATTCTTGGGTCAAATTTAGTAAATCAAATTTCACCCTCTTCCTGTCAACCGATTAATCTGAAATTTTGTATACACTTTGGATTTTGGTGACAATACAATTATATTTATTCATTATCATTATAAATTCAACATGGCCGCCGCTACAAAATGGCGGACAATTTAGGTTTTATTAATCCCATCAATATGGGTATCAAATGAAAGGGCTCAATAAGCAGAATACAATATACTATAAAAAAATTAAATCCAAGATGGCGGCCGCTACAAAATGGCGGATAACGTAGGTTTTATCAATCCCATCAATATGGGTATCAAATGAAAGTGCTCAACCAGTAGAATACAATGTACTATATAAAATTAAATCCAAGATGGCGGCCTCTACAAAATGGCGGAAAACTTAGGTTTAATCAATCCTATCAATATGGGTATCAAATGAAAGTGCTCAACTAGTAGAATATAATGTACTATATAAAATTAAAATCCAAAATGGCGGTCTCTACAAAATGGCGGATAACTTAGGTTTTAAAAGAGAATAATGCGAAATAAAAACTAAAAACTAGAAAATAAAAATAGGTAAAAAACTTTTTAATTTAAACGGTTTTATTTTATTTATTTATTTATTTATTTATTTATTTATTTCAATATTAAAGCCTTATATACTATAATAACAATACTTCTGCCAAACCACAATGCGGTTTGTTGGCAGACGAAACTCCATTTTAATTAAAAACTTAATCGAAACGCGACTAAACATAAAACACTAGACTTACATGCTAATGAATTAAATTATTATATTATCTATGAGTACTTACTAAAGAACTACTGTATGGTATTTCTTACTTTAGCAAGAAGAACATTAGTTAAATTTCTTTTAAATTGTTTTTTCGTAATACTTTTGCGTACTAAGTCAGGTAGATCATTATATATTTTTGGCACTAAATATTTCCTACATCTTTGACCATAATAATTTGTAAAACTAGGTACTATAAGCTTATCAATATCTCTATTTCTTACCAACCTCTGATTACTAATTACATTTTTAAATTCGTCATTACAAAACTGCTCTATGGCCAGGAGTAACACTACCTTCTCATGGACTGGTAACATTTTACATTCTAAGAAAAGTTGTTCGTATGTGTTCTCTTTACATCTAATTTTCGTTTTTTTATCGACCAATAGTTTCATGAATCTGATTTGTAAAAATTTAATTTTGTAAACATACATTGCAATGTTTAAGATAAATGTACTAAAAATGTACTAAAAACCAAAAAATAATAAAATAGATACAGTCGTGGGAATTATAAACATATTATGCATAGACTAGACTAAAATAAAATCGTGGGGCACATCAATTGTCTACAATCGTTGTGTTGTTTCAATGTGCCCCACGGTTTTATTTTAGTCTAGTCTATGCATATCTTTATAATTCCCACGACTGTATCTATTTTATTATTTTTTGGTTTTTAGTACATTTTTTTGTTTTGTTTTACATTAATGTGACACTGGGCAGCATAGATAACGCTTGTGTTTAGTATTGGTACATAATTAAAAAAAAGTCTACAAAGAAGTTTAGTAGTGTAATATGGAATTATTTTGTGATAATAAATGATGAATGTGCAAAGTGTAAAACTTGTGATGAAAAGTATTCTCGTAAGAGCTTAACTTCCTTAAAAATCATTTACAAAGAAAACATCTTCAAGAATACGAATTATTATTTAAAGAAGACTGTTAAGTAGATCCGTAAAATATCCGCCAAAAACGTATACGGACACGGATACGAATCTTTTTTCTGCCCCGGATATCCGCGGATACGGATACGGATATCCGGCACATCACTAGTGTTCGATTGTGTCACATGTTTTTCAAAATTGTAGGATTTTATATTACATTATTCCCATTGTGAAAATAAAAGAAAGCATATGGAGAAATTTAAAGGTTATGTACATGGTCAGCGAGATTGACTAAGACCTAATCGCCCTAACACACTTGGGGTAAGCTCGTGCCCCTCAGTGGGGATATATATAAGTTACGCTGATGATGTCGATGGTGAATATATGAAGTCAAGAAGTCATATTATGATTTTACAAGAAATGCAAACAAACGTTTATGTTTTGTATAAACACTTCGCAATTACTTATATCTTAAATAAAATATTTTAGACCCTTAGTTGTATATATAAAGCCTTTGTTATTGGTGTAGGGCTACTACTACCCTACCCTTGGCTCAGGTTGAGGCCTTGGCTCAGGCTGAGTTTAGTTGGTAGGTCACGCGGTCGGACCACTCCGGTCGCGTGGAGGCCAATATAACCCCCGTCACATTGGGTTAGAACGTCCTCGCTGTGTTCACTATAATTGAACTGCAGAATTCTAAAGAGATTGTTCGTGAAAGAAACAGACTTTATTTACCCTTAATGGCGTAGTGCTAGGCACTGACAGATACTAGTAGGTACCATTAAAGATTAACGTATAGATTTTAGCATAAAATTTTATTGGCATTGTTACAATATTAACTTCAAATAGTTAACGACCTTCGTAGTCGTGTGGTTAGTATATCGGTTTCAAGGCTGTCTCTGAGGTCCCAGGTTTGAGTCCCGGTCGGGGCAGATGTTTGTGTGATGAATTTGTACCTTAATCATGGTTGTGAATATATATTTCTATCGAAAAAATTTTATATATATAATATATGTATCTCGTAACACAATCCTTATTAGGGAGCTAATTTTAGGCTTTTCATTATTATAAAATTTAGTCTGTTTGTATTATTAAATCTAAAACAATAGGTATAATAAACTAGCGGACCCGACAGACTTCGTCCTGTCAAAAGATTTGTAAAGTGGCAGTTTTTTGTTTCTACTTATTTTATAGATAAAAGTAGATAAAACTTATTTTTCCCGATTTTCTGTTGAAATTTTTCCTGAATTTTCTTTCCTATAAACCTCACGGAGCCCTACACCTTTCCAACGAATGCAAAACCGTGGAAATCGGTTCGTGCGTTCTGGAGTTATAGCGTCAGGAAGGAAAACCCGACTTATTTTTATATAGTACATGAAACATTTTATACATTATTATTATAGCGCATGATGTAAGTTGTTTATAGCAGTATTATCAAGGTAAGATTACATTAAATTGGCCTGAACCAGGTTACTTTTGCTTGGGGCAGAAAAATACTTGCTTAATAAATCTAATTACACGATATTATTGCGCTACATATTGAAAAAATGAATATAGAAAAATGTAGAGATGTCTTATTTATAAATTAATAGTAGTTTCTCAGATTGTTCATAATATAAGCTTCGGAGATGCTTGAATGTAGTTTTTTTATAAACTGTAGCTATGTAGATCCTGCATATTTAATAATGTATTTAGTCTGTTATACAATGAGTGATCTACAAATGCAAAGAAATTGATTATATAGCTGAATTCCGAGGCATTTGTTAGACTGCAGACTATGTCTCTTAATCTAATACATGATCTTTTATTAGTAAAAGAGTATCTATTATTTTAGAAAAAATAGTTTGTAAGTATGGACGGTTGTTTGTTACGTGAACGATCACGTAAAAACTAATGAAATAAATTTAACAACATAATCCATAGCCTACAATTTATAAAGATACTAGCTTTCTGCCCGCGGCTTCGCCCGCGTGCATTTCAGGATTGGGTCTATAGAGGGTTAAGGGTCCTAGTTTTGCCCACGGCTACATATGCGCGGAAGTCGGTTTATGGCGCGAAGATTTTATCGCGCTTCCCTTGGAACTATCTGATTTTCTGAGATAAAAAATACCGCAAAACCTTGCCCAAGAATCACTCTATCTAGTTTTTAAGCGAAGCCTTTATTGCGCATCCCGTGGGATCTGACAATTTTTCCGGGATAAAAAGTACCCTATTATTTAATCCGGACTTTTATCTTTACGTCTGCGTCTAAAAACGGAACAAACAAACTCACTTTCCGATTTATAATATTATTAAGGATTGTGTGAAGTAACCAAACCAACCATTGTTAGTACTTTCAATGAGATTTATTGGTGTTGACAATTTTAAACGCAACGCATTTAGATTATTTTTCTCTTGCAAAATAATACTGTGTTTTTATGGCAGAGGAAAAATAATAAATATACATTTCGTAGAACAGATAACAGATTTGAGTAGAATTGGAGTTTGCACGAATTATATGAAGTAGCCAAGGAATTTGTAAACTTATCTATATGGACATACGTAAAAAAATAATTTCTACAGGTACTTATTACTTAAGCCTCATCCACCGAGATTCACGATGCTTATTTTTATTTTTATATACCTATTTGTTCTTATTTCTTTACTATCTTTTGCTCGTAAATTACTTTTCTATGAAAAAATAATAGAAAAAAGTATCGTGATAATAGTGACAAGTAAACTGAAAAGAAGAGTTGAATCAAAAATAATAAACCTTAATATTAATTTGTAAATGATTATGGAATTAAATTGTTGTTTTAGCTATAAATTATTTTACCTTTTACCTAAGCTATTTCATAATTATTTTTAAAAAAGAAAGTAAGTACGACAATAGTTCTTTTTACGCTGCAAATATTTCAAAAGAATTTCTTCGGGACATTTTATATCCAATTGGTTTCTTAGTAACTCAGATTGGATTATTAAGTGTGTATCTAATCGAGTTGACAAATGTATCGAATGATTCAATCGAATCCGTGACCACATCCTCTATAACGGTATCATCAATGGCGCCATCTTGTAGTTAGTAGATACTGTATTTATATTAAAGTAATGAACTATAATTACTGCGATGTTACGACAAGTACGTTGGGTATTTGAGCTGCAGAGCCATTAAATGTTTTTGAAAGAAAGAAAAATGTTTATTTGGTACTTATTACTCAATAAAAGTAAAAACTTAATTAAATATAGTACCACATCCCCACTTAGTATAGGGTCGTGATATAGGGCCAGATACACGATCACGAAGACGGCACTAGCCGAGCCACAAGCGTAGCCTAGCACACACTCACACAAACTAACACACAAAATAATGCTATACCAATAAATAATTCGAACATAATATACGATACAAATATGTAATAAGCACCATATATCATATACTATATAATACATACTATATATACTATGTAATACTACACGTATATGGTCAATCACTACATAGTATAAAAGAAAGTGGCTATCCGCGTCTGTCTGTCTCTATGTATGCTTAGATCTTTCAAACTACGCAACGGATTTTGATGTGGTATTTTAATAAATAGAGTGATTCTTAAGGAAGGTTTATATGTACAATACATGCATAATATAGTAGAGAAACACTGATAAAAGAGGTGTCTAATGTGATGTAAATAAGCACGTTTTTAACGCTTATATTGCAAAAACGCTGGCTGAACCCTACGAGATAGATCAAAATAATGTACTACAGTATTGTCCACCTTAAAAAGTTCAACAAAAATGTCCGCGATGGTATATGTCTATCTCTTAGGGATAACCTACCATAACCATTTTTTATCCTTTACTTAAAAATGGTTATTTACGAAGTGATTTTAAACGATACATCATCAAATTATGTACCTTAAATAAAGTATGATTTATTATAATAATAAATTATTACTCGATTATAATAAATCGCACGTTTAATTTAAATTGATTAAATGACTTAATGTTAATATTATTAAATTAAATTAGTTATAAATTATAAAGTAGCAGATATTGATCAATATACACTCGACCTATCTATTGTGATTCCTAAACAATTGCGCATTATCAGTTTTTCATTACTCTACCTCTATGCAACATGATGTACATACAAGCTAATATTTCTGAGATCAGCTTGATGAGTATGTAAAACCATGTATATTTATGTATAGACAGATCACAGATTGGAATCTTAGTTTTGTAATAGTAATGCATATTCTATATAGTTACATAAAAAAACATATTTGTTTTACATAAAATAAAGTCAAAAACGGCTGGATTAATTTATCTAATTGGCGGATTCGTCTTCGTTACAAATAGCAGAATAATGACTAAAATATTAGAGAAGGCGGAAAAAAGACTAAAGAAAATTAATTGTTTTGGTATTCCTTTTACCCTTTCACGAGAGGACAGAAGAATGTATCGAATATATTTTTGACCAATCGATCCGATCGTTAATATATGGCAATACCGAACAGACTATTGATCAATGAAATTAGAATATCATCAATAAAAATACACGGCGAATGAAATGGAAGTGAAATAATTACTAATTATTATGTGGATTTATCTCCGGCGAAGTTTCGGCTTGGTATATTGCAGAGTTTTGTTAAAAATTGTTACTTATTTTTTGGTATTAGTTTGGTTAAGGTACAAGGACGAGTAAAGGTGATACTACGAATGGGCATACTCCTTTAAAATGCAGGGACGTAGATAATGGGGGCATTGTACCCGTGTGAAGCCGGGGCGGGGCGCTAGTTTTACCTAAAAAAAGAAGAAAATACTTATACGCCATATATATTTTACTGATATTATAAACGTTTGTATTGATTGTACAGAAACCCTACAATTAAAATCAACTATGTGTTTTTACCCCGTTATGCTGAGGTAAGCTGGTTGTGGTAACTCCGGCAGTAAGATACACGGCTCAGTTAAATCGGCGAAACCATTAAACAGCTCGTAGGTAAGCCGCAGAATCTAATTTTGCAAAACAAATTCAGATCAATCCCAGGTACAGTTGGATTTATATCTGGATACCGCAATATTTCGCTGCAGGGTACTAGGGCTGCCATTACTTGGCTCTTGTGCTAGTTGATATGAATTGGCGGTTTATATTCATATACTTATTATTTGCTATTCTGAAAGATTACAATCATGATAAGCTGAGTATAACAAACAAAATCAATTTAAGTCTATTTAAATTAGTGTATTATTGATGACAAAAATGGAGCCGAAAAATAAAAGAGATGTTATTTCCCAGAAGAAATAATTATTGAGCTATAGATAACTAATTCGTAACTAATAAAAAATAATATAAGATTTGGAAAAACTTATTATTGAGCTATAGATAACTAATTCGTAACTAATAAAAAATAATATAACATTTGGAAAAGCTTATTAACTTTACGGAAACTAATGCGATAATTAATCATTAATTCCTTAAATCTGATGACAATAGATCTCGACATCTAAAAGTAATACCACGATGAATTTTAGTGAATAATTTTTAATATCGATAAATAATTGAACGAAGAATTTGTTAATCTATTAAAAAAATAAAATAAAATAAATAAATAGTTTATTTTCTTCACAATGGCATAATTATGGTATAATTAAATACCTGTGCCAGGTAGACCTCGTTGTTGTTAATTACTAAACTAAAGCTTTTATCAAATTTTAAATTAACTTTTTTTTTAACATATAAAATAATAACAGAACCCCAACTACACATTAACATCTGTAGTGAAACATTCTATTGATCTCTATCTATTGATCTAAATGTTTTACATTCTTAGAAGAGTGCTTCTGTTGTGGTTAAGAGGAGCACTAGCTATAGATTACTAGGAAATATAATAATAATCTAGGTGATATTTAAAATTAATGCTAGATATTTTAAAAAATGAGTTGTAATTACCACTACTTAGGGCCAAGGAACTCGAATCGAATTATTTAAAAAAAAAAGGGCTGAAGAGATCGACTCATACATTATCTTTTTGATCAAGTCTTATTTTTAGGAAACACAACTGCAATGAATTAATGAAATATATTTATTTCTGTGATGTAAGATGTAAGTGCTGAATAGATAATTGTTTAAATTTTTAAACGAAAAATATCACTTATTAATTTTAAAATCATAATTTAGTAATTTTTAAACGATTTTGAATTGCTAACGATTTCTAAAGTGATCTTTCTGTGTTCATTTATCCGAGAGTCGGACTTTGATGGGCATAGGCCAGCCCCAAGGATCTCCAAACCGGTCAGTCCTCTTTGTTCGGTTTGACTACCTCACTTATATATTTTTGAAATTAAAACCAAACTTTGGATACATTTGTTATAGAACCAAAAATAATGTTGCATATTATTTTCTTATGAGTAACATAATGTCCAACAATGGGCGATGATAAGTATATGTGTTATCCCATTTTGTTATATTTCGCAAAAATAATTTTAAAATTGTAATTTCTATAATGCCACTAGAGGCCTGAGTTGCCAACCCTAGAAAGCGGGTCTCTAATAACAACAGTAACAGTACTCAGCCCTTCGTCGATGCGAGAGATCTGCCGTATCAGGGCGCTGATAAGTCTGGACAGTTCGATTTACTGGAACACGAACGAACCCGACCGACACGGTTATAGCCAATCCTGCACGTTATTTGTCTATTCTATTTGCATTTGTTTCGTGGTGGCACACGATCGCGCAACAGCAGCAGCAATTAGGTAATTCATAAATAATTTGATATTGCTCTATTTTTTTAAACGGTGTAGATTATAATCTATTTTTTTAAACGGTGTAGATTATAATCTATTTTTAGCATCAGTTAATTTAGTTTGGGGTTATAAATAAATTGCTAGTCATTTAATTTAAGTACATTTTTAAAAATAAAATATTCAATTAAAATGTTTTGCACAAATATTTTTCTTGTCAATACGCATTTTGACTTAACCTTTTGGGGAGAATAAGGTATGGATAAAGCACGTTAAAGTTTAGTACAAACATAAGATAAATCAATGAAATATTAGTTAACTGGTTCATTTATTTCCACTTATAAGAATAAAAAAAATCACTAATAGTTTCCGACAAATAAAGAGGTCTAAAAAATTAGACGTTTATTCGTCAAAATTATAATCTAACGATAGATAGCAAACAAAATACCTTGCTATTTAAAAGTGACAAATAGGAGTTGTAGAAGGGAAGTTTGAAGCTTTCTTGTAATTATAAAAAGTTGTGATATTGAGAAATATTTAAATAGCTTGCGGGTAGGCTACCTTTGTGGGCAGTTTCGCGGTGGGCGCCCGTGGTAACCAGGATACGAGTCGGCAGGAAGGGACCGACGGTATCCGAACGCTATATTCTATTTAAAACAGAACGAAGTCAAAAGCGACAGAGTTTTATTTCCTTTACACGTTGATATAACAGTAATTTTCGAATGATCGAACCACCTAAGGGTAAATTTAAAGGTTTATATAGTTATAAGGAAATCTTCTTCTTGTGTGAACGATCGCGACATTTGTGAAAAAATATGCAAAGGTATCAAGTCAGCTGCAGATATATGTAAAGCTCAGCGGTAAACAATTCGTATATAAAAGTGGCAACAATTACAGAACATGATTCGAACATAAAAAATGAAATGGATAAAATAAATGTCACTGTCTGTCATTTAATATTTATTGATTTTATTCTTTATTACATTTTGTATATGGTATTGCTTTTAGTAATAAAATAATATCTGTATGTTTGTTTTTAGTTAGATATACTGCACTGTTCATCATAAACTTATTTTCGAAATAATTATGTAATTAAAAACTGGGTACTGGTCTTGTTTACGTAGAAGTATGGTTTACCTTGTCAGTCGTTTAATTTTTTAACTAGGAATATTGCATGATAAGTCTTATGTTTATCTATTGAATAAGATCGAACCAACGAGTATCATCTTTCCATTTTCCCACAGTCACAATTGTTCATTCATTGAAAAATTTTTCGATTTGTTCAATAAAAAAACGAATGAATTACATTAGTCCTTGACAGAGGATAATAAATAGATTTTAAATTTCTTTCGAACAATAACGGCTTCTTGAATACTTAGCCCAGTCCGTATAAACAGAACGTTACACAAATTAACAAACACATTTCTATTTGAAAGACTGTTTAATCTAATGTTAATGGTAGTAAATATCTTTTATAATAGGTTGCTTGGAATATATCGTAGAGAGGCGCCAGTCGTCCCTTATCATGTATACGTTCTACGTTATTACTTAATAAATAGTATTTAAGTGCAATACAAATCTAAATTATTAAATCGCTATCAGGTTGTTCTTAGACCAGAGGCTGGGATAATTATGCCATCGCTTACGCCGGAAACTTTTAACTATATTAGGATATTTTCCCGGACATCCCAGTCGAGGATACTTCCATACTTCGATATATTGACCAAAAACATTGAATGTATGTAGTATATAACATAGAATAAATAATTATGTCGCTTCATTTCTTGAATCTTTATGAGGCACGGTTTTTTATAGGGCACACGCGAGGGTATGGATCTAACGCGTAGAGGCCAATTAAGCAAAATTTTATGAAAGTGTGCGTAGTCTAATCTCTATCTGCACAATGAGAAATGCAGCTAAAGACTACATCCAGTTACATGCACAGAAACTGAACACATTACTGGTCAAAATGTTTGTGGATTTCGATTTAAGTCGTATATGAGAGCCGGGCTATGGAAGAGACTCCGGTCACCTGCTTTCTCAAAGCCTCCTCATACAACAGATATATCGTTATTATTGAGTGGTTATTTTATTACATCTCGAAAATAATATTTTAAAAGCCATCCCTAGAAGGCGGATCTCGAATAACAATAATGACAGTCCTCAGCCCTTCGTCGATGTAAGAGATCTGCCGTATCAGGGCGCTAATAGGTAAAGGTAAATATAGCTGAAACTTAAAATTAACAAGTGCATGCGTGGGGTGCGTGCGTGTGAAAGTGTGTGAGGGTGTGCGTGTGTGTGAGTGTGTGTGTCAGTGTGTGTGTGAGTATGTGGTCAATTATTTATCTAGTTTTATTTAATATTAGATTAGATATTCAATTGCCTATAGCCTATGATGTGCTTATAAATTGCTCTGTACCCAAATAGTCCAAAGTCAGTAACCATGTAGTTATTTTTGTTTTACATTTGGATATTTTAAGTTCGTGTATGTTTAATTCATCATTTAGCTTATTGTAAATATAAGCTGATAAAATGTAGAATTGTCTTCTAGCAAACCTTGTTTTAGTTGTATATATTGGAGCGACCTTGCATTTTCTCCTTCCAGTGTGTTTGTTAGGGTTATATGGCAATGTTTTATGTAATTTCAAAGTTGCATACAGTATGAATAATTTTCTAATGGATAAAATTTTAGTATTATCATAAAGATCTTTCGTGGGATATCTAAGAGTCTTATATATATATATATATGGTTATTACAAAAAAGTTGATGAAAGATGAAAAGATGTAGAAATAGACGATAAACAATTAATGGTGATTTATTATTTCTCGTTTAGATTACAATTAATCTTTATAATTACCTAGTAGTGCAAGACGGATTGGTGTGTAAATCTTTGGGGGAGACTTGTTGTATTATGAGTAGAGATCGGATAATCGGATGCATATTTACCTAAAGTTAGTTTAAGACAAAGTATGGAAACGGCTTTTTATTGTTTTGTTAAATAAAATTTTTCACCATTGATTATTGTTTTAGTCAAACTAGCTCACTACTTTCGTATAACACTCTTTATGTAATAAATCGTACATTCATAAATCGCACGGGGAACTGAAACTAAACTTCATGTAAATACGTATGCATAGTTGTATAAATGAACCCGGAGTCTCGGTCTTTTGAAAATAAATACCACGTGCTAATTTAGTAATTTTCAAACAATATGACTACGTTAAATTTGCAGTCCCGTATTTTCCCGGGATTTTTATTTAACAAAATGTATTTTAAAAAGCCGCTTCCATAATTTGTGAGCCAAAAATTAACTTTAGGTAAATATGCTCCCCTCATAATTAGAGATCGGATAATCATCCGATCTCTAATTATGAGGGGAGTCTAGCATTGGGCGGTCATCATCATCATCATGTGTTTTTACGATAGTTGTGTACCTAATGTTTTAATTTAGTTACGAATCTAAGTGTTCTACTTTCAAAATGTTATTAAGATATCAAAATTAAGAACTACATTACAACACGTTTTATAATGGAACACCAATTAAGCATAAAACTCCATTGTTCCGTTCGAATGGAGGTGACGATAAAATAATACAATTCGTAACGCTAATACAACATTCACTTGGAAATTGTTAGCGATCTAATTCGCTACTCTATGTTTCCATACAACAAACAATTATAGAGGACAATTTTTTCAATTCATTGAGCACTTTTTCAAATCAATAGGCGGTCTTTATGCGAAAGACTGCTACCAGCTTTACTTTAACCTAAACTGGATTTCTCGTTAGTCATTCTAAGTGAGTGTGAAGTGTGCGATCGATTTTAAGCTTCCAGATTCAAACGTTATTATCTATATAATTGCTAGTAGTAAACATATTATTCTTATGTCGGAAAATAGTATTCGAAGGTTTCCTACAAGGTTTGGAAGCTGAGAGACGCCCATTGCTGGACAAAGTCTTCTCGCAAGGAATTCTACTCCAATTGGTACTGCGCTGATAGCATCTAGCGCTTTCTCTTAACTAACTAAATGTCACGCGTATGTCTTCAAACGATCACATTTCGAATAATTCTTTCGCCTCAATGGCCATTATTATTGCGAGCAATGTGTCCTGTTTACTTTCATTTAAGATCCGCAGTTTTTGGGTTATGACCCTGGATCCTCTGCGGATTTTACTAATTCTAATTAGATCACGCAGAGAACTCCAAACAGAGCATTCCCTTTTAGGCCTTTTAGGTAACTCTGAGCATTCAAATAAGGCTCATTGTAACGAGGTGCGTGTGTATTGACGAGGTTCGGAATCGATATGTCCTCACTGGTAACACACGAATCAAAAACGCACCTTGAGGCACTTCGGTAGATGGTCGAAAATATGCCGCCCCCAACCTTATTATAGACTAATGTCTATAATAAGGTTATAATGTCTAATAATAGCAGTGATCTGTTTTGGCAAACAGATCATTGCTACAATAACCGAGGAATTTGCCACAACATGAGAGCTTAGCGTCCGACCGCAGTGTCAAAGGACTTAGGTAACAAAATGCTTGTTGTTCTTTTTCTGAATCTGAGGTAACTGGACTTTTGGGTTCGTTTTCCCTTTGCTCCCTATACCTGCAGCGTGACCACTAAAATATGCGGTGCTATTTGTGGTGCTATTGTTAATAGGATAAATGCTATTTTTCTTTATCTTGCTTCTAACGATATTTTTACACAAAAAGATTGATCGACAATTCTGAGCTTTTCCGTTAGAAGGTTCTACAAATGTTATTCTGTACTTTTAATCAACTGTGCGGTGACGTATTTAGAATATCTGTGTCAGTGTTCCCTGTCTTCCGTATGGAGCAGAAGATAGTTAACGATGAGTTAACCGTAATATTAGAAAACGGTAGAAACAAAAAAAATTGTTAGGAGTACTTATGTATTTAGAGAGTAGGCCTTTGTAATCGATATCTTTCAACAATAGGGCTCAGTGCGGTCAACATGTTACATAACGGTAGATTTTGCGAGCCTTCGTCCGTACGAGATCATCGTCGATATTGTCGCACGTCTCGATCTAACGTTACTGTGCACGTGCAAGTTAGAATAGGACGTGGCGCTATAGCGACAATATCAAAATTAATGTTCCAATGCTTGATTGATGAAGTATTGGACAGCAGTGCGGATCATGTTACTGGACAGTGGTTACCGAACTTTCAGTTTGAGGGCGGCGTGGGTTATAAGTTAGCACACCACATTGACGCATCGGTCTATTAGCATTTCTATAGACACCAGTAAATTGCATCAACCGTCTTGAGGAAGTGATCTTACACACAATAAAGTACTATGAATAATTTTGCAACAAATAATTTCGAATATGAATTGTCCAATAAATCGTGTAGATCAAGTTAAGAAAGTTTTAGTAAGACACAATGCTACAATGCAATAATAGTAAATACCAATAACAAAGAAAGTTATTGGTAGAGGAAGTTATTTCAAAGCTAAAATTGTTTGCTTGTGGCACAATGAAACCTTTCTATGGTTTATTATATTGGTTCACAAAATACGTAGATATGTTCGAAATATATAATTTTTATGAAACTTTATTTCATTTAAGGAAGTATTTAACGTAATTCTAATTACGCGTGTAATCGCCAAATAAACATTATTTACGTCGAAGTTTTGGCAGATATGCAACCATCATCCTTTGGACGTATAGACACTAACACTCCAATTTTCTTGCGATCACTCTGCGAAATGCGGTGGATTCAACTCTGCAGAAACATCGAGGTATTCAAACATGTTTAAAATATGATTAAACTTGTCTTTCTAATTAATATGTTTACAATAATTCCGTTGGCTAGACGGTGGACGGTTGTGGAGCTATCTTAGCAAAAGTGCCAGGCCTACCTACTATTTTTATTCACCTAGCATATCCAACACTACATGTAAAAAAAGTTGTGAAGAAAACTAACTATAGATTAAACAATGATTATCCTCAAAAAATGTCCATGAAAGACTATAAATATGAATAATTTGTTTTAAGATAATTATAATAAAAATATTTGCTCATGTGAAGATTCCACAATATACTTTAATACGGCCAATTTAAATTCTTGAGTATACCATCGCGACAAGTGCGGTAAATGCGCGCGCGCCGAGCCCGGATCGGACCGCAATAACCTATGCAAATGGGGCAAGGAAAAATTCCCGATCGCGGCTGTAATAGCGTGATGTACGGCAATAAACGATAATCGGACCCCGGGGACACCCGCTCTCATGTTCACCGACCACGGGCACAGAATTAGTTTGACACTGGATGCGATACAGAGTATTAATATTTATAGGACTATACTTTGCTTTAGGTAAAGATATAATATTAATACACTGGGATTTAAATTGTACGAAATCTTATAGGTAACAATTAGGTCAATTTACACAGAGGAAAGCAAAATTTAATTTTTATTCTTAATATATTGATGCTTTTCTTTAATTTTTTATATACAGCATTTATACAGCAACTAGTCAAAAATTTACTCTATTTCTTACTTTATTTGGAGAATCGAATAAATCGTGATGTGCCATTACGAAAAATAAATAAATCCTCCGTGCGTCACTTCCAGAATCATTGGTTCCACATCGTGTAATGTCACGTGCGCACAGGCAGAGAGCCACGACGAGACGTTTGTCTCGGTGGGCAGGCGCACCGCAAGGCATGCTGCGATTAGGGCAGGCCCACGTAATACTTACAGTGCGCTGACCACACGCTCAAGTTACTGAAGCCGTGTGGTTGCTCCACCACGCCGAACGTAAATTAGCCTTGGTATCCTGACAAGTCAATAAATAGTGACTATTTTAAAATATGGTTTAAAGTAGCCCATTTATTTTAAAAAATATCATATTTAAATAAATATAATATTTTCGTAGTCGCTGATCGCCTGATTATTATAGTTATGTAGCTTTTCAACTGAAACTTTTTCTGTGTTATGTCGAATTTTCTTACACAAAAGATATTTTTTACAGTGGTACAAGTTAACCTATATCTTTCTTTGGGTCACAAACTATTACTACATAAAAAGAGTCAACTGTTTTAAAATAAAAACATAACAGACATAGTTATTATCTGCTTAAAATATATGTTGGAATTTAATCTCGTTTAATAGATTTGATAATTTATTTATAAATTTTTATGTTATTTATTTATTCGATAGATAGACTTGAGATATTAGGGTAGACGACTACAAATGATTATGGCCGTTTTTATACTAATAATTATCTGATTTGAGCAATTTATATCTCATGAAAGTATGTCAATATAGAAATTTCAGTTTAATTTTTAATATATATTGTTTTTAGATTTCTAAAAAATGAGCAATTATTATTTACGTAATTGTAATGAAACGAACACATTTCTAACATTCTCACATTAAATGTAACATTTTTTATATAGAAAGTATACCTTTATACGCTCATACAAATTTGACGAGTTTACTGAGTTATTTATGACGTCACGATTGCAGTGTTTTTAATGTGGAGCGTTTTTGAGCGACCCGCGACAGCGCCGCAAACATGTCGATGTATCTTCAAAAGTAATAGGTACTCTTATTATATATTGAATTTAAAAAATTGTCGTCTACCCATTTCTAAACTACCTACTTTCACTACTCTGGAAACTGAGAGAACGAAAGAAGAAAGTAAACAAATTTTCCCTTTTCCTATTCCATATTATTACAAAGGTAATCCAAATAACATTAAATTTCAGACCATCTAAATCAATATAGTAAGATGCAGACATGTAAATCAACGCAAGCGCCGATAAGTACAGAACAATGTGTTCTATTAAAATACCGGGCGACGCGCGCCGCTGTGACTGCTTGACAAATGTTATGCGCGTTATGCGGACGTGCTGGAGTACTATTGCTAATACAAATAAATTTAATGATTGCAGCTAAGCTGTACTAATCTCAGATATCGGAGCTAATTTCAAACTGCATTTTCGTCGAGTTGCCTTTGTAGTATTGAATTAAAAAAAAAACCGCGATGCATGAACTTTAAGAAATGGTCCTTGATTCATACAAAATGATAAGTTAAAAGAAAAATAACCATTAAATGGACTAGTAAAGAGTCAGGGTTTCTGAACTTTAATCTAATCTTTAAACTTTAATCTAATCTAAAAGCTCCTAAGGTGAATGAAAACATCGAAAGGAAGCCTGCATTTGCATACATACATATTGCATACCGACGATACTAAAAAGAATATATGAAGGTTTGTCGACTACCCGCGATTAACATTACATTTACAGTAGTAGTAGTTTGAGTCCCACTACAGAGACGTAATACAGGCAGTCCTTGACTTACGTCGTTTCGATTTACGTCGTTTCAAGTTACGTCGAACAATATTTTGACACTATTCCTCAAGCATACGTCATTTGTTTCGATTTCCGGCATAGGAGAATTCACTTCTCGCAAGGTCAATGTCCGTGGGGCCGACTATTATACGAAAAAGAAATTTTTGAAGAAAATTATCCTAATTTTGAGAGAAGTTTTAACGTTAATAACAAAAATTCTGCAGCCTATCAGTGTTACCAAGATTTGTATGATAGCAAGAAGAAAGAAGCGAAGCAATCTAGAAATGATAGTTTCTTTAAGCTGAAAGTTTAATTTATTATTTCTCATTACACATTAAAGTTTTATAATTAATATTAAAATTAATAGCACACAAATACCAAAAATAACTATGAGTTTCATAAGTGCATATATAATTATTTAAGGAACTTACTTTTGATAATAAAGTATATATGTATATCCTTGTTATAAATGCAGTTTTTAATTTTCGAGTCCGTGTGGAACCTAACCCTTGAGTTTTACATGTAAACATATGAAAAAATAGGTCTCGACTTACGTCCTTTCTAATTACGTCACGTATTTCGAGAACCTAACATGCCGTAAGTACGAGGACTGTCTGTATATAATTTATAGATTTATTTCTAAAAATGACTGGGAGATGTAATAGTTTATTTTCAAAACACAGTATAAGATCTAACACATTTTCAACGAGACGTGATAATTTTCTTAGTTCCATTTAAATTACTCTTTAGTTTTGATATTTGATGAATACTATGAGATAAATGTAACAAAAACATTAGAATGCAATATCATACAGACAACGTTAATGTTTTTCCGTTTGCTTTCTTTCTAAATATAGCTCGTTATGCGGACGTGCGCGTATCACGCGATTATCCGCCTGATAAATCGGGCGTAGCTAACGGCCTAGCACCATCACATCGCACTTCGATTTATGACAATACAAATTCTCCTAAACTCCATTTATATTTCTAAGTATAAGTTAAGGTTAGAAATCTCAAATATGTAGAATATAAAACAATAAAGTCAGTGTTTGTTACTACATGCTTTTAATAACTATATATCCATATAACAAATATTATCTCTAATAATTATTTAGTAAAATTAAAAACTAAACTATAAATAAAATATTTGAAATAAATCGCTGCCGTCAGGCAACGTCCCCATAAGACTAGCAGCATTGCCACGTTGTATGGCGATGCTGATTCGCTGCGCCAGATATGATCCAGCTTTCCGGTCACATGTAGCCTCGGTCAATCTATAGCTGCACTCTTTAAAAATCTGTGGGCACTTTCCCCCCAGGGTCCCAGAGTTTCCACCCCAAAAGGCTCAAATATGCAACCACTATTTATGTTTGCATACTTGCGCCGTTTGAGGAGTTCAGCCGAGTTAGCAGCAGACCCAGCCCTAACTGCGGTGCCACGAAGATGCGACTGCGCTAGAGTATCAGCACATGTCGCGTCCCAAACTAGTGGTCGTCCCATCCTCAATAGTGTTTGTTTGTTTATTTCATTAACTTATGTGGTTCATTACTAGAGATCGGATAATCGGATGCATATTTACCTAAAGTTAATTTTTGGCTCACAAATTATGGAAGCGGCTTTTTAAAATACATTTTATTAAATAAAAATCCCGGCAAAATACGGAACTGCAAATTTAACGTATATAGTGATATTGTTTGAAAATTACTGTAGTAACCGAGGTAATATTTACGCCCCATTTTAAATAGGATATTATAAGCTCATATTACCGCCTAGTTTTGCATTACCAAAATGTTCTACAGTACTGGAATTCCGGGATTTTTATTGATGGAAATAAATTAAAAAGACGTTCCATACTTTGTCAAAAACTAAATTAGGTAAATAAATAAACATCCGGCTATCCAATTCCGCAATCCCGGGATTTTTATTTAACAAAACAATAAAAAGCCGTTTCCATACTTTGTCTTAAACTAACTTTAGGTAAATATGCATCCGATTATCCGATCTTTATTCATTACAAATGTTTTTATTGTTTTTTCTATTAACGATGATAATAACAATATTTTGAAATGATCAGAGGACGTTCGTATTTTTATATTTATTGTTCCAAATACCCAAGGTTTACCAATTAAAAAATCTAGATTAATAAGTAGTAACTGTAGAAAATATTTCATTGTATTCAATCTTAACAAAGACTGAAACATTTTGAATTAATCCGCTTTATGCTGCTGATCACTGCAATCGAGCAAAATTTACACTTGGTTAAGGCTAAATACTGAATGCTAGTATCGTGATGCTAGGAGCGTGAGCTATCTCCGCACGCCATGTAAGGAAGGACCTCTGAGGACATTCCAGCCACCTCGGGCAGTATGCATTATTAATCGTCTAATTTACAGCCATCTTGAGGCGAGCTGCGGGTAAATTTTGCTAATAAACAGTTATAACGGATATTGTCTTTTGGAATGAATTTACGACAATAGTAAAAGATATCGGGGAACTTAAACTGCAATCGGGAATACATTCCTGTGTTATTTATAATGCAGTTATTATTCAGACTGCGGTAGTGTAACGATTTAAATTACAGAAATTTGTGGTATTTATTCTATCCACTACAAAATAATTGGTGTGACATTATTTTAACAGAAATACTATACTAATACGTCAATGAGTGGGCGAGTTTCGATTGAAATGATGAATGGACTTAAAGTGGTCAGCCATTCTGATGTCAGAATTGGGCAACAGTTTGATTAAGTGAAGGATCGAAATGTCATTGTTTTTATGTAGTATAGTTAACAATGTATGTGCAATATTTTAAGTACTAGTAGACTTAACCTTTTTTTTACTACCTGCTACACATCTAACAGAAAAAATTGTATTTAAAAAAAATCTAAAAATACACACATCTCCTCAGACTTCGGGAAACGTAAATAGTAATTAAAATCAACATCTTTTATTTATTCGTATATTATAAGACATTATTCCAATAACCTTGATAATTGATAGAATAAAATGTTATGGATATTATCAAAGACAATTTTAACAATAAGAAGCAGCACAAAATATTAGTTGAAAACATTACATACTTTAGTGCAAAATGTTAGTTTCAACCGTTCCATACCTCAGTGCAAATTATTAATTTCAAACATTCCATACCTCAGTGCAAAATTTTAGTTTCAACCGTTCCATACCTCAGTGCAAAATTTTAGTTTCAACCGTTCCATACCTCAGTGCAAATTATTAATTTCAAACATTCCATACCTCCGTGCAAAATTTTAGTTTCAACCGTTCCATACCTCAGTGCAAATTATTAATTTCAAACATTCCATACCTCAGTGCAAAATTTTAGTTTCAACCGTTCCATACCTCAGTGCAAATTATTAATTTCAAACATTCCATACCTCAGTGCAAAATTTTAGTTTCAACCGTTCCATACCTCAGTGCAAATTATTAATTTCAAACATTCCATACCTCAGTGCAAAATATTAGTTTCAAACATTCCATACCTCAGTGCAAAATATTAGTTTCAAACATTTCATACCTCAGTGCAAAATTTTACTTTCAACCATTCCATAACTCAGTCATTCTAATGCGAATTAAAATTTATTTGTAAATTTTGCAACTCGAAATCGTTCAAATAAATATTAAATTAATAATCTATACACGATTCATTATTGCTTTATAACACGACAAATACAAATTCTCGTCTCGACGGTGCAATAAATGTCAAGTTCAAAACAATCAAGATAGATTTTTTATTATAACATTATAGGTAATAATAGTTACGGCACGTATGAACAAACAGGATAGGTTTGTCAGTTATCAAGTTATAGTCGTTTTCAAACAAAATTTTAAACAAGACAATTGCTTAAAATAATGTTCTCTTAATATAAATAACATTCGTCAAAATAATAAATTGACCTGTCAGTGAATTAGGCTATTGTCAACGTCAATGCCACATTTTATTTCGTGTGAAATAACATGTTGGTATGACTGCTAATTAAATTAGTGCAAGCAAACGTATATTTAAATGTGATTAGGATTTAACATGAATGTATATATGTAGATTAAGAGACTGATATATTGAAGGACATAGTGCCATCTCGCTTTCACTGCGGTTTTAACATTACTTTTGCAATCATGGTAGGCCGCCAGGACTGGTAATTACATAGCTTGAAGCGGACATTAGCGCGTGGAGTACCTAAGTGGCGGAGGGTCGTGATGTGGCCAAGATTAGCGTTGATTTGTGAAGCTTGGATGGCCGCAGAATGGCATTCGAGTAACGTACCTTGAATTATTCAACAATGCCCGTCTCGAGTGATGGGTGCTAGCGAATCCTGTGGGCGTTGTGCACAATAAAGTGCTTTGGTGTGTGGAGTGACACCTAGAAAATGAAGTTGACACGTTCTACGTTCTTTTAAACCTAAGCATTGGTTTTAATCCTAGCTTTTTAAATGTTAATATTAGACAAATAAAAATCTGTAATATTTTTAGGAAATTTAATTTTTATTGTGTATGATGAAATGCTTTAGAGATCCATGTAGAATAGCAGTTCGACATATCAACCAACAGAGACAGACGGATAAGAAAAAGAAATATTTTAGTACATAGATTGATAAAATCGAAAAGTTTTCCTATAAAAATTACAAAGTGCTTCAAAGTGACGAAACTCGACGAGATCCCGTTAATTAGTGGAACTGAGCAGCGGCGGGCGCGGATACAGACAATTATTTAATTAGTCCCCATTAAGAGCCCCTATTCTCGGGTACTTCGAGTGATTTTTTTACAAATGTCGTTTTTTATAGTTGGTGAAATTGCATTTATGAATGATGAGAAGCTGGCCGATATTGTCTTAAAATTTTCACTTGGATTTGTAAATAGCATTACGGTCAGGGCGGCTTGGTTAGAATACAATTAGAAATACGGAAAGGAAATTTTTATTTACTGTTATTATTCAATAAGCGAATTGACGATAACTTGGTGGTATGTGATGGGAAGATGGCAAAGTAGTTAAAAGAAATTCTCAGAATTTCCTAAATTCCTAATTCCTAATTTGCAAAATCTATCTAATATGCTCATGATAAAAACCATTCTAGTCAATTAGAATAACATTTTCCGTTTGATAATGTAGTTTTTTTAATATTTCATCTGATACATTTCCGACTTTTAACATGGGAACAAAATTAGACAGTCAAGTAAACTCAAAGATACAAAAACAAATGAGTATTAAAAAATAATAAAAGTATTAGTATAGAATAAGTGAACACCGCAGGCATTAGGCAGGCATTAACTGAAATTATTGGCGTCTGCGCTGAGAATGCATCTCACGAGGCAAAAATACGGCATTACGACAAATATCCATCACTAGGTAGAACATGGCGACTGTAATGATTGTCCTCTGGCGCTGAGAAAGCATCTCGAGGCGTGCGAATGACACGCCGCAGTCGGGAAGGACAAAGGTCTCCGTCTGCAGCAATTGGTTGAACTTTGGATCGTGAGCGTTTCTTGGATGTCTGCGCTTTTATTACAAGGGAGCGAACCCTTCGATTTATGTGTCTCCGATAATGTTCTCGGACTTTTTGCAATGACATTGCCATTCTGAAATGGTCTGTGTCAGAAATTGTATAAGGCATGTGTTTATAGTCGGAGTAATCAGATATTCAAACAATCTTTCGATGTATTGACAATTGATTAACAATATATAACTCTGATCTAATGATCATTTGGTCTAATAATTTATCATATCGTATCTATATATGTATTATATTCGTAGTTTCATAGATTCGTAGATAATTTAATTAGAGATTAACTATTTTTATTAATACTTACTTTTATAAATAATAATAATAATATAAATAATAAAGTAAATAGGTACTATGAGTGTATGTTGAGATTCATTATCGTGGACCCCCCCTTTCACTTCATGGACCCCCAAATTATTTTTTCGCTGACGTTAATCCCTTGCAGGTTGTCATAGACCCCTGGGGGTCGATATAGCCTACTTTGGGAATCATTGGTCTAAATGGTAAAGCCTACATTATTGTAATTATGAATGTAAATGTTCTTTCATAGACGATCCAGAAATGAAAAATCAAACAGTAGGTTATATTGAGACAAACAAGTAATTTAATTATTGCAGTTTACTGACGAAAATTCACTGTGACACAGTTAATTAGGTAACTACAAACATTAGAAATATTGAATTAGGGACAATATACGAGTGTCTAGCTAGTGGTTGTGTCGATGAGCGATTTATGTGGTTATTGGCGGCCACAATAAACAAACGCGATGTTGTGTCACATTGTAAATCAATTGTAATTGAGTATGTCCGCAACACGACCCAGAATCGTCAGTTTGGAATTTAGTTCGATAGATAAACTCAAATATCTTTCTTTGATACTTCATGTCTTTAAATGGACTATAAAAATAAAAACTTTTTTAGTTTAAAAATGTTGGGTAGCAACCAGCCTTTACGTTTAAGTGAATATTATCATTACCGTGAGACTAGTAAGATATATATATATATATATATATATATATATATTTAAAATAAGTAAGACGGACGTATCTAAATCTACAATCGTGGTATAGTTTTCTATCGAATCGGTTTCATTTTATTACAATATGTTTTCGGTGACGAAATCTACAGCTATTTGTAAGATCTCTTTTCAAGAAATTATTAGAAAGTCATGAAACTATCTACTTAGCCACCTTTCAGAAACATATTTCTTCATATTGAAACAATTTATTAAGAGTTAATCAAATATCCTCCTACTTTCTTGGTCGCTATCTCAGCATCAAATCTCAGCGATGTAAATTAAATACAAACATACATTCCTCTCCATTTTTATTACGTTTGCTCGAAGAATGAAAGATCTTAAAAAGTTATTTCCAGAACTAGATTAAGTACAGCATTCACCTTATACGGAACGAAATCAAAACAAAAATTGTATCTTTTATAACACACGAGCACACTCGTCCGGCTGGACCAACTTTTCATTTCCACGCTGCCCGCCGGAAGGCGTACCTACTTTAAAAATGCACGCGCGGAACACTACCAACTTGAATATTAAAGCTCGCTTTTCGTATAACCCAGTTCCTTGGAGAATGTGAGGATCGGTCAAACAAACAACAAGCAGCCATTGTTCCGTTGTTATTAAAAAGGTTTGCATCCGCGATGAAGTACAATATGCAGAGTTAGTTTGGAACCCTAAGTTTTCTATAGGACATTGAATTCAGTTTTTTAGTTTAGGTTATTTCTATTTCATTTAAAATATTATGTTAACTCGTGTGTAAGGATGCTCCTGGTTCTAGTAAAATGGGGTATTCTCTGTATTTAAAAGACTATAGATGATCTGCACAGTTTATCGCTCTCAACCCATATAACATATGACATGATATGATTTACAACTCTCCACAAATATATATTGTTTATTTTTTTAAATCTTATTAAACCTTACACCGTAAAGGTTTAGCCGGCTACAAAATAATTTTCATACATTGACATTATATTAAAAGAAAGAATAAAGGAGAGAATTTATAATTGTAGCACTATTACTACACTTAAAACTAAAACATAAATATTTATGAAAAGCAAAAAACAGTTCTTGCTTACTACATCTAATTTATTTCATCAACTTTACTCTGTCTCTTTCATTGCGGGCACATTCCATTAAAATGTGAAATAAATCTTTGACGTTTGTACAAGATTCACAGTACGGATTATTCGTTTTCCTCATCAAAAATTTAAACGCATTTAATGGAATATGCCCAGCTCTTTTCTCATACATAGAACGATTTCTTATCGATTCAGAGACGATAGTTTTACTTTGACAGATATGTCGCAATTCTTTTGTTCAGCCATACATGACACGGAACACGGGCCCCTGCGGAAGCGCGCAATAATGACAAATTTGTCCCTCGCGCCCCACGAGCTGTGGGGACTCCGACAAATACGTGTCTGATAAGATAAACAGCGCAATGGGACTAAGCCCATGTCCCCATGCATAGATTAGACTAGAGTAGACACTCTAATCTAATCTATGCATGAGGTAATAATGATGCATGAGGTAATAGTTTGTAGACACAATCATTATTATTTCGCAAAATGAGCGATATCGTTTTTCTGTTATCCAGATACATTGTTATAATGGTGCAAACAAAAAAATAACATTGGAAAATTTATAGTCGTAATTATAATAAATCTAAATATATAAAAGAAGAAACTGACTGACTGACATATCAACGCACAGCCCAAACCGCTGGTCCTAGAGATTACAAATTTGGCACGTAGGTTCCTTATAAGGTGTAGGGGTGCACTAAGGAAGGATTTTTCAAAATTCATCCCTTAAGGGGGTGAAATGGGTGTCCAAAGTTTGTATGGAGAAACAAGATTTGTTTGAATATTTTATTCGAAACTTCGCAGGAGTACTCCTAACAATAAATGAGTAAACACGTCTTTCAGGATTTTTGAAAGTTCAACCCCAAAAAGGGGGAAATGGGGTGTCAAAGTCTGAAAATCGACAATGTGTATTGCTTCTATGGTTTATCGGGTCGCTGATTACGAAAACAACAATGATTTTAAAATCCAACGTGGCGGACGTGAAATAACATCTCCCCTGTCGGGGTGAAATGGGGTTGAAATGTCTAACTATCAATATGGGTATCGTTTTTATGGTTTTTTGGGACGTTCATTACGAAAATGGCATCGATTTTAAGATTGAATATTGTGGACATGAACATTTCTTGATATATCAAAGAAGAAACTGACTGATTGACTGACTGACTTATACTACTGACTGACTAACGCACAACCCTAGCTGCTGGTTCTAGAGATTTCGAATTTGGCGCGTAGGTTTCTCATAAGATCTACGGGTGTACTAAGGAAGGATTTTTCAAAATTCATTCTTTAAGGGGGTAATCATATCATATCATCGTAACTAACGATTTTTCAATATGGTTTGAGACGTTAGTGTTTGTATAAATGAAGGAATAGCAATCATTTCTTTAAAAAAATATGGGAACCTCCTTCACTAAAACGTCATATACCGAAACTTGATGAACTTGAACTTGACCGATGTTAGAAATACTTTTCCGAGAAGCGTATCTAAATTGGTTCAGCCAAACATGAGATAATCGCGGACCAACATACATACTTACATACGTACATAAAACATACGGGTCACACTGAGAAGCCCCTTTATGTAGACGGTTGAAAAATACGATTAGTACGCGGGCGAAGCCGCGGGCACAAGCTAGTGTTAAAATAAATGTATATTAATAAGCTAACGTAGATAATAAATAATAAGAGTTACTATTAACATCAGTACTGAATTATTTTTGCTGTAGGAGCTAAAATAATTATCTAATATAAATACATCGATAAAAGAAACCGGAGGGATGAACTGCAATAAATATTATATATTTTTTAACTAATACAAAGTTTTGACAGCCCTACGCATATCGCACCGCAGAATCACGATGTATCGAAGACTAAGGGTTGCACAGGGACATGAATCAGAGACTGTGGCCCATCCATTGCTGAGCACAATAACTATCGATATCGAAATAGATAAGCCATCTTGGAATTCTTTGTCTGATTTGGCAAAGAATCTGGATACAGACAGATTAATTTTATATAATCTTTACTGCTTTGATAAAATTAGTTTCGATTCGTTGTGAATTATTTAAACAAGTCGTTACTTTTCATTATACGCTTAAATCATATAAAATACTTTTGTATTGTATAAATTCGTGCTTTATAATTTTTCAGATAGCAGATTTTTGTAAAATTTTGTTTAGCAAGCATCAAACTACTCTTATGTAGTTTGAATTAACGGTTGTTTTCATAGTATATACAGTCAGATGTGACTTTCAGTGTACCTACTTGCTCAGAATTTATATATGAGTCTATAGAATATAACTGTACTTGCATTAAAAATACGTGGAACATCTGAGTATCAAATCTAGAATTTTGCTTATGCTTGGTGCTGTCGCGGCATAAAGTGTGGTCGCAGTTAAATAAATGTAGCAATTTGTTTCGTTTTGTTAATATACAAAGGACATAATAAAACTTGACAAAGTAACATGACGCTAAATGATCAAAGTTCAGTCATATTCAGGTTCGACGCAAAAACGAGATAATATAAGACTTTTGAGACAACTTTTAGAACACCAAAATGAAGCTGTAAACGAGTTTCCAGCTTATTATCTAAAATTCCTAGGAAACTCTAAAGTGACTCGACTGTCTAAGACTAATTAAACAAGATGCGAAATATAAATTTGTTACAGATATATTTGGGACATGAAATTAGGATAATAACTATAGGAAGTGAAATATGATGAAACCATTTTGGCTAATGGTGATAAGGCTTCTAAATCAGCCTAACTTGCTACTGCTGTCTTCTCTAATTATGTTACTATAATACTATTGGTAAATAATAGTTTTTGAGCAGTCCAGATGAAGTTCTTCCACTTTCGGCCATATCGTTAGTTAGCAGCAGGTATGTCAATCAGTCATATGTAAAAGAAAATTAACGTTAATTTAGGTAATTACGTAACTGCTATGGATTTGCCGAAGCTAACCAAGGCTACTGGTATATAATCAATCTGCCTTTACGTTGGAGTAGTATTTAGGAGTATAAAAGCAATAACTTTAATTTGGATCATCCGGTTTTATTTGTACAAGAGCTCATAACTCAAGAAAGGCAAAGTGTTATGACCAATTTGAAATCATTAGCTGCGCAATAATGAAATGTATGTTACATTATATTAGAATGGAAAGCAAGATCTTAATGTAGCAATAAACAGGCGCGAAGCGGACGCCAATTAGTTTGGCGAACTGAAACCGAGACCAAACTTAATACTTTACTGTCTAAAAGTGCACGTTCATACAAATCTTATTGAAAAGGCTGTAGAGACCAAAGTCGCAGTTGAAAACGACTGCTTACACAATCCACTAGCCCCTCAATTTTCAATTCATTGTAGCCGTGTTTGATCAATTGACCACTATTGATTACCCACCGGCCAATGTTGCAAATTAGATAATCATATACAATAACATATTCACCAATACAATATAAGAATTGGCTTCGATATATTTCAATTAATATTTAGTACTAGCTTTCTGCCCGCGGCTTCGCCCGCGTGGATTTCGGGATTGGGTCTATAGAGGGTTAAGGGTCATAGCTTTTGCCCACGGCTACATATACGCGGAAGTCGGTTTATGGTGCGAAGATTTTATCGCGCTTCCCGTGGGACTATCCGTTTTTCCGAGATAAAAAATGCCGCAAAACTCCTCAAGAATCACTCTATCTATTGATGAAAACCGCATAAAAATCTGTGCAGTAGTTTTTTGAGCGAAGCCTTTATTGCGCATCCCGTGGGATCTGTCGATTTTTCCGGGATAAAAAGTAGCCTATGTTACTCGGGGAGAATGTAGCTTTCCAAAGGTGAAAGAATTTTTGAAATCGGTCCAGTAGTTTAAGCGTGAAGAGGTAACAAACAAACAAACAAACAAACAAACACACTTTCGCATTTATAATATTAGTTGGGATGAGTCTTATTGAATTTCAAATTCTTGAAACAGTAATATTTTTGTGGTTACTGATACTGTACTTATAAGCGTTATTTGATAATATTTAACAACAATTTTATTCGTTTTAGCAAATGCTTCTAATATGCCGCAGAACTCTCTGTATTCAAGTCAAATAAATTTTAATCACATCTGCTTAATCTTCATTTTCCAATTATATTTCCTCGAGAATCATTTAACTTTTCCACGTCTGGCCCTTTATTATAGGCATGTCTGAAATCAATTTCACCCTAAGGTACCAAAGCATAAAGTATACCGCCATTCGAATGTCCAGTTGGTGCAAACGAGCAGCACGTTATTAAGGCAGCGATTGCACAAACCTTGTAATGGGTAGCTCGAAGAACTGCCTAATGCGAAACTTCACTTGGGTAATCTGGAGTGTATCATAAGCCTGCACCTGTAAATCTCCGCCGCATTATTTCCTTGTTTTATTTGCATAACTGCACTGTAGTTAATTGGACGGTAAACAATTTTGGAGTTCTGCAGCTATTATTACATTCGCCATCTTGGCAACGTTTAATCTATATGCCTATGCAATATAAATCTCGTGTCACGGTGTTTATGGGCTCACTTCTCAAAAACTACTAAACTGTTTTTTTTTAAACTAGCTGTGAGTGTTCTCCCCCTTGAACGTAACATTAAAAGGGACAACTTTATTCACAATTATATATTTGTGAAAAATTACGTATTCATTTTGTTAAGGATTAATATAATGTTGATAAAAAATCCATCCACTAAAGAAGGTTATAGTGAAGCAATGTTAAAGATAAGCAGACGCGGCGCTGATTTTTTTAGAATTGTTAAAGAGGAATAATTCCATCGAACCAACCCCCAAATTACAGCAAAAGCCGGCCACCTGTTTTTATCAGATTTAAAGTGAAGACCTTACAAAAAATGTCCTTTTATATCCAAAAGAGCATAAAATTACGTTGCAAAATAAGTTTATCTTTAAAATTGACGTACTTTCCATACACATTTTCCTTTATTCCCATTAAAAATAAGCCAACGCCCTTTCATAGGCTATCTGTGTACCAAATTTCAAATAAATAGTTCGATGATTTTGGCGTGATAACGCTACAGACAGATAGCTACTTCCGCATTTATAATACAGAACTAGGATATACAGAATATGTTAACTATACAGAATATGTTAGAAGAACGTTTGCCGACACGGTTACATTTTTATAAAAGTCAAACAATACACCACATTTTTCAATATAGCTGAGTATGAATTAAATTTACCTTTTTATAGTTAAAGATTTTCATTCTGCTGTAATAATAATAATATCGGTAAGCAAGATTTGCTGAAAAGGAGAGAAACCTTTATAGCGCGTGCCTTTATCCAGCCATTTCCTTAAGATGATACATTGCTCTCATAATGATTCATTGGCTATTTTCGCGGAAATATATCATGAACAATAAATATCTGTATGGTCATTTGTTATGAATTAGCAAGTAAAAAAGACCTACTAAAAATTTTGATAATCGATGTTTCAGGAAACTGTATGCAAAACTGGGTTAAATGTACTGGATATTAAGGACAAAATTACAGTTCCTGTTTCTCCGCAAGCAATCAAGCCTTCTATCTCTAAACAATTCTCGTAATTCTTATCCAGAGCCGCAGAACATTATCAATAGCGGCGGTATCTATGGCATTATATTATTTTATGATAATATTAGAGTTTGTTGCCAACAATTGCTAAATATAATTAGGATATTGAACAATTTACGTTTGGCGCTGAATTCTTGTTAAACTGTTCATTGATTGTTTTATAACGGTCGTTATGCGAAGTGGGTGATAAAAGGCTCTTATAGATAATTTAACAGCAAATAAAATCATATAAGTATAAAATATTGGCTTTCAGATTCCGACAATATCAATCGAATATTTGACATTTAAGTTTTACCTACAATAAAAGCCTTAATAGTGCTTACTGACCTAATTATTAGAAAGGCTTTCAATGAATCGTATATATGATATGTGGAACGTGCTTTAGTTGAATTTTGTGAGACAACGTATAAATTGTGCCTTTCTTTATTTCTTGTTAATATCATTATGAGTCTTACTCTCAAGTATTTATGCGCTTAGTCAAATGCAGGGAGTTCTTTATTATTTTATTGCTGCTTAAGTTTAAATATCAGGTTTAAGTAAGAACTAGAAGGCAATAAAACCGGGTATGAAAGTAATTACTCCAACTGTCACTATGAATGTTAATTGAAATAACTGGTCGAAAAGTTGACACGCTTTATAGATCTGTTGTAAGCTGCATGCATTGAAATGTCTCATTCATATTCATGCTCGAAGTGGCTTAAGTGATTGTCGAAACACGCGGTAAAAATTGTATCCGATTGAAACCCTTTTACTTTCACTCATTATCTCATTCACAATGGTTTATGTTAATCGATATTAGCATGCCGACCAAGATCGATATCGTGCTGTATGTACAGCAAAGCCTCTTGTTCTAGAAACAAAAGCGATTGGCAAACTTATTTGCATTCGCTTCGCTCGCATGAGAAAGGATGATCTGAAGATCTGTGTGGTTGGGCAGAAGTAAAAGAAGTAAAAGGTTGGTTTGAAAATTAGTTTTTGAAAATAATATTTTCCTTATTACTTACTTAAATTATGTTAAAGACTACTATAATAACTTACCATCAACATACAATTACAGGAGAATTTGGTAGTTTTAAAAGGCAGTTAAATGTTTGTGACTACGTGATAATACCTTGATAATAAATGAATACAAATTGCAATTTAATTACAATTTGTATTCATTTAGCTTTACATACGAATTCGGTATATCAACATTAATTTGACTAAGCAATTCTATCATTCATTACTAGTCACTAATTTTCATTTTGTTATTACATTCAGGTCAGGTCTATTATTCGGACGAATACGTTATGAATGTTGCTATGTTATTGGCATTTACATTAGAAATTAACGTATTATGTGTGAAAATAATTACATATTAATGTATTATGTATGTAAAAATAATAAACTACATTTAATGTCAGTTGTTGAATATACTTCATATGTATGTTTGATATCATCACCCTCATTAAGTCGAGAGAGACGCCTATAGGGCTCATATTTTTTTACAATAGTTTTAAAATTTATAGGATGTTTTTAAACAACATTTGAACGATTTGTAAACAATTTATCTGTTTTGAGAGATTGTGGGCAATACTTATTAACATAAATTTAAAAGATGTTTCTTAACTACACCTAATAATTTGTGAACAATATATCTGTTCACAGAGATTGTGGGCAATTCTTATTATAAATTTAAAAGATGTTACTTGACTACACCTATATGATTTGTAAATAATTTATCAATTTTCAAAGATTATGGGCAACTACTGGTTAGAATCTAGGTTAGTAACTGAATCTCGTGACCTATTACGCTAGTTGTATCATCGCTGGCGTAAGCACTTTCACCTTGCTGTGGAAAGTTGGACCTCTTGCTTAAACATTGATGCAGACTCCTGTCTGCATCAATGCAGCAAGATTACATATCAATTATTAATAATTATTTTGAAGTTTGTATTGATATCGGGAATTGAAAAGTTGGCTCATATCATGAAAAGAGATGATAACGACTTCGGATTTGTATGGCCGGTGACAAACAAGAGAAAAGGAGAAAAGTCTTTCAGAGAAGTTATGCAAATAACAGAAATATGATTTAGACTGCGAAATATTAATATCATTAATGTTTAGTTATTCTGATTACTTGATTAGTGGTCGTCAACACTACCGACGACACTACCCGACGACACTACCCGACGACGACACACCGAGTATTATGATACTTCCCCAATTTTACTTAATGCCGATTTGGATTATTCAATCAATCGTATGGATTCATCATTCATTTTAATCATTCATTTCAATCATTTTGCAATTATTTTAGAATTACTAAAAAACTATAATTTTCAATTAAAGGGAATTAAATAGTAAATTTAAATGAAACTTCACTATCAATATGTCTGAATTTATCTAAGTGGCTAACTTCAAAAATATATTGATGTAAGATTTAAGGTAAGGCGCCGTTCCGGAGTCGTTAGGGTCGGTCAAAAAGAGTCGACGCAAAATGAGCGCGCCGTCTAGTGGCTCGGACGCTCAAGATCGCCGTCTAGTGGTTCGGACGCTCAAGATCGCTGTGTAGTGGAGAGTGTAAATCTACCCGGTACGTGACTGTACCGGGTATATGTTTGACTGGGGTAGGTAGAGTAATAAATAAACTTTAAGAGTAGGGAACAGCAAAATAGGAAATCATTAGAAATTTCGGCGATTAGTTTGGCGTAGCAATCGAGTGATCGGCTATTATGCAACGGGTCGCTGATTCGATTTCCACATTTTGTATGACTTACAAAAATTTGTTCCGGTCTGGATGTATGTTCATGTGAGATTCTATGTTTGTGACCACACCCACAATATAAGAATAAAATCTTTTTTTTAGGGAAATGCTTTGACGTACCGTAGGACTCCACGGCAGAAGGCCCTCGGGAACAGCTCGCAGACCATGAATGAGCGGCTACGATCATGCGTAGGGCGCTGCGCTCGCGTAAGTTGCTCGGCCTAGCCTGCACTGCTCCAACGTGGAACAGCACGGGCTGCCGTCTCCGCCAGAGGCATAGGGGTCGCTAGTGTTCTCCATAGCTACCCCTACCATCGCAGGGGTCGTATTTACGTGATACGGTATCCATCCGTCACCGCTCTGCCCTCCGACGCCTCCTCGCGCTTGCGAGGGGATCAAGTTCTCGCTCTCGCTCGAGACTTTCCTTCGCCTCCATCACTTCATGACAGAAGTGAGAGACGGATAAGACTAAAATCCTAGTGTGTACTGTGATGTCCTTTTGGGTGCTCTGGGATCGTGAGGGATACTTTGAAATATAAATATCAATATAATATCTCTAAATTTCTCTATTATTTTGGTTTATATCAGCTAGTGTAAACTGGTCGCTAGGTGCTCGCTCGAGCCTTCCCTTCGCCTCCATCACTTCATGACAGAAGTGAGAGACGGATAAGACTAAAATCCTAGTGTGTATTGTGACGTCCTTTTGGGTGCTCTGGGATCGTGAGGGATACTTTGAAGTATAACTATCAATATAATATCTCGAATTATCTCTATTATTTTGGTTTATATCAGCTAATGTAATCTGGTCGCTAGGTTGTCCATACTTGGGGATTGTTCTAGTGTCTGGGACAATCCCCCCTTGGCGAAGGCTCGACCGTCTAAGGTCGAGCTAGCCCGTGGGCGTGTGGTGGTAGCATCGCGAAAGCGCACCCCGCCACGCGCCCCGTTATGGACTGGAAGGACACCAGGGAGTTTTTAGTGGGTAGGCCGGTCCTCTACCAGAGAGCCCCACACACGGCCGCGCCTAGCCAGCGCGGTGACAAGTTGCATAAGGAGCATTTACCTCCCGCCAAAAAAAAAAGGTTGTCCATACTGGAAGTCTTACTCTTAATTGTTTATACGCTACGTCTAACGCAGCGGGTTCTTTATTTGAAATTGGGTACTTCCCTGTAGATACTAAAAGAGGCAAACTCCCAATGAGTTTGTCCCAGTACTGACGTTTTTTTTTAAACTAAAATAATTTTATTAAGTTTTTGTATGTTTGTGTTTGTCAAATATATGCAAACGAATTTCAACACGTGTCGAACATGAGTTCAATATCCAGAGGGATATTTTGACAGATTTGCGTAGGCCGATGTTATATTGACTGTATATGTTTATACATGGTTTATGCATTTTTATTTTAAGTGGTTTGTGAGTGATCTTCGCGCGGTACTGGACAGTACTTGAATATTGCAACATTACTTTATTTTTGTAAAATAAAAGTAGCCTAAAAAGTCCCGTCAAAATCGGTCCAGCCATTTCAGAGATTAGCCGGAACAAACAGACAGAAAGACGTCAATTTATATATTTGTATCTCTGTTCCTGGATATAATAAATATTAGGTGTACACACTAACATGTTATATTTTTTATGTTGTCTCTTATATCGTTCGTAATAGGGGCTTAATAATTTCGTAGTGCTAATGTACAGCTTGGTGTGTTGCTGATTGTACAACATGTGTTAAAGAAAACCACTTTTTATGCCGAAACCAGTTGTTACATCATGGGCAATTTGTTTCTGTGATCGATCTATAAGCCTTATTGTGAAGAATCAGCAAAAAGTCTTGTCAGCAAAAAAATTCCTGTAGGTATCCCTCATTGGAAATCGGTCTATAGATACCGAGCTATGTTTGACCTCTGACGAAAGCATAGAAAAACATAGCTGAAAAACAAGGCATAATCGATCTACCATTGCGATATCGTACCGCTTGAGAAACCTATTCAGATATTCGGATTGTGTTTTTTGGGTTACATTAGTGACTCGTCGTTTCCATTTGACACATGGAGTTATGGCAAATTGCGTTTTGCAGTTTTTGTTTGTGTCACGAGTTTATTTGTGTTATGCTTGTTTGTTTTTGGATTTTTAAGTTTTACGAGTATAGTGGATTGAACCATAGATTTAGTAGACATATAATTGTTTTAGATATGTAGATTGTAAATGACAATTGAAGAAATGGAGATAAAATTGACTTTCAGTGTCTTTTGCCCGTCTTCTTTCTTTTATATTTCGAATACTTGTAGAGTAATTTTGTTCTGTCTATGATCTATTTTGTTTATATTATGTTATTTATTTTTTAAACTTGATTTGATAGCATGTAAAGTTCTATTTTAAATTACTTTAATTTAGTTTTTTTTTTGATGCAGGGTATAATTAGAAATATTAAAGACATAAAAAGTAATATTAAGGATCTAGTCAGTGACTTGGCATGATTTTTAAATAAATTTTTGATCCTAATGATTTCTTATAAACACGAACACGAGGCGAAACACAAGTCATATCAATTCGTCAAATAAATCGCTAACGACTATGATATGTTGTTCATCTCGACGATTTATTATCTGGGCATTAAATCATTCGAATCGAAACCAGACTGGCCGGCCTAGGAACGCCACAGCTCGTTATCATAATAAAGTAGCCGCATTATTGATATGTGATTGTGTATCACAGGAATTGACAACACTGACAGCTTCGCGTTTGCGAAAGGTCGTAATTGACAGCCATCCGACCAAGGCTTAGAATGGCAGCGCCCAAAATCGGACAATCGTTGAATTTCGTAAAGCTCTATAGCTTCGAAAATTAATTATTCCAAATGAAACATCTATAGAGGGCAGGGTTTGCAATCAAAGTCGCTCATGGATCGTTCTTTACATATAATGACATTGATATTAAATCGAAAGAGGCACTTGACACATGGATTTGATTACTTTCATATTTACTTAATAGCAGTGTGTTCATATATGAATCCTGTAAGGTTATTCGAATATAAAATGTAGTATAATATTAACTTTAATAATTGAAAACATGTACAGATAGTTAATTGACAATTAGTCAGATGGTTAGTTAACTATCTTATTCTATTATCACAATAACGAACATATCACTTCTGAATGATGTCAATTAAGCTTCGCATGTCAATGAAAATATAATGTAAATACGGATATGAAAACAAATTGAAAATTTATTTGGACAGGAACTACTGGCACAAATTGAAAATGATTTTATTGTTCCACTAGCGACCCGCCCCGGCTTCGCACGGGTGCAGTGAAAAAATGGTTATGGTGGGTTATCCCTAAGAGATAGACATATACCATCGCGGACTTTTTTGTGGATTTTTGTAAGTTGTACAATACTGTAGTACATTATTTTGGTTTATCTCGTAGGGTTCAGCCAGCGTTTGCAATATAAGCGCAAAAAAACGTGCTTATTTACGACATCACATTAGAAACCTTTAAATTTATCAGTGTTTCTCTACTATATTATGCATTTATTATACATACAAACCTTCCTTAAGAATCACTCTATCTATTAAAAAAAACCGCGTCAAAATCCGTTGCGTAGTTTTAAAGATCTAAGCATACATACGGACATACAGCGAAAGCGACTTTGTTTTATACTATGTATTGATAACTTATTATCGAGGAAGACTAGCCTCTATACAGCAATAAGTTATACATTCTATATGGCTATATCAACGGAGGAAGAGAATCAATAAAAAAAATATCTAGGTTGGTAGAGCCGCGGGCGGGCAGCTAATATCAATAATATATTGTAAATATAACGTAGTTACAATTTCATATCTTGATACATAAAACAAATAACTTTCCTTAAGCGAACTTTACTACTACGCTGAATTTACTTGAAGCACTGGACTGTTGTTTAACATTACTAAAACAATGTCGCTATTCTCCATCTTTCTGTCCCTATGTATGCTTAGATCTTTAAAACTTCGCAACGGATTTTGATGCGGTTTTTTAATAGATAGAGTGATTTTGAAAGGAAGATTTATATGTATAATACATGCATAATATAGTAGAGAAACACTGATAAAGGACAATGGCCAAAATCAAAGAGTAGCTGAAATTCAATGTCCATGGGCAAGTAGAATTTTGTATTGTTTTAAGACCTTATATTATTGCAATGAAAGTTATAGCTAATAAATTGTTTTGAAACTTCAGGATTCGGAGATATATTCATTTTTAATTTTTGAGGTTAGGATTACAGTTTTAGTATTCAACATGTTTAATACTTAAATCTCGTTTGAAATACCCGTTTACAACTTCAACCACCCAACGACATATTGTTACAAGACGGCTTCTATTAACATAAATCGCACAGTACGTATCAAAGCAAACGCAAAGAACAACTGCAAAAAAATACAATCGATGAAATCCGTCGTTGGAGTAAAATAGTGACGTTCCTTTATACGTAAATCTAAGAAATAATGACATGAAACGGGTACCTTTTAATTAATTATAGTTATACCTCAGCTGTTTGAATACCTATTTTTTGTAAAAAATAAACTTAAAAATCTATTTTTTTAATCTTTGAGGAATACAATATTGATTTGCAATCATCTCGTTGATAATGTTACATGCATATTGGTGAAATGAAACTTGACGCGGCGGCGAAGAGCGTTCGTCCAGACCAGTAAAGCATCTCAAAAAAAAAAGAGGACCGTTCGAAAACTAAAACTTCTTCGATAAGATGATGAATCTTATTTATAATATTATTTTTTCTGAAACGTCAGCTTTTTATTTATTAAGAATTATAATTTCAAAACTAACATTTTTTAGTGTATTTTTTAACATTTATCTGATTAATGCCCATTGTCAGGGCCAAAATGGCCATTGTTCTTTAGAGGTTTCTAATGTGATGTTGTAAATAAGCAACCCTACGAGATAGACTAAAATAATGTACTACAGTATTGTCCACCTTAAAAAGTTCAACAAAAAATTCCGCGATGGTATATATCTATCTCTTAAAGATAACCCACCATAACCATTTTTTCATTGCACCCGTGCGAAGCCGGGGCGGGTCGCTAGTGAAGTCTAAACGCCTCCTTGGTTTAGTGAATATTGAGTGTTGACTGGGGGTTCGATTCCACTTAGAGGCAGAAATTTTTTGTTTGGTTCCTGAAACCAGTTAGTTAAGATCGTCTTACCTAAAATTGGCACTACAATACTGTGAAAAATATAATACTCCTCCAATAAAAACAGATAAAGCTCGCCATGTCAATAGTAAAATGAATCGGCGGCCCGGATGCCTCGATCCACCATTTGTCAACAATCGCGACAGTTGATCAAGAATGTCGGGAAATTCGATCGTGTACTGTTTACGTCTCATGGTTGTATCAGAAAACGATCCTTTGTGTTTTTATAACGAATTCATGTCCCCCTTTGCGATTGTTGCTTGTTTGTTTGCGTTGACATGGAGGCTGATTATGTTGCCCCGTCTTTATGGCTTCTGAGTAATGTTGGTAGAGTTTGTTTGGAATAAATACGAGTTGTAATAGCTCTAAACAATTCTGAACGGGTATCGCAGCTAACCTTACCTTTTCGAGACGCAACGTATATAAGATAGTTCATATTACAAATCATTATTTAAAGACCTCGATAGTCCAATGGTTAGTTTTAAGGAGGACACCGGTTTTAAGTAGTGATCATCTCTGAAGGCCCATGTTCGAATCCTGGTGGGGCAGATGTTTGTGTGGTAAATGCAAACATATGTACTTTAGTCATGGTTGTTAATATACATATATTTCAATCAGGAATATTTATATATGTGTAATATATGTATATTTATACGTTACCCTAGCTCCCATATAAGTGTATGTGTAAAAGATATTTATTGAATTATTTATTTTTTAAATTTGGCCATGCACTGTGAATTTAAATGATTTAATTTCATAACTATATTATATATTTTTTTATTTCATCACAATATTGTGAACTGACTGAACACCACAAAGCATTGCAAACCGATAAGTAAATTGAAAAATTTTGTTTAGGCGGCGGAAGAAAGGATAACTTATCTTAAGTTTATCTTAAAGAGCAGTCTCAATCTAACATTATTTTATTAGACCTAAAATATTGAGACTAATCTAGACTGCTGTAAAGTGACTTGATTATGAATTAATTGATTATATAATAATTATTTTATTATAATTTAGTTACTATATACAAGATATTATTCACCGAGATTCACGGTTGACCTTGTATTGCAGTATGTATGCCTGAGCGTTGGGTGCTCTCCGCCCTCTATCTCGAAAAGGGTTGAGCGTATAGAAAAAAAGTTGAGACAAAAATTGTGGCAAATTTTATAACTTCAATTTCTATAATAGGTGTTGAAGTGATTAGAACCATAGAAAAGGAGATAATTGCAAAAAAAACAATTTTCCTGACCTTTGACCTCGAATAACTTACGACGCAGACACGAGATACGAGTAATATGAGACTTTTGAGACAATTTTTAGAACGTCAAAATAAAGTTGTAAACGAGTTTCCAGCTTATTATCTCAAATTCCGAGGTGAAACCCTATAGTGACTGGACTATATAGGATAATATTGATTATATGACAGCTGAAAATCAGCAATTTGCATGTTTACCACAGGCAAATATTATGCTGAACTCATCAAATTTACCTACTGTGGCGCTCTTGTAGTGAATTTACCTTTGTAAATTGTACCTTCATATATAGTTAAGTTTTTATGTCGTATTTTATATATTGATTTTGGTATAATGTTATGCTTTTGTATTAATATTTCCTTTGTGTGTGAGTGCGTTCTATACCAGTGAAATAAAGTTATTGTTAATTAATGTTTGTATTCGATGATGAGCCACCGAAGATGATGAAGAGAAAGATGGATGTGAACAGCTTAGAATTGCAGATTATCTGATACCTATAAATGAAGTAACCAAGATATTGTTAAACTAAATATCAAATAAGCCTTATGAAATTCAAGGTATGTAATATTTAATATGATTTAAATATATTTTAGGTTTTAAAAGGTGTGTGTCATATTTCTGTAAGATTTTCATTAAATATCTTGCTGATTTATAAAAAAAACTTCAAACTACATTTTGAAGTCGTTACCAAGTAACATCAAATAAGCCTTGTAAAATTCAAGGTATGTATATTTAATATGATTAAAATATATTTCAGGTATTACAAGGTGCGAGTCATATTTCTGTAAGATTTTCATTAAAATATCTCGCTATTTATAAAGAAACTTCAAACTACATTTTGAAGACGTTACCAAGTAACATCAAATAAGCTTTGTGAAATTCAAGGTATGTAATATTTAAAATGATTTAAATATATTTTAGGTTTTACAAGGCGTGAGTCATATTTCTGTAATTTTCATTGAAATATCTCGCTGTTTAATAAAGAAATTTCAAACTACAGTTTGAAGTCGTTACCGAGTAACATTAAAGGTTACCAAACTGATGATAAGTTTAGAAATGATTTTATTGCAATCCTCGAGAGCGCCGTACGATAATTAAGTTGTTAAGTCAAAGCGCAGTGTTATGCGAATCAGCGACCATAATACGTACAGATTACAAACCATTATACAGGTAATGTCTAAGAAAAATGACCTTTATGGTAACGCAATAAGCTGCATTGGAACGACTTAAACTGTAATGTAACAGCACTAATTGCACTCCTCATCATTTCGGCAAGGCCGTATCATTTTATGATGGAGTAAAGGCGATTAGAATACATACCTTCGCCTTATAAATTATTCTGTTGCAAGGTCTGAATAAATATTATTCAAAACGATGAAATTTCTTGAACCGATTTCAGTTTTTAAAATTCATGCAATAGAGCCAGTATTAAAATGAATATTAATGAATGAAATTAAGAAAAATATTATGAATGAATGAACATTTGGGTTTCACCGTTGATTGTAAGGACGTATTCGTTATGCTCATAAATTCAGCTCACATTTGTAGATAAAAAAAAAATGGAAAAGTATTTTTTTATAATTGGTAGAGCTGAGCCATTTTTGTGGAAATGTTGGTTTTATTGAAACATATTTTATATTATATGCTTGATCTAACAGTTTTTGTATTTATATTGTTTCTTCTTGGTTGTAAAATACGATTAAGTAATGTAAACAGTGTTTGAAGATTTTTTTTTAATTCATCTGTTGTGTTATGATCATGTAAAACATACTGAATGTTTTCAGAAATAATTATCTGTAAGCATAAGAGTTAATAAAGATGTTTTTACATAATAACTCTTCTATCGTGTATTGTATATATGTAAACTGTGCCTTATTATTTCATATCATAATACATCTAATTGTGTCTTGCTTTCATTCAAGTTTTAAGTACTGTAAAAGACTTGTCAAACTGACTTTTTATTATTTGAGTTTTCACTCATTCAAAAAATATCTGAATAGGAAAACAAAATGGCGAACAAATACGGTAAATGCAGACCTCTTTTTTTTGAAGTGATAGTTCTAGTGTAGGGCGGCAGGCTGCTGGTGACGTGCTGTCTATCCGCAGTTTTACATTTGATAATATTTTGTGGATTATATATGTATTTTTTTTATATTTTACTATTGTTACCGCAATAGCTGTTCCAACTTCACTCTAAGATTAGTCTGCGGCTGGTGAGAACTTTGGAGTTTCTCAGCCTTACTGACGAACATAGATGGATTCTATCAGGCAGGCATCGTTACTGACGGTTGCACCAGGCTGTTCGAGCTGAACGGAGACTGCACTTGAGTTATGTAGTTGAGGGTGAGTTTATATCTTCTTATATTTTTTGTTAATGTTCGTTGAAGTTCAAGGAGGGCTTTTACAATGAGGAAAATTCGAATAATTATCGGAAATACCCTAAAAACAGCCCTTTTATTTTCCCATGCAAACGTTTTCTAACTAAAACGTACAGTCGAATTGAGCTTTATTGTTATTGTATAAAGTTCAGCTTCCAAGCACTCACTGTTGTCTAAGCAATGAAGGTGTGTTCCTAACATCAAAGAGTCAATTTGCGCTTTATTAACGCTACATATAGTTGAAATTCAATCATATCTATCAAAACAATGTGCGTGCGTGCGTTGGAGCACAGAATACATCGTTGGAGGATTTAATGTCACGTTCCAAAATTGAATAGCCACAAAATGTAATAGGTCATTTAGACTTTCTTTGCGATTTGGTTGGCTATGCGACATTATCTATAAAATAATTAGGAACAAAAAACTGCCACTGTACAAATCTTTTTGACAGAACGAAGTCTGTCAGGTCCTCTAGTTTACAAATATAAATAAACACGAACACGGAAAATTACAGAGATTTATTATAATTAAATAGTACAATAAAGTTAGAGATTTATTTGTTGGGCGGATAACACAAATTGTGGATTAAGCAATTTGAACAACCTTGGGAAAATGGTCACTCCATGCGCCAATGTTTATCTTCACGAGTTTCAAATCTACAACTCTGTTTTTATACACATTCTTATAGTGTAATATTAATTCATACATACATACACTCACGCCTTTTTCCCATGGGGGTAGGCAGAGATTACGTCTTTCCACTTGCTACGGTCTTTACATATCTCTTTCGCTTCATCTACTTTCATAACATTCCTCATACATGCTCGACGATTGCGGGTACTTCTGACCTGGCCTTTTTTGAGAACACTTTCGATTTGTTCGAAATATGTTCGCCTAGGTCTTCCTCGTCCCGTATCTCCACTCACTCCAGCTTCATAAATCATTTTGGTCAGTCTACTTTCATCCATCCGTTCCACATGCCCAAACCACCCAAGCATCCCTTTCTCTATTCTTGTCACGATATCCTCTTTCAAACCACATTTCTTTCTAATCACTTCATTATACAATCTGTCACTCAGTTTTACTCCTGCCATACTCCGCAAAGCTCTCATTTCTACTGCATTTATTCTGCTTTCATGTCGTTTTTCCCATACCCAACTTTCACTTCCGTACATTAATGTTTTATGGAAACTGGAACATTACTCTTTTATGGAAATTTGTCAAAAATGTATTTTGATAACTTTTATAATATAATGGATGATAATGATACATAAAATTAAAATGATTATATTCTATTTTAATAAATTTTATACATATTACTCGCAAGAGGGCAAGTAAACTAAATTTATTATATGGGAGTGTAGTTGGCATTAACTGCAGTTATTGGTGTGTCGAGTATTCGAATAAACCTCTTTCTGGAACCTCTCCGATTCTATTTAAGAACGGTTTAAGCGTAATATAGGTAATTTTTGGTAAGTTTGTAAGAAATAGATAATTCCTTCACACTGGAAACGTGACAAAAGTTATGCCAATAGTAATTACACTCAAATGAAGAATAATGAGAGGAGTATGAAAGATAATCTTGGTACACCCGTTGATTAAGCTTGATTACTTCTTCAATTATTCTTGTGCATAAGTCAGCCGGTTCGAGTGGCTGGAAGTTGGGAAGTAATTGAAGCATAAGCGGTGTTTACGGGGAAACGATTTTGTAATTAAAAGTTAATGTGTTCATTACGGCTTCCGTGTTTAAAAATAATGTGCGCATAAACAGCCACGCTACGCTTGTTGCGTATAGTGCTGAAACTGTTTTCAAAACATTTCGGTGTTGCATTAATGATGTAGTCAGTTTAAGATTTCAATTCAAATTCAAATTCTGTATCCTTACTAATATTTAAGCGCGAAAATGTGTAGGTATGGATGGATATAACCCCGGGATGGACCACGCCCCTTCCGTGGCCGGGGGGCGTCGTCGGTGGAGGAGACCGGGGGAGGTAGTGTAGCCACCCCCGAGGAGGGCTCCCCTGTATCGACGGTGGAGCGGAGGCTGGCGGTTCCCGGAAGTAGCTTGGTAAGTTCCCGGGGGCTCCCTTCATGCCTGAGGAAGGCCATCCCTGAGGTTTTTAGTGGGTAGGCCTCCCCCTTCTGGAGAGGAGAGCCCCACATAACCGCCGGCTCGCCACAGCCGGGGTATGCAATTTAATGCATTTTCCTCAGGGGGAAAAAAAAAAGAAAAAAAAAGAGGTATGGATGGATATATTTGTTACTCTTGCACGTAAAAACTACGAAATGGATTTTAATGAAAATTTACAATCATATAGCTTATATATCAGAATAAGACAGGCCACAATTTATAAATATATTGTGTTAATTTTCCAAAATGTGACTATTAAGGAGTGAATGTGTAATCAAATATGCGAGTAAAAGTAAATTAATAAACGTTTTAATATCGGAAAATAATACAAACCATGCACTTGACAGTAGCGGACAATAGTGACAGTAACAACGAATAATATATTAGTAGAAAGTATGTTATATAAAATACAAAAATATGGTTGTCAAAAAAGGTTGCAATGTCACTACATATAAAACAAAGTCTGCTTAGATCTTTATATCTATGAAAGCTATAGTTTTTAGCAAAATATTGAGTTATTAAAATTAAGTTAATATTATTTAAGTAATCTTTGACAGTATAATAATCTTTTTTATATGAGTTATTTTTGACAAAAGATTTAAATCAGTAAGAAAGGCAAAATGGTAACTTTTGGAATTTTCTTGTAAAAAGCTATGCATTTTCCCCTTAACAGAGCCTCTAGTTTTTCGCAGCCTTTACTTTGGAACGGCAAGCTTATTTTTATTTCTCGTGTTTAATTTATGTTTGAAAATTTTTATAAATTTCATTAAATTTCTTTATCGTATATAAACACTAGCTTTTGCCCGCGACTTCGTTCGCGTGGACTTTAGATTCGTCCCGTCTTTGCTTAAAATCGCTTCGTAAATAAGCCATTATTTCTCATACAAAGTAAAGGATAAAAAAATGGTTATTGTGGGTTATTCCCAAGAGATAAACATATACCATCACGGACTTTTTTAAGTTGTACAATACTGTAGTAATAGGATTCAGTCAGCGTTTGCAATGTAAGCGCAAACAATGTGTTTTTTTTACGAGCTCACATTAGAAACCTCAAAAATTGTAGCCTATGTGTTATTCTGATGTATAAGCTATATTGTGGTAAAGTTTCATTCAAATCCATTCAGTAGTTTTTACGTGAAAGAGTAACAAACATCCATACATCCATACTTACAAACTTTCGCCTTTATAATAGTAGTAGGATAATTTCTATATTCACAGCGAAACCCCACAATAATAGTGCTTCTGACATGACACTATGAAAATAACTAAAATAAATTATTCTCGATGTCACTCATTTGATGTTTCAACATCAAATGAGTGTTACACTAACCATTAAAATAAACATAATTTATACGTTATTAATTCACATTCGCTCAGTACGCGGTATCTATGATCATAAACATCGAAATTATGTAATTTCAAAGTAATTATTCGATATTATCCCATAATGTCAGCTATTTACGACTGAAAATTATTTGAGCGTTATGTGATTTGATTTGCGAGTATACGCTTTTAACAATTAAATTAATATTAGACATTTCAAGTTGTAAGCGAGCGAATTTACCGGACTGTGAATTTATATTTAATAATGTTACAAGTTAAGGCTTATTTGAATATTTGATTAACAACATTGCTGTGTGTAGTCGGTCTCAGGAAGTGAACCGGTCTCCAGGAGGACAATAGCGGTTTAATAATTATGAATTTGACTAAGTAATTAACCTGTGGGTGGCTAGTGTGAGTAAATTGTAACGGAAACGGTCGCAAGTATTGAGAACCTTCAAGTTTTGGTTTTGAAGTTAAGTTTAAGTTAATTGTAGGTTTGTCAACCGTATTATGGCATGTAATCACTACATCACTAAAACAAAGTCGCTATCCGGCGTCTGTCTGTCCCTATGTATGCTTAGATCTTTAAAACTACTCAACGGATTTTGATGCGGTTTTTTTAATAGATAGAGTTTTAAGGAAGGTTTATATGTAAATTACATCCTACTACTATTATAAAGGCGAAAGTTTGTAAGTATGGATGTATGGATGTTTGTTACTCTTTCACGTAAAAACTACTAAATGGATTTGAATGAAACTTTACCACAATATAGCTTATACATCAGAATAACACATAGGCTACAATTTTTGAGGTTTCTAATGTGAGGTCGTAAAAAAAAAACACATTTTTGCTTACATTGCAAACGTTGACTGAATCCTACAAGATAGATCAAAACAATTTACTACAGTATTGTACAACTTAAAAAGGTCTTCAAAAAAGTCCGTGATGGTATATGTTTATCTCTTAGGAATAACCCACAAAAGGAAAAAGATCGTTAAATGTAGTTTATAGGAGCATACTGCAGTAGCTACCTATAGGCCTATGATTAGGGCTCTGCAGTGCTTAGTTACCGTATTTCTTACTAGACTAGACGGGGCGAACCTGAAGTCCACGCGAACGAAGTCGCGGGCAAAAGCTAGTGCATAATATAGTGGAGGTATACTGATAAATTTAGAGGTCTCTAATGCGATGTAAATAAGCACACTTTTTTTTGCAGTATTTTCCACCTTAAAAAGTTCATCAAAAAAGTCCGCCGTCTATCTCTTAGGGACAATCCACCATAATCAGTTTTTCATTGCACCCGTGTGAAGCCGGGGCGGGTCGCTAGTATTATACTATATTTCAATGCTGTACTGCCACTTTGAGATCTAAAAATTCGTTACATATATATATAGTGATGCCATCCAAATCGACGACTACTAGTCTCCCATCAAAGGGGTAACCTCAAATTCGGATGCCACTCCGTCACCGAAATTAACCGTGAAACAGACCATAATTTTTCATCATTACTAAATATAAAAATGTCTAGTATTCTATTTACGTTAAAAAAATAAAGCTTGTGCCAGACTTTACAAAAAAAAAAACAACAATATAAATATTCACCAGAGTAAAATGCTCATCTTCGCATTTGTTTGGTCATATATTTGTATATAGAATCGATGACACGTTTAGCACAGTAGTCGAGTAATCGGTTTCTACGCAACGGGTCGCGGGTTCAATTTCCGCACGGGACAGATATTTGGTATGACGTACAAAAATTTGTTCCGGTCTGGGTGTTTATGCATGCGAAATTTATATGTTGGTTACTGCACCCACAACACAGGATAAAAATAGAAGTTAAAAAAACAATGAATATATTTCTATGTGACACTTATTGGTATTTAATGCATTTAAATTAGTTCGTTGTAGATATATGTTTTAGTGAATTTACTTCTGAGAGTTGTAAATTAGGCACCACCACAAAATTTCCCTTGGGCAAATTATTATTGACTGGATAATGCCATATTATGGCATTAAATAGTGGACAAATTTTACATATTTATTGCAACTGTTTAAATTAATTATTAAATTAGTAAATTAACATATAGTATGCAAAACTACGTTTCAGTAGCATAACCATTGAAAAGTAAGGAAGTCATGTGCACGTTCCATCACCATAGAATAAAATATTATTTGAGGCTCGTTTAGTGACTACGGTAACACAATATCTATTGATAATGTATAAAATTATAATACACACACACACACACATACATTTTTATCACACACAAACATAGGGACACAATGAGACTAAAATTAAAACAATAACCCAGTACAAACTAAAGTTGTGTGCGCTGCAGAAGTGTAAAAGGGTCGTAGCTCAGTGATTGGAATTATTTACAATAGGATATGAGCAAAGTAAAGTTTACCAATAATTGAAACCACAAATGTTCCTTTAACACTACCTATAGGTAAAACAATAAACCAACGCATGTCTAGTTTCATGTTATCAAGTCGAAAGTCTTGTTACAAATTCGATTAACTTTTATAGTAATAATTTTTACTCTACTTTAAGCGAATTATTACTTAACACTATCAACGCTTTAGGTAATAAAAAACGCGAGTTAAAGTGCTCTAATAAAATTATCCTTAACTGGTCACAAACCGTTGCTACTCACATTTATTGCCACAAACACGTTAACTTTAAGTTGTAAACTGAGAAGTTAATATAGTGAAAACAAAAAAGCTTCAGTAAGCCTGGTAAAGATAAATAAAGGATTTGAAGAAAGAAACTAAAAACTTAATAGAAATTAAATTAGAAGTTGTAGGAGAAATGAAATAAATAATACGAAAAATAACCCTTTTAGCACGTTGAACGTTAGTCGTTAACCTCGTAAACTATAACGTTTAAAATATATTGGACCCCCATTTTATGATATTCAGCGTAATCTAGTTATAATTGATGGGAGCATCAAAAGAGGTTGTATCGTTTGAACATCCACGTAACCTTTTCAAAAGGTTTTTTTATTTCGCCCGTTATTTTCGGGCTTGTCTACCTACTTACTTCATATTAAGCTGGTACTTATCACGAAAAGCTCTAAAAGCCTTCGAGCAGTAGACGTTGTCATTAAATAACACTTAAGTTAAAAAAGTATTTTTTTCCAAGTTAATGGATGGTAGTTGAGATCAAAAAAGATTCAAAATACTGTTCGATTATTTTCTGAAAGTCGAGGTAAGTAGACCTAGTTCCTTATAACTCTTCTGTTAAAAAATCTTTAATTTTGTTATTCTTGTAATGTAATGTAAATCAATATTTATTCTAAATGTACCAATAACATGGGGAATGATGTCATAATCTATGAGTGTAAACTTTTTACTGTATAGAGATGTCAGTTTTTTTGCTATTTAATTTACGTACGCACAGTGTGACGAATGCTTAAATTTAACACGTTCACTTATCTTGAAATTCTTTTGTTTCTATATATAAATAACTTAGCAGAATAAATAGTAATATTATCAACAAACGGTCTATAGCACCACAGAGTCTGACGCTTAAGTCTAAATTCATTTTAAACAAATCATTTCCGATTGTTTGATTTAGACTACCTGATTCAACATAGATTTACAAATCTTATTTGGTTGAAGGAACAGACAAAAGTTGATGCTCTTCACGAATAACACAAAATTTATTTATTTACCATACCCACATGGAATGGAACATACAAAATTTTACTGATGGATCCAGAAGCACTACGCTGACAGCACGGCTGAGAGCGCATATATTGTTCCAGTCCATTAACTAGTTAAAAAAGTGCGTTTTAGACGAGGGTATCTCATTATCGATGTGTTAAATTAATAATAGATGAACTGAAAATTTATTCGAAAAAGTGTTGTTTGTGACATGGTTTTACTTCCATAACAAAGTAATTAAATCACTGAGCGTCATGATACCATAAACTCGTCCAGACCCCGCTATCAAAATCCATTCTCATCGATTGAGCAAACTAATATCACATTTACACTGCCACGGGCAACTATCACACACAAGCACATAAAAGAAATCACAATCAAAGTCATTAATAACACCTACATTATATCAAAATTATAGCGCCGACGCAACACCAAGTAATGTCTTAATCGAACCAGCGGCAGCGGTTATACAACAAAGTAAATCTAACAACGCTCCAGACTTTGATCAACCTGAGACCAACCTTATGTCAATAGTAAAAGCAGCTGCTATAACGATGCAAGTGTAAAGTTTCAGATCCCGTTCACTGTACAACATCATCAGATACGCGCAACAATATAAGTGGAACGCGTTAAGTCATATTTGTTTAAACATTGCGCTGGAACACAAAAGAATTGTGATGTGATCAAAACATACAAAGGAACAAACAAAAATATATTGACAATGAATTCGAGTTGGTAAAAAGCATTCATAACTTCCATATTGTGGAGAGTATTGATCTTTTGTTTTGTATGAAGAGTTAATTTGAAGTAAGTACTAAAAAACCTTAAGACTACAAAATATAGGAAAGTGATCGAAATAATTTGATTTCATATCTGTTTGCTTTGAGGAACTTGAAAGAAGTTTCCTTTAATTATAGTGTGGTAATAAGATGCAAATGAATTCAATGCTGCTATTGGCAGTGGATACAATAAATAAAAGGACTTTATTATTGCTATATTATTCTCATACGGCCACTCACGCGTCGACCCATTCATCAATCAAAGTGGACATTAATTTGTTGTGAGCGGTACCGTCTAGACGCTAGTATATGTATATAGTATATGCTATAGTATATAAGTATGTTATTAGACCCAACACACGTTAATGTAGCTCAGTAGGTTTCGGGAAAGAGCGATTCCACAAGCAAACCGAGCATACAAAAAGTTTTTAATGAGAGATTTATTCGCACCAGCACTTTACATTTAAATAAAAGTAAGTTACTGTCTGTCATAATCACATTTCTTAGAATTTCCAAATAAATTAAGCTGATATACATATAAAACCGTAAAATAAACAATTCATTAATCCAAATTAGAGGTTAAATAGTTAATCAGTACAGAAAGATATCCATCCCATTTAAATCCAGTTACCGTAATAAAAACAAATGTGCGTTCGTTTCCGTTGGCATGTAATACCGATATTTACGGCGGGCAATTGGAAATGCTAAATAAACAAGCGATATGACCAGCGGACACGATTAGCATACGCAACAGATCGGCAGCCTTACAACCTTACATGTGTGTATATCATCGGCCGTGACATCCTAGGAAATATGTTTGTAAGCTAGAGCGGAATTAGCATAGAACGTGTATTAATTCATCCTTTGCTAATCATGGTCGGTATTATAGGAATTTTAATAGTGATTTCTGAGCTTGTAGTCGTAAGGCAGATTTACGATTCAGTTCTGTCAAATCTAACTCAAGAAATGGGTTGATTCGGGTGTGATACGCCATTGTTAGAACTGACCCTTATTTATTATTATTCGTATTCGAGTCAGTGCTGCCGCTACAGTATGAACTATTGGATTCAATTTACAAGATGTCAATAGTTATTGAGTTTGGAGTGTCATGACTATTCACTTCTAATAACTTGCAAGTTGGATTGAAGGCAACACAGAAATTGAATTTTAAACGTCGCTTGTACTAAACGAGTGTACGGAGAACTAATTTTGTGACATGAAATGATAGAATTACAAAAATTTTAACACGTCTTCAAATTTCCGACAAAATTCCAAAATGGAACAAATCTAGTAAATTTATCGTCCAACTTGACAGTAAAATAATCGTCTGTCACAGACTTAACGGAACACTAGAGCAGTAATTAAATTTAACGGTCGATCTAACTAATCGCCTGTTTGCATATGGTGGGACACTCGCTAACCCTAACAAGCTGTTGACAGTTTAACAAGACATTAATTTAACAAACAGAAAATGTTGGAATTTGCTCTTATACTTGTATATCAGATCGCGATCACGTAAGTAATTTGTTTTTGTTACTTCTATCTTTCAGCTAGGTTACACCAGCCGTAGTTGTGAGGAGACAGGAGTGGAAAGTATCTTCATTTTGACTCAATGTTAAGAACACAGTTCTAACTACTTAGTTTGGCTAAACAAAATTAGGTTCTTGGTACACAAATTTCTATATATAAGTATAGAAATAACGATTTAGGTGTCTTTTTGTAATATCAAAATAAAAACATTTTATTATATGTATAAAAAATTAACACGAAATATTAATATTACAAACAACATGTACTTTTTATATCTATATATTACGTCTGTTTAGTCTGTCTTAACTAAAAAAAATAAGATGTGTTATATTTTCATTGCCTAATGTAAGAAATTTTACCAAATAGTGTATAAAATGAATGATGTAAAATTTATTCAGCATTTATAGTTTCAATGTAGAGGCGTCAAAAAAATCTACAATTTCGTTCATGGGAAAAGGTTTCCCGTGTTGAAATTCTCTTATATAAACAAGAATTCAAAAAATTTCTTGAATAACAAAAATGATTTAAATAAATTATTTAATTTTTAATAAGTAATTTAAATAAATTATTTCATTGTTCTTGTACCGGAAATATATTAGATATGTTTATTGAGACTTGACATTTTTCTAATTTCGGAATGACAATATATAAGCGTTTTAAAATACTTTTTTTTATATCTAAATATCTGTAACTATGTTATATTATGATATTATTAATAAGAGATAAATAATTGACCTTAAGTGTTTTTGCTTGTTCATCTCGAGAAGGCTCTTCCAATTTTCCAACAGAATTTTTTTTGACGTATTCGCGTAATAGGCTATGTAGCTCGCGTGTTATTTCAATTTTTTGCTTGTTTGACTTGAAAAAATCTCTTTAAAGGTCTAAATTGAATAAAGATTATTCTGGTTTTGAGTTGTGGTGGTTAATCAACGTAACAGCTACATCTATTTGAACGGGACCGACTGATAAACACTAGAACAAGAACTGATGTTCTAAGGGATTCGTTTAGATTACATTCAGTTGCATATAATCATGTGCATTGTACTCCATACAAAATCTAAAATGTATGTTTAGTATGCCAGCCTATCGGTAGAGAGGTTTGAGAAACGTCGGTAAGCTCCCAGATCTAACCGCTGTTGACATTGTTTGGTAAGGCGCTAGGTGCCGATTGAGCGATCCACAAGTAGGTCGCTTGCGTAACGCGAATCGCACGCGCTACATTTCCACAAGTACTGCGCAGACGCACTGTGTAGTGAAATCATATTACTTCTATAATATTTCTTATATATATATATATGTGTATAGACATATAGACACTAATCTTATATATAAAAATGAATCGCAAAATGTGTTGGTAAGCTCATAACTCAACAACGCCTGGACCAATTTGGCCAATTCTTTTTTGTTAATGTTCGTTGAAGTTCAAGGAGGGTTTTCACAATGAGGAAAATTCGAATAATTATCGGAAAAACAGCCCTTTTATTTTCCCATGCAAACGTTTTCTAACTAAAACGAACAGTCGAATTGAGCTTTATTGTTATTGTATAAAGTTCATATTGCAAGCACTCACTGTTGTCTAAGCAATGAAGGTGTGTTTCTAACATCAAAGAGTCAATTTGCGCTTTATTAACGCTACATATAGTTGAAATTTAATTATATCTATCAAAACAGTGTACGTGCGTGCGTTGGAGCACAGAATACATCGTTGGAGGATTTAATGTCACGTTCCAAAATTGAATAGCCACAAAATGTAATAGGTCATTTAGACATTTTTTGCGATTTGGTTGGCTATGCGACATTATCTATAAAATAATTAGGAACAAAAAACTGCCACTGTACAAATCTTTTTGACAGGACGAAGTCTGTCGGGTCCGCTAGTATAATATACTAGCTGACCCGCGCCCACTTCGTTGGGCATAATATTAATAATCCCCGAAGCGAGCACGAAAGCGAACTGAATTAAACCCGAAGCCATCGCGCGCCGTCCGCTGATGATGATGATGATGATGACACTCAACAATAATGTGGCTTTCTATTGGTGAAAGAATTTTTAAAATCGATGATGATGATGATGATGATGATGACACTCCGCAATAATGTGGCTTTCTATTGGTGAAAGAATTTTTAAAATCGATGATGATGATGATGATGATGACACTCCGCAATAATGTGGCTTTCTATTGGTGAAAGAATTTTTAAAATCGATGATGATGATGATGATGATGACACTCCGCAATAATGTGGCTTTCTATTGGTGAAAGAATTTTTAAAATCGGTTCAGTAGATCCCGAGATTACCCCTTACAATTTACAAACACACAAACTTTACTTCTTTATAATATGCATAATATAGTAGAGAAACACAGATAAATTTAGAGTTTTCTAATGTGATGTCGTATATTTACATAAGCATTGCACCCGCGCGAAGCCGGGGCGGGTCGCTAGTTACATACTATAAGCCTAGCGTGTTGTTGGCGGAGATAAGTCCAAACTTACTTTTAATGTCCTACTAGTATCGGCCGCAGATGGTTGTTACAATTACCACTTGAGATTAATTTGTCAAACTATGGGCGGATTTTCAATCTTGCTGGCAAATAAGTAACTGCATTTCTATCAGAAAGGTATTATCGGTGATTGCTTGCATATATGTAATGGGTGTTTTCTTGGTGGATTAGAGATCTACCAGGCGGCTCTACGTCACAGAGAGACGGGATTCACTGGACAGTACCGAGAAGGGAAGCCTTCTATATCTAGTCCTTGACACATCTCACAAGAGAGTCTCTTATCACGTGGAGACTTGTCGTTGTCTTATTTTTGTAAAATGAAATGAGCTAAGATAATAACTTTGCGATCTATTTCACCTGAATTAGTAGATTAATGAACTAGGAAGTCTATATTCGAATAAAAATGAATTAATAGCCTAAATATGCACCGACAAACGTTGCTTGACTTGCTGGCTTACAAAAATATTAGAAAAAATATTTATCCTCTAACATTTATATGTTATATATTACTAGCGACGTGCCCCGGCTTCGCCCGGGGCAATGCTGATACCAAATACACTACAGCAAAACTGTGAACGTTGAAAATAATAAATTATAGTTTAAAAAACAAAAAAAAAAATACACATTTTGAAATTGATTGAATTATAAAAATAAAACTGTAGTCCTCCTCCTTCCGTCGATACCCCAGTTACTAAGGGTCGTGATCTCTCTTGTTGAGCACCTTGCTCATGATTATTGACCGCCACTGGTGTCGATTTGCGGCAGTGTGGAACGCGTTATGGACAGTGGATTCCAGTGTGGTGCGTATCTGGTCTGTCCAACGTATAGGGCTTCTTCCTCTCGGTCTATTTCCTTCGACTTTGCCTGTGACTACAAGTTTCTCGAGGTTGTCATTTCCCTTCCTAGCAATGTGGCCGAAATACTCGAGTACCTTTCGCAGGCATGAGGTGGTAATCAATTGAAAAATTGATATTATCGAAATTAACTTACTATTGTTATTACACATATAAACTTACCTCTTTAATCACTCTATCTATTAAAAAAGCCGCATCAAAATCCGTTGCGTAGTTTTAAAGATTTAAGTATACATACGGACAGAGAAAGTGACTTTGTTTTATACTATGTAGTGATAACTAGAGATCGGATAATCGGATGCATCTTTACCTAAAGTTAATTTTTGGCTCACAAATTATGGAAGCGGCTTTTTAAAATACATTTTGTTAAATAAAAATCGCGGGAAAACACGGGACTGCAAATTTAACGTAGTGATATTGTTTGAAAATTACTAAATTAGCACGTGGTATTTATTTTCAAAAGACCGAGACTCCGGGTTCATTTATACAACTATGCATACGTATTTACCTACATGAAGTTTAGTTTCAGTTCCCCGTGCGATTTATGAATGTACGATTTATTACATGAAGAGTGTTACGAAAGCAGTGAGCTAGTTTGACTAAAACAATAATCAATTAAATAATTGAATAAAAAAACAGAAATAGTGCCCGGGCGTAAGTATGGTCTAGTATCTCACTCTGAGTTAACTTCCGATTTAATGAGTGTGAGTGAGACGGCAGTTGTGAGCAAGTACAGACTACTAGGTACTACTACTACTAACTAAATTAGGTAAATAAATAAACATCCGGCTATCCAATTCCGCAATCCCGGGATTTTTATTTAACAAAACAATAAAAAGCCGTTTCCATACTTTGTCTTAAACTAACTTTAGGTAAATATGCATCCGATTATCCGATCTCTAGTGATAACACAACTGTTAATAAATCCGGTTATGATTTTATAGCCGGTTGTATTAACAGGTGCATTATTAAATCTAATTTCACTAATAGAGAACAATTTGTGCTAGCATCTGATAGTGAATTTCGACTTAGTCGGACATTATAGATTGAGTTCATTATGAAATTATTAAGTGGCTTATGGCATCAATGTAATCTCGGTGACAGTGACAATCTGACGAGAATTAATCAAACATAAGCTCTCTATGTCATGCGCGGGGCCCGCGACTGTCATTCGCATTCATTAGAAACAATGATGTTTGAATATTGTAGCTATTTGTATATATTTTACATAGATTATATAATACATGTATATACATACGTAGGTGTCTGCACTAATTACTTATTCAGCTTTGAATAAACCTCGCACGAGACATAGCGTAATGAGCATATAAATAATTAATAGACATTTTCTCTACTTAAACGATTATATATAAAAAAGTTGAGTGTTAAAAGCCTAAAAGAGAATAGCTATAGAGAGAGGGGTAATTTTTGTATTTCTGTTATTTTAATTAAAAATGCGAAATGCATAGTTGAAGTTATTATTACGTCAATTGATTGTGGCAGGATTCAGTCTCGCCAGAGTTGAATATTTTATTAGTCAAAATACTTCAAGGTTTTTGCAGTAGCAGAAGTTTTTGAAGGGACAAAATTAATCGAATGAAAAATGACAATTGATAACATATATTTCTTAGTTACAACTGGATCATGTCCACCAATGGACTGTTATAGGCTGTACAGATGTGATTATGATGTCTTATTAAAATAAGTAAAATGTAAAATTATAAAATAAGTTAACGAGAATTTCTGAATGCTGGGTTATTAAGGACAGAGTAGTATTATAGATCGAAGTTAAAGGTCTATCATAAGAGTAGGGAGGGAAATCTCATTATATTTGCATGATTCGGCTGTCAACCGTCTGTTTCACCATAAAACCTTGGTCGCCCTTACTTTATTAGGCCAATAGCACTGAGGCTGTAAGCAGAGTTTAGTCGTAGCTTCACTCCGAGATCGATATAATAATATCATACATAACTCGACATAATTTCTTTTAAAATATGATCTCCCTTAGTAATCATTCTAATCTAGAAATGTCGTCAACCACCTTAATTACTTGTAATAAAAGTAATTTTTGAAGTTGGGTCGCAAGTCTCATTTGACAGCTAAACCAGCTGATTTAGGTGGTTCTTGTTTAACAAACTTCCTGTAGCAGATCAGTTTAGTAATAAAAAACAACACACTGCAAAATAAGTCGAAAAAACGTTTTTCGATATTTGTTATACAATTAATAGACATTGTAATTCTTACAATCCGCTCCTTTAAAATAAGGTGATCGTTACATTCGTAACAAACAGGTACAAGAAAAGATGACTGCATGAATAATGGGCGGGTTCGCACGCGTGGTTTATCTGTTCAGGGACGTTATAAATCTGCCGCCGTGCTCAACAAAGGCCTTATGTAACGTGCACTTAAAACTGACAACTAGGTACTGTCAAAAATATTTTGATTTATACCTTATTCTGTTGGTTTATGATTGGCAGTTGGTGTTCTCTTCTTGCATGAGTGTAGGCCAAGTTATTTAAAAAAAGATAAAAATACAATTCTACACGAGCTATATTATTAATTCAATCACGTCACGATAATTTACATTAAACACTACTGTTTTGGATTATAGATTGGCGACGTCGACGACGACACGCATCCTGCAACGCTCGATCAAGTGATGCGCCACAAAATGGCTGCCCTTTTGAAGTTCAGCAGTGACAGCCGTCACTCTCCGGTCTTTTATATCCTACTGCCAGCATGACTGGCGTGCCATCAAATAAATGAAATTTGAAATTGTGAACGCACTGTTATTATTTAGTTGTTATTAGTTTTTATTTTCATTTATTACCAATTTTAATATAAATAGGAGGACGTAATAAATGCTCCCGTATATTTTATTATAGTTGATTATGATGATCTTTTTTTGTGTCCTTAGTTGGCTAACGTTTTGATCTATACATAATGAGAGGTCTTTTTTTTTTTTTTTTTGTTCCCCTGAGGAAAATGCATTAAATTGCATACCCCGGCTGTGGCGAGCCGGGGTTATGTGGGGCTCTCCTCCCCAGAAGGGGGAGGCCTACCCACTAAAAACCTCAGGGATGGCCTTCCTCAGGCATGTAGGGAGCCCCTGGGAACACAAAGGCCACTTCCGGGAACCCCCAGCCTCCGCTCCCCTCTCTAGAGGGGAGCCCTCCTCGGGGGAAGCTACCACCTCCCCCGGTCCCCTCCACCGACGACGCCCCCCGGCCACATAAGGGGCGTGGTCCATCCCGGGTCGCCGTAGCGGTCGCGACTTCCTCGCGCCCGCCGGCACATAATGAGAGGTCTGCTGAACAATTTACTACCTTTGCCACATTGAGTATTACCAATTGTGATATAAGATGTAAAATTTTAGTAACTAGTAATTTATCAGCACAAGGAAGCGGAGTAGTAATCGCATTGGTGGTTGTTAGGGCTTTTGACTCCGGGAAGGAGGAGGTCACCTACCGACTGACTCAGATACTCACCGGGCACGGCTGCTTCGGTGAGTATCTGTGTCGAATAGGACGGGAGGGATCGACACATTGCCACCACTGCTCATCCGACCTCGACTCGGCCCAGCACACGCTGGCGGAGTGCCCTGCGTGGGCTTCCGAGCGCGGAGTCTTGGTCGCAGAGATCGGGCGAGATCTGTCTCCGCCGGCATTGATTGCGGCAATGCTGGCGGACGAGGGAGGCTGGAGGGCTGTAGCCTCCTTCTGTGAAGTAGTGATGCTCCAGAAGGAGGCCGCCAAGCGGGGTCGGGAGATGGCCGATCCCGCTCGAAGGAGGCGGCGCCGGGCTCGGTAGCACAGCTGCGGCGCTGCCGCGGGTCGCCGGCGGGAGCGAGGAAATCGCGCCCGCGGATACGGCGACCCGGGAGGGACCACTCCCGTTCCGTGGCCGGGGGGCGTCGTCGGTGGTGGAGATCGGGGGAGGTATTGTAGCCTCCCCCGAGGAGGGCTTCCCTGTATCGGCGGGGGAGCAGAGGCTGGGGGTTCCCGGAAGTAGCTTGGTGTTCCCGGGGGCTCCTTACATGCCCGAGGAAGGGCATCCCTGAGGTTTTTAGTGGAGAGCCCCACATAACCGCCGGCTCGCCACAGCCGGGGTATGCAATTTCATGCATTTTCATGCTCAGGGGAACAAAAAAAAAGGGCCTTTGACTCACAGTCCTATCCTACTTTCCTTCCCAATGCTATTCTACGTTTATCATTTATGAGTTCAACCTCATTGCTTTTTATTAGATATGAAGATAAAAAAAGAATCTGAAAGGTTTACAACGAATTGATTAATATAATGTCATTTTTTACGGTATAGTTATGAAATTTTTTCTTAGGTGTAAAACTCAGATTGGTATAATTTTGTACTAAGTAGTAGCCGTAATATGTTATTCTTGTATAACACTGAAATTTGTTTTGTAAATATGTTTAAGAAGGAAATTGTCGTCATAACAATAACGCTGACAGCAATGTTATATTTCGATAATAGACTTCTTAACGATTTTGTTTACCAAATTCTTCTTTTGTTCGAGCTACATTGTTAACTACAAATAAGTGTTCTTTGGAATTTGTCGGTGTAAGTTTAGTACGTAAATACATAAATCACGTCAGACCATGTGAGGCAGTGAGTGAGATAGAAAAATTCTAGAAAAGTAATCATAAATTGTCGTCTTCTTTACAATACCTTTACCAAAACTTGCTATTAATTAAGCTTGCTAAGAATCTATTTTTAGATACTAGACTATGGAGACAAATATAGTACATTACTGCAGCGGCCAGCAATAGAGGCATTGTTGGACGAATGTGTACATGTGGGCCGAGGCGAAGCCGAGCTACACATACGTAACTCCATCAATGCCTAGTTGTGGCCAAGGCTTGTATAGTACTTTTCTCAAATAATGCGCGGAAATTAAAACTAAGTAGTAACAAGCAGAACTTTTTTCAAACTCAATGACCAACATTTATCACGCGCCAAAGAATTCGTTGGTTTTTTTTTTCATTATAAAACAGGTTTTTTTTGCAAGCCAGTTCGATATTTAAATAAAACTCTGATAAGTTGCCTCCTTGGTTTGCCATTTTTCGGAGCAACAAATCGTTCCATTTTTAAAATACACGATAGATATGAATTTACATGTATATTTATTTGGCCGCTAAAACACGACTGATATGGATTTTCATACATTTTTTGCCGGCCGCTGCTCGCATGTATTTGGCCAGTACAGCAATTTCGATTTATCTCGAAGAAGGTTGTTAAAATAATGCTCAAATTTCCAAGCATGTTTGAGAAAAATACACATACATCTTACAATGAAACATGTTTTTCTAGAAAGGTTAGTTTTCTTCGAGGTTTCGATGGGAGTTTGTTGTCAATGGCCGTGCCAGAGATACGACAATACGGTGAACGGTTTATGATGTATAAAAGCACAATTGCAGTATACTCAAATTGTCCTCTTCCATATAAACCAGTAGGGTCATTAGAACCAAAGGCTCAGGCTGAGTTTAGTCGGTAGGTCTGTTGGGTCGAGCCGCCTCGATTCACCAGGAGTAATCAACTCAGGGATGCATTGATTCCGACGTAATCAATGCATCCCTGCTTGCCTGTTGCGTTGGTATCCATGATGGATTCTCAGCCTCCTCTTCTGAGGAAAAAAAAAATACTCAAATTGCCAGTTCGCGGCGTAAGTCCTGACTATGGGACCGCGGGAAGAAAGGGAACGTGGCACATTCCAAACACGTCACCGCCCTAACAGCAACTGAATATGACAATATGTGATATACCCAAATATGATTAATACGAAAAAGGATTTTCATTACTACAAAGCTCTGTCAATCGACTCTACCCACTCGCATTAAGCCTCTTAATTAATTCGCATGTAGAGTTGTTTTTAACCCACTTGGCATGCATAGAATGCAAATTTGTTCGGCTATCCAAAGGTGGGTGAATCATTTGAATCTCGTCTGCGCTCCATCCATTCAGGAATAATCCGAAGTTTGCGCGGATTATCATATTCGTGCATAGAATATTTAAAAATCTAATAGCTTTGGTGAGATTATTCTTGAATTTTATGTCTAGAATACCGTTTCTGGCTGCATTAGTTACATACACCCAAGAGACTGGCTAGGACGTTGTGGCGTGTGGACTTGACGACTTGAAGTCATACAACAATGTTCGTGGTCGGTTTTGTAATAGGTACAAAAAAAATTAAACGTCTCGAGTACCATACTTCTGAAGGCAAACATTCCTTTTTTGTCAAGTTTGAAAGTAACTTCTATATGTGATTTTCTTGTTTTTATAGGTTTACTGTCGGGTTTTATGAGTGACTAAATAAACGTTATACAAGTCAATAATGTTATAAATTAAAATAAAAAACATGTAAGTACCCGCTTTGCTGTTGAAAGATATTAATTGGTGATGTTTAAATATTTTACAATAAGATTTGTTATTGTGTCAAAAACTGTTTAGAAATAATATTACTGCAAAATAATGTGTTTTTCGGTTTAATGTTCCTGTAAATCGTAGAACATTAAAGCTGTGTATAGTAAGTAAGTAGTAGAATGTCAAGGTAAATAGCTGAAGTACGAAAATAGCTTTTTTGCGTAGGTAATAGAGACGGTCTTAGCTCAATATGTATAGTTTGGCTAGCAACCGAGTATACATGGAATATGTTATGGCAACTTACTATGGTTCTTGTTAGCGGTACTGCCATTTACTATGAGATGAAGAGTATGCGCATTTAGTTACAGGCGTTCCGTGTCTCCAGCCCCAAAATATCAAAATATCAGCCTCTAAGAAGAAGATGAACAGTCACTTTGAACTGTAACTCTATGTCGCAACTACATTGTGATATAACAGAAATTTTGGTCAAACTATGTCCTAGCATGCAGATTTACTTTTAGTTTATCTAAAAGTTAAGTTGCTAACTAGTACATAAGTCAAACTAAAAATGCTTTGTTGCATGTTTGATACCAATATAACAAGAAACTTCGCCGATATTCCGTTCAGAGTAAAAAGAAAAAGCTGACAATCAAAGTTGATTTTATGACTGTATATGTAATATCTTTGAACGATAAATGTGAAAGTGGCTATTTCTTGTTACAACGAATGACAGTGACGCCTACGATTTTGAAGTATATTGCCATGTGTCTAATGCCATTCGTCTAATGGCGAGTGGGTGAGATCACTTGTTGCAGTCGATTGATTGAAATAGAGAGTTTACAAAAAGAGTGTCATTACTACTCGTAATTCAACCGGACTGATGGAGAGTTTATTATTTTTATTTCGAATCCAAAAACTTAATTGTAAAACAGATTGACATAATATTATAATTGTATTTAGTCGATTAACATTTAAACCTTAACCTAGCTAACAAAAATACAACATTACACACTGAAACGAAAATTTACTGTCGCAAATTAGATAAAATCAGCTGTAGTATTTGTTAATTAATTATTAAAATATTTTTTTTTGAGAGCCAATAACTTTAGGAGGTTTTAAGTTCCATTATTATAAAAGGATAACGAAAAGACTAAGTAAATACAAACAGAATACCAAACCAAAACAATTTTGAAAGTCATTTGTATGTGTGTGCGGTGCAAGCGTGTGTTGAGTTGAGTGTGTTTGTCGAGAAAATGCATAATATATAAAACCAGCTTTCTGCTCGCGGCTTCGCCCGCGTGGATTTCGGGATTGGGTCTATATAGGGTACATATGCTCGGTCTATATGGGTCTATATAGGGTACATATGCGCGGAAGTCGGTTTATGGCGCGAAGGTTTTATCGCGCTTCGCGTGGGACTATCCGTTTTTCATGATAAAAAATACCGCAAAACCTTGCTCAAGAATCACTCTATCTATTGATGAAAACCGCATGATAATCTGTGCAGTAGTTTTTGAGCGAAGTCTTTATTGCGCATCTCGTGCCTAAAAGGTAGCCTATGTTACTCTCCATCAAAAAATCACGTCAATTCGTCGCTCCGTTTTGCCGTGAAAGACGGACAAACAGACACACTTTCCCATTTATAATATAACATGGAAAGATATGATAACATGGAAATGGGCTATCTAGATATTATCTTTTTTTTCAATATTTCTTAAATATTTTTCCATTGACTAATATCTGTGTAAATATACGAGAAATGTGAGATTTCCTCGCGCCGTTACTTTACAAAGTAGAATTAGTAGTATACTATTTGTATTGTATGGACATGTATTGTTAGATGATATATTTACATGTAATTGTGTTATTTTATGCTTTAGAAAAGAGGAGATTAAATGTTAGAACTTCAGAGTTTCTTGTTAGTTCTTCTTTGAAAGCCTCTTCTATTTTCAAACAAGGGTAGCGTTTTTTTTTTTCAATTTCCTTGTACATATCCGTGGACAAGGGTTAGCTAAGTCTAAAGTTCTTTGTGTCCTTAATGTTTATATTTGTATAATATATAGTAATAAGACAAGATTTTTTTTTAATTCGATGTCTGTTACGGTACAGAGGCGCATTTAAGTAACAGTGTTCTACCAGATTACCGTTGTTTATCTATCCGTGTAAATCTCACATAGAAGTGTCAAATTAACTTAGAATCAAAATCAAAAGTGTTAAATGATAAAAAGAGAGAGAAAATATAGATGATAAAATTCATAATTTCTTTATTGCGAAAAATGTATTAATGCAAGTATTTAAGTCTTAACGAATTGTCGTTACATCACTATTCCAGTGAGTTCCAAGCAATCAGATGGCCAGATGTCGACCCGCCAGTCACGACCGCGGCCCTCACACTTATCTCTGCTTCTTTTGTTTCTCATCTAGCCTCTGTTCTCTCGTTATTTTGTAATTACAAAACGATTTTTGAAATACCCATATCAAGTTTGACGGTACTATCTCTGATACAGTCTAAATGTTGATCATCTTTTTTGCCATTAGAAAAGCATTTTCTTTTTTGATTTTGCACAATATTCAAATATTTTTTTAAAGTACTTAACATGTTATAAAAAAATAACAAAGTACAAGTATTATATTCTTATGAATCCTACATTGAATTATCAATAAATTATTAAATAAAATGATCAAGAATTGTGATGTTTATATTTTTATTTCATTTCGCGCTATTACAAGTTCAGCTTCCGGCACGCCGCCCCGCTAAATCATAAATTGTATTACCTCCATATATTAATCAATTATCACATAATTATCTTATTATACATTATTAATAAATTATAAAATTAATCTAAAGCCAATACTGACAGCCGTAATCCAATTTTTAATCATAATCTTAATATTCTGAAAATGCCACTTCCGTTTTACGGAACCTAATTTAATTTAAAAATCTATACAATGTTTAATTATATAATTATACTGCTTAGTAATAATTTTGATGCAAATTAATAACTATTGTTGTATTGCATTGTATTAATATTGTTGTAAATCGATTAATAAGTTGCTTGTGTAAAAGTATAAAAGCCAGTGTCCGCCATTTTTAGAGCATTATTAAACTGTCTGCTGATAACATAACATCGCGACGTTTATTTATCCCTGTGCCGTGTACACACGAAGGATTGGCTATATAGTCTCTGCGTGTACACTATATTTAATTTTCCAATTGTTTGATCTTAGTATATTTGGAAATTATATATATATATATATATATATAATATATATATATTATATATATATATATACACGCGTCTAATTTGATTTATCAAACAATTAATAATTTTTGCATTATATATTGTCTTTAAATTGTTGTTGAATAGTTAAGTATTATTTATTTTTACAATAAAAAAAAAGTGTTGTTTCAGCGGATCATTGCGCACATATACAGTACTGCAAACATTATCACGATGAACTTATGTAAAACTACGAAATGCTATTAATAGTTGTTCTTTGCTAATTACATGGGTAATTATTGGCAAAAATAGCGAAACGGATAATTTGTGAGATCGTTAATTTCCGTTCGTGCGACCTCGAGTCCTACGTATTGTTCCTTGTTTCCAGATATGTATTACCTACGCTTGTTACGCACGGAAGGAATAGCGGTAAGTAATGGCAATTTACGTGACGTGTGCCAGAATATTATAATTGTTAAACAGCCTAGTTGCAAGTTTTGTACTATTAATGGGTATGAAAACAATGATACCGATTTGATATGTTATGTTGACTTCTTCGATATAAAGGCGGCTTTCCAGAAGAACCCACCTGTCTTAAGTAATTACTCGTCCATCTAACTGCATTCTATTTTTTAGATATTTTTTTCCATTCTAGTTTATTCAAGTAACTTTTGAAAAACAGAAGAAAGAAATTACACGGAGATGCAAAGAAATTGGAATTTACTTTGCAAAGCTACGGACGACAGCTTGTTCTTAGTAAAAATCAACAAATTACCGAAGAATTATAATAGTTCAAAGCGGTAATCCAAACGATAATAATTCACAAGTTATCGATCTGATATTTTTTCAATGCAATTACACAAAGCCAAGATTTACCATTACTTTATAAGGAAATGTGATCTAATTTTATTGAATCGGGAACAGTTGGAACGACCTCTTTTGTTTGTTTGGTTTTTGATACATTAAAAATAGTTACTTTAGTGTGCTTACAAAAGATTAAAAGAGAAGACTATTTAATCAATTGTGTAATAAATATAAATTATATACTAACCATGCCAATAGAGACATTACAAGGCATGACATAAAAATATTAACATAAAACTTTAATAGCATCGTCGCACCATGATCATTGAATCAAGATTATTATAAAGTATTTATCATGTGATATATGGACAATCTTGTTTGCATAACAAATGTCATGACTTTAAAACATTCCACACAAGATATACTCAACAAAACAGAACACAACTTATCACCGTAAATTTGTAAGCCTACGACTAGCTCTTCTTTGTAGCAAATAAGACTCTAGGAAATAATAATAATAATAATTTATTTATTTGCCATAATGTTTACATTAAGAGTGTTATGTTAAATAATAGTCCGGTCAATCTAGACATTCAAAGTTACATAAATTACCATCCAGCTAAGAATACTCAAAATAGTTCAAAACATGATTAAAAACAACATAGAGAAATTCCGAATCATTTTCGTGTATGGAAAAAATATTATTAAAGGTCAAAGTCAAAAAATGGATTTTTTCGTGATTTTCACAAAACGGTTATATGCCATATAGACAATTATGTGCCATATAACCGCTTACTTGAAAATTATAGTGTTATGAATGAGACAATTCGAAGGAATAAATCTCGACATCATATTGGTGTTTAGTTAGGAGCGCTGAATTATCTAGATTGTTGATTTAGATACAGACGAATTTAATAAAAGCTTGTAGAACAGTAATTTTACGTTTTATTCGTGAGCTTTGTGTCTTGATGTGTCCTTCAATAATTTTCTAAATCTATTACAATAATTTATTATTTAAATAAATATTTTAATAGAGTGACTGAATACTCACAAAATATCTTTGTTATATCGGGTTCTACGTACCTGTAAAGAAGATAAAACGTTAGTAAATTGTAAAAAAAAACAATGTATCTTTACGTAACTTACTTAGGATGAAAGAAAAAAAATCTGTGACAAACAGACTGAATTGCCAAGTTGTTGTAGAATATATGAATCTCACTCTTTATCACATCGACAATGTTTGGAATTTATTCCAATTCCATTCAGCTCAAGCAAAGCTTGTAGCCAAAGCTATTTGTGCGAAAGGTTCTTTTACGAAAAGTACATTCTCAGAAGGAAATAAGAATGGATATTATGAACTCAGGCGCTATATGTATAAGCAACTCGAAATAAATAATAACGTATGAAACGGTACAATAGGATAACCAACCAAAATAACCTACAAGGAAATATTTTTTCAATACATTTGCTCAAAAAGTATATGTCTCCATGTCTTTAGCGCAAAGAATGTTATGCATTATCGCTCTAGTGCGTTTTGTTTTTCCTATGTACGTAACCTCCAAATAAATAGACGTTTTTGAAATAAATCATAAACTTAACTCAGTCGATGACAATATTTAAATCGCCCTGCTGATATTCTGCAGTTTTATCATCGCACTACGACTCGACTCAAATATATCGATTAAAGCTAGCGCGCACTACGATTTTTTACCGCGCGATTTTTTTATCGCAGAAATGCAGCATATGAGTCAGTAAAGCAGTGCGCGCACATGAAAGTAAAAAACCGCCGCGATTTAAAAATTGTGATTTGTCACAATTTGCTGCGACTGCTCGCGGCGTGATTGTCGCGTAGCTAAAATGCAGAGTATGGAATTATATGGACCCGCGCACACTGCGTTTGTAAAATCGCGGGCTCGCGGCCGGCCGGCTCTTCATTCGTATTCCGTCCGTTCAAGAATAAACATGTCAGCACCTGCATCTTCAATGGAGTCTTCGTCTCCAAAGGTCCAACAATTCTCAATAATCTGTCAAAAGTTAGAATTTTCATTCTATAATAGTTAAAGAATTTTTTAGGATACATCCGAAGATTATGGTATTTCTTATAAAAAAAAACCATTGATGATTCTGTCTGATGTGAAGGGATGAATCCAATACTGGCGGTTTTTATTCTTTTTTCTTCTGATCCTCTTAAGTAGTAAATAAAGACTAGCAACTTCTACGAAATTCATGGTTCAACTGAGCAAAAGTCACAGATTTTTTTATCGCAGTGCGCGCGCCGAACTCTCTTGCGATATTTTGAGCGTGATTTTAAAATCGTGTCGCAGAAGTGAAAATCGTGGTGCGCGCTAAGCCTTAAAGCCGTACGAGACTAATTCTCTTTATTAATCTGTCAAATTCGATGAGAGAACTGCAGTATATACAGCGTCAAATACTCGTAACGTAACACACATTGATATTTTTCAATAAGTATGTGTTGCCTTAACTACTTGAGGCTACATATAGACTTGCATTTGACAGTTATAATTCCATCTAAGGGTGATAGGGTGTATGAAACTGTATGGACTAATAAATATAAAGAAGGTTAATTTATAAGACCCATTAGGATCAAGTGGAGTACACAATATACATTGGAGTTATACATGACATTAAAATATTTAGTTTTTAATCCTTAAACCATATATTATACTATTCTATTTTCAACACAACATTTATACCGATATTAAAAAGAGGAAGGATTTGGTTTTCTTTGTCATGTTTGAAGTTATTCAACTTATTTTAATGAAAGTTAGTAAAGCGATACTTTGAGGTCTAGATAAGGAAGGATATAGGTCAAATATCAATTTATTACGAGGAAAATATCTTTTTCCTGTGGGAACAACCAATAAGAAACGGCTGAATTGATTCCGCTACGGGAAACGGATAGGGCAAAATCCTATATAACGCGGGCGAAGCTGCGAGCGGAAAGCTTGTTTAAGCATTATGAAAGTTCAACTTGAAAATCCTTGTTACTTTGCCAGAAGTTGTGGCATAGGGATTAAACCTAAAAATAGATTTAATGCAATTTGAAATAGCACAACTGATTTTTTTTTCCTCAGGAGAGGAGGCTGAGAATCCATCATGGATACCAACGCAACAGGCAAGCAGGGATGCGTTGATTATGTCGGACTCCCTCAGGAGAGGGCACGTCAGCGCTGCCCTCCGAAGAGGATATATGCGCGAAAAAAGGCTCGGTACGCCAAAGTGGGTCCGGCCTTGAAATGATGGGGCCTACTCGTACATGTGCAGCAAGCTGCGAAGTATGGACTAACTAAGGGATGGCGGCGCAGATGCCGCCACTCGCAAGGCTTGAAGAGCCAGCGTCAATGAGTCGGGAGGGTCAGAAAGGACGTGCCTGGGTCGACGATGTTCTGTATTACGCGGATTGACTGGGAGCACAACTGATTCTGTTATAGAGAATATACAATATATAAAGCTGTGCAATCCAATTCCACAGGGATGGGGTTGATACAACCTACTATTGTTTGTCACTGTATTTTCACTCATGTGTAATGTGATTCGAGTTTATAGAAAAAGTAATCTTATCTTTAAAAATCGTTTTTCATTCACTCTAACATCATTCCACGGGAATATAACAGCTAATGCATTATTCGCATGTGCCCTACTTTTAAACAACAATAATGCTCTCTAAACAAAACTTGAAAAGTTCAAAATAAACACCATGTTGCTCCAAGATAATCAATCAAAACGTGACCTCCAACCGCGTAAGTGCAAACACTTGTATACGAATATATAATTACTTAATTTTGATAATTGCGGGTCTGGTAATAAAATATACATTGGCATGACCTTCGTCGAGACACTCGGCCGATTAGCCACCACGATAATTGAATGAACATTACTTGGACCAGCGATTTGACTGATACAATTCGATCGCTAGCCTTTAAATTATAGTTAGGCTGTCTGAAACAATTGCATTATGTTAGACATAGACATTAAAACAATTTGGAGTCCGGTTATTATTAGGGATGGGTCAAATATTCGTTTTAGGTTCGATATTTGGCAAGTTTCCAGACTAATCGTATTCGATTGACTGACTATTCGGCTATGTCTTGGTGAGTTATGTCCAGTAAAAGAGTGTTCAAAGTTTGTACAGTAATTAATACTATATGATTAATCACGTCTCACGTGGTGAAGAGTTTTAAATGTGTTATATTTATATATACAAATATAGATTCTCTTCTCTTCTCTTCTTAATCTAGGACTAGTATTAATAATTTGTTAAAGTATAGTTTAGTTAATTTTAGTTATTGTCCCATTTAATTAAATTAATTAACACGAGCCTATAGCATTATTTTCACTGATAACACATTGAAAAATATCATATTTTATAGCTGCAGTACAATTATTAGCTGTACTGAACTTTTTATAATTAAATATTATGTTGTTATATTTAATTACAATCAAAATATATATCCGGTTTTTATTAGTAAGAATATACTGAATATTTGGTTCGGAAAAGTTACAACTTATATTCGGCTAATCTCTAGTCACTATTCGGTGTTTTGAGGCATTAAGCTGGTATTAATATATGGCAGTATTTTTACTAAATACCTTCAAAAATACCAATAATGGTATAAAAATGGAATCATTGGAATCATAGTTTTAAAATGGTGTCTCACACGACGTAGTTCAACTTTACCTGTATGTCGGATTGACATCGTAGCTCCAATCCGCCTGTTTCTACGGTTAGTGCAACCTGATCATAACGTCAGCAATATAATTCGTATCTCGTTACACATTCATATGTTTTTTTTTATGAATATAATAGTTTTTCAGGCATTTGCAACCTGGAAAATGTTGTAAATGCCTGAAAAGCAAAAATGTTATAACACCATTGTTTGTAATATTATTATTACAATTAATTAATAATCTGAGATATTTATTTACTATCATTTTCGACACACGTCTAATGTTAAGGTGTCAAATGAATTCGCGTGTTAAAATATGCGCGTTCACGGACTGAAAGCATTATGTGCTCAGCTTGTTTTGTGTGAGCAACATATTTAGGTTCCGTAGTGTTTATTTGTGTGTATGTAATTTTACGTATTACACCTTTACTTAGTCACGGTATTTATATTAATCCAAACAGTAATTAGAACATAGGTAGATATATAATACATACGTATGATGACTTATATTCAAAACATACATAACAGCTTTTTATAACAGCACAAATTACAGAAGTGCCCCCTCATACTTTTTGTGGATATTATAAAAACTGAAAATGGTTTTTAAAATAGTATTGTATTTTATATAGTATCTTTGCTGTGTGTTTGAAGGAGTGTGTCTGTGTAATTTATTTTCTAAAATGAATGTGTTACTTTAATTTATGTAATAGGCAGAGACTGTTCTTACGAAGTTATTTTAAATTCAAACATCCGTTGTTGCTATTTACTGTAGAAAATATAGTCTGTATATCTCTGTATGGTTTCTTAGAAAAATAAAATAATAATAAAAAAAATAAAAAAAGCTCGTTATGGAGCGCGACCTGTCATATGACTTATTCTACGAAATGCTTTACACATTTTTTTTACAACATAGTAAGCCTTTTGCTTGCCAATCGTGTCCTTTAAATGTCGTGCAACGTAGAAAAATTTCAACTATAACACCCTTTCATCTAAGCCGTAGGGCCCTTATGACCAAGAGTTAGGTTGAGTTTATTCGGTATGTCATCATGATCGGTTTGGAGTCTTATATATTCACTGTGGTATTTGGTTGCAGTGGTATCTATGGGGATTCTCAGCCTCTCCTCTTCAGAGGGAAAAAATCTATTTTGACTAAACTCTCAAATGATGTTATAGGACAATGTGTTGTTATAGGACGATGTACAAGATGTCGTTATAGACTAAAATAATTTTATAATATGGTCTTTTAAGAAATAACACATGTTACTACCCTTTGTGTTCTCGTCGCACTAAAACTGTTTTTTTTTAATTATATAGAAGAATAGGCTTCTAGTAAGTAGGTACGCTCCATCGCTCTTTTATCTGCGTTTATCTTCAAGTAAGATTGTTAAGTGCCAATTGTAAGGTAATAAAATAAATTAAGTATCAAAGACGTGTTTCAACGTGTTATAAGGACTTTAAGATATGTCGCGCAGACCTTGGGACAAGTTTTATTAAAATGAAAACAAAATAAAAGGAATGGGGACTTTTAGGTTGCAACATTTCGCGCTCCGTTACGAAGTTTGTGAAACCGTCTATGTGAGTTTTATATGTACGCTATGCTTATACATCTGCGTAGAGATGGAAATTCCTATTACATGAACTCATTGTGTGCCTAATATGGAAATTATGGAGTTATCAATTAAAAGTTATTAACAATTAAACATTGAAGCGAAAAGATTTTTGAATCACACCTAACGGGGCCTATTTAACTTGCTCTCGGTGTATCCTGCCAGCAACAGGCTCAGGTTACTCCTCACCACTGACTACATCTTTGAACGCCATTTTATGATTTCCACATCGATCTGTGGAACTTCTTCGAGGAGGTCTATATCTAATAGTTTCTTAGCTGAGATGATGACGAAACATTGAGCAAAATAAACAAATGTTATTTTTAAGTGTGAGTAGCAAACAACGCTGTAATGAAAATAAGATCATTCATTAAAAAACTGTAATCACAGCTACTCTCTCAAACGACATTGGACGTTATGAGATGTAATTGAAAATAGAAAATCAATTGAACGGACCTAAGAAATTACAACAGCGTTAAGAAACCGTACATTGTTCGACGCAAAAACAGAAACGTGACGAATTTGCGAAATGATATCGTAATGTATAATGTGATCCGATCCAATGCATTATAGTTTTGTTATTAATTATGTTTTATAGGATAGGAAGTTACGCGGATCAGCTGAACTATAGGTCATTGTGTCTGTTCATTGTTGTAATTAAACAGTTTTCGTGACTAGTCATAATAAGAGCTTTGTTGGCGGACATGTCGAATTTATAACCGCGAATTTTGGGTTACCAGATCAAAGATTGAGGTTCTGCTTTTAAAATAGCCCTGACTTTTGCCGAGGGAAATAAAATATGTAAATTATATATTTAGGCTTATTTAACATATCGTGGTCAAAGTTACTGATATTATCGGCCATAAAATTATCGATTAGTGGCGTCATACGAATGCTTGCTTGAATGGGAAGTATGATAAATATGTAATTTACTTGTTTAGTTTTATAAAGTTGTATTAGTTAGATTTATCGAAAATAAGATAAGAACGATACACTTCATTTAATCGACTAATTCTTTGTTGATCTCTGTTAAAAACAACATGGCGACTTACCTACTGTCTACTTCTTAGACATTTACGTAAAGGCTATAAATATCTCCCACACTTCACTGATACTTTGAGAAATACTGTACTATTTGCAGATGACACTTCTTTAATATTTAAGGTTGACAGAGGAACCGGCAATACTGACGATGTAAATAGTACTCTTTCTAAAGCATTGCACTGGTTCACGATAATAATTTATCTTTGTAACGTTGTGTGTACATGGTTATATTTTTTCTATATAATTTTATAATCTAAGCAAATAATTAACTTATCAACGAAACTCATATTAACTTATCAACTATATAAGAAACAAATAATATTTAGCTTACCTAATTAATATTTACAATAAATTTAATTAAAAACACAATTTAGATATTTCCATACATAATTAATAAATTGCATAAAATTGGTCGAAGTGATCTGTGACTGGTAGTTTCTTTGCTAGCTGCTATTGTTCGCGTCCGGCTTACGCGGATCCCTCCCCGCGTCTCGCCTGGTCAGGCGGACACATCTACTTTGAATGGTCACGGGTGAAGACGATCGCAATTATCTATCGCGACATAAAACGTCGATCGCCCTAATTTTATAATAAGTATAGTTTAGAATATTAAACTCGTTATACTTAAAATAGTAGTAAAGTGCTAGTTATACGGATTCCCCATTTGGGGATCAACGTACGGGTTAAAAAAAGGGGTTTTGAACCCAATTCTGCACACGGCCGATATCCACACCTGCCCCTAGAATAGGCTGGTGGGCACCAGTCTACTCCAGTCTACTGCCCGCCTAGTGACACCGACTGCCCTGGATGCGCATAAGAAGGGAAGTGCCGATAGTGGAACACCAATTAAGCGGCATAGCCCCCACGACACACTTTATAAATAATATATATATATATATATATATATATATATATATATATATATTATATATAATATATTATATATATAATATATAATATAAATATATATATATATATATAAATATATATATATATATAAATTATATATATATTATATATATATATATTTAATAAATTATAATTTTGTTGACGTTAGGTTTTTTATATCCCTCCCCGCCTCAAGCGTCGCAGACGATTGTGGTGAGGCTAGAACGTCACATCTTTAAAATCCCAATAATGTATAAAATTTTCATTACCAAATGTAAGAAAAGAAGATATTATTGTTAAAATGAATAATAAGTGGTAGAATTGTTGAATTCACTAAATTCTTGGGTATTACATTGGATCCGACTTGCAATGGGATCCACATATTGAGACCCTTATCAAATAGAATAAGTTCTGCAGCATATGCTGTTTAAAAAAAATAAATACAACCTTACAGCTGTGGTGCAACGGCAAGACTAAATTTACTTTAGCATTTCACAGTGTTATGCCCCCAAATGATCCCCCCAAATGATTGTTTCCCAACAGAAAGGCCCCTAGTGCCCGGCGGTACCGGAGGCCGTGCCGACGGCGACGGACGTTGGTACGGTGCCGGTGCCAGGGGTGCTAAGAATCCCCGGGCGGCGGACATTAGCCGTCGAACGACCTTGGCCCTGGCAACATATAACGTACGCACACTGCGGACCGAGGAGAAGCTGCTGGAACTGGAGAAGAATTGAGCGAAATTCGTTGGAGTATTGTAGGACTATCCGAAATCCGAAGAGAGGGTGAGGATACGATGGTCCTGAAATCCGGCAACCTGCTCTATTTCCGGGAGGGCCAAAATCTGTCCCAAGGTGGTGTCGGGTTCATTGTCCACAAGTCTCTCGTAAACAATGTTGTACAAATCGGAAGCGTGTCGAATAGGGTAGTGTACCTAATACTCAGAATCACCAAACGGTATTCGTTGAAGGTCATTCAGGTGTACGCCCCAACTTCGACGCGGCCGATGAGGAAGTGGAAGCAATGTATGAGGATATTTCTCGGGCAATACATGCTTCTACAACTCATTACACCGTTGTCATGGGAGACTTCAATGCAAGGCTGGGCAAGCGGAGTGATAATGAGCTGAAAGTGGGGCAATTTGGAGCTGGACACCGGAACTTCCGTGGTCAAATGCTGGCCGATTACATGGAGAGAGAGGGACTCTATATGATGAACTCTTTCTTCAAAAAACGACCACATCGTAAATGGACCTGGAAAAGTCCGGATGGCGTGACAAAAAACGAGATTGACTTCATCATGTCGACTAAGCCTCGGTTATTCAATGATGTCTCAGTGATCAATTCACTGAACACAGGCAGTGATCACCGCTTGGTAAGAGGCACATTGAATCTTAATGTTAAAGCCGAACGGCATCGTCTGATGAAGTCTACGCTCCGTCCAGACGCCAACCAGATCCAAAACCCCGAACTCTTTCAACTTCAGTTGCAAAATCGCTTCGATTGCCTAGAGGACTGCACGGATGTGGACACTTATAATGACAGGGTTGTGGAAGCTGTCCGTACGGTGAGTTCACAGTTTTTCAAACCCCGCCGTACTACGAAGGGAAGCAAGATCTCGGAACCAACTCTCAACCTAATGGAGAAACGGCGTACGATGGACCAGCAGACCTCTGAGGATGCTCGTCGGCGACTCAACAAACAGATCTCGAAGTCTCTTACTCGCGACATACGCCAATTTAATACTGAACGTATTAAAGAGGCAATAGAGCGAAACAAAGGCTCCAGGTGCTCGCAAGAGATCTGTCACTGGGACAGAGTCTGCTGACGAAGCTGAAGACAGAGGACGGCAGAGTCGTCACATCCCGACCTGAGCTTATGGCCGAGATCGAACGCTTCTATGGACAACTTTACGCGACGACGCAACCACCTGTTATTCAGGCCTCAGACCCTAGAGCCAAATTAACCCGGCACAGCAGCGAAGACATCCCGGACGTCAGCCTGTATGAGATTAGTGTGGCTCTCAAGCAGCTCAAGAACAACAAGGTGCCGGGTGATGATGGAGTTACAGCCGAGCTACTGAAGGCAGGCGGACTACCAGTACGAAAGGCCCTTCAGAGACTCTTCAACTCCGTCATACTCGATGGCAAAACGCCTAAAGCATGGCACAGGGGCGTGGTGGCACTGTTCTTTAAAAAGGGGGATAGAACTCGATTGAAGAACTATAGGCCCATCACGCTCCTGAGTCATGTTTATAAGCTGTTCTCGAGAGTCATTACGAATCGTCTCGCGCGCAGGCTTGACGACTTCCAGCCTCCCGAACAAGCCGGATTCCGAAAAGGCTATAGTACCATAGACCACATACATACGCTGCGGCAGGTTATACAGAAGACCGAAGAGTTTAACCTGCCACTATGCTTGGCGTTTGTGGATTATGAGAAAGCCTTCGATTCCGTCGAGACATGGGCCGTGCTTCAGTCTCTCCAAAGGTGCCGTATAGACTATCGATACATCCAAGTGTTGCAGTCACTGTACAAAAACGCGCCACAATGTCAGTCCGTCTTCCGGACCAGAAGTCGAAACCAATACACCTCCAGCGAGGTGTCAGATAGGGCGATGTGATTTCGCCGAAACTGTTCACAGCTGGGTTGGAGGATGTGTTTAAACTTTTGGACTGGAGAGGACTGGGCATTAACATCAACGGCGAGAACATGACGCACCTTCGCTTTGCTGATGATATCGTAGTCATGGCCGACACCATGGAAGACTTGGGCATAATGCTCGAAGACCTCAGTAGAGTTTCACAACAAGTGGGTCTTAAAATGAACATGGACAAGACGAAAATCATGTGTCGAATCACCATGTAGCACCCACTCCTGTGAAGGTTGGAGGCTCTACACTGGAAATTGTTGACGAGTACGTTTACCTGGGACAAATAATCCAACTAGGTAGGTCCAATTTCCAGAAAGAGGTAAATCGGCGGATCCGACTCGGCTGGGCAGCGTTTGGGAAGCTACGCGGCATATTCTCGGCCCACCTACCGCAGTGCCTCAAGACGAAAGTCTTCGATTCGTGCGTGTTGCCAGTGATGACATATGGAGCAGAAACCTGGCCACTCACAATGGGCCTTATAAGGCGGCTCAAAGTCACACAGAGGGCAATGGAGAGGGCTATGCTCGGAGTTTCTCTGCGTGATCGAATCAGAAATGATGAAATCCGCAGAAGAACCAGGGTCACCGACATAGCCCGAAGAAGATTGCGAACCTTAAGTGGCAATGGGCGGGGCACATTGCTCGCAGGACTGACGGCCGTTGGGGCGGAAAGGTCCTGGAGTGGCAGGCATATGCTGGACACCGCAACGTTGGTAGGCCTCCCACAAGGTGGACCGACGATTTGATGAAGATCGCGGGAAGGCGCTGGATGGTTGCAGCGCAGGACCGATCTGCGTGGAGATCCTTGGGGAGGCCTATGTCCAACAGTGGGCGTCTATTGGCTGAAATGATGATGATGACAGTGTTATGTTCTATGGTTTACTAATCGTATTATGGGGGTCGGCTGCTAACAGTATTAGCAATATTTTATTAGATAATCATATAAAACATATATCGTTTTCATTGACATTAAATAAAATTGACGATAACAAATCTTACTTTATAGCCCCTGCAGTTAGAGAATGTTACGGAAAACTTTCGGCTGTTTTGGCTACTCAGTAAGTCAAATGGCACAGTATGCTTCATATATCTTCCGTTATAGGTGTATAGGGATATTTTGCAACTTGCTTACGCACTCGACGCCGTCGAGTCTCGTCGTTTATGAGCTCATGCGATAAACTTTGCTGGAGCCGTTGCAAAAACAGGATCTTTTTACCAAAACATTGAATAAAATATGTAATATTAAGTTCTCATCCTTTGCATGTATATAATTTATTTGTATTAAAGCTAATTTCTAGCCGGCCATTATGGTGTAAGGCTTAAAAACCTGAAAAAATAAGCTAATTTCTCAGTCTAATACACTTGTAATTGTAAACAAAGACATATCATGAAAATTATTACCTGTGTCAGGTAATGATTTTTACTCTAATGTCGAGTTCATTAATTGTTAATCAAAGTTAAATTAAAATGTCATTTCGTAAAGCGTTATACCGTTGATGTGTGGAATATCTATCGAATATTAACGTTACTTGTTAACACATTACAAAATTTTTGCTTTGTTAAGCGTTAAATTGTCTCTTTTTATAATATTTAATGTATGTTAAAGTTAATCGTAAGTATTTTATAAAAATTTACTTGATCCAAATATTTCGCAAATTGGTACCATGATATTATCTCAATTTATAGGTATAATGTTGCATTTTAATATATATGAAGTAAGTATAAAGAACATTATTAAATTTATGTTTGCCTTGGACACTAAAGGCCAGTCAATTTTCTAAGGTAATGGAGGTCTACCAATAACTTGTGTTGTAGCTACATTGGCTTTACAACTATAACAGATTCTTCACTCACAAATCATCATCCCTACATTACTAAAACAGAGTCGCTATACGCCGTTTGTTAGTTCCTATGTATGCTTAGATCTTTAAAACTACGCAACGGATTTTGATGCGGTTTTTTAATAAATAGAGTGATTCTTAAGGAAGGTTTATTATAGTAGTATTGCAATATAGTAGAGAAACACTGATAAATTTAGAGGTTTCTGAGGAAATGTGATGTCGTAAATAAGCACGTTCTTTTTCGCTTATATTGCAAAAACGCTGGATGAAACCTACGAAATAGACCAAAATAATTAAGAACAGTATTGTCCACCTTAAAAAGTTCAACAAAATAGTTCGCGATGGTATATGTTTATCTCTTAGGGATAACCCACCGTCCCGGGATGGACCACGCCCCTTCCGTGGCCGGGGGGCGTCGTCGGTGGAGGAGACCGGGGGAGGTAGTGTAGCCTCCCCCGAGGAGGGCTCCCCTCTAGGCAGGGGAGCGGAGGCTGGGGGTTCCCGGAAGTGGCTTGATGTTCCCGGGGGCTCCCTTCATGCCTGAGGAAGGCCATCCCTGAGGTTTTTAGTGGGTAGGCCTCCCCTTCTGGGGAGGAGAGCCCCACATAACCGCCAGCTCGCCACAGCCGGGGTATGCAATTTAATGCATTTTCCTCAGGGAAACAAAAAAAAGAAAAAAAGGGATAACCCACCATAACCATTTTTTTATTGCACTCGTGCGAAGCCGGGGCGGGTCGCTAGTATGAACTAAATCTGGGTTCATCCTACTAGCGTCAGCCGATCAGATGAGTGTTGATACTAAATTTGTAAATCATCAGCATAGAAGTTGTAAGGCGAAGATAGCTATTTAGAAATTGTACAATTACCGAAGGTTTTTTTTTTTTATATATATATGTCTACTCCACGGACTCGTAGTCCGTGCCTTTTTTGAACTGTCCTCGTTTGGATCTACTACGTACTGTACGTACAGCGTCATATTATCTTATAATACTATTCCGTGACTTAACATTAACGTGAGTTGCGCAGCACTTACTTATCTAACAATAGTACTTTCTTATCTAATCAATACACTTAATTTCAATACTTTATACAATAAAATTAATTAATCTAATAATAATAAGCTATCCTAACATACATTAATAATTAAATTAACCCTGAAATGGTGTCGATTCTAGCGTGATTCTCTAAACCCAAAAACCAATCCGACAACAGTCCCCCCCTGTCATTTTGTATAGAGTATGACAAGGACAGACCGCCGCCACACTCAGCTCTAGGTTCGGAGAATGATTTTGTACAGGTTTCGAGATGATCGCACATTGTTGCACCTAGATGGCCCGATGGCTCTGATCGCCATTTTTTTATTATAGTCAATTACCGAAGGTTGCAAATAGTGAATGTGTGTGAATTTAGATATAATCTTTAATGAAAAATAATCTACCGTCATTCAAAAGGTAAATACGAAACCAGTTAAAGCTGTTGGAGATATGCTAATAGAACTAAAAATACATACAGAACACCAAAAGCGTTACTAAGATAAAGGATTGAAACTTCAATTATCAATAACATGGTCAATAAAAGAAAGAAGAATTACATTTAGAAAAGAGGAAGAACAATTAGAGAAGTTTGTGAAACGTACGACAGCGTGCAGAGATAAGGAACAGAAATCGTCTTTGAGGAGGCAGGTGTGGAAGTCTCATTTTATAATAGATATTAGGATAATACCAGGTAAGAAATAAGCAGTTGAGCTTTCACTATTCATTATATTTTATCTTTAAAAATATTTAACCAAATTGATACAAAATTCTGCTGTTGTGCTTTAACAGAACAGTAAAAATATATTATCTTGCAAACCGACATAAATATTCCTTTCCGATCAGATTGTGACATGACTTCCTTTATATACATAAAGTATATAAAGAGAATTTTGTATTGAAAATAAATTTCATAGAAAACTCTGAAAAGGGGACAGTATCGCAAGAGAACCTGCCCACACAGACCTCGTTTTCCTTGAGCAAATAGAATTCCGAGAAAATAATCCCAGAAATACGGTTCTATTGAAACATCGTCGAGGGAGTACGGAAAGTATTAAAGAAGTCTTCGCTTCGCCGGAGTTAGGGTGCTAATTACTTTATGTGTCACTTTCAGGTTTCTAGGTTTCAAATTAAGTATAAATGTCATATTTGAGAGCATTCGTCCTAATGTTGCTTATAGTAGCGAATGGTCTCGTAATACAAATGTAAAAATTTTACATAGTATCAATTGAGGATGATTCACATTTTAATAAGCATATTTAAACAACAAAATTAAATTGCATCATTATTATCTTAGGAATAATCTCGAAGATTAATTTCTGATTCTCGAGACTCATTTCGCAAATTTGAACCATAATATTCTGAAAGCCTTCGAATTACAGTAAGACTTTGTTATCTCAATTTAATGATATAATGTTGTATTTCAAAATATATTAAGTAGGGACAAAGAACGACACGAAATTGTTTATAGTGTAGATTCATCGACATTGTTATCCGACTTATCCCTCTTATTACAAAAACTTTCCAAGAACCAGGTTTAAACCAGAACTACTAAGTCTAGGTTTAATCGGTATTAAAGTTAAACCTCGGACTAAATTGCATTCTTATTACAAATCTCGAACCAATCAAGAACTATTTAGTACTAAGGATCGTCCCTGGTTTAATCGTAATCATAGATAAAAACAGCCAAATGTCATTATATCATTGAATCATTCATTCTTATTTGACGTAACGTTCCATTACACAAAATATTTGTTATGTTTAAAATGATAATATTTATTTTTATATTTAAGTACAGAGTTCAAAATAGAAATTGTTTGATATAAAAGTAAAGGTTATTGTAATATAACATCAAAATATAACGTTTTTATAGCACGAGAGGTTCCACTATTGTAAAATAGTATAACTGAGATTTTTGATTCAATGGACGTATGTACGAAAAAATGGAATGCGGCGCGCAATATTTCAAATTGCAGAAAATATTTTGTATCGTCGTTTTAGTTTGATGTGATTACAATTTAATTGTTGTGAGCCTTAACTTCATTGTAATAATTTCTGTAAAATAAATTAATATAATAAATTACAAAAAAAAAATGGAACAACAAAAGATAAAAAGGGGTAAAAATTGGAGTTCAGAAGAAAAGGTTAGTCCTGATTGTAATTGCAGTTTACGTACCTCCAAATATTTAAAAGTTTCATGCTATTATTAATATATTTAATATAAATGTTTTAAAAAAGAAAGAGTGGGAAAATGTTGCCGATAAGTAAGTTTTGATTGTTTGCATCCAATGAAAAGATTATTTCTTTTACCATGTTTGTTGTGAGGGTGATATAACAAGTGTATTCATTTCCTTAAATAGATTTAAAGAAATAACTAGGAAACTGGGAACTGTAGATTAAGTTGGCTTGGAAGAGAATGAAGTTAGCAGCCAAAGTCAATTTGTCCCACCACAATAAAGAAAATTATTTAACGGGAGGTGGTAGTAAGCCCCCATCGCCTTCTCCTGAAGACTAACAGATCATGGCAATTGCTCCTCACGACTTTGTCATGAATGTAAACGACTTTGACAGTGAAGTAATCAAATATTACAAACTAAGTGCTGCAGAACCTATTTTAAATATGTATGGTTAGATCCTATCACCTTTATACAAACAATTATAATAAAATATACTAATATGGAACTTATTTTCAGATTGTAACTATCGGCCTGCCTACCTTATAATTATTCAGTATATGATAGTATTAACTAGATGATTTGACAGCAATCTGTGATTGTTTAAACTGATCTCAAGAATAATATAGTTTTTTAATTTAATTGTAATGCTGTTTTGTGTTTTTGTAAATAAAAGGTATTTTATATAATTATAGCTTTCTTTATTTAATTTTACTAATGTCATATTTGTCAAACCTGATTGATAAATATATATGCTAATTTATCTCACATACTGCTATTGAATATTCAACAGTATAATAATAAGCTTTTATAACTAACTTAACATATACTATTCAAAACACATTAACACATCAGTTCTCTTGTCAGTGTCCCTTCTGGATACATAAACCTCATCTAACAATTTCCAGCTTTTTCTGTCCCTGGGATCTTAGCGCATAGGGGGCCGGCAAATTCTTGCAGACCATCTAACAGCATTCTGTGTGGTCTTTCTGTTTTCCTTTTCACATTCAGTCTGGGAGTACATTCAATGATATTCCTGGTCCATATATAATTTCCGTCTGTCAATACATGATCAGTTCATCTCCACTCCAATTCCTTGACCTTTTCCAAGATGACATCTAGTTTGGTAGTCTTCCTAAGCTCTGTAGTCCTTTTTTTGTCCTTCCTTTTAAAGTCCAACAAACTCTGCTCCATACTTGTTGTAATTTTTTATGTCAATATTGGAAAGTTGCATATATTGACCATTTTTGTATTGCCATCCAGAAGAGTACCATCTTCAAAATATCTTTTAATGACCAGTATCTCTTCCATACGCTTGTAATTCTCTTATCTACTTCATGTTCCATCTGGTCTTTAAAAGATATAAATAATTCCAGGTAAATAAATATTCAGTAATATATTTACCTGATACAATACACATATCAGATAACCAGGGTAACCACTATCGCCTAAAAGTACATTGGAAAATGCACCTGCCTCAAAACTTTGCTTCAAACGGCACCCCCGATAAATTCTTGAATCATCAAGACTTCCAGATCTTCTAAATCTATGATATCAATTGCGTTCATGTCCATCTTTAACGATTTATTTAATTTAACACTAAAAAGATTGCTGCGAAATCACAATACTTGCTGAATTTTGAGGTTAGTACCAAAGATAAACTAGGGGTCACAGAGGTTTAACTTTAGTACCATAGATGATCCGTGGACTAACGATAGTCTTCGTTTTGTAATACAATTTATTTGTGTTCATGATTTAAACATAGCACTAAACCTGGTACTATATTTAGTCCACGTTTTGGAATAAGGGGGAACGACTTCATTACGTTGATACGAAAAATTAATACCAAGCATCCAGATGTTTATATCTTTTTGATTACTCGCATTGTATATTTTGTCACATTATGTAGTATACCGAGAATAGAGTGTTAAAGCTGGCATTTCTATTAAGGCAATGAGGTTTTGTTGGGAGGCTCCTTACAACAATGTGCCTCATTTTTCTAAGACCTATCAGAGCTTAGCGTGAGAGAATGAAATAAAAGCGTAAGTCGATTAAAATTATTACTCTGTGCCCGCAATTTACTTTGATTGTTTAGTCAGCGAGGAAAATTATTGGATATATTTTAATTTTGCTCATTGTCGGGCTAAGTAAATTGGTTGGCAACAAAATCTCACCAAAAAATCTTATTTCTAAATATTTTAATTATTTATTATTTCAAATATATAGGTATCTTAATGAAAAACACCATATGTTGAAATAAGTAGTAAATATTAAATACTAGCTTTCTGCCCGCGGCTTCGCCCGCGTGGATTTCGGGATTGGGTGTATAGAGGGTTAAGGGTCATAGCTTTTGCCCACGGCTACATATACGCGGAAGTCGTTTATGGTGCGAAGATTTTATCGCGCTTCCCGTGGGACTATCCGTTTTTCCGAGATAAAAAATGCCGCAAAACTCCTCAAGAATCACTCTATCTATTGATGAAAACCGCATAAAAATCTGTGCAGTAGTTTTTGAGCGAAGCCTTTATTGCGCATCCCGTGGGATCTGTCGATTTTTCCGGGATAAAAAGTAGCCTATGTTACTCGGGGAGAATGTAGCTTTCCAAAGGTGAAAGAATTTTTGAAATCGGTCCAGTAGTTTAAGCGTGAAGAGGTAACAAACAAACAAACAAACACACTTTCGCATTTATAATATTAGTTGGGATTAAAATGACTTCTATCATATATTCATGTCAGTTAGTTTAAATCTGACACAGAATATATTGTCCATCAGGTTGTTACTGGGATTTTGTCTATACACAAAAAAATGTAGCATTAAAATCTTGTTTTTGCATTAAAAAACTAATTTGTCAACAAATTGATTCGCCAGGCTTCCCAGTGGTCAATATTTTCATGGTTCATGATCTTTTACTGTCTAAGAAAAGCGTTGTTAATTGTCATGCTGCGTGTCATTATTTTATGACCCATATTTGAACAATGGAATCAAGAACAGCCTTCAACTGCCAAATAGAGTACATGCAATAAATATCACCTACAGATATCTGAATGTGTATGTAAGTTTATAAATTATGACAATGAATAAAGTATTATAGCAGGAACGAAGATTATGCAAGAACTGTTTGACGCGTGTGTAGTACAAGGCTCTATACTAGGACCTTTCTTTGTCTAGGTTTATGCCCAATACATAAAATTATTTCATTCTTGATTAAGCATCTACGTATTAAACATATTTCACCATTTAACCTGTCATAGATTCAGTGCTATGTCGAACTATATATTGCTCTTGCTAATACAGTATACTAGATACTGGATACACATGCATTATTTCACTGTATTAATAGCTTACAGTTGTAATCTGCTTAATTGGAACTCAGTTTATGTTTCATTATTTGAATTTAGAAATTCTAAATCCCTGATCTATGAGTTAGATTATCTAGGACTATAATAAGTATTATTTCAAGGACTTAGACTCGTAATAAAATGCTTATAATACATTAGTGAAAAATACGATTATAGAATTTATATAAGTACCTACATTACAAAAATTCTGTTTTGATTCGTATTTTTAGTATTTTTCGTTTTACGTAAAAGTAAAACCTTTTTAAGTACTAAAAACTTCTAGTGCCCGAGCGCAGAATAAAAACATCCTTTAAGCCATTTTGAGAGGTTTTGAGAAAGCTTGCATCTTTTATGGACGTGTATAAAACCTACGGAAATTCAATCTCCAAAACTAGCTTCATCTTCACTTTATTTAAAGATAACAATACAATTAGATACTATCGGCTAACATAAACAATTTGAAACTAAACAAGTGCTTTTATGAAGAGAGGAATGTTTGTATTTTTTTTTTTAGTTTTAACATTATAATATTTAAGAACAATATTTCTTTATTATCAACGATTAATAATATTAAATTGGCTTTACTTTTGTCAAAGGAGTCAAAAGTTATTTCGATGTTATAACATATCAATTTGATCCGAGACCGAAATATCACCTCACGAATTTGTATATTCTCTGGAGTAATAACATTCGTAATCTCTTACATGTACATACAAATAAATTGTTTTCGTGTTTCCGTAGATACTCGTATTTACACCTAAATACTTTATTATTTATTTAACATACAATTATTTATTTCACTTGATAGAAAATAGGTGGAGCAGAAATTAGCTTAGATCACTAAGCAGCTTAGGCATTGTTTATATTACCTCTAAAACCTTTGCTTATCGGATATCTAGTATGTAGGTATACTAGTAATATAGTCTTTAAAACCCAACTTAAGCTTGCGATTACTAATTCAAACTATCAGTTAGTTTGTCAGACTAATATTTGGGTAATTAGAATACCTTTTGTCCACGAACCAATTAGTGCCGAGCATATGACGTAAACGATTGTTCCATAGATTCTATAGCGGACTATAATCTCGACAAATATCTACCTACTTTATTATTATGCGCGAAGTAAACACAGGAGGGGCTGAAGGTCACCCCATGACGCAGTAACTCAGCTAATACACTTTTTGGTGTAAATATTTGTCAGAGATACGACATCACTTTATTTTAGAAGCTTTCATAATTTCCAAGACGAGGTTTTCTTTGATTTTCTTCCACGATACAACTACATGGCTTAATTCATTGGATTAGAAATAATAATGATATATTAAGATAATTACCAGCTGACAAGTTATTTAGATGTTTATCTTACAGTGATTGGACATAACAAATAAGAATATCGTGTTTAGCCTCTAATGACGAAAGGGAAAATAATACGATACGAGTATGGCGAAGATAAAGCAATCGAGTTGCCCTTCTCATCATAATGAACATGGACCTTATCACATCGACATAAAGTATTTTCGATCAACAATTTCGATAACAGGTGTGCGTTCTGTACTTCGGTCACGTATAGGCTTATTAACAGTACGTTGTACGGAATACTTGAGATAGTGGCTTTTAATTAATAAATTGAGTCGATCATCTAGAGACAGGGTTGCCAGACGGTTTATTTAATAATATAACGTACGAGTATAGTCAATAATTGTGAATAATTGAGTACAAAAAAGCGGCATAAATTGGAACATTGCGATTAAAATTTTGCCAACACTGCAAATAGAAGAAAGAAAGAAGAAAGAAATACATTTATTTTGGACCACACAACGGAATAGGTAACAACAATGACAAAAACAATCAATAGGTACTTAAGGAAATACCGATGCGTGATACCAAAATTGTGGCAAGCTCAGTGTAAGCAGCAAGCGTAGCCTGCTGCACTGGTATTCTGCTTGCCACAGTGGTGACATCAGGCACGTGAAAACAATTCTTAATAAAATAGGTAGGTATATACAAACAATTATAAATACGCGGTCTATGCCAGATATACTGTATAATCTGTGTAATAAACTCAAAGGACAAATAGCCACGGCATGAAATTAAAAAAAAAAACAATTGATTTTTTTTTTTTTTTTTTTTTTTTTTTAGGATAGGCCAGCAAACGAGCAAACGGATCACCTGATGGTAAGCGATAACCGTTGCCCATGGACACCGCAACACCAGAGGAGTCACAGAATGCGTTGCCGGCCTTTTAAATGAATATGCTCTTTTTTTGAAGGTTTCGATATCGCATCGGTTCGGAAATACTGCAGGCGACAATTAATTCCAAAGTTTAGTAGTGCGTTGCAGAAAATACCTGGAAAAACGCACTGTGGTGCATACTCACTATGTTTGTTTCCTAAAACATACATACATACACTCACGCCTTTTTCCCACGGGGGTAGGCAGAGATTACGTCTTTCCACTTGCTACGGTCTTTACATATCTCTTTCGCTTCATCTACTTTCATAACATTCCTCATACATGCTCGACGATTGCGGGTACTTCTGACCTGGCCTTTTTTGAGGACACTTTCGATTTGTTCGAAATATGTTCGCCTAGGTCTTCCTCGTCCCGTATCTCCACTCACTCCAGCTTCATAAATCATTTTGGTCAGTCTACTTTCATCCATCCGTTCCACATGCCCAAACCACCCAAGCATCCCTTTCTCTATTCTTGTCACGATATCCTCTTTCAATATGTTTGTTTTAGGAAGTTATGAAGAAAAATCGACTTATATAATTTTATATAGTGTTATGTATATTGCGATTAAATTTCGTATAATTACAGACACTAAAATGTATAGTCGATATTTATTTACTAGCAGCCCTGTCTAGAGGCTTCCAGTATTGATTGGATTTTATTCTTGGTTTTTATTGATTTCTCTTTAATCGTCTATAATGAACAGTGGCAATCGAAATACCATTATACAGTTTTTCTAGACATTCGTAGAAATATTAATTGTTTTGTCAACGCATCCATATAAACGAAGAATTAGCAACTTTCAAACTCCGCGCGCAATGCTACGTCGAACGTTACTCACCCACATTTATTTTATTCAAGTTTTTACTACCGTCAACTTTGTCAATATATACGTCATTCATACTCATCAACGAAATACGCAATACATTATAACCATTGTAAAGCAACATTAATTAAAACTTTTCATCAAGAATTTCGGGTTTATTTTCCATACAAATAGACTCGCAAGTGTCTCGAATTGAAGACATAATTTGGCGACCGTGACAGGACACGGAATTCGAAGAAAAATAACTACAAAAAAAATACAGCGTCAGGACTATAGCAACAAAGCATTCAATTACAAAGACTTTGTCAACGCCACGCAGTGTTTATAGAATTCTTCCAAAAAAGCTAAGTGTCCATCCTTTACATCCATATACATACTAATACCAAACTAAAAATTGATTCTACTTTGTGAAAGTAAAGTAAGTACGTACATCAAATTTGCCTTGTCATTGTAGGTCATATTTAAGGTCGAGCATATTTGAATTAATTTTGCAATAAATCTTATGCAAATAGTTTTGAATACAACATCATGGCATTCAAAAGCTATTTATTTCTTTACGCATCAATATTTTTTTCTATAAATCTATAAACTTTTACTTTGCAAAATACATAGTACATACACATATTACATTATACCCACCCACAACAAATATCGTTCAATTTAATTTAAAATTTTATTATATTCCTTAATATCGTAATTTTTTTTATAGTTTAAAAACAGTGCTAGCAAGAATTTTCCCCAAAGAGAAAAATAATATTTTCCCTTACACACATAGTTAACATCTTTTGTGAATTGACATTTACCCATTTTTCTTCCGGCTATTCCAGGTGGTAACTAGAAGCATATTATTAACGTTCCGGTTTTTGATGTGCATTACCAAAATATTTCCTTGCTGAGACGCAGTAGTGAGGAGAGATAAATAGACAAGAAACATCAAAATCACACCTAAAGTGCAGCTAAGTGGAAAAGTGTTTTTGCTTATTTTTTGATTTGTTTCTTTTTTGTCAAAAGTGAATTTAAGTTTTTATTTTAACATTGATATATATATTTAATATTTCTTGAAAATGTCTCAACCAACTGGAAGTGATGTGGATAAATCTGTAGCGAAATACAAAGAATTATGTTCTAAACGTAGTTCAATCAAAGGACAAATAACAAAATTTAAAAATTATTTGTCAAGTCTATCCTCAATACAATTAACTAGTCATGAACTTGCTAAATTAACTCTTAAATTAACGAAATTTGAGGGTTTATCTACAAACTTTGACTTACTTCAGACTGAGATTGAGGTTATTAACTCTCAAAATTTAGATCATGAACTGAATGAAAGAGATTCTATTGAACATGATATTATTTCATGCATGGCAACTGCCAAGGGTATTATCGATGAGGCTGCAATCCAGTCTGATGTACGTCGCAAGTCGTTGGCGCCTGATTTTTCGTGCCACCATCACGATGCTGATATTGTTGGATTTAAACTTCCTCAAATACAAATTTCAAAATTTGATGGAGCTTATTTCCGCTGGCTGGAGTTTCGCGATACGTTTCAAACTGTTGTGCATAAAAATGATCGTATTTCTGATATCCATAAATTTCATTATTTGATATCCTTTCTTGAAGGAGACGCATCACGGGTTATATCCAATCTCGAAGTGTCATCATTAAATTATAGAGAAGCTTGGTCACTTCTGTGTGAACGTTATGACAACAAAAGATTACTAATCAATCACCATTTGTCGGCTTTATTCAATATACAACCGACAAATTGTGAATCTGAACGATCCTTAAGGTATATTGTTGATCACGTGACAAAGAATTTGCGAGCATTGGCTAGTTTGGGTCAACCTACAGACAAGTGGGACATACTTATAATATTTATGGTTTCGTCCAAATTAGACAGCTCCACATTAATGAAATGGGAAGAATTACGCAATTCTTTCGATGACGTCCCCACATTAGTTCAGTTTCACAAATTTTTAACTGATCGTGCAGATGTTTTGGAGGCTTTAAATCGTAACAAGTATAACAGTAATTCTAGAACGCCGAAAAGCACTCCTCGGTCTAATCATCCATCTTATTCACAACATACAAATATACATTCCAATAACAAACATAGTACAAATGCAAATATTAAAGTTCCCTGTACTACAAAATCTTTCACTAGCACTAATAAGACAAACAGTAATAATAATACATCTAATATGCCCTATAAAATAACTTGCATTATTTGTTCAGAGCCACATCGAATCTTCGAATGTGAAACATTCAAAAATAAAAATGTTGATGAAAAGTTAGCTGATGTTAAAAGGTACAATCTCTGCTCCAATTGTTTACGTCAGGGACATGATGTATCTGTGTGTCGTTTAGGGCCATGTAGGGAATGCAAGCAACGACATAATACTTTATTACACAATAATACTACAAACTCATCAAATAAAACATCCTTATGTTCTACTACTTCATCTGAGATATTAGCAACCTTTTCAGATCAACATACTAGTCAAATTATTCTGTCTACTGCTCTAATTGAAGTTTTGAACCCGTCGACAAATCAAAAAGAAACAGTACGCGCCCTTCTTGACTGTGGTAGTCAATCTTCTTTCATCTCGACGAACCTGAAACAAAAATTACAATTAAAACTAAATAAAACACATGACATTAATATAATTGGCATAGGCAATAATTTATGTAGCAAAGTTGCAGAAAGCTGTAATATACAAATTAACTCATTAAATACACCGTATAATGTTACCTTATCCTGTTTGGTGCTTGACGAACTGACAGGTGAGATACCTAAAATTCCCATTAATATAAACAAATTAAAATTACCTTCTCATTTAGTATTAGCTGATCCAACCTTTGCCACCCCCGCAGCTGTTGATATTATTCTTGGTGCTGATATATTCTGGGATATTCTTGAGTCTCAACAATATTCATTGGGGGATAGAAATCCAAAATTAATCAAATCAAAATTAGGTTGGTTAGTCGCTGGTCCTATACATACCAGCTGTTCAAAATACATCCAATGCAACACTACCACAACCACACCAATTCAACCATACAATCCAAACAATGATTTCAATTTAGCCAAATTTTGGGAAACTGAAGAACTTCCACAAAGACACATTTTAAACCATAATGAAAAACTTTGCGAAGAACATTTTATTGCTAATACGAAACGCTTAAGTACAGGTAGATTCTCGGTCAGGCTACCATTGCTTGAAAATCCAGATTGTCTAGGAGACTCATATCAGCTAGCTAAAAAACGTTTACTCAGCCAAGAGAAACGATTTCGCAAAAATATTAATCTTAAGCAACAGTATACAGAGTTTATAAAAGAATATAAGCTATTAGGTCATCTTTCAGAACTTGATAGTCCAATCCCATTTCCTAATTATTTTTTACCGCATCATGCCGTATTTAAAGAAGATAGCGAATCTACGAAAATTCGAGTAGTATTTGACGGCTCGGCTCCATCTTCATCAGGTATTTCGTTAAATGATATCTTGTTAGTAGGCCCATCTATTCAAAACAATCTTTTCTCCATCTTAATAAGAGCAAGACATAACAAATATTTACTCACCGGCGATATTGAGAAAATGTATCGCCAGGTTGAAGTACATGAAGATGATCGAAACCTTCAATTGATTTTATGGCGAGACGATGAATCGCAACCTATTAGAACGTACAAGCTAAATACCGTCACTTACGGGACCGCAAGTGCGAGTTATTTAAGCACTCGTTGCTTACATGAAGTAGGAAGAATGTAATGATTCACTAATAAAATTTATAATACAAAACGATTTTTATGTAGATGATTTGATAACGACAACAAACAGTGAAATAGAATTACTTAAAATACAAAATGCAGTTACAGAATCGTTAAAATCAGCTCAGTTACCATTACGAAAATTCAAAAGTAATTTACCAAATTTTCACCAACATACAGATCAAAATACAAAAGATAAACTTATACTAAGCGAGTCTTCAAGCACTCTTGGTATAGGATGGGATTCTTCAAACGATACATTACATTTTCTTATCAAAGCTGAATCCAGCACTGATGATAGATGCACAAAACGATTTATAATGTCTAATGCATTCAAAATTTTTGACCCTTTAGGATTGCTCAGTCCATGCATCATAATACCAAAAATGCTTCTTCAAGAATTGTGGTTATTACAAATAGGATGGGATGAAACCGTTCCCCAAAATATTAAAGACTCGTGGAACGAATTTTCAAACAATTTGAATCATTTAAGTAACTTAGAAATACCAAGAAATGTTTTTGTGATGAACCTGAATACACAGAGCTCCACATATTTAGCGATGCATCCCAATCTGCGTTTGGTGCGTGTGTTTACGTTAAGTCCATTGATAAACATGATAACATTACGATTAACTTGCTATGTTCTAAATCTAAAGTAGCTCCTTTAAAAACAGTTACCATTCCTCGACTAGAGTTATGTGCAGCTCTTCTCGGTGCACGCTTAGCAAAATGTGTTTCTGAAGCCATTAAATACAAACCTTCACGTGTTATTCATTGGTGCGATTCAAGCATAGTTCTAGCGTGGATACATTGCTCACCTAGAAATTTAAAAACATTTGTGGCAAATCGTATCGGTGAAATTTTAGAAATTACTGACCCATCTTCATGGCGATATGTACCAACATCCGACAATCCAGCAGATCTGATTTCCAGAGGTGTAAATCCAACCCAGCTTTCATCACTGGATCTTTGGTGGCATGGACCTAAATATCTAACTTTGAATGAATCTCTATGGCCAACACTACAAAAGAAAGTTAGTATCAATGACTTACCTGAAGTTAAATCACATTCAGTTATTCTTAATACTTTTTCACCAATTATTAATTTTGATAATTATTCTTCATTTACCAGATTACAAAGAATATTCGCATACATTAAACGATTTATCTACAACATTAAAAATAAAACTACAAAACGAACTGGTAATTTAAATATTGAAGAACTAAAAGACTCTTTTAACAGTCTCTGTCTTATAGCTCAACAACAATCCTTTGCAAATGAACTTAATCTACTTAAACTAAACAAACCCTTACCTAATAACAGTAAAATTTTATCTTTGTCACCATTCTTAGATAATCAACATTTAATTAGAGTGGGCGGCAGGATTCAAACTTCTACTTACTCATACGACAAACGGCATCCTATTTTATTAGATTCCTCACATACACTAACAAAATTATTATTTCAACTAGAACACATTCGTCAAATTCATGCGGGACCACAGCTCTTATTAGCAACTGTAAGAGAAATAGTTTGGGCTTTAAATGGACGACGTCTAGCACGTCGCACAGTGAACAACTGTGTCACATGCAGACGTTTTCAAGGTAAAACATTATTTCCTAAAATGGGAAATTTACCTCCACAACGCGTCACACCAGACTATCCATTTCTATCTGTAGGCACAGATTTTGCAGGACCTTTCATGATTTTAAATAGAAAGGGTCGTGGTTCAAAGCTTATCAAATGTTACCTATGTATATTTGTGTGTATGCGCTTCAAATGCGTTCACCTAGAAGCAGTTGGTGGGCTATCTAAAGATGATTTCATGATGGCACTTCGTAGATTTTTAGCTCGCCGGGGCAAGCCAGTGGAGATATTCTCTGATAACGGCCGAAATTTCACTGCGGCAGCCAAAGAGTTAAGTTTATTTTTGAAATCTCAATCAAATTCACTTTTAAACTTAGCTGCACAAGAAGGCATTAAATTTAATTTTATACCCGCGTACTCACCTCACTTCGGCGGAATCTGGGAAGCCGGTATTAAGTCCGCAAAACATCACATCAAACGCGCATTAGGTAATAGCCATCCAACCTTTGAGGAATTGCAAACTTTATTTTCACAAGTAGAAGCAATACTAAACAGCCGACCCTTATTTCCCATGTCTTCCTCACCCAACGATCTTCAGCCTCTTACCCCAGGACACTTCATCATAGGAAGACCGTTGACATCATATCCAGAACAATCACTGCTTGATTTTGAGCCGTTTAAATTGAAACGTTACGAGCGATTAGAGAAAATTAGACAACAGTTTTGGCACCGGTGGCAGAAAGAGTATGTGTCAGAACTCCAGCAGCGCCAAAAGTGGACGAAGAATAACACAACCCTCAATGTTGGTGATTTAGTCCTCATAAAGGAAGATCATTTACCACCTCTCTGCTGGCGACTAGGTCGTGTAATTAAAACATATCCAGGATCAGATGGCATCATCCGCGTCGTAGATCTCAAAACTTCTTCGGGTATTATTCGTCGCTCTCTAGTTCGCTTATGCCCACTACCGAAGCCAGATGACATCGATGGTTGAAAGAAGAGTCATTCAACGGGCGGGAGTATGTCAACGCATCCATATAAACGAAGAATTAGCAACTTTCAAACTCCGCGCGCAATGCTACGTCGAACGTTACTCACCCACATTTATTTTATTCAAGTTTTTACTACCGTCAACTTTGTCAATATATACGTCATTCATACTCATCAACGAAATACGCAATACATTATAACCATTGTAAAGCAACATTAATTAAAACTTTTCATCAAGAATTTCGGGTTTATTTTCCATACAAGACTCGCAAGTGTCTCGAATTGAAGACAATTGTAAACATACAAGTTAGATATGGTGGTTGACATACAGTGTTATTAGATCAATAATTCTCAGTAGCATATTTAACAACAAAATTAAAATTAATGTGTAATTAACAATACACAAAATGGTCCCACATGGCCGCTCGTGTATAAAACATTATAATTTTTAAAAATAGAAAATATTTACTTTTGCTTTGATTTTAATCCAAAAGGCCAGATTTTGGTTGTAATAGATTTTGAGAATTAGGTTGTTTTTTTCGTTTTTTACACATTATAACTCTGTCACAATAAATGTTCTCGCCTTCAAAACTATGTTATTAATCGTACTTAGTTTGATGTAAGGAATGCAGCAGTAAATCCCTATTTACAATTACTGCAATATTTACGGCATAAGTCGGTTAAATCTACTAATATGTAGAGAATAAACAATTTATACGTACGTATACTGGTTATGTGACAGTTTAAAATAGTGTTAATCATATTAGAATTATGAAAAATATTGTTTATCTGTTTTATTAACTTAAAATATGAATCGTATTTTTTATTTTGACTTACATTTCTAACATCAAATTTACCTAAAATTATGCAATTATATAATAAAACCATGCGTATTCAGGATATATGACTATTTGTATCTTTTAACACTAAACCGACCAATTCTGAGAAGTGTTATTTTGTTTAGTATTGAATTTTCACTGATAAAAGCCTCAACTCATGTTCCTCAGTCAGGCCTCAAAATACACAGTTCTACGCCGCCATTGTGTGAAAGTATTCAAAAAATGCAACTTAGTTGTGCATTCACCACTTTATAACATGTTCGCGATAGTACACTCCGCTATATTGAACTAACGGATCAAGTTCTAATCAAACAAGTTTAGATAAAGGCAGATTGTACACTTTAAGTCGAACTAACTACAGTTGACAATCCACTGGCACGCATGGTCCCGAAGAAAGTTAACACTTGTTATAAACAAATATTGAATGAACGAGAATACATTACTACGTATGTTTTTTTTCAAAGTTCTTTCATGCGGCTCCGCGGTCAATGAACTTGATTACGTGCATTTATTTTATTTAGTCTTTCATTTTCTAGGTTACGAGAAAGATATTACGACGGACTCGGACGTTCTAGGTTATACAAAATTATTTTTTTATGGTACCGATTTTATATTCAGATTCAGATTCAGATTTTTATTTGCTAAACATGAGCACATATACATTTGGAGAATATATATTGGTTCTTATAATAATATAGGTAAAGTTCATCATGTTTTACATATGTCAGCATGCAAATATTGTTTTCATGAGTTACAAAATTAATTTCGAGATAAATGAGAATGTCAATTAGGTACTAATGTCAATTAATATACAGAATGTCAATTACTTAACTTAAAATCGATGTCAAATTTAATAATAATATCTAATTAGGTACATGCACTTAATTTCAATTGAATTACATAATTGAATAACGATGTCAGATTTATTAATAATTTCTAATAACCTAATCTGAATTTTATACATATATGTCAAATTTGAAGAAATTTATTAACTAGTATAAATTACAAAATCATAATCATGTCAATACAATAGGAAAACTAACTTAAATAAAATTATAATTAAAATTAAATTGAATATTAATAAAGATCTTGATTAATAGTTGATAGATTTTATAATTTATCATTTAGAAAATCTTGCACACTATAATAACATTTATCTATCAACAACTTTTTTACTTTGGCACGAAATGTATTTCTATTTTCAGTTTTATATATTTCAGGGATCTTATTATAGATTTTTGGAGCCATGCACATGATACCTTTTACTAATAATGATTTTTTTACTAATGGGACTATAATTTTATCTCCTTTGCGTCGGGATCTATGTACCTTATCCGATAATGTCGAGAATAGATGTAAGTTATTGCGGACAAATAGTGCCACTTCTAGGATGTATAATGATGGAAGCGTTAAGATGTTATATTTAGTATAAAATGGTCTACAAGAGTCCGTAGTTTGCAGTCCAAACATGGCTCTAATACATCTTTTCTGTGACTTGAACGCAACTTCTTTATATGTAGAGTTTCCCCAGAAAATTATACCATATCTCAGTACAGACTCAATCATGCCATAATATGCCATAAGTAAAGCATCTATATTTACGGTCGACGCAAGCTTATACATGGCATAAGCTAGGCTACTAATTTTTTTGGTTAACTCTGTGATACGAGGGTCAAACTGAAAGTTCTTAGAACTGGCCACTTATAAACAATATAATAAAAAAGTAATTCTAAAATTTGAAAATAGAACTCTTTGCCAATATTACTGAGTATATATTTCATTCATTTGTCATTTGTTTTACGATTTGGCGGCAAATTGAAAATTGCCTGTGTCACGTCAACATGAATTTAACACGAGAAAATTTTCGTGCAATGATTTTTTATGACTTTCGATGTCATTTAAGTCAACAAGAAAGTTATGATAGACTACGATTGGCCTTTCACGATGAAGCCCCATCTCGTGCGACTGTTTACAACTGGTTTAATGAGTTTAAACGTGGTCGCACTAATCTCACTGATGCTTTACGTGAGGGACGGCCTTCTACGGCGACGACTGAAGATAACATCTGTGTTGTGCGGCGTATGATAGAGACTGATAAAAGAGTGACCTATCAGCAGATTCGGACAAGCTTAGGCATCGGTATGAGTCAAGTGCAGAAAATCCTCCACGAACATTTAGCGGTCAGGAAGCTTTGCGCCCGGTGGATACCTCATAATTTGACTGAGGCTCAAAAACTCCATCGTGTGGATTGGTGCCGTAAAATGATTGAAAGATTTAACGGAGGTGACTCAAATGCTGTGTTCGACATACTAACAGGTGACGAAAGCTGGATTTACTGTTATGATCCTGAAACCAAAAGACAATCTGCTCAGTGGGTGTTTCCTTTCGAGGAGTTGCCAACTAAAGTGAAGGAGATCGAAGTGCGGGAAAAAAAATGGTGGCCTCGTTCTTTGGAAGGATAGGTCATTTCGCAACAATTGTGTTAGAGGATCAAAAAACAGTTTCTGCAGAATGGTACACTACCAATTGTTTGCCACTTGTCTTGGAAAAAGTTCGTGAGAAACGACCTCGCAGTAGGATCCTCCTTCACCACGACAACGCCTCGTCACACACCGCCAAGCGAACGATCGACTATTTGGCGACATCAAACGTTGAATTACTGGGTCACCCGCCGTATAGCCCCGACCTCGCGCCTTGTGATTTTTATTTATTTCCAAAAATTAAAGAAAAACTTAAAGGAAAGCGGTTTATGAATGCTGAAGAAGCGGTGGCTGCGTATCGCGATGCCATTGAAGAGACCCCTAAGGACGAGTGGGCAAAATGCTTTTCCCAGTGGTTCCATCGCATGCAGCGTTGTATTGACGTGAATGGACAATATTTTGAAAAGATATAATAAAACTAATAACTGGCTAATGACTATCAGTTTTTGATTTTCTAAGAACTTTCAGTTTGACCCTCGTATGGGCTTTCCAGTCTAATTTTTTATCAATTATTATGCCTAGGAATTTGGCTGTTTCAACATTTTCAATATGAATATTATTATAGGATAAGTCGATATTTGATGTAGGTGTGTCACGTTGATTAAAGTGCATTATACTAGTTTTACTTAAATTAATTCTAAGGTTATTTTTCTTAAGCCAGTCTATTATATATGTCAGTGTATTATTAATGTCCTTATCATAAAGTAAAATATTATTCGATTTTACAGAAACTGTGCTATCGTCAGCGAACAAAGTCATCGGTTGATTAGTTGCCCTAGGTAAATCATTTATATATATGTTAAATAAAAGAGGTCCTATTACACTTCCTTGAGGTACTCCATATTTTACATAGCGCTCATCCGACCTGTAGGCTACTAAAGTTTTTGTTTTTCTATTTATTCTTGTTACCTCTGTCATTTGACGACGGTTACTCAAGTATGATTGCAACAACTGCAAGATATTCCCTCTGATCCCATAGGCGGTAAGCTTTTCAATTAAGAACTACTACTACTACTACTACTACGTAGATATTATGATCTACGTAGTCAAAAGCCTGGGTCATGTCACAGAATATAGAGCAAATTGGAATATTTTGGTCAACATTAGTCATAATATTATTCAAAAATTCATAGATAGCCATATTGATGGACTTATTGCGACGGAATCCTTTCTGTTCGTTGCAGATGATGTTATTACTTTCTAAATATGAACTGATTTCATTAGCATAGTATTTTTCAAAAATTTTCGAAAATATTGATATCAAGGCTATAGGTCGATAAAACTCCATGAGTTCTTTGTTTTCTTTTTTGAAGATTGGCTTAATAATAGTAATTTTTAGGTCTTCAGGGAATATACCAAATTGTATGGTAAGATTTACAATATGACAAAGATGGTGGCATATCAGTTCATTTACCGTTTTTATTATTTTCGTTGCAATTCTATCATAACCGACGCTGCTTGTATTTTTTAATTGCTTGATGATTGTATATATATTATGAGGTAAGCAAGGTGCCATAAACATAGAACGCAATCTTGGGTTTATATGAGATAATAAAACGCTATCACTCCTGTCTTCTGTTGGTTTAATTTTGTCTACAAAAAAATTATTAAAAGCATTGGCTATAGCTAAAGGTTTATTAATAATTTTATTATTTACCTTAATTTTAGTGATATCATTTTGTGGCACGTTTGGTTTTAGGTTGTTTATAATCTGCCATGTACTTTTTGATTTATTCTGTGCCGTTTTTATTTTATGTGATGTATATATGTATATGACTACAGTTAGGCAATGAAACAAGAAAGGTAAATTATGACGGTGAGTTTATTCACATACTCAAACCCTAGAGCGCACTACTTAGCCATTGCCGAGAAAAAAAATCATTAAGTTTGAATGAAAATATTTTTTTTTGTATTAAAATTTTAATAAATCGTTATAAACAATTTCTTTTGAACTTTTATGCATTATTGATTCGCGAATTTAGTATGGATGGATAAACGTAGCGCACATATTATATATAACCAACTAGCTTTCTGCCCGCGGCTTCGCCTGCGTGGATTTCGGGATTGGGTCTATAGAGGGTTAAGGGTCATAGCTTTTGCCCACGGCTACATATGCGCGGAAGTCGGTTTATGGTGCGAAGGTTTTATCGCGCTTCCCGTGGGACTATCCGTTTTTCCGAAATAAAAAATACCGCAAAACCTTGCTCAAGAATCACTCTATCTATTGATGAAAACCGCATGAAAATCTGTGCAGTAGTTTTTGAGCGAAGCCTATATTGCGCATCCCGTAGGATCTGTCGATTTTTCCGGGATAATGTAGCTTTCCAAAGATTAAAGAATTTTTGAAATCGGTCCAGTAGTTTCGGAGCCTATTAATTACAAACAAACAAACAAATCTTTCCTCTTTATAATATTAGTATAGATATACAAATAGACACGACCCCGTCTGAAATGGGATGAGGACAGGACAAAGAAGAAGATGTTCCAGTCTGGTATCCAGTTATTAAATATACCAGGTTGGATTATTCTATCAGCGCGTATACCTTTTTTTTTTGTTCCGCTGAGGAAAATGCTTTAAATTGCATACCCCGGCAGCGGAGAGACAGCGGTTATGTGGGGTTCTTCTTCCCAGAAGGGGGAGGCCTACCCAGTAAAAACCTCAGCGATGACCTTCCTCAGGCATGTAGGGAGCCCCCGGGAACGATAACGACTTCCGGGGACCCCCAGCCGCCGCTCCCCCGTCGATACAGGAGAGCCCTCCTTGGGGGTGGCAAATACCTCCCTCGATCTTCTCCACCGACGACGCCCCCGGCCATTGGAGGGGCGTGAATCAGCGCGTATACCTACACTTTAAAACCAACTAACTAATATATATATGTCAAGATCTACAAGACATAGATAGCGTCTAAGCGCGCAAACCAGCGAGCATTATGTTGAATTAAGATAGCTGGTAGCTGCCCACCAGCCGCCCACGCGCAACATTTGCATTAAACGTCATTGCGTGTCGGAGCCATGCAACGATGACAAATGCTGAGCAGCCCCTCGTTTCTGGCGGAAATTATGCATTATCTTAAGATTTATTATGTCCTTGTACATAACGGGTTTGTAATTAGCTCGTTATGTATGTTCCAGTCTACGGGTCATTTAGAAAACATGAATAACTTTGAAGTTATTCAAGATAAATAGATATAGTTATTAAGAGACACAACATCTTTACCTATTTGCATCAATTTTTTATACATACTACGAAAAAATTAAGTTATTTTGAGATTCATATGAATTTTATAAAGATACTTTTCGTGTAAATACACGAAAAGTTTTTTCAATATATTACATACATACATACATACATTCATACACCATGCCTCTTTCTCATTACAAACATACTTTCCCAGCTCGTTGATTACGGGTACTCTTGACTTTTCTTCTTGATTTTGTCTAATTCATATTATAAAAAAATACATATTCGTCTTATTTTCATATACTAAAAGTCATTAAAATGTCACTGTCTGTCGGAGTGTAATAGTTGTTACAATTCTGGAACTATGTATGCAGCAAAGGAGAAGAGAGAAAACTTTCAACCGTTCAAAGAGTACCATGAAAATACCAAAAAACTGCAGGTCTTTTGCGTCGAGCAGGAAATGCCAGAGTCGTCCAATTTTAAGAAATAGACACCTGAAGACAGTTGCGTTTCAATATTATTTTCTTTTATATTATAAATTATATAAGGCAACGTCATTTTTGTTTATATATATATTATAGTTAGTTATTTAAAAAATATTTAAAAGAAGTAAAGGAAAATTTTTGTAGGTTTAGTGTAGGCGAGAAAAATTCGATTTGAAGGATGGGTAAGAGGATTTGTTTTTAGAATTTCGTATCGAAATGTTATTATACTAAAGTTCCTGATTCACACTCTTACAAGATTCACGAGAAGCAAGGGAATGGCGTCACATCTATTCCAATCTGCACGGATGTTAAATTTGTACTCATTAGTTAAAGAAATTTTAATTACTAACAATCTTAGAATTACAAATAAATTAAGTATCAAAGTTCAATTATTAAAATGTATTTGCACGATAACGTATCAGTGATATCTGTGCTAATTATACATATATTTTTTATGTAGAAAGATTTATAAGATTAGTGTTGGAATTTGTAGATTAAGATTCAAATAATTTTGAATAAGATAAATAATGAGTAAATATATGGATGACAGAAGAATTATGCTGTAAAAGTTTTTAAGAAATAAGTATTTTCAAGCAGGAAATATTTAAAGGACATGTCCAGTAAACATACATTTAGAAATTCTAATTCCTTCATTTATTACGCATAATTATTTCATTATTTCTTACAAATGTATCTTAATATACTTGTATCATATTTATATAGAATCATTCTTATAGAGTTTTCTATTTTTGTTTTAGTCTAACACAAAATAACATTGGTAAGATCTGCAAAAACAATTATAGAGTATCTAAAAATATCATCTAATTATGTAGTCTGCATCCGGGACGCGTGTTTGTGGAACCCGCTCATTAGATCCTGTTAGACCAGGCGAGTTCATGTTTACAACATAATTAACTCTACTTAAGGCCATACCTGTTTATTAACATTATCATTAACAGTATTTTAAAAAATTAAATACATATTAACGATCTTTTCTTTTCTGTTAAAGATTTTCAGGATATTTTGCCAATTGGGAGTTGGATAAAAATTTGAGGTTGGACTATTAGTTTTTGTTGATTTTTCAGGAGTAGTTACGTAGAACTTATTATCATTTGTTACTTTTCAAGAATCCATTCTATCTTACCAACCTTTTATGCTGCCCTTTCTTCTTAGCCCTTGAAGTGCAACATGTATTAGTATTCTGTTCAGTTAATTATTAAAATGAGCTTAATATTTTTGCCTATATAGCCAGTCGTTTTGAGTATCCGATATCCGTCTTTAACCTCTTGCCGGCTTGAGTATCACAGGGGTACAAAGAGTCCCCCATGCCTTCTTCTTTTCGTCACAGGCTCTACAGAATTGAAAGTTACTGAACGAATGTTAATTGGTTGTCTTTGTTTAACAAGGATACTTAACAGCCCCGCAAGATATTGATGACCTCATGGACGCCGCTAATATACCGCGAATATAAATAACGGATAAGATTTTATCATTGTCTTGGTAAATTTCGGAACTTTTCTTAATACCTCGAACTTATTATATATTTTAGGCACCAAGTATTTAGGCAGTCTTTGTCCATAGTAATTTTTTGCACCTGATTTTATCAAATTATTTTCCCTTACACTTTTTGTATTATATTTATATATTACTCTTTTTTTTAACTCTGTACTAAAATAATATTCTATCCCTATGAAATATTTGACTTTTATCAATAACATGTCGAATACATGAATATTATGAAATTCGAAAAACACATCAGTACATAGCAGGATCGACTCTGAAGCTCCCGATTATAAGTCCAGTGCCGAGATCAACGTCAGATGCTCCTAAATTAATAATTGTCTTCTTCTTCATAAAATAATATTATTCAATCTATCGTTACTTGCAAAATAGCTCCGTTATTTGCATCAGATACCGATCGATCCCATTTACGGCTGGCGACGACGTGGCGACGACGCGGCGACACGAGCAAGTGTGCTTGGTGATTAATGCGTGTCTGCCTGCGATTTGCTCAACAGCTTACTTTAGAGGTTCGCTCGTACTTCGCGAAATTGAGCCATCTAAGCAATAGCAATGTACGAGTATGTGCGCAAAGTAATCTACATTTGATTGGTAGAGATTGTTTGCTTAGGAACGAATCCGGGCTTAGTTCAAGATATTTGATTGATAGGTGGCTGTTTTCTATTGACGCTACACGTTGTATACGTTTATTTCGTTCGTATATAAAATTTAATGTTTTTTTTCATTTAAGGATTGTAAAAACTATTTGTGACGCTTACTAATACATTGTAATGAAATATCGGTAGAGTTTATAAATTTTATTTTTGTTATAATTCAAATTATTTTTTTTATATAGGATAGGGCAGCAAACGAGCAAACGGATCACTTGATGGTGAGCGATAACCGCTGCCCATAGACACCCCAAACACCAGAGGAGTCACAGATGCGTAATTAATGCGTAATTTATTCAGAGTGTAGTTGATGTGCAGGATTATGCTAATATAATTTTACAGATAAACTATGCTTAAAATTGCTGTACTTAGAGCTTATTTATCTTAAAGATATTATTAAGAAGACACTGACTTCCATTATACAGCTTACACTGTTTGCGAGTCTGGGTTTTTTCAAGTTAATAAAAAAACGTTTTGGTACAATAACTTATCATTATTGTTATTTATTTCTGTATTTTATTTTAACAATAATCTAATATCACAATTTGGTTACTAAAATGTAAAACATTATCTAGAAAATTAAAAGATTTTATTGAGAAATTTGCACTTCACATCTCAAAATCAATTTTATTTGTGAATCTAATATTTAGATAGCATATATTCACATAAATACCACACCGTCAAAATCGATATTCTATGGTAATTAACGCTATAATCTGCGTTATGGCGTTAATGGTATAAAATCTATAATAATATTAAAAATATTTTAGACTTTTTCTATTTTATTATTCATATTCGACTTTGATGATTTAGGAAAAACATTTTAATAAAGTATAGCTTGGTAGAGCTCCAACTCTTTAGTTAGTTCGGTAGTTTGTTAAATTCGAAATTTTGTTAATAAAAATGTTGACATTTGTAACGTGCCTAGATATCCGAGCACTTTAAAATTCAGGTTGAGCTGGGTTCAGTTTGGACAATCACTAGTTGGACAGATGACAATTAACACAAGAAAGCTTTTATTATATATTGAAGTTTTGGGGTTTTATCAGTAAAAAGTTTTAACTATGGATAAGATTTATCTGGTGTATGCTGGAATATATCCCAACTAATATTATAAATGCGAAAGTGTGTTTGTTTGTTTGTTTGTTTATTTGTTTGTTTGTTTGTTTGTTTGTTACCTCTTCACGCTTAAACTACTGGACCGATTTCAAAAATTCTTTCACCTTTGGAAAGCTACATTCTCCCCGAGTAACATAGGCTACTTTTTATCCCGGAAAAATCGACAGATCCCACGGGATGCGCAATAAAGGCTTCGCTCAAAAACTACTGCACAGATTTTTATGCGGTTTTCATCAATAGATAGAGTGATTCTTGAGGAGTTTTGCGGCATTTTTTATCTCGGAAAAACGGATAGTCCCACGGGAAGCGCGATAAAATCTTCGCACCATAAACCGACTTCCGCGTATATGTAGCCGTGGGCAAAAGCTATGACCCTTAACCCTCTATACACCCAATCCCGAAATCCACGCGGGCGAAGCCGCGGGCAGAAAGCTAGTTAAAAATAAATTATTATATTATAGTGCATTGTTATCCCTGTCATTAAAGGAACGTTTTTACTGATTTATTAATGTGTTTTTATTTTTTTTTTAATTTCCTCAGCAGAGGAAGGCTGAGAATCCTCACAAGGAGCACGAAGCGTGCCCAGGATACCACCGCAACGGCAAGTGTCACGGAGGTTATATCGGACTCCACGCAACCAGAGTGGTCTGACCAGTGGAGTGGTGTGCCTAAGTTCTAAGAACCATATAGGCAAATCGTGAGAGCGACCGTCCCTCAGTAGACGGGAAATGCAGCGCAGACACATTTCATAGGTAAATAAAACTAACTGACTGATAGTGAGAAAACGAATTTCTCGTCTTAGGTTTCGACTTAGGTTTATTTTTCTGAGGAAAGCTTTCGGTTTGTATTAGGTATTAATGGTAGTTGAGTAGTTTTTAATATGCATTTAGTGTTTATTCCAGATATGATAGAAACAGGTGAAAAAGAAAATAAATATTTAAAACCTCTATATATCTATTTCAAACTTGAAACACGTGTCTAACAATGAATAATATTATTCAACAGAGGTCAATACCTGAATATTGTACGTGGGTCGTCTGTAAAATTAGTTTCCTTGTTTGCCAAGAGCGAACGGATCGTTGTTATGTTACGATCCGGCAACACTGGCTCGTCAGTTTGTTACAGATAACTTACAAACTTTCCGATTTCTCACAGCTGTCGTTAGTTCCTTACGTACATGAAATAAGGTTCAATATTAGATTATCCGAAAGACGATTCTCGAAAATAACTTAAATTATACACATTACGATTGTCCTATCTTTAAAAAATGACAATATAAGACAACGAGGACATAAAAGTTAAAGTTATTCAAAGATGTATTGTTAGTAAAGAAAAATTATTTTCTTTGTGTAAAATCTTGATAAGGCGAGGGTTGCGTAGACACAAACTTTTAGTTAAGTAACAAATATTTTTTTTGAGACACTGTTAATTATAGTTTTCCGATGTCATGGTATTTTACGGATTCTAGATCAAGGGAAGTACTCCATTGGTTTCTTTTCCCATATCTTTAGATTTTGTCACTACTGCTGGGGTAATCAGTTCAGGCAATGTTGCAATCAGTTCTTGAGTATTTAATTTTACCTTTAAAGGTTCATGACAAAAGATGGACAAGGAAGTGATCTATGAGGGTTCAGATATTTTTGTACTCAATATGGAACCCTAAAAAATAGGGAACGAACAACCTACGTATATTACACGACTCTACCCACCTGTGTAAACCGTTTCAGAAAAGTTAATTACCTGAATTATTCAAGCTGGAAGACACGTGGAATCTAATGCGTTCGCTTTGATCAGTCGACGTTGAAATATTGTTATTCGGTGACGACGGAGGACTTAATGTTCTGTGATCAAAGCGACACGTATATAGGAAAGGACATCATTAGTTATGAGTTTGTATAATGCTTCGATGATTTTACAAATATGTTTGCGATAATTTACATTTTTTGTCCGAATCTCCCTATCACCTCCAGTTTCCAACTCCAAATTGTCTCAAAAAGATTTCTTTATAATGAAGGTGGTAGAAGCACTATAGTAATCGATTTATAACTTCCCTCTTTGTTCCCGGCTCAACAAGAACCTGGTCTTTTCAAGTTATAACTTTCCTCTCTGTTCCCGCCTCAACAAGAACCTGGGTCTTTTCAAGTCAAGATTGAATAGTTTTCTGAATTTTTATAGTTAATGTTGACAAAATCCTGACTACCCACTTGTTAGTTATTTGGTTGGTTTTGGTTGGATGAGATAGAAAGTTGGTTCCTGTAGCCTATAATATATATTGCTCTTGTGAAATTTGCAACAAATCTGCAATAACCTTAAGAAGCAGTGTACGTTGCTAATTTGTGACATAAGATTTAAAGTCGCCCAGTAAATTAACTGCCGCGATTGTACATATATAGTTTACTTAATAATCAATAGAATTCTAAACGATATCTCCTAATTTACACTATAGTTATTTTCAAACGTGTTTGAAATGGTGTTCGGTAATAGGATTTTGTAGTCAATGCAATCGTCTTAAGAGAAATTTTAAGGAATGTAAAATTGGCATCATCACAAACCATTGTCTATAACTTTATACAATAATATACTTTTCACGGACTCCTAAGCATGTAGTGCTAATCAGAACTAACTGTACCTTAGGAAACGAACATCTCCAAAGAATTCCTTAACAATCTAACAAGCAATAGTTTTACTGTTGATTTGTACGCGGGCGAGGCAGCCGCAAGGTATACATACCATAAACATAAATTGATATATGATTATGTATACTTAGTTTAAAAAGTATACATGTAGTATATGTACGCACATTTCCAGCCTAATAATAAATTCCAAAAATTCAATTAAAATATACAGCCAAATCCCTAAGTTTACAACAATATTAAAAGATTTGGGCAGCCAGGGCAAAGGTGAGTGGACATACGTCGAGCGGGGCCCGTAAAACTACACCTGAGTTACAAGTTTCGAGTACAAAGTATTGGATGGCGCTCCGTGGGCTGAAAAGTATTATCCCTTTTTTGCAGCGGAGATTTGACTTTGACTCTCGTTCTGTATTACGGGACTTACACTTTTTATGGCTTCCCTTTCCGCAACACTATGGACCCGGCACCTTTGCGGTGAATCCATGGAGTGCTAAGAGTTTTCTAGTATGTCAAGACGTAGAGATTATGAATTTGGATGTTACGCATAATCAGCACTGTTGATAAAGCCAACATTTAGATAGAAAGATATAGGATAATTTACTATTTACCACGAGAAAATTATTGTGGGAAAATCGGATAAAACGAGGCCGAAGACACGGACGAGAAAATAATCCATTTTGGAAAGTAAATACTGTACTTATGTCTTAAACCCAAGTGGTTACATAATTTCCATATTATATTAAACAAAATGTATGAACTGATATAATCGGTTCGTATATCTTGTTAGACTGAGATTTATGTATGCGTAATAACACGGATGGTGTATTATTAGGATAAGCATCGCAAGGTCGACATGAGAGCCGCATAGAGTCGGGAACCTATTCTGGTAAGTCGATATTCAAAGATCTTGCTTCGTCACAGCTGTTCATGCATTATTTTAAGAGTTTCTGTTCATGTCAATATCCATCATGAGTAATGTGGCGATAAAAATGATAATAAATATTTTGGTGAACTATTTAGTGCACTTTATACTAATCGAGATATCTGCAAATAAATGCGTAAGAAAAAATAAAGTCTACATTAATTTATGATTTACGGTATAAAAAGATAGAACAAGAGATTACAGGGAAAGGTAAAAGTGAAATCGAGCAATAAAAGCCAAGCAACGATGATGACAATTACTTACTTATTTCGATTAGATTTAACTTATACTAAATAGCACGTTTATTCGGTTTCTACTGACGGAAGACTGAACCGAGGTTGATTACTTAACTATCTTCGACTTTTCTGCTGCAAAGTAACAGTCATAATTCTTCAATTCAGTAATATTATTGGGTACCGTAGTGTGTTTTACACCACAATTTGCAGACGTACATTGTGGCTTTTCTTTCTCACAAGAGCTAGTAGAAACACTATACACTTATAATAAGTGAGCAAAATTGTTGAACAATATATTACATACAAAAGGAGCATTATACTACAAACGCCGCCGCCGTATGAAGCTTTGTATATCCATAGACAGTAATCTCTTAGTTAGTTGGCAGTAGACGGTAATTGAAAACCTGTATTGAAGCATGCAAACCAATAGAGGATATAGTGAGGCGATAAGAAAATGACAACTAGTCGGGTATCGCATCTACAGAGTGACTTTGAGGAAGATATAAACATCTTGTATTAGATTCAGAGAAAAGCCATAAAAACCATCCATAAAATCTTTGTAATTGAATACTTCATCCATTATTAATTTATTTGATCGGGAGATTGATTCGATCGTTGTTTATGAAGATTATATTTTTATCAGGCCACTCGATCATAACGTTTTCTTGTTCAATTAGCTTCTATTATATTATCAGGGGAATTATTTATTGACACAAATATTTTGAACAAAATATTTGTAAAATATTATAGGATATAACCGCCATCTTGATATTTTTATATGGTATGTAATGTATCCTATATCATAAATTGCTCTGTCACATTTTAGTGGTCAATCGGAGATTGCTCCCTCATTATGTAACTGCGATAGCCGAGTCCAAGCTGTCATTTTGAAATCCACTTCATATGTATTGCTATTTCAATAAATGCTACCGACCTAGAACTGCTCACAAATTAAGTAATAGATGCAATATATATTTCAAAAGGTTACCTAATAAAAGTATATATGGAATATGGGAAATCGCTAACGAATTCTTTAGTCTAGGTATATTTCGACTATAGTCTGAATCGATAAATGATGATGTGGTCGGCTTTTCCAAACTGTTTATAGTCGCCTGTACAAAACTGAATGATAATTACAAAATTATGATTGCCTTTAATTGTTATTAATTGCCCAAGAAATCTTTCTCAACTGGCAGCACTATTGAACTTTGTATACTGGTTTTGTGCGCAAAAACTTGAAAACTTCAATATCAAGTCTAGGAAATGTTTTTCGAAATTAAATGAACGTGAGACAAATGTGAGATAAAAATAAGAATATGGTAGGTATTGATCTCAATGTCAGAGAAGCAGTATTCGTCGCAAAAATAAATACTGTAATAATAAATTGATGATCTCATATACTGACTAAGTTCAGCTAAGTTACATTGTACTCCCGCATAACTAATTTTGTTTGTTTAATTAATAGTCTAGCTTTATAATTAAGAGGCGGTCTATTCTTTTCGGTCTGTGGTGTTTTGTCGTCAAATTACATAGTTCAAAGTATCAATATAGATTTTTAGTGCGTTTAATAAAGCGTGTTTAAACCGCTTTATTAAACCTGTGAGACGATTTAAAAATATTAATGAGTACAATATTAACGCCACCTTATTTGCAAATATGTACTAAAAATAGAATTACGTCATTTGCTTCCAAACATATCAAAAATAGATGATCTCATATATTGACTGCATATACAGCCCATACAGCATATATACAGTTTAAAGACTTAATACTGGTAAATATCATTTATCAGTTCGCAAATGTGACAAGATTAAGAAAGTTCGAAAGTAGCTTCAAATTATACGGTTTTGTGTTTGTTATGTCATATTTATTATAATTACATGACATGACCGATTGATTTAAAATTGAAGATACCATTATGTCATTATAAATTTTAGATAGTGATTAATATTTTTTTCTTCAACCTGAGGTTGATGGAAATGAAAGAGCTTGACGAGTAGATTCAGAACTAAAAATCTTATTAAAGATACTACAAAATAGCTGATAAAGAAATAACAAATGTAACACGAAGATTGGTATATAAACTAAAAGTAGCAAATGGTAAAAAATTAAGTAATTCTTACTTATGCACGAGCAAAGGGTGCGCAGTGTAGTATATTTATTAATCAGGAAAAGCAATTAATCAGACAATTTTATGCTTTATTTTATATTTTATAAGTATTTACACATAGATGCCTTGATGTTGACATATCACATCGATTACACCGCAATATGCATATGCAAGCATGCTTACAACCAAGTCTTTATTGCCAAAGGATTATCACAAGGCGGGGTACTTTCTCCTATACTTTAGTTTAGTTGTAAATAAGCCAAAACTAACAAAGGAACAAAACACAGCAGAGTATGCTGATTAAAATAGTTATATTGTAAAATGCCAGGATACCGAGTATCGTGGCCAGCCTAAGGTGCAAACAAAAATATTTATATATGTATGTCTATCCGATATCCTAGATCCCATCTTTACAGAGCTTACTTTGGGCTACGCTAATTTGTGCAAGTGTAAGAAATATTTGTTTATTTATAATATAAGTTACATATTTTTTTAATGTTAATAAATAGAGATCGGATAATCGGATGCATATTTACCTAAAGTTAATTTTTGGCTCACAAATTATGGAAGCGGCTTTTTAAAATACATTTTGTTAAATAAAAATCCCGGGAAAATACGGGACTGAAAATTTAACGTAGTGATATTGTTTGAAAATTACTAAATTAGCACGAGGTATTTATTTTCAAAAGACCGAGACTCCGGGTTCATTTATACAACTATGCATACGTATTTACATGAAGTTTAGTACCGGAATTCCGGGATTTTTATTAATGGAAATAAAATAAAAAGACAGTTCCATACTTTGTCAAAAACTTAATTAGGTAAATAAATAAACATCCGGCTATCCAATTCCGCAATCTGGGATTTTTATTTAACAAAACAATAAAAAGCCGTTTCCATATTTTGTCTTAAACTAACTTTAGGTAAATATGCATCCGATTATCCGATCTCTATTAATAAAATATGTACAAAATTAATCAAAAAACAAATTCTCGTGTCATATTATAATTCAGTAAGCTTCTGTGGTAATATTAGCGCATCGTTATATTTTTATCGTTCGCCATTTAAGAGTTTTGTGACTTTCCTGCAACCTACCTAGCTACCGTTGTTGACTTTTCTCTCGAGTTAATAAAATGCAGGACATTATTGTGCGTTACTGAAGTAATAGTCGGCTTCGGAGACTTTACGACGGAAGACTCCCTTTATTGCAATTAGTAGAGGTGTAAAGGGGATTATGTTTAGTGCCGGCCATTCTCACTGTTTACAAGCCAGAATTACAAGTTCCAATTGTGCTGGGTTTAGACGTATTTCGAAGTATTTTATTATATAATATTCAAATGCATAACATGATTTATATGATGTAATAGTAAAATCACTATAACATTGCATTTAGTTTATAATGTTGTAAATATAAATAAATAAAAAATTGGTTGTCTGTAGAACTCCGTCTACTGCCGATATTTGAACGTGACAAAGTCTATTACATGGTAATGTTTTCTGGGTGCAATGAAATTATTTAAAATAAAGTAATGTGTAACATTTATATTTTTATTACGTTGCCGTGTGGCGTCAGATCGGCCGTTACGCCGTTTCCGAGTATGCCTTCGGGCGCTCTAGGGGTGGGGGTAAAGTAGGCGTGGACTCCGTGGCGTCAGATTCGGCCGTTACGGTGTTTTCGAGAATGACTCCACGCCGTACCAATTTAATAGACGTTGTCACGTCAAAAACTACTATGGAAAATGTCTGATTCCTGTGGGAAAATCTGATATAAACAACTGAACGTATTCTGATATAATTTGGTACGGAGATGGTTAGACTTTCAAAGCCGGAAAGATGTCTTTCTTCAGACAGACAGACAGACTTGACAGTATTTTTTTTATTAATTTTAAAACATAAATCTATCACCAGACATCAATATCCTATCTTAACATCTACTGAAGATGTTAAGACAACATTATTATTATTAACAACAAAAAATTATTTAAAATAAAGTAATGTGTAACATTTATAATTTTTATTACGTTGCCGTGTGGCGTCAGATCGGCCGTTACGCCGTTCGTGGACTCCGTGTGGCGTCAGATTCGGCCGTTACGTGTTTTCGAGAATGACTCCATGCCGTACCAATTTAATAGACGTTGTCACGTCAAAAATAAATATTTCTTACACTCACACCAATTAGCCTAGCCCAAAGTAAGCTATGTAAGGCTTATGTTGTGGGATCTAGGGTAACGGAAAGACATATATTATACATATATACATAAGTATTTTTGATAGAAATATATAATAACAACTACGACTAAGGTAGTCGCATTCATCACGCAAACATCTGGCCTAAACCGGGATTCGAACCCGGGACCTCCACTCACTATTACGGAGGTCGTCAATATATATTGATTTTATGTACTTATGTACAAAGAATATTATTAATTCCTTTAGTTGAACGAATAATATGGTCTTGCAACGTTTTTGTGAGCAGATAGGTATCTCTGATATGTGGAACGTAATTAGAATTATGGATATTATAATGTAATTCAAATTTGTACCATATTATAATTTTTCTAGTTTTTAAGGTTCCGTAGCCGAATGGCAAAAAATGGAACCCTTATGGATTCGTCATGTCTGTCCATCCGTCAGTAGATGTATTCGCATTATGATTTTCATACAAAAATAGAAAAAAAAAACAATACATTTTTGGGGTTCCCCATACTTAGAACTGTTACGTATACGTAGATTTTTTTTATCAAACCCTACGTGTGGGGTATTTATGGATACGTCTTCAACAATGATATTGAGGTTTCTAATATATATATATATATATTTCTAAACTGAATAGTTTGCGAACTCTTCCAAAGTGGAAAAATGTGTGTACATTACCATGCAAACTTCCACCGAAATTGGTTTGAACGAGATCTAATCATTAGTGTTTATTAATACGTTATAAATCGTAAACTGCATTTTATCTTTCATTCAATCAAATCCAATATAATAAAGAAAAATATTTACTTAGATGTATAGTGGCGTGCACGAGTCCGACTCGCATTTGGCCGGTTTTGATAATCAAGTAGATGGCTCTTGATGGTAAGTGGGTGCAGTCGCTTTTACTGTGGATCTCGTGAGATTCGCAGCAAATCAATAACCTCGATAAGAATCACAGAATATCTTGTCAACTTGGGACATAAAATGTAAAGTCATAAATTTCAGTAATTTTACTGCTGCTTCCTAACACTGATTTTGTTTCACGGCAGAAATAGGTTCCTACCCACACAGACAAGCCTGGAAAGCAGGAATGCTCTTGTTCTTTGAAATTTCAAATTAATATTTATTTTTATTAAGAGAAGGTTTTTTTATATATGTTGTAGCCACTATTGTTGCAATATTGCAATGCAATGATGGAGAAGTATATCTTATACTATGTATTCACTCGAAAAGGGTGTTATGGGCTCGTCACGACACGACATCAAAAGATTTGCTATAAAAACATCAAATAAATATGCACTAAAGGTTTGAACACACTATTTGAGACAATTATTATTAATATATGATTTATCAGTTTCAATGTTCATTATTACCAGTTATGAATTAATGGAATTATTGTTCTGAAATAATATAAAATTTTTGTATTTGTGACTTTGCCTTTAATTCGATAATCAAATGGTTTAAAAACAACAAAGAAATTAGACGCGAACACGATTCACGTTTGAGTTGAATATTTTTCTTGCGTTTTTTTTCCATATTTATAACAATCATGACTCACTTGGTGAAATTTGTACCGTGTAACATATCGAAGTACGTACGTACAAAATAATAAATTTAGACATTTAAGCTGAACTTATAAGATAAACTAAACATGGTAAATGGAGAAAATTCAAAACTGATATAAAAATAAATTGTTTTGTTTAAAATTTATTTTTACTTCTTTATAACTCTGAATAACTCTGAATTCTAGATAAATTAATTTAGCCGTAGTTGTGACGTAACTAATACGATTTTGATTTGTGTATATACTTATGTTTTTTATTTGTCATATTTAATATACAATATCTAAGAACACTGCTTTGTTGTCTTTTTTTTTTCCCCTGAGGAAAATGCATTAAATTGCATACCCCGGCTGTGGCGAGCCGGCGGTTATGTGGGGCTCTCCTCCCCAGAAGGGGGAGGCCTACCCACTAAAAACCTCAGGGATGGCCTTCCTCGGGCATGTAGGGAGCCCCCGGGAACACCAAGCCACCTCCGGGAACCCCCAGCCTCCGCTCCCCTGCCTAGAGGGGAGCCCTCCTCGGGGGAGGCCACACCACCTCCCCCGGTCTCCTCCACCGACGACGCCCCCCGGCCACGGAAGGGGCGTGGTCCATCCCGGGTCGCCGTAGCAGTCGCGACTTCCTCGCGCCCGCTGGCGACCGGCGGCGGCGCCGCAGCTGTGCTACCTAGCCCGGCGCCGCCTTCTTCGAGCGGGATCGGCCATCTCCCGACCCCGCTCGGCGGCCTCCTTCTGGAGCATCACTGCTTCACAGAAGGAGGCCACAGCCCTCCAACCTCCCTCGTCCGCCAGCATTGCCGCAATCAATGCCGGCGGAGACAGATCTCGCCCGATCTCTGCGACCAAGACTCGGCGCTCGGAGGCCCACGCGGGGCACTCCGCCAGCGTGTGCTGGGCCGAGTCGAGGTCGGATGCGCAGTGGTGAACTGCTTTGTTGTCTATCATCCGCTTTGTTCAAATATTGTTAATAAACAGTACAAACAATGTTTATTGTTATGAAATGCTGATTGTTGCTTGTACAAATGTTGCCTGTTCGCGAGAACCTATTCACTACATATGTACTCGTCTGTTTTTTGAGGTTATGTTGCGGTGCGGCGATGCAGTCCCACCTTTACATAGTTACATCATTTGTGACATTTCCATGTAAGGCGCGCAAAACGTCCAGCGGACTGCGCGACCGACGACTGCTTGAGTAATGATTGACATATTTTTGCTTTTTTAATATGAAAATGGTCGTGATTCTGGTCGCCAGTTACATTTCATGTAAATAGGTTGGCACATAAACTTGTTTTACTTATGACAATAAAATACCCTTCGTGGCAAGTAAATGCATGCAAGCGAATTTATATTCGTTTTATTTTCCACAGCATTATTTTAGTGCCCCGTTCAGTTGGCATTTAAAAGAAATGTCTTTCAACTTAAGTTCCATGCAAATGGAGTTCAATTGTCCTTGGTTTTGTTCGTCTGTCGACGGACCTGAGATTTGGAACTCTGCAGTGCTCGCGCAAATAAAAACAATAGTATGATTTTAAACATATCGATGACTGTTAAAGTATCTAAAATTTTTGTGCTTGCGTTCACTCCTCGCCCCATTAAAGCGTCCGATTTTAACGCGAAATAATTTTGATTTTCAATTTCTTGGCTTACATAGACGCAATTCACCATAAAATTTCTTTGTTTGCGACCAAAGAGTGTAACGCTCACCTCGCCTATTATCACGAAATTAATTCCATAAACAAATACTGGAACTTTACGAGTGCCGATCCTAAATTTAGGTAACGCAATATTTATAAATCACCGTCCTTATTACTCGAAGAAGTAATTTGATTACATAAGTTCAACATAATGTTCCGAAAACATGCAACTTGGGACTTTATAATTCTTTCAAGAATTTCGTTTTGATTACTTAGGGAAAGTGATTGAAAGTATCCACTGTATATAAAGTACCTAACAATAATGTTTATTAAACATTATTGTGTTGTGTGTTACTCTCTAGGTTTTTAACTTTCTCAGGCTGTTTTTTATAATCTAATTACTGTAATATGTATTTGTTTGACTGACTAATTATGTTAAAATAGGACAAAAATATTAGTATAACTTTTTTATAAATTTATTGGGTTGCAATATTTGACTTTCAGTTATTTGATATCTGAATGAACTCAACTCTTTCTTTCACCCAGAAAACTATGAAATCCGCAGAAGACTTAGAATCACCGACATAGTTCAAACAATTTTTGATAGTATATTAGTTGGCAGCACTTACGATCCGGAAAGGTTTTCGAGTGCAAGTTTATATCGGGAAACTCTGAGTTATTAGAGCTCCGACAAATTAGTCGGGACGTTTTGGTGAAGATCACAGGAAGGCGTTGGATGCAAGCAGCGCAGGACTCATTGGCGTGTAAATTCCTGGACGAAATCTTTATCCAGCAGTGAGTGTTTTTGACTGTTACTCTGTCCAAATAAATATATTTTTACTAGCGGACCCGACAGACTTCGTCCTGTCAAAAAGATTTGTACAGTGGCAGTTTTTTGTTCCTAATTATTTTATAGATAATGTCGCATAGCCAACCAAATTGCAAAAAAAGTCTAAATGACCTATTACATTTTGTGGCTATTCAATTTTGGAACGTGACATTAAATCCTCCAACGATGTATTCTGTGCTCCAACCACGCACGCACACTGTTTTGATAGATATGATTGAATTTCAAATATATGTAGCGTTAATAAAGCGCAAATTGACTCTTTGATGTTAGGAACACACCTTCATTGCTTAGACAACAGTGAGTGCTTGCAATATGAACTTTATACAATAACAATAAAGCTCAATTCGACTGTACGTTTTAGTTAGAAAACGTTTGCATGGGAAAATAAAAGGGCTGTTTTTAGAGTTTTTCTTCGAATTTTTCCCTTAAAAACCATTCTTGAACTTCAACGAACATTTTAAAAAAGAATTGGCCAAATTAGTCCAGGCGTTGTTGAATTATGCGCTTACCAACACATTATGCGATTCATTTTTATATATAAGATAAGCCACTTAACCCGCTTATGTTGCATCAATTGTTTATCTGGCTCGAGCTGTCGGGTGTCATATTCGGTTATAGGAACATTCTCCCAATGGTATTAGTATGCAAGGGTGGAGGACTCACCACACTTTTCACAATCCACAAAAAAAGGGAACGTGTCGTTGTAAAAGCTGTCTGCGGTTAACAGTATAAATTAGAGGAAATATAAAAAATAAAATCGATCTATAAGAAAGAACTTAAATTAGGCGACACATGATTCTAATTCGCGAGCGCTCGATCAATGATTTCCTCTTTACTGAACTAATAAGATGATTGTCCTAGCAACAATTGGTATGTAATGTATTTTCTACACGTATATAATTATTTTTTCTCATTGATTCACGCATAATGAAAGCAGAGTAATTAAAACTTCGCCAAGTTTCTGCTACATTTGTAGACGGTTCTTGTTAATTGCTGCCACGGCTGATGGAGACCGAAAGTGCTTCATCAGCGAACTCAACCCTACTTCTTACTCTAAATCGATAATTTTTAACTTTGGTAATTCGTTTCTTGGTTAACTTTTATACGAAGGCTGTCTTATTCTCCTGTATACGTATATTATATAATTAGTATTTATATTGTGAAATAATTTCCGAAAGATTTGGAAAGTAATAGATAGAAAACATATGGTAAGTGCGTTGGAGTTTAATTGAGCAATCGCTTGCAATTTTAATATTGCATCTTTATGAAAAACTGTATTTATGAAAAATTATTGCAATATAAATTTTAATTATGAATGACACAAATAGCTATCAAATCTGTAGCATTAAGAACCATTTAAAAAAAATTACAATACATAATCGCTTTATGAATAGCAATTACCTGGTTCAAATCACGTTACGCCAGAAAATATCCCGCAACCTTCCAACAATGACTCTGCTTTTAGGAAAGCTCCCTAAAATGATCAGCCTTTGTTAAAATTCGAATACTTCCCCAAACGATGTCTTGTTGGAAATATGTATCCAGCACACGGCTACCCCGAAGTAAGCCATCGTATGATGCCTGCATGGCTTCAGATTTCTGCAATCATGTGAGGAAATTTTACGCCAATCATTTGCGTAATGGTCGACTGAAATGGAAAGCTCCATCGAATCCAATTTTGAAAGTTATATCCCTAAGTCATAATAACATTTATTATATTTTGATGCATACAAGTAATAAGAAACTATATTCAGGAACTCGCATTCATGGCAAGAAGAAAAATTTATAACATCGATAAAAAACCACATAGCATAGATAACGGAAGATAATTACAAACACACATATATATATATTATATATATATATATATATATATATATATAATATATATATATATATATATTATATATATATATATATATATCCACGTCTATATATGATAAATATGAAAAAAAATTAAGGGGAAATAAATCCTCTATTGTAAAGGTATTTGGTAAAAGTAATTAAATAAAAACTATAAATTAAATAGTCCCCGTCAACCCTTTTCCCTACAAACTATAAAACTTGGCGGAAGAGAGAGAGAGAATATAAATCCGTCAATTCTGATGAGAGGTTATATCTAGCAGTTGATTTTGTAACTAGTACAAAGAAATTATCAATAGGTATTATTTTAGTGGTACTGAAAGTGTGTGGTAATGAAGTCATTTGAGCGCATTAGTAAAATATCTATAACCACATGCAATCTATAGATGATTTCAAAGGTTAAAGGTATGTATTTGAACATGAAATAGGTAACAAATCTTATTTATTCAATCTGTAAAAAACAAGTTTTCTTGCCTACGATGATTTCATTTTTGCATAATCGTAAACTAACGTTAATAATTATTTACTGTACTGCTGGTTTATTATGTTCTCGTTACTACGTTCTAGATGGTTATTAAGCCCACGTTTCTATATTTCAGAGTGATATTAAATTAATGTTACTATGTTTTAAAAAATTCTTACATTTACTTTCCTACATTTAAGAATGATATTAAGGTCACGTTACTATGTTCTAGAACGTTATTATATTCACGTTTCAACGTTATAAAACGTTATTTTATTATATACTAGCAACCCGCCCCGGCTTCGCACGGATGCTATGCCGATACTAAATACACTTGTATTTAAGGTAATTAATTGAATAAGGATTAATGCTGTATTGGTTAACGTCACTTCGAAAATTTTCAATTTGTCGTAAAAAGTAAATGACAAATGTGGCATATCCATAAGAGATAGACTTGTACCATCGCCGAGTTTTCTGTAAATCTTTTCAATATGTACAATACTTATGGCCGTTTTCACCAACCTTGTCTTAGCTTAGGCTTATACAAAAAGTGACAGCATGTCATTTAGGAGTCCTAAATGACATGCTGTCACTTTTTGTATTAACTGAAAAGAGTGAGACAGCATGTCTCTTAAGAGTCGCCTAAGCTAAGACAAAGTTGGTGAAAACGGCCATTAGTGCATTATTTTGATAAATCTCGTAGGGTTCAGCCTGCGTTTGCAATGTAAGCGGCAATCATGTAATTATTTATGACAACATATTAGAAACCTCAAAAATAACAGTATTTCTCCACTATTTAATGTATGTTATATAAACCTTACTCTTCAATCATTATATCTATTAAAAACTGCATCAAAATCCGTTGCGTAATTTTAAAGATTTAAGCATTTATATATGGACAGAGAAAGCGACTTTGTTTTATACCACTATCACTACATAGTGATTATGATACTATTTTATTACATTTTAAAGTGTTATTACTATTTTACTTGTACTTAAGCTTTATATTATGCTAGCTGACCCGTGCCCACTTCGTTGGGCATAATATTAGTAATCCCCGAAGCGAGCACGAACGCGAACCGAATTAAACTCGAAGCCATCGCGCGCCGTCCGCTGCTTTGGCCTTCACACTTATGACGATGAATTTACTTGTTTTCATAGATTCATAATTTTTCGGAATATATGACTAATAAATCTGACCTAATGATTTGAATTATTTTATTAATATAAAAAATTAAATTGTCTATACTAATGTTAAAAAATATACTTTTTGTAATTTAAATATAAAAGTTAGACATATGCTGTCGTTGACTTTTTTGTAGGCATTTTCAAGCTCCACATTTTTTCTCTAGAACTCAAAGATATATCTTTCATAGTTAAGGCAGCGTTCGCAAGAAACGCTTTCATTCGACCGGTTTTTCTCCGATTCATTTTGCGAAACGGGCTACCACATAAAAGCCTTTTTATTTTTCGGTTTTTCATATAACCTATGACACTCAGCAATAATGTGGCTTTCTATTGGTGAAAGAATTTTTAAAATCGGTTCAGTAGATCCCGAGATTACCCCCTACAATTTAACAAATATACAAACACACAAACTTTACTTCTTTATAATATTAGTATAGATTTACTATTTTTTTCTTTTTATATACTTATCTCTCGAGTATTCTAGGTGAAGGTTTACATTGTTGAAATTATTAAAATTCTTAGACCAAAGGTTAGTACGTGAACGTCACACATGAAGTATTGTTTTTGTTAAGGATCGTTCAAGCACTATTCACAAACAAAATGTTTTCCGTTAATGATTAACACGCAATACAATATATGGGCGATTCGCTAGGATAATCTGATAGCCAACTAGTGTTATATCAGTGGCTCCGAGGGTCATGCAGTATTATCATGCAATACTGAATCATATCCTATCGAGTATGACTCATGCACATAACCAACATTCATAAGTAGCAAGGCGTAGGTAGTTAAAGTTCCACGTACCCTGTACCAACTGGCCACCTGTGGTTGGCACCAACACCACCGAAAACAATATACAATACATATTATAAATACACCATAAACAATATAATATTAAATCAGTAATAGGATAAGATTTGTTAAGTATTAGGTATATATAATATAGAGATGTGTCAATCTTTACAGAAACGACTCAGTGAGTCGTTTCTTCCAAGCGATTCACTGATTCAAATCTCCAACAGCGCTTCATATGAATCATTCGCTCAATTGCATCTCGGTTTCAATCGGCACACGGCGCTCTCACGATTGAGATAATTAAATAGTTCTGGGGGCGTACTCTTAAAAACGATATTCGATATATCGTGGACTTCGTCGTGTCGTATCCTACTCTTAGTTACTATCGTTTAAAACATTTCAACGGACGATCGAACGAACGATATAAATTTTTGACATAAGAAAGCCTCAAATGACAACGATGAATTGAATTTGACAGATGAACATTCGCAAAATTTACGTCAAATTTGCGAGAAGTAATACGATACGGTTTGAGGTGTCGTTGTAATCATCGTAAATTTGACGTTTATTTTGCGAATGTTCGTCTGTCAAATTCAATTCATCGTTGTCATTTCAGGCTTCCTTACGTCAAAATTAATATCGTTCGTTCCATCGTCCATTGAAATGTTTTAAACGATAGTAACTAAGAGTAGGATACGACACGACAAAGTCCACGATATATCGAATATCGTTTTTAAGAGTACGCCTACAGAGTCGGAGCGCTTCGGATCACGTCGCTCAATTGCATCTCGGTTTAATTCGATACGCGACACTTACACGATTGATTCAGAGTCACTGATACAAATGAATTAATAATTTAATATCAGTGTATTTGTATGATATATCAGAATATTTGTGATATGATATGATATAACAGAATATACAAATGATGCAAATGAAGCACTTGACTAATTTGAATCTCTGAACTGGATCCGGATACAAATGATCCAATCTCAACAAAGATACGTTTTATCCATCATTAATATAGTACATATATTTACATATACAATATAACTGTTAGCTGGGGCTTTACGTCTTTCTTTGTCTTGTTCTGTTCCCAATTTTATTTGGGGTCGGCGCATAATGTCTTCCTCTTCCACGTTCCTCTATCACTCGCCATATCAATACTCACTCACTTCTTCGACATATCAACATTCAAACAGTCCATCCATCTTTTCTTCGGTCTTCCTCTTCCCACACATCCATCTTTCATGTCCATAGCTGGGGCTTTACCTTTACTTTTAATTGCGTTTTAATTAGCAGCGTTGATGGCGCTGTGGGTTTGGCACTGGTTTTCTAATCGGGTAGATCCGGCAGGGATTCTGTCAGTTCCGGTTCGGAGCAATACCTATCTGCCAACAAACTGGAACACAGTTTGTCAGATTTACTTGATTGTAAAATTTTGTACTATTTTGAATAAATTCTTTTTCATTTTCATGTATCATTATATTTTACAGACTGTATATTACGTTTATCCTACGGTAAAGGAAATCACTGTGTCATGCCTTCGTAACGTACCACAAGATAGTTAAGGCAGCTCATATCTATACTGAGTGTAGCGGCGATCAAATATAATTTGATATTGAAAATACTATAGATTAAATCTCAGATGTTTACTGTAAGACGTTGTACAGAATAAGAAAAAATGTGACACATGAAAAAACAATTGACTTATAAAACAAACGACATGTTAAAATACGTAAAAGTTTCAATGACTGATCGATAGCGATGTGCGTCGTACTACTCGTATTTCGGAACAACAAGCCTACTATAACTATAATGTTAGGGCGATTAGGCCTTAATCAAGGGCGTTGAACTAGCTGGGCGGATTGGTAGGTATGACTTCATAGACCTTCATGGAGATTTCTTCGCAGGCGTATACAGGTTGCCTCACGAAGTTTTTCTTCACCGTTGGACCGAAAGATAAATGTACATATGAAATTCGAATATATAAAATATCTTACATACCTATATAAGTGTATATGCAGATAATTGTTATGTCTAAGTTTCAAAGGACTATTGTACAAACTTTCTCCTATCTATGAAGATATCAAGCTAATCTTATTGTCTGAATTATAATGAACAGAATTTACCCATTTGTATTGGAATAAATAATTGTATTTTATACAAACAAATTGTCCGATCATTCTAATAATGATTGTAGATACTTAAAACATAGAGATACTTAAAACATTTAATGAATATTTATATAGATTTTTTTATATAATTTAAATATATTTAGTAAGATGTATTTTCAAAAATAATAATGAGTAAGTTATCAATTTAAACCCATTTATAAACGACTACAGTGTTTCGTTAGACAGGTTTTTGTTTATTGTTTTAGACATTTCATTGGTGCGTTTTATGTGTGTGTCACCAAAAAGAACGAATTATTCAGTAATGTTGAAATAAAGATGTGTAAAGACCTTCGTTAAGATGACCAAAAACTTACTAATTAATGTTGCGAATTATATGCGGCTTTTCGAAAGCCATGCCATTAAAAAACTTAAGCGTTTTTGACATTGTAAATTTATAATGCAATAAATTCCGTAATGTGTCTGTATATGTATATAAATAGCTATTAACATTACTATTAATTAACTATTTTAGTGACAATAAATATATGTTACTACTGTCTAAATTATTCAATGTATTTTCTGTTCCATTCATATTTAATTAATAAACTGTAAAGGAAGCGATGTCTATTGATGTGCTATCTCAAGATTAGGAAATTCAACTTGTTCGTATTTCAAAGTTTCTTACAAGAGCCGATATTTCAAGAAGTTAAATTAATTTGTGATATGATAGCAAGTATTATGACTTCGATCAATATTTGTTACCCGTTCAAATTATATTAGCGACTGTAAAATATGTTAGAATACTGTGGAACTGACTTTAGTTGAATTAAAGCCGAACAATAATACATGAAACATAGAGTATAGATGAATGATAAGATGAAACATAGAGTAAGAGATAATAAACATAAAACATAGAGTAGTTTGATGTAGGGACTGTAGTCCCTAAATCAAACGAAGAAGCAGACTGTCTAGTCTGCTTCTTCGTTAATATTTATTAATTCATCCAGGAAATAGTTTAACACATTTGCTTACAATATTCAAGTGAAAAACATATAAAACTAGTAAAAAAATAAAAATATTAATAAGCAGTTGTTATAACAAAAATATCTTAAATATGGAATTACAACGAAACGAAACTAATCATGTGGAAAATAACATACATAGGTACTGCGCTTCGATATGAGCTTGGAGGACACCGTGGGGTTTTAGTGGGTAGGTCGGTCCTGTCAGACCTCATCAGGGAGAGCATTTTATGTGTGTGTATATATTACTACTCACATACTATTTGAAAACCAGGGCAAATACATTAATATACTGTTTTATATATATAATGAATAATAAAAATACAGATCTCAACCGCATTAACATTAATGGTTTAATCAATTAGTGGTTTAGTAACAAGTTTGAGGCCCACCACTATTTTCCAAAAACGTTTATATCCTAAATGTTTTTTAGTATTCCAAAGAACAATTTTGTCTTCAATTTTATACTGTTTGCTTACTGTATGCGATTTTATTATCCACTAGCGGACCCGACAGACTTCGTCCTGTCAAAATGATTTGTAAAATGCCAGTTTTTTGTTCCTACTTATTTTATAATCAAGGCAAAACATTCTCCTGTACAGAACTAACACGAACAGAAGGTTGTGAATAGAAAATAATTAAATAAAACGTACATTTAAAACTATTCGACTTTGGAACGTGACATTAAATCCTCCAACGATGTATTCTGTACTCCAACGCACACACGCACACTTTTTGAATCTTTGATGTTTGGAACACACCTATATTGCTTAGATATAACACTGAGTGCTTGCAATATGAACTTTATATAATAACAATAAAGCTCAAATTGACTATACGTTTTAGTTAGAAAACGTTTGTATGGGAAAAAAGAGCTGTTTTTAGGGTTTTTCCGATACTTATTCGAATTATTCACACCGTAAAAACTATCCTTGAACTTCAACGAACATTTTAAAAAAGAATTGGCCAAATTGGTTCAGGTGTTGTTGAGTTATGCGCTTACCAACACATTTAGCGATTCATTTTTATATATAAGATTACAAGTCTATATTAATTGTCCTATTTTCAAGATTGAACGCAAGTTCTATAGGCGCCACCACAATGAACGAAACTAATGTACTTATTGAATGTGGGACGGATTCGGGGAGTTTCAGTTTTGGGATAGGAGACAGCGATATAGGAGATTACTCAGGAACCCTGGTAAGTACTCCAACATACATCTCAGCATAATATTAGAATCGAGTAAATTTTCTAACAAAATGTTTAATATAAGGCAATTTTTGTAAAAATTAATATTTATTAAACATATTATAAAATCCTAACAATTGTAAAGTTAATTGGTATTATTATCACTTAATATAATTACACAGATTAACTTTGTAGCAATTTAATATTTTAATGACTATACAAATTTAATAATAATTATATTAATTGTTAATAACCGTTATGTAGTAATTATAATAACTACGAGTATAATAACATCTTTGTTTCGTAATAAAATTATCTTAATATAAAACAGACATTATTTTGTATTATAGTTGTGTAGTGGAAAGTATTCATTAATCTTTCAGTTTGTTGTTGTACATTTATACACGGCTAATTTTTATTTATGGCAATAAATTTAAAGGCTTTTAGTATAAGGCTTTTTTTATCATAAATGTGTAAAAATAAATTAATAATATGTAATAACAAAAAGTTATTAAGGGTTTCTTATATCCAAAAAAACCAATAAAATCATGGACATATTTTCGGGCTTCATTCATAGGTACCATGTGTTTATCGAGCGCTTCACACCGGCGTGTATTGACCCCGCGCGTATAATGTTATTAACATGAAATAAAACATTAATTTACGAAATTTTGAAAAATTATTATAAAATTATTAAAAAATCTGTACGGTATCACTTTATTCTTAAAATCTAACTTCCCCTTCATACTTCTCCGGGCTTAGGACCGGTAAAATTACTTTTAGCACTAATTCATTTAGAGAAAAATAAAGAAAGCACAAATGCTTAGGCAAAAACAAAACTGCTACAATTTTGGATATAAACGTAAAAAAGTAATTTTGGCGTATTTAAAAAGTTAGAATCATCTGATTGGTAGGTTCATCTTTGTCTTATGCATAACCCTTTCGCTATGCTCGCGGTCGCATGATTTCGCGGTGGGATCAAAGACCAATAGTGAGCTTCGACGCGAGTTTGCCAAGATTTATCAATGAAAATCGACTCTTTACTATACGCAAATCAATGAAATAGTAATAATAAATTGAGCCGACCGATACATCGCAATGGCGCGTAGTAGTATTTAGCATTGTCAATAATTTACCAAATATCACGGTTTTTTGTGGATTTTTTTGGACTTCATTTTTTTTTTGTTCTGACTATGTACATATGATCAGTAACAGTTACCTACTGATGGCCCCAATTTTTTTTTTGCCATAAAAAAAAAATAGCGGTGTATACATATATGTATATCAGTAATATATTTTGTTTTTGTATATATTCTTTATATAAGTATAATTATATTATTTAAAAGTATTTTAAATATTTCTTCGTACTCGCTTGACACTTTGTGTATTCTACCGTGACAACGATAGTTATAGCCTCATGCGGCTCTTTTTTTACAATTATTTTTATTTTTCTGGCTCAATTATTTTATCTGCTCATTTTAAAACTCCACTCACTCAAAACAAAAAAAGCTGATGGCTGAAAATCGGTTATTTGCCTAAATTAGGCAAATATTTAGCTGAGCTGACCTTTTGCTTTCTGCAGCATACATATATTTATAGTGTTTGATTGTACTTTTGTTTTTTTCTTAATTATTACCATTTGTTTTATTAGATATTTATGTGTTATTTTGCAGAATTTAATAAACGTTTTATCTATCTATCAATTTATCTCTAACCGATCAGATTTTTATCCATCCATATCACATGCTGACGGTTTTCTTGAAATGCAATTGTGTTAAAAAATGGCTCCAGATCCAGTCGCTTTACCGTGAGTTGGTTATTGTATTCTATTTTTATTTGATGTATAGTTAACTACAGACGACATGTTAACTTAATAATTAAAATGAATCCAATTTTAACTCATTATGTTTCCGCTAGGGGCGCTATACAAAATTTTGATACAACAATTTACGCTGTCGATATCGACTGCAAACAAATGTTAACGTGTGGTGTAGAATATGGGTCGAAATGTTTTAATTCGTCGAAAGGTTTTAGAGAAAAATACACCGTATTAAATTTAGAGCAGGCAACACTCATATTGGGTCAATTCGGACCACGGATGACTCTCAATATTCGGCATACAGTGTAAAGGCCGATTGCAGTACATAATATACATCTAGATATGGCGAAAGAATAACTTATAATATAATTACAACAAGACGACCGCAAGATCAAATAAACATATCACAGCTTTCGCGCCATCATGCTGGCGCTGATAATAGAGCGCTATGTCAGCAGATGCAGTATTACCGCGTGGCCGAAGTGACCGGCGCCTGAGTTTACGAGAGACTTCCACGTAACGGTATGGGAACTGGTTTGCATTGTCGTGTCGGCTTGTCGGCGGGCCATTTTTCCCCGGTCCACTTGGCCATACGTCGAACTAGTCGATGGCGACGTCGCCGGTTACAGCTATAAGCTATTCTATGACGTTTTCTTTGAAGCATTATCTAGTAGATGATCAGAACAGATTTATGATAGATGTTAATTTGTAAACAAACTATTCTAAATGTGTTTCAAACTAATCCTCCTAAAAATCTGCTAGGCTTATCTATTAAAGTGTGTTTTCTAATAAAAATTGCTTAGTTTGATGATTAATCACACGAAAAGAACTAAAATACTTAAAGTTAAGTCGCTAGTAAATATGCCCTTACTATATACTTTTATATACTTCTAAGCCCATAGGAGTAAAAGTGAATTTAGAATGTGAATATTATCAGTAAACGTTCTAATCGTTAAAGAAAACGATCGCGTAACTTGTATGGCTCAATAATACTTAGCTTCACTCATTAAAAATACTTTATTTCCTTTGAATCCATCTCATTATAACAATAAGTATCAGATCACCTAATTTCCTTTATAAAGATCGTTCATCAATTGTACTGCACCGAAAGTCAGAAATAGCTGGATATATTCGGTTAATATCTTATACTACTATTTGATGTAAACTACAAGAACTTATAATGAGAAGAAAAGTTAGTTTATATTCTTGTACGTCTGAAGTTTAGACATATATTTGTGTGGGTCTACGAGTTATTTGTTTCCTTAAACAGTTATAATGTTAATATTACATATATGAATGTAATAATACGAGTATGTATTACAAATAGTAATATATGTATTATAAAAAATCTAACAGGATCAGAGATATGGTAATCATAGATGCGGATGCATAGCTATGTCCACAATATTCTCCCATAGGCGGTTAGAGTTAGAGCGGGTCGTATTAAGGCAATCCGGAGAAATTGTGTTCTCCAGTCCCAGTATCGTCCCTGTATCGACAAGATGAACATCGGGGTAATTTACTCGGTATGACCTACGGGGAGAGTCCTACACACGTCTGGTGACTAGCTATCATCAGATATATATATATATATATATATATATATATATATATATATATATATATATATATATATATATATAGGATAGGGCAGCAACTTTGGCGGTGGCTTGACCAACTCTTGGTCAAGCCGGCCCCGGGACACATGGCGGTCGAATCGCGAGAGCGCACCCCGCCATGTGCCCCGTATGGGCCCAGAAAACTCGGGGGGGTTTTAGTGGGTAGGCCGGTCCTCTTGACCGGAGACACACGGCCGCGTCTTGCCAGCGCGGTGTCAGGGTGCACAAGGTCACATATCCCCCCCTCAAAAAAAAAGGATAGGGCACCAAACGAGCAAACGGATCATCTAATGGTAAGCGATAACCATTGCCCATGGACACCCGCAACACCAGAGGAGTTACAGATGCGTTGCCAGCCTTTTAAATGGGAATACGGGGGGAAGGGGGGGTTGGGCCTCCGGTACCCTCACTCACTCGGCGAAACAGCGCGTTATTTTACGCCGGTTTTCTGTGAGGCCGTGGTATCACTCCGGTCGAGCCGGCGCAATTCGTGCCGAAGCATGGCTCTCCCACGGTAAGAAAAATGTTTGATAAACTGCGCTAAGCATTCCACCTCGAAAAAAAAGGGTAATCATAGATAGTAGTGGGACATCGTCGTGTTGTAGCCGAGTCATCATTCGAACGTGAATGGATGTGCGGCAATCATTGATTTTATTCACTTATTTAGTCGACTACTGTCAAGGTTGTTGGGGCGTACTCTTAAAAACGATATTCGATACATCGTGGACTTCGTCGTGTCGTATCCTATTCTTAGTTACTATCGTTTAAAGCAATCCACCGAACGATCGAACGAACGATATCAATTTTGACATAAGAAAGCCTCAAATGACAACGATGAATTGAATTTGACAGACGAAAGTTCGCAAAATTTACGTCAAATTTGCGAAAAGTAATACGATACGGTTTGAGGTGTCGTTGCAATTATCGTAAATTTGACGTTTACCACATACATAATGATGTATAATACTTTATCTACGAGTATACTAATATTATAAAGAAGTAAAGTTTGTATATTTGTTAAATTGTAAGGGGTAATCAGGGTATCTACTGAACTAATTTTAAAAATTTTTACACCAATAGAAAGCCACATTACTGCTGAATGTCATAGGTTATATAAAAACCCGAAAAATAAAAAGGCTTTTACGTGGTAGTCCGTTTTGCCAAGTGAATCGGAGATAAAACGGGCAGCGGACGGCGCGCGATGGCTTTGGGTTTAATTCGGTTCGCGTTCGTGCTCGCTTCTGGGGTTATTAATATACACAACGAAGTAGGGACGGGTCAGCTACATATTAAAAATTTTTCAACTTCATTAATGTAGGTCACCTATTACTTTATTATAATAATTACATCATCAGACAACATCTTTTTTTAGCGCGGATGAGATAAAATGTCACTCAAAATAATTGTTTTTGCTAATTTATTCAAAACAGCGCAGATGACACAGATACACGAATTTCCATATAGTTGATAAATTACTGTGATTTTTAAAACATTAATAATCTCGAAATAAATCTACGTAATTTTATTTAGAAAGCCTACTAGAGGAAACATGTTGTTACCTAGTTTTATCTTGTAACATAATTATCTGTTATACATTCGTGCATTCGGTGTGTTTTTTTTTTTTGGATAATTAAGATAACGGTACAGAACGTAAATTTTTGGAAATTATATATAAAGAAAAAAAAATATTTTTATTAACAGCATCTCTATTTTCAATGTAGCGGTTTTTGTAAGAAAGATATCGTATAGAGTCCCTCTTTCTCGGCTAGGGTTTAAGCAGGGCAGTTGCGGATTCTGCAGCTTCAAATTACTTTGATTTATCATTATAAATGATGAGGTCATTTGGACCAAATTACTGATTCATTGCATTCTGTCTACTCCTTAACAATTATTATTTTTCACTTCGCTGCAGTTTTACAGGTATAGCTTGTGGCAGCCGAAGATAAATAGTTTACACCATAGTTTAATCAACTCTCTGCATTTAGTTCTATCCTGTCAAAACTAACGTAACGATACTTCAACTTTTTGCCGTATTAAATAATAAAATCCAAACGTCCGATTGCATTGCAAACGGAATATTTGTCGGGGTTTGAATGGATCGCTGTATAGTTGACGCTTTATTGCAATTTATGACTGTGGCAGGATCTGTCGCCTACGGCTTCCCACGTGCACACTACGATATGGGGGCCTACAATTATCGTAACTTGGTAACCTTTGGTTTTGTTTCCGAATAAGGTATGACTTGTTGGCGAAATATCGTATAATATTACAATTTGTCGCGATATCTTGTCATAAATGGGTGAATTTATTTACTTTTGGGGCTATCTGAGTGCAGACATGTTTCTACTTGAATTTGCTATCAGTATTATTCTGTTGTTAATATAGGTATAGTTCGGCTTTTCCGGCTTTATATGCTTAATTAAAGTTCATTTTCGAGAGCCGTGTTTAAGATAATCCAAAAATGAACCTTATTCGATGTACGTAAGGAACTGACCGTCAGAGTGCATTCTTTGGGCGTCCGGACCGCAACGTGGCTATATTTGTAGATGAGATTTCACATAATAAATTATCAGTTTTGTTGTAAGTAACCTTAATTTTATTATTAATCATGTAATTAGCGAGTAAGCGAGTACAGCGAGTACAGCGAGTGACTTAGACACGAAAATCAGTGTAATTCTTTAGCAATGCTAAATTAACGTATGAATATGCAAACAAAGCAAGAGCAAGGATCAACATATTAATATGAACATGGCGTTTAGATATTTTAATTAGATTTTGAGACATAATTAGAAATAGGGAATAAAGACTTTTTCGGTCATTTGCAAAAGGATCCCAAAATGGTTTCCAAGGTTGATACCCGAAGGCAAGATTCAGAGGTTGAGGAGCCCAAGATGCTAAGACTGGAGGCCTGAAAATATTGGACCGGATTAATCATTAGAGTCTATAAGAATTGCTTTTCTCATAGGATTGAAAGAAATTTTAGTAAGTTTTTTTTACATTTGAGAGGAAAGTTTTAAGTCGTGATCTCATCTAATGTTATGTGACACTAAGGCGGTTTGTGGAACCGAATTGATGTTTTTCTCAACAAATAAGAAACTGATTACCTTGTATATAATTGTCGGAACAAAAAAAATATTAAGTTAGTTAAATCAAATCTATCGGAAATGCTATTGCCTCCATGGAAAATAAAATCTCTAGTCGATCAATACAAGGTGATCTGAATTACAAGGTGATCGACGAAGGCGGCTTAGAATATTTCTTTAAGTATTAGTAATAAGTCAGAGGACTTACGAGATACATGACAATGACACAATTCTCAATGATAATTTAATTTTTATTTTGATTCATATAAAATTTAAATACCTATTTATTTCCTGTTTTAGGTTTTGCTTGCTAACTTTTTTAAAGTATTTTAATTCGGACATCGAACAGGGTAAAAATATATCATTTGTGTGTAGTGTAATTTTTTTTTAATTCACTTGTCGTTAACGGTCTGGATAAGATCTCGGTTAAAAAATATCCTAATAGAAGATAATTAACAAAAAAATTAACAGCAAAATCAGCCTAACCCGCCCATAGCATTACCACCGACATGATAAAGTGAACACTTTGAACTGTCGAAATACAAATACGAGTAATAACAAGATGGCGTTGTATCGCACACTGAACGCCTTATCGAATCTTTTATCGTTACTCTTGCTACGAGGGTTCGAAACGCAATTTACTTGCACTATATGATAACTACAAGAAAAATGACTGTTTTTTTAAGTTAATTATTACCGCAGGGGGAGTTTGAACCAGGGTCGTTTGCGCACGTGCCTCCGTCTTATCAGCTTCTGTCAGTTTATTAGTGTTCGTATTATTGTGTTACGATTTAATCCTACTACTATTATAAAGGCGAAAGTTTGTAAGTATGGATGTATGGATGTTTGTTACTCTTTCACGTAAAAACTACTGAATGGATTTGAATGAAACTTTACCACAATATAGCTTATACATCAGAATAACACATAGGCTACAATTTTTGAGGTTCCAAATGTGAGGTTGTAAAAAAAACACATGTTTTGCGCTTACATTGCAAATGCTGACTGAATCCTACGTAGTTTATAGGAGCATACTGCAGTAGCTGCCTATAGGCCTATGATTAGGGCTCTGCAGTGCTTAGTTACCGTATTTCTTACTTATTACTAGACTAGACGGGACGAACCTGAAGTCCTGAACCTAGTATTAAATATATGGTACTCGAGAAATCACTGGATACCGTATACGAAACTTAATATCTTAACATCACAAGTATACTGTGGTTCTTGTAGTGCTTGCAAATTTGGTCTTAATGGCAGTCTGTTTAATTGACAATAAAGTTGTAGTGATATACAAAAAAAAAATGAAAACACAGCAAAGATAAGTATCGAATTCAAGTATCCAATAAACAGTCGCGTAATCGAAACAAATGTAATCGATAACAAACCTATCATCGAACATAAGAGGTTTCAAGATGCTGTGATTAAAGTTGAACAAGAGATTCGATTCGTGGGCGAATTAATTTTATCTCGTAATCAAACACTCGAACAATTGGAGTTACTTCGCCCATTGTCGGTTCCGTACATAATTTCGAGATAACAGTTACTTTAATCACGATGTTTTGGTAGAAAGGAATGGGTTGTAAGGGGATTTTTATTATGCCTATTGGAATGAACATCACCAACAGACGCTGGCAGGTTATTGGATGGGGAGGCTGGTACTTCTTCTTTAAGCCGCGCTATTAGACAGAACACCTTATCGAAGGCAGATAATAATTAATGTAGGCTAAGGTGATAGAAATGTCATTATTACTGCAATCATAATACGCATTATTATTAGTTATTAATAATAATATTTATCTATTAACCTTATAGGATCTTTCCTATAGCTTGGCTCAACGGGAAGGAGGAGGTCACCTACCGATTGACTCAGATACTCACCGGGCACGGCTGCTTCGGTGAGTATCTGTGTCGAATAGGACGGGAGGGATCGACACATTGTCACCACTGCGCATCCGACCTCGACTCGGCCCAGCACACGCTGGCGGAGTGCCCCGCGTGGGCCTCCGAGCGCCGAGTCTTGGTCGCAGAGATCGAGCGAGATCAGTCTCCGCCGGCATTGATTGCGGCAATGCTGGCGGACGAGGGAGGTTGGAGGGCTGTGGCCTCCTTCTGTGAAGCAGTAATGCTCCAGAAGGAGGCCGCCGAGCGGGGTCGGGAGATGGCCGATCCCGCTCGAAGGAGGCGGCGCCGGGCTCGGTAGCGCAGCTGCGGCGCCGCCGCGGGTCGCCGGCGGGCGCGAGGAAGTCGCGACCGCTACGGCGACCCGGGATGGACCACGCCCCTTCCGTGGCCGGGGGGCGTCGTCGGTGGAGGGGACTGGGGGAGGTGGTAGCTTCCCCCGAGGAGGGCTCCCCTCTAGAGAGGGGAGCGGAGGCTGGGGGTTCCTGGAAGTGGCCTTTGTGTTCCCGGGGGCTCCCTACATGCCTGAGGAAGGCCATCCCTGAGGTTTTTAGTGGGTAGGCCTCCCCCTTCTGGGGAGGAGAGCCCCACATAACCCCGGCTCGCCACAGCCGGGGTATGCAATTTAATGCATTTTCCTCAGGGGAACAAAAAAAAAAAAGGTTTTGTGGTTGCATCAAGTTGCATCGATTGTCCAGAGATATTGGCTGCCTATCGTTTTTGTGCGCCTACTATTGAACTCGTCACACTGGCCTCATTCACGTCACTCACTATATAGCACTATAACGGCAGTGGTTCCAAATTGTTACGTCTTTCTAAATAGAACAAAAGCAAATCAAGGAACTTGATATTTTGCTTGACTCAAGTCAGCTCTTCACTCAAACAGCAAGAAAAACAGTAACATAATACAGAGAAAACAGTGATAGTAGCAATCAATATTAAAAAAAACTGGGTCATATTTATATGTCTTTGACATCCAGGCCCAGACAAATTATAAACATTTCATTATTGATGGGCTATCTTTTAGTTTGTTATTTCGACAAATTTTGCGTCTTTGTTTATTATAATTTAAGTAAGAGATATTTACTGTACATTATTATTGTACTTGGTTGTTAATGTACTGAATAAATCGTCGGCTTGTCATTGTCATAACTAGAGATCGGATAATCGGATGCATATTTACCTAAAGTTAGTTTAAGACAAAGTATGGAAACGGCTTTTTATTGTTTTGTTAAATAAAATTTTTCACCATTTCTGTTTTTTTATTCAATTATTTAATTGATTATTATTTTAGTCAAACTAGCTCACTACTTTCGTATAACACTCTTCATGTAATAAATCGTACATTCATAAATCGCAAGGGGAACTGAAACTAAACTTCATGTAAATACGTATGCATACGAGTAGTTGTATAAATGAATCCGGAGTCTCGGTCTTTTAAAAATAAATACCACGTGCTAATTTAGTAATTTTCAAACAATATCACTACGTTAAATTTGCAGTCGCGTATTTTTCCGGGATTTTTATTTAACAAAATGTATTTTAAAAAGCCGCTTCCATAATTTGTGAGCCAAAAATTAACTTTAGGTAAATATGCATTATTATGATTATCCGATCTCTAGTCATAACTCAAAAAAATGCATTGTTATGTTTTCGCAATGAAACAATTTCAATTTGTCTATAATAATAATAAATGTCTATATAATAATAAAGCCTCCTGTAAAGAATATGGTTTCTAATTGTTTAATGAGACCGAGATCTGAGTACGTTTTATCAGTAAAATGTTTACATGCTTCCCCTGAAAGTTTGTATATTTTGAGTTATGACAGTCTTCTTGCAAGCCGACGAAATATGTATAAATAATGTGTATAAATAAACAGAACTGTAAACGATAAATTAATAAAGTTCGTATTGTTTTAACGCTGCTGAGTAATTATAATTTTTATATACATGTTCCTCTATTCCTCTATATATACATACATAAACACACTCACGCCTTTTTCCCATCATTTCTCTTTCTATATCTCTTTCGCTTCATCTACTTTCATAACATTCCTCATACATGCTCGACGATTGCGGGTACTTCTGACTTGGCCTTTTTTGAGGACACTTTCGATTTGTTCGAAATATGTTCGCCTAGGTCTTCATCGTCCCGTATCTCCACTGACTCCAGCTTCATAAATCATTTTGGTCAGTCTACTTTCATCCATCCGTTCCACATGCCCAAACCACCCAAGCATCCCTTTCTCTATTCTTGTCACGATATCCTCTTTCAAACCACATTTCTTTCTAATCACTTCATTATACAATCTGTCACTCAGTTTTACTCCTGCCATACAAAGGTATGTATTTAGATTGCGCGAGTAGAATTTAGACAAATGCTCAACAGACAATACATGTTGTTTTTCAGACGTCTATTCCCTACGTATCAAAACCGTTTTCATAGTTCAAGTGTTTACCTTGATGAACAATACGACCATATCTTTCTCGAGATATGTTGGACTTAAAGAGATAATTCAGTTGGGTAAGCCCGGACAGGGCTAGTCCAAAAAGGTCAGTCCTTTTACATAACCACCGAATAACTCATTTTCAATGATACGGATTTGAATAAATGAATGTGTCGTGCCTACAATATATGATAATTTAAATATTGCGTAGTCAGCTATGGGCTTTGATGTATGCAAAATGGTTCGGGTGTCTATTTCATTACCTTTGTATTAGTAAATTGTTATTTGTGAAACCTTTATGTGGTCGTTATTAGGCAAATCATGATAATTTGATGGGTGAAAATGGGCATAATAATAATAAGTGTAAGTGTAAGTGTAACAAATATTATATTATTTTTTTCAATTAAATTGTCAACAGTACAGCAATTTGTCAGACAGACAGTAAATCGATGGCTCCAATGTACACTCTTCTAACTCCAAAAACGTAGGTTTACAGGAGGAGCATTTGAACGAAAAAAGTTAATAAAATCTTAGTTTTTGCAAATAAAATTATGATTTTTTTTGAGTGACTTCTCGATTTGCTGTTGCTTCGAACCGCATTTATAATATTTTGTAATTATTTATGGTTTTAAAGTAATACCTACTTAGCGGAATTTAACTGAAAAAACTCTAATTTCAAGTCGGGATACACTCCGCTAACTCATATTTGGTGGAATGTATGTGGGAATCTATACTTCTATATCTATACTAATATATAAAGCTGAAGAGTTTGTTTGTTTGTTTGTTTGAACGCGCTAATCTCCGAAACTACTGGTGCGATTTGAATAATTCTTTTTTTGTTGGATAGTCCATTTATCGAGGAAGGCTATAGGCTAAATAACATTACGCTATGACCAATAGGAGCAAAGATAGAGCGGTAAATGTGTAAAAAACGGGGAAAATTATTCATTTTTGAAGGCTTTCTTTGCGTGCGCTGCGAAAACGGTTCAAGATACACAAAAAATATGTATGAAAGAATTATTCCTCTATACATGATCTAAAAAAAAGTCCGCGACGGCATATGTCTATCTTTTAAGGTTTAGTCACAATGACCGTTTTTATGGTACCAAATTTGGTCGAAATAATTTGTTTAAGTTGTATCAACATAATAATACTAAAAATTCTGCGGAAACTCGACCATTCCGAAAATCCCGCAAGAACGGGAACTATGTGGGAAAAACCAAAAATCTGCCGGAAGTCACTATTCCACGCGGACGAAGTCGCGGGCAAAAGCTAGTATAAAATAATACAGAACATTAAATTAATCGTTGTCGGTACCTTATCCTTATCCGTAACGTTAGAAATCGAAATTGTAAGTAATTAACAGTCTCCACACCATTATTTTCTGATAAGAAGACCTATTTTTGCAATTTAAAAAAGTTTGCGTTTTACATTTGGCATATCGAGAAAACTTTCTGCCAGGATACAAACCGCTAAGTGTTAAATAGCGGAATGTAACTTAAAATCTGAATAACAGGGTTTTTATTAGTATTAAAGAAAATCTATGGATTGCGCCCTACTATTGTAGCTTTTGTACTATGGGAAAATGAAAAGGTGCGCCTAATATTGCCAACGCGGTTATATACTTTTGGTATTCTTTTTGATTGTCAAAAGTAGATGTCCTTTTGCGCGTCCTTGGCGTTATGTAATCCTGAAAACAATTTTGTTTCTTAAAATATTTTCATGAAATTTAAGGTGCTTAATGCTTATGAAGTAGTTAAGAGTTAGAGGAATGTACATTGGAGCCATCGAAATAACGTATCTAAGTACACTACACTGTACGCGTTAGTAACACAATGCGCATACAAAATCTGTTTTGCATGAAAGAGACGACATGTTATTTTTACGTCACGATTTGTATGGGTGTTTAGAGTTTCGTCGCCGAATGGCAAAAACGGAACTCTTGGATGTGAATGGATACGTCATATCTGTTCGTCCGTCCGTATGTCACAGCCACTTTTTTCCGTAACTATAAGATCTATAACGTAGGAAATTGATAAGTAGATGTATTCGGTGAACCGCATTAAGATTTCTATACAAAAATAGAAAAATAAAAAACAATAAATTTTTGGGGTTCCCCATACTTAAATTTTTTTTTCATCATACCCGTACGTATGGGAAAAATTTGTGTCCTCCCCGTAACTTTTAAAATAAGGGAATGATAATGTAAAAATAATAGAATGATGTACATTATCCTGCAAACTTGCCCCGAAAATTGGTATGAACGAGATATAATAATTAGTTTTTTTTAATACGTTATAAATCGTTAACCGTATTTTACCTTTCATTCAATCAACTCCAATATATTAAAAAAAAAGAATAAAGGAAAACATTTATTTAAATGTATAGTTTAACCGTCCGTGCGCGAGTCCGACTCGCACTTTTTTTCAATTATTTCTATCAATTTATAAAAAAATTACAAGTAAAATAATTTTAAATCACTGAATGACTTTTGAGTCTCAACGAAAGTCGAGACGGAAGGTGGAGTAAAATATGGCTTCAGCTTCAGCTTTTTAGTAAATTATTGTGCTCTTTAGTCGATACATTATTCTAATCTATGTTTTAAATTTAGAACATTTGCAAATTAGATCTTGGAGCTATGTCTATTTGGCTTAAAAAAGAGGAAGCGACGTATAAATCCATACTAATATTATAAATGCGAAAGTAACTCTGTCTGTCCGTCTGTCTGTCTGTCTGTTCCGCTTTCACGCCAAACTTCTGAACCGATTTAAATGAAATTTGGTACACAGATAGTCTAGAGCCTGAGAAAGGACATAGGCTACTTTTTCATGCAAAAAAGGTTGTAAAAGGTTGAAAGGAGGGATAATAGGTTGTATGGAAATATTGTTAAAACTACTGAACCGATTTAATTGAAATTTGGTACACAGATACTCTAGAGCCTGAGAAAGGACATAGGCTACTTTTTCATGCAAAAAAGGTTGTAAAGGGTTGTAAAAGGTTGAAAGGAGGGATAATAGGTTGTATGGAAATATTGTTAAAACTACTGAACCGATTTAATTGAAATTTGGTACACAGATAGACAGACAGGACAGAGGCTACCTTTTAAAGCAGAAAAGGGCTGTAAAGGGTTGAAAGGAGGGGCTGAAGGGTTGTATGGCAGTATTGTAAAAACTACTGAACCGATTTAAATAAAATTTTATACAAAGATAGACTAGAGTTGGTACGTCGGTTGGTCGGACGGACTATGTTTGGTATATACGGGGTAACCACCCCGTATATACCAATCGTAAAACCCGAGGACCCAAGGAAGGAAATAAGATTAAAATTATCTTATACCGACGGAAAACATATCCTTCCTGTGGGAAATTCGAATATAACGCGGGCGAAGCCGCGGGCGGAAAGCTAGTAGATAATAAACCTCTTTTAGAATTTTGTTTTAATTATTTTTATATCAAGATCATATATCTATGTTTTATACACTCTAGGTAAAATTACTAGCCACACATACATAGGTACATCACAATTTGGTAATACACTGTAGTTTTTGTTGGGGTGGCAGATTTGCTGCAAATCTCACAGGACCTTAATGTACTGTAGGCGACTATAATTATTTACCATCAGTCGGCTAATCGATTAAGGAATATTTAGCTCAGTGATTTTAAAAGTGATTGACCCCTAGGGGTATATTGTCATATACCCCATATACCTGTCATATACATGCAAGGGGGTTTTTTTTTTTTGTTTCCCTGAGGAAAATGCATTAAATTGCATACCCCGGCTGTGGCGAGCCGGCGGTTAATATATATAGCACATTGTAAGGTGTAATAGTAAAAAAAATCCTACTAGTCGGATCCAGTGTACTGACACAGATTGACAATATTGGAGATTGTGCTGTTAGCTGTATTGTTGGCTGCGGGCCAAAGCTCTCGTAAGGATACTACGTATAGGGTTGCCAATTTTTTGGTGAAATAAAGTATGTTCATTCAAAGTGTTATGTATTTTACAATAAACTATATATATATAAAGTTGTATTAACATGAAACAGTTACAAAATACATCGATGTCGCTCTGCCGATTTTCACTATTTTGTCAACTAAATGAGGAAGTACTAACTACCCAAGTACTGCATCAAGCTATTTGACATTTAGTCCGCTCTTATATCTCTCGCAATAGCTACGAATTTCACAGTCAAAATGTAAATCTTGTTGTGACATGTCCTGGACTTTCCTCATTCGACAATATACAACTAATATACAGCCTTTTCTTTCCGAGGGGAAATGCTCCTTATGCACCATGACGCTGCGCTGGCAAGGCGCGACCGTGACCGTCTGAGAGGACCTAAAACTCCTCTAAAACCTACCCACTAAAGCCCCTTGGTGTTCTCTGGGCCCACGCGGGGCACATGGCGGGGTGCGCTTACCCGATTCTACCGCCATGTGCTCCGGAACTAATATATAGCCTGCCTACAATAAGGCAGAACAAAAGATTAGTAAAATATAAATCTACATACAGAACGGTTTAATAAATAATTTTTTGATGTGATATGTTGTAAATAAGCAGCCCCTCTGATGGCTAGTGGTTACAGTCGCCTATAGTATATGTGGTTCCTTTGAGATTCGCAGCATATCTGCAATCTTCACAAAAATCACAGTATACGTTCCCAACATGTAACATGAGATGTAGAATCACATTTCTTAACCTTCACGCATATTAACATATATTACATTACATATTAACATAGTAATGCGAACGTTGCTATTTTGCGACAGAAATAGGTAAGACGGAAGTACCCAAAGAGACAACATTGGTATAGTCTCCCTATTTTTTTTTTCGGGGGGAAATGCACCTTATGCACTATGACACCGCGCTGGCTAGGCGCGGCCGTGTGTGGGGCTCTCCGGTCAGATGGACCGGCCTACCTACTAAAATCCCCCGGTGTCCTCCAAGCCCATATCGGGGCACATAGCGGGGAGCTCTTTCGCGATTCTACTACCACACGCCCACGGGCTAGCTCGACCTGGTCGGTCGAGCCATCGCCAAGGTATAGTCTCCCTAAAATTAAAATTTTTCCACAGGGTCTTTTGATACAAGTATTAGTCAAAGTATCTTTGGTCATTTCAATAGGTTGAATAAAGATGATTTTGAATTGATTAGACTTATTATTGTAAATTACCTCAGTGACCGTCACGAAGCATCACAATACAAGGTAACAGTTAGATCTGTTCATAATAAAGCAGCACGCAGCACCATTCTGTGGGATTTGCCACGCAATATAATCAACATTCAATACTAGTGGCTTAGATGAATAATTAATATAGGTTGTTTTGTAACGAAACACTGTCAAGGTTTTCATTCTAAAGTGATCTATATTATGATGCGTGTAGAATAATGTTTACATTGTCAGTTTTGTTGTCATATTACGAGGTCATAATTACGTGTGATTTCGAAGTTAAGAGGATTAAATGAGTTACAAGCGTACAAGGTTTCCGACATAGAACCATATCGACAGAGATAATTACAGTTATGTGAAATAGTTTAATTTTGATTACTAACGGATTTATGATTCAAACGACAATTTTGTTGACTGAATGGTAAATCTTGTTGTTGGTATAACGCTTGATCGAAGTTTTGTGGTTTAAAATTTGCTGATAAAACTGTTGCTTTCTAACAGATTTACCATACAGTCAGGACATTAAGATCCTTGAGTTAAGGAAATGTTCATTGACTAAATAACGAAATACACGGCAAAATAAGGCCGGTAAATCAAGAAAATAAAATGACACTATAATAATAAAATTACAAAACAAACAAAAACAAAAATTTGCAATTCATTTTTGAGGCTTGACGTTTCAACCAGACCACAATATCATGGCTCGAAGTGAATTTCCATACATGATTCAATATATTGTTATTATCGTGACGTATCACTAACTTCCTTTTGTTATGTGTAGGTTTATAAGTTATTAACTAATTAATTCTTGTGATTATATACACGACAAGTTTAGATTATATGAAAATATAAGCTAAAGTGAAAATCGTTCATCGCTTGGCTTGGCATTTAGCCCTATATGTTAACGTCTGGGTTTGCGTTCCGGCTTTCAAGTTTTAGTAAATACTGACCTTAGGTAAAGCGGCAAGACATTGCTGCTTGACATCCCAGACGAGCTGATCCCGTGGGAAGTGCAGGCTCTTCTGCACGTTCAGTTCGGGCACGTTGACCCGCACTAGCACCCAGCCCTCGGCGCTCTCCGAGCACTCGCCCTCCATTACGCTACGCCATCTGGATAAAAGTTTTATGTTATATATATGACTTGCTTGGCGAAGTATTTTATATTATATATATATATATAAGTTTTGTTAGTCGCCATAAATCAGTAAAAGTCAAAGTTTAATAATAATCTAATCAGCGAGAAAAAATTCAATTAATAAATTAATATTAGTGCAAAAGAAGTAGAAATATACATGAATAATTATTAACAATTCATCATTTGAAAATGAATACATACCCATAATAGCATAATTTAGTTTTGTGCAGATTTATGCTGAACATAATATAATCGTATTTGAATGTGTTGTTTTTAAAATAATTTTAAATTAAAGGCAGACACATATTAAATTAGTTACCGAAGAAAGATTGACTTTGGATAAACATGTCAAGGTAACTAAATATACAAGTCCTTTGAAGCGGGTGACAGGAAGATCGGGTCCTCGAGACATAACCCGTCGATTAAGGACTATCGCCACAGCACTGCTATTTAAATTTTATTACACGATGACAATATTAGGTCAGTTACTGATGACGGACTAACATAAATAAGACGTAAATAGGAAAATTGCTATGCGTGTTCTTCAATAAAAACACACAACACGACTACAATTAAAGAATTATGCTTATCTCTAAGTAACATGGCGGCGTCGGCGCCAGCACTGCTTATCGCTCGTTCCAAGAAGAATGTCGTTGATTTATAAGTCACACATTCCGTTGTTTCGCACGAATTCAGCTTTGCAACAATTGACACGTTCCAGAATACTAGAAAAAGCATTCATCATGCGTAATTTTGTCGTGCATGGAAAAATTCGATGTTACAACGGCCGCCTTGATTTAACATCTTAAGGTTACGGTTAATCTGATCTGATAATCTCGGGATCTATGTAGGTCATGTTATCAATTACCATTTATTTATATGTATTTTTGATGCTTTCAACAATCTCAATAACTTCTATTCTATTATTATTACTTATATGCAATTTTGTGTATGACCTAGGTAGGTAGATTTTTATTCGACATATATACACTATAACACCAATTTACTTATATACAGTATGTCAAAATTAATATATATTTTATCCTGTCTCTCACCATTTGTAGGACGTTAGATACCTAACGCTGGTATTCAGTTGGCACTTGCAATGACACACAGACGAAGGTAAGAAAAGGGTACGTAAATAGATAGTAATACTTTAAAGTAATATACAAACAAATATTGTAAATAAATCGCAAAGAAACAAATGAACATTTGTTTAACTAGTATGTTTGTTACTACATGTTGGTATAAATTGTGTATAGCAATTTATGTTGTAAGCGAGTAAGTAACAAAGTCAGATAATTAAAATGCAGACCAAAACTGTTTGTGAAACTACGTACCGTAATAATGTCAAATAGTCTAATAAACGCTAACAAAAAAAGCAAAGTTCTTTTTAAAAGCGGATTGTTCATTTTAAAATAAAGTCCGCTTTTCACAGACACTAGGCGGTAAGCACAAAGAAGAACAAAGATTTAAATGAGACTGTAAAAGGAGTCAAATATATGGGACAGTTATATAATTCCGATTATCTAAGCTCGGGTTTAATATTATACAATACATATTATGAAAAATCTTGGAAGACAGGTTAAACTCTGGCCTTTATTTTCTAATGAAATTGTGGGTTCACGCATTTTATCTCCTAAGTTGCGAGTTAAATGAGGCATCAGTTCGAAGGTTTGGTTTGCGTAATATTTAATTTGATTTAAAATTGGATGGAAAGTACTTTTTTATTTTCCTCTTATGTGCAGCATTAAGTACTATGTATCTTTCTGAAGAAAGTGGAATCGGTTTAGTTTCTCTTTTTGATGAACAATTTCCTATATTCAGTATTTACAACATCCATACAGAAAATGCAGATGGGACATATGTAAGCAAAATCCGCCAACTCAGTGAGTGACAGTACTAGACCAGTTCCTTAGTAGGCTAGTAGTCGGTCACTAGAAGCATCAGACATGTTCACACCACTTACGTACAATATAACCTGTAAATTAACGGCTAATTACCAACGGCCGTGCACGCACTTTGCCACTGCTCACTCATTAGAAAGCTGCGAATTTCGTGGTGTTTCTAAAGAAAATTGAAAGCCAAACTCAACAATGACCCCCATTCATGACGAAAGCGAGGGCATTATAGCAAATCATTTATTTGTGTTATGCTTGCTCACATTACGCTTTCCGGGTTAACGTAAATGGGAAAATGTTTGCAAAACATATTGTATATCAGAAATTAAACAAGTTATTTCCATAAATATAAAGCTCGTCATTTTACATCGTCATCATGACGAAGTTTGAAATTTGATTTTGCATTAAAACCCAACATTAATTAGCTATGCCTCAAAGTTTCTTGTTTTGGAGATAACTAATTAAATTATTTAAAGAGTAACCTTCAAATACACCAATTACTTCAATCGAATTACGAAAATGTTACATTTCTAAATATTATCAATTGCGTCATTGTGATAAAAACCTCGTTTATTTTTATCAAACTTCAGACTAAAATATTTTAATCGTAATCAAGGATTCTTGATAAAAATACGCCTCTTCAATAAAACAATAAACATCAATTAAATTAATGCGTAGGTAAAATTGTAGGTTATTATTTTTTGAGACACAAAAGACTCTATTTAAATGTCTACGTTATTTTTAGAATATAACTATTAATACTTTGAACATTATATTATAGGATTCTTCTAGTATATAAAGGATAATTTTATGTAATATAGTCCTAACATTTTTCAAAAGAGAAGTGTACGCAAAGAAAGACATTTGTGTACCGCATAAGTAGTTATAATATCTCCACCCTATAGTTTTTTAAATTATTAGTTAACTAATTATCTGTACCTCATTACCTGTGTACCAAGTGGATGGAGAGTTTGCAACCATTTATATGGATAATATATACTTTGTACATATTTTGATTACTTTATATTGTAATATAAAGTAATTGTTATATATATATATATATATATAATTATGACGGAATTAGTGAAAGTATCTACCAGGTTTTCTTGCCATTTTTGGAACGCGTTGATGTCCTTTTGATTGTGAAATTTGATTTCTATAATTGTAGTAAGTACAAACTTTAACAAAAATAAGAATGTTTTGTAGACAAACTTATGTAGGAATTCTATTTTTTCTGCATTACTAAAAACTTCCAATCATTTATTTGTGTAATTCAATTTCTTTTATATATTCAAAAAATCTACGCTCCACACCATGGTAGGTGCAGTTAGAAACATAGAATCACACATGTACGTACGTCCAGACCAACAAAATTTTGGAATCTAACCCGCGTCCCAGTACACAGTAGCAGAGTACTCGATCGTTTCACCAGCCGTCTTGGTAAGTACGTGCACAAAACAACACCGTAACAACTCATATGTTATATGTCTGTAGGTTAATCGTCAGATACTTAAGACGCCAATTAGCCCAGGTACGGTAACGAGTGAAGATATGGAACTAGATTCGAATGAAGTCATAACCGACATCCATAAGTCAGCCATAACAAAATTGTTAGAGTTAGATGTTTGTGATGTTTATTTTTATATCAATTAGAAAGTAAAGTTCTTCAAAAAACTAATTTGGATGTAAAAACAAATTATATACCTATCGCCGAATAGATGAGTCTGACGATAAAATAATAAAAATAATGAACCAAAAGAAAATAATTACAAATTATTGAACGTCTTTTGAGGAACAGTATTCTGAAAAGAATCTACAGCACAAAAATTTTTTTATAGGTATAGGAATGTACAGGAATTATGGAGATATAGAATAGTATTATTTTTTAAACAATAATATGAACTAAGGTATTGATGATGAATTTAATCAAAATATTTGATTAAATAGATAGATATAATTTTAATTGCGAAACATCTTCATCACACACAAATAAGGAACACAAAGAAACTTAAATAACATTTTCTTAAAACAAAAACCCAGTACAAACCAAGACCTGTGTGTGCTGTAGAAGTGTAAAAGGGTCATAGCTTAGTGATTGGAATTGCTCACAAAAGGATGTGAGCAAAGCACTGGTATTCTGCTAAAACCTAAGGGTTTTAATATTTACTAGTTAATGATAGTCAAGCGTTCCGAATTACCACAAGATTTCTCTCATACTATGTCAAAATCCAATATGGGCGAAGACGTGGGTTGAAAACTAATATATAATGAGAAAGATTTAAGGAAGTATGAATGAAGTGCGTGAAGAAAGAGATTAAGAGATTCTCATGTGTATTGTGGAGGTGAAAGATGATAGAAATAAATGGAAGAGGAAAACGTGTTGTATCGACCCCATTTATAACCGGAGTAAGATTACGATAAATACTTAACAATGTAAGACGATTTGTAGAGGAGTATCAATACATATTAACTTATTACAAAATTATACCTTTGGTCTTACACTCGTATGCTTCAGAGGCCACTTACGACTGTGCATAGTAGTTCCACGTACACCTGTGTACACTGTGTCTGTAATAGAAGTGATAGATTTGGCAAGGTTAGATAAGTAACTGTCTGCCTTGTGTGATTTGGGCTATATTTTATATTTATCTGCTAGAATGAGAAGAATTCTATTCTACCACTACAGCGATTTGGCGTCCATTTTGCCACTCCATTCTAATAAAATTATGTTGATATACAAAAATAAAACTCAGCAGCATCAAGTTTTGACTAACTCAGCCGATTTATCATTTAAACCAGTCTTGTTTAATATATTCGTTCTTGTATTTTATTTCGAACTAGTTGTACCCGCGACTTTAGTTTGCTTAGTTATTTTTTTCGTTTTTACATTTTTATTTTATTTAAATGTCATTCGTGTAAGCGCGATACCGGACAGTACTTGGACATTGCAACATTACCTAATTTTTCTGAAATAAAATAATTTTCTAAAATAAAATCCTTATTACATCAGCTACTTGCCAATAAAAGTCCCTTCTAAATCGGTCCAGCAATTTCCGAGATTAACCGGAACAAACAGACAGACGACATTCCAAGTTTATTTATATGTATAGATCAACATATTTCAATTATCATCTATGTGTCCAAGTACATTGCTTTCCTGTATTATCTTTTTAATTAAATTACATAAAATCTCTATTTCAAAGTCAAAAATGCACCTGCCAGCGAGCGTGGTAGTAGATGGATTCCTCTACGTCTTGGGGAAAAGATGTGATCAGATCCGTTATGAGTTTAAGTGATGCACCATTAAATTTCAAATTCAGTCTGGGCTGTTACAAGCACTTGTGAAAGTCGAAAAGCTACGCCAATACTTAAATAGTTCCCACATGATCATATTGTAAATTTTATCATGTATAGATTTATACAACCATAAAACTATTTAAAAACATATTCGCATTATTCCTACAAATAAAAAATCGATTTTTCTATTATACATTTGATTTCATGGCTGTTCTGAAATATAGTTTTATAAGGAATTGGTGTCTAACCAATTTTTTACCTAATTTAAAAACAAAGAACACATTTGAAGCTTTCTCAGATTATATATAACATTTTATGAGCAAACATAAATTATACGGCTTTACCATATGGTGACGTCACCGTTACAATTACTATATTGCGTTAATGTCGCAGATATGTTGTTGTAACATTAAAAGGAATAATCCACCTAAGTGTATTTTTAATATATATAGAATTAAAAAAAGAGATAAATAAACAATTGTACTTAGTGTTTTTTTTTCTCTTTATTTTAACTCTTTTCTCTTTTGACGTGACAACGTCTTAAATTAGGTTGCGGCTGGGAGTCACTTATGAAAAAGTGTAACGCTCGGTAACGTTACGATGAGTCACCGAACGAGAGAGAGGCCCGCCGAATGCCTTGCGTCTCTCTCCCACTCAATTAGTTAAGTTTAAGTTTACATGTACAATGTTTTAGTAAACAAAATATATTTCTATAGTTGAAATTTGTGCAATTCTTATTTTCATTCAATTCCTTGTTCCTATTGTGCAATTTAATTATATTCATATCAATAAATATTCTACCGAGAAAAAGACGTTGTCACGTAAAATCTTCGCCCGTAAAACCGACTTTACAGGCAACCATTTTTTCCACTTTCCTAGCTCTTAATTAAGTGAGTAAGTGCACGCTGCCGCATTTGCGGCGTTGTATCACCAATTATCAAGGGCCAATAACATTGGCCGGCAAATAGACGTAACTGTACAGTTATACTTTCCTCTTTGTGGAGTTCGGAGCCCGTAAGGTTACCACGGCAAAGTTTTTAAGAACGGATATATTATGGAGCGATCTTTCACATTTTTCTCATGCATATGTTAGTGCAGGGCCTAGTCCAGCCAGATAAACATATATAATAAATATATTAGCCAATAGATATTTGTATTGTAGTAGGAGAGTTTATATATATATATGTGTATTATATATAATTTTATTTATTTTCTATATATATGTATATAAATTTTCAGTAAAAATACATGTAACAACCTTGTGTCCTACGAATGCCCGAAGAGCCCAGACAGGGGCATATAGGCATAATTTGCGTAATGGGGGTTTTTATTTTGTTTTTACTTTAAAAACAAGTTGTTGCAAATGCGAATGCAAACATTTTAACAAGCGGAACTCAAAAGCCTTCATTTCTTCCAACTACAATGATAACACTACTGAGCACTGGGAATTGTCTCGATCATTCTGTTCTTGTCCATCAAAACAGTACAATAGGTAGTAGAAAAAACTACGCACCACTCTCAAGGGCATCTAACGATCTAATTATAACAGAATCACGTGTCAAGTTGTATTGAAGGCAGGCTCTGAACGTGAGAGCAATCTGAGGCATGGTATAAGTCACGCCAGAGCGGCTATAGAATTTAATTGCATGCAATAACATAGATACAAAGATAATTTACACGTTTTACAAAGTGACATGTTCTGTCATTACCTTATCACATAGCACCAAATAAAGTTGATAATGAATATCCGTAAGTACGTTTTAAGTGTTAATTGGAATTCTTTCTTTTTATTTTACTTAACATACATTTAAATTATATATTTAATTAACTTATATTTCATAAAGTGTTCGTTTTTTTACAATTATTGTATAGACTTTCTGTACATTAGCTACTCTATAGCCTTTGTACCGGACGAAAACAATGGCAGAAATAAAACATGGCTGCAATTAAACTTAAAATGCGATGTGTTATAACTGGGTTAAGAGTTGCTTATGGACTTATGTGAATTAATACAGGGGAAATTTTTCATAACTTTTACTTTTGTGAACTGTGACGTTAAACCTTTGCTGAGTTCACAGATATAAAGCAGTTAAATTGTAATGACATTATTTTCACTAACAGTTTGTTTACTGCTAGTCTTATGCTTGGGAACATCTATCACACCACTCTCTGCCTCCAAGTGGTAATGTATTACTGATATAAAAGGCAAGGCGTGACAGTGTTATTACTGGTACCAAGATTTTATATCCTACTAAGTTTCACTAACATATTCTCCCACGTTAGAAATATTCGGCCATTTCGTAAGATCGTTTTACTTCTTTAGACTGCTATTTTATGCTTCTTTCAATCACTCCCTCATTTCTTTAAGGACTGAATTAACTATTTGTATGACAACATTGTTATTTGCGATAACATGTAGGTAATTAGTTTAGTTTTTTTTATATTCGTTATTATTGTTGTTAGCTATCCCACTAAAAATCGCTTGATCTCTCCAGTCACTTTAGCTATGTGTTGAAAGAACACATAGCGCGATGGTTGCTATTTGTATAATAACTTGTCACTGTTTCTTATTTCTTTATAATGTCACAAGTACCCTATGTATAATGCCATATATACTTATCACTAGTATTTGTAATTACCATCAGTGATCATCAATTGCAATATGGTCCACAATATAGTTGTATATAATAGGGTAGATGACTACAACTGAATATACCTATTTTTATTATACATATAATTATCTCTGATTTTTCATTATATAAATATATTATATTTTTACCGTGGGAGAGCCATGCTTCGGCACGAATTGGGCCGGCTCGACCGGAGTGATACCACGGCCTCACAGAAAACCGGCGTAAAATAGCGCTTGCGCTGTGTTTCGCCGAGTGAGTGAGGGTAACGGAGGCCCAACCCCCTTTTCCCCGCTTATTCCCTTTTAAAAGGCCGGCAACGCATCTGTGACTCCCCTGGTGTTGCGGGTGTCCACGGGCAACGGTTATCGCTTACCATCAGGTGATTCGTTTGCTGCCCTATCCTTTAAAAAAAAATCATAGTTGAGCATTTTCTATCTCATGAATGTAAGTGAATATAGAAATTGCACTTTAATTTTGTATTAATATTGCTTTTAGATTTCTAAAAAATGTTCAATTATTTTTAACAAAATTCTAATGAAACAAATACCTTTCTAACTTCCTCATATTAAATGTAACATTATTTATATACATATACTTTATATATACCTATCTATAAAAGTAAAAAAAGTCGGTTTTACGGGCGAAGATTTTACGTGACAACGTCTTTTTCTCGGTAGAATATTTATTGATATGAATATAATTAAATTGCACAATAGGAACAAGGAATTGAATGAAAATAAGAATTGCACAAATTTTAACTATAGAAATATATTTTGTTTACTAAAACATTGTACATGTAAACTTAAACTTAACTAATTCCTATTTGAGTGCTAAATAAATTTGAAATTAATGAAAATTTGTAAAATAATAATTAATTAATTAATTAATTTTAAACTAATAATTTACTTAACACCGCTTTTTCATAAGTGACTCCCAGCCGCAACCTAATTTAAGACGTTGTCACGTCAAAAAACAAGGTTATTGGCAATTTTGTTCATACGCTCATACAAATTACGCCATTTTAGTAATTTATGACGTCACGATTGCAGTGTACTTTATGGAGCGTTTTTGAGTGACCCGCAACAACGCCGCAAACATGGCGCTGTATCTTAAATATATATTAAAAGTTATATATACTCCGTATATATAACTTTTAATATGTGTAGTATATGACTTCTAAGTTTATTTAGTTTATAAGACATATGAAGTTACATTGAGAACATAAGAACCAATCCATAGAAAAGTTGTAAATCAAAGAAAAGCAATATCAAATCAAATTTTTGTAATAAAAAAAAAATAAGCGTAACTAATCGAAACGACAATAGTAAATTGACAAAACCAAAATGAAACTTTCAAACTCTTATGATGAAAGGCGTATAATTGGATAAATTTGCCACGAGAAATGCAATTAAGTGAAGTAAACCAGAGAATTCGGTAATACAGAATACTTCGGAGTTATTAGTTCAAGTAATTTCCGTTACACAATTAAGTATTAGTGACGGTGAAGGCAATAGAAAAAAAATTGATATGTCTACGTAACTATATAATATAAACAAAAAAAATAAGTATCAATATTTTTATAAATTTTATTTGTGACTTAGCTGTAGTAACTATTGTAAAGTGATGTTCCTTCTAACACTTTTTTGTCTGTTTCAGTGGTTGTGGAAACTAAGATGATGAATCGACAGATTGTATGTAGGATAGACTGGAAGTCCATTATTGTTAACGATAGACACGTTAATTGTTATTTGGGGATAACGGATTTAACGGTACAATATCTAGAAGTGGACTTCTAGATACTAGATTCTGGAGTAGATTCTGGAGACGAAGAAAGTAGTCTACGATCTCCATAGCCGAGTGGATAGTACACTGGTTTGAAGATTTCGCCATCTCCGAGGTCCCGGGTGCGAATCCCGGTGGGGGCAGATATTTATGTGATGAATGCGAACATATGTACCTTAGTCATGGTTGTTAATATATATACTATTAATTTATTTATAATATATGTACGTCTATCCTTTACCACAAATCCCATAACACAAGCCTTATAGAACTTACTTTGGACTAATTGGTGTAAGTGTGAAAAATATTTATTTATTATTGATTTATCTTATGAATCGATAACAAGTTTGTAGGAGCATCTAGTAGTACTACAGAAAAAATAATTGGTATTCCGGAATTTTTCTAATTTTCTAATTTAAACTGGTAAGAAACGGTTATTAATTATGACTGAAGTATTACTAATTATACGAATTCCCACAATATCTTAACATCTATAAGCGTTTGCCAGACAGATTTATGATAAAATGCAAATGCAACCTGCAGACAGATTAAAATTAAAAATAAAATACGACCGAACATTTTTTACATTACGTCAACAGCAAGGTTCGTCCCTGGTTACGTACAGTTGCGAGAAAAATTGATTATTCAAAATCTTATACATTAATTGTCTAACGTTACTGGCGTTAGGTTTCTGCTACGTTCCGTGTATGCTGCAATTAACAAGTTTGTAACGTGAGTGGTAAATTAATGATCGGTATCAAAATTTTTTTTTGCATGCATTAATTACACTGCATTTTGTACGTGCTAATAGAATTCACGGAAGTTTTGTTGAATAATGTGCTGATCTAGATACATTGTGTTAGTTGAAATAGGAAATGATTAATTCACGCATCTTTATGTCTTAGTTAGCTAGTTTCTTAATCATTGATATTGGAACTGGGAACCAATAAATAAGATTAATCTAATCTTAGGCTTGCCTAGAGCTTCCGTACTCAAACGCGTAATTACTGACGCTCTCGCGGAATCTTATTGGGAATGACAAAGTAAAGAGAGCTGAGGTGGTAAAAACAGTTGATGCAACACAATAGGCGTCTAGATTTGGCTCATAAGAACTAGGTGCTGTTAGGTTCTGCTCTGTAACACATAAGGACCTACACCGTGAATGCATAGCAATTTTAATCTTTAAGGTTTTATCTTCTATTCATCCTTCCTTGCATTCATTATTATTATTACTAAACGATTTTATTTATAGGACTGATTCATATCAAACATGTTAAAGTTTTAAATTACGTTTTCTCTGGTATGGATTCTTTAAAAGAGACATTCATTTAATAAATCTGACCTAAATTAAATTATAAAGCCAATGAATCTTATATTTATAAAAATATGAATAAATCTTTTTTTTTTAACTATTAGGTTTCTGCCAATATGAGTATAGACTATTTTTAAGGTAAAATCTAAAAGATGTTGATTGAAATGAAAACAAATAGATACTAAAGAATAAATATGGAATAATAGAAACAGTGAGTATACCTTTTGGTGGGAACGATACTTTACACTTTATTTTGTACAAAAGAATATTTATTTCATTACATAATTTTATTGTCTTGTATACTTGTATGAAATGTTTTTGTTATTTTCTATATAATAAATCAACCGGGTACGTCTAACATATTGCTCTTACAGTTGTCTCCTTCTGCTATCTATATTATTTTGTTGTCATCAAGTACTTGCAGTTGTAATAAACGGAATTATATTTGTTTATTGTTAACTAATAGTAACGTCCTCAAGTCCTTACGTGGCAGGCGTACGCCTGGAAATCGAGAGTTGGTTGTCTCCTTCAAAGTAGATTATAATTTGGTGAAGTTAGCAGGAATCGGTTGCATGCTTCCAGCGCAGGACCGATCATGAAGATCCTGGGGAGACCAATGTTTAACAGTGGGAGCTATTATGACGATGATACTCGTAGATCATTCTTGGACATAAACTTTAAAGTGCTGTATTATTTAGTATTAATTTAATCAGAAAACGTGTTACTAATATTATTCTTAGCAAAGAGTTCCAACCAGACTTCGTACATACCTATTTGAGATCGTGACCAGTCAATCATAGGTCGATGAACGACCATGTCATTGACATTCAATTGACAATCTTAAGTAGACTGGTATAAAGCTAAAAGTAACAAAGGGTTTTTCGCCCCGATTGTACGTATTATGAGATTCGTCAAGGTTGGTAAAAATTAATTTCAAAATTATCCTGTCAGATCGATGATTAAACGGCAAAAAATTGATGTAAATAAGTTCTGAAGGCATAAAATTGCTCACATCAGTTTTAGCGGCATGTTTTTATTGCGTTCATCAAACCGTGACAATGCAAACAACACCGAATCTAAGTTTAAAAAGATCCGTGTGAAAACTTAGATAATTTACTGATTGACTTGTAGTGAAACAATGAAAAATATAGTCAGCTTAATAATGCTATTGGTACTTGTTAGTACTTTGAATAATATTGAATAGTATATACAAACCTCATCACGTGGCAAGAATACTGTAACCATGTTAGTGCGGTTAAACCTTGCCCAGGCTTTATTCAACCGCATTGGTCTAGTCCAGGCTTGTTAAATTCACATACATTTTTGACTTTCTAGTTTGCCGCATTATATTTTCTATTACTGTAGGAACTTCCGATAAGAAAATCTAATCGAAAACGAACACTTTATAGCCACTTCGAACTCCAGACTACCTGACGAAAGACCAGTGCTAAGATCACAGTAGCTACACTGTGTAATAAAATAAATATGTCTGACCCAAAAATTGAAGATATATTGTCAAGTTCCAGTTTTTATTTTATTTTGATGAAAGTACAGCTCGAGTGTTTGATCTGATTGAAATTAAACTCGAAACAATCGACACTTTGTTATCGTGTATTAATTACAAATATATATGCCATTATTAGAAAGGTTTAAAAATAGTGTTCCATTGTTCTGTCTATTTATTTAACTGCATAAGAGATTAATATCTTAGTAAAGGTTGCGATCGGGGCGATCAAACAAAAACTGGTTTAAATTATTATTCCTTTGACTGGCGTACGAATTGTTGGGCTACTATCTAAGGCTTACGTTTCCATAGAACACCACGGTGGCAACAGTTGACGTGGCATATGTCAACTCCATTTAAAATTGAAAACTTTCTACCAGTTTCCTCTTTACTGTTAAAAAGTTTTGCGCGATAGGAAGTGATTGATAGTAGAAACATCTTGTCTGGCTTTTTTCGTTAAAATACACTAAAGCGAGTGACAAAAATTAAGACTATGATTTAGAAAAAAAATAAAATAGAATCGTAACGACATGTATGGTTTTTGTCTAAGGCTTCTCGCATTCTAATCATTAGGGCTAGGCTTCGAAAAAGGTTTTCTTTACTTAATACTCTTTAAGACTTCACTAAGAAGACACTTGCATATAAAATTATGTTAACTTGACGTGATAATAATGATCAAAATAATAAGTCGACCTGTCAATGTCGTACGTTATTGCAGAGGTCAATGTGACATTTTGTTTCGTTGGAAATAATTTTTTGGTATGACTGATAATTGCCCAGCAAGTACAAGCAAATGCCGCCTTTGATGTGACGACCATTTTTCTATTCTGATTGTACTAATGTGGCTTACATTTTTATATGTTACAGTTAACCGACGCTCTAGCGGTAAAGGAAAACATTGTTAAACATGCATCAACCCTCACGATTTGCCTATATGGTTCTTAGAACTTGGTACAGGCTGAGTTTAGTCGGTAGGTCAGACCGCTCTGGCCGTGTGGAGTCCGACATACCCCTCCTCGTTGCGGGGGCACGTTTCGTGCTCCTTGTCATGGATTTATTTATTTATTAATACTTCTTGTACAATTAAAAAAAGTGTACAAAGGCGGACTTAATGCCCGAGGCATTTTCTGCCAGTCAACCTTCGGGTGATATAATGTGGCAGATGTACCAAAAAAATAGAAAATGAGTCAATTTACAAATATTTGATACTATAACTTGAAATATAATAAATAATAGATTTATAATCCTAATACATAAATAAAAACATATTATAATACACTAATATATAATAGCCTAAATCTTATTTGCGAAAATTTATAACGAAGATATACACAGCCTACTTTCTAAATAACCTAAGTTTCATTACCCAAAACTTTCCTGGAAGAAAAGCTTACGCAACTTATTCTTAAAACTAAGTTTGTTCGGACAGTTTCTCACTTCTTGAGGAAGTGAATTCCATAAAAGAATACATTTGACGAAAAAGGAGGAATGAATTATATCAGAGTGGTGAGTAGGACATTTTAGAAGGCCATTTGAGGCAGAACGAAGATTTTTATTATGCGAGGAATAAAGGTATTCAAAGTGGGTACTGAGGTAACCAGGGGTATAAGGATTATTAAGTATGGAGTAAAGCGTCAATAAGGCTCTCATATCCCTACGCTGCCGTATAGGTAACCACTTTAAACGTAATCGGAATGCAGATACATGATCAAATTTTCTTAAGTTAAATACAAACCGAATGCAGTTATTTAAAAGTCTGTCCAGCTTATTAAGAAGATCTGCATTCAGATCGAAGTAGCACACATCACCATAGTCTAGGATTGGGAAGATTAAAATCTGTACAGCCTTTCTCTCCTAAATAAAAAAAAACATACATCCACTAGCGAATAAACTCAAATGAGTTTCTTTATAATAAATGAATCTCTTGTTTGAAATAAAGTTAACCTACAAATTGACCTTATTTTTAGAATCTGAGATGCAAAGGTCGTCTAAATCGATCTAAGCACTAGCGAAGTTCTATTTTAAGTTGGCTACACCGAAATACACAGCGATTTGATTTCGGGGAATTAATTTAAGCAATGCTTAATGTTGTTCGCAGTTAAGTGATTGAAATCACCAAAAATGTTTGCTAGACATTTAATTTACATTCTGTACATTTATAAATAATTCGTTTATAAATAATTATAATAATGAGTCTTGTAGTTTTTTCTTTTATTCGTCTTGCCCTTGTTCTATTTTATTTCTCCTATTTCCAATAGTACCGAGGTTCTATATGTATTTAATAACCTATGTTTTCAATGACAATTTAGCACTCTATTGTGTAGTAATTATTTTAAGTATATAAATATAATAAATTATTAATTACAAGAAAAAAGAAAAGTCTGTTTTCTAGCACATAGTGTCGGTTTATCAAGATTGTCTAACAAGAAACTTAGTAGGCCTTTTTTATTTAAAAGGGTATACATTTAGTTCATAAAATTAAAGCAAGTGTCGTGGTGACATCAAGGAGCGCTAGGTGGTTGATCCCACACGCGGTGTGGGCGTCGCTGTCAATAGGAAGGGAATGCGACTAGCGCACTTAATTAGCATGTTTAAAAGCCCACGTCTAATTACATATCAATAACTGTTTGTCATCATCATCACAGCTCATATACGTCCCCACCAAGGGGCTCGAGCCTACCCTAACTACGTTAGGGCGATTAGGCCTTAGTCAACCACGCTGGCCCAGTGCGGGTTGGTTGACTACATACAACTTTGAATCGCTTCGCAGATGTACGCAGGTTTCCTCACGATGTTTTGCTTCACCGTAGGACTGTTTGTAGTTGGATTAAAAACTAGTCAAATATAGAAAGAAAGAAAACAGTTCACCTCTTCTTACAGCTTAGCGGCGCCTACAACCGATCTGGGTAAAAGATTCAAGAGATCGTGTAGTATTTATTATACATAACTGCAGTTTTAAATAAAACATTTGGAATACAACTATATATTATATATGTACGCGAACGTCATGTGGCTACGGGCTGTAGACAAAATCTATACTAATATATAAATCTATACTAATATATAAAGCTGAAGAGTTTGTTTGTTTGTTTGTTTGAACGCGCTAAACTCCGAAACTACTGGTGCGATTTGAATAATTCTTTTTTGTTGGATAGTCCATTTATCGAGGAAGGCTATAGGCTAAATAACATTACGCTATGACCAATAGGAGCAAAGACAGAGCGGTAAATGTGTAAAAACGGGGAAAATTATTCATTTTTGAAGGCTTTCTTTGCGTGCGCTGCGAAAACGGTTCAAGATACACAAAAAATATGTATGAAAGAATTATTCCTCTATACATGATCTAAAAAAAAGTCCGCGACGGCATATGTCTATCTTTTAAGGTTTAGTCACAATGGCCGTTTTTATGGTACCAAATTTGGATATGTCGCGTTGTCAAGATCGGGTAACAGCTGAGGGCGCAAAATAACTATTCCACGCGGACGAAGTCGCGGGCACAGCTAGTAATTGATATTCGCTTTCGTCAGTAATTGTATATAGTATAGTATAAAGTAATTGATATATCAAAAGATTTTGATAAGTAATCCAACGTAAATGATAACAATAATAATTTGTCCAGGGATTCTGGTTCTCTCCCCCCTTGGCGATGGCTCGACTCCGTGGGCTTGTGGCGGTAGAATTACCCTCGAAAAAAAAGGGATTCTGGTTCTCTAGTTGGACAAGGTCACACTCATCAGTGGCGATACCAGATTGACAGAAACCTAGCTGTATTAACCAGCAAGGTATTACTTTTCGCCTTCTCCAAATTAATCTTAAGGTGAAATTGTAACCGCCATCTGCAACTAGTAGTAGGTTGTAAAAAATGGCTTCAAAATGCTATGGTGGGCGGCGCCATTTGAGATAAAACAAATAGATTTCTTTAAAGTTAGGTTAAATTGTCGGAACGAAAAATTTTACCGTATAAAATTCTTTACACTCTAAATGTGTGCTTTCAATATTAAATTAATTAAATATTTTTTAAGGGAAAACATACACCTTTTTAAGAAACTATATATTTGATATATTCATAAAGATTCCACACATTGACGTCAAGGCACTTTAAAAAACTACAAAAGTAGATTTAACTATCATTATAACAAGGAACATCGTCGTTTTCTGAATATAAAAAGTTGTTTGTTAATTGAACGTTTGATATTAAACATGATCACAAAAAGCCGGCCTATTAAACCAGTACTCACGCAAGGACTCGAGTCAATTGACTTTGACAATAATTAGAAATAGATCAAGCACCCGATAGAATTTATTGAGGCGATGCCCACGTTGTAATTTGTCAGCATATGGTTATGTATAACTCTTACTATGTTGCTTTTTTTTATTTTTTTTTATTGCATACGGTGGCAGACGAGCAAATGGCCCACCTGATGGTAAGTGGTAACCATCGCTCATGGACATCTGCAGTGCCAGGGGCACAGCTGAGCCGCTGTCTACTTGGAGAGAAGTACTCTTTTTAGGCCTCATTTGAAGTTAGACATATCGTAGCGCTCAGGAAACACCGCAGCTGGGAGCTCATTCCAGAGTTTGCATGTACGCGGAAGGAATGAACGCTGAAACCGAACTGTACTAGACAAGATCGGTTCCAGATGATACGGATGAACTCTACTGCGGTGGCGGGTGGCGGTTTTTTTTTTTTTTTATTGCATACGGTGGCAGACGAGCAAATGGCCCACCTGATGGTAAGTGGTAACCATCGCTCATGGACATCTGCAGTGCCAGGGGCACAGCTGAGCCGCTGTCTACTTGGAGAGAAGTACTCTTTTTAGGCCTCGTTTGAAGTTAGACATATCGTAGCGCTCAGGAAACACCGCAGCTGGGAGCTCATTCCAGAGTTTGCATGTACGCGGAAGGAATGAACGCTGAAACCGAACTGTACTAGACAAGATCGGTTCCAGATGATATGGATGAACTCTACTGCGGTGGCGGGTGGTCCGATGGTAAAAAGGTGACGAAGGCACCATTGCAAATAGTTCCTCAGAGCACTCTCCGTTAAAGAGCCTATAAAGAACACACAGAGAGCCAAAGTCTCTCCGCTGCTCCAAGGTCTCTGTTGAAGCCGTAATATTGGGATCACCGATGATACGGAAAGCACGCCTTTGCAGGGAGTCAAGAGGGTCGAGTTGACATTTGGGGGCTCCAGCCCAGGGGTGTGAGCAGTACTCCATATGCGGCCGTATTTGAGCTTTATAAAGCATCAGACGCTGACTGGGCGTGAAGTACCGCTTCGCTCTGTTGAGAACACCCAATTTTTTACTTGTTTATAGAATAATTATGCATCTTTTAACCCTATTTCGATACTTACAATGCTTTTTGTTATATATCTAGAAACCTTGAGATAATATTTATCTAGTTTTATCGAGTCTGTGGCTTAATAGTCTTAGCCCTGGCGTTGACGTCCAGTATTTGCAACCGGTCAATGCAAACGTAAATTTTTCGTCTTACACTATAAAATGTGATATTAGGCTGTTTTGTAGTAGTGTATTATATATGTCTTACTTATGTATAAGATATAGGATATATATATATATATATATATATATATATATATATATATATTTGTGTATGTATTTAAATCTGTTTTAATGTCTTTTGCACATCCACTTCTTAGTGTCTCTGTATCACCTGGATTGATTGGTAATAGAAAATGCCCAAGGCATTAAGTCCGTTATTGTACACCAATATAATAAAAGAGTTTAAGTAAATAAATATTTCTTGATATTAGAATTTTACCATTTGATAATTGTTCGCAGATTCAAGTTTATTACAAAGCAATCAGTATTCAACTATGACAGATATTAAAAGTGTCTGTTTAACCAACCTCCATTGAACCAATGAGATTGTAGACTTCGAATGCCCGTGATATATTAAATAAATGTATAAAGGGGAATTTAATAATAAGAGAAAGTATAATTAAAATTATGTACAATATTATAATTGCCAAAGCATTTTATAAATAATCCCAACTAATATTATAAATGCAAAAGTAACTCTGTCTGTCTGTCTGTTACGCTTTCCCGCTTAAACCTCGCAACCGATTTTGATAAAATTTGGTACAGACAATCTTTAGACCCTGAGACAGAACATAGGCTACGTTTTATTTCGAAAAAAAGGGATGAAGGGGTTGAAAGTTTGTATGGGATTTCTTAATTCTAAAAGATAAAACCATGAAACTTTATATTTAAACACTTGATAAGAAATCATTAAACATTAGTTCTAGCATTTTTGAAATTTCGATCAGCTAGGGGGTGAAATAAGGGTTGAAAGTTAGTATGCAAGTTCGCCAAATATCACGTCATAAGAAACAAAAAATTGTTTGTTCTAGCATTTTGAAATTCTTACCAGTATAAGGGTGAAATAGATGTTGAATTGAAGATAAGACCATGAATCTTGGTACCTTAGACATAAGGGACCAGGATTGACAAAAACTCATTTCACGCGGGCGAAGCCGCGGGCGGAATCTAGTAAACCTTGTAAAGAAAGCAACAAAAAGGCAGGTATAGACCTGCTTTCATTAGGTTACAATAATATTAGAGATAAACTAGAGGTGGATCGCACTAGTAGTTCAAATTCGGACAATTGGTGTTATTTCATTTTGTCTTATAGCAACAGCAAGAGCTGTCATTCCTCGCTCTGATGCTGTTTGGCTAGCGCAGTGATTCCCAAAGTTAGCTAGAGAATAGAGAAGATAGATCCCCATGGGTCCATCGGAGAATCGATGGGGGTCTACGTTGAGCGTGACAAAAAATCCACAATCGAAAGGGGGCGGTGCATGAAAATTAATTTAGTTGTAATAATGAAGAACTAAAATGAGGCTTTGACTTTTTGATTTTTTTATATATGAAACAATAGAATATAGAAACATCTGGGCTAGCGCAACGCTATTCCGTTCTGTGCTGTCTGTATGATCTTTTTCATCAACTAATAATTTCGAGAAACATAGAAAAAACTCTAAAAAATGTAGATGTTTCCATTAGCGGTTTAGTACCAAATCCATAACTCACTTTGATATATTATTTCGAAACCACTACAAATACTGGTAGCCCGAAAGCTTTTAAATCTGACTTTGAAATAGAATGTGGCCGAATTCTCCTTTTGTTTAATCAGGTTTTGCCCGAGGAGGGTAGGTAGACGTTATTCTTACAAGAAAGGCAAAAAGATCAAAGGGCTCACAACCTTTGTAAAAGTTACTACTTCTCTATATTTATTTTGCTTTTTAAGTGGCATCGTCTTTGAAATAAGATTTCAGAATTCATAAAATTATGAGGGCTTGTGTCGAAGTTCTTTGTAAAGATTTATTCAGTAATTACTTACTTTAGTATTTATTTAAGTAATTATACTCTTTAACTAGACTACATGCGTAATAAAGTGCTTGTTACTGTACTGGGAAAATACCTTATTATTAAAATTCGTATTTAATGAAAATTTGTTGCCACAGACTTTAACGGGATCGCTGAAGAATAGCGATACTTGAATTTAATTACTGATCCCAAGGGAAACACAAATATCTACGTTTCGCCTAATCACCATAATGGACTCAATATCTTGATAGCATATTAGCGCGCGCAGCTCTGTACTAATAGGTTTAACTTAACCAAAACAACTCCATTATTGGAATGAAGGCTTTAACATAGCCACAGATAATATAATACTACCGTAAGCGTGGCTAATAATTAGCATTATATATACTACGATTGCCGTAACTGATAATTAAAGCCAACGAACTAGATACAAACCCGGAACTTAATTTTAACTCGACCCACATTAGAATAAACAATGGTATGACATAAAAAATCAATTAAATGATGTAGATCTAATTAATCGGTATATCTGCAAAGAGATCTGGACGATCGGGTTTATCGGATATTGTTTTTGATAACTGATACGCGTAATTCTAGGTAGGAGTGAACAAATGTAGATATTAACGGTGAAGTAAATTGTTTTAATAAAATTGGGATCGATAAATGCGATTGTTAAAATCTGCTATTTGCTGGCACAACTATAAAAACTCATCAGTGGGATATATTCTTGAAAAAAATCAGTCGTACTTGTATAGGTACTTGTTTTAAGGCGGTCTCAACACAGGTTTCAATGTACGGCTTAACAGACAATCGATCAAAATCAAATGTACATATAATTTTAATTCATCATCATCACCACCACAGCCCATATACTTCTCCTCTGAAGGGCTACCCTAAGCTATCTTAGGGTGATTAGGCCTTAGTTAATCACGCTGGCCTTAGCGTGTTGATTGGCGAAATACACCTTTTAAATAATTTCTTTACACATATATGCACGTCACCTCACTATATTTACCTTCACAGTAGGAGCGTCAAATAAATGTACCATATTAAGTTCGACAAACGAAACACACATTCGTCCATAGAACACTTTCAATTACTTATTTTTTTTTTATTCAACTACAAAGCTATTTAAATGGAAGAATAATTGGACAAATTACCAAAGCTATGAAGCATTGCACTCGTAATTTCAAATCGGAAGACGGTTAGTGGTACAAATGAAATTTCTGACACACATCTAAGTGTGTCATGGTTGTCTCCGCTCTGGACCATAGACCAGTAACGGTTATCTCGATAGAACGTGCGGGCTTATGTAAGAGTCAAGAGTTATCGCAAGATGCCTTATTTGTGAGATTATAGGAACGTGCTTCTAAATTCGTGATTGGTTTGCATTTTCTAAGGTACAATTGACTACAGTATTATAAAATATAAAACTTCACCTCTTCTGTGTTATTTTTTGCAAGCAACTTTGTTCAATTATACAATGTTCATTATTAGGAATTTAGAGGCTTTTTGTTACCTTTGTATAATAATTCAACATCTTCAGATATTTTTCCAATGGCACCGTACGTCTATTACCGGCGTACGCACATTTATTTATTACAAGCTGTGCCCACAACTTCGTCCGCGTGGAATCGTAATTTTAGGCAGCATTAGGGACGACTTAGTGTTATAAACGTAAGAGTATTAGACAAATATAATCAGAAAGCTATAATCAGAAGTTACACGTTTTATTGTGAGTCAACCATAAAAGATAGACATATGCTGTCAAGAGATATTTTTTATATAATTTTAAGGAGAACATTTCCGTCATACATGATTTCTGTGTAGCTTTAACCGTTAAGGTTCCAAACGCTACGGAGCTTAAAAAATTGAGTAACATCTCCCATTTTACCAACATTTCCCTTCACTGCTCTGCTCCTACTGATTATAGCGTGATGTAAAGTATACTGAAACCAGCTCAGGAGTATGAAAAATAATTGTACCAAGTTTCGTTAAAATCCGTCCAGTAGTTTTGACGTGAAACGTCTTTAAAATCGCGCCGAAACATACCATACCAGGTTTAAAAAATGGACCGTAACGAAAAGGTCTATATCATCGTACCTTCATATTTAAAAAACTATTAGTCTTAGGAACAAAAATGTGGTGTGAGTATTTCACTTATATAGTCAGCTTGCTGTTGTGACATTGAGTTTTTTTATTAAAATACTTAAAACACCGTCTATCTTGTTTTTATTTCAATCTTTTACTTTAAAAGCGATTCCCTATCATAGACGTTTCACGTTAAAACTAACGGTGTGCCCCGGCATAGCCCCACCAGATTTTTTTGTTTCTAAAACGGTTATACAGATAGACAAAAATTTTTGTGATTGCATTTTCGGCGTCAGTATCGATCCCTAATCACCCCCTGATAGTTATTTTGGAAATATATTGCATGTACAGAATTGACCTCTCTACAGATTTATTATAAGTATAGATTAATAGTCTAGTAATAATGGTATTTGCACTGACAAATTTTTGATAACAAATATTTCCAAAAAATGACCATCCTCTGAGTTAAAAGCTTTAAAAAACTTTTTCTCTCGACCCACCTCGGACACGACATCGGGCCGGTTCCCACAGTCATGTCTTAACATGTTTTTGTCGGCTTTCAAAAGTCGGAACAACAAAAAAACAGTAATGCTCCCGGCCTATTCTCCGTTGAAAGGTAATGAACTAATGATAGAACGATTTCTGGTCGCCCAGATGTAATTCCATACGTGGATCAAGGTTATCGACACGACCATAGAGTTTTGTTCGAATTGTTAGATACCATCTCTTGGAAATAGAATAATATTCATTAAAATATTGATTTAAACATTGACTGACAAGTATATTTTTGTGTCATTTGGGATTTTAAATCGCCTGGTTTTAAGTGAAAATATAAAGACGTATATGGCAACTACTTTAATTTGAAGACAGAAAAGAATTATTACTTACAGCAACACTGTAACTACAATTGTACTGAAAATAAATAAAACAGTTTTAACTAAACATAACAACAATTCAGACAAGCCTTGCATGGTACAAACAAATGGAACAGTAAAATTGTGAATATATACATTTTGCACATTTCGATCAGAAGTCTAAACATTGGCGTTTCTACAATAAATTTGAAGCATTTTATAATATTAATACATTAATTTATGATGACAAGGTCCCCATAATATCACATTAGTATTTGATTTTTTTTTTATTATATTTATATTAACAATAAAGTAATAAATAAGTAACAATAGGGCTTCTGAACTGGTTACTTTTGAAGATACAGCGACATGTTTTTCACATCGCAGATTGCTAAATACGTCCTATATTAAAATAAATTGCATCGATAACACCACAATATGGTACAGTTTCATAATTTGTATGGCCGTATTTTTAATTCTATTAAATATTTATAGTTTATAGATAATTTTTTAGTTTAACGTAAACTTATGTGATCAAAATTACTTAAATTAGACAATCATATAACAGAAACTTCCATATTTTATTATAGGCAAATACACAATTTTAAATAGTTACAATTCGACATTTAGTGGTAAAATAAGTAATTTAGTTTGTTATTTGTAGAGGAGTGGGAGAGTGAGTCCAGTAAGCTCATTATCTAACTCTACGAGTATTGCTATCGACTTTTATTAAAACTGCAGATACAGTCGTTTCATTGCTGCTTTTTAACATTCATCTTCATACAGCACTATCTGCAGTTACATAATCAGTCCACAGGTAAGTTGTAATTGACGACGAAGGTAAGGATTATCTTCGTTACCTACCATAGATATCAAATCAAAAATCAAAATAATCTTTATTCAACATAGACCTTTACAGGCACTTATTGACGTCAACAAACAAATAAAAAAAAAACTTAAAAAAATAAACAAAAAAAACAAAAGAAAACAAAAACCTTGTCCGTACGTACGAATAAGGAAAAAAAATATATTGACTCGACACCTGTTCGGAAATTGGGAGAGCCTTCTCGAGAAGAACAGGCAAGAAACTCTGAAGGTCTATTTTTTATCTCCTCTTTTCAATATTAATAATTATAATAATATAATATAAAAAAAATAATATAAAAATACAATATAATCTAATATACAACAAATATAAGATACAATCATACCTAATACGATTATAGTCGTATGTATGTTTACATACACATATAAGAATAATACAATATTATAAATAATGTTGTTACCAAACATGGCTCTATGAATAGTGTCCCTATTCCCAAATAGTGTGATCATTTAGATAGTCACTTACCTTATAATAACCTTTACTCATGAGTATTTTTTTGATATGGATTTTAAATTTATACAAAGGCAAATCAATGACAATTTTACGGAAGTTTGTTAAACATAGATATACATTTCCCCAATTACGAACAGCTAGTTTTATGGAGTCTGAACATTGGAACGGCAAGTTTATTTAAGATAGAGGCACAGAGCTTCTCTGCAATATAAAAGAAATATTGTTTCAAACGTCACTTAGGTCTGTGTTATACGGAATTAACGGTATATTATTTATAAATAAATACTATCTTGAATGTGTATAGTTAGCTTGTCATATCAACTTAAGTCCACTGTTTTCTGGAGTGACAGTTCCGTTGGAATTGCTTATTAGGGCCGTCGTATCTGATGGAAACGGCTTAGCAGGCCTTCGAGGTTGGCGTGATTAAAATCGCAGTTGTCAAGCAAGTCGCTCTATTAACTCGATACTTTATCATTAGAGCGCCGTTTCCAAAGGCGCATGTCATTCACGTGTGCTGCGTGTGCGAGTGTGCCCACGATGGATACGATTAGCGTGTGCAGTGTGACAACACTTTATAATATAGCTGGGAATTTAAAAAATATATATATTGATACTCGAATCTACTGAGCTCTTGGGACAATCCAGCAATTTTGTGTAACAGTGATATATTAATGTGACAGTGACAAATTCTTCTTGATATTCTGTATTTTATAATTTGCTACTTTATTATCGGTACCTACGTAACACAAAAAAAAGTAGAATATGTTACATTAGAAAATTGTCAAGTTACAGTAACATGGCAATTATCTAACATAACATATTCTGACCTTTTTGAATATGACAAAGAATTATCACATCGTACACAGTGTTTGTTAGTGACAGAGTTTTAAAAATTTTGATCGAATGTGATTTTGTTTCCAGAAAACTATCCAAAAGCGAATTTTCTACAATTTTCTGAAAAGACAATTCAAATTCATGTTTTTAAAGAAATAAAATAATTTCTTCAACTGCTGTACAACGAAATAAATATCAATTTACAAAAGATAAACGAGAGTAACCCATAATTAAGACAAAGTTGTCCTGAGCTTGCGCAGAGGCTGGCCGCCCTGCTTATCGTACATTTCTCTATGTTAGTAAGTATGGCCGGGCATTTGTGGGTCAGTATACTTTCTCGGGTGGCTTGTTATTTGATACCCGACATTAGAAGCACTACTCTCTAAAGGGTATACAAAATTTTGACTCCTCAATTCAAAGTTCATTGCAAATTCCTGTATGAAGGATTACCCCAAGACACAAAAGCGCTTGTTTATCTCTGCATTAAAGAGAAAATTTGGAATTTGAGACTGTTTGTCACAGTTAGTAGTCTTAGAGTAGACCCTTAGCCATAGATGACCATAGACAAGGACTAATGAACTGCCGATACTCGCGCTTAAATCGACGAATAATCGATTTGGGTGGGCTCAACCGTTCTACTTTACAGTAACAGTACTACCTGTTATTGACTTCAACGTAATTGTAGATATTGTTATCGCATTTCTGAATTCTATGTACGAATGCAGATCCTTAGGTATTGTGTTTCTGTTTCATTGGATCTGGGGCGGATATGGAGTATAGACAATGAAATGTTAAGGTTCCTTCTTATTATTTTTGCCATTTTTGGCATAACTGTAACTATTTTACTTCTCAATGTATATGCAATTGACTATTATTATCATACACATAGAGGTATTCTTTAAGAAACATCAATACATAGTATAAAACAAAGTCGCTTTCGCTGTATGTCCGTATGTATGCTTAGATCTTTAAAACTACGCAACGAATTTTGACGCGGTTTTTTTTAATAGATAGAGTGATTCTTAAGGAAGGTTTGTATGTATAATAAATGCATAATATAGTAGAGAAACACTGATAAATTTAAAGGTTTCTAATGTGATGTCGTAAATAAGCACGTTTTTTTGCGCTTATATTGCAAACGCTGGCTGAACCCTACGAGATAGACCAAAATAATGTACTACAGTATTGTACAACTTACAAAAATCCACAAAAAAAGTCCGCGATGGTATATGTCTATCTCTTAGGGATAACCCACCATAAACATTTTTTCACTGCACCCGTGCGAAGCCGGGGCGGGTCGCTAGTAAAATATAAAATGTTGCCTTTGGAGGACGTAGGTACCTGGATATGAATATTTAGTAACATGTTAAAACACAAATTTCAAATAGACTTGTTAACAATATTATATGATAATTTAAACAATAAAATCGAATGATTTTTTACGCAATAAATAAAAATTGGTTGCTGTGTTTATAGTGCATGTGATAAATAAGTGTGCGTGTGTGTGTGTGCACACTGTGTGGTCTCGAGGTCAAGTATAGCGCACTATTTTTCTTTTTGTTAATCTGTCGATAATCTTGTTGGTTGCAGTATTGGCATGCATAGATTAAGTAAACTAAATTATACTTTATAAAGCGTTGAACTACGAAAACAGCTTTATTACATGGGCAATAGAGGTGATATCACGGGCAAACTGTAATATAGTCTGATTACGTTATTATTTTCTACCTACTATATATAGTTTGTAACAATTTCTTAAATGAATATGGCCATGTTTGCGAACTATTGCTTAATTTATAGCTGGCTACCGGCGACTTTTACCTTTTAAAGCACCAAATAGTTTTAATTTTCTTATTATCTTCTTTCTAATAGAAGATATTTCAGTTTTTTTGAAAGCTTCAAATACGATTTAATTTTATAAACACGTTAAACATTTATTTACTGTTGTCATTTGTCACGCATGTATAGCTAAGCGTATTTTGTCCATGCAGCCAGAAAGAAGCACGTGCACACAGTATGCTGTGACATGAAGTCATGTAATTAAATGACTTATGGCCGTTTTCACCAACCTTGTCTTAGCTTAGGCGACACCTAAGTGACATGCTGTCACTTTTTGTATTAACTGAAAAGAGTGAGACAGCATGTCTCTTAGGAGTTGCCTAAGCTTAGACAAAGTTGGTGAAAACGGCCATTATACATTTATACTTCTACCCTCGCATAGTTTGAGCGTTGAGTAACGCTACATGTTCCAACTTAATCATGAGTTAAGTAAGCCGTAATATAATTTACAGATGGTTGTAGTGAATTATTAAAATATAATTTTCTGAGGAATATTTTGTAGATATTACTTTTGCCACACATTTCATGCCTTATTCAATTTTATTTATTGTTTGTCTATTTTAGTGTTGCTGCTTATATATACAATATACAATTTTCAGTATAGCTCAGAACTGGACAATGCATGATTTAAAGGATTGTTACCGTTTTAGAAGAACTTTTATCAAATTTGTAGTTTATATTATACTAGCGACTCGCCCCGACTTCGCACGGGTGAAATTAGGGTTCAGCCAGCGTTTTTGCAATATAAGCGCAAAAAAACGTGCTTATTTACAACATCACATTAAAAACCTCTAAATTTATCAGTGTTTCTCTACTATTATGCATGTATTATACATATAAATCTTCCTTAAGAATCACTCTATCTATTAAAAGCCGCATCAAAATCCGTTGCGCAGTTTTAAAGATCTAAGCATACATAGAGACAGACAGACGGCGGATAGCAACATTGTTTTATACTATGTAGTGATTTGGACACCTAGAAAAGATGGGCGAAAGATAATTGACGAAAGAAATTTATAAGATAATTATGAACGGGCCAGTTGGTAAGAGACGAACATACTTGGACCAAATAGGGGTCAAGGGGGAAGGTCAGGTCAAGAGTACTAGTAACCAACGGGCGTGTATGGAAGTATTAATAAAAGACGAGGAAGCTAGGGATGTGTGTTTGGATCGTAGCAAGTGGAATCTCTGCCTACCCCCGTGGGAAAGTATGTATAAACAAATAATTTTTGACCGCAAATTAAATGTGTGTATAATTAGTTTTTTTATAAAATGATGTATTGTATTATTTTTAAATATTTATATAGAGTGAACAGTTTATAATAAAAATGCATAGATAATAAAAATTGTCAGTACAAATCGTACGTACATTTTTTTTATATGTAGGATAGGGTAGCAAACGAACAAACAAACCACCTGATGGTAAGCGATAACTGTTGCCCATGGCCGCCCATGACCGCGACATGTCTTAAGCGACCCCCCTAATCAATTAACGCAGGACCTTCTAGACCTGCGAGCGGCGGCGTCTGAGCCGTCGCCTCCCTTGTCTCCCCTTATTCGGCAGCCTTCTGCTACGCCACGAGTAGGTTCCCAGTCAATACAGGCCGGTCCCACTTTGGAGAACCGCGCCTCTTCTAGTGCTTATGCCCTCACCATGGGGCAGCGCTAACCGTACCTCTCCTGAGGTGCGGCCCCCCTTCCATATAAGCCAGTAGGGTCATTAGGACCAAAGGCTCAGGCTGAGTTTAGTCGGTAGGTCTGTTGGGTCGAGCCGCCTCGATTCACCAGGAGTCCGACATAATCAACGCATCCCTGCTTGCCTGTTGCGTTGGTATCCATGATGGATTCTCAGCCTCCTCTCCTGAGGAAAAAAAAAAAAAAACCACCCGCAACACCAGAGGAGTCACAGATGCGTTGCCGGCCTTTTAAATGGGAATATGCTCTTTTTTTGAAGGTTTTCGATATCGCATCGGTTCGGAAATATTGCAGGCGACAATTCATTCCACACATGAAACTCTTTAATAAACAAGTCGTAATGTAACACGAAGTTTAGTATTTTAAAAATGCGTTCAGATTACGACTGTCACCAAGCTTCCTCGGCGATCAGGTAACCCAGTCAAATTGGGTACTAACGACTCCGTTGGCCGGTAACTCGATAGTGCTCGTATGCGGCGTTAATCAACAGTCCGCTCCGGTTACGTTGGTCGCTAACCGAAAACGTGTGAAATGGCCAACGGTACTGTCGGCGTTATTCCGATGGCTAAAGTTCAAACCGTTAACTCTATAGTTGCAATGTCTCACATATAATTATATATATTTCCCTCATCTGAAATTTATCAAAATATATAGGTAATAATAATACATGCACACTTTCATTAAATTTCCCTTAAATCGCCTCTACGCGTTGGATCTGTATCCTCGCGCACGCCCTATAAAGGACCGTTTCTTATAAAGACGCGTAATATAAGCGACAATAATAATAAAAAAACACCGGTAGCACTCCGGGGCAGAAGTAAAAACTTCAATATTAACGTTATGTTTAATTATAAGTACAAAAGTACTATCATTTATGAGGTAGAATACAATGTTTATTTATTGCGCTATCGTACACAAATATGACAGACATTCGCGCAAGCGCCCTGTGCCACCTAAACGGAGCAGCACACTCAGGCACCGTAGAAAGAGTGGGAGATACTAGTTCCTCTCCCTTCCTCTCGATCTTACGCTTCTTCGATCAGCATCACGTGACCCTGACGCGAGTTTGGAAGTTTTTACCCATACAAAAAGTGTACAGCGCCGCTAAAGAAGTTTTCACTTCAAAAAAGAGTGCGGACCAAAGAGTCCGCAGAAAACCAAACATTATTTAATAAAAAAAATCATAACTAGGTACAAATGCTCGCATTCATCACACAAAAATCAGGCCCCACCGGAATTGGATCGCGGGACCTCAGATATTCATTGTTAATGTAAGGACATTTTGTTATTTAACTATAACCTAAATCATCATAATAAAATTCGTCAGGATGTAAATGTGACAACTGGAATCGGAATGCAGTAATTAAAAAAATGTATACAATCTGTCTCAACTTGTAATAAAGTCTGAAGTATTTGTTATTATAATATAGTAGCTGTTTCCTTATTATTCCGCTTTACTTTCGATTGTGGCGGAGTTTTATTGTTATATTAATTACTTAGGTCTGTTTTGTATATAATAAATAATGTATTTTCAAATAGTGTAACGCAGTAAATTAATTATCATTCTTAAATTACATAGGTCAATTCACTCAAATATGTAATCTATAACAATAATTTACGTTTAAAATTTATGGAAACAAATGAATTTTGATACATCATATTGTTTGGATTATTTATAAAAAGCTACGATTTTAATAATTAATAATGCTTAGGTATTACGCTAAAGTAGTTAATTTTCATCCGTTCCGAAAACACAGTGAGTTAATTGTCATAAATGACGTTTAAATTGGAATGGAACACGTGTTATGCCCGCCGGCCGAAGCTGCGCGGGCGCGCGTATCAATTGCCATGCTTCCGACACGCGGGTTGGGTTTGTGTTGCCAGACGCTTACTTATTTACATTTACACGCATGCAATTTAATACAGTTTGTAATCTAATATTTCTCCTACTCACCAACTAGAGTTATAAAGAAAACACAAATAATACAAAATAACAAAGTTACTGATTTATTTATCAACTTCTATGAATGATTAATCTATGAATTCCGGAGTGACGTTTCAGTATTATTGATAAAGAAACTATCTTTGTAGACGACGGTTGGCTAGATTTGATTGCCTAATTTGCGCCATAGATAATGGTGTTAGGATCATGATAAGCGGTCCACTCTATAGAACTCTACAGAACTGTCAATGTCAAAGTAACAATTCGACGTAAGCATAACCAATGCGAGATACAATTGTAAAAGTGATTTTAGTCAATATGAATAAAAAAAGTGTCTTTAATAGTACTTAAAATCAGTGAAAAAAAAAGTGTTACAAGTTTTCTTTTTTTTTTTATACCACGATGGTGGCAAACAGGCCTACGGCACGCCTGAAGGTGAGCGGTTACCGTAGCCTATGGACACTTGCAACACCAGGTGTGTCACTTGCGCGTTGACGACCCTTCGAAAACCTATTTCCTCCCCTTTTGAAGAACCTCATACTGTAGCCCTGCGGGAAAACCTCGGCAGGGAGCTCATTCCACAAACGAAGTGTACGCGGGAGAAAAATTCCTTTGGAACCGCACCTGTCGATGGCGAGCGGTGCAAGTTTTGGGTTCCAAATCTCAAATATGTATATGAAACTTCAATATAACATTTACACCAAGACGGTAATTTGGCAAATAATTACAGATTTTGTAAATAGTCAGTAAACATTAAGAGAATAAATATTTCTTGCACTTCACCAATTAGCCTAGCCCACAGATAGCACTGTAAAGCTTGTGTTATAGGATCTAGGGTGACGGAGAGATATACATATATTATACATATTTTTCATAAAAATATCTATTAACAACCATGCTGGCATTCATCACACAAACATCTGCCCCCACCGGGATTCGAACCCGGGACCTCAGAGATGGCGACACCTTGAAACCGGTGTACTAACCACTCGACTACGAAGTTCGTAAATATAATTCAGATATGACTTATTTCCCTGTTATTTCCTTTATATTGAAGAAAATGATAGTCTAAATACCAGACCCATTAAATAAAATTTTAAAAAGGAGAATATGTAACGATGTCTAGCAACACTGGAGTATTTGCGGTACGTACCGGTGTGCTCGTTTGCCGCTCGCGGACTTGTCAAAACAACGCCGGTGGGGCTCGTTGTAGCCGCATTGTTTTATCAATTCTTCCGGCCGTATCAAATTAATTGCGGGGGTATGAGACGCGGTTGAACTGTGGGAGTCCGTACAGCGATAGTAAATAAATTGTATGGTAACTGACAGTTAGTAACACCTATGAAGTTTTTGTAGGACTTCCAAAATGTACATAAAAAGCTCCATTATTCGTATATAATATATATATAGAAATTTTATTTTATAATAAGTGTCAACCCAGATTCTAAACAAAAATTGCTAGACACATTTATATTACACAATTTTAGTACCTATATTATAGTAATGAAATCACTTTTTGGAATGTATGTGATAAATTCCATAACACCTGGCACGAATACATCTAGGACCTAATTAAATTAATATGTGTATTGTACATTTATAAAATTTATTTGCAAATATTATTACAAAAAAATACATTACAAAAAGAAACCCAAGTTATTTTCTAATAATTTACCGGTTTAAGTTACCGATTTCAAGGAGTCGCCTCTGAGGTCCCGGTTCGAGTCCCGGCGAGGGCAGATGTTTGTGTGACGAATGCGAGCATTTGTACCTTACTCATGGTTGTTAATATATATTTCTATCAAAAATATTTATATACATATGTATATGTCTGTCTGTCCGTTACCATAGATCCCATAACACAAGCCTTACAGAGCGTATTTGGGATAGTTTAATTGGTGTAAGGGTAAGAAATATTTATTTATTTATATTTATAATTAAGTGTTAAACTTATTTACGAATAAAAAATAAAAATATATCCTTGTCCTTAAAAATATTTTTTTTATTTATTTATCCAACGTTAGTAACATTTGCGTCAACATTATCATTTCTATCCTTTTACTATTGTTATTAATTACTAATTAAAGTTAAATTAATTATACATTAAAATTATACAAAAATTGGCAGAAACATATGTATATAATTCTGTTCATATGTATATACTTCAATTTATTTGTTACAAGATAACCAATTCCTGTTAACTATCGACAGTCCTCAATACCTCGTGGTTGATTGAAAATCTCGAGAGCATGAGTCATGCATGTGTCTGAGATTTTTTACTACCGCGCGGCCCAATTCCCGGGTCTTCGAGACCCAAGACCGGTTCTCTTGAGCTCGTATCAAAATCCGCGCCATCGATCATACCGTAACCGTGGTTGAGAAAGCTAGCAGTTGCAAACGCGAGTTACGTAGTTTCATAGTTACCTCAGACAGGGTCACGGGTCAGACTGAAGCAGTTTTAATTAGGAATTACACACATTACACTCAAGCGATTGTGAAGCTTTATCACGTGTCTATCTATACTGTTCGTGTTACGAAAAATTATTACAGACAATCTGTACTTGTGTCACTGCAAAGGATTTTGATCATTATATTGCATTGTTAACAAATTTTCTTGAAATATATAAACATTTTTCAGTCTACTAAGGTAACTCGGTGAACAGTATAGAGGCATTTAAAATGCAGAAGCGCTGCATTAGAGCGATTGGTGAGCTAACACAGAGAGATTCCTGTAGGCCTTTATTTTCAAAATATATGATTCTGCCTCTTCCTTGTTTGTATATCAAAGAAGTAGCAGTATTTGTCAAAAAAACACTTAAACTTATTTAAATCTGTCACCACGCTTAGCATTAATTTTAGAGATAAGTCTAGAATAGTCACAGAGCACATGCATACTACAGCGTTTTATAATAAAAGCTTATTTCATATGTCGCACAAGATATACAACAACCTGCCTATTCAAATAAGGAAAATGGATATGCCCAGATTTAAAAGTTGTCTTGAACAATGGCTATTCTCTGAAATGTATTATAGTGTTACAGAATTTATAAATGATAAAAACAAATAGGTAATATATAATTTTTGAATGGTTTATTAATAAGTGACTAAGTAGATATATTTTTCGTAATAATGTAAATGTAATTAAATAGTTAATTGACGTAATAATGTATAATGTAATGTAATAATGTAGTATATAAGAGTTCATTGACATAAAATTATTGTACGCCTTTTTAGGCAAACTGTAGTGATACTTATGCAAAATACCATAAAATCATGTATATACCTGTAGTTTGCAATAAATCTTTTTGACTTTGACTTTTGACTTTGACTCTACCTTGATAAAGTAAAAGTTGAAGTGTGCTATATATAAAATTTTTGATTAAGTCTAATATGTACGGCATGGAGGAATTTTTGATGGCATTATATTGTAAAACGCGGGTTTGAATCGTGTCTTTTTTATGAAATAATGTATAATTAATAATAATAATGATGTATATAAGCAAAATAAATGTTGCTCTATGTAGATACTTTCAATTATACTTTGGCTTCACCTGAATAAAACGGTCTACTTATCAGTAGGTGCTCTACATATCAGAATGCAATGGACTTTGCGCGCATTTTAAGAACTATATTATTCACTAAACAAACGTTATCAGTCAGTGATAAACAAGATTATTTATTGCCAATGTTATAAACGAATTAGTAACATTCCGTAGTTATTAGTAATATTCTGACAATTATTAACATTATTAATCAAAGATTATAACGTAACCTTAATAATCAAACCTTAACATCAGTACTTTTGTTACACTATCACTTACTTATTCGAAGAAGTTTAATAAGATATATAAGACTGTATAGGACTGGTATAAAGTCACTCACCGCGTACATTCTTGTACCACGAACAAACCTCACAATCTTACATTATAATAACTTGAGACGTTGACACGTCTTCGGATACAGCAACACGGCGCCGTCGGATGTCACTCATAATAAATGGAAATTATTCGCAAATCTACGATAAAGTCATCAAAATATTTGAATAATCGGTAATTGTCGACAAATTAGAATTGCTAATGATAACTTATCGAGAGAGTGCTCGCGTTACACTCCAGCTAAGTTTGGAATATACAAGTTGGAGCAGACACTTAAACTTGACTTCAACAAGGTAGATGCCTAAATCGATATGTAAAGTTTGTTCGGTAACTTAATATTCTGTTTATTTTTTATTTGTTTATTCTTTTGAGGGCTTTTTCTTAGCCGTGGCTTTAAAACAACGTCACTATGTGAGCTATGCAATATCTCAAAGTCTTGTAGACTAAAAAACAAAAGTAAACCATAAGTTTGCAGTCGATATAGACGGCGTACATTTTTGTATAGAAATCTTGTACAGCGCCCCTAGCAGAAACGTAATAAACTACAATTGTACTGATTTTTCTTATTAGATTGACATGACTTCTATAGTTTATTAAACGTTAAGTAGGTACCTATCGAAAACGAGAGTAACATCCTAGTAAAACCCTCTAGCATCAGTTCAAGGCATGATTAATGGAACAGACACCAATGCCTCTACCATGAGTTTTCGATAGACATTTGATAAACTACAGAAGTAATGTCAATTTCATATGAATGAATAGTACAATTACGTTCCGCTAGGGGCGCTATACAAAGTTGCCATATAAAAATTTACATTGTCGGTATCGTTTGCAAACTAATGTAAGTTTGTGGTCGCTACACTTTTTTTTTATAGGATAGGGCAGCAAACGAGCAAACGGATCACCTGATGGTAAGCGATAACCGTTGCCCATGGACACCCGCAACACCAGAGGAGTTACAGATGCGTTGCCAGCCTTTTAAAAGGGAATAAGGGGTGAAGGGGGGGTTGGGCCTCCGGTACCCTCACTCACTTGGCGAGACACAGCGCAAGCGCTATTTTACGCCGGTTTTCTGTGAGGCCGTGGTATCAATCCGGTCGAGCCGGCCCTATTCGTGCCGAAGCATGGCTCTCCCACTTGTGATGAATTAGAACAGATTTCAACCCAACATAAGTGCGTAGAAAGGTTTATATAATAAATAATTTTCGATTAGACCAATATAACGAATTATACCTTCTTTATTTTTAGTATTAATAAAGTTACTATAAAAGAAAAATTATTTTTCTTCCTTTTACTTATCGAATAGCGTTATCGGTTTGAATAGTAAGTTTTGTGGAACTGAGTTATTTATATCTATCTCGATACGACCTAAATCCAATTTATATCGGTTTTTAGACTACACCTTTGATATATTTTAGCCTGTTATCATTATAAGTTATACTCTGACCAGGCGGCTGTATTATTCATAACCATTGCAAAGGAATCGACAATTATGGAAGGTAGTTTCTATCGATCGAGTCGCTGTACATATTACATATTAACAATGTGTCCAAATTATGTATACGGGCTAATCTAAATGGCTGAGCCATAAATAGAACTGACAGATTTAGATTTATCTATAGTTTTCAGTTAATGAGGTTGTTTGCCTCAAAATTTTTAGATTAATTTATTACATGTAAGGATATCCACATTTAGCTAAATCTTATATGTTTTGGCTTGTAGAGAGTTATATGTTTACTTAAATCTTATAGCTTTGTTTCGTCTTATAATTTGTGGCATAGTTTAGAGTTGTCTACGCTTCGAGTAGCTTCGTATATTTCGTGACACTTAGATATGTCTACGACTGGATAAATCTTGTTGTGGGGTCTTCCTATAATATTTTTTATATATTTATTATATATTAACCGTATATAACTTATTTAGTTTCCATTCGGTGATTGCATCATAATTTAGATACACATCATATCTGTGAAATATAGTTTGTGTCGTATATTTATATTTAAACGTTTCGTTAGGTTTTATTTATTTTGTGGCGTACACAGAGGTCGATGTTTCGTCAGATTTGCAATATTTAATATCAAGTTACAATCATTATTAATTATGTTGCAAGTCTCAATTAGTTGAAAATTAATTGATTTGTTCAAATATATGTAATTTCGTGATTCTAACTTTAAAATGTACTTCATTTTATACTGAAGTTCTCAAACGGTTGGTCAGGCTGCCATTAGTCATGCGTTTCAACCTAGAGATTACTAAGAAATGAACGCTACACCGGAAAGTGTATTGATTTGCTTAATATACACATAAACGATGCAGGATGTCAATGATTGCGATGAAATTACTCTACTCTAAAGCTTCGACTAATAAAAATTACACATGAAATAGCACAGTAATGAATGACGAATCGATAGAAGCTGGCAGAAGTTGATGGCAAAGTAATAAGTATGGATGGAAATTACACAGACTGGACGCAGCAAAAACAGGAACAAATTACAGCAGAATAACAGCAAGGAGGAGATTTAATTAACATTTAAGAATGCTACGCTGAGTGGTTCGTTTGATTCAAACGTGTTTTTGCTAGCAATGAAAGAGAGCTTCTGTTTTATAATTTTAGTCGCAACATTTAAAACAATTCTAGATTCATAAGTTTGAATGAAAGATTGTTTGACATGCGTTCCTTCAAATAAATATGTTCATACGATAAGCTCGTATCGCCGTATACAAGCTATGACGACAATAATGAACACTATTAGAATTAAATATTTTAATTAGTATATTTTAATACATTTTTTATTATAATTTATGTGCATTTTAAATTAACCTGTTATATTTACTGTGTTATCTCAAATTATGTATTTTTTTTAATACAGGAAATACTAAGAAATTTGTAATAAAATTGCAAATTTCATTTCATATTTGATTCCTATTATTTCTAACGAGTTATTTACGCAGCTAATTGTGTAGAGATTGTGTAGGTGATTTATTCGTAAAGCCCACTTTAAGCTGTCAACATACATATATTGTACATACTTTCTTGCTTTTGCTTTTAATTATTTGGAATATGAAATGATTCTTATTACTGTCAGCTTAAGGAGTCAACAAAAGTACACTATCGCTCAAAAAATTTAATGGTCTATGGGAAGATTGTTATCTCGCGTAAAACGTGCCATTGCTGAGGAGATTAGGCTCTTATCACGCCAAAAAACTCGACTGCAATGCTTACCTTTACAGCTATTTTGAAAAGTTTGAAAGACTACACTCTTTTTGTACGAGTATAGCACATTGTTGTTATGAACTTAAGACGGGTCTGACGGTTTCTCTCAAATACAGCGAATATTAAAACCTGATTCACCTAATCAGGTAATCTAATAAATTTTTGTCATACATAACTAATAATTGTGCTCAACATATCAACTGATAATCCAATTCCTTGTCCCCCTTTGCTGTTTTTTCATTGTGTTTCTCCTATGGAAATCTACCAGTCATATATTATTATTCTGATATATATTATATACTTTATAGGCCCGGGGTTTTCATGCGGGCTTACCTTTCCGGTGATCCTGTTATGGAATACGGATACGCGATCCCGGCTCCCCGAGCTACTGGTATTCTCATACCCTTCCTGCCGAGAAAACAGTATCCTTACTCCTACGTTCCTACCCTTAACCTTCTTTTCCTTTCCCAAATTGGTAGCTTCCTCTACCAACAACAGCATTCCCAAAGAGGGTTGGTGTCAAGCAGGCGGCCGACTGTAAAACTGTTGCCAAATCCCATACAGTACATCAATGATTATTACGAGTTGTGGGATATATGACAGGGCTAGGGCGTACCCCGCAAGCGACGCGCAGGGACAGCACCCGGCTCCTGTGGGAAGTGGGCAAGGGTTGTCGCATCTTCCGGAGTGGGTGCGACGTAAGAGGCGAGCCCGGAGAGAGAAGAATGTCAGAGTGAGGTTTGCAAGCTAGAATTTGGGTATGATGACTGGAAGAGGAAGAGAGTTAGCGGTTTTGAAACGACGAAGAGTGAATGTTGCCTGTTGGCAGGAAACAAAATGGAAGGGCAATAAAGCACGAGAGATTTCACGAGAGATACAAGTTGTATGTTTGAACCAAAACAAAAACGCACTTATTATTTTCGTTAGTTCATCATATTCAGTGGAAATATATTAATGTAGTTTTAATTGACGTTTCACTTAATAACAACGATTAAACACACAATTAATTATATTTCACCGCTACAATATATTTTGTTTAATTATTCAACAGTTTATGCACATAAGGTTTTATGTACCATAGTCGCCTGGACTACATGCACTATAGGCGACTGTGACAATTTAACATCAGGCAGTTTGGCTTTATGTCAATAAACAGCAATAAAAAATATATTTCATTTGTATAGCATAGAAGACAAGATGTAAAAAGGTACTACATGAACAGAAATAATATTAAACAACTATTAAAGTTTGAAAAACTCCGTTAAGAATACACTCTCTGAATTCTGAGATGGAATTTTTGGTCCAAATTCAAAACAGCATTAACCACTTATTATCTCGGATTGCGTCCTGCAATCTCGAAAAATCGATGTGCTGCTGCTCCAAAGGTCAACCCTAAATTGCAAATGCATAGGTTCCTTCTAGGTCCAGCGACAGCCGCGGATAATCCAAGTATTGGTGAGGTTGTTGGCATAAGGAACATGGCTAAGACATCAGCACAAGGAGTGTTCCACACTAAAGATTTTCATTATTTCCAGGAAACGAGGATCACACCGCAAAACTCATTTAAACGATTATGTTATCTTTAATAGTAAGTTGCTTCTTCGTTTAAATAAATATGAATATTAAATAATCGTGTAAACAAATAGTTACTGAAGAAGCATTCACGAATAACAATCCTAAACACAAAGATAGTTAGTGTATAATTTAGCAACAGAAATATAAACATACCTACACTAATACATACAGTTTATTTAGGTGATAATTCTTATTGATTCTAAAGCTTTTCATTGATTTCTATGAATGCTTTGTACAAATTTGACCTTTAATACATTATTATTAGATATCTGTAATAAATTTATAAATTTGGTAAATACAATTGTCGATAAACATGAGAGTATGACAAGTCCGCGCCAAAGAATGACCAAACATTTGAAAGCTTTGCTCAAAGCATTTTGGATTGACATGAGTGAGGGGTGCTAATTGGTGATTTTATTGAAATCAATTTATTGTGTATAGTTGACTTTTTATCGGCAGAAGTTTATAAATTATTGGCCTCTGACATTTTGTTGATTTCAATAATGAAACAGCTTGTCGGCCTTCACCAATCATCTTGGGTCTGTGGAACCGCGTAAGAATGTATAATACGTGAAGAATGTCTTGTTAGTATTAAGGTAAATCGGTAGTTCCTTACAATATGTTCATAAACATCATTTACTATTGAACGAACGTCCAAAAAAAGTTATCATTTTAAGGTAATTTGGGAAAACATCGACTGCTTTAAGAGATGGATTTCCTGCCATTGATGTTCTGAATTCCCGCAGCTGCCTAAGTTTTCCTCCGAGAAAAATATCTCAGGGTGCCCTATAAAAAAATGTGCTGACCTCAAAAAATACTTTATAGAAACACAGTTGAAAGTTGAACGCAATATCAAGAAAAATCGATGATAAAGAAAACTATTAGCGAAGCGAAATAGCTATTTTAATTTCCATGTGTTGCGGGTAAGCGGACGATAATGAAAAAATAAGTACTCCGTCTAGAGTTTATCATAAGAAAACCACGTTGCAATGTTTATTATTTTGCGCAATAATTTATATCGGTTTCCTTAGATTTAGAATTTAACTCACCACAAAAACTTCTCAGCCAAAAAATCCAAATTTGGAGGGCACGGTAAGAAAAACTAGTTTCACATACACCGATTAAACGCTAATGATTAACGCACTTGACCACATTAGTTTCACACAATAACACAAACTAGCGCTTTTTAATCGCGTTAAATTCGATTAACGCGCACGGAACCTTGTGCGGTCTGGGAAAGGCACGCACGCACTCGTCAACACTTATCAGCCACGACTAGTGAAGTAGTGAGTAAGTGAGTGAACTATAGAATCGAACGACCGGAATGAGGACCGGTCGGAACGAATGATATCAGAGCTGGAGCGCCCACCGGCCGGCGTTACTATGAATATGAATGAGGAAAATGGAAAATTGTTAAGTCGGTTGCACATTCATGTAATGAGATCCTGAATCTGTATACTTTGGCATAATTAATTCTTAGCAGCTTAAGCATTTCTAAATGGCGATGTTATTAAAAAAACAGTAAACATTAATATGTGCCCATTTTGAAAAGTTGTTTCATAGATGTGTTAAGACGAAATAAATAACAAATAAACATTTATTTGAGTTTGAGAGAAAATATCTTTAGTCTTTTTAAAAAAATATTATTCAATTCATTTTATGGGAAGGATAGTTTAACACTACTCATTAGTGTTATAAAACTAAATAAATCTTACTTTTCCTTTTCGGCCTTACTTTTAAAGGTGTTTCTTATCTAGCCAGCGATATATGACGACACGTTTAGAGCAGTGGTCGAGTAATCGAGTCATCGGCGCAACGGGTCGCGGGTTCAATTCCTGCACGGGACAGATATTCTATATGACCTACAAAAATTGTTCCGGTCTGGGTGTTTGTGCATGTAAAATTTCTATGTTTGTGACTGCACCCACGTCTATGTGTATATCTCTCTTTATAAACTTATAGCCTATATGTTATTTACAATAGAAATCTTTAAAAATTCTTATTAAAACCAACCGAAGGTGTAAAAAAATTAGCCGTAAAATGTCTTTCATCGCATACGCTGCGAAGAATATTAAAGATAGGACAAAAAAATGTTCGACAATATTATAGAATATATCAATATCTACAAAAAGTTCGCGAGACCATATGTCTAACTAATGTAGTTACGTCACTAATAACTACTTTTTTACATTTAACAAATTGATAGAAATGCCGATCAAAATCAGACCGTGTTATCCATACCATTTATAAATTTTTATCCAAATAAATAATTTAACATTCAAGACTGTCTCAATACCTGATGATTTCTTTTTGAATTATTGAAATCGGACATTCCATTCAAAAGATATCATGAAATTAAAATAATCTACACTAATATTATAAAGAGGAAAGATTTGTATGTTTGTATGTAACGAATAAACTCAGAAAGTAATGGACCAATTTTATTAATTCTTTTTTCATTAGAAAGCTACATTATCACTGAGTAACATAGGCTATATTTAGTACTACATTACTATAGTAATCTTTAGAAATTCTTATTAAAACCAACCGCAGGTGTAAAAAAATTAGCCATAAAATGTCTTTCATCGCATACGCTGCGAAGAATATTAAAGATAGGACAAAAAAATGTTCGACAATATTATAGAATATATCAATATCTACAAAAAACTTTGCGAGACCATATGTCTAACTATTGTAGTTACGTCACTATAACTACTTTTTTACATTTAATCTATACTAATATTATAAAGAAGTAAAGTTTGTGTGTTTGTATATTTGTTAAATTGTAAGGGGTAATCTCGGGATCTACTGAACCGATTTTAAAAATTCTTTCACCAATAGAAAGCCACATTATTGCTGAGTGTCATAGGTTATATAAAAAACCGAAAAATAAAAAGGCTTTTATGTGGTAGCCCGTTTTGCAAAGTGAATCATAGAAAAACCGGTCGAATGAAAGTGTTTCTTGCGAACGCTGCCTTAACTGTGAAAGATATATTTTTGAGTTCTAGAGAAAAAATGTGGAGCTTGAAAATGCCTACAAAAAAGTCAACGACAGCATATGTCTAACTTTTATATTTAAATTACAAAAAGTATATTTTTTAACATTAGCATAGACAATTTAATTCGGTTCGCGTTCGTGCTCGCTTCGGGGATTATTAATATTATGCCCAACGAAGTGGGCACGGGTCAGCTAGTTATATATAAAATAAGCAGGAACAAAAAACTGCCACTTTACAAATCTTTTCGACAGGACGAAGTCTGTCGCGTGCGCTAGTATTACATATAGATGTATATTATTGTAAAGTTTAATTAAAATCCATTTAGTAGTTTTTACATGAACAAGTAACAAACATCTATCTATTATTATATCTATCTTTCGTGCTTACAAAATATGACTATAAGTGTCAACTAAGTAGGAAAAAATCTACCATCTGTGCAGACGAAGTCGCGGCCACCAGCTAGTCAAATACAATATTATTTAATAATGTGTAATTATAACATGGATAGAGGCAACATGTACGTTCATAATTTATGTACACCCAGCCTTTGTTTCCCTCCATCGTCACCCACTTTCGTCCGTTTAGTTCTTGTTTGTAATGATAACCCAGCCGCTAGCAGTGTGTACATTAATATTGAATGCCAAGCACGCTCTTAACAGCTTTACTTTAAAGACTGAAATCGTGTAAAGTTTTTTCATAAGATTTCGTAAGTAGTGAAGTACTTACAAGTTCACAGATTATACTCAGTTTCAAATAAGGAACTGCTGAAGTTTGTGTTTTTATAAAGCATAATAGCAGTCATATATTTTATTTATCGTTTTGAATTGGAGGAATTAGTGGTGTATGCTAGTGATGCTTCAATTCTTTTAATTTTTTCTTCCATTGTGTTCATTACATTAAGCTACAATTTATGGTGTCTGTATTTTGATATTTCTATTATCTTTTTTATTTTCCCAACTCGCAGTACCAATTAAAATTTTATGTAGTTCTTCTTGGCTCATTATAATCTTTAATAGTATTTGACTTGCTTTATAACGGTATTTTCCATAGAAAACATATCTTTTGACGTCGTAAACCAAAGTCACAAACTTGAAAAAAATTAGTATATTTGATCCTTGATAATATTATATAAAATAAAAATTCAATTATATGAGAATCCTATCAATATCTATTAACATCCGTCATCCGGACGGCCCATCGGAAGTGAGCTTCGAGTGATGTGATGCTGGCCGCTGGACAGGAATAAGCATGTTTATGATTACCAAAAAACTTGTTCATATAACTACTGGAGTTGTAAGTCGTAAAGTGCACAGCTGAACGATCGCGTGTACTCTAGAGGGTTTAGCTGCACTTCGAAAGGCCGTGACATTAATATTTGACGAAGCCCTAATTATCTTTAACTATGAGCGATTCCCGCAAAGTATCGAACATTTTTATTCCCTACTGTAATAGATATTTCTTAGAATCAAGTACAATTTGAATGATTTTAACATTTGTGTGTGACGATATAAATCACAACAATTTCAAAATTTCAGGTTAATGCTTACATTATTATAAACTTCGATTTTATAATAAGACTAGCTTTCCGCCCGCGGCTTCGCCCGCGTTATATTCGAATTTCCCACAGGAAGGATATGTTTTAACAATACTGCCATACAACCTTTCACCCCCTCCTTTCAACCTTTTACAACCCTTTTCTGCTTTAAAAGGTAGCCTCTGTCCTTTCTTAGCCTCTAGACTATCTGTGTACCAAATTTCAATTAAATCGGTTCAGTGGTTTTAACAATATTTTCATACAACCTATTCTTCCTTCCTTTCAACCTTTTACAACCCTTTAAAACCTTTTTTATATAAAAAAGTAGCTTGTGTCCTTTCTCGGGCTCTAGACAATCTGTGTACCAAATTTCATTTAAATCAGTTCAGTAGTTTTAATAATATTTCCATACAACCTATTATCCCTCCTTTCAACCTTTTACAACCCTTTACAACCTTTTTTGCATAAAAAAGTAGCCTATATCCTTTCTTAGGCTCTAGATTATCTGTGTACCAAATTTCATTTAAATCGGTTCAGTAGTTTTGGCGTGAAAGCGGAACAGACAGACAGACAGACAGACAGAGTTACTTTCGCATTTATAATATTAGTGAAATGAAATGAAATGAAATGAATATTTATTTGTGAATATAGGTATTACAATAATGTTATAAAGATTTGGTGACCGCTATATCCGACCCATTGGGTATACAAATTTTTATTACATGTATATTAAATGTTCTTATCAAATGTTATTATGGTGTTAGTATGGATAGTATGGATTAGTAATATCCATATATGGATAATAGTAATACCAATTTTTACCAACGCTGAATTTAGTAGAGCTAAATTATTAAGTCACTGACCGTAAATTAAGCGGCGTAATGTGTGTAATCTTATCATATCGAATTGACATAAGCATTAAGGGGACGGATAAGGTGACGCATAGCACCGGCGAAAATGGGCATAAGATAATGGGCATATAAGTGTCTGATATTTCTAGACTGGTAGAAAATGCCTCTGGCATTAAGCCCGCCGTTTGTAATTTTATTCATCGATGTACGAAAAAGATTAAATCTATACTTATAATGAAGCTGTAGAGAGGTCAATTCTGTACATCAAAAATATTTTCAAAATAACTATTAGGGGGTGATTAGGGATCAATACCGATGCCAAAAATGCAATCAGTAAAATTTTTGTCTGTTTGTCTGTCTGGATAGCCGTAATAGAAACAAAAACTACTCGACGGATTTTAACGAAATTTGGTACAATTATTTTTAATACTCCTGAGCTGGTTATAGTATACTTTTCATCACGCCACAATCAATAGGAGCAGAACAGTAAAGGGAAAAGTTGGGAAAATGGGAGAAGTTCATTTTTTTCCATTTTTTAAGCTTCCGTAAACCTTAATGGTTAAAGCTACACAGAAATCATGTATGACGGAAATGTTCTCCTTAAAATTATATAACAAATATCCTACGACAACATATATCTTTCTTTTATGGTTGACTCTTAAAAATACGTGTAACTCCCGATAGCTCAGCAGTTCCAAGCTTTCTGATTATATTTGTCTACTCTTACGTTTATAACACTCACAGTCATTAAAAATGCTACCTAAAATTACGATTCCACGCGGACGAATCGTGGGCACACCAAGTAAATAAATATTTCTAATACGCTATTTCTTAATGTGAAATTAAAGATTACCCTATACTTATATTTATAACATTTCTACAATTATTGCATCTCTATCTGGAACAGGATTTTGAAAAACACAATATATATTTTTACCTGATTTAAATACTCGTACTATAAGTTCGTGGAGTCTTGAAAATAACGCACGTTCACACAAATATGATTCCCCCACTATTCTAAGCCTTGTTATTCGAACAATTTCCAAAAACCAGTTGTTATTATTATTCAATTTTATTTTATAGTGCAATTTTTGAATAATACAATTTGTTTAATTGTATTTAAAAAGAAAGACAACAAATATTTTACCTTTTTTTTTTTTTGTTCCCCTGTGGAAAATGCATTAAATTGCATACCCCGGCTGTGGCGAGCCGGCGGTTATGTGGGGCTCTCCTCCCCAGAAGGGGGAGGCCTACCCACTAAAAACCTCAGGGATGGCCTTCCTCAGGCATGTAGGGAGCCCCTGGGAACATCAAGCCACTTCCGGGAACCCCCAGCCTCCGCTCCCCTGCCTAGAGGGGAGCCCTCCTCGGGGGAGGCTACACTACGTCCCCCGGTCTCCTCCACCGACGACGCCCCCCGGCCACGGAAGGGGCGTGGTCCATCCCGGGTCGCCGTAGCAGTCGCGACTTCCTCGCGCCCGCCGGCGACCCGCGGCGGCGCCGCAGCTATGCTACCGAGCCCGGCGCCGCCTTCTTCGAGCGGGATCGGCCATCTCCCGACCCCGCTCGGCGGCCTCCTTCTGGAGCATCACTGCTTCACAGAAGGAGGCCACAGCCTCCCTCGTCCGCCAGCATTGCCGCAATCAATGCCGGCGGAGACAGATCTCGCCCGATCTCTGCGACCAAGACTCGGCGCTCGGAGGCCCACGCGGGGCACTCCGCCAGCGTGTGCTGGGCCGAGTCGAGGTCGGATGCGCAGTGGTGACAATGTGTCGATCCCTCCCGTCCTATTCGACACAGATACTCACCGAAGCAGCCGTGCCCGGTGAGTATCTGAGTCAATCGGTAGGTGACCTCCTCCTTCCCGTGGAGCCAAGCTTCGAGGTGCGGGAGTACGGCACCGACGGCCCGCTGGCGCGCGCAGATATAACGCGGTTATAACTGTGCAACCACTTTTTTTCCTTCGAATTCATGTATTACTCATAGTGATACTTGTTTAAAACTTAAAAAGTTTGTTTTCTTAGTTTTTAAATAATAAAGGAAAACGAAAGTAGTTAGCGTGGTAAAATAAAAAGAAACGGTAACTCAGCATTCCATGGATTCACCATACTGTTCGTAATGTCACAAAGAGGAAGTCTGAAGCAGCGCTCGGGATTTGTGATTTAGAATTCTTTATCTGTGTAACATATAGGTTTAGGAGGCCTTAACGATGCATCAGCATAACCACGCTAACTTTTTTCTCTAATTATAAGTGATATTATTCCCCGTGTTCTTGCCTAACACAGATGCCTAACACAGAAAAATATGCTCACCTTTATAAAACATTACTCGGCATATAAAATACGCCAAAATTATCCAGCGTACCAGGTAAGAAGGGATTAGCCTCACTGAAGTTTAGTTGAATCGCCTGCTCGCACTGGCCGGATCATGAGGAATTAATTAGGTCTTATCTGGTAAGCACGCAACTGACTGTAAAATCAAAGTCAACTAGTTCACAGTAACGTCAATATAATGCCTTCATCATCAGCCCCACCATCACCAGAGGCAAATACACATTTTCCGATGTCCTCGCGATATTTTCACACATGTAAAATTAAAAAATCGATCAAGGTATATTGCGACATGAACCTTGGCACTTTTTGATTTTTAGATTAGTGCCAAGTAGTGATGTCCCGAGTCGCTGTTTTGGTGGATCGAGTCGATTCGAGTCAGTTTATACGGTATTCGAATCAGGACTCGATTCCCTGATTCGAGCCCAGTACTTGAATTCTATGTTTGGTATTCGAATATTTCTAGACTCGAGTCCGATTCCTAGATTCGAGTCTAGAAATTCGAGTCTGGAAATTCTAGACCAGTCCAGAACTAGAGTCCGATTTTAGAACAAAATAAAAACAAGTTGATTGGCCAATTTCATCGTCATTTAAGTGTTATTCTGTAATTTTTTTTCTAGACAAGCAAATGAAAATAATAATGACAACAAAATTGGTAAAATGAATAAACTACCGAATACTAGTTATAATGTTTACTACATAAAATAATATTTTATTTGATAAATCGTTTATGTGTAAGCACCATATTATATACGTAAAGCAGAAGTGACCCGATTTATTTTTATAATAAAAACAGACTCGTCAAACTTATAAAAGTTGTTGTTTTGTGATGTACAAGTCATACCTTCACCACCTTTCATTTGATACCCCACTTGAGCATATTTGCAGACATTCGGTTTTTCTTCCCCACTTTAACCCCCCATAACTTTTAAACGGCTCAATCGATTTTCATCAAACATGTCTAAGAACACTCGCCCGTAAAACACCAGTAATATAAAAAAAACTAAATTGAAGTCAGCTCATTCGTTCGGAAGCTATGATGCCACAGACAGACAGACAGACACGTGTCAAACTTATAACACCCCTCTTTTTAGCGTCGGGGGTTAAAAAGAAACTAAACATGTTGATGATTTTAAAAATACTGTTACGAGTTCACGACGCGAGACTTGCGCAAGCGCATCTAGCCGTATCATTAATCTATCTGCAAGCTTATCTCAATGACTCCCTTCTACTGCGTACCAAACACGTCATCCAATGTTTTCGGAATGTGGAGCATAGATCTGGTGATGATTTGCAGAAGTACGGGAAATGAGTTTTCATGTACACATTGCGGTACCGACACAAAAAGAACGAAGAAACCGCAACGAACTGTGCTACTTAAGTTTATGCTTAACACAGTGAAATGTATAATTATGTCAATGGTTACACAGTAGGAATCATGAATTTGACGGTCGAGTACAAGTGGATCTATAACTATATAATAAATTATAATTTTATTATATAGTTAAATTTATGTTAGCTGGAATCCTCATAGTTTATATGTCAACATGACAGTTAAACTAACGGATGACAGATGTCAAAATTATAATCCTAAATTTTATAAACTATAATGAAATATTGTCGATAAATTCGATATATCGCTGTCATTGTCGCGTTACCTCCTACTTTAACGCACATTCATGCAATAAAGTTGAAGAGAGACGTGTGACGATATCGATAAGATATATCGTTATAGTATAGAATAATTCCTGATATGGCAAGTCCAACAAAACAAGCTTTTCAGCTTTACAATCTTAGTGTCAGTATTTATTTATTTAATTTTATTACATTAAATGTTGTTCGACATTTCAATCATATAAATATATAATTAAAAAAGTTATACATTGAATATTGCTGAGTATTTTCGTCCACTTGAAGATGCTCACAAAATAAATGCCTGCTGAACATGGATCTCCTACAAATTCTCCAACTGATCGATCCTTCGCTGCTAACATCCAATGCCTTCGTGATCTTCACCAAATTATCGATTCAATACACAAACTATCATAATATTGATACAGAACGTAAGTTTGTCTTTCATGGACGTAGTCTGTGCTTTTGACGTGAAACGCATTTAAAATCGCGCCGAAACATACGGGTACCAGGTTTAAAAAGTGGACCGTAACGAAAAGGTCTATATCATCGTACCTTAATAATTAAAAAAAACTATTAGTCTTAGAAACAAAAATGTGGTGTGAATATTTCACTTATATAGTCAGCTCGCTGTTGTGACATTGTGTTTTTTTATTAAAATACTTTAAACACTGTCAATCTTGTTTTTTTTAATTTCAATCTTTTACTTTAAAAGCGTTCCCTAACATAAATCGTGTAAAATTAAGTCACGAGCATTATTGCTGGTTCACATGAATTTGACATATAAATACAATATTAAATACGCTAGCCTAAATATACGTGACCATATTCAGTTTGATCATCTACAAGGTATTTGGCATCAGACAGATGTTCGCAGTTTTGATAATGCGTGTGCTAATATGCCGTTAGTTGAATGAATGAGATTGCATCCATTTTAATGTACTTAAGGGTCATACTTTGTTTACTAACTAAATCTAGTTTAATTTTAGTGTTAGTAGTTTAAGAATACCTATTTTTGAAAAGACTTTATTAAGAATGAGCCTTCCTTTTTTTTGACGGACCTATGCTGACGCCGCTGATGGCTAGGTAGATCGTCGGGGTAGGAACGGTACAAAAGAGTCGACCCAAATTGAGTGCGCCGTCTAGTGGCTCGGACGCTCAAGATCGTCGTGTAGCCCGGGACGACGAGGGAAGTGTGGCCCGGGTCGTCACGCTTGCCGACGAGCACGGTGCGTGGGAGAGATGCGTGGGTATTTGGTATGAGGGGCGACGTGGTTAGTGGCCGGCAAGAGGGATTCGTTAGCGTGGGTAGGAATCGGGCGGGCGGGTATATGTCTGACGAGGAAAGTGTGGCCCGGGTCGTCACGCTTGCCGACGAGTACAGTGCGTGGGAGAGATGCCTGGGTATTTGGTATGAGGGGCGACGTGGTTAGTGGCCGGCAAGAGGGATTCGTTAGCGTAGGTAGGAATCGGGCGGGCGGGTATATGTCTGACGAGGGAAGTGTGGCCCGGGTCGTCACGCTTGCCGACGAGCACGGTGCGTGGGAGAGATGCGTGGGTATTTGGTATGAGGGGCGACGTGGTTAGTGGCCGGCAGGAGGGATTCGTTAGCGTGGGTAGGAATCGGGCGGGCGGGTATATGTCTGACGAGGGAAGTGTGGCCCGGGTCGTCACGCTTGCCGACGAGCACGGTGCGTGGGAGGGATGCGTGGGTATTTGGTATGAGGGGCGACGTGGTTAGTGGCGGCAGGAGGGATTCGTTAGCGTGGGTAGGAATCGGGCGGGCGGGTATATGTCTGACGAGGGAAGTGTGCCCCGGGTCGTCACGCTTGCCGACGAGCACGGTGCGTGGGAGAGATGCGTGGGTATTTAGTATGAGGGGCGACGTGGTTAGTGGCCGGCAGGAGGGATTCGTTAGCGTGGGTAGGAATCGGGCGGGCGGGTATATGTCTGACGAGGGAAGTGTGGCCCGGGTCGTCACGCTTGCCGACGAGCACGGTGCGTTGGAGAGATGCGTGGGTATTTGGTATGAGGGGCGACGTGGTTAGTGGCCGGCAGGAGGGATTCGTTAGCATGGGTAGGAATCGGGCGGGTCGTGTAATATGTTTCACAGACGGCGAGATCTAGCCGAGACGTTATCTATCGGGGTGTGATGAGCTTTCCTTGAAACATGAATTTGAATTATCTTCTACAGCGCTTGCTCATTGTGGGTCGGTTAAAAGTATTATTGCCTCGTCGTGTGGACAGTGGTATACAAGTAGTTTAGGGTTGCCTTAAAACTAGTATGTTAATTCCAGTAAAAATTTTATATCACATTTTTTATATAAAAAAACATTAACATTAAAATATCGATACTAACCACATCTGATTTTGCTTACGTTGGTGCTCGAGAACAGATTCCATTATATTTTCTCATTGTGCGTGTTCCTAATAGGTTCAAGGTTCGTTAGATTTATTATCGAAAGGTATTGTATGAGAATGATGCCAAATTATGCAATCATTCCTATACCGGATTCATTATTATATCCGAACTGATACAATATTGAAACCTTCAAAAAAAGAGCATATTCCCATTTAAAAGGCCGGCAACGTATCTGTGACTCCTCTGGTGTTGCGGGTGTCCATGGGCAATCGCTTACCATCAGGTGATCCGTTAGCTCGTTTGCTGCCCTATCCTATAAAAAAAAATTATACATTCTGCTTTAACGAAACGATCAAGAATATTACTCTTCTCTAGGTTCCTAGATTACTATATAAATGCTCTGTTCACAATCTCTGGAAATAAAATTCTGATTCGCGACTATTTATTTTAAATAAGTATTTTTTTAAATTTTAATTTGTTCATTCAGTTTCATGGTGTTTTTCTTTTTTATATTGAATGTTATTGTCTTGTAGTTCTATAGTTTCTAGTTTCGATACAAAGCAAGTTGGTAGCTCGAGTTAAGATTGCAATGGCCCTTAAGAACCGTCTATGCATAAAGGTGAGCATACATGCCGTGAATGGAATTCTTTATAACCGCACACATTCCACGCAACGTCATACTTGGCAATCATTTTGCATTATTCGTACACTTTACCGCAAAATGTGTGCACACTTGATAAACTTGATTTAATTATTTACTGAATTGGCAACGATTACTATGGTTTTCATGGCGGTTGTAGATTTGCTGTTTATCTCTCAGGAATTACATGTACTATAGGCGACTATAAGTACTCGTAGTTTCCATCAGGTAGTTAGTATGCTTGCTTCTCAATATATCACTTAAACAATTTCAATCTAAACTAGCATAATACATAAGTATGGTATAACTATTCATATGAACAATTTTTATCTTCAACACACTTCAATCAATCAAAAAAACGAAACTGAAATGGTTATTTCTTGGGCTGTCTGTTAAGACCCATTTTTCTTCAGGGTCGCGTGAAGTTGTTAAGGATATAATATCAAATACTAAACTCTATAGTTCCTTGTAGCAGTAAAAATATTAAACTTCTAGTATATATACTCACGCCTCTTTTCCGTCAATTTCCGACACCACAGAATAATTCATTTGTATTAGTTAGTACTCATATTATCCAGCACGAACCTTTGTTTTAAGCACTCATTCTAACCGCGCATACGGTCCGGTTTTGGTATCTTTCTATTTTCTATGAGTTCACCTTATACTCTATTTCCCATGAAGGTAGGAAGATATCGTACTTTTCCGCTTGTTACGATTCAAGTCTTCCCTATTAAGTTCCCTAGCTTCCTTGATTTTCATTAATACTTCCGCATGGAAGGCGTGTGACGAGCGTGCATACGCTTGTCGGTTACGAGTACTCTTGACTTGACCTTCTTGCAATATATCACCTAACTGTTAAAAGTATAGGCCGTCCCCTATTAACTATAAAATTCATATTTGCCAAATGAATGCACCATAAAACAAAGTCTTCTTGTTATTGGCAAGTTCTATTAAACTTCTAATCCATCAAACAATACGACCTCTTACGCAACGCTTTTACCGCATCTTTTGACATTTGTTAGGGAATCAAAATCTATAAGGTTCTTGTCGTTGACCTAGAATCATGAATTAAATTATAAAAAATAAAATGTGTTTTTAGCGATTTATTAAAATTCGTAAGGGAATCAAGCAAGAGATCTATAGGGAATTCCTATTGCTATTCTGATCCAGAATTAAATTTGGCATAAAGCAATATCATGTACAAGTAAAGATAAAAATCTGCAATCCGTAAATTTGTAGTAACATCATAATAAAGCAATTCAATCAATAATAACTTATTGTAAAACAAAACGAATTGCACTCGTCCAGGAGCCGACCAGACCCAAAACTCTGAATCCTCCACTTCCAATTACAAATTCCTGTCATTGCCTGAAGAATCACGCATATGGACATATACAATGAGCAAAGTTATAGAAGCTGTCCTTATGAAGGGTTTATAGTTTTTCAGACTGCAATAAGCAATGAAGAGAAACCACTTAAGCTAATGGAGAAAAGAGATATGATGGGTTTGCTCTTAAGATGGTCGTTGGCAAATCAGACGCCTAAAACATAGCAAAGGAGCGTGGTAACACTGTTCTTCAAAAAATCCAGCTGAAGAACTAGAGACCCATCACGTTCCTGAGTCTTCTGTACCTTTTCAATCTCTTTTTGATTTAATGACTACAAGGGCAGCGCTGACTGTGCCTTCCTTTTCATCCAAGCCGTAGAGTCCTCAGGCGCAGGTTGAGTTTAGTTAATATGTTATTCCTGTCAAATCGACTTGATGGGTTTGGAGTCCGACATGATCACAGTGGCATTGGGTCAAACTGGTATCCATAAGGATCCAGATGAAAAAAGAGACAAAGTTTCTTTCGCTCACCCATTTATTATTATATTGCAGGTTTTATCCGCGGAAGATGTTTGTATGGTAATATGCAGGTATTTAATAAGCTTATTAAATTCCTATTAATATTAAAAACCCGAAATTTTGTAAGTATGAATGTTTGTAACTCTTTCACGTAAAAACTACTGAATCAATTTTATAATATAGCTTAAAAAAAATCCATAATAATATTATAAATGGTAGTGTGTCTGTCTGTTTGTCCGTCTTTCACGGCAAAACGGAGCGACGAATTGACGTGTTTTTTTAAGTGGAGATAGTTGAATGGATGGAATGTAACATAGGCTACTTTTTATCCTGGAAAAATCGTCAGATTCCACGGGAAGCGCGATAAAACCTTCGCGCCATGAACCGACTTCCGCGCATATGTAGCCGTGGGCAAAAGCTATGACCCTTAACCCTCTATAGATCCAATCCCGAAATCCACGCGGGCGAAGCTGCGGGCCGGAAGCTAGTAGCTAATACATCAGAATAACACATAGACTACAATTTATTTAGATTCTAGTCGATACCTGCGACTTTGTCTGCTTAAGATTAATATAACTAGTACTTATATTAGGGTGGCATAGAAAAGAACTAACATTATCACATTAAAATTATCATACAGATAATTACTAATCCTGCGCAGGCGAAGTCGCGATCACCAGCTTGTAGATAGATAAGGCATTTCCACAAAAGAGATTAATTTTAAAATGTTTTGAAACTCTCTAAAAGCATCTTTTGTTACCTTTAAAGTTGGCATGTCTTCGTGAAGGCGGTTTCAGGAAATTCGACGCCCACAAATCTACATTTCAATCATTGACTAATTATAATTTATTTCAGACACGAATAATTTTGGTAGATAATTTTGTTATAGCTTACTATGTAGATATTATATTTATAAGTACCAATCTAACATTATTACGTAATAGCGTCCTGTTTGCTTGCCATAGAAAATATTAATAATGAAAACCCTCTAATAACAGAAATACAAGAACAGCTGTGGGAACTACTTCAGGTTGGCAAGGAAGTTATACTTCTATGGGTACCTAGCCACCAAGGGTCCCCGGTAACGAAAAAGCGGATCAAGCAGCCAAACAGGCTGCTTTAAAGGAACAATGTGACTTTAGTACATCTAATCTCTGCGATACAAAAAAGAAAATTAGACGATTAAATTTGAAGCTTTGGAACAGCTATTGGGTCACTAATAGTAAAAATAGTCATTTGTACCAAATTAGACAAACAATTTTTGATAAAATTGATCTTACAGTAAGCAATAGAAGAGATCAGGTAGTTCTGTACAGATTAAGGATAGGACATAGCAACGTAACTCATATTCATTTGATTACTAAGTCGGACAAAACCAATGTGATTGTGGAACTGAGTTAAATATTGGTCATTTGTTACTTGAATGTCAATTGTTTTAATGCTCACCGTAGAAATATTGGTTTACCTAATAATCTTAAAGAATGTCTGGATAAAAAATTCAATTTAACTGTAAAATTCTTAAAATGTATTGATTACTTTCAACGTATATAATCTGTATTAAGTAAATTGTAAATCAGCTGTAGTCGCTAATGACCTGCGATGTTTAAGCGACATAAAATCAATAAATTAAAAAAAAAAAAATTGTGATTAATTGGCACGAATCTCACAAGTAACACATGTACCAAGGCGAGTGTAATCATGTACTATCAGGTTGGTGCATAAATAAATGTAGGACCACGACTCGAGACAATGATTGTGGACTTAGCGAGTTGCCCGTCTGTTCATGCAGCTGCGTACGATGCTCCTTACCGTTAGGTTCGATTTGCGATCGGAAGATTATCGAATCGCCGTGCAAGGTCGCCATTACCCGTAATGGTGGTAATGGTGACGGGGCCGCGGTCAACGAATGCCGTCGTGACTGCCGACTGACGACTCTCCGTTTTTGTGGCTTTAGATGCCGCGATACCTGGAAACTAGCTACGGTATTTAAGAGACGGTGGCTTATTTATTTTTGAAATGTTCATGGTATTCGAATGAAAATTGCGAGAGGGAAATTTGTCAGTATCTTTCAAAGCAAAAATATGAAATAATACTTTCATTTTTTTGGATTCGTTTCACATATGAAAATACGGGAACCTATAGATAGAGTAAACCTATAGATATAGGTTTAATTTGACCATTTGATCTTACTAGATTCCATCAAGTATCAAGTTGAAATCAAAATTTAAATTTGAATTTCTTAAATAACGCAATGTAAAGGTAAGTTTTTTTTAGAAAAAACTAGAAAAATCTTCAGGGGAAGCATATTTAATTTACATCCCATATACCTAGAATCATGAAAGTTAGAAAATAATAGTTTAACTTAGTATAATATCCGGTAGTACTCCGGTAATACTTAGTGGTATCCGGTATAAGGTCGTCCGAGCACCAGGGGAATATTAAGACGATTACAATAGTAGCGCTTATGAGGATTCACCACCATCTCCGTGGGAAAAAATAAATGAAAAAAAATCCAATTAAATGACTGCATCTCTAGCAGTAGACACCTTCTCATTATCAACCTGCAAGGTGCTTCTTCCAAGTTCTATTAATTTAGTAGATAAGAAATATTTATATTCAAGTTTCACACTTGACATACTTTTAACCATAATATAAAGTTTTTAACATAATATTAAACATTTCACATTCAAATATTCATGAAGGGATGAATGGAATGAATGGAAGGAAGGAATGAAAGGAAGTGAACTACCTCGCTTCACCTTGCCATAATGTTCTGATAACCAAACATTTTCTTTCAGTCTAGTCCAGGGTTCGAAACATCTATTGGTGTTAAGAACCTCTCCGCAAGCGTAAGCACTCTCCTGATTTTGCGCTCCCAAAAATAGATAAGTAATCTCTTGACTGTGATCTTAGGACAGATATAATACTGCTTTAAGACTGGTGTGGAGGCTACCTTTCGAGCAAGCGTTTCTTTTGATGTTGCAACAAAGTGTTTGAGTGGTTTCAACGAAATGGTAGAATTAACTAATTTGTCTCTGTACGTATTACACGTACTTTGTAAACACATACGTGCTGTTAGTCTAACAGCACGTATATGCTTATAAATTAAAATGATCAAAGTATTGTTTAATCAATATATATCAATACATAGTATAAAACAAAGTCGCTTTCGCTGTATGTCCGTATGTATGCTTAGATCTTTAAAACTACGCAACGGATTTTGACGCGGTTTTTTTAATAGATAGAGTGATTCTTAAGGAAGGTTTGTATGTATAATAAATGCATAATATAGTAGAGAAACACTGATAAATTTAAAGGTTTCTAATGTGATGTCGTAAATAAGCACGTTTTTTTGCGCTTATATTGCAAACGCTGGCTGAACCCTACGAGATAGACCAAAATAATGTACTACAGTATTGTACAACTTACAAAAATCCACAAAAAAGTCCACGATGGTATATGTCTATCTCTTAGGGATAACCCACCATAACCATTTTTTCACTGCACCCGTGCGAAGCCGGGGCACTTCTATTGCTGTACTGGATTATATTGTGTTGACAAAAATCTTATTCGATATGTTTCGATGCGCACTCGGTCAGACATTTTAATTGTTGTGACAAAATGCGTTAACAAACATATCTAGTAGAAGAGTTAAAATAGACGTATTAAAATGATGTTTATTAACAAAAATCACAGCACTCCATTTTACAATAATTAAGCGAGTACAAAATGACGACTGAAAATCGGTGATCTTGTCGTCAGACAATCTGTACATGTATTATATTTCAATTGTAAATTTTGTATCTTCTGTGTAATATAAACAACATTAATATGTGTGAATGTGTGTGATGTAACAAAATAAACTCATTATCTATCTAAATGTAATGTAAAGCATATCGCCAAGGTTGATGTTCAGAAAGATTAATCTAAAATATTTTAATAACTAAAAACCTATCGATATAAAAATGATAAATTAAATTATCTACCTAATATAAAAAACAGCTTAACGTATAATCGTTCTAAATAGGCATTCTTAAATAAAACGGAAGGTGACGATGAAAGATTCATTTGCGTCTTTCATTTGATTATTATATTACTTACTTATTAATAACTAGCTTTTGCCGCGACTTTGTTCGCGTGGACTTCAGGTTCGTCCCGTCTAGTCTAGTAATAAGTAAGAAATACGGTAACTAAGCACTGCAGAGCCCTAATCATAGGCCTATAGGTAGCTACTGCAGTATGCTCCTATAAACTACATTTAACGATCTTTTTCCTTTTGTGGGTTATTCCTAAGAGATAAACATATACCATCACGCACTTTTTTGTAGACCTTTTTAAGTTGTACAATACTGTAGTAAATTGTTTTGATCTATCTTGTAGGATTCAGTCAGCGTTTGCAATGTAAGCGCAAAAAATGTGTTTTTTTTTACGAGCACACATTAGAAACCTCAAAAATTGTAGCCTATGTGTTATTCTGATGTATAAGCTATATTGTGGTAAAGTTTCATTTAAATCCATTCAGTAGTTTTTACGTGAAAGAGTAACAAACATCCATACATCCATACCTACAAACTTTCGCCTTTATAATAGTAGTAGGATATATCTTCTATATCTCTTATATTTTTTTTACCAAAACACATAATAATTTATTGAATAAGACAAAGACTATATTCTAAGCTTAAAACTACTTAACGACTAAAAATTACTACAATAAAATATACTATATATATATATATATATATATCTTAATATATATATTTCTTGTGTGCGTGTGTATGTGACTGAACTCCTCCTAAACGACTGGACCAATTTTGATGAAATTTTTTGTGTGTATTCCAGGGGGCTTGAGAATGGTTTAGATTCACAATACGGTCATATAGATATTGTTTTTCAGCTAAATTATTTATTTAAAAACATTTGAGACAACGTGAGACAACGTGACATTTGAGACATTTGACATTTGAGACATTTGACAGGACAACGTCTGTTGGGCCAGCTAGTATATATATATATATATATAGTAGGATTATAATTGAAGCTAATAACAGCATAACGGACATTTGACATCAAACTCATAATGCTCAGTATCAGCTGGTCTAGTTATCGCAACGTTTCTGTTAATCATTAAGTTATAAAATGACAGTTATCTGTTGCTAATATATTTGTAGATGTGTTATCAAACATTTCTTACATTTTCTATTATAATAAGTATTTATAGAATTAGTCGGAATTTAGTTATTAGTCAAATGAGTATTGTTATAACTATATTTGTATTTTGATAACATTCCTATCTGCTATTTCTCCAAGGAGGACTAACAATGTTACATATTATTAATAAATTAATCCAGTATTTCTGATTGTAAATTATAATTTTATTCAATATTCTAATAATATATAGTCTTAAACCATATTATCAATCTGTATGTCTGTGCGGTGGCACATTTAAAATACTCTTCTATCGTGGCGTGGCGTATAAGACAACTAAGGGAGAGATTATCGCTAGATGTCTGTGAAGTATCTAAGACAGTGGCGATGGGCTTACCCCCTATTAGTTACTGTAGAACTAACTTTGAATTGTTTATGTGTGGATGTTTCTTACACCCTTTTCTCACCTTTTAGGCCAATAAGTATGTATTGATCTTTTTTTTTATTTCCCTGAGGAAAATGCATTAAATTGCATCCCCCTGCTGTGGCGAGCCGGCGTTTATGTGGGGCCCTCCTCCCAGAAGGGGGAGGCCTACCCACCCACTAAAAACCTCAGAGATGGCCTTCCTCAGGCATGTAGGAAGCCCCCCGGGAACACCAAGCGACTTCCGGGAACCCCCAGCTTTCACTCCCTTGGCGATACAGGGGAGCCCTCGGGGAAGGCTACACTACCTCGCCCAATCTCCACCCCCGGCCACGGAAGGGGCGTGGTCCCTCCCAGGTCGCAAGTATGTATTAATTCTAAGTTGTCAACTAAAACATAATATTCGCTGTTTATCAACAAGTCCTATTTATATTAAATCAACGTGAATATTTGACAAACACGGGAGCTGTAAAACATTCAGATCCGCTTCCGAGGAACTAATCGACGGGAGAGGATAAACAGCGCCGGAACGGAAGGAGGGAGCGATGCAATCAGCGTCAGGAAACGGCGATTTGACGACTATTTCTCGTCGCACGGGGTGAATTAACGGCAGCGCCTCTTCGGCTGTGAGTGATGTAGCTGCTATGAATTATTCGAACAAGTACTTTTGATTTTCGTTTCGTACCTGGGGTTTGTTAATCAAATACAAAATTTTGTAATCAATTATTTAAAAAAAAAAACAGTTTATTAAACGTTAAAATGTAACATTTTTTTCGTTTTAGTTAAGTTAGTGTGAATCACTAGTACTTTTTGGTCTAGGATTACGTATAACTTATGAGTACTCTTCACTCTTATTTTAAGGTGAGTTGTGCAACTCATTCTACACATTTATCTATATAAAAATGAATTGCTGATCGTTAGTCTCGCTAAAACTGAGATCGGCTGGGCCGAACTAATAATTAATTTTGGTCTGGAGTTATTTGTGGAAGTTCTGAGAAGATTTAAAATATGAAAATGCTTGGAATTAAAAAAAAAACAACAATTTTGATCATCAAAACTGGTTCGCTTGATGTAAACTTTCTTTAGTTTTTTGGATTCTCGTTATGAAAAAAAAAGTTTAGTTCTTTTATTTATCTACTGAGGCAGTACGAAGTCTGCCGGGTCAGCTCAACAAATACATTTGTCAAGCCTTAATAAAGGCCCTACTTTTGTCAAAAGTTTTGTTCCCATGTAATACATACCCATAATTTGATTAGTATTTTTTCTAGTAATTTATTACCAATTAAAACTCAGACTGATTCGATGCAACTGGTAAATAAACAGGCATTGATTATTGATTTGATCAGCATTACAGAAACTGGGAATATGTATTGGATTTGTGGGTTATTTCCTGTCTCTGTAATAAATGACAAAATATAATACGATTTCATTTAAAGCGCATTGGCTTAATACCTCACCTGTGACTAAGCCCCAGTTGGCCCACAAAGTCACTATTTATCCAGAATGTCATGTTATCAGACCGGAAGAATTTAAGTGCGTTAAAGGTAGGATCATCCTGGCTTTTGGGGCGACCTGCCGAGGAAAAAGCAAGCCCTTATGAAGTTACAGTAAATCTTTTTGACCATTATGAATGAAACGGTTTAAGGAGAATTAAGAGTAGAATATGTACTTCTTATCCGTTTCATAAACTGTCACTGTCACGTTAGCAGACGAACTGTAGACTATTTTCTTGACAGCCGTAAGGCGTTGTTAATGGATCATGTTACTTTTAACACTTACAAAACAATGTTGAATCTAAATTGGTTACACTAGAGTGCAAAAGTGGTGTTTATATATCTGATAGACTAAGTTCTGCAGCATATGCTGTAAAAAAAATAAGACAACTTGCAGATGTTGAAACGGCAAGATTTTCACAGTGTTATGTCCCATGGTTTACGAGTACTATTATGGGGGTCGGCTGCTAACATAGATAGTATTTTTGTTCTTCAAAAAAGAGCAGTTCGCGCTATTTATAATTTACGAGCAAGGGATTCTCTTAGAGATTTATTTAAGGAGATTAATATAATTACTTTAGCGGACCAGTATATTTATGAACATTTGATTTATGCGTATAAAAATTGTCACACATTTCATACAAATTTTCAAATGCATAATTTAAACACAAGAAATAAAAATAAACTTGCCGTTCCAACGTACAGGCTACAAAAAACTAGAGGTTCGTATGTGGGCAAATGTATAAATTTTTATAACAAGATTCCACATAGTGTAGCTGAATTGCGTTTTCATAAGTTCAAGGTACATGTTAAAAAGACTATTTAAACGATGCCAATGCTTGGTGCTGATTTGAAGATTACATTCTAAATTGTAAATATTTGTTTGTCCGTATGAATTGTAAACACATATGTACATTGTACGATAACGAAATAATTTATTGTAAACTAGCGGACCCGACAGACTTCGTCCTGTCAAAAAGATTTGTAAAGTGGCAGTTTTTTGTTCCTACTTGAAATGACATATGATGACATTAAATTTGTTTGACAGAACTAACGTCACTTTTTTCTTTTTTATTCATTTTTATATATAAGATAGCTGACCCAGTGAACTTCGTACCGCCTTATTATTGGAGGCATATTTAGTAAGTCACAAACACACGACACAATACTTTTTTAATTTTATTGAAATTTGTTGCTTTTAGATTTTTAGGAATATTAAAGAATTATAGTATAGGTGCACAGCAAAGAGGCGTTTACATTTCAAGTGACATTTTACCATAGACAATAGGTTGGCACCCATCAAATATGTCAACACATTAATTATTTTTATATTTTGAAATTTAAATACTCGATGTTATAAGCAAAGTTGATATTATGTTGTCGATTCAAAAGTCTTGTTTTAATGCGTTCTTCAATTCGAGTGGAACTGAGAGTACAAATACCGTCAAATGTTTGACAGAAAGTAAGTGATCAACTTTTATATGGGAAAATGAAATTGTCGTCTTACTCTATCTTACTCGCAATTTTTCTTTATTTGCTCACCGTTTAGACCTACCCTGGACTACGACAAACATTTTAAAACCAAAATCAGCTCAATCGGCCCAGCCGTTCTCGAGTTTTAGCGAGACTAACGAACAGCAATTCATTTTTATATATATAGATGTTGTTTTTGATTTTGATAAAGCTGATAAGTTTCTTGCACTCATTCTTCTTATCAGCTAAAAAATACGTCCTGAATGGGTGGTAGGGAAAAAAATGGACGATTCAAAAGAGCTTTCTATAAAGTCATATTTGAAGAAAGTTAATTTTGATTTTGATATAGATTGCCACAACGATAAGACCAGAGACTATTCAACGTAACGTCCCGGCTAAGTTTGTTTTCATTTTTAGCTTTATCATCTATTCTACGGGACTCTATGGAACTCACCCGGCGGGTAGCGGGATATACCCACTAAACCGCTTCGATGACCATTCTGTCGATGACCAATTAGGGAGGTCTAGGAACAGGAAGCCCAATTCATCCAGATCACCCTTGGACATCTCGACCAACTCCGGGTCGGGTATTACTGCCTGTGGGGATTACTGTGACATTGAGGTAATCCCCAGACGGAAAAGCCTTTGCATGTGCGTTTAAGAAGTCACCTAAGCTCGCAGACCACACTAACACAATAGTACCTAGTAAGAAAAAATCTTTGATAAATAAGTAACCGTTTTCCGAGTTCATTATAACTTGCTCCAAGTTATTTATAACTTGCTCGTGTATTAAATGTTAAAGTTAACTTTGCATGGCAAATGTAAGCGTCCACTTGCCTAACAAAATCCAAGTGACAAATGCCCTTCCGAACATCTTGAGCTGTAACGCGAGCGGACATCTTAATGGCGACTGACGCGCCCTTCAATTGGCTCTGATGTAAATTTCAACGCGGAGTGCCTTCAATCTGATACCTTGCATAAGATTTTTATGTATAGCATCAAAATTACAAAGCGCTTACACTTGCCTATACTATATATGTGATTCCTGTGAAATTTGCAGTCACTCTGCAACCCTCACAGGAATGTAATTTGTTACATAAAAAGTAAAGTCACATTAATTTGATTCCCATATCTTACGCTTCTGCTTGGAAGACATCAGTGTGAACTCTGCTTCTTTGTGAAAGTAATAGAGAAGATAAAGGTACTTAAGCATGCTACTCCTGGTATAGAGTATTCCTCCGGAAAATTCAAGATATGATTTGTTTGTGGCTAATGCACAAATCGTGCAAGCCAGAAGAGAGATAAAAAAGATATGATCTCGAATGAGATCTATGGCCGTTATGTCAAGTCAGGAGTGCGAGCATGGAATTGCCATTGATAACAAAGTTAAAAACTATAGATATTATTTAGATATGGAAAAGACATTCTAAAATTGTGTTTTTAACAATAGTGACCTAGGAACGTTTTAGATTATTAACTACATTAATTTGTGTATGTTATTCTTTATAATTATATTAAGAGAACTACATAAAAATACATATAGATGGAGAGAAGATATGAGATGGACATTAAACTATGAATAAAAATATGATATATACATAGACCTAATCAGTTACGACGCTTAATATATTAATAGTTATAATAAACTCGTAAAAACTACGCCCGGGGCCTTACGGACATAAACTCATAGATTTATCCGTCCACTTATGTGGATTTATAGGTATTAAAGTTATTTCGGAAAATTGATATTATAGTTATATAGGTATCGGTTCCTAAATACCTTTTGCTTATTTATTATCAATGATAGAGATGAAAATGGAACCAAACTTAATATAAATGTTTCCAACGTCTCCTGGTGTAATTTGTTGAAAAAAATATTTTCGTTATTGTATTAATGTATACACTGTTTTGTATACATCCTATGAAATCAAATAGTTTTACTATTGCGACGAGTCAGATTATTATGCCTCTGAGAACTATTTAATATAAAGTATTGTTCTTTATTAAATATATACATATTAGCTTCGGATACAAAATATTGCCTCCACCTTTATTTTGAATGTTTCATTCTATTGAATTCGTGATATTAATGTAGGTGCGACAATACATGAGTTTTAAAAGCTCTGTTTTTAAAAAAGGGTAAAATTTGAAAGAACTCTTCATGAGAAAGCTGAATGAACAGTCATGTGGAAATTTTGTTTTGCGTATAAACTGTATTATTCCAAAATTAGTCGATCTTATATTTTAAGTTAGTATGCTCATTTATTGAGTTGATAAGACCATATATTTGGATATTAATTTTTAGATCCCTACTAAAATTACAAACGCGATAGTTGACCAAAATATGACGATAAGTGTTAGTAAGTAGGAAAAATCTGCGAGCTACTGGCGTGCGCTGCCAAAATCAGCGAGCTACTGGCGTGCGCTGCCAAAATCAGCGAGCTACTGGCGTGCGCTGCCAAAATCAGCGAGCTACTGGCGTGCGCTGGCAAAATCTATGAGCTACTGGCGTACGCTGTCAAAGAGCGAGCTACTGGCGTGCGCTGCCAAAATCAGCAAGCTACTGGCGTGCGCTGGCAAAATCTATCAGCTACTGGCGTACGCTGTCAAAATCTGCGAGCTACTGGCGTGCGCTGCCAAAATCTGCGAGCTACTGGCGTACGCTGTCAAAATCTGCGAGCTACTGGCGTGCGCTGCCAAAATCAGCGAGCTACTGCCGTGCAATGCCAAAATCAGCGAGCTACTGGCGTGCGCTGCCAAAATCTGCGAGCTACTGGCGTGCGCTGCCAAAATCGGCGTGCGCTGCCAAAATCATCGCGCTACTGGCGTGCGCTGCCAAAATCAGCGAGCTACTGGCGTGCGCTGCCAAAATCTGCGAGCTACTGGCGTGCGCTACCAAAATCAGCGAGCTACTGGCGTGCGCTGCCAAAATCAGCGAGCTACTGGCGTGCGCTGCCAAAATCTGCGAGCTACTGGCGTGCGCTGCCAAAATCAGCGAGCTACTGGCGTGCGCTGCCAAAATCTGCGAGCTACTGGCGTACGCTGTCAAAATCGCTGGAGATGGAAATGTTTAAGTTATTCGAATTACTACCCTGCTACTAGTCGCAAACACTAACTAGGCTATCAATCACTACACAGTATAAAACAAAGTCGCTATCCGCCGTCTGTCTGTCCCTATGTATGCTTAGATCTTTAAAACTACGCAACGGATTTTGATGCGATTTTTCTTAGATAGAGAGATTCTTAAGGAAGGTTTATATGTATAATACATGCATAATATAGTAGAGAAACACTGATAACTTTAGAGGTTTCTAATGTAATGTCGTAAATAAGCACGTTTTTTTGCGCTCTAAGCAAAAAATGTTTGTATTGTCTAATGACAAAAAAGCTGTGAACGTTGTGTATATTTACATAAGCATTGTACCCGTGCGAAGCCGGGGCGGCTTGCTAGTAATATATAAAGTTCGATTATCACTGACCGATTCACTGACTGAGTTGCAGTCTCTTTGCAGCCTTTGTTTTTTTTTCTTTTAAAAAAACGTCGCCCCACACTAGTTTTTTTATCCTGTATCGTGGGTGTAGTCGCAAACAGAAATCACATCACAATCACATACACCCAGACCGGAACAAATTTTTGTAGGTCATACAAAATATCTGTCCCGTGCTGGAATTAAACCCGCGACCCGTTGCGTAGAAGCCGATTACTCGACTTGTACTTCTCTTCTCAGTTGAAACAACAAACTAAAATATCATTGGATAAATTATAAATTTATACTCACATTGTGGCCGGTTGCTAATAAAAATAAAAACATAGCAACGGTCATAAATTTAACTTCAGCTTCCTGGAATTAACATGTTTTATGAGCTGTTTTTATCCACTATTACCACTTTTATGGCGCACTTTCGTAATAGCGTAATAATGAGTATAATAGAAGGCATTTAGAGAAATATATGGGTATATTTGAGATTGAGATATGTATCTTCAACTTAAAAGTGTCCAACGAGCAGCTTTAGAAACGTAATGAAGTCCGGATCGACCAGCAGATCAAACGCCGGATATGGAGTTGGATGGGTTATACTTATAATTTTTATTTACAAATTTTCATCCATACATTTATATGTTGTGGCTAAAGCTTCTACATTAGGCGAGGTCTCACTTGCAGGAGCTTTTTGATGTAGAATTATAACCGAATACTATAATAGGCAGAATATATAATTAGATGTTATAAATAAATACTTTTATAATAAATATACATATATATCTTCCTGTTTCCATTTTTATCTGTTACTAGTTGACCCGGCAGACTTAGTACTGCCTCAATCGATAAATAAAAGATATTTTTATAACAGAAATCGCCAAAACAAAAAAGTTTACTTCAACCGAACCAGTTTCATTGATGAAAATTGTTGTTTTTTATTTAATTCCGAGCATTTTCAGATTTATTCACCTTTTAAACCTTCTCTGGACTTTCACAAATAATTCAAGACCGAAATTTGCCAAATCGCCGTTCTCGAGTTTTTGCCAAATCGCCGTTCTTGAGTTTTAACGAGACTAACGAACAGCAATTCATTTTTATAGATATAGAGATCACTATGGTAATAAATGCTATTATAGACTATTTTAATTTTTTTTTTGTTTATACGTCCACTGTAACATTTCCTTTTCCAATGTAAGTTTTGATTATCTAATGCTTAGTTTAATTAAAGTTAAAGTTAAACAATTATCAACTGTAGAAATGTAGATAACTTTCAAGATGACAGTAATTAATCTTCAGAATCTACGTTTATTAAATGTTATACAGTTTATTAAATGTCAAAGTTTTGTAAAGGTAAACTATGACGATGACATTTGACAAAACAGACTTCTTATATTGTGAAGACTTTAAATCATTTATGGTTCAGACATTTACAAGCATTAGACAAATATATAGAAAACTTGGAAATGAAAAGTTAAATCCTTAATTATTATACGCAGTCATTGTAATGTAAATATGAACTTCTCATGCTTGAGGTTATACCATGATGATAGATTGCGGATTTGACTGCTGTCTCATTTCTGTTTGTGACATTATCCAATAGATGGCAGTACAGTGAGCCACGTGGCGGAACACAGTTGCATATTTGATTTTAAAAGGTGTAATGATTAGATATGACTTGGTCAGCGACAGTATTCAGTCAGTCGGGAAGAGTGCAAGTCATAAAAGTCACGCTAGTAGTTAGTTAGTTAGTTTGGCTGGGCTCCACCGCACTTAGCCTCACGATTGGGCCATTGTGCGTATGATAGAAGGCTCCTGCCTCCTTCCTACTCCATCCATCCCAGTTCCTCCCAGAACGCTAGTAGCCTCTGTGGGCTGCTGCATGCTTCTGGCAGGGACGCCGGGGAATGGAGAAGTTTCTCCCGTTGGTCGGCCACACTTGCACATTCCATAAGAACATGCTGTGGGGTTTCCTCAGCCTCCATGCACCCTCTGCACAGGGGGCTGTCTGTTATACCTATTGTGTACAGGTGTTTGTTTAAAAGGCAATGTCCGGTTATGGTGGCTATGACCTTTCGGATCTTGTCTCTCTTTAGTTTGATAAGGGAACGGGCAAGCTTCTTGGAAGGTACGGAAGGTAAAACATACAACAAACGGACAGCTGTAAACCCCAATTTAGACGATTAAATATATTAACCTTACCCTGCTTGTATATCTATGAGATTTGTAAATTCGTAAAGAGATACGCAAACTTTTTCACTCAGAGGCAAGATGTACAAAATAAGTATACATTGCGGTATAGGACAATGCTGTCCCTTCCTTCATCACAATTAAAATTGCATTCGAGCAGTCCCTTCGTAATGTGTATCAAAATATTCAATAGGCTTCCTAAACACATTAGAAATATGTCAGAGGAAAAAATATACTTAAAAACAAATAAAAACTTTACTGATTCAAAAGTGCTATTATTCGGTACAGGAATATATGTGCGACCAAAATCTATAAAAACTTAAACAATGACATAATAAATTGATTTGAAAACTATATAATAAAATGCACAAAAATACTTAAAGAGAAGTAATTACATTGGTCAGCAATTATAAAAATTTGGCGAGCCACCCAAAAGCAGCATTTAAATAATTTGGTCAGCATACAAAGATTTTGTTTGCAATAAAAAAAAACAGGCAGCAATTCTTGTTCCGCAACTAATTTTGATAATGGTCAAAAATTAAATCATACATAGGCAGCCAACAATAACATGAGTCTGCATAATAAACATTCAGTCCGCAAAATAACTACTTGAGCGGCAAGATTTCATGATTGAGCGGCAGAAAAACATGTCTATAAGCAGTATATTTGATTGGTATGTTAGGTTAGGGTTTTTTTTTTTTTTTTTTTTTTTTTTTTTTTTTTTTTTAGTTTTTAGGTTAGGTTAGGTTAGGCATGACAAATAAAGTATTTTTGCTACTCTTATATGCAGCACAAAATGCATTTTTTTTGCTTACACTCTGAGTGCTTACCAAAAATTTTATTAAACATGAGCAGCTGATTGCAGCTTATATAATTAATATGCTGTACAAAAATAATTACAGCCATCCAGAATGACATAAATTGCTGATTGATTTTGAAATGTTTGCTGACCATGAGTTGCTGACCAATTAGCTATTTCTGCTCACCGTTTTCTGCTCACAGAAATAACAATACTATGCTAACCATTTAATTGACACCCATACTTAAATACATATAAAAATAAAATTAAATTGAAATAATATATAATTTATAATCGTAAATTCCACAAAATAATTAATAAAAATGAATATAACAATGATACTTAATTTAATAATAATCTAATTAATCATATGACAGATAGCTAAATAATAATATAGAGATAATACATAAGAATATCATTTGACATAGTAATATTCAGTTATGGTTTTCGTTTATTTTTAATAAAAATGATAAGTCATCCTCTCTCCTACATTTGCTGTGCCCGACAGGGTCCATAATGTACAGAATATTTATAACACCTATGATACCATTGTGGAAAGCAAAATAAATGAAATGTGAAATGTGAAATGTGAAAGGTACCGGGACTGCTTCCTTCGTTCGCTTGCACCCCTCCTTAGTTGTCCATTCTTTTAGGTGTAGTTCCTCTGTTCTTTTGCGCAGCCAGGCTTTTACTTCTGCCTGTAGAATGGGCATTAGGGGTTCTGGTCCATACACTTTCGTGTTGGAGCCTCTTTTTGCCAACTCGTCTGCCGCGTCGTTTCCGAGTGAGTTGCTGTGTCCTTTTATCCACTGCAGGATTACCCGGTTTGTGTCTGCAATGGCTTGGAGCGTATTATGACACTCCAGTATGAGCCAGTACCAGTCACGCTAGTATTCCATTGCTTTAAATAAATAAACCGTTATTTCTAGAAGGTGGTGAAACAAAACAGATCTCGCTCAGCAAATTGTCAAGCAGACTGTAGCACTCGTTAATTATTATTCTGCCAAAACCAGAAACGAGCCTGTGCAAAAGGCGATTACAATGTTTTCAAAAGGTTTTAGTTGTATTTGCGCGTGTTTAGGAAAATTATTTGGATTTGTAAGTACTTAGCAAATCAATTTACTTGTAATGTTTTCATTGGCATACTACGCGTTCTTATTTCATTATTTTGACTATGTGGTTTAGACTAAAATCTTGTACCACAGATAATGTAGTAGAACGACCTAATAACATAGAGAACAACACTCGCCAGCGTCGAGTTGTAAGCCAAGTATTTTCTTCTGTATTACAAGAACCTTCACAGATGCATCAGAATATTACGGAAATTTAGACATTATTTATGATATTAGTATGGATATAATGATTGTGTGTCCAGTGTCTGTATACGATTGTTTGTGTGTTACTACGTTTAGTATTACTACTACGTTAGTATGAGTTAAATGTCATTTTTGTTAAGAACAAAACATAAATATACCCTTTTAATTTTACAGACCAAACTATAAATAAATAAATAAAAAATACATTGTTGTTACGTCTGTTTCTAGAAGAGTTCTTTTAATTTGCGCCTTTTATCTATTATAAAATAATAATAATAATTAAGTGTCGTGGATCGGTTTAAAATAAAATAATTTCTTGATATTTTCATTTATTTCTTACTCTTTTCACTTAATAATCTTAATACTTAATAACTTCATAGTTCTTCTAACATTTTAACATATATATTAAAAATACAGATAAAATAAAAAACCAAAGACACCGACTGTCATAGACCATCGACACTCAACAGGGATGAGATGTGCATTGTTTTCCAACATAAAGCTTTATTACATTCTACATTAATTCGTTAAATTACATAATCAAAATCATAAAGTCAAATTATACATCAAAATCAAAATTAAATGTCATTATTTATATAAATTCGCAATCCATAATATTTGTTAATAAATTCGTAAATAATAATAAATAATCATAAAAAAATAATTAATTTCATGCAGAATATAGTTAATTTAATTATTTGGTTAATGTGGACCCCCTTAGGGTAAAAGCCTCCTTCAAAGAATTCCATTCTATTCTATTCCTGGCGGTGGACATCCAGTCTCTTCCTGCGGTGGCCTCAATCTCATGCTGCCACCGGCCACACGGACGACCTCTGACTCGCCTGCCCAGTGGACCTTTCCAGTTTGTGGTGTTGATTGTCCAACGATTATCCTTATATCTGGCAACATGACCAGCCCACCTCCATTTTAAGCGTTTAGCGAAATTTAGAGCATCATTTACCTTGGTAATTTTCCGAATTTCTGTATTTATTACTCTATCTTTCTGATTTGAATTTAAGCAACTTCTTTCCATTGCTCTCTGAGTTGTTTGGATTTTATGTCTTGCTTTCTGGTCGTAGGTCCACGTTTGGCAACCGTAGGTGAAACAGGATAGAATTGTTGTGTCCAAAATTATCCTTTATCTTTTATACAGTCACTTAATTCAACTTAATCCAAATATGATAATGTTCGTACATCCTTAATCAAATATCTCTCACCAGTAGTCAAACGTGTTAAAATTGGTAATAATAAAGTTAATGCATTGGCATATCAGCTGTGTATATTCATCTTAGGACAGCAGCACAAAGCTTTCTACTTTGCAGAAGTTTGGGAGGATGCCATGAATAACAGACCTCAACTCTTCAGAGAATCACGATGAAAGGATATCTGAACTACTTAAAGTTTGGTTGACAATGGTTGAATAGGCGCCATTAACATGACATCTTCATTATGCGACACCGAGGCCTCCCAGCCGGTCAATAATGATGAGCGTGATTCAGCTCAATTAGCATTTGCATCGAGCTGAAAGCCGCTGAAATAAACGCGATTTATAGGTCAGAGTTAACGATGCGGAAATTTATTTAATAATGACACTGCTTATTGTATAGGCTGGATTGACTGATATCGGCTGACATGTCAATACTGCGGCCTAAAAACGTATCTTTGTAGAGATTGGATCATTTGTATCCGGATCAGTACAAAGATTCGAATCAGTAAAGTGTTTCATTTTCATCATTTGTACCAGTGACTCTGAGCCGATTAAATCTAGTCAGAGTCACTGATACAAATACACTGATATAAATATTGATATTGATTCATTTGTATCAGTGACTCTGAGTCAATCGTGTAAGAGTCGTGTATCAAATGAAACCGAGATGCAATTTATGCGACGTGATCCGAAGCGCTCCGACTCTGAACTGTTTACTTATCTCTATCGTGCGAGCGCCGTGTTCCGATTGAAACCGAGATGCAATTGAGCGAATGATTCATTTGAAGCGCTGTTAGAGATTTGAATCAGTGAATCACTTGGAAGAAACGACTCACTGAGTCGTTTCTGTAAAGATTGACACAACTCGACTGCGGCCACAGGGAAGGCACTTTTGTTATATAAAATTTTGACGACACGTTTCGCACAGCGATTGAGTGATCTGTTAGTACGCAATGGATCGCGAATTCAATTTCGGGCAAATATTTTGTATGACGTTCACAAATTTGAATATTGTGCATGTAGGATTTCTATGTTTATGACTGCACCCACAACACAGGATTATAAATTACTAGCTTTCTGCCCGCGGCTTCGCCCGCGTGGATTTCGGGATTGGGTGTATAGAGGGTTAAGGGTCATAGCTTTTGCCCACGGCTACATATACGCGGAAGTCGGTTTATGGTGCGAAGATTTTATCGCGCTTCCCGTGGGACTATCCGTTTTTCCGAGATAAAAAATGCCGCAAAACTCCTCAAGAATCACTCTATCTATTGATGAAAACCGCATAAAAATCTGTGCAGTAGTTTTTGAGCGAAGCCTTTATTGCGCATCCCGTGGGATCTGTCGATTTTTCCGGATAAAAAGTAGCCTATGTTACTCGGGGAGAATGTAGCTTTCCAAAGGTGAAAGAATTTTTGAAATCGGTCCAGTAGTTTAAGCGTGAAGAGGTAACAAACAAACAAACAAACAAACAAATAAACAAACAAACAAACAAACACACTTTCGCATTTATAATATTAGTTGGGATATAAATCCAAGTGTGAGGCGACCTTGTTTCTTAAATACATTATTGTATTTAATTTCATTTGAAGTGAATACGAAGGATATAATCGTGAAACGTGACTCTTTCATATATACCTACACATTAATAATAAATTTACTTTAGTTGCATTTCGGAGTTGGCCTTATTTAGTTAAATATAAGTCATTGGGACTGAAAAAAGAGAGCTCTAATCTTAATATAAACAAAACACGTAAAGTTTTAAATTTCATTTCAATATCTATAAGGAACTAGGACATTTAGAATAATCAACAAGTTCCTATTTAAAGTATTGTTTTCATTTATTCTAAATAAAAACAATTTACAGATCTTATTAAATTAATAAGATACATTATTTAACCCTAATCCAAATGCCCCTGATTTCTCTTTGTTATTTTATTTTATTATCGCTTTTAACTCAAAAAACATACATAAATATTGAAAACTTTTATTTTTAGTCATGTTAAAAGCGAATTTTATAAATTTACAAAGTAAAAGTTAACATTTTTTGAGTCAACGCTATTGATAAATTCAATAGTTAAATTTCCCTTTCAAATATGGTTTCAATACCATAATACTCCGGTGAGTATAATATTGAAACAGCGAATGTTCGTATTAAGTCCATAATTGGAACATTCGCTGTTAAAGGTCCTAATTTTCAAGGCGACCATTATGCCGTTTATTCTTTTAATCCCTTGTGGGCGTAGTAAATACTCACAACGAACTGGTTACAAATTAAAGTAATATTAACTTCAATTTGTCCATACATACGATCATATCTTGCAACACTTTTATAAAAGTCAGTATAAATGATCTCGGCGACTGTCATAATTGTCGCGAGTACATTTAATTCGACCAGTCTACCTCACATATAACGATAATAATCTTTTTATCACTAATTCACTGCGTATACATTATATCCTACATGTGTATCAGCTAATCTTCTACAATATTACATTAACAAAGGTCATTACACGGCTCATTTTGATATGAGAACAGATATGGAGCCCCGCTTAGTGCTACGTTTATCTAGATCCGTGAATGTAATAAAGAGGAAAGATTTGTATTTTTGTATGTAAGGAATAAACTCAAAAAGTACTAGACCGATTTTAATAATTCTTTCATTAGAAAGCTACATTATCACTGAGTAACATAAGCTATATTTAGTACTAGATTACTATAGAAATCTTTACAAATTCTTATTAAGACCAACCGAAGGTGTAAAAAAATTAGCCATAAAATGTCTTTCATCGCTTACGCTGCGAACAGTATTAATGATAGGACAAAAAAATGTTCGACAATATTATAGAATATATCGATATCTACAAAAATCTTTTATACATATAAACGTTCCTCTTCAATCACTCTATTAATTAAAAAAAAACATAAAATCAAAAATCAAAAAAAATCAAAATAATATTTATTCAACATAGACCTTTACAGGCACTTATTGACGTCAACAAACAAAACAAAAAAAAGCTTAAATAATAAAAAAAAAAAAAAACAAAAACCTTGTCCGTACGTACGAATAAGGAAAAAAAAAAGAAAAAATATATTGACTCGACACCTGTTCGGAAATTGGGAGAGCCTTCTCGAGAAGAACAGGCAAGAAACTCTGAAGGTCTATTTTTTATCTCCTCTTTTCAATGTTAATAATTATAATAATATAATACAAAAATACAACATAGTATAAGACACAATCATACCTAATACGATTACAGTCGTATGTATGTTTACATACACATATAAAATAATACAATATTATAAACAATGTTACCAAACATGGCTCTATGAATAGTGTCCCTATTCCAAATACTGTGATCATTTAGATAGTCACTTACTTTATAATAACCTTTACTCATGAGTGTATTTTTGATATGGATTTTAAATTTATATAAAGGTAAATCAATGACACTTTGCGGAAGCTTGTTAAACATAGATATACATTTCCCCAAGAACGAACAGCTAGTTTTATGGAGTCTGAACATTGGAACGGCAAGTTTATTTTTGTTTCTAGTATTCACATTATGTAGATCACTGTTTTTATTGAATTTATTATAGTTTCTATATACAAAAACTAAATTATCATATATATATTGACTAGCTAAAGTTAAAATATTAATTTCTTTGAACAATTCTTTTAGGGATTCTCTAGCCCGTAAACAGTAAATAGCACGAATCGCTCTTTTTTGTAAAAGGAAAATACTTTCAATGTTAGCCGCTGATCCCCATAGCAGCAGTCCATAGGACATAACACTATGAAAGTAGCTGAAATAAACAATTCTTGCCGTTTCAACATTAGTTAAAAGTCTAATCTTTTTTACTGCGTACGCCGCTGAACTAAGTTTGATTGCCAAAGTTTCAATATGTGGATCCCACTGTAGTCGTGAATCTAACGTAATGCCTAAGAATTTAGTATTATTTACCAAGTCAATGACATCACCATTCATATTTAAACTAGTATCAACCTGCCTTACATTGGGCAAAGAGAATTTGATACATTTTGTTTTCTTAGAATTTAAAGACAAATTATTAGTTGTGAACCAATAATATATAAATCCCATATAAATAGGAACAGAGAAAGCGACTTTGTTTTATACAATATAGTGATAGTGACAACGTTCACAGTTTTTTTGCAGTGTATTTGGTATCAGCACGCATAGTACCATAGTACATAGTAGTAGTACCCGTGCTAAGTTAGAAGTAAAGAGACTATTGGAAAATAAATATCTGCTCTTTATAATAATATGTTTATTGTTCATGTAATAAGGCGGTTAATAAATTAATGAAAATACCGTTACACTGTTTAATATACGTTGGCAGAAAATGGTGGTACTGTCATTATTAAAGTTTACAAAGAACCTTAAGTTACTACACCTTTTGTATTGCTTTCAAGAATCAACTTCTTGAAAAGAATTTTCCTTTGTATTTGGCGTGTAACAAAATATTGATTAAACGTTAACTTATAGAACGTAGTTCTAATTTTCACTTCAGTTAGCTTAAATATAAAGTTAGTAAAAAGTAAGTATAGTGACATATTTTTATATACGTACCTTCTATACAATATTACACAACACTAAAAAACTGTATGGTTGACATACATATAAACTTAGACCTATCTAGATTATAAACAGGTAAAGAAAAACTATATTATTATATTATAAACTACTTACTATATTATAAAGGTAGTGTACAGCTACTTACATAGATTTATAAATCTGACATAAGCTGTATTTAATAAGACGAGGAATAAAAAATAGGAAAGGAAAAAATAAAGAAACGAGATGTCTTCTGAGAAACCCTACCGCGCTGTAACTTCAAAACATCTTTGTAGATATTTTGAATCTTATTAATTTAATAAGATCTGCAGACTGATTTCTAAGCTCTGGCCTCAGAACAACTTGGAGAGGCTGTGGCTGAGAGGATAAGTTTAAGTAAATACGTTGCCAGGTATAGTGTACTTTTGCTTCTAGAACCGGATAGTTTACAACTAAGTGAGTCGCGAGTTCATCATTAAACTAAAAGTTCGTAAGCGCATCTGCGCAAAGTTCTGATCTTTTGTAACACCTCGTCATCCAAAACTTTTTCGAGTTTTAACGAGTTCCAAGCACGAGGTAGCGGCCTAGCGGAGACCGAAGCGGCATTGTATACGTTTCGTTAAGTAATGAGGAACCAACTTTTAGTAATAAATATGTACTTATGAATATTGCCCGCTTTGTTCAGCCGCAACTACCTCACATTAAGGTTAAATGAGGTAAGTACTTACATGGAATCATTGGGTAATTTGATTGGATTTTGGGACGATCTATTACTGCTGATCAATAGATCAACAGTTATTCAATTATTAGGTACCCTGAACAAATGTCCAGGAGTGTATAAGCATGAGTGTATAAACAAAACTCTTGTATACTTTTTTATAGCTTTGCAGGTCTTCAGAGAGATGTAATCACGATCTATGAGAAGGACGTTAGTGACAATACAAGAATTCTAATTTCTATGGAAATTGAACGATCTTAGCAAACTCTAAATAATTTTATGCACAAATCTTGTTTTGGTTGTATCAGATTAAATACCTTTAAATGCGAATCAAGGATGAAATAGAGGATTAAAGTACGTGATTTTTCAAGATTAAACTTTGAAACTTATTTTTTATATTATTAATACACAAATAACTGTGACGTTCAAAGTTTGTAAAAATGTTACCCCAAAGCTGGTAAACATTTGAGACGAACATTTTTGTATGAAAAGCTTCACAAACTATTGCACCTTTTTATAAAAGAGTGCAATAACATTTTTATTAAAAATAAAAGTAGATATAAGGGTTGTTTGAGACCCGGAGAAGACCCAGGTGTATTTTTACCACCACGGGAAAATATTTTTCTTGCGGAAAAACTTGATAAAAACAGCTGACCAGGTTTTGATGCAATTTGGTATGAGGAAGGTTGGAGACACGGGGAAGAACATCAGATAGTTTTTACCGCAGGAAAAGATTCTTGCGTTTTGGAAATTCCGATATAACCTGAGAGAAACCGCGAGCGGAAAACTAGTTTTAAATAAACTCTGTAATGCTTATCACTTAGAGTGGCATCTACGGAGCGAGATAACAAGAAACGCTATACATGACTCCACCCCACAGCCAAAGAATATAAAATGCTACCTCCGTTTTTGGTACAGTTGTTAAAACAATACGAAAATTGCATGAATTTTAGAGATATTATAATTTTAACATGAATTCTAAAGTCATCAAAAGAAGGAGAGGCTAATGTTAAACACTTTGGTTAGCATGATTTAGATTTGAATAAATTAAAGAAGAAAATTGTATTTTTTAAGAGCGAAGCTGTCGCTACCTTCTGTGAGAGCGGGAAAACGATCCCCTCCTTTGCCCTTCCAGACGGAGGTGGTATATAACCTAAAGCCTAAGCCTATGGAGCCAGCCGTTCATGACCACCCTACATATGAACTGTTCGCTAAGATGGTTCCTGATGCACGTAAATACAGCCCCTGGAACTCTATGTTTCGGAGTTATTGTTATGTTGTTAATAATCCCCCATCGGCTTTAAGACCCTGTCCGTAGCTGGTCGGGTCGTCTTGAGGTGATCCGGAGAAATTGGGTTCCCCAGTCTCTGCATTGCCCTTACTAAAGAACAAGATTGACATGTCCATCTAGTCCTGCACACGTCTGATGACTAGCTATCATCAGGTTTCTTCAGCAATATGTAGTTTAGCCATGCCATGTTAAAATATTGTTACCGAATATACGTAGCCGTTGTTAACAAAATGAGATTGTAGAGAGTGGTTAAATTCATCTAGATTTGTTAAATTTGAGTCGTTAAAGTGTAATCCTCTTTATGTGTTCTATAATCCATCACTGACGTGAACATTATACTATCAGATATCTAAATTAGTTTTTTTGTTATTATTTTTTTAATTCGTAGTTGTTGATTGCTTAACTATAATTCCTTTTTCAACACACTTCCTCATAAAGTGGCTCTAATCCCATGGCAATTAGGCACATAATGACACCTATAATCAAACTGTGACCTTTTCATTACTATTATTCACGAGTGAGTAATAGTTTTTTTTTAATATTATGGGTTGAGTTACGCTTACATTTGCGCTAAAAAGCTATCCGCGAAAAGCCCAAAAAAAAAGAAACCTCATTTTTTAATCTATGGCCGATGCGCGCGCATAGGAAAACTAATTAATTTTTCCCGCCATTACGAAACATTTTTCACTACTCGTCTCGTTTTCTCTTTTGAAGTTATTTAGTTAGTTATTAATTAAGATGTCTGCAAATACAATTTATGAAGAAACTGGTTTTTTATTTAAGTATTATTTTATTCAGAAGTGTGTTGAAAAACGTTGTATGATACACGTGTGTATTGATGATTACCGTTCTCGGCTCCTTAAGACCGTCGCCTGACGGCTCGGGCCTCAATGCGCCTCAGTGATAATCACCAACATTACACACTTGTACCATAATGTACTATAATGTTAGTAATAAAATATATAAATGTCTAAAAGTAAGGGAGCCTGGAGATCTGTAGACCAAGTGTATCCTTTACAGACTCCAGACTCACATTAAGGTTAAGTTGTTATTATTATTATATAGTCTCCTTATGTTAATATCCCATACCTTGTATGAGTACAATAATATTATTATATTTATTTATTTTTCACTTTATCTCCCAAGAAAATCGGGTGTATTTACTATTTCTGCGGGCATTGTGCCAAGCAAGAAATAGGAGGAGTTTATTGAGGTTATTGTGAGAAAACTTATATCTCCAAAGACAGCAGATTTCTCACAATTCTACAGGTGTTCAATATTATTATTAGATATAGCACTGAGGTTCATATAAATTGTTTCATATTTACTACTAACGTGTTGACTTTAGAATGAATTCTCCACATTGTATTCCAGGTGAAATAGATTTACTTAAAGTCAATAATCAAAGACAGTCTTTGATTATTGCAGTACCTAACTTAACTACGAGTATGTCCATAAAGTATCAATATTCACAATAACAAATAAAATTAACTTGTTTCTCATGAAACAAATTTTAAGTTGGATTTTAATTTTAAAACCATAATACAAATATTAAATCATCTAACTATTCTTCGCTTATTAAATCTTTGCCGCAGTCCCAGTAGCGCGTAACTCGGCTGCGGGGTGTTACAGACTCGTACTTTATTAACTCGACTGGACATACTATCATACTACCAGTACGATAAGGCGAGTTACGGCTAAGCATTTACTTGGTGGACAGAACCTATCAGTAATCTCATAATATTCCATAATCTCTTCATCAGAGCTTGTACTTAAATTAAAAACTAGGATGATTTTAAAAACATTTACAGTTTACAAAATTTTAGTTATTACTACAAGTTTAGCTCTCTAGCAAGGTAGGACTATCGTTGTGGAAATATTTCGGGATCCTTATGTCCTACAGTGGGCGTCTATTGTCTGAAATGATGTTGAATTTGAGAATTCACTTCAATTTAATATAACTACAGACAAATAAAAAATCCCTTTTGAAGTTCAATCAAATTAGTTTTTCACTACTCATAAACTTTATAATTCTCAGAAAATTATTGTAAGTAGCGAAACGTAATGAACGACTAACTAGCATAATTAATAGACAAATTATTGTAAAGAAAAGTTTACCCATTTACTAAACAGTAAACATTGTAGTCAAGAAGTATTATTATTTTATATATGTAATTATGTATTATCTATGAAATATAAAACTAATTTATAAGGATTGAAAGCCTGAAAAACTTAATTCTCACAAGTGAACTAAAAACTAATCATTTTGAAATCGGTTGGTACCAAACGGTGAAATAGTACTCAATTTACTTTGAATACATTATTTAACGTCGGGATAAGTATACAGTTCTATTTATTAATTTTTTAATAGCCATACACCTTATGGTTAAGTCGACCATATATTGTACGACTTCAAAATAGAACATTCACTTCGCACAAAAAGCACGATAAATCGACAAAGATTGCAAAAAAAAAATTCCGTGTACAAACGAAGTATGATAAACTAGCTTTAGAACGTAAGGTCGGGGAAATGCGATCTCCTTATAATGTTCAACCGACTAATCCCGGCGCCGAAGCAACGATACGGCATGAATTAAATTAAATGATGCGCCGGCGCAGCGAGCTCGGAATTGAATACTGCATCCGCGGGCCTTTAGCGATAAAGGAGAATGCCCATTGTAGTATGGACTTTAGTATCGCCAAAAATGATTTTGTACCATAATGATTTTTATGATATATTGTAGATTTTTAACTATATATTCAATTATTAAAAACTATTTGACTCTATTTCGATGGGTAAAATAGAAATTAAACACCAAAGACTTTCAAGTTACGAATTTCTCCTATCATCATTGTTGATAATACCTATTTAATTGTAGAAGATTAAAACTATAAAATGATTAAGTCTATCTTATCCAATAAATATTACAACTATCCAATAATTCATATAAAATAATTAATTAATTTAAAAATAATTGTTTTAGCAACATTGATATTAGCTATCTGTATAAAGAAACTCTTAAAGCAGAATAATGACTAAAATATTAGAGAAAGCAGAAAAAAGACTAAAGAAAATTAATTGTTTTGGTATTCCTTTTACCCTTTCACGAGAGGACAGTGGAATGTATCGAATATATTTTTGACCAATCGATCCGATCGTTAATATATGGCAATACCGAAGAGACTATTTATCAATGAAATTAGAATATCATCAATAAAAATACACGGCGAATGAAACGGAAGTGAAATAATTACTAATTATTATGTGGATTTATCTCCGGCGAAGTTTCGGCTTGGTATATTGCAGAGTTTTGTTAAAAATTGTTACTTATTTTTTGGTATTAGTTTGGTTAAGGCACAAGGACGAGTAAAGGTGATACTACGAATGGGCATACTCCTTTCATGAATTATTCCGCCGTGAAATCACTATAATTTTACTAGTTTTACTATGGTTTTATTGGGCTATTTATTTCTCATTTAACCGTTATTTTAACTGAATTATGTGATATTATAGTTAGTTATCAATATTTGTGAAACCTAAAGCTTAGTCTGATAAAAAGGAAGTTCTTATAAAAAGGCGGTTCATGCAAAAGTATGTGATAATTTAAAAAAAATACTGTGTTTTAATGTAGCCTATAGGTGCTGACATGAAATACATATGTGATTAGTACGATCAGCAGATTAGTGTACATATAAATTACATTAAAGTAAGCAAAGTACTGAAAAGTTACTTGCAGCAACAAGTAATCAAAGCATGTGTAAACTCACTGCAAAGTCAAACGAAACTGTCGTCCATCGCCACTTCTTAACCATTCATATAAGCCAGGTAGTAGCGAGATCTAGTTCTATTTATTAGCTCTTATGAGATACTCACTCTTGCTCCAGAGATGCTGAATAGGATAACGAGACGGATGAATATCAAAGTGACTAAGGTTGCTTAATGGAATTACTCAGAAACTTGTTTGTGGAATTTTAAGTCTAAGGAAACGGGTAAAGAAACGCAATGAATAGTAGATTGAGTACTATGTTATATTTTGAAAACGTAACCTTGTGCAAAATACAAATTAAGTTAACGAGAATCATGAGGAAAATTAAGAGAAACATTGATTTGCGTGATATGATTTTGGAAATACTAACAATTGTTTTTGTAGAATTAACGAAACAGTAGAAAAAAACACTACATCTAGCATTATAAAACATACGTACAATATATTATTTGATTTGAACAACAAATTGTTTTAGAATCATTTGAATGATACGAATTAGGACATTACATTACTATAGAAATTTCACATTTAAGTACTTACTTTTTAGATTCCTTTTACCTCAATATACAGAAAATCGTTGCATAATTACTACACACTACTACAAGCAAAAAGAGTTTTGATTGCCCTGATCAGGAATACTGTACATTACTGTTGAAAGACTTAAATATCGTAGTTTGTGGGAATATCAGCCTTATGACGAGTGCATAAAGTCGGCAATAAATTATATTACGAGTCAATTGTACGTATAATCGTGCTCGCTAACTGTCACATGCCCTCTTGACCGAGACTCGACATGTCGGACGCTTCTTGCTATTTCTGATTGCTGGATGGTACAATTCATGAGAGATAATACTACAATAAAATGTTCCTTGTTACTTCATTTATATTTTAGAGACTGCGACAATTTCATTTCTGCTTGTTTGCATATCTGTGATTAATGGCGATAAAAGGCGGTTTAAGCCTTTGCATTCACAATTTAAGATCAATGATATCATTTAATTATATAAGAAAAAGCAAGCAAGTATACATTTTATTTCTTTAACTCTCATAGACGAATCTCTGTTGTATTAATATTTAGTCACTCGTCATTAAAACGGTAATATTTACCATGTGCTTTTCTAATTATTTAATTAAACTCGTAGATTTGGAGAGAAAGAAACAAATATTTTGCATAAATTGCACGGAGAAAGTGTGCAACAAAGTATCTCGCTACAGACTCACTCAACTCAACTTCGTCAGGGCGGGGTGGAAGCGTTATTATTATATTATCCGATCGAGTCGATACAGCAAAACAGTCGATGGTGTACTGTGTAATACCTTCGATCCAATGTACTGTTGATAAAGCATTGATATAGTGTACTTATTGTTGATATATCAACCCGTTCATGGAATGATTTCGATACAAGGCCCAATAATGCAGTATCAATCGATACTTGTTATTTTAATTTTTGTGATCAGCTATTTTTTGTAACAATGACAGTAATTTATATAAACAAGTATATGCAAGATTAAAGCACACCAATTATTTAAGCATGTATCGAGTGAAAATAGAATTAGGTCTCATAAATGCACGAACGAAATCACTGTACAATAAGCTACACGTCTTGCTTTACATAAGTAGTACAAAAACCGCAGGCGATAGGAAAAATGTGGCGTATGTACAACAGCAACACGTCAAGGTGCACTACAAAAAGAACTTTTATTGCATTGGGACTATTCCCTACGCCTGTGCTTTGCACATTTGTATTTTGCACATAAATATGGGAATAGTAAGTAGACACGTAAAAGAATTACACAGAACTTCAGAGAATTTCTTTTCTTCCTCTACCGGAGAAGCCGATAATTGTTCTACTTTTAAGATCAAAATAATAAATGAAGTGTTGTTATTATACTGGCTATCCTATATTATCTATCTATAGTATACTATAGATATCGCCAGATCAATTTTTTGATCTAGAGTCTATGCCAAAAAAGCTTTTCGCTTATGAATTAGACAGAATCGTTAGCGCTGCCCAACTTTTTGCGCGATACGGTAATTCAGTAATGGCCGCTGATACTCATTTGACGCCCATGGGCATGGACGGGTAGCGGTCACCACTCACTACTTACCGACTGTTATGTGACGCTCGACTTATTACGGTTACATTGCTACTTGGTACGCGCTATTTTTAAGTCGATTAAATCGATAATACATAATTAAGTTTGCATGAAGTGGTGTACAAGAAAGAGGGAAGTATTAGACTCATCAGTTTCGGTCATACCCACGATACGTTTCTAATTTAAGTTATTTATATGTGATAATATTAATAACTTATATTAATAAATAACAATGTACATTTAATAGAATGGTAGAAATGAACTAAAGAATGAGGAATGATTGGATGGATGGATGAATTAGTTTGTTATATATTTTTTAAGAATAATAGAATAATATGAATCGTGTTAATTAATTGTTTAATATTAGTTTTGATGGCCCATTTAATAATAATATAAAAACATATATAATTCGATTTTTAATCTCACTATCTTCCGCAGTTGACAACCCACGACATTAGCTGTTAGTTGGTCCGAAATTCGTCGACTCAACTAGTTTATAATATTAATAGAGATTTATCTTACAAACTGGATATTCTTCTCTCTCTGAAAAATTACTTAAATGTTGTATTCCTAATAAAATTTCTCAAACAAAATATTTCGGTAAAATAAGCATTTATTGTAGCAAAAATAACATAAAATTGAAACGTTGTATCTGCGAGAACGCTGCGGATATGAATTTACTACTCTAACACCTATTCAGTGTGTACAAATATTTGTTTTTGGTCCCTTGTTTCCATTTTGTAGTATCACTTTTTTATTTGTTTTGTACTTGGTGTATTGTGAGTTTTATTTCTTTATGTGCAAATAAATTAATGCAAATATTAAATAATGTAATCTAAATAAGAAATACTAAATATTAAAAAATCACATCCAAAACATATTGCAGGATGTAGGTACTTACAAAATTAACTTTATCTTTTTTTGAAATCGGAAGAATCTCAAGTCTGGGTTAAATGCAAAACAACATTCCAACCGTCCTCTTGATTATTTTTGGTAAAGAACTATCAGTTTTTACAAAGCCAGTTTACTTTATTCACTTTCAAAAATATTTACTATTATTAATAACAAATAAATGAAATGACCGAGTATTTAAAGATTAAAAATAGCTGTTGGATAGATCGATAAATAACAGGGAATTCGTTTTAAATTGAAAAATTAGAAATTTGTCTTAATAAAAGAATTTATAAATTTAAACTTTAATAGAATTTCATATTTTATTGTTCACTGCCGAAAGTACCTTATTGCATAGTTTATAAGAAGTAAAATGTAATAGTATGTGTCTATCTAAGTATATACCCACGCTGATCTGAAAGATTGGTAGACAATTCTTTAAGCATTCCATCTAATTAAATATATAACCAACCCAATAAATAACTTTTGATAGAATTACAAATCCCAAGAAGAGTAATCGAAAGTCTACCTCTATGAGCACAGAATGGCAAATTCAATTACTAAGGGTTAAGGTCATTAAGGGAGGGCTTAACTAAGTAAACTCAACGCGATTATAACTTTGTTTAGTCTATTGGCTGGTATGCATTGAGCTAGTGTATTATTTACTTACGACAAGAAAGCTTTTACACTTTTATCTCACCTGATATTAAGTAATAAGGTCTGAGAAGGTAGACTGCTGCAAAGCAGCAGGTTCGCACCGTTGTGTTCCGGTTTAGAGAGAAGGCAGTAAAATTACTGGAACTGAAACAGTGGCCATTTTATATGTTGACTAGCGTTTGCTAGTCTGTGACTGTGCACCGTCATAGTCCACCGCTCTGGAGGGCGGGAGCTTTAGTTCAAAGCCGATAAGGTCCCAAGCCTTCTACCCGACCAAAGGCTTGTAGGTAGTGTTTAGTTGATAAGCTTCTTCTAGAGCCTTCTGCTAGAGTCCATAACCACCCGCCGTAGACCGGGCGCGGGTGGTATCCGATGTGAGGTCGTCCAAGCACCAAGTGGTTATTAAGACGACCACTGTGATGGCGCGCCCCTTATAAGCATTCACTACCATCCCCCGTGAGAAAAAAAGAAAAAAAAAAACACTGTCCACCAGTTGGTAACTAGGCCCGATCAGCTATATCACCTCTTGTGATTTCTGTGAGATTCGCAACAAATTCGTTGTAATAACAAATTAATAAAATATAAAGTTATAATACCTGGGTAGTGATGACATACGGAACAGAAACCTGGCCACTCACAATGGGCCTTATAAGGCGGCTCAAAGTCACCCAGAGGGCAATAGAGAGGGCTATGCTCGGAGTTTCTCTGCGTGATCAAATCAGAATTGATAAAATCCGCAGAAGAACCAGGGTCACCGACATAGCCTGAAGAATTGCGAACCTTAAGTGGCAATGGGCGGGGCACATTGCTCGCAGGACTGACGGCCGTTGGGGCGTAAAGGTCCTGGAGTGGCAGGCATATGCTGGACACCGCAACGTTGGTAGGCCTCCCACAAGGTGGACCGACGATTTGATGAAGATCGCGGGAAGGCGCTGGACGGTTGCAGCGCAGGACCGATCTGCGTGGAGATCCTTGGGGGAGGCCTATGTCCAACAGTGGGCGTCTATTGGCTGAAATGATGATGATGATACCTGGGTACTATGACTTTACTAGTAATTTCAATACAGATTTTATTCTTCAGACTGGAGCACGGTTGTTTTGCGCATATAAATAAGACGGAGAATCCAAGAAGACGAACCTTTTTTTCTTTTTTTTTTGGAGAGGAAATGCTCCTCATGCACCGTGGCACCGCGTTGACAAGGCGCGGCCGTGTGTGAAGCTCTCCGGTCTGAGGGACTGACATACCCACTAAAACCCCCCGCTGTCTTCTGAGCCCATACCAGGGCGCATGGCGGATTGCGCTTTCGCGATTCTACCGCCACAAGCAGACGACCCTGGTATAGTCACCCTCCAGTTATATTTTATATCTTTTTCTGTTTTTTGTATTACCTAACCTCAACCACCAAAGGATATTGATTATTTGTAGTTCTAAAACAACTTGGCTGTAAAATCATTGCACATAACCTGCCCATTTTTGTCTAACATTTCTGGTAAAACCAGAAGCATATAAGATAGGCTATTAAAATACTTAACGGAGCAACAAAAGCTTGAGACCACAAACCCCTCGCTCCCCACACGGACGCGTGAGGCCTGACAAAGTAATGACGGCGAGACAAAGCCCTACTCTGAGCTGAGTACCAGGGTGACTACGCAGCGAGATATTCATCGGACTGCTTTCTTCCTTACTTACCTCATTGTTCGTTCTTATCACGATTGTGTCCTTTTAATTTGTGGATCATGCGAAATGTGCCCACTATCTTAAATACTAGAATTAGAAACGATAATGGTATGTATACACAATCTTCGAAAAGCCCACGTTAGCTTCTCCTTACATAAGAGCTTTTGGTGCTCTGTATGGATAAATATAAATTTATATTATGGTAATAAAAAAACATTGTTATTTTCCATATTTTTATTCTTGGTGGGAAGATTATTCATCTTTTGTAATAGATTCACAGGTTATTAAAACCCGTAACAACTATGCTAGTTATGTGAGCTCAATAGCATCATCCCTTTCTAACCGTACTCAAGAAACTGTTCGAATATAAGTTTGAATTTATTATACGAACCTTAGATTATCGTTCTCCTAGAACAATTTTTGAATCGTAGCCTATGTGTTATTCTGATGAAGCTATATTATTGTAAAATTTCATTTACATGCATTCAATAATTTCTATCATTTATAATGTTCGTAAGAATTGTGTGAATTTTCCAAAATATGATGTTAAGTATCAAGTAAGTAGGAAAAATGTATCATCTGTGCAGACGAAGTCGTGAACGCCAGCTAGTTGTCAATAAAATCACATTTACGTTGTTCATATATTTGTACCCTAAATAGGAGGAATTTATAAGACACGTAAAGAACATCTCAGACTTATTACATCGCAGCCATTTTGGGTGACGGATACTCCTATTAGTAAAGTAGCGAAAGTGCCGTAACACTCTTTGGTTTTTTTTTCTCATTTTCTTTTACAGCGCCCTGAACAATGCCGTGAAACAGTTTGAATTTCCTAGTAGGGTGATTTTTCTTCTGCGAAACAGGGAGAGAAGTGATATATATTAAATAATTAGTTACCGCGTGGAAATTAACCCCGCTAATCACGTCTTCATAGCATAATTAAATAACGATATTTTCTATATAGATAGATTTTGCTATAATAAAACTAGCACGGCTTAGAGTTTCCTAAAATCAGTTTGCATTCCATATTCGTCAGGACAAGTGTATGTCCAGGACAAGTGTGTAGTGTATACATGTGGGATATAAAATAGTAATTCACATGATTAAGGACCGTTCCGATCGTTAGTTACTTATTCACTATACTATATTGATGGAGATTATATAGATGTTCTATACAAAATGCACTATCCAACTGTCGCATTAATTTTTTGTGATAATATATATGTATGAAATATCGGTACATAAAACGGTCCCTGGTCACCCTACATTACAATGCAGGTGACGCGACGCTGCCATCACCCGGCGTGCGTCTTGATTCAAAGACAGCTTGAGTGCACGTAGTCTCTATACTGGCATAAAGATACCTAATCCTACCTTTCATTGCAGTATCAATAATAATAAATAATAATAATAAATAATAATAATAAATTCATTTATTTGCGTAAACATGGTATACAAGCTGTCATATGGTTATATTATTGATCAAACATGTTTAGCTAATCTCATAGCATGCAAATGTTTTACTATTACATTGATGTGTTTAGGTTCAAAAATTCCTGGGCGCTATAAATATTAAATTTACAGAATTTTCCTAATACATAGACGTGTTTAGATTTAGATATTCTTGGACGCTATAAAAATTAAATTTACACAGCCATTTATATAATTCCTTTTTAAACGATCTGATATTATAGTTTTTTATGTCTTTTGGGATTTTATTATAAATTCTAATACACATATTTAGAACACTTTTACTATATTTTGCTAATCTCGGAAAATCATCCAAGATAAGCCTACCTGGATCTCGACAATTTCTAGGAAATTTATCACATGCAGTTTTAAAAAGATACTCCTGTCTTTTCACAAACACACAGACTTCATAAATATATAATGATGGTAGCGGTAACAAACCAAGTTCTCTAAATATCGGCCGACATGACACATCAGGTCTCAATCCATATATTGCCCGAATACACTTTTTCTGTGCAATAAACACTCTATTGTGGTCAGTACTATTACCCCATAAAATCAATCAATAGCGCATAATTGATTCCACGTATGCATGATAAGCAGTGACAGCAGTTGCCGTATGGTAAACTTTGCAATATTTTTAAGCATAAACAAATTTATTCATTCGATTAGATACGTCATCTACGTGAGTTTTCCAGTTTAAATTTTGATCTATTATAATTCCTAGAAATTTAGTTTGAATAACTGAGGGCTTAGTCCTCTACCGGTTCTTCAACTGCGATCGTGTCGAAGAATTATCTATTTGATTTTGTATAAACGTCACCTTTCTAACAATATACCTTTCGACTCCACAGAACAATTCATTCGTATTAGTTAGTACTCATAATATCTTGAACTTGAACTCACGATGTCTTTACTTTAAGCGCTTATTCTAACCGCGCATACGGTCCGGTTTGGGTATCTTCCTGCTGCTGTTTGACAACTTCACCATATGGTTAACCATATACTCATATGGTGAACTTATTAAAACTATTTATTTTTATTAACTTATTAGCATATTCCCATTTAAAAGGCCGGCAACGCATTTTTGACTCCTCTGGTGTTGCGGGTGTCTATGGGCAGCGGTTACCGCTTACCATTAGGAAAGAAGAAAGAAAGAAAAACGTTTATTGGTCCTAACAATACATATACAAGTTACACATATACTAATGTTTAAAATTAGCCCAATTAGGCTATTGCCTCAGCATATGCCACAGTGACAGATGTGGCACTGTGGCGCTGGTATTCTGGCAATCCGTTTGCTCGTTTGCTGCCCTATCCTATAAAAAAAAGTACTCATGTGCATACTGACAGCTCATTCCCACGGCAGAGATCACAGTTTTCTACTTGCAACGATCCAAACACACATCCCTAGCTTCCTTGACTTTGTTTAATATTTTCTTTCATGCACGCCCGTCGATTATGGGTACTATAGACCAGGAGACCTATTTTTGAATTACGAATGCGATTTCGAAATCACCGCTGACTATTTAGTCAGCGGTGACATTGAGGTCACGGATTCCTAAATATCCAATTTTTGAAAGTCGATCGCAGAGCTGCCATCATAGATAAAGCACACACATAAATGTAAGAGTTCGGTTCCACGCAGAATGTAGCCGCTGCCGGTTGTTGTTGGCTTAACCATTATGGTTATTATATATACACACACATATACATATATATATATATATATATATATATATATATTATATATATATATATATACTGAAAAATCAACACATCAACTTCAGATTCTTGTCAATATGTTCTCTAAACAAAACACAGATAACATTTCCACAAGTATGACTTGATTACGAGTGGGTGAGGGCACTCGTAATGAAACGTGTGACTAAGGTAGTCACATAAGTGATATTAAAAAATAAGAATTATTGAAAATCGATGATTATTAGTCACATCGGTGATTTCGAAGTCGCATTCGTAATTCAAAAATAGGTCTTCTGACCTTTCATTATATTATATCACTTATTTGGTCCAAGTATAATCATCTAGGACAACTCCTATCAACTGGCCTATACATATTTGTTATATGAGTGCACCATACATTAAAAATACTTATTATAATGTTTCTTGTTAAGGTTTATTAAACTCGAAATAAACTTGATATTGACAAGGTCTATGAACCGTGATGAGTGGTAACACTGATCCTTTTCATTTATTCATATGCCTTCTACAGTGAACAAACAAAAATATGCTATGAGCTACTTCTAATTTTTACTTTTTCACAGTCAACCGCATTATTCACCATCTACTTTGTTAAGCCAAAGTAGAATGTATTCCATGTAGAATAAGGACTTGAATATGCAATTTCGAAAAGGGCACATCTCTGAATATTTAAAATGTTTAGGAATTGAAAAAAAACTGGTTATTTTTCAAACTAATGCATAAATTTTAAAAGTGAGTATTGAGTTATATTATGATGTTAATTATCCTTCAAAAAATGCTTGATTGATTTATTTTTTATTTAATTTCAATGTGTTATTTGATACTTTATATTTGTGAGATGTGCCCTTTTCGAAATTTACTGATTTTAGTGCAATAAACAGTAAAAAGACCATTTGAAATATATGTAAGTTTTATTTCTGGAATCTAGGATTAAACATTTTATTAATATTAATGATGAGTAATGATTTTTCATTAAAAATCTTCTTCTGTAGGCTCTCTTACGGCAGTAGTTGGCCATTGTAGAATTTCTTCATAAAATTCTGCCAGTACGTATTGTTTTACCTTTGAAATGTTAGCAATTTTTAGATGAATTATAGGTGTTTTGCCCCTGTAAGCTAAATTTGCTTTGTTAGGTAAGCTACTACAAGTACCTTTTACTTTTGAAAGAATGTAAACTTCTTGGGAAATGTCACTATCTATATAGTTTTTTGCGATTACTGCACCAGGTTTACTTGGATGAAAAACAAATTCATAACAAGTCGATACTTGAAAAGTAACTTTTTGATTTTTCGGTACAGCTTTTCCGTAACTTACAACTGATAAAGGTTTAGCTTTAAAATTTATTTGAGCCCATTTTTCAAAATCTTTAATGACTTCTGTATTGACTTTTTCCACGTTAAATTTCGCGGTATTGCTTCATTTTATAATCAAATCAATATAATTGTTCACGACTGAACCACCCGATCTTCGCGTCTTATTTTCCTTTTTGACAACAGAAAAATTTCTATCGCAGTCATTAAATGAATGGCCTCAGACGGGAAAATATATATGGATCATCATTTTTTTTTTGGGCAGACATGGCCATTAAAAATCTTATAACCGTGTTAGTTTTATTTTGTCCTGGGCAGAAATCATCCAAGAAAGTCGACACTTCGCTTGGACCTTTCAAAGCTTGTCCTTCATGATAAAAAGAAAATGTTCTGTATTGAGTTGATTGTTAGCTCTTGGTGGAACTTATTATACATGTTGAATAAAATGTTCCTTTGCCAGTCTTCATGTTATGTATACATAATGCCCAAAGTTGTCTATAATAAAAAAAATCTTGTACAGGCAGATTAGGCAAAGGTAAATTTTGCATATAGTCAAAAGACAATCCTAAAACCGTTTCATCACTGGCACATTTTTCTTGTATTTCCTTCATTTTTTTATAAAATAGAGAGAGATATAACAGTCGTACTTTTAAATCAAGAAGTTCGAAAAGGGCACATCTCCCAGAGATGTGCCTTTTTCGAAATGTTCATTTTTTAAATTGTTTATGTATAGGCGATGACGTTTATAGTAGAATTAATACCAGAAATGTGCTATTTTCGATCTTAATGGGTGTAGACAAGCATTTACGTCACATTGGTATAAAAAAACATGTGCCCTTTTGGAAATTGCATATATTCACTTATAAACGTCAAAGAGCTATGGCAGCTTCCCATACATCATTTTATTCAAAAATAAAGTAAGCGTCTATGAATGATATATACCTTGTTTAAAAGATCATGTAGTGCTGATTAATAAGAAAATAAAATCGTAATTTAAAGAGTCCAGGTTTTTGAGCAATTTTGCATAGAAGTTTTATAGGTTATGCCTTCATTAACCATATTATTTTGCGCAACAACAACAAAAACGCAACAGATTTAGTGTATTAATACATATGTTACAAGTACGAGTAACACACAAAATGCGTGTGCTCACAGAGGATCTGCCGTGGCTACGACCGCGACCACTCATTTTGGCTTAAGAACCTTATAAACAACAATATCCAAGAAACAGGCCATAATCAGAATCCTTAAGCACACCCGAGTCACAACAGCAATATCACAGTCCGAGTCATATTATTAGTGGCGAAAACAAGAGTCCTTAGGCAGTCCGGGTCAAAAATTATAAAGAAAGCGGGGGAAAAGCAGCGAAAACACACAGAACACACTCGAGCGTTGGCGCAAGGGAGCTGATAACTTGGTTACTTACTAGTCTGTGGAGCTGAGTGATGTACTAATCTGTGTGAGTGATGAAAAATAAAAACGAAATGTCAAACGTCGTATTTTTTTGATAGCTCTGGATAAGAGTCTCTAAGCCAGCGGCCATTTTCATGTTAATTGCCAAAAAAGGTTTTTAGTACTGAATTTCATTGAAATAATTTAAAATCTGTATAAACATAAATACACTAAACCAAAAATTACATTAGCTATAATCGAAAACAATTTAAACCACATATTTTACAGCAAACATTCATGATTTTAATATTGCAAAAAAATATTATTTAGTCTGGCAACCTTGTACTAAAACATTGTCATGCCGGAAAAGTAAAATAGCTACTTTTAATTAATTACTTTTTAACCCAAATGTGCCAAAATCATCAAAAATAGTTTATGAATATTTTATCATCATTGGTTGCTGTGAGTTCTTAAGACGCTTTCAAAAATAGTGAATAAAAATCTGCCATAGCTCTTTAGAAATCTTTATAGATTTCAAGGAAATTAGCTAAGAATAAAACAAGATTACAAAAATGTACTTATGACTTTTCATTTCATGAAAAATATCAAATATTATGTTGGCATTTTTTTGTCAATCATTTATTAATTTTTTTCTTAAATAATTATATTAACATTCATTTAAATATAATAAATCTATTTGTAACTTTTCTCTTCCCTTCTTCACGTTACGAATACGAAACGATACATCATTCGTACTTTATATCATCTTTATAAAACTCTTCAAACTTACAGTATTTTTGTGACTTAAGCGATGTAATCCCGTTAATATTTCTCAGAAAAATATTTTTTAGTTAATTATCTTGTTATAACTTTGTACCGGATAGAGTACTACTTAGAGAAGGTTAATATTAAAATCCAGGCAATATTTCAAAGAAATAGTTTATGTCATTCGAAGTTATAAAGAAAATGCATCGCTTTAGATTATACAGATAGACAATGCTTTTAACCATCTCTAGATATTTTGCCCATCGTAGATATATCTAATCTCGTAGAACGTGCTATAAAACTGCCAACAGGAAACAAAAGGAACCAATTATTTCTTTGGCACGCTTATACGATAAATTAATATTACGTTACCGTCCGCGTCCCCGGGGGCTATTTGCGCGTGTACCATTCCAATTATTGTTTATAAGCACTATACTGTTGGTCTTAAATAGGCTGCAATACCATTCACTAAGGTCCAAATGCTTTAGTTATTGCTGTAACTTTTCACTTCAGTACCTATCAAAAACGTTCCAAAAAAAATTTTGGTTCTCTCTGCCTACGAAATGGACTAGTGTCATTTTTTAATTATTCTGCATAATATCTGCATTTTAAGGAGACACGTAAAAAAGTAAAATGAACTTTCGTTAAAGAAAAAATTTCTTTACCTAAGTATTTTATCTATAAAAAGTGTTCAAAAAACGTTACAGATACCATCAGATACCATTCCAGAATGTTATTTGTATCTGGTATCTGAAATACTTAAAAGTATTTTGCATTTTGTATTCCAGATACTTTATTTGAGACATCTTATACATCACTATTCAAAAATGGCGAAGCTGGAAAGGAATTTTATTTTTAGATCTTAGCAAATGGAAAAACTGATATCTTTGCTTATCATAGCAAAGAGTCGAATTAATGTTTATGTTATGTAACTATTGTCAATAAATTTCACTAATTAGAAGTTGTTATTTATTACAAACAAATTCGTTTAGTATTCCAATGAAAATATGCAGTTTTCTGCGTCTGAGTCTGAGTCTGCGGTAGCAAATAAACAAACACGCTTAAACGCAGACACATTACAAAATCCTTTAACATATTATTTGAAATACTTGATTGAATGATTTATTGAATGATTCTTAGAATTCGAAATGGCACAGAACTCACAAAAATATAAAATTGAACCTTGGGTGAATAATAGAAAAAGGTTACACAGTTATTGTTCCAGTTTGAGTTCTATTATTAATACTTTTGTTATTTATTAATTAAGAAAATATTGTATTTATCACCAGTCACAAAGTTACTTTTGAATTTATCAAAATTAAATACTTTTTGTAATGTAATTCTGTTTTAAAATTATTTGTGTTCCAAATATTCCTTGCTGTACTTGTGCTACGGCTCTCCGCAGCCGGAGTATGCAATTTTATGCATTTTCCTCAGCGCAACAAAAAAAAGGCTAATTGGGGTAAATATATGAAATATATATATTTGAATTTTTATACATAACTATTTCATGATTCACCATCACAGGACGGGTGATATTTGATTCGGCAATCAATGGCCCCATTCTTTCTAACTAAGTCTTACATTGACCTAGCCGTATAGAATATTACCGTCTGATTGATATTTTGATTAGAAACATATTGCAATTAACGAATACGTAGGTAACCTTAATACGTCGAGTGACAAGGCTTTGACGGGCCAATCGGCCGGGCCGAGATAAGCCAGACGGTAGCGACGGCTTCCAAGTAATGCTACTCTAATTAATCGTGAGCTTGTATTTGAATACATTGCAAATATTTTTTATCTACGGTTATCAAAGTTTTGAGGTTAGAAGTTTTTTTTTACACTAAGAACTGAGTGTAGCTATCATGTGAAGTTATCAAATCATCTGTAAAGATGCAATATATACATATATCTTTTTTTTCCCCCTGAGGAAAATGCATTAAATTGCATACCCACTAAAAACCTCAGGGATGGCCTTCCTCAGGCATGTAGGGAGCCCCCGGGAACATCAAGCCACTTCCGGGAACCCCCAGCCTTCGCTCTCCCGCCGATACAGGGGAGCCCTCCTCGGGGTAGGCTCACTACCTCCCCCGGGCTCCTCCACCGACGACGCCCCCCGGCCACGGAAGGGGCGTGGTCCATCCAGGGTCGCCGTAGCGGTCGCGACTTCCTCGCGCCCGCCGGCGACCCTCGGCGGCGCCGCACCTGTGCTACCGAGCTCGGCGCCGCCTTCATCGAGCGGGAACGGCCATCTCCCGACCCCGCTCGGCAGCCTCCTTCTGGAGCATCACTGCTTCACAGAAGGAGGCCACAGCCCTCCAACCTCCCTCGTCCGCCAGCATTGCCGCAATCAATGCCGGCGGAGACAGATCTCGCCCGATCTCTGCGACCAAGACTCGGCGCTCGGAGGCCCACGCGGGGCACTCCGCCAGCGTGTGCTGGGCCGAGTCGAGGTCGGATGCGCAGTGGTGTCGATCCCTCCCGTCCTATTCGACACAGATACTCAGCCGTGCCCCGTGAGTATCTGAGTCAATCGGTAAGTGACCTCCTCCTTCCCGTGTAGCCAATATATCAATATATCTATACACATTATTTGAAGTCTGATGTTAACTGATCATCACCATCTCTGAAGATCTATTTTATAATCATCCACTTTCTATTTTATTATCTTTTTATGCGAAGAAGTGTATTTTTTGTAAATATACATAGAATTTGTTAAGTCGAACCATAATCATTTTGAGTAAGATGTTTCAATCCAGACAAATAATAAAATCTCTGAATGCTTACTAGTGTGAATATTATCGTGATCTTTTTTGTTTGTAGTAGGCGCGGAAAGGGAAGGTTCTGCGCCTTGCCGAGTAATGGACCCAACGCGGTTTCGGCCCATTAAGGCCGACCAAAGGGAGTCGACGCAAATTAAGCGCGCCTATACTGGTTCGGACGCTTAAGTCGCCGTATCGTGGGGGTGAGAAGCGACCCGGAGACCTATTTTTGAATTACGAATGGGATTTCGAAATCACTTTGAGGTCACGGATTCCTAAACATCCAATTTTTGAAAGTCGATCGCAGAGCTGCCAACATAGATAAAGTTCACACTTAAATGTAAGAGTTCGGTTCCACGCAGAATGTAGCCGCTGCCGGTTATTGCCGACTTAACCATTGTGGTTATATATATATATATATATATATATATATATATATATATATATATATATATATATATATATATATATGTATAATATGTTCTCTAAACAAAACACAGATAACATTTCCACAAGTATGACTTGATTACGAGTGGGTGAGGGCACTCGTAATGAAATATCACCTGTGACTGAAGGTAGTCACATTAGTGATATTCAAAAATAAGAATTATTGAATCGGTGATTATTAGTCACATTGGTGATTTCGAAGTCGCATTCGTAATTCAAAAATAGGTCTCCTGGTACATGTCTGTGCCAGTTGTATCTTTGTACTCGTAACGTACTCGCGTAAATAATTTGTATATTTCGTGACCACATTCGTAGGAACACAATAAAAGTTCTTTGGCTGTGATCTTTTGGGAATCGTTTGTACTAGTTCAAGCTAGATGCTTGCTAAGCGCTAATGCTTTGCCCTAACTTACATCTGGCTTTCTCTTGAAACTAGAACCTAATTGCTCTAAAGCAAAAGGCTGCGTTAGTACTTGTGTAGGTATTGTAGAGACGATTAAGAAATCTTATGAAATTTAAGTAACAAAATTTTGAACATTGTAATATATTGTATTTAGGATTATTGATAATTTTTCACATGTTACAAATTTATGACATAATATCAGATAATAAGATGTCATATATTTTAATATTCATAAAGTTTCACTGTAATTTGAATGCATTTTGTGTTTTTGACAAATATGCATTTTTGCCAAATGTAATATTGTTTTGTTCAAGGCATCGTTCATTTTAAATAGTATTTTATCATTGTAATTTTTGTAATTTTGTTTACATCAAGCCCAAACAGCTCGAACTCCCCATTAGAAACGTTTTATAGCAACAATCACGCCGATGACTTAACCCAGCTGCTACTGTGTATTCTATGTATCTTCAATTACAAAAGATCACAGTCCCATTGGAGTTTCCTGGACAACTTGTGCGGCTTGTATCAATAGGAATTTCTCAACATTTACTGTAATATTTCACTTTTCATAATGAAATACTTCTAGGCTTAATATTTAAAGCAAAAAAGATTAAGTGATGCTATTTAAAAAACTTTGAAGTTCGGACGTAGAAATTTCTTTTGTCTTGGCCATGTCATTGTTATACTGGCTCTAATATCACAAGCTTTTGTCCGTAACGAACCGGCAAAGTGCTTTAAGTTTATGAAGCGTCTTGGACTCCACGATAAAATAGAAACAGCACAACCATTTTACTTCCATTTTGTCAAAACCTAACCCGTGTTATAAAAAGAAATTATTAATATTAATCATTTATAGGTTATAATATTATAAATACACCAATTATAACAATAACCAAAATATAATATTAACTATTTATATAAAACCTGAGTTACTCATAAATAGTTAAAGTATTCCTAATATTATTTATTTTAATATCACAAAAGGCTTGTGTATTTATTTTGATATAAATACACAGAACAACAAAACAGTTTCATATATCATCGACATCACTCTGCCCTTATCACTTAAGCCTATCCGCAATTTATCTTCTCTTTCTCTCTATCATACGTCATCTCCACACTTTCCTTTATACTACTCGATACAAACAAAGAAATGTAATTAAGAACTTCCTTTACAATTGAAATGTAGTAAGAGCAGTCAATATTTGCCAGGTGACAACAAAAATACGAACATCTCCAATATTGGCTTCGCATTTGCATATTATTAGAATCCCTCGCAGGTTGGTTGAGCTGGAGGTTTTACGTAAGTTTATAAATACTTTCAAATAAACCGAAATAAATTGATTATCTTTACAAGGACATGTTTGGGTTTTGGTACTAATAAATATATCTCAAAGTTTTGAACGATTTAAAAATGCAGTTTTGATGTGTTTGATCAGTTCACTACCTGTCAAAAACGTTTATTCCTTGTAACATCTGTCAAAATGGTACAATCAATTTCTTTTTTTAATATTTTTAAGCCTTACACTATAATGATTAAGCCGGCTAAAAGTCAATTATAAATTGCAATAAATTTCAAGCATGTTGATAAAGAAAACTGTAGTTTTATTTACACAAATTTTGGTCAACTCGCAAAGCAAACGACACCTAAGATTACTAAATTAAAAAAAGAAGTGATAGTTAAAAAAAAGTTACGTGAAACATAAAAAAGTTATCACGCCACCAACAACCGAACGACATCCCAAAGAACGTTCTAAATATCTATGATAGAGCAAAATCCTGCGATATATTTTACAAACCATCCAATGCATACTTCAATTTATAGATTATAATGAATGTTCACGAAACAATAAAACAAACAAACAATAAATTACCGCTGACATAATCTTCCCAGGTAACGTGAACCATCTCTGCCAATGAAAAATATCTAAATAGAAAATACCAACAACAAAGTATCGTTAACTCCAGAGCTCGCATCCAATAAGAGAATAAAGCAGGGTCCAGTGGCCGCTGTTGTGCCGCGAGTTGCATAAATTAAATGATTTTATACAATCCACATGCCATCATTACTGGCGGCACATAATGGAATCGTGAAAATAGATATACTGGAAATGTCACCGGTAAACAGAATCTACAATGAGAAATGTGGGTCCTTTTTTAACTTTTATCTATTTTTTTAAATAAATCTTTACCTTAAGAATGTATTGATATTTTATTGATCTACATGTACTTTAACTGGAGTAATAGATCATAAAATAACATAATGTTTAGATTACTCTAAGGCCATTACTCGCTGAGATTAAATATAGGCACAGAGCGTAAGCAAAGAATCTTTATATGTGTTAAAGGCAATGATATTACACAAATGATCCAAATTGAGGTATTTACATTCAAATAATAGGTGTAGTTTCATTTAGAGGCATAGTAGTAGTGAGAGAGTGAAGACGTCTGCCTTAACACCGATGCTATAACTCTTTCCATCTTGTGCATTCTATATGATCTGTTTCATTCACAAATTATCTCGTGAACAGTAAAAGGTACGTGGTACGTGAATCAATTTACGAAAGATTGCAAAATGTGGATATACGTCATCCATCGCAATTCATATATGTCCCAAGGGGCGAACCTACCCTAAATATGATAAAGGAATTTGAGCCTTATGCCAACTACGTCTTGTCTACCACGCTGACCAATTGCGGATTGGTTGACTATATACACCTTTGAATTTCTTCGCAGGTGTATGCAGATTTCCTCACATTAATTTCCTTTACCGCAAGAGCGTCAGATAAATGTACATACGAAATACCAAAAAACGAAAAACACATTTGACACATAGCAGGTTCGATCTCAGACTCCCGAATAATCCGATTCGTAGATTCACAGTGCCACCTACGTCCTTATACTATACATATAACTCTTGACGACCTCCATAATCGAGTGGATAGTACACCGGTTTCAAGGTGTCGCCATCTCTGAGGTCCCGGGTTCGAATCCCGGTGGGGGCAGATGTTTTTGTGATGAATGCCAGCATTTGTACCTTAGTCATGGTTGTTGATATATATTTCAATAAAAAATATTTATATATGTATAATAGATGTATGTCTATCCGTTATCCTAGATCCCATAACACAAGCCTTACAGAGCTTAGATTGGGCTAGGCTAATTGGTGTAAGTGTAACAAATATTTATTTATTTATTAAATATTTATTATATAATATATATACTAATCGTATTCTAATCTATAGTAAAATATCATTGTATAAAGGTTAATATTGTCGTTCGTATGAAGCTATACGTCAGGTTTTTATCGTATTGTAGATTGTATTAAAATGGTATGTAAAATAATATACATTAAGCATAAAACACTTGGATTTAAATTTGTTACGTTTGAAGTTTGTCCGTTCCAGCAATCCATCTGGAGCCACGTCAGGCGTCACGCGGTGACAGATATTATATGTGCGCAGTGCCTGAATATCTTAATAGCGACTTAATGTTCGTTTTATTGCCGTTTATCAGCCGCGAGCAATGGGACGGCGGGCGAATAATGTCCTTGCTCCGACCAGATTCATTGCGGACAGGACAAGAGCTGCATGCTAGGCGCGACGCCAGTACCTACCTCGATACTCGTAGGCTTTATGAAGGTGGAGGCTGCTTAGTGGTACTTAAATAGATTTCGTGGAATCGGTTCTACGAAGCTCTCAGTATTAGTAACAAAACTTTGGATGTTTCAAGCTAAATGCGCTAAGTATTTATGACTTCAAGTTGAAAACAACAAAGAAAGTAATTTACTTTCGAATTCAGAAATGAAATAAACGATGCCAATTTGATTAGTATCTGCATTATATATAAATGGTTCTACAATTTTAGAAGTTTCTGGAATATTCAAATTATAAAATAAATAGTAAAGTTTAAGATTGTACATTATAGAGTAAAATTTTTATTTATAGTTTCTATTTGTTACTACATTAATTAGGTTTGTTACATATTGTACAAATTTCTATTTTCTAATCTGAATCTGATCTAAATGATTCTCCATCAAAAAAATAAATTGTTTTTAACGATATTTGTGTATCCGATATGTTTATTGTATTGATATGGAAATAGATCTAATTGTATTACTTTATGATTCAGAACATTAAAAGTTTTTTGCCTGTTCTTCTTAGAAGGCTCTCCCAATTTCCGAACAAGGAACTTTTTTCCATGTACATATTCGTGTAACTATGTAACTCTTAAGCATTATGTATCCTTAAATTTCAAATTTGTTTCGTATCAATAAGTGCTTTTAAAACCTGTGCTGTATACAGTTTATTTTTATTTCAAATGCATCTATCGGTAAAATCAATTTTATATCCAAAATACAATTTGAGGAAGTTAACATCTTCCATTTGTTTACTAGCACGGAATTTGTTTGCATAAGAATGGTAGGTCGGTATCCTACCTTTGAATCACTATCATATGAAATCGAAATTGCCCGCATATGGTACCGTAAAGCAGTTTACTATTAAAGACAACATTGAGGTAACAGGGATTCATTGAAAGTGAATATATATATTATCATACAGGTACTTAATATTGAATTGATAAACCTCTTAAATCTAGTAACTAGGTATTATTCAATTATTTTATTCAAACAAACCAATCCTTAGTTTTATTATAATCAAATTACCGATGTATAACATTGATTTCGTATTTTATGCAAATTCTACAAATTGAGAACTTTATGTTCTTCGTTCTAATAGCTTCGTAGTTCCTTCGTTCCAAAAAAAACAAAAATTGAATTAAACCAAGAGGTGAGAAACATCTCATTCGCAGCGAGTCTAATAAGAAAAGTTTTAATAGGATCATAAATTAAATTGACTGAGGAATGATTACTGCTACGAAGTCGTCCATTGTGAAATGATTTTCTCGACCACAGACTGCAAGCAAACGAGATATGGGACAATATTTATTGCTATTTTATTTGCGTTCAAATTCATTTTTGTTATATAGCTATTTACTGATTCAGATATTTACAATTATTCTCACAAATTCATCGATTTGTAAGAAAAAACGGAATACCTAGTAAAGACAGTGTTCTTTAGATATTGTAAAAATACTTACTATTTCTCTTCCTCTGCAGCTCACACGCCTCCCAGCACACTAATACTCTGAAAAGAACAAAGTTTGTTAATGCATAGTTACTTATTAAATTTTGTTATTGTTAATAATATTATTCTTTTGGCACTACTACGAGTATAAGGCAAAAAACTAAAGTTATATACTAATAAATTGAGTTTTCCACATATTGCGTTCCATGAACTGAATTAGTTGTTCTAAAAATCTTACTGCCATTGGACAAATATCATGCGTTCTTTTTAAATTGAAATTGAAACAATCAATAAATCAATATAAATTAAATTGAAAACAGTCTGAGGAGTAGGTAGTTCGGAAACAATCGGATTAAGAAGTTATCTGGTGAAACTATATCTGGTGCTTTCTAGCTACAAGACACCTTGTACTAAGTTCGTACATTTCTTCCTCAAAGCCTCCGGGGCCAAGGCTTAACTAGTTATTATTACCACACATCAGGGCTCAAATTGCGAGTAGGAATGTAAACTACAAATGCGGAAAGCAGGTAAATTGCACCCCATCAAACGGTCAGGTTATATCTGCCATCAACTGATGGTCGGCGTGCGGTAACTCTCATATCTTTAGCAGCGAAGCATGCTTAGCCTGATCTTGATAAGCTGATATAAATGTTAAGGGTGTAATTGAGAAATTAGAGTTAAGTTGGCGTTTAATATGTCTACTCGTGATGGCGTCGTCTTTTCGCTCAATTTGGGTTGTATTAAAGATTTTGGTTGTATAAATATTATTGGAAAAATCCTTACTAAATTTATAAATCGGAAAGTGAGTTTGCTTGTTTGTTTGTTCCGCTTTCACGCCGTAACTACTGAACCGATTGCTTTGAAATTTTGCAGATGTAAAGATAAAAGTCCGGATTAAATAATAGGGTACTTTTTATCCCGGAAAAATTGACAGATCCCACGGGATGCGCAATAAAGTCTTCGCTCAAAAACTACTGCACAGATTTTCATGCGGTTTTCATCAATAGATAGTGATTCTTGAGCAAGGTTTTGCGGTAACTTTTATTTCGGAAAAACGGATAGTCCCACGGGAAGCGCGATAAAACCTTCGCGCCATAAACCGACTTCCGCGCATATGTAGCCGTGGGCAAAAGCTATGCCCTTAATCCTCTATAGCCCCAATCCCGAAATCCACGCGGGCGAAGCCGCAGGCAGAAAGCTAGTAATAAAATAAATTTGTAAATATTTCTTGATGAATTTTAATGAGAAATATTTGTTTTTAATTAAGACTCATTCCTTCATTACTATATTGATGTAAAGCTGGATATATATTTTTTTATTATAACATCATAATGGCTGTAATTCTTTGAGATCTTTCTGAATCATATTTTTTACAGATGTTTTGATATAATAACCGCCATTTTATTATTATTGTGACTACGTCCGAGAGTAACTGCGTCCAATTAGTTTTAGTAGTAATTAGTAGTAAGCTCTGTCTCTGAAATATATATTAACAACCTTAACTAAGGTCGCATTCATCACACAAACATCTGTCCCCACCGGGATCCGAACTCGGGACCACAGAGATGGCGACACCATGAAACCGTAGAACACTGGAAAACCACTCGATTAAGGAGGTCGTAAAATTAAAAAGGCTTGCTGCTACTATGATAATTTTATCTTCTCTTATCCCTGTTTCTTTCTTTTCTGATTAATACATAATTATATTGAATAACACCAATACATTTTTTACCATGGGAGAGCCATGCTTCCGCACGAATTGGGCCTCGACTGAAGTGATACCACGGCCTTACAGAAATCCGGCGTAAAATAGCGCTTGCGCTGTGTTTCGCCGAATGAGTGAGGGCACTGGAGGCCCAACCCCCCTTGTTCGCCTTTATTCCCCATATTCCCATTTAAAAGGCCGGCAACGCATCTGTGATGTTGCGGGTGTCCATGGGCAACGGTTATCGCTTACCATCAGGTGATCCGTATGCTCGTTTGCTGCCCTATCCTATAAAAAAAAACACATCATGAGAATTCATATTGCAATTTACGTAACTATACCTACTTGTATGTGCAAATTTCAATTACGTAAGTTCTAAATAATGTAGAATTTAATAGATTTTTATAAATAGATTATTGTAGTGTAGATTAGTGTAGTTATTTGAACACAGAAACCTAAATAGTTAAAATTGAATCTACTAGCTCAGTGATTCTAAAAGGGTTCTATGACAACCTGCAAAGGGTCTACGTTACCGAAACAAAAATTTGGGGGCCCATGAAATGAAAACGGGGGTCCACGATAATGGATCTCAACATACACTAATAGTGTATTTACTTACATTATACTATCTTCAAATATAAAGACATAAAATTATTTATAAAAGTACCTATGATGTAAAAAGAATCTTATATTTATAAAATTTTGTAAGATGTAAGATGTAGGCATTCAATATCAGGTAAGTAGGGGTCTACACAAAAACGAAAAACATGACGACACAAAAAAGTTTGGGAACCTCTGCTCTAGCTAATAAATGACTCATTTCAATTATGAATCCATAATTTTACATTAAAGTAATGTCTGCTTAATTTGCAGCGGCCTTAATATCAGCAATAAATTAGCAGTTAGCAAATAATGACCGGAAACAATCCTTTATTGTGGCATAGTCGTAGAAATTACAGACACTATCAGGTTTTAGCTTTGTAACACTAAAGCTGCTTGAGCTGACACTACAAATTGTTGCAGCGAACTTACATTTCAATACAAGATTTATTGCCAGATCACTCGAATATTTGGACATAAAGTTATTGATTGCCTCTTGCGTTTGTTGTTATGTAGGTATATTATTTTATAATTACTGCTAATTATTGATTGCTATGCATTGAAACGCAAATTGCTCTGAAATTTGTTTCAACGGAACATAAATATTCCTCATGCATATGGACTTTACCTTTCGCTTTGTTTGTTTACAATAGTATCTTAAACAAACAAAGCGAAAGCCGTGTGGTCTGTGATAAATAAGGCAAGTTAAGGTTAAAAATAAAGTTATTACGGAACCCCATGACATAGCTGAAGCTTTTAATAGTTATTTTGTCCAGAGTTCACGAGATTCTCTCAAAGATAAACCGCATTGTGATAATTTTATAAAATTTCCTACCACTTACAATGTCGAATCAATCTTCATGACAATGACTTCCGCTGATGAAATAGAATCAATCAACACACACATTGAAAAACAAGAACAGCACCGGGTATGACGAAGTATCTACAAAAGTAATAAAATATACTAGCAGCATGATTGCTCCAATTCTAAATCATATTGTAAATCTGTGTATTGACACGGTACTTTTCCTGATAATCTTAAAAAAACTATAATAAAGCCATTGTTCAAGAATAAAGATGTCGAAGATATAAGTTGTTACCGCCCAATAGCTCTAATACCAGTATTTGCAAAAATAATTGAAAATGTTATGTACAAAAGACTTTATGACTTTTTAGAACAATGCAAAATTTTATCAGACCAACAAATGGGATTTCGTAAAGGCAAATCAATAAATATGACGATATATAATTTTCTGGATGACGTTATGAAGAACTTGAATAAAAAACGTTATGTTAGTGCAATGTATATACATTGCTCTGCCTAAAGCTTTTGACTGTGTAGATCACTATCTACTTATGGATAAGTTAGAACGATACGGGATTAGGGGCAATATGCTAAGCTTAATAAAGTCATATCTTGCAAATAGAATACAATACACGCAAATTATTCGAATATGTACTAACATGAAAAAGATTGTAACATACACATCAAGCCCACAGATCATAAAACAAAGAGTTCCACAAGGCAGCGTGATGGCTCCATTACTTTTCCTGGTTTTCATTAATGAATTGCCCAATTCAATAGGAGATAAGCTAATACTCTTTGCTGATGATAGCACAGCTATTTTGATAGATGACAATATTCCTAATCTTATAAATAGAATGAATGAATCACTAAGCCGAATAATCGAATGATTGGACGCAAATAATCTAAAATTGAATGTAGACAAAACTAATTTTATGACATTCAACAATAACATTGACAATAAATTATTTGAAGGAAAAATTCAAAATCAAGGGCAACAAGTTCAAACAGCAGAGACTAAAAAATTTTTAGGTCTCTTTATAGACAAAAATCTTAATTGGAAAACACATATCGATTACGTATGTACTCGTATTAACCAGTTCTCATATGCTATCTACAAACTGAGCAAAGTTGCTGAACAATCTACGCTACTGACTGCATAACACGGCCACGTAGAATCTGTTTTAAGATATGCCATTATATTTTGGGGCAACTCGTCAGAAAAATATACAGTTTTTAAGGCACAAAAGAAATGTATTAAAGCAATATGTAAATTGAAGCAAACCGATAGCTGTCTACCACATTTTATAAATTTTAATATAATGACCATGCCTAGCTTGTACATATACGAGATATGTAGTTTTGTCAAAACAAATATAACAAACAAATATCTTTCAACATTTTAGAAGCAAACGATTAAAGAATAACATATGTTTCCCGCAAAATGGTAATGCTCGCTATAACAAAAGTGTATTTATAATGGCCCCCCGACTATTCAATCACCTACCCGAAGACATTAAAGAAAGTAATGTTGATATATTTCAATTTAAATTGAAAAAAATGCCATTAAAAAAGCATATTACACCATATATCAATATTTAAATGACAAATTGTAGTTGATGCAGTTGATTAAGCACTTAGAGGTTTTACTCTAAGATTGAGCATGATTATACTGCCTAGATTAATAATGTTGATAGCAAAATTTATTATTGGACATGAAATGTATTACTGACTTTAAAATGAAAATTGGGCATACCTTTTTAATTTCCAGTGTTATTATTTTATTTTGCTTGACTTATATTGTAATTTGAATTTGACTTAATCCTTTTATAATATTTGAATTATATAAATAATAACTACATACATACATACATACATACACTCACGCCTTTTTCCCACGGGGGTAGGCAGAGATTACGTCCTTCCACTTGCTACGGTCCTTACATATCTCTTTCGCTTCATCTACTAATAATAACTAGAGATCGGATAATCGGATGCATATTTACCTAAAGTTAATTTTTGGCTCACAAATTATGGAAGCGGCTTTTTAAAATACATTTTGTTAAATAAAAATCCCGGGAAAATACGGGACTGCAAATCACACGGGGAACTGAAACTAACCTTCATGTAACGTCGTTTTTAAGCTCATATTACCGACTAGTTTTGCATTACCAAAATGTTCTACAGTACCGGAATTCCGGGATTTTTATTTATGGAAATAAAATAAAAAGACAGTTCCATACTTTGTCAAAAACTAAATTAGGTAAATAAATAAAAAGCCGTTTCCATTCTTTGTCTTAAACTAACTTTAGGTAAATATGCATCCGATTATCCGATTTCTAATAATAACATTAAATCATTTTGTCAATGAAAGGTATTTGCATGCCACAAGCCAGAATATGGCTGTACTTTATATATAAATATAACAACAACTTACTAACCTGTATTCGCAAATAAAGTTTTTTGATTTGATTTGTGTTAAACATCCACGGAATTATTCTATAAAGGAACAGTTATAGATCAAACACTGTGCGCACCGCCCACCGCTCCGTGGGCAGGAGCTTTAGTTCAAAGCCGACAAGGTCCTAGGCCTTCTGTCCGATCAAAGGCTTGTAGCTAGTGTTTTGTTGGTAGGCTGGCCTTCTGCTAGAGTCCAACATAACCACCCGCCGTAGATCGGTCGCGGATGGTATCTGGGGTCGTCCGAGCACCAAGGGGTTATTAAGACGACCACAGTGGTGGCGCGCCCCTTATGAGGATTCACTAGCATCCCCCGTGGGAGAAAAAAAAATCAAACACTATACTGTTCTATTAATTTATTAGTTGGACAGAGACAGCATCAGATTTAACTTAAAATCTACACTAAGCACTTCGCTAATGTAAGTTTCTAGGGTAAAGTTATCTTTTAGGCCAATCTATTTTACCCAATGTTACATCCACTTTGAGCCTGTATAAATACGATGCGACGTTCTAGAATTAGCATCTCATTATTTTTGTGCTCTACTTCAATCCCCGAGAGTGATTGTTTAGTTAATGGATAAACAAACTAATTAAACAGGTGTTAGTTCCAAGTTGTAAGGTCCTTGATAAAACTAATTACAAAGGAATTTCAGCGACAGACGTGTCACTTTATTTATCGAAAAGATATGGGTGATTACGCTTTATAAGTTAAATTTAACGTTACCGTTAGTACTTATTGGAATTGTATTTAAATATATATATAAAACAAATAATACTTACACGCAAGAGTAAGTATAATGCTTTGAAATATGAGTTAGATAAAGTTGTAAAACCAACTTTAGATTTTTATCACTGTGATATTGTTTTTATGTTGTCCAAACTTAATGTGTAAATGTCATCAAAATAAGTTCTACGTATTTGTTTTTAGCATATATGTATATTATTTAAGAATTATAAGTCTATAATTTTGTAACCTTTGTTTTTCATTCATAGATGCTTCAATACTGGAGTAGTATGTTTGGATCGTAGCAAAACTATGATCTTATCATCTCTGCCTACCATCCATGGGAAAGGGCGTGACTATACTCGTATTTGTGAACTCTTCAATAAGGCAATGTTTATTTATACTTGATCTTGAAGTAAAAGATTTATGTGAACGACCTGATCATTTATATGAGACCTTATGTGAATGTTAATCAGTTTCAATTCGGAAATCTATACTTATAATAAATTTGTAGAGGCTAAATCAGTACATGAAATTATATTTCCGAAATAACTATCAGGGGGTGATGAGGGATCGATACTGATACCAAAAATGTAATCACAAAAATTTTTGTCTATCTGTATAACTGTTATAGAAACAAAACCTACTGGACGGATTTTAACGAAACTTGGTACAATTGTTTTTTATACTCCTGAGCTAATTACAGTATACTTTTCACCACGCTACATTCAATAGGAGCAGAGCAGTGAAGGGAAATGTTGGGAGAACGGGAGAACTCTTTTTTTTAAGCTCCGTCGCGTGTTTAAAGCTACACAGAACCTTATTGATTAAAGCGTGTAGAAATCATGTATGACGGAAATGTTCTCCTTAAAATTATATAAAATGTATCTCACGGCAGCATATGTCTATCTTTTATGGTTGACTCGCAATAACACTTGTAACTCCCTATAGCTTAGCAGTTCGAAGCTTTCTGATTATATTAGTCTACTCCTATGTTTATAACACTCTCAGTCATCCCTAATTAAAAGAGTTAATATTACTAACTATTATTGTGCGGTTCCGTATTGCGATATTTTTCAACTGTATTGTAGATTGCATATAATATTTCCCTACTAAAATAAGAAAGTTAATCTGTCTGTTACATCAAAACCATTGAACCGTGAGAAAGGACATAGGCTACTTTTGTATATGATATAAATATGTAAAAATTTTATAAAATGTGTGTTATTTGAAGAATAATTAAAAATGCTACCTAAAATTACGATTCCACGCGGATGAAGTCGTGCGCTCAGCTAGATTTAAATAAGATTGTTTCGTAGATTCTTAATGTAAATCAGGACGTAACTTCGAGTAAATTCATGCGTTTAATTTTAAATGGACCAACGTCATAAAACAAACGAGAAGTTAATGAACGGAAACATCTAGCTTGCGCTAGTGTTTCATTAGATGGCAGGCAGCCTCCGTTATTGTAATTTACTTAAATAATAACGGCTTGCACGATTCTCAAAACTAACCTGGGCCCTGTACTCTGAATACAAACATTGGATGTAGGTATTGAAGTTTTAGTCAATCATGGAGGAATAGTAAGCAATTTATGAAACATATTTGCATCATTTTCACACGTTTGCACTGCCTTTCTAATAACATTTCTGGATGCATTATTGTTCAATAGAAGAGAATTGGCCTTAAAAATAAAGCCTTGGCATTAATTCCGTAATTTGTACACTTTTGTAAAAGCTGTGCCAAAAATGTTAAATAATTATAAATAGGTATATATTATCTGCGCCATTTTGTTCACATCCAGTTTCCGCAAAGCCATTTTTTGGTGAATGCGAAATATTACTGACTGGCTAGTTATATCTGATACGGCCGAAAATGTCAAATGTTTTAAATTATGTTCATATACATACATTTCATATACTTTCTTATACACATTACATCACATCTCATTATATACATTTCATATACTACATTTGATATACTACATTTTGAAATAAAGATGTAAGTAGCCCATAAATTAGATGTCAGCAAATTTATCATGATACCACCAACTGTATTCGTAACATAATCAACAATTCCGCGACAATGGTGCTATAAAATGCGGCTACAAAAGACTCCCAATAACACTGTTTTGCATATAGGCAATTTCATGACGAGTCATACATACGATTGTGTAATGTAACGAACAAGCTATTCACAGCATCACGTATCGCTTCATATCTCCAAACGACAATTACGCCAGTCCTTTTTTTTTTTGTTACCCCTGAGGAAAATGCATTAAGTTGCATACCCCGGCTGTGGCGAGCCGGCGGTTATGTGGGGCTCTCCTCCCCAGAAGGGGGAGGCCTACCCACTAAAAACCTCAGGGATGGCCTTCCTCAGGCATGTAAGGAGCCCCCGGGAACACCAAGCTACTTCCGGGAACCCCCAACCTCCGCTCCCCCGCCGATACAGGAGAGCCCTCCTCGGGGAGGCTACAATACCTCCCCCGATCTCCACCACCGACGACGCCCCCCGGCCACTGAAGGGGCATGGTCCCTCCCGGGTCGCCGTATCCGCGGGCGCGATTTGCTCGCGCCCGCCGGCGACCCGCGGCAGCTCCGCAGCTGTGCTACCGAGCCCGGCGCCGCCTCCTTCGAGCGGGATCGACCATCTCCCGACCCCGCTCGGCGGCCTCCTTCTGGAGCATCACTGCTACACAGACCTCCAACCTCCCTCGTCCGCCAGCATTGCCGCAATCAATGCCGGCGGAGACAGATCTCGCCCGATCTCAGCGACCAAGACTCGGCGCTCGGAGGCCCGCGCGGGGCAACTCCGCCAGCGTGTGCTGGGCCGAGTCGAGGTCGGATGTGCATTGGTAGGGTCGGATGCGCAATGGTGGAATTACGCCAGTCCTATACGAAAACGAACAAATTAAACTTGTTTTTATGAACTTATTAACATTCGATTCGTGGACCAGTGCCGAGACCAAAATGCCACCGATACTTCTATAATTACACTATACGGTAAAAATAAGTATGTTTCAAAATACAAACAAATCTTCCTTAACGTCAAAGTAACAATACTACTATTAGAAAATCGATGGATATAGGACAGTTTGAATTGTATAAATTAATTTGCAGGTAAAAGTGTTTTTGTAAGTATTTCTTACTAAAACTAACTTTTTATTAATTATTTATTAAACTAAAAATGTTAATTTTTCCCTCGGGAAAGACTGTGCCACTGCGATTATGCCAGACTCCAAATCGGTCGAGGCGACTTGATCAGAATGACCTACCGACTAAAGTCAGCCTAAACCTTGATCTTAAGGACTTAAGGCTTGGATGGAGGTGTTGAACAAAATTGCACAAATTTATTATATTGAGATAGTTCAGTAGCTTCACAAATTATAGTCTGATACTTTCCCAACAAAGCTACGTAGTTAAATCTAACAAAACAATCATTGTACCATTGTTGTTTATTTAGTTTAAAAAATGTTTGTGGCTAAAGTAAGGGTCTATTAATAGGCACAAATGAAACGTAATTTATATTATTCTTGGTATCGTATTCATTGGGTATTTTGTTGTCATATAAACAGCTTTACATCAAAGGACTTATTGTACAACATGAATTAGGGAAATTTTCCAGGTGGAAATCTTTGGAATATTTTGTATACACATCACAAAGGTTCAGTTAAGCTGCTTATATAATGCTTCACCATTTCATCTTAAATTTACTGATTTTCTATAATTTTATAAACTTACTAGCAGTGCCCGCGACTTCGTCCGCGTGGAATGTAATAATAAAAAAAATAATTATTACATAAGCTATCTGCCAGTGAAAGTCTCGTCGAAATCAGTCCAGTCGTTCCAAAGATTAGCCGTAACAAACAGACAGATAAAAATTTTAAAAATATGTATTTTGGTATGTGTACCGTCTATATTCATATGCATGTAGTAGAAAGCGGTTATTTTAATATTACAAACAGACACTCCAATTTTATTTATTTGTATAGATATATTGTTTCTTATAAATTATGATTTTATTAGCATTTACTGGAAAGAGTGAGAACAAAACTATTCATGATCATCATAAAAATAGAAAGCAAGCAAATATTTGGATAATTGTAGACAGTTAAATGTAGCGTCTTTTTGAAGTGATAAGAGATAACCTCATATATATACCAGTGTTAATTTTTTCAATTTAATTAATACAATGTAATATTGTGTTTGTATTATAAACCGATATATATTATCTGATAAAACCTATTAGATAACTCGTGTTAATAATAACTTTCATGAATTGTAATTTATCCATAATTAATAACAATACATTATAATTAATACATTCTCTTATAAATATTATAAGTTTCACGACATGTCGACAGAAATTCCTATTTTATGGAAGCCAGAAAACGTTCAGTACAATATAAAACAGGTCCTATGGAAGCAAAGTTTGACACTTGTTTCAACAAGGGAGCAATAGAGCACCTCAGTAGTACAATAGAAAAATACCCTGCGGCCATAGCAAAGGGCATTGTCAAGCATAGAATCCGTACAATCCGCAAGGGTTTTCCATCGCAACCTCGGCTTACTGTGTAAGGCTTCTGAGAGGTCACATTATTAGATCAGAACTCAGCCCTATATTCTTATTGCTTTTGTATGCTGGACTATAACGTATTTTATTAGACGTAAGGTCCATAATTGTTTTGTCCGATAAGCTGGTCAGATGTATTAAGTGTAAGGGCTGTTCAGTTTTTCAACAGGTTGTATCGCCTTATGTTGTGTTGTTATATTATTTATGATAAAATCTAAAAATGTTTCATTTCATATTTTAATGAGACACAGAATAAATAATAAATAAATATTTCTTACACTTACACCGATTAGCCTAGCCCAATCTAAGCTCTACAGAGCTTAGATTGGGCTTAGATTTGGCTTGTGTTATGGGATCTAGGGTAACGGATAGACATGCATATATTTATACATCGACGGTTAAAAGGAAAGGATAAGCGACAAAAGATGAAATGTTCAGGAGAGCCGTTTAAAGTTTTAAATTTTAGAAACACTGGTTTATTTTCGTCATTTATTAAGATATTTTGAAAAGTGAAACACCTATAAAATCAGATAGAAATGGAGCAATCACTGGTATTCTTAGTTTTAGTGATTTGACGTTATTTAAAGTAGTTTTGGTCGCTTAAAACGACAGCTTTTAATTTTTGAATGAGTTGAAAATGTTCTTTTTCTTGGGCATAAACACCAAAAAAGTCATCGTAGAGACATGGGAGTAAGCGCATTCGAAAGAGGAGAAAATGTTGCATCCAATGGCATATATAACTCATTTTTGACCAAAATGTCGCTTATGCTCTATTTCCTTTTAACCGTCGACATATATATATTTTTTGATAGAAATATATATTAACAACCATGATTAAGGTACAAATGCTTGCATTCATCACACAAACATCTGCTCCCACCAGGACTCGAATCCGGGACCTCAGAGATTTTAGATGCAAGGTTACACCTTGAAACCGGTATTCTAATCGCTCGACTATGTAGGTCGAATATAATCGAACGCTTTAGAAAGATGCTCGAAAGAATATAATCACTGCTGGTCAAAGCAATGGTATTTTGCTATAGACGATGCATATGCAAACTGTGCGACGTTTAAAATTTTAGAAATATTAAAAGATTAGTGGAAGATTATTAAACGGGATTGCGTTTTGCATGTACATACTAACTTTTAATATTTCACGACATTCAGAAAATACGGAACTGAAAAATGGCGTTGCGCTTACAAAACATACCATCGGAGCGAGAAGAACGTCTACCTTCACTCGCTAGTGATGTAAGACTAAATGATATTACATCAATTGACCGAATTTTAACGGCACAGTTTTGACGCACTTGTACGATATCTACCTCTTGGTTCTTGTACATTTACGAGGTAGCTGGCTGAAGTTTGAACGAAGGCATAATATTTTATAGTACGTTTTATATATGTATTTCATGACATGCACGTTTGTTATATTTACGTACGATTCATGAAATAACAATATCTGTATAAATATCCGTATATTTCATACCCGGAGAACTGCTAGTTAGCTTATAATTTATTTTTAGAAGTGTTGTGCAACTCGTTATATTAGGTCCTTAAATATGAAATTGGCATTTTGTCGTACTGACCACTTTGATCTGAAATATATTCTCTTTGTCTTTGGCTCATTTAGCTGATATATTTGAGTTTTAAAAACGTCATTCATTTGTTTTTTCCTGATTATATTTTACTAGCTTTCTGCCCGCGGCTTCGCCCGCGTGGATTTCGGGATTGGGTGTATAGAGGGTTAAGGGTCATAGCTTTTGCCCACGGCTACATATACGCGGAAGTCGGTTTATGGTGCGAAGATTTTATCGCGCTTCCCGTGGGACTATCCGTTTTTCCGAGATAAAAAATGCCGCAAAACTCCTCAAGAATCACTCTATCTATTGATGAAAACCGCATAAAAATCTGTGCAGTAGTTTTTGAGCGAAGCCTTTATTGCGCATCCCGTGGGATCTGTCGATTTTTCCGGGATAAAAAGTAGCCTATGTTACTCGGGGAGAATGTAGCTTTCCAAAGGTGAAAGAATTTTTGAAATCGGTCCAGTAGTTTAAGCGTGAAGAGGTAACAAACAAACAAACAAACAAACAAATAAACAAACAAACAAACAAACACACTTTCGCATTTATAATATTAGTTGGGATTATACAATTGAAAACATAAAATAGCAGTATATTCACGAGTACCTATTAAGATAGATAAGTGAAGAGTAGTGGCGAAGCTTACTACGTATAATACTTAATCTAGAAAATAATCGAAATGAGAACGATTTAATAAAAAAACGGATTACGAGTTCGTGGGGCAAATGTACTAATAAAATATTTGAATAAAACTATATTTTATTAATAATATTATATTTCAAATTTATTTTAGTTAACGTTAAAGATATTATTCTATTTATATTAAAACTTTATTACATCATACAGTAAGTAATTCATTTTCACAATGAGTTACTAAATTTCACAATTTATTTATACATGTTATTGTCATTTAAATACACAATGTTGCAAAAGGGCATTAATTAATAAATTATGAATTGTTGTGTCTTGAAATTGAAAATTATTTAATGTTTAAGACGATTTCTGATGAATTAGTCATGAGAATAATCAACAATAGAAAATTCTGTAAATTCTTTTTCTATGTCGCCTCAATATACTAACTTCGATGCATAATTTAAGGAACATTTACAAATTCCTTTTTGTCCGCCTATTCTCGGTACTCTATTACTTTAGTATGATAAAAATTGCTATATTTTCATATAATAAGCACTTCGCGATCTACAAGCTATTAGGGCTCATTGTTGCGGCCATTGCTGTGGTCCCATCCCGATCTGAAATAGCTTCATCGCATCATAATAACCGTGCATAGTAATAAAATTATTTCTTCACAATCTAAGGGAAACGATAAATATGTCTGCTTGATAATATAGACTCTATTTTAAAGAGTTCAGATTGAATTTTGAATTGACATGCACGCAGACGCTTTCGTCGTCGCTGTGAAATCATGCTTTTTTCTTTCGAGCTCGGTTGGACATGTCCGGTGCCCTATGTCTCAGCCAGTGATAATCCCGTATCGTAATTACATCAACATAATGTCAGCGGAGTCACGAGATAGCGGCATGTTTGATACTATCATCAAACATAATATATACTTAAAAATCACTTAATTTGCTTTAATAAAACCATTTCAAAACCTATGATATCACTAAATCTATACTAATATATAAAGCTGAAGAGTTTGTTTGTTTGTTTGTTTGTTGAACGCGCTAATCTCCGAAACTACTGGTGCGATTTGAATAATTCTTTTTTTGTTGGATAGTCCATTTATCGAGGAAGGCTATAGGCTAAATAACATTACGCTATGACCAATAGGAGCAAAGACAGAGCGGTAAATGTGTAAAAAAACGGGGAAAATTATTCATTTTTGAAGGCTTTCTTTGCGTGCGCTGCGAAAACGGTTCAAGATACACAAAAAATATGTATGAAAGAATTATTCCTCTATACATGATCTAAAAAAAAGTCCGCGACGGCATATGTCTATCTTTTAAGGTTTAGTCACAATGACCGTTTTTATGGTACCAAATTTGGTCGAAATAATTTGTTTAAGTTGTATCAACATAATAATATTAATCTTTATTCAAATATAAATATAAATATGTTGTTGGTTAACCAAAAATCTGCGGAAGTCACTATTCACGCGGACGAAGTCGCGGGCAAAAGCTAGTATTCTTATAACTTGTTACTCAAGTGATGTGTTGAGCCCTTTTAGACTAAAAGATTTTTAGTTTTAATTGGTCATTTAACTTAATCTTTAGTACATATTTATAAGGTTAGGTAACCGTTACTGAATAAGTTATCTATTAACGCACAACTAGTGTTAAATAAAACAAGTAATTCTCTCATTTTATATTTTGGATGTATATACAGACAACCTTTGCCTGTAAAATGTATCTTAAAAAACTTATTAAAAAAATAAACCTCTTGGAATTTCATACTGTAAATGCTGTGTTTGATTTTCATTCTTTTAAAACTAAAAACCTGTAAAACCTCTGATTGTGGTGATAAACCCGTATAAAACCTTTTTCCCCACAACTAGAACTATGGGTCAGATCAGGTTGAATTCTGCTAGACTGATAGATATCAGCTAACAACGAGTAATTGAAAACTAAAGGTTCTAACGAAGTGAAAGATTGCATAAACTTTGAAGTTGAAAGCAAAAACCTTTGATGTGGTGAAACAGGGATATTAAATTTGAATGAAGTCGAAAGTTTTTATCATAAGCGAAGCTGCGTGCTAATGGTAATGTTCATAAAATTCAATAATGTAATAACTTGACGTAGATAATATCCCTTCTTCTACTTGGTGATACTATAGTGCTCTCTTCTTCTTCTTAACATCATCATATCGTCAATAGACCCCCACTGCTGAATAGAATCCTGTTAAGGATATCCACATAATCAAATCATACGCTACCTATATTCAGCATCATCCTACAAACGTGTACTCCCGCGATTATAAGTTGCACGAGTAATGTGCTTTGCCCATTGACAATACTTTGGACTGTGTATACAACAAAGGCACAGTCGAATTTATAACCTCCTTTTTTGAAGTCAAATAAAAATAGCATGTTAGCTGAAACTCATATTCTATAACAATTAACAGCAGCTAGTGTTAATCTCATTTCCAAATCTGTTCTATGTTTGTTTTTGATATCGTAAAACACACGACGATCTGCGCCGAGCATAGATTCGCTGCATTTGTCCGCTCAGAATTCAACCGAGACAAAGGACAAAAAGGGACGCGTTAAAAAGCAGACTTAGATTGCGTACATATTCAAGGTCGAGTAGTTGGAGGGTTTATTTGAAATCGTAGCTACTGAAACGCTAAAAACCCGTTATTATGGTTCTAATTGTTATTTATAGTAGCTTCATGTGTTTTAATTGTGTTCCCGATGATTAAATCAATGCCTGCAATGAGCACGTAGTGCAACGCAGTTGTTCCTACAGACATAAAGAGTGGCGTCAAACGCTGTATTAGCTATCAGAGTAATGAGCTGCCGTCTGAGAGATGACGGATCTTCTGCGTGACACGGTTAGGTACACCGGGTCGTATTTAGGTGGACAACGCACACTTGGGACTTAATGGCATTGCAATTATGTATAAAGTAGGTTTAGTTCAAGTTAACTATGACGATAATATTAACCATAATTATCTATCGTAAGCACTAACTAGTCTATGGACTGCTTAATGAAGGGTAATTTGTTGCTCGGTCAAAGTTTTCGGAAACGATTTAGTTTCGATGTTAACTTTCATGATTCTGTTTACATTTATTTTTGTTCTTTTGTATGATGTTTTTAGAAGAAAAAGTGTTTCTGATTGATAGCATTATTCCCACCATAACTCTAAAAATTATGGTAAATAAAAATTATTGATTCTACCTGTCAATAATAATCACAACAATTCTAATTAATACTGACTTAAGAGGAAAGCGCACGGCATATATTATTCCATATAAACGTCAATAAAGCCATATTTTTTTCCTAATAATCCATGGGTTCTATAGTTTTTTCTTTTTTTATAAATTCTTTAGTATAAAAGCTACAAAAATACACAGAACTTTCAGTATGTTCAAATTTCAGCAAATAATTTATACGTGACTATTGAAAAAAAAAACTAACAGGGTCACAGCTATATGTTTTATTCAATTCTCGCTGAACAAAGTATTTAAAACCGCTTAATTTTGAAGGAATAAACAAGAGACAACGAAATTTTAATTTTGACCTTTATTCATAGGTATTTTTTGCCCAAATTGACTCCCACATACGAGCGAGTGCGGGCGCGGCAACAAAAGATTTTATAAATGCCTATTTCGCAATAGTGCGACCTTGGTTTTCCCTCCCTTAGCTTAGCAATAACATTTGTCAAAATGGTCCATTACCGGAATAAATCTAGGCTGTTAGGCATCGATCGAATATTATTCATTCAACTGGCAATATAAAGTTGTTATTATACGAGTATCTCACCTCATATCATAGATTTTATATGTACAATAAATGTGACGGATATATATTTTTCATTTCTCATACTCGGAAAGTTATGTTGTTTTGATCTGATTATTGGGTGGAAAATGCTGCTTCCCGACATAGGGAGTGAAAAACTCATACAATTTATTTCCCACCCAAGGGCCGGAATGAACTTTAAAAATAGAACTACGAATGTCAGCTACGAACTGTCAGCTGTGAACTATAAAAAAAAATGCTGCGGCCATGTGAGTTTCTAAACAGCCAGTGTGAACTTAACGCAAACTACTTCCAGCGGAATAAGCCGCAACAAACACGCGATGAGTTCCATATTTAAAATTTAAACAGTGGACATAAATTGGCGGGATGTAAATTTATTATATATATCTGTGACGGAATTTGAAAAATTTCAAATAATCTCTTATACTAGTTAAGATTTTAATTTAAAAAATGAGTTCAAGCGATTCCGAAATATTGACACCAGATTCAATTAAAGACGAGGCAAATTGTGTTCTGCCTACTGATGGTCTACTGATATTATCATATATTATCAATAAATAGATTAAATAAACAACCAATGCTTTATTTTCCTCATATATTCGAAGTGAAAAGTAGAGTGTTTAACACGGGTAAAAGAATCAATTCCTTCTCGGACTATAGCCGTCTAAATACCTCGGGAAGTGATTCTTTTCCACCCTCGGTTAACAATCTACTATTCATGAATTGAGAATTTTTATACGCAAAAACAATATTTACAAATGGACTAATTTTCCATTGACATTTCATGCAGTCAATGATAATACTGTGATTTTAGCGTTTGGGGCACTGTGGGTTTGGCACTGGTTTACAAGTCGAATGATTCGGGAGGCCCGGGGTTGATTCTGTCACGTACCAATGGGTTTTTTTCTGGACATTTCTGACATTTATCTGAATAGAATCTTAGAAAGAAAACGTGCGAAGAAATTAAAAAAATGTATGTAGCCAATTAATCCGCACGGGGCTGCCGTGGTTGACTAAAGCCTTTTTTTCCCTCAGGAGAGGAAGGCTGAGAATTCTCACAAGGAGTACGAAACGCACCTAGGATACCCCCGCAACGGCAAGTGTCACGGAAGTTATGTCGGACTCCACGCTCAGTCTGTGCCTAAGTTCTAAGAACCATATAGGCAAATCGTGAGGGCGACCGTCCCTCAGAAGAGGGACAGAATAACTAAAGCCTAATTAATCGCCCTAACATTTTAGGGAAAGTTCAAACCGATTGATTAATCAAAAAGATTTAAATAATAATAAGAAACTCGTAATATTCAAATCAAATTGAATATAAAACATTTTCAAACCAGATATATACTTGACTGTCGTATTTGGCTTTAATGGATGGACATGGAGATAGGAGTACAGGAAGACAACTTAACGTAACCCATCACAAAACGAGCGTCGTTTCTGACAAGCAGTACTTGCTAGTTTGCTTGGTTCATGATACTCTATTACTAATAGTTCTTAGATATTAGGTTCATTTTGTATTGTCTAACCGCACGTAAAAGGCCCGTCGAGATGGCGGCTAACAAGTACCCGTGCGGATGTTTGGTTTCACTGTTATTAGTCGCAAAAGGATTCCATACTCTCTATTAGGTCGTTCTTGTTTGATTATTTCTTGTCATATTACAATCGTATTACCAAAGAATAATTGAAAGTACAGATAGGACATTTCATATATAATATTTGAGTCGGGCGTCATGAAAAATAATGAGAAGTATGCTTGTAATATTCCGGTAGTAAACAAATCTGTGAATATTTTTGCTGGTTTAAAACAAGTGATTTATCATTAAAAACTGTGAAAATGCGTTGCATGTATTGTAAAATGACGGTTATATCCCATGAGCTTTATTATTGCGTGTTCCAATGGGCGTGTTATGAGGGCTTCACGCTGAATGTCGACATTCCATGTCATCGTCCTTATCTACGCTATAGGTGTAAGTTTAGTATATAGACTTATATAGCATATACTCACCAGTATGTACTGATTTACGTGAATTCCTTATCAAGTATGCAATGCCAAAAGTAGTCGTGCTTACATAGTTTCCATATAATTTTAAATAGGAATAATCTAAAAAACTTTAAATTTCTAATTGAAAATGATGTACCAACAAGGTTGCTTGATTTAAATAACATTGGCGATCAAGCTATAAACGGCTTAGAAGTTTTACATAATATTGATAACATTATTTTCTATATTAAATATGAAGAAGGCGAGAAGTATGAAGAATGATTTATATTTGTAACGAAAAGTTTTCTGAAAATTATGACTTATTATTTTCTCCAGTAACAACAATAAAGAAACAAATGGCCGAACCCATGAACTAGTAATCAAAGTGAAAATAATAACTGATGAGACAGTGATAGTCAAGGTTCGTAATTATCATGGCAGTGAAACCTAAACATTGGTCACAAAATTTACAATCGTCACGGAAATAGATATTAACGAAATTAATACCGCTTTCTCCGCTGTTCACTATGTTAATGTTAATTGTGCAGCAATTTGCCCAAACAACTCAAATAATTACATAATAATATGGGCAGAACTTAATAGTATCTAGTATAAGGGAGAGCTTTATACTAGAACAACAAATAACGAAACAAATACATTAACGCAACAAAATAAGGGGAAGCAAATAACCGAGTTGGAAAGGGTTAAACGAATTTACCTCGATCAAATAGGAAACATAGTTCAAATAGATTTCACCAAGGGAATCCTTTACTGACCGACATGAATGAAACCATTACTGAAAGAGAGAATAGGAGTTTATTTGAATCACATTGGCTATAAAATTGGTCTGATTCAAAAGGATGAAAGACGGAATGAATTGTTCATACATTACCCTTGTTAACGACATAATAGTATCTAAGAAATCTGCACCTGAAATTGTTATTATAGAGAGTAAATAACTTACTACCTAAACTTATCCTTCAATCTAATAATCAATTCATAGCATATGGCTGTAAAATATATTATATGTTCTGTGACTGCTGTCGTGGACACAACACTTATAGGTTTCAATTTTTAACCGATTTCAATAAAAGGAGGTTATCAATTCGACCCGTATTTTGTTTGGACATGTGATGCGGAAGGATAAAAGTCATGTCACAAAGCGAATGTTGAATATGAAAGTGGAGGGATACACGGGCAGAGGAAGCCGAATAAAAGATGGATCGATTGTGTGAAGAATGATATAAGAATGAAAGGAGTAAGCATGGAAATGACGGCTGATAGAGAGGAATGGAAGGAAAAGATCTACTGCGCCGACCCCAGAATAATGGGAAATGGGCAAGAGGATGATGATGTATGTAATATTACCCAGAACTGCCCAGTTTTCGTCTTCCCTATGTCCTCTGTCCTTCCCACTTACTTACGTCGAAATTGTTTCATTGAGCCTATTCATGCAAAAACTTTCATCCCTTTTTTACCTTCTTCATGTTAAAATTTTACCAACTTTAAATGTCGTATTTATTTATATCTAATCAAAAATCTGGATAATAAGTTTCAAGCTTCTAGTTTCAAAAAAAATTACGTAATTTCCATACAAACTTTTATCGCCTATTTCAACCCGTTATAATCCTTCTTTTGCATTAAGAAGTAGCCAATGTCCTTTGTCAGACTAGACTATCTCTATACTGGATTTAATTTAAATCAGTTTGCTAGTTTAGGCGTGTATACTAGAACACAGGCAGAAATAGTTATAAGATTTATTTTTATTATTTATTAAGTAAGGTAAAGATTAGGGAATTATGTTTTTTTCACGCCTGATACATTAAATATTGAAATAATTATTATGTTTGTAACCAGCAACCCAAAAAAAACATGATAACAATGTCTTAGTTGATTTTCCTCCCTTTAGGAGATAAATTTTGAAAAAACGGTGTTTACTGAATGGTCAGTAGGGGTACTTCTGCGATATTACGAATAAAATATTCCACGGAATGTTGTTTCTTTATAAAAGCTTAGGGGGTGAGCCCCCCTTGGCGATCGCTCGACCAACTAGGTCGAGCTAGCCCGTGGGCGTGTGGCGGTAGAATAGCGAAAGCGTACCCCGCCATGCGCCCAGATATGGGCTTGGAGGATACCGGGGCGCTTTAGTGGGTAGGCCGGTCTTCTCAGACTGGATAGCCCCACACACGGCCGCGCCTTGCTAGCGCGGTGCCACGGTGCATAAGAAGCATTTCACCTCGAAAAAAAGGGGGGTGAGTTTTGAAGAATTCTTGATTATACCCCTAGACCTTATAGAGAACCAATGTGCCAAATTGGGAGTCTATAGACCTAGAGGTCTGGGATATGTGTGGATATGTCAGTCAACTATCAATTTCGCTTCTTATATATTCAGACGAAGTTTTATATTTGTTTAGAAAGTCTATATAGCTACATCATAAATTATACATAGAAATCTGTTAAGATAATAAATTATAGCCAACACTTATCGTACTCTGTAAAATTACTTGACCTGATAAAAATTGCACTATTGTTTAGTATGATAGCAACAATAGAGCGGACTAGGAAACGGTTTAAAGTCGGGAAAAAGTATATCAAACAGAACATTTCCCGTGGGAGATGAGGCCGCAACAAAGGCGTATTGCTAATTGATCTGAGTAAAGGTCACGTGCTAATCAACATTATACCGCCATTTCTAATTGGTTTAGAATAAGAACGTACTGTTTGTTGGAATATATACAGGTGTACAATCCAAATGGGTCAGTATGGAGAAGTCGGAAACTATGAGAGATAGCGAGATCTGTACTTAGGAACCATGACGTCGATTTTAGATTTAATAATAATTACATTCGATTCCCGGTTATGTATGAGAGTGAATAAGTAAGTAGGGAAAAATCCATCATCTGGGCATTAAGTATTTAAATTATACCGGGTGTACAATCCAAATGGGTCAGTATGGAGAAGTCGGAAACTATGAGAGATAGCGAGATCTGTACTTAGGAACCATGACGTCGATTTTAGATTTAATAAAAATTATATATGAATAAGTAAGTAGGGAAAAATCCATCATCTGTGCAGACTAAGTCCCGGGCAACAAATATTACTAATAATATACACTTATCGTTATATTTTGGACAATTCACACATTATGTTTATAAATTGTAGCCTATGTATTATTCCGATTTATCGTCTATATTACTTTACAGTTTCATTAAAAACCATTCAGTAGTTTTTACGTGAAAGGGTAACAAATATCTATCCATACTTACAAATTTCCGCGTTTATAAAATTTGTTTGTTTGGGTTTTGGGTTTGTGCGAATTGTCCAAAATATGAGGATAATTATCAAGTAAGTAGGAAATAATTTACCATCTGTGCAGACGAAGTCGCAGGCACCACTAGTATAAAATAAATAAAATATACTAAGGCTGGTTTCACCGGTTGCTGATAAGGTCTCTGATAGCATAACTTTCTCTTATCTGTCATATTAAATGCAATTTTCGGTTTCACAGGTCTCGGATAGAGGTATCTGACATATAAAGTTGCCTGTAACTTAATGGTCACATGAATTGGCTGATAGCGTTGTTATCTGTAAGATCTGTCAAGAATTGAAACTATTAGAAGAATTGAAAAGTGGCGCCAACACAGAAATGACAACAGTTTATGTCATCAATAGCGCGTTTCGTTCTTATTCAATAAAGTTTGAATAAAAATATATTACGTATTAGAATTTTATTAGCACATAGTAAATATTCACAATAACAGTACAAGACTAATCTAGAACATATATTTATTAATTTCGATAACAATATGTTTAAGATATTTATATTTATTTAGTTTTTTGAAAACACCGGTAATTAGGTTAGTGAATCGAAACGTTAAAAGGCGATGTTGCCGTTTCGTGACTTTAATAACCTGTCGGCAAATTTATCTATCATTTATTTTATCTGTCAGTTAGATGGTGAAACGAAAAAAAATTTTCAGTAATCTTTATCTATCGGATAGCGTTATATGTCAGACAACTATCTAAGAAATTATCAGCAACCGGTGAAACTGGCCCTAAATGTATTCTTTTGAATTTAATTTTATCTATTGTAGGTGTATGAATAATAAAAGCTATTCAAAATCATTGTTCTAATTTCAGTCTGTGGAAACCCCAAATCTAGTGAAAGTTATTAATGAAAACATTTTTTTTTAAACGTCGCCCCACTCTAGGATTTTTATCCTGTGTCGTGGGTGCAGTCACAAACAGAAATCTCACATGCACAAACCCAGACCGGAACAAATTATTGTAGGTCATACAAAATATCTGTCCCGTGCGGGAATTGAACCCGCGACTCGTTGCGTAGAAGCCGATTACTCGACCACTGCGCTAAACGTGTCGTCAATAGACTATATAATTTAGGAACTGCAACGGTGTGGTGCTATTAATGCACGAATAAAGTGTTTATTTTTTATTTTCCTTCCTCAGCACAATCTGAACAACCTCCTACATAACGCTGGATACTTCTAAATCAGATTATCATTATATTACAGACCCACATACCTTCAATATGCACATATATTGTATATAGTTCAAAGCACAGTTAACGGGAAGCAATACTGTTTGCACAGAACAATCATTTCTCCGCGTCCGATTCTGGTGCTGACACAGCTGGCTGTGTTTGCGCCTACATCTCTCATTATTATGCGGTGGCATACCGTTTTATAAGTAGTTGGTTATTATAACATGATAACAAACTACACTCCGCTATTTCATACAGAAGTTAAAGTTTAGTTTTGATGTACGTAAATATCAAGTTAATACGTAATGCCGTATTCCTATGTCGGCAGGTACCGTGGATGAATATGTATCCTACATCAATAGTCTATATTAGCGTCGTTTCGAGAATATAAGCGCATATGTCCTCTTTGTAGGGCAGCGCTGACCGTGCCGTCTATAATATATTTCTATAAATATATATACTATAATATAATATATAATATAACTATAAATACCAGACTCTTCAGGCTGCTATCAACACCCGTCCCAGAGCCACAGCGGCACCACCCGCCACCTAGGCAAAAGTCGGAGCCTCCCTGCACCCTACAGAAGAAGGGTTCGGCCTTTCCACCACCCACACTGAGACCGGCCCGGGGGCCCGAGGACCTCACGATGAATGCCCTCATCGAATTCGCGGCAATGACTGAAGCATCCCTAAAGGACAAGACCGAAGCCTGCACCGAAATCATGAACCTTTATCGGCGCAGCACCATGGGGATGCCGATATCAGAGAAACTCCTGCGGGAGCGATTGGAGGCAGCTGGGGCTGGCCTAACTAGTCTAAAAAAGACTAACACAAACAAAAAAGAGTGCGGACCAAATAATTCGCAGTAAATCAAAAAGAGCTAAATAAAATTAAAAAAAAACTATAAATACCGACCTTAGATGGGTAAACATCGCGTTAGAAGGTTATGTGTAATTATACCATACATAAATTTAATGTACAGATAGAGCATAAAAAGATAACGTCAGCGTGTAACGTAAGCGATATAACAGGCTTAGGCTATGGAGTTTCATTAGAATATGTATTTCCAATAGTTTTTATATGACAGAAAATACATCCACCTTCACGTACAATTTAATTTATGACATGACAACGTGAACTTTCATTTTTGAACTCTGATCTAGGTAACATATGGTTTTCCTATTTTATAAATAAGTTCCCTTCTATAAAATTTAGTTTGAAATTTATAAGGTGTGCCACCCTGCCATTTTGGTAACACTTGATTTTATTTTGTAACATATTATTCCCTTTAAAACATTTTCTACAACCAAACTTAATTGTGGAAATATTAATCAAACCTTAGAAATGAATCCACTTTTATTTTTAAGAATATATATATGAAGTTAAGATTTCGTGGGATAGTTATTACAAAGCAGTAGAATAGGTATAATGGGAAATGTTTACAATAGCGAGGGTCCCAGGCTGCGAGGAATGCGGGTTACGAGACGGGCTATTTTAATTTTATTTCTCGTGCAGAGTCGTTATGCGGACGCACGCTCACTTGAGGCGACACCGCGGGATGTGCGGGCGCACACATTAACAAAGGACGATCTGACGACATAGATAGACTTTTGAGGTTTTATTTGTGTCCCTCTTTTTTTTTTTAATGTACAACCAAACCCCACGTTTCAAAATACCACGAACTCTTCCACGGGCACGATATGATCACCATCAACATTATTTAACTGTTACACGTACCAATAAATACCAAGAGCGTGCAGAAAAGTATGAATATCACTATGATCTCTGCCTACCCCCTTGGGATTTTGGCATCAGTATATGTATATACATATGTATGTATGTATACGTACCAATAAGTCTACTAGATCATGCAGGCCTTGCAAATTGATGTAGGATTTTGTACAAACTTTTTAAAACACTTTTACAGCTTTGACTACGTTAAACTCCTCTATTAGTATCGTCCACATCTAAAGTAAGAAAAAATTAAAAGTAAATACCTTTTTTGAAAACAAGCTTTTATTTAAATGCGCTAAAAAGGTCAAAATAAACTTTAACATATAAAAGCTTGTCGTTTAAAGTATTCTATACGTAAGTAAATCTCGCGACAAGCTTTTATATTTAATAGTTTATATTGACTTGAGCTTGTTTTTAAAAAAGTTTTTCTTTACTGTTAATTTATTTTCCGAGTAAAAAACCAAGCTTGGCAAGCCCTTTCATTTGATAGCCATATTGTAGGGGTGCATTATAAATAATTGGTCCACCTGTTACTGGTTGTCACTGGGTCACTGGCCATTTTAATATTTTGCTATCGATTTCCACTAATCTATACTAATCTATAAAGCTGAAGAGTTTGTTTGTTTGTTTGTTTGAACGCGCTAATCTCCGAAACTACTGGTGCGATTTGAATAATTCTTTTTTTGTTGGATAGTCCATTTATCGAGGAAGGCTATAGGCTAAATAACATTACGCTATGACCAATAGTTCTTCATATTTTGCCTTTGCATGTTCAAAAAAAACAGCTGCTTCACCATAATCCTTCTTCAGTAGAGCATCCGACAATCTATTGACGGAAAGGGTGAAAAGCCGTCTGGCCTGTTTCCTTACTTTTACCAAAGACTCCAGCATCCACACGGTCGCCACTTATATTAAAAATTGGAGTTCGCTGATGGAGTAAAATATACTTCAGGAAACCGTGAAATAAAATTATATTCATCAACTCAAAATAAATTTACAATTACATATTTTATACAAACAAACGTCAGTCCAACAAAAAAAAAAACACACACCAAATATTACTTCATTTTTCATAGACAAACATAAAAAAGCATCCTAAATAATATGCAGCAGTAACACCACCATCTTGGGAAAGTCCGCCATGTTTGATTTAGAATGACGTCACACACATAACCATGCATTGTCATCTGACTTACACGTGCATGCAAAATTTCAGCTCAATCGGAGATCGGGAAGTGGGTCAAATTAAGATTCCAAGATTTTCTTACATAGTTACAAGTAAAGCTAATATAAAAGCTTGTAAAAAAGCAGTGATAGATTGCATGTGTCACTGCAAACGAATCCCATATTAAACACAAATTACTATTTGTTATATGAACGTGAGTAACCGTTGATTTATTAATACTAAAGTTAAGTACTCGTAATGATATGTTATAATTTGACAACATAATATATAATATACACAATATATTTATATATACACCTATATTTATCCCAGCAAGATTTATTAATGATGTTAAAGACAATTTATCCTCGCGATGTGTACAGTATTTTGAGTCTATTATTAATATGATTTGTCACTTTTAACAAAGAAGCAGAAATTTATTGTCTATTGTGTTATTACTTATTATCTTATAGATAAAGTGAAATTACATTGAAAAGTTGGTTGGGAAAATAAAAGTTATGTTTAATATATAAATTAGATTAAAACCAAGTGGTTTAAATTATATAATGTGGTTCGGTTCGGTCCTTTGAACCAGTAGCTATTGTTGTGAGAATTCAACATTATGTCACCATAGATACCGACCCCTCTATAAACGTGATCATTCGATACTATACATTTTTAATTCGAATTGTTCCAACTCTATGGACCGTTTATTTTGAAAGTGGTGTAAATCCATTTTCTTTTGTTTCGAGAAAATTAAAGGTTACTATATTTGTTGATTTAAAAATACAGGCATATCATATGAGGTCTGGCATTGTTTCTATTGTTTTAAGTTGTACAACACGGGATTTTTTTGAGAAATTAAACACTGACTTAAGACTTAAAATTACATTAAATTAAGCATGAATTACGTGATAGCTTATTTTTCTCAATAATGGACTTACACCACTTCCAAAATAAACGTCCTATATAAATAAATCCTTATATTGTTGATATACTTACTTGCGATATAATACTTGTTGTTTTATCAATAATTTTTCTTAAATTAACGATTTTACTGCTGCTTATTATATAAATAAATATAATATAAATATTTGTTACACTTACGCCAATTAGCCTAGCCCAAACTAAGCTCTATAATATATAATATAATGAAAAATATAATATAAAGCTTACCATCTTCGTATTCATTGACCAATCTTTCATAAGACTTCATCCTCTTCTATATTGTTTACCTTTATTTAAACAAAATAAAATCACTACACATCTGGATTCACGCAAGGCGTGTACGTCTAGTGTCAATTTGGTCGGCATTGCTTCCACTCTGGAATACTAATATACGCCCTTCCGAAGATCCATCAGATTTGTTACATATATGTATACACGATGTTTTTCCTTCAATGTCATTAGATAAATCTATATATGAAATTCGAAAAACGAAAAGTACATTGGTACGTGGCAGGATCGACCGAATCTTCCGATTCGTAGACCTAATTACTTACTTATATTATATGATTAAAATATTGTACGTTATAAATTGCCAGCCACTATTTAAAACCCCCAGGAAGAAATTTAATAATATGTTGGCACTATCGTCGCGCTCGCATCGATGATCACGAACAAGATTGATGTAACAGGAGCGCTGTACAGGAGACAAGTCGATAACCGAGATGACTGTTCGTTTGAGAGATATACGAGCGATCCGGCGACGATATCTGATCAATGTGTCAAAAATAACAGGGCTCCGAGATTTATATTAGCAACGGCTGTCATCACCGCTAGCGTTTGAGTAAAGTTCTTTTCTTCGGTAAAATCTTTTTCCTCGGGAACACGTTAGGTATAAATACGTTTATTGATAGATGAATAATGTTTGCAGACTTTAGCCGGTTATTTATCGATAATAGTATTAAAATTTATAATTTTACAAGGTTTTATTTAACTGCAATGTATGTATGTTCGGGTCAACTCTCGCGACTCAATTTTAAGGCACTTGCCCTCAACCGATAGAGTTGAAATTTTGTAAACACGTTTAGTTTGGATGACAATGATTCACTGTGTGACGTCATTCTAAATCCAACATGGCGGCGCACCCAAGATGGCGGACCAATTATTTTTAATGCACTCGTACATATGGGTATCAAATAAAAGGGCTTGCCAAGAATAACTAAACAAAAATTAGGTAAAAAAGTTATGGTAATTTTTTTTTTATTGAATTGTGCTAGAAAGAAAAAAGAAACTTTTACTGTTACCTTATAACGTCATTTCGATTCATACAATACCTTAGAACTTTCTTAGTTTTGAAATTTTAATAGGCAGCAAGTAAATACGACTACTTAAAACTCGCGACAAGTTTTTATAACATATAAATTATATACAATGTGTTAAATTTGAAATGACGTTATATGTTAACAGTAAAAATTTTAATATAAATGTTTATTTTTTATTATTGCCATTGTTATCTGATTTTCCAATATATGCAGCCGCGTTGTCATCATTATCACCATGTTCTTACGTCACTCCTCAGAAAGACTAACCTAAGACGTTTCCTTCGCCATTTCATCTCTATCATTCGTTATCAGTATTGATGTTTATCTTAATATTTCTATTGAAAATATAATTTCTATTGAAAATATTCAAATTAAATTCATTAGGTTCCTTAATTATAAGACAAAATTTAAATCAGACCTGAATTACAGTGAGTTGTGTAAGAAACATAGCTTGATTTCGTTATGCGATAGACGTCGCATACAAGACATGACGGTGCTTCACGATATAGGCTCTGGAAAAATGGATTGCGTTTCACTATTCAATAGGATCATGTTCTTGAACGTGCCTCAAAGAAGAACAAGGCACACTCAGCTTTTATACGTACCAATAGTGCGCACGAACTATGAATCCAATGACATGACCGTAAGGCTTCCAAAAACGTTCAAATTCTTTTCTGATACTGAGCTTTTTGCCTCTTCAAAGAAAGCATTCAAGTCGTCAATTTATAAAATGATTAGATCCTGACATTTTAAATTTATTTTTTTTATTTTAACTGACATTAATTAAAATTTTATTTTTATATAATTTTATAATCAATCTTTATTTCAATACAACATTTATCAATTTATTATTTAAATTAAAATTTAATTCCATCGATTTTTATTATTCAAATTATATTTTTTTTAACTATGTTGTGAATTTGCATTATTACCGGGTGCACGTTATTGTGTGTGAGTATGTGTGAGTGTGTGTGTGTATTTTTGATTTTTTCAATTTGTGAATAACGGTTGGTTGCAGTATTAGCATGCTTAGATGTTGTAAACTAAATCATAATATATATATTGTAACTGTTTGTTATCTCTCAATAAATAAATAAATATAACAACAAATGTTTCATTTGAATTTGTAATATAACAAAAGAGTATTGGATGTTATTGTGGTCTAGAATTCTACATGAGAAGGCAAGCGCACTCCCGCGCAACGCGGTAGCTAACATCCTAACACACAATGCCACATATTCTTGCTATTATGACACCAGTTATAAACAATGCTATACAGTCCGTTGTCTCTGAGAAGACATGCATTGTTAATTCAGTTCACTGTTAACATGAGTAATGTATATAATAAATTGTTTGTATAAATTTGTGTAACAAAGCTATTTCTCTATTAAATATATAGTTTAATCACTCGTGGGACATTTACATTTACATGATTTAAAATTGTATCTATAGTCTTTAGTTTATATCTAAATGTAACGTGGTGGTGACGGTGAACAGCGGGTAAATAGAGTGTCGCACTGGCGACCGGCTGCCTAGTAACTCCAGGAGACCTATTTTTGAATTACGAATGCGATTTCGAAATCACCGCTGACTAAATAGTCAGCGGTGACTTTGAGGTCACGGATTCCTAAACATCCAATTTTTGAAAGTCGATCGCAGAGCTGCCAACATAGATAAAGTACACACATAAATGTAAGAGTTCGGTTCCACGCAGAATGTAGCCGCTGCCGGTTATTGCCGACTTAACCATTATGGTTTATTATATATTATATATATTATATATATTATATATCGCACTAATAATACAATAGTGTATCAACTCAAAACGTCGTACTTGACATAATACTATAAACACACGCAAAATTTGATTCCTCACGCGTGATCAAGACCGTCGTTCGATTAGTGCAAAAAACAGAATAAGGATAAATTAAAAAACTTATGTGACAGTTATTCAATTTGCAACTATTACATGAAGTGAGTAATAAGTTTTTTGTTGATTCTGAAAAATGTTCGATTTTGAGTTGATACACTATTGTATTATTTGTGCGATATATTATATATATATATATATATATATATATATATTATATATATATATATATATATATATATATTATATATAATTCTATATAAATATAATATATGTGCTACATTCATATATGTATATTGTACTGGGTGGCGCAAAAGTAAAGACCCTATTTGGTTCAGCTATACATTTTTTTCTAAATGAGAAAACTAAGATTTAGGTTTTTTTAAATGTATATTTGTGCCATTAAATTCGTACCATTAGGATTTAAAGATGATGTCTTTTAAATGGTGACCTCCAGAGTTGATACACATTTGAGCCCTATTTATGACATTTTGCATAACTTGCCGTAACACTTCCTGCGATATGTTCGTTATTTCTTGACGAATGTTTTCTTTTAGAGCTGCGAGAGTCTGTGGCTTGTTCACATACACCCGAGATTTCAAAAAACCCCAAAGAAAGAAGTCTGCACTGGTCAAATCGGGTGATCTTGCAGGCCAAGGCAAATCGCCAAAACGAGAGATAACTCGGCCTGGAAAAGCGTCCCTCACTAAGTCCATAGTGTCGCGCGCTGTGTGTGCCGTAGCGCCGTCTTGTTGAAACCAGATGTGCTCCAGCCCCAATTCGTCCAAACTGGGTATCAAAAACTCACGTAACATGGTTCTGTAGCGTTCTCTCCAGTGACAGTTATCGCATTGCCTCCAGCGTCTTCGAAAAAATAGGGTCCGATCACTCTGTCAACACAGATGCCACACCATACAGTAACTTTTAGTGGGTGTAGAGGTGTTTCTTGAATAATGCGCGGATTATCAGTGCCCCAGAACCGAGTATTCTGCTTATTGACATGCCCTGAGAGATGGAAATGCGCTTCGTCACTCATAACCAATTTTGAAGGAAAATCATCCTCTTCAAGGTTGAGGTTTATGACGCGCTGGCAGTAATCTAGACGAGCTCGGTGGTCAGCAGGCAGCAGCTGATGAGTTATTTGAGTTTTATACGGGAACATCTTTAAGTCTTTCACCAAAAATACGCTGCAGGGTCCGTCTGGAAATGCCCAATTGCGTGGCACGTCGCCTCGTTGATGTTTCTGGACACTCTCCCACATCTTCGCGCACAGCATTGATATTTTCAGCTGAACGGCCTGTTCTTGGTCTCCCAGACTTAGGTCTATCCAATGTTGAGCCAGTTGCTTCAAGGCGTGTGGCAAAGCGTCGAATTGTGCGACCAATCGGTGCCGGACGGTGGGGAAATCGTCGACGAAATTCACGTTGTGTTCTTATCACTGATTAATTATTCCGTAAGAACATTGACACAATTATTCCACGTTCTTGGGGAGTAAAACGGTCCATGTTTATTTTCAGTGTATTTTACATTTGTTCACTACACAATTTTCAACAACAGAATGACAGAAAATATCATGTAAAAAAAATAAAAGTATTTTCTTTAGTGCCAGTACTTTTGCGCCACCCAGTATATATAGACTGAAAAATCAAACAAAACACAGATAACATTTCCACAAGTATGACTTGATTACGAGTGGGTGAGGGCACTCGTAATGATATCACACCTGTGACTAAGTTAGTCACATCAGTGATATTCAAAAATAACAATTATTGAAAATCGGTGATTATTAGTCACATCGGTGATTTCTAAGACGCATTCGTAATTCAAAAATAGGTCTCCAGGTCTGTTGTTAGGATGGTCTTTAATACTTGGAAATGACGATCAGAAGAGACACCTTGGCAGTAGCTTCTTCCAAATGACACGAAGCAAGATGAAAAGATTCTTAAACGGAAACCAAAAATAGATGCTTCAGTAACAAGTATTAGTATTATTCAGGATTGACTACTAATAATAAGACTAATAATAAGTCATTATATCTTTATAAATTGTAGCCTGCGTTGTTATTCTAGCTTCAGAATAGTAATTAGTATATTATAGCAAAATTTAATTAAAATCATTAAATGATGTATAAGTTTGGAGCAGAGATTTATGCGAAGCCTTCTTCAATGACAAGTGGTCAGGAACGGCCACCAATATCAAAGAATAAGAATCAAGGGACAGTCTTTTTACAAGAAATTGACAAATAAAAACAAAATAATGTGAATGAATTTTGAAGAAGAAAGTAGGCTTATTCTCTCAGTAGCAATATAAGTAATAGACTAGCTTTTCAATGGAGAAAAAAAAGGAAACAAAACATAATGAAATAATAGATATTATGCTATCAAGAAAGAGCATATTTTCTTGATATAAAAAAATAAACACCGAAAAAGAGATCTAATTGAGCAAAGGAGCAGCAGGCTAAACTCTGCAGAAGAAACTAAATTCTACTGCAAAAGTCTGCTCAATACTTTGACCATTAATATTTTTATATCTTGAAATACCGCTCAATACTTAAACTATAGTACATTAATAGTTTTAAGCACAGTCCAAGCTTCTTTTCCTAGAACTGCTGTGCAGCGTGTGGGCAGTCATTAATTTATGTTGAAGTTCCAAGCCATCTTCCTGTCTCACTGCTATTAGTATGCTGTGTGCAATACCAGTGTGATCTTCACTCCGCCGCCGCATCCGACGCGGCCACGCAGGTCACAGCCACTGCGCGGGCGCATACTAACACACAGCAGTGCAACGCACTGGGTGACGCGTCGTGAGCCTACATAATTTAAGTAAACGGACCTATATGTTATTCTGATATATAAGCTATATTATTATACAATTTCATTAAAATCTATTGAGTGGTTTTTACGTGAAAGAGTCCATACGAACTTTCGCACTTATAATATTAATAGGGATAACTTTTATAAAAATAAGAAGAATATGGGTTTTTTGTAACCTAGTAATAAGCAACCTCATCTTAATTAGATTTTTTTTCTCTGGAGTGGAGACTGAGAATCCGTCAGTAAACAGCACGATACGTGCCCAAGATACCCCTGGTACTAAGTACAGCAAGGGTAATGTTAGACTCCATCCCAGCGGGAGCGGCCCGGCCGGCATGATCTACTAACCAAACTCAGGCTACACTTGCCTTGGCCATAAAGACCCTATGGCCTCATGCGGATGGATCTCATTCTGAATTGATCTGATTGACAAGAACTTTTCCCAACTTGCTACTAAGGTTGCTCTTGCACAATTTCTCTAGCTCCCCATTCATGACTATGCGAATTTCTGCCATCTAGTTCGTACTCAATACCAACTTAATAAAATAACGCATATTTCTCAGCTAGATTCATATATAGTATGCGTAAATATAATCACGTGTCCAATATTCGTGTTTAATTATAGTGAGTTTAGTATAATTGTAGTAGAAGTGCGCAAAAAATTCAAGTTCAAAATTAACTTTATTCAACATGACTTTATAGAAAGCTCTTTTGAATCGTCCATTTTTCCCCTACCACCCATTCAGGACGTATTTTTAGCTGATAAGAAGCAATGGGCGCAAGAAACTTATCAGCTTTATCAAAAGTAATAACAACATCCCAACTATAATATTATAAATGCGAAAGTGTGTTTGTTTGTTTGTTTGTTTGTTTATTTGTTTGTTTGTTTGTTTGTTTGTTACCTCTTCACGCTTAAACTACTGGACCGATTTCAAAAATTCTTTCACCTTTGGAAAGCTACATTCTCCCCGAGTAACATAGGCTACTTTTTATCCCGGAAAAATCGACAGATCCCACGGGATTGCGCAATAAAGGCTTCGCTCAAAAACTACTGCACAGATTTTTATGCGGTTTTCATCAATAGATAGAGTGATTCTTGAGGAGTTTTGCGGCATTTTTTATCTCGGAAAAACGGATAGTCCCACGGGAAGCGCGATAAAATCTTCGCACCATAAACCGACTTCCGCGTATATGTAGCCGTGGGCAAAAGCTATGACCCTTAACCCTCTATACACCCAATCCCGAAATCCACGCGGGCGAAGCCGCGGGCAGAAAGCTAGTTTACAATAAATATGTCGTTATCATACAATGTACATATATGTTTACAATTTATACTGGAAACCTGTTGTTTTTTTTTTTGAGCCGGCGGTTATGTGGGGCTCTCCTCCCCAGAAGGGGAGGCCTACCCACTAAAAACCTCAGGGATGGCCTTCCTCAGGCATGTAGGGAGCCCCCGGGAACACGAAGCTACTTCCGGGAACCTCCCGCGTCCGCTCCCCCACCGATACAGGGGAGCCCTCCTCGGGGGAGGCTAAAATACCCCCCCCCCGATCTCCACCACCAACGACGCTCCTCGGCCACGGAAGAGGCGTGGTCCCTCCCGGGTCGCTGTATCCGCAGGCGCGATTTCCTCGCGCCCGCCGGTGACCCACGGTAGCGCCGCAGCTGTGCTATCGATCCCGGCGCTACCTCCGGGATCGGCCATCTCCCGACCCCGCTCGGCGGCCTCCTTCTGGAGCATCACTGCTTCACAGAAGGAGGCCACAGCCCTTCAACCTTCCTCGTCCGCCAGCATTGCCGCAATCAATGCCGGCGGAGACAGATCTCGCCCGATCTCTGCGACCAAGACTCGGCGCTCGAAGGCCCACGCGGGGCACTCCGCCAGCGTGGCTGGGCCGAGTCGAGGTCGGATGCGCAGTAGTGGATTATACTGGAAACCTAATATATACAATTTAGAATGTAATATCTTTAAATCAATCATGGGATGAAACCTCAAGTTTAAAACCAATGACCCAACCTATTGTTAGGCATGGCTTCCCCAAATACTCTCGAATTGGGTGGAAAGGCTAGCCTAGCTAAACCGGGCCATAGTCAATTTATAAATCTCATATTAAACTAAGTTTGTAAAGAATGAAATTACTATTCACTTGAGTATTATGATATTATTAATATCTTATCCATTCCCTTTATACTGTCACTTTGTTGTCTCGTCACTATACCTTTTGTGAGTTAAAGTAACGTCAATTTATTCCAAACCACAGAGATAGAAAAGAAAATCAGATTAAAATGGTCTTATTGACGTCAAAAAAATATAGAATACAATACAAAGAAAAAAATACTCTATACCAAAATTTTCTGATTGTGTTATTTTATTATACAAATTGCTTATCCCAACTTCTTTTCTTGTATACTTAAGTTGCAGATATTGTTAATTTTTAGGAAAAAGAATATTGGTATGTTATCATGATCAAAGATCATGTTTTTGCCGAGAACGAAGTCGCGCCTGCCCGAACTAAGTTGTTCTGTCTAGGACTTAGTCGATCACGTCAGCCCGGTACGGAACTGTGCAAGTTACCTCAGGATGGTTTTGGACACTTAATAACATAAGATTTATGTACAGTAAAGAAATTTAAATATGAACCTTTTTATTGAAATCTATGTAGTCAGACACTGACACTAGGTTAAGATCAAAAACTCCGGTTCCGTCGGTAGAAATATTAAGTGATACACTATACTATTGTTAAATGTAAATCATGATTAGAGATCGGATAATCGGATGCATATTTACCTAAAGTTAATTTTTGACTCACAAATTATGGAAGCGGCTTTTTAAAATACATTTTGTTAAATAAAAATCCCGGGAAAATACGGGACTGCAAATTTAACGTAGTGATATTATTTGAAAATTACTAAATTAGCACGTGGTATTTATTTTCAAAAGACCGAGACTCCGGGTATTTACATGAAGTTTAGTTTCAGTTCCCCGTGCGATTTATGAATGTACGATTTATTACATGAAGAGTGTTATACGAAAGTAGTGAGCTAGTTTGACTAAAACAATAATCAATTAAATAATTGAATAAAAAAACAGAAATGGTGAAAAATTTTATTTAACAAAACAATAAAAAGCCGTTTCCATACTTTGTCTTAAACTAACTTTAGGTAAATATGCATTCGATTATCCGATCTCTAATCATGATTTTGGATACTCTAGTAATTTACGATACTATTTACAACATTAGATTATATCTCTTTACTGTAAATATTTAAATTAAAATTAAAAAAAAAACATATGACTACATTGAGAGTTTGAACCTCAAACCTCTCAATTAGAAGGTCAATGTATGGTAAATACTTTTATAATGTATGTTTATAATACATATTATATAAGTTTTCATTCTTCTGTTGCAACAATGTAATCAGTATCTACTAGTAACAATTTACAAGTTTGTTTACTAATGCTGAAGACTTGAAACTCATGGCATCCTTAATTTATGGATGGCGTGAATCCCATCGATCATACTAATTACCAACCATGGCGCTAGCAACAGGGTTGCCAACCGTACGAGGTTCCTCATACATATACCAGATTTGTGGTCTTCCGTACGAGGTGCGAGGACGCTATCAACCTCGTACAATTATGAACGAGATTTTGATAACATTATGGCCATGCGATTTTTTTAATGAATTATGTAGCTAGCTCCAAATGAGCTTTCGAATCCGCATCATATGAATGGTCAATGAAAAGTCAAAAGCTGTGTAATCTCCTTACTGATTTATTTTGAACAACTCATTATTGATATTATTAATTTCATGTGTTGCAGATTTCTTGATGATAATAAAACTGTAATTTTAATAATATTACGAGAATACACTAAATTATAAACGTAATAATCTGTAAAGTTTCGAACGATTATTTTCATTATTATGGCTGAAAACCCGTCAAACAAAATTGTCATAATTCTCAGGGATCTCTGGCCCTTCATAAATTTTAATGTACGAGGTTTGGAAGTAAATATACGAGATTTTCAGCTACACATGTACGAGGAGAATTTTTTTTTGGTTGGCAACCCTGGCTAGCAAAAACAATATGAGATCGCAAATTCAAACAAGGATTCGCTCGAGGACGGCCTGTGTAACAACAAATTATTCAGCTTACTTGTAAGACACTTGTGTTCAAAAGTTGTGAGTAAATTTTAAATTTCTTATATTAGGATTTCACTTACATCTATAATTAATTATCTGATATTAGGATTCTAATAAGAAATTAAGATATCTGTTATTTTGTGCGTCTAACTTTATATATATTTTAATATGATAGCTATCTAAAAAATTATTTCATTTAAATAGAAGCAAACACATAAATAACTTCTTTGTTAACAAAATATTATGTTGCTCGAATTTAGTTCTCATACTTTTGCCCGTGCATATTCTTAATTTAGTGAAATTTGTTTCATGCAGAGTAATTTATTGAGATTGTTTTTTTTTAAATAGTAATATTAATATAATAACTATGAATCTCGAAACTATAACGGTCTGACATTATATCATCATACTGTCTTCTCTATTCTAATAATATCTACTAGGCTAAAGGTAATATCACTACTTTTTTATCACCACGAGATGCAAAAGCTCTTGTATCGTCACTCGAGCGCACCTACGTAACAATTAATCAAAGTACCATTCTAAATGAGACAGCGACTAGAACTAGACATAACGATACACGAAAACGTGGGTTACAGTGTAATCATTATTTATAATTTTCACATTTCATTTGGTAACCCTTAACGTAATAATTTGTGCGAACAGATTGATTTTGCCACAATTTATACGCATTCTGAATGCCCATTCCAAGCGTGGCCAAAACGAAAGTATCTTTATGCAATTGGTAACTATTAATCAATTGAATGCACCGATATAGAATTGGCTAACGTAAGTCACAAAAAGACTTTTTATGTTTAAATTACCTTTCACATTATTTGACAATGATTGCATACTTTTTAACTTAGAATCGGAATATAGAATGTACAATAATAAGTACAACGTTTTATACCGTTAGAAAATACCGTTAATAATTAAAATTTTACAATTTATATTGGTAAATACCGCTTATAATCTGTAAAAGTTTTCTAAAAGTAATAAGTAACATCTTTAAGTACCTTTTCGATAACATTTATTTTCTTGATTGTCGACTTAGGTGACGAAATGGGTAAGAAGGACCCGTAGGCCCCACACTCTTGACTTTCGCGTTCGTTTCGTTAAAACAAAACGTATGGGGATGATTCTGAGATTGATGTCACATATCGAAATGCAATTATTTCCTATTAACGCGGATGTTACTTCGTCTAGAAGTCCTGGTCTACTCAGTTTTAAAATTATAAAAACATAAATTTTCCAATTATATTACTAACAATGCCACGGTTATACAAATTTAATAAATTTCTGTGCTATTCTATCTATATTTACATGCCTGTGTATTATACATGATTGTTTTCTATGTAAAATAATAAACATTTTTATCATATGATAAAAACAACAGAAATGGTCCAATGTTGTATCACACTGTCCTACAGTTGTATTTTGTCATATCGCATCACACTGTCCAATGTTGTATTGTATTGTAACACTTTTTTTCACTGATTTTAAGTACTATTAAAGACACTTTTTTATTCATATTGATTAAAATCACTTTTACAATTGTATCTTGCATTGGTTATGTTTTCGTCGAATTGTTACTTTGACATTGACAGTTCTATAGTGTGGTCCGCTTATCATGATCCTAACACCATTATCTATGGCGCAAATTAGGCAATCAAATCTAGCCAAGCGTCGTCTACAAAGATAGGTTCTTTATCAATAATACTGAAACATCACTCCGGAATTCATAGATTAAAAACAGTGTCGTAGAATAATAACTGCCCACAGATTATATACCGGATACTAATTAACGACAAACTATTTGCACTGCCGGTTACAAAAATATCATTTAGGATTAAACTTAAATTTAGGAAGATCAATTCTTCCTTTCCTTTATTTGTGGCGGATCGACATAGTTTCCACACCATCCTAGTTCCATTTAATAACAAACATCACATACTATACATTCTAGTCTGGGATGCACGTGGGTGAATGTCTTTGCCTCGTCGGTGGTAAGCAATCTGTAATGGTATACTAATCTGTGACTTGGAGATCTGAAATCTGGGAATTGGGAATCGATCTATTGTAAAAATCTCACGCATATTTCGGGATAAAAACGTATAAAAGTTACGGAAAGTGGTGTCAGGATCACAAATTCTTCAGGATCGATTTCAGGAGTATTCTACCTAACAAAATTATCCACATCTGTTGGAACATAATTTAATTGTCAGTTGCCACCCGGCACTTGAGAAAAAAAATAATAAACTAAAATATTTACATATTGAAAGCCCGATAAAAAGGTCAGTAATAGTTGCATTTATCTCTTTAATTCTTTGATCTCTTTAATTTCAATTTGTTCCCAATAGTAATGATTTTCACAAATAATTATTGATATTTGTTTTGAGCGGGTAGGCTTAACCACCCATACAAAATCATGCTGAAATTAGTGGCTCAGCTGCTAATCTCATGTATTTGAGGTAATTGGTGTTTGTATTTAATCATAAATGTAAATTCTTGTTCTTTTAAAATGTAAATGTACCATAATTTGATGAATGTTCAATAGATCATGTTTGATATTTTTCTTTGTAACCTAGTTGTCAGATTTAATTGTATGAAGAACAAAAATGTATATGGGTTCCTTCTGAACCGCATAGACCACCCACAGTGAGTCCATGACTATGATAATGTAGCATTTTTATGATATGTAACAGGGCAAAAAGGTACCGGGAGGTAGTTATACCCGAAAGGCCCAGCCCTATAAATTTATGTGAGAAAAATATATAAAATTACTTCCTTGAAGAAAATTATATAAACCTTAAGAAGAATAACTGCCATATATTAAAAAGAATAGTTAAAATCGAGTGTCTGGACCCAGTCTCAAGGAAGGTATTCAGTACTAACCACCACCGGGGGATGGGAATCTAGCTTAAGAATACATGTTTTTTTTATAGATTTTAGAATTACCATTTAATTAAATAGTTTATTTCAATACCCTGATCAACCATTGTTGCTAAATATCCTTGCCGAGATTGATCAAACAGCACCAGAACCAACCTGCCCTTGTGATTAATAATTCAAATTTGTTATTTTAAGTACATAATAAAGAGTACACTTATTTCTAATTGAGTATTATTTTATTTTTATTTAATTGTTAAAAAACCTTAATATAAATTGTTAATAAACTTAAAACTTAAATTAATAAATCAGTAACTTTGTTATTTTGTATTATTTGTGTTTTCTTTATAACTCTAGTTGGTGAGTAGGAGAATTATTACATTACAGTATCTAATGTTGTGTTCACATATTTTATACCAAAACTTTAGATAAAATATGTGATACTCGTAAAACATTGGACAAAATGTCCCTATTAGGTAATGACTTTTTACTTACAGTTCGATAGTTCAACAGACAGAGCAAATAGATTTAATCAGATTTAAGAAGTGAAGAAATATGTTCGTAGTAAGCCAAATCATCATCAAAAGATTTATATGATTAACAATATATCGAAGCTGTTGTGTATTGTTACATATTGTCACGTTCACTGCCAACAACTTAATAAACATCCTATCAGTTATCACATAATTTTTGTTATTGTTTATGTTACATTTTGATATTTATTAAATTCAAATATCATTTTATTTGTTTAAAGAAAAAAAGGGGAAGTGGTACTCGGATCTGAGCATGAGTCAATTGGTAGCTAATCACTGATGACCCAGTGATATAGCAAACTTAATCAGGTTCGAATCTTCATTACTCGTGGTATCGAGTCCACTCAGATCTGAGTGAACTATAGTGAATGTATTAAAACATTTATTAACCTAGTATAAAGCACACTTGTCAAAACAAGTGTAAAGACAAGTTTTTTGAAGATTACTTACACAAAGCATGTTCTATTTGCTTCGTACAGTATTCACATAACACAGCGGGTCGAAATTGAACAAAACGATACGCCAAGTAGCTTACTTGCTTAGGGTGTTAAAGAGTTCGTGTTTTTAACGGCACGTTAATCCCGGCTAGGATACAGGTTCTATTAGGTTTTATGGAGCCAAATAAAGGAGATAATGTGCCACGACCGGCTCCACTAAATGCTAATATTATCGTCCTGCGGTCATAATGACGCTAGGCAATGCGAACAAAAAGTATATTTTTGTAAATTTATATATCTTCTTCGTTGATGTACTAGTATTTTAATGAGGCAACTCGATTATAAAATAACAAAGAAAACGTTTCCATTTTTTATAACAGGTTATTATTATCCCAATAAAAAATAACAAACCTTACTTACTATTTTTATTATTGCATTTATGTATACATTATATTGTAATTTGTTAATGATTAAATATGTAAGTTATATCACCTTATATATGTTTTACTTAATTTGCTATACATTCACTCTACCACTTCCATTACTCTGGTTTGGTTAAAAGTAAACCATCTTAGAGATAAGTCCTCTAATTTTAAACATAAACTTATGATTTTTTTTTACTTTTTATACAATAAAGTGTATTAAATATTTTTAGTTCACGAAGTAAGTAAAGTAAAAATTTAATATCCAAATATAGAAGATATAAAATGCGTTTACAATAGTAGCAATTTTTTCAATTATTAAAAATACGGATTCTTGGAAATCCGGAAAAGAATATAGAGATTTTTTTTACCAAAGGATTTTTTTTCATGAATAATCCGATATCCAGCAGACGAATATGATTCTAGTACAAAATAATATTTTTCCAATGTTCTGCATAAAATTTAATAATCATCCACTGTCAGTATCACATAATATTGAATACGCAAGAAATAACTTAATAATTATTCTGATTCAAAGCTTTCAGATTTCTTGTCAGATCTATCCAACACACAATACTACAGTTTATTATTTACTATTTTTCCGCCAGTGGTTCCGACCTCTATGTTATGTCAGTTTTTCCAAAAGAATACCTATACCTATATTTATATTCGCCGTTACATGTTTTACAAACTTCGAATTTCTTTCAAATCAAAAACCTAAATAATAAATTTCTTGCTTAAAAAATGATGTAACTTCCAAGCAATTAAACGTAAAGTAGTATATGTCCTTTGTCTGGCTACCAAATGTCGACAGGCAGACAAAGATGCTTTCGCATGTATAATATTAGTAAGCATTACAGCAAAACATTACTTTGTAAGTACATATCAAAAGCAATATATCTGATGTATTTAGTTGATGGAAGCATAAATCTAATTCTCTACCAAATTGCATTTTCCAATAGAATATTTATTTTACGATTGAGTAGGAAGATTACGATTTTGACCCTGTACTCTGAACACACAAATTCGATATCGTTGTCGTTATTGCACACATCCTGCTCTAACTAATATACTCCCAGTGAGGTTGAGCAAGACATGTGGTGAAACGACAACAAGGTATTGTATGTTCGTTTTGAGAGTAAGTACCCTGGTATCAAAGCCACTTGCAATTAATTACGTACCTTGAAATAACAGTTCTATGATCGATTACTGGGTTTTATGACCTGTTGTACCGTAAGATAGATAAATTTGCTTGTGTGTTTTTTAGGAAATAAATAAATATTAAATATATAATGATAGATATATACATTTTAACAAGCATAAGTAAGGTACAAATACTCGCATTCATCCAAACATCCGCTTCCACCGGGATTCGAGAGATAGCGACGCCGTGTTAAAGACCTTAATTTAAGGTAAGTTTTATAAGCGACCCTATCGAGCCATTCTCGATAGGGTCGGAATGGAGTAGAATTGGGAATGGGGAGCTGTTAACAATACATTTTGTGAAATGAACAATGATATTACAGTCACCGCAGAACACATTTACGATACTGTGTCAGTAACGTGAATATGCACGCGAAATACTTAGTATGATAGCCGAGACAATGGTATTCCCACTATATTATTACACTCTTTGATGGTAACACAGTTGCTGTGACTTACTAGCACATATAGATATTAAAACAAGACCTTTATACGAAAGTTTAAAATACGTTATTAATTTTATTGGTCATTAGATACAAGTTTTTTAACCTTTTGTAATCCCATGGACCACTGGAAAATAACTAATAAGTTGGTTGTAGATGTTACTTTACTTTCTGATGCATTTTCATATTCTGACAGGAAATCTAAGCCCTCGTAATTAAGCTTTTGATATTTTGATGTCATGTTTGGTGAGCAACCTCATCGCAAACCTTCAATTTAATTTTAATAGCATCAGTGGCGCTGTGGTCTCACTTTGAACTTCGAATCGCAAATTACTAGAGGCTTCGGATCCATTCCGCCAAATATCAAAGATTTTTCCTGTTTCATTTGTACATTTATCTAACCCCCCTAAGGTGAAGGAAAACTCAATGTAGGCCTACTACGACCGCTTAGAACTGAAATAAAATCGTCCTGCAAGCAAGATGGCGCTATACACTGCAATAGCGCTGTCTCTGTAATCACATTGAAAACAATTGTCATATTGAATCTTAATTCGCTGGGTGCGAAGTACTAGGTGGGGGTAACATAATCTATCGCAGCGCTCATGGTGGTCAAAAGTAGAATTAATGTGGGCTCTGTCATTTAATATCATTAATTAATATTTGTTACGTATTAAATTATGTATAGAATTTTATGGGTAAAACTTAACTGTACTTACTGTTATGCAACGATGTTATTCGACTTATCTGAATTATTCTAAGCTTTCGCAAGCTGATCTATAAACCCACTATAACGTTTTTGGCTTAACAGAATATAAACATATTTTTCTAAAAGACAAGAATTTTCATTCGTCTTTTATCTTTACCAAAATGCCAACTTCTTCTGATAATAAGATTTTCAATCAACTTGCTGCTAAGCCAAGTTTTATCTTCTGCAAATTAATGATGATCAGATAGACATTGCCCAAATTATATTATAAGATTTGTCATGCTTAGGCGATAATAATAAATTATTACTTACTGTTTAATTGCGCCGTGACTGATTAATCAGCTTTCCTAATTTGGGAATTAAAAGTATTTTAATTTGTTGTAAACTAATTTAGTTAAATATATTTTTAATTAAATATTTGATTTGGATAAACTAGTTTTATATTATATATGAGGGATTTGTTATGTGAGAGTGAATTTTGTCAGCGAATTATATACGAGAGAGACGAATGAACGTCACGTCGCGTCGTCTAGTTACTGCGCCCTCGCCGACTAGAGCGTATGTCATTGTGTTTGGTAAATATTAATAGTTGATGTAATTTATTTCATTGGAATATAATTAATTTAAAGCTTGTTTTTATTATAGGGTCAGTGTCAGTAACTTCCGGTGTAGATAAACAGCATCCTCACACATTACGCGGTTTTAGGAAAGTAATGAAAACAGTTTAATCTGATATTACTTAAAATTTATTTTAAATGCGCGGTAACACGTTTCATACATTGATAATTTACATTAATCTCACATCTTACAACATTAACAGTTACATCAAAAACAATCAAATCGACCTATGATATATCCAGCCAATACCAAAAACTTTCCTTTAAATACGGTTTGTGGTTGGAATTTGATATTGTGAGAAACACTCACAAATCCGGTCTTCAAAACAATACTCATTTCGATCTGAAAACGATATTTAATTTATTACAAGCGATACAGGAACATTTAAATATATTTACTGTGATATAATGAAACCATTAAAGTAGCTTTTTCTTTTTGTTTTACTGTAAAACTACAACTATAAATGAAGTAAACAAACCCTGACACAATCGAAATTAAACACACTTTTTGAACTTACCTCATTTGATTTGAATGACCAAAATGATTACAAAACCTTTTTTACACCCAAATCGTGGTATCACAACAATTTATTGGTCGAAAATATTGGTTATTTTTCATTTCGATATTTTTTCAAAAATATACGACCTAAATGTCATTGTGACAGAGCCCACAAAGTTGTGGACGCTAGTTGGCGTTGTAATCGTGCACGGAGCCAATAGAGCAGCGATGTAACTGCATTATCTGTCAATTTTTCAATCAAATTTTATAACAAAAATGTTACACATTTATGGGGCTAATATCCGCTTTATTTTTCACAGTACCAAAGTCTCGTGGCGGACAGTTATGTTTTTTTACAAGTTAAACAAAGTATATAAATTGACAATTGTTTTGTAAACACATATGTAATATTTCTTCTCTAGATTTTTTAAAAATATTAATTCCTGCACCTCTCATTCACACACACACACAAATTCACACTTGCACCAAACATATTTATGCACATACATCAAACTAATATTTAGTTTGATGTATGTGTTATGTATGTGTTATTACAAAATTATATTTATGGCATAAGTATAATTTTGTAATTGACACTGACATCGAAAATACAGTTTAAACTAGCTTCAATATCAGAAGTCCCCCATCACTGCTGATATGTAATGATCTGTATCAAAATAATCTGTCAAAATTATCATTTATCTTTAGCCAGGCCATAGCCATAGGAAATATACAGGTCTGATCGAAATTAACCAAAGTGCCGTTTACAAGTTGACCTTTCAAGATATGAAGATATCCATCGTCCACTGAAGCCTGCAATTCCGAACTCGTAGCCTATAATTTAACCGTAATATAACAAGTGATCGTGGGCGCGTGTCCCGGAGATACCCTTCGATAAATCGCCTCGAATATTGTGCTGGGCTTTTTGAGGGCTGCTTAGCGAGCCATCGACAGATTCGAATACTTGAGCCTCGTTTATGATTTTCTTTAATATGGTGAAGGTAGAGTAAGCATTGACGGTAGGTAATGAATACTGTGTCAATAGATTTTTCTAATATTGAACGATATTTAATCTTTGAAATTTTACTTTTATTTCGAATACCTTTAGTTTATATGTTAGAGCGAATGAATGATTAATGAATAATTCGAAGTATAAAAGAGTGTTTATGTGTTGAATTGGGTACAAATGCTCCGAGCATTTGTACCTTTTTTTTTTTTGTTTCCCTGAGGAAAATGCATTAAATTGCATACCCCGGCTGTAGCGAGCCGGCGGTTATGTGGGGCTCTCCTCCCAGAAGGGGGAGGCCTACCCACTAAAAACCTCAGGGATGGCCTTCCTTAGGCATGTAGGGAGCCCCCGGGAACACCAAGCCACCTCGGGAACCCCAGCCTCCGCTCCCCCGCCTAGAGGGGAGCCCTCCTCGGGGGAGGCTACCACCTCCCCCGGTCTCCTCCACCGACGACGCCCCCCGGCCACGGAAAGGGCGTGGTCCATCCCGGGTCGCCGTAGCAGTCGCGACTTCCTCGCGCCCGCCGGCGACCCGCGGCGGCAGCTGTGCTACCGAGCCCGGCGCCGCCTTCTTCGAGCGGGATCGGCCATCTCCCGACCCCGCTCGGCGGCCTCCTTCTGGAGCATCACTGCTTCACAGAAGGAGGCCACAGCCCTCCAACCTCCCTCGTCCGCCAGCATTGCTGCAATCAATGCCGGCGGAGACAGATCTCGCCCGATCTCTGCGACCAAGACTCGGCGCTCAGAGGCCCACGCGGGGCACTCCGCCAGCGTGTGCTGGGCCGAGTCGAGGTCAGATGCGCAGTGGTGGCAATGTGTCAATCCCTCCCGCCCTATTCGACACAGATACTCACCGAAGCAGCCGTGCCCGGTGAGTATCTGAGTCAATCGGTAGGTGACCTCCTCCTTCCCGTGGAGCCAAGCTTCGTCCGAGCATTTGTACCTACCTAGGCCATGATTGTTAATATATATTTCTATCATAAATATTAATATATGTATGTCTATCCGTTACTCTAGATGCCATAACATACGTCTTTCTTTGGGCTAGGCTAATTGGAGCAAATGTAAGGAATATTAATTATTATATGATACAACAATAAGTGACATTTAAATTCACAAATCTATGAAAATCGTATGAAAGCTGTTCTGCTGTTATTTCTTATACTTACACCAATTAGCCTAGCCCACATTAAGCGCTTATATTATGGAATCTAGGGTAACTAAATAATAAAAATTCTACAAAAATTCTAAGGCTTGATTCCTAATTTTAATACTTTTACTGCAAACATATTTTTAATCACAGCTTAAAAATAATCCATAATAAGCACTAAGCTTATTTTATTTAATTTGTGATTCAATTTTATTCGTGAACAAAGTTTAATGAATCTGGATGTGAAAATATATAAAAGTCAGTACTCTTTCTTATTTGTATATCTTAAGTTAAAAATTCTACATTACTATTGCATAAAAGTGTCAAAAATCCACTTCAGCTATAAGGACTTTTAAACACAAAACCCGCGCTACAATATTTAGTTTGTTAATTTTAGGATCTGCGTGAAGGATCCCTTTGCCCGTCCATTTATTATGCCCGAACAAGGCCAGCCGCCGTCATTCAAGATTAACACGATTACCAATCGATACTAACGACGAACTAGCTGACAGAGCCATTAAAATTCCTCGTCATTGGCAAATTGCGAACTTCGATTGTATGCATTTTTCACATTCAACTTACATATGTGATTATATATCTGTCTATCTGTTGCTATCAAATTTTGATCGAAACTGATAGATAACGCAGTTCTTCATTGCTTGCTCATTGAAATTCAACAAAGACGATTTTGTCTAACGGTAATTCGTTTTCTATTATTGGTTTGTACTGCTAATTAATAAAAAAATAATATATGTTGAAAATTTATAGTCTAGTCTTGTACGTTATTGTCTCTGGAGAGAAGAGGCTCAACTAAACTCAGCCTGAGCCTTGGCAATAAGGTACGGATGAAGTATGGATGAAGAAAGATCTAATTTGTCAATTTTCTTGATGGCGCACCAACGTGACTGCACTATCTATCAGTTGCAATCAAATTCGTTAGCAATAAAGATACATAAGCCGCGTGCTTTTGTCATATGTCGATTGTATTATCAGGAATCTTGAGCCTGTAGCGTATTTTAGTTTTTTAGACTACCCTGTTTCATTTAGTGTTGGTCAATAAAATATAAAAGCATCTACATGCATTTATCAATGTCATAACAAATTTTAAATTAAGAAAATGCATATTTTATTCATCTATTTTATCATATGTTACAAAATCGATGTGAAAAAAGAATAGAGAATTACTTATTATTACCAAATATGTGTTAATATATATTTTTTCTAGTTAATAAAGGCAATTAAAATTACTGGGTGTTATGACTTTACCTCTTATGACACATGTTCATAATTCACAGAAACTATAGGCTGTTTAAAAATGTAATACGACTTAAATTCGGTTGCGCTTGCGACAAATTCTGCCAAAACATATCTCAAGCATTGTGGTCTGTGACTTTGAGCGATTAAAGTCGATTTCGTGGCGATCATTATTGCCTTCTCGGAAATGATCTGCTAACAGATTGTGGATATTTTGTAAGTTAAGTAGTTCAGACATTCCGTAATAATATATAGGCTAATAAATTATCCAGTTGGATTCTTAAAAACTTTTTTATAACCGTGATTGCTTTGTAGGTAGAAAAGAATACTGAATATTAAGTATCAGTTATATTAAAATAACAACTACGGTTTTATATAGATTTCAAAGAATTTAATAAGTCAAATTCTTTGAAAACGATTTCCTTATTTATTTAATACCCAAGGGATCAACTACGAAATTTTTACACATACATACATTAATAGACATTAAACTAAGCAATTGTTAAAATAAAACAACAGCATATACTTTTTAAAATGTTTTTTTAGTTAAAATTTTTATTTCGACATATTATTGCAACCAAAACCTGCCCCTTATGGTTAAAAAGTAATGCAAGAATACATATTTTCTATGGTGACTAAATTTAAAAGTTATTAAGTTTTAAAAGTTTTAAATGCAAGCGATGAAACCCCAATTTCATTGTTAAGGACCAGTTATTAAATTTTGTAACGACATAACCTTTGTATGCTTATTGCTAGTAATCAGGAATAAATGTTACGAATACTCGTATGATTACCATTTGATCAGACGTTGGTTGTTTCATACTGAATTAAAAATCGGGAAAATGAACACATAAAAAACACAACGCTGTTTAAGGTGTCGGTTAAACAAAGAGATTCGCTACCTATTGTGACGTCTCTATAGTGCGTCCGTTATACGCGCGTAAACAAACGTCATGGAATTTTTAACTTTTTCAAATTTGAAATAAATAAATTTCAGTCTATTGTTTTATCTAATCAATAGTCCGGTCATTGTATTCAAGAATAATTCTTTAAGCTTCAATGAGCATTATAGATGCTGCATCTCAGATTGCTCCTCCACAAAACACAAACAGGGCTGCCTCCAACGACAGAGATGGCATATTCCAACTAGCGCATTGCGCATGCTCCTTGCCACCCCTAGCCAGTCTGTTCGTTAACCTTTGCATGCATACCTATGCATATACTATACATAGGGCTGTTTCTAAGGGAAGTGAATTTGTCTCACCCCAGCAAGGTCGACGCAAATGTATGAGGGACGTTAAAGGAATCACAATTGGTGTTTAACATTATGACGCTGGAGAAAACGGCAGTGAATTGATAACATTGGAATTGTTTTATTTGAGTTTAAGAGGAGCGTTGAGAAATATACGAGACTGATTTGCAGCAACTTTGAGATTTTATAATTATTTAGAATCAAAGAAAATTTCATCGCTAAATCTACATCAGTAAAGTCAAAATAAATAAGAAAACAAATTTAAATATCTAAGACATGATTTATCATTAATACGAAACGTTATTAAATTAAAAATTTTCGTGTATAGTATTGTGTAAACTATAAGTATAAATGTTCACTTAGCCCTGGATGTATATATACGTTTAGAGTATATGTCCATATATTTGTGTCAAGTTCATTTTAAATAAATAAAAGTTTGCATATTCAATACGCAGACAACATTTATATATGTTGAATAATGAAAGTAAATTGATATTAACCTAATGTTAATTTTCCGCGTGATGTCATCTCAAGGAAAATTATACCAATTTTGATAATTTACAAAAATAAATATCTAACGAGATGTGTACACTAGACTACAAAGTTGTTAAAGAAAATGATTTTCACATTACCTTTTACTACATTTTTAATACGACGATTAAATCTATCTATCTATTTATGCAATTGGTATTCAACTGGTGCTTGTAAATATATGATAATCTAAAAATCAATACATAGTATAAAACAAAGTCGCTTTCGCTGTATGTCCGTATGTATGCTTAGATCTTTAAAACTACGCAACGGATTTTGACGCGGTTTTTTTTAATAGATAGAGTGATTCTTAAGGAAGGTTTGTATGTATAATAAATGCATAATATAGTAGAGAAACACTGATAAATTTAAAGGTTTCTAATGTGATGTCGTAAATAAGCACGTTTTTTTTGCGCTTATATTGCAAACGCTGGCTGAACCCTACGAGATAGACCAAAATAATGTACTACAGTATTGTACAACTTACAAAAATCCACAAAAAAGTCCGCGATGGTATATGTCTATCTCTTAGGGATAACCCACCATAACCATTTTTTCACTGCACCCGTGCGAAGCCGGGGCGGGTCGCTAGTTATATTATATATTACAAGAATGCGGATTTTATAGCAGCCCAGCAGTATATTGGCTGTAATAATGATAACATTATCTTCCTCTGTGTCGACAAATTGAGTTATTAATAGTGACTGAAGATTTTTTTGTATTTGTATTATAATGTCGTAATTTGTATTACCAATTGGCGGGTTTATTGTCAGTCACCTACGAACGGTTGTCCAAAAAAATAATAATAAAAAAATACGTACGAGTGGTGTACATGCGGACGTGGGCTTGGATAAATGGTGACTCCAATAACAGGTTGACAATTACTAATTGATCGAACTCAGATGTAAAAATCTACATTACTACCAGAATATGGTAAATTAAAGTTGTCTAGTTGGTCTAGTGAATTAGATCCTCTCGGTCCTGGATCACCTGTGAAGTAGCCCCTGAGAAAGTCTACACACGCTGTCCGGAAAGACTACTGAGAAATAGGAGATTTCCGATTCTTTTTTTAGAACAAGTTTATTTCTTAATATTTTTCTTTCTGTACGATATATTTTTTTAATTATTGTTATTGTAATACACACTAAATAAAATCCCCGCCATTCAAGCTCGTTCCCTTCATACGAAAATAATAAAATTGGAAATTAAATAACTGAAGAAAAAAATCCTTTTGTAAATATAAGACATGAAATAGAATATGCCGTAGTATCGCATACAATGGCGTTAAGCTATTCTGAGGAGTGACAAGGCAAAGAAATAAAAGAGGTATCCGGTTAACATTCGCAGGTTAACGAACTACTTACAAAAGTGCTGGTTTGTGAACATCTTTACTCATATGAATAGAATCATAAAATCATAATTCAATAAAATGTCTAAAAGAAGTGGTCTTTCCCATACGTAACTAATTAAATACACAATTAATACATGCATGGTCAAAGTCCTATCAAATTTACCAATGTTTACATTTTTTTATTGCTAAACATTATTTTGATTTTGATTGATGGATGGATGGATGGATAGATTGTGACTTGATAGGTATTGACCAAACACGTATATATTATCGGTATGTATGTATGGTTATGACTAATTATAAATAACACGACAAATCTATTTGTTTTGATGAGAAAATAGACACAAATAATTTAATATCACCCAAAGAGATAAGGCGCCCAAAGTAATGAATACAGCAAATTTCACTTAAAAAAATATCTATTAATTTTTAAAAATAATCAAAATCGTACATAATTTTTTAATGTACATTTTCCTCTTTGTGGAATCGTATTTTTACTAGGTAAGTATAGTATAATAATTTTTTAATCTTTGATCGCCAATTGCTTTTTTTTTCTTATATAGAGTATATATTCCACATAGCTCATATAAGTCCCCACCGTGGTGGGGCCGTTATTATGATATAGAGTATATTTTATTAAAGTAGTATTAAAGAAAAGTATTTGATTTCAGTGGTTGGATTTAAGATTAGAACTGTATGTTGCCTTTATAATAATCAAATTTTGTTGCGAATATCGTTGATTCTTTCTTTTTTAATCATCTGATTGATATAATATACAGCTTTAACGTTAACTTAAGATTTATTTCATACTTGCCTATGACTACGCTCCTCAAATACTTAAGACAATGCAATGTTATGAAAAAAGTTATACGCTCCGGGAATTCGCGTTGAGAGCTCCCGGATAGTATCGTGAATTATACACTGTTATCTTGTTATGGCCGTAATAGGTAACTTCCTTGGTGTGCCGTAAATGTCGCAGTTCTAGACTTAGTTATTTGGTTCGCAACAAAGTTACGCTGTTCATCTGACGTTATATTTAGGTATGTCTAATTAAAACCTTTGCCTTTGTCACTATGTGTATATACAGCTACTATTAAAAATACATATGGCATTTATTATGCTGGCTTTTGATAAATAGCATTATTTAATTAACCTTTATTAATATCTAACAAGAAATAATATTTTATTAGTCACATCACAAATCATAAAAAAAATAGTACCTAAATATATTATACTATAGCATCACACTACCGCTCAAAAGAATTTGGCCACCTGCATTTTGTATAAGTTATAAACAATACATTAAAAAAATCATTTATTAGGTTTCATTGTGACAAGTCCAAATTTAAAAAAAATGTATTATTGTTATGTCAAAAATAATGCTAATAAACAGTTAAAACATTTATGACGTAGTTTCATTTAATCACACTTTTACAAAATATATTTTACTTGGTGGCCAAATACTTTTAAGCGGTAGTGTATATTGCGTTAACATTGATATTAAAAAAATATATTTGTCACTGTCTACGGCAAATGTATAGTAATAAATTGAAGGTTATGCTGCAAAAGCCATCTGTACTATAAAACTCAATACTGTGACATAGGTATGTAAGACAACAACGCGTAATATAACGCCAGTCATAAACGTCGTAGCGACCGTAGTCACTGACTACGGCAAGCATACGATGTAGGCGTTAGGCGTGCTTGCTGCCCGTAAACATATGTAACTAGCAGACTAATCGCCAATTTTTTGAAAGTACATACTAAAATATTAATGTCCTTCCGACATTTTTTCAGTCACGGCGATCAAAATAGTCTCTATTTGGAGTAACATCTGTTTGGGAAAACGCAGTGCTTATGTGAACATAATCCACATTTTATTACCCAGATAACAGATGTGATTAGAGCGCGATCATGTACAAAACCTACAGCTTTAAAATATGTTGGAGCTAATAACATATTTGGTCACCCATTATAGAATTGGACACTGATAAAGTTGCTTAGCTTTAGTATTTGTTATTTGAGCGCATATACTGCTGATTTTCCATGCTAAAGCTGCTGTTTTACTGCTAAAGATAGCTCGACAGTTGCACGCTTGCTTTCTTCCAATCTGCCACCTATTTTGTCGGTTTGTATTAGATCTAGCACCCGATATCACCACAGCGTACAACAGAAAACTAGTAGCTCTTGCCTCTAACATTTCTATTTGTATGTAAGTTAAAGGAGTAAGTGATGCGACTACAACCCGATATATAACATTTCTGTGTTCAGAATGCTGGCCCTGTGCGGATTCCTCAACTTTAGTTTACCCAATATATCGAACCTTTGAAATTAACAGATATATGAAGTCTAGTTTAGGCTTAAGGCTCGGTAAAACCTTTTCCTTGAGGCAGATTTTAAGAAAGTAGGCTTGGTGCTTTTACTATGAGATATATGACTAATTATAATATATGTATAAATAGTAACTACACCAGTAACGAACGTAGAGTCTATATAAAAGTCATCTTTTAAAACTGATTACCGAGGTAGAATTTTTTTTCCCTCTTTCACATAATAAACAAGCAAATTGCGTCGTCAGGCTCACTTTTCTAATAGCATACCATGCTAGACCTACTGGTAGGCTATATAATTTTATAGCAATGTAGAACTAACCAACTTGTCTCGTAAACATAACATGTACCAGGATGAGGATATTCTGACGACAAGTCACTGATCCCTGTGATACGGGTCGTGACGTGTACTACTAGGAAGTGGGTACTTTATACTTACCGTGGCTGTCTGAGTTCTATTTATAAGGCACACACAACAATTATTGTCATAGGTAATAAAGTATTTTAATTTTAGTCTATTTTTATAGTTAAAATTCTTGATCTTTCATTCAAGAAGATCACATGTTAACTTCAACTACAACTGCTATCTCGCCTCATTACCATAATTAATTAATACTGTTTACATTATTTTACAAAGAAATCTAAGTAACATGGCAAGTTGATAACAAGGTCTCACAGCAGTTGATTGGAGATCAAAACTTTATCTGTAAATGCATGAACCTAATTGCAGATCCTCTTGCAGTTATAATTTCCGTTCAACTCACCAGCGCTAGCCTGTAGTAACGAATACCATGCGAGAAGACACAAAAATTTACATATAACATAAAAATATAGCAACGTATAAACACTTGTATTTCTTTCATATTATGTTTATTTTCATTTATGGAAACGACATAATACTTTTATTGAAAAACAATCATCCCTACCTTCACAGTTTTCCAAATGGAACCCAGGAAAACCAGGAAGTTTTAACATAACAATCTTGTATCGGTTGCTGTATGTAAAGGTGCGTAACAAATGTAAATATAATCTTAAGAAAAATTAGAGAGTTGAGCTTCATCTGCGCAGGTCAATGTTTACTGTTGCCGTATTACGAAACAATACCTATTTACTTTAATCCAAACAAAAAGACTGCTACAACAGTATATCTCAGTTATTCTTAGTAGTTAAAATTTTATCTTCGTTATAGTCATTTATTAATCTGTCTCTAATTAATTGATTCTCAATTTGATTAATGAGTCGTCTTAAATACTCCTTTATATGACCGAAGAACTTATTTTACCTATTGAATTTGTTAACGAAGGGGTTAGTAAAATTTTCAGCACTAAAGAAATTAAAGAGTATAATGATAGTTAAATGCAAAAGAAATATTGATATAAATATTTACAATTAACTTACCGTGCTTGCGATAACTTTTCAGAAACACCGCAAAACCAACACACTTTCGCTGCGGAACCACACTCTCGCCGGCGCTAAAACGCCATGCATCCAACAAAGCCGGGAACACTTCAAAAATCCGTGCTGTTATTATTTTGGCACACAGAGTTGCGGAACGCGCGGCGAGCGCTCGCAGCTCGCAACTCGGGATCGCGACTGGCCGGTATCGAGCGAGAGCCGGCGACTCCCCCGCGCCGCTCTAAACCAATTTATAATACATACGGAGACGCAGCATCCCCTAAACAGAGCCGCAAGCAAATTACAACCGTATCCTTTTTGACATTAGACCCAAAATCAAAAGCGACCAAGTTGCCGCAGAGGCAAAAACACTGCTAGTTCTTGCAGAATAGCGAAGGGTGCGAATTGTATGTTTTCATCGGTTTTTGCCCGTCATAATTGATATTAGCGCTGAAGTTCTGAACTATCAGTTTCCATTCTCGTAAGTGACCAGAGTCTGCTTTTAATCAATTTGAGGTTGGGATGTTCTCTTTTAGTTAGTCGTCTTAAGACTGTAAAAAAAGCTGAAAGTAACTCAAATTTATTTTTATCGATATAATACTTTTATTTTCCATGGAGAAAAAGTTTATAAATCTCATAATAGAGTATGTACGTTATATATTCTCGCTTTAGTTATATATAAAACTTGTCTTATAAGAATTTTAAATATAATTTATTCCAGCTTCTCGACGACTAGACTCTACCCAATACCGAAACCGTCGCCGCAGAAAGATTCTAAAAAACGTGTTTGGTTCTGTGGAGGCTATACCGTAATGGTGATGAAGGTGTGTGTCTCTACAACTGTACTGATTTTGGTAAAGCCTTCACATAAAAAGAGAAAAAAGATCGGTGATTTATGCTTTTATCTCTTACAAAGTCTAAAGGAATTATTTGTTATTATACTCGTACAGAGATTGGACGATTTAGGTAATTTAAAGAATGCAAAGATCTTAAAAGCTACATAACCATAGGGAAAAAAACTCTACACTTGTTCGGAAATTGGGAGAATCTTCTCAAGAACAAGTCAAGCAACTCTGATGGTTTAATTTTTTATCTCCTATTTCAAAATCATAAAATAACACAATTACATCTATTTACATATCAAATGGTATATAGTATTTTAAAACACTTAGTTGTTATTATAATATTAATAAACATCAGATCATAGTAAACATATTGGATATACATATATCCGGTACAAAATTAGATACAAGAAGTACATAATATTATATGACATAAGAATTAAGTCCAAACAGTGTTTATCATTTAAGAAATCATTGACCTTGTAATACCATTTTTCACTGATAATAAAATGAGACAAAACTTCTTCTATTCAATATCTGAGAAATACTATCATGTTTCCGTTCTCAATCACGTGACCACGTACCAAAGGTACAGGTAACGGTGAGATCATAAGTGTCACAGCAATTTCCCCGCCACATCAAGATTCTTTAGTCATTTCCGCAGTATAAAATTTGTAACAGGTTTCGGAATCATTTAGTAATCATTTTTATATGTTATATTGGTATTCTTTCATAAATTCATTTATATCTGAAAGATTTAATAAAAGCAATTATATATAAATATATTGTGTCCAAGCAAAAAAAAAATAATTTTGCAAAACCATCTAGGATGGCTGGAAGAAATCTTTCTGAGAGATAAGTCCGCCTTTGGACCAATTAACTTGGTACCTGTTATTTTTTTTTTGTAACTTTGTTTTATTGAGTACAATAAAGAGTTTATATATATATAAAACTTAATTAGGTATAAACTATAATATAAAATTTAATAATTATATCTTAAAATACTTCTAATTATACCTAAAATTAAACTATAAATAAATAAAAGTATTGCAGCTGGAACCTACGGGAACAGTACCTAGAACGCTGGCAACATTACTTTTTTTTAGTAAAGTTAAATAGAAATGACTGAGTCTTAACCAATTTTAAAATGTAGCGACAGCTTTTAAACCTCTGCATCTGAATAGTGGTGATAGCAAGTATACCTGTGTTGTCTGCTTAGGTAACTCCGTCTTACCTATTTCTGTCGCAAAGCAGCAGTATCTGTGTTCCGGTTCAAAGAACAGGATATGGCAGCGAGAAGCAGTGATGCTCCAGAAGGAGGCTGCGAGCGGGGTCGGGAGATGGCCGATCCCGCTCGAAGAAGGCGGCGCCGGCCTCGGTAGCACCGCTTGGTCGCCGGCGGGCGCGAGGAAGTCGCGACCGCTACGGCGACCCGGGATGGACCACGCCCCTTCCGTGGCCGGGGGGCGTCGTCGGTGGAGGAGACCGGGGAGGTAGTGAGCCTCCCCCGAGGAGAGTTCCCCTGTATCGGCGGGGGAGCGAAGGCTGGGGGTTCCCGGAAGTGGCTTGATGTTCCCGGGGGCTCCCTACATGCCTGAGGAAGGCCATCCCTGAGGTTTTTAGTGGGTAGGCCTCCCCCTTTTGGGGAGGGGAGCCCCACATAACCGCCGGCCCGCCACAGCCGGGGTATGCAATTTAATGCATTTTCCTGAGGGGAAAAAAAAAGGATATGGCAGCGAAATTACCGGAAATTACATAAGTTATAAACTGAGGAACCACAGTGAGAGTTGCGGGTTTGTTTTGAATCACACAGGAACTACGTGTACTAAAAGCGATTGACACTACTTACTATCAGATGGACGATCTGCTTGTTTGTAAAATAATATTATAAAAATATTTAATCTGCTGCAGTCTGCAATGTCATATCAGCAGTGTTACGAGTACGTTGCAAATTACATCTACCACTGTAATTATAATTAATCCCTTCAACTTTATGCTATCACACAGTAAATATATCAATGCGTCAACGCGAATTCGCGAATAATTTTCTTTATTTGATAGCTATCGTTTTTAATAACTTATTTATTCATGACTAGATTTCTGGCGCTGGTTTTTTGTGCGTATGAAATATTTAATAAAATTATTCGGGTTTCAAACTGTTATCAAAATGTTAGCAAAATCAGATAAGTTATGCCATAGATTACTTTTAACTTGCACAATAACAATATTATTATATATTTATCCATTACACATAGTTTTTCGACACATTTTACAACGTGCAAAATACAAATCCATGGATAGAGAGGTTATTCAAAACGTACTGAAGACAAAACAATAAATGCAGTGGCTCCCAAATAACCAAATGTATTTTTTTATCATTTGAAGTCTGACAATAGAAACATAGCAAATCCATTTACAAACGAGGGCTCACGGAATTAAATCACACTTCCCAGCGACCATGCACACTCTAGTTTCACTAGAAAACTCACATGAATAGGGAAGCGAACCATTTTTTGCTTAATTAAAAATACGTGGCAATTTGTTGCGGAGTCCTCTAAGAAAAAACGAACATGGTGCATGCTCGAGCGCTTATTTTGTTTTATCATAGAGTAAGCAAATAGTTGACTGTAGATAGTTAACTTCACTTGTAATTAACTTTTTTTTACATACATAGAGAAGGATAACAAATCATAATAATGACGGAGGTGATGATGAGATTTTAGAGATGAGACATTTTCAAAATATTTCTACTTGAAATAAAATATACGTAATACCATTTTTATTTTATATTTTAAATGCTTATTCAAAAACTATTTAATATGTTATTTTTAATATATCGTGTTTGGATAATACTGTCAACATTACTGTATAATAAAGAAAATAGACTAATTTAAAAAAAAATCCTAAGACGGAATCCACGACTTTCTTATTTTTAATTTATTTCATTTGCAAATTACACAGAAACGCAGTCGGTTTTTAAGGATTTTTAATTAGACCTTTATATTTTTTTTTTATTTATATATGCCCAGTCACTCTCACAATTAATACAAATCTAACGGCGTCTGCCAACCTAAAATATCCGTAAACCTACAATATCTGGTCGTGAAGTAGATGTCTTTTTGGTACCCATACACATTATATTTAAATATTAAGTTTATACTTTTTGTGTAACAAATAAACATTTTTCTTTCTTCTTTCTTTCTTTCTATATATAATAAATGTTCTATTGTTGTGTACATAAACAAATAATTACAATTCAAGCGATCTTTTCGAGCGATGATTTTGCGAGATCAATAATTAAATACTTAAATGGCTTTGTATTTGTGATGTAGCATTATATTTAAAAATGTGAAGTAAATGTATAAATATGAAAGAAATCCCACAAAATTTTCGATTCTCGCGGACCCTCAAGTACTATCACAACCAAACGTATGTACTTAATACATATTGAAAACTTCTTAGCAATAGAGTAATAAAATCATCATCGACATCAAATTATAGCTGATAGTAGAGCTTTATCAAAGGTTACTCTAACTATTATATACTAATCGTAAAGGCATACACACACACAAACCCATACATACATTCACATATAGGATAATTGTTTAGTTCCACATAAATATAGTACATTAGTATATGCGGGTGCTTGCTCTGGTCTGATTTGTTCTGTTCCTCAGAGACTGAACCACTGTCTTCCAAGCCACAGGTTGTACCTAGGTTGGAAGCCAACGAGCTTATGTAATAGTTATAATAACGTTTATTGTAAAGAAGAATTATATATGTGATGTAAGCTATATGTATGTAAAATGTGAAATAAATCTATAAATATATTATTATTACTATCACCTTTAATATTTTATAAGATACAGACACGTATATCCTTATTTCAACCACTGCTAAGTCACAATTCTTCTTATGGACCACATAGTTTCTAGCGACAATTAATAATTTAGCAAAACTTCCATGTATCAGCTTGTACTCCATTGTATTGTGGCTCCGCGCATTGTATCCGTGTGGCTCCAACTGTACAAACTACGAGTATTATCTACACTAAGTGCTGTATCAGTGCGTGTGGTGCTTTCAGCTATCGCTAAGCAAACAATGAAACAGAGAAAAGCAAATACGTCTGACAACAATGCGGGGTGACCATGAGCTTGTCCATGCATAAAATCAGTTGCAGGACTATAGTAGAAGCTGGGATGGCGTATGTTAGTGATGTGCCGAGTCGCCGTTTTGGTGGATCGAATCGATTGGAGTCAGTTTACATGGTATTCGAATCAGGACTCGATTCCCTAATTCGAGCCCAGTACTCGAATCTATGTTTGGTATTCGAATATTTCTAGACTCGAGTCCGATTCCTAGACTCGAGTCTACAAATTCTAGTGTGCAATACTAGTCCAGTCCAAAACTAGAGTCCGATTTTAGAACAAAAAGGAAAAAATAGAAAAGAGTTAGCTTCAAACAGCGTGTAGGTTAGGTTAAGCACAATGACACAAAAATAATAATATCATAATCAAGACATAGAGCATAGGATCTTATGTAAACAGTTTGCGAGTACAAGCGAGTTAACCAAACTCGAATAGTACACTCGAGTCAGTAGGATTCGTATAAATAGAATAAAGTTAGTGAATACGAACCGATACTTCATGACTCGAGTACCGGAATCGAGTCCGGCGTACTCGAATCAAAATAAATTGGTATTCGAGTAGGCGAGTCCAAAACAGGAATCGAGTCTGACTCGAGTCGAACCGTACTCGGCACATCGCTAACGTATGTATATATACGATATTTACAAAAATATGTTTCTAATTGACGTAAAAACCTTATACGCTGTATAAGTCCTTGCTTAAATCACATACGAGTATAATGGGAAGCAAATTATTTTATAAATCATAACTTAATTTATACCAATAGATTTTTAAGTGGTCTACCAAAAACTTTTAAATAAAAAAGTAAAATATATTTATTTTTTTCGTTAAATAAATAAATTGCAGGAGATTTAATGTACTGTACAACCAGAACGTACCTTTAATGATTTAAATTTACTAATCATAGTTACGAGTAAAAATGCGTACCGAACCGTACCAACTAACTGGTATAATGTAGCTTAACTACTTGTCACATCGATCATTTAATAGATAGATAGATAGTACAAATTTTTATTTACAAAACATCTTCATCACACACAAACATATGAACACAAAGAAACTAAAATTAAATTTTCATACAACTATAACCCAGTACAAACCAAAAGTTGTGTGTGCTGCAGAAGTGAGCAAAGGATGTGAGCAAAGCACTGGTATTCTACTATAACCTAACGGTTTTGTTTTTACCAATAATTTACGAAGGTTTTACATAAAATAAAATATAGTTTGTCCTTACAAATATAATTACAACAACATTAACATTTAGGTCGAATATATGATTGTACTTACTTCTTAATGGTGACACTTGCAAACTTTATACTCGTAATGTTGAAATACCATTTACACGTATACATCGGCCCTTATCTCTGTTCAAGCCGTAGGGCCCTTATGGCCAAGGCTGGGCTGAGTTTAGTTGGTAGGTCACGCGATCAGACCGCTCCGGTCGTGTGGAGTCCAACATAACCTCCGTGACACTAGCCGTTGCGGGGGTATCCTGGGCACGTTTCGTGCTCCTCGTGAGGATTCTCTGAGGATGTAAAGTAAGTAATTAAGATTCTGACCAACGATGCGTGACTAGAAAGGCAGCAAATCTGATCTTTATCTATGAAATGAAAATAAATCTATACTAATATTATAAAGAAGTAAAGTTTGTGTGTTTGTATATTTGCTAAATTGTAAGGGGTAATCTCGGGATCTACTGAACCGATTTTAAAAATTCTTTCACCAATAGAAAGCCACATTATTGCGGAGTGTCATCATCATCATCATCATCGATTTTAAAAATTCTTTCACCAATAGAAAGCCACATTATTGCTGAGTGTCATCATCATCATCATCATCATCATCATCATCATCAGCGGACGGCGCGCGATGGCTCCGGGTTTAATTCAGTTCGCTTTCGTGCTCGCTTCGGGGATTATTAATATTATGCCCAACGAAGTGGGCGCGGGTCAGCTAGTATTATATATAAAATGTCCTCTGGTGTTATCTTTCTACTATTTTACTCTATGATATTATCGTCAGTCCGTCATCGCTTGTGCACCGTTGAAGGTGCAAACACATGAATAATTGAGAGAGCGCATCTCCTACACCGCGAACATAGACCACAGGCAAATTTAAACCATAGATACTTACAACAAAAACGAAGTTCACATGTCCGCCGTATATAGATATCCACAACACAAATCAAGTTGAGACTCAAAAAGCATGCCAATAAAGCCAGTAAAGGAATTCGAGGGAAGCCGAAGCTTTTTCATTGCGAAGGAAGCTCAATCAGAAATTTATGTGAGCTTAGGATGGAACTTGCGAGTTTGCGACAACGCAAACTGATTACGCGTATGTAATGTTACACGAAAATAGTAAAGTGAAATATTTGGATTGTGTCTAATGAGTAGCGTATAAATTTGAAACAAATCTTTGAAATTTTACAGCAAACGCTGAAATATCTTTCAGACATTTTATTTTTATTTTATTTTATTTTTCTAAGAAACCATGTTTTCTACAGTGTGTGCCAATACCAAGGCCAATTAAAGGTTTCCTTGCACAAAACCATTCGTAAGTAGTAACAACGGATGTTTGAATTTAAAATAACTTCGTAAGAACAGTCTCTGCCTATTACCTAAATTAAAGTTATACAAGTATTAAAATTATACATAAAGTAACACATTCATTTTAGAAAATAAATTATACAGACACACTCCTTCAAACACATAGCAAAGATACTATATAAAATACAATACAAATATATACATACATATATACATACAAAAACATATACACACAAATAAACAAATCTTCATATCGAGTGTTAATGTTTGTCTGGTTCGTTTTGAGATTTTAATATATTATTTAAGACACGGATTTTAAAGTTGGACTTTGAGCAGGCAAATATGTCAACTTCTTTAAACAAAACATTATAGTTTTGAGGCAGTCTTGTGAGTGGGGCGTTACAAGCATAGTTCGTCGCATGTTGAGACACGGCTATTAAGTTGGTGTGGCGAGTTCGTCGTAATGGTGTATTGTAAGCAATACATTTCACAAGCTCTGGACAGTCCACATGAGAATGCACTATATCATATAAAAAACTTACATCCAAGAACAAACGCCTCTGTTCGAGGGTCAATAGATTATTTCTATAGCAATTTTCTTCGTATTTGGTAGTGATTAAACGACGTCTATAATTAAGATGATTTACAAATATTTTTTGTATTCGCTCTATTTGATTCTTATATATCGTATATCTAGGAAACCACACTTGAGCCGCATATTCCACAATGCTGCGGACATATGAACAATACACTGTCACAATAGATTAAAAGGTTGGCATTCTCGCAAGACAAAACCAAGGATTTTGAAGGCTTTATCAGTTATACTGTCAATGTGATTTTTTAGTGTAAATTTTTCGTCAAGCAATACTCCCATAAACTTTTAAGTTCAACAAAATGATTCCGTAAAACTTATAATACTTTTTAACTTGGAGTTTGTTACTTAGACCTTTGAGATAGTTTGATAACGAATATTTACTTGAACATTCATAGTAGATGCAGTTAACCGGAATAATTTAAAAATTTTCCAACTACACCTGTCGATTATTATGGTTGGTACTATAGCTCAGAAATCAGTATATTTTTGTTCAAATTTGAAAAATAAAACATTACCGCTTACATTTTAACATATTATATTATTCTTCACTAATATTTTTTTTATCGTTCAAACAGCATTAATAAATGCGAATAGAACGAAAAACATTTGATTTTATTCGCAAATCTGAAACACGTGCAAAACCTGTATAGAAATTGTTTTCCTTTGTGATCAACCTCCCACAATCAAAGACGAACAAAAAATATATTCCTAGAACACTGAATTATCTCCCTCACAACAAGGAGTGAAAGACTTTATTTAAATAATTCAATAAACACGCATGAATAAACCATTGCGTGAGTTTGATCCGCGGGCTGATATCGCGCTGCATTCCTTCGTCGACAATACTTTCTGGAGCTTGGGAGTTTGTTGTCCATTTTTATAGCACGCGTGTAAAGTAGTAGGGAGACCGATAGGACCAAAAAGGAATTATTATTTTGACAGTCTACCTACGTCTCATGAAGTGTATAAGTGAACATATGTGCTTAGTGATATCGTATTTTATTGTTTTTTGTGTGAGGCCACAACTCTATCATTCCTATGTTTTGTGTGTGAAAATATTAATTTAATTACGCGCTACATTCCTGAGTAATTTGACATATGAGAGATTGCCTCTTGGCAAAGGACGTCAGATAGCCGAAGATCAGTAAGACAGAGAGAGAATTCAGCGGACAATCCTGGCTAATAATCTTGGGCGAATAACACAGTGTTAAGGCAAATATGCGTTTTTTTTTATAAACGTCTAACTTCAGACAATCGTTCGTATCCACATCAAACAGTTATTTTTAAAAAGCGGCAACAGTAAAGCTGAATTAACCCGCCCAATGTCAAGGTACATCCGCCTAACACTTGCCACGCCTATGTCCATCGCTAACACCTGACGTTACGAATCAATACCGCTTACTCCTCGCTATTACTGGTTCGTCAGTTAGTCCCAATATTTTTAAATGCTGATACTAAATAAACGGCACTTTTTCACCTATGAAGTCATATTTGAAAGCAAGCTTGAGGTCGAGTATTTTGGTCTTTCCTATTATTCGATATTGTCGAGTTCAGTACATGCGAAAGTAGCAAATCAGAGTGATTCTTGGACAGCACCACTTGACGCTCGTTAAGCGCTTTGAAGAACCAACTCTGAAAGACTTTCTTCCTTACGGCTTGTCGGTCAGAGTTCAGTGATTTTTCAATCCGTTATTAATTTTTGAACGTTATTATTTTATTATTATTACTTTATTATTAATTTTATACAAATGTTCTTTGTGACACCGCATCGCATCTGTGACAAATAGTTTTGAATTTGAATTTTGATGTACGAAATCTAAAAGCAAAGGATTATATATGTACCTTTTATATAAGGTATGGCCTCTCTGGTAATATTGCGCTTCAAATAAAGTAGGTAGTCGTCTAATCATAACACAAGAAGGAGGCCTACGTTGCCTGCGGCTGTGCAGACTCCGATAATTGGCAGATAGGGTCTCCAGTCGACTGGAAACTAGAGGGCCTGCACCCTTCGAAGCCGCCGACTAAATTTTCAAGTGCGAGGCAAGCTTAGTAGCTATACATGAATAGGATTTTTAATGATTCTACCATATTCAGAAAGCAGATAAAACTCGATAGAAATTATTTACTTAAACAAATTTACTAGCAATGCAAGGATAATGGTAAAATCATTTTTATGATTGGTCTAGTAGCAATCGAAATTTCCCATAGTTAAGAAATATTTTCCCGCGGTAAACATTATAATTTCGTGTATAAAAATATATTCAGGAATAATGTAGTGTTGTAATGTAGTATTGTAAAAGGATTCATGAAATCAGTTCAGTAGTTTTTGAGTTTATCTATTACGTATGTACAACATTTCTTCTTTATAATATTAGTATAGATTCACTATATCAATTTTATTATTATTACTGTATATGTCTTTATAAGACACGGTCCTTTATAAGGCGTACGCGGGGATACAGATCCAACGCGTAGAGGCCATTTAAGCAAAATTTAATGAAAGTGTGCGTGGAGTGTACCAACTGGGTCTAATCTCTATCTGCATCATGAAAAATGCAGCCAAAGACTACACCCAGTTAGATGCACAGAAACTATTGTCATATGTGGTCAAAAAGTTTGTGGACTATTGCATTTCGATTTTGGTGGTAATGAGACCTGGACTATGGAAGAGACTCCGGTCACCTGCCTTCTCAAAGCCTCCTAATTGATTTGAAATATGGCAGGTGGTGACTCAGATACTCACCGGGCACGGCTGTTTCGGTGAGTATCTGTGTCGAATAGGACGGGAGGGATCGACACATTGCCACCATTGCGCATCCGACTCGACTCGCCCAGCACACGCTGGCGGAGTGCCCCGCGGGGCTTCGAGCGCCGATCTGGTCGCAAGATCGGGCGAGATCTGTCTCGCCGGCATTGATTGCGGCAATAACTGGCGGACGAGGAGGTTGGGGGCTGTGCCTCCTTCTGTGAAGCAGTGATGCTCCAGAAGGAGCCGAGCGGGGTCGGAGATGGCCGATCCCGCTCGAAGAAGGCGGCGCCGGACTCGGTAGCACAAAGGCGGCGCCGCCGCGGGTCGCCGGCGGGCGCGAGAAGTCGCGACCGCTACGGCGACCCGGGATGGACCACGCCCCTTCCGTGGCGGGGGGCCTCGTCGGTGGAGAAACCGGGGGAGGTAGTGTAGCCTCCCTGAGGAGGGCTCCCTCTAGGAAGGGGAGCGGAAAGGCCGGGGTTCCCGGAAGTGGCTTGATGTTCCCTGGGGGCTCCCTAATGCCTGAGGAAGGCCATCCCTGAGGTTTTTAGTGGTAGGCCTCCTTTCTGGGGAGGAGAGCCCCACATATACCGCCGGCTCGCCACAGCCGGGGTATGCAATTTAATGCATTTTCCTCAGGGGAACAAAAAAAAAAAAAAGGTGGTGGTGGTGACTCGCCGCTCACTAAATGGGCCTCCCAAAAAAGCTGACCAATATTGGTGCGAAGAGAGCAACATTGGTGTGAACGGCTAAGGGTGTAGAGAGGTGTGTCTGCGACAGCGATCGAGACGCCGCCGCCGTCGGCGTTATGACATTATTACACTTCCACCCTTCGAGCATCTGCTCTTGCGACTCCACTCTGTCCGGCTGGTTAAGGCAAGACAGAGGCGGGAGGCATACGCCCCCCCTAGGTGACGCAACTAACCGACAGCTCGCCACAAGCTGCCCTAAGGTAGACTGACTGCACTGATGGGGCATTTATGGCATGTATTGAGTATGACGGCTTTTTGAATCAAGGTAAGTAAAGTGGCTACATTTATTGTATCTAGGCTTTATTTAAGTGACTTTGGTATAACTCCGGTTGAAGACAGAACTATGGGAACTATGTGAACAGCTTGAACCTTCCACTGTGTTTTTATTTCGATGGCTAAATCCTGATACTTAATTTTTCAGTTATGGTAGACTGCAGGTTGTGCGTGTTGGGGATGGCAATATCAATGAGGTAATTATTATTACAATATTTTTTTAGGGGAGTTTTGAACAGTCAGCGGCAGTCGGGGGCCTTTAGGGTCTAGGCTCAGGCTGAGTTCAATTGGTAGATCACTCCGGTCTAATCGCCTCCGTCGGTTTGGAGTGCGACATAATCACTGTGGCATTTGGTCGCCGTGGTATCCATGGCGATCCTCAGCCTTTCCTCTACAGAGGTAAAAACAAAATAAGCGACATAATAATAATATACAAAAAGCAGTACACAGCACGTATTGTCCGGAAATTCGCTCTGTGCAGTTAACCATCGGTGGCTCGGGCGCTATCCCTCTGCTAGGCTTAAGTTTTTTTATAGTATTTACGACTATGTTTATTTTTAAATATGTTGTAAAACTCATAATTTTTGGATTTTTAATTGAATAAATGAAATAATTATTATATAGATCAGTGATTCCCAAATTGGTCTATATCAACCCCTAGGGGTCTTTGATAACCTGAAAAGGGTCTACATCAGCGAAAAATCAATTTGGGGGTCCATAAAGTGAAAACGGGGGTTTACGATAATGAATCGCAACATACACTGATAGTACATATTAACTTACATTATATCTATCTCCTAGTTCAAAGATTTAAACATTATAAAAGAACCTGTGAAGTAAAAAATATATTATATCTTAATATATATATTTCTTGTGTGCGTGTGTATGTGACTGAACTCCTCCTAAACGACTGGACCAATTTTGATGAAATTTTTTGTGTGTATTCCAGGGGGCTTGAGGATGGTTTAGATTCACAATACGGTCATATAGATATTGTTTTTTCAGCTAAATTATTTATTTAAAAACATTTGAGACAACGTGAGACAACGTGACATTTGAGACATTTGACATTTGAGACATTTGACAGGACAACGTCTGTTGGGCCAGCTAGTATGTTTTATAAATTGTGTAAGTTCTAGGATGTAGGCATTCAATATTAGATAAGTAGGAGGTTTACCTAAAACGAATTACAAAGGGTGTACGACACAAAAAAGTTTGGGAACCTCTGATATAGACCGACGGAGGAATAAGTTTGAACTCAATCAACAACAGATAAAAAGCTGAATAATATTGCACTCATGCAATCCATTACTCCCGGACTTGCGAATATTATCATTATGTATACATAATTTTAATCACTTGTTAAGTACTATGTATTAATCCGAGTGTGTCCATTCATCAACTGAAATGGTGATTAATTACTTCTTATCAATTGCTCCCTTCATGTGTATAATATTTGTAACTAGGTACGACATGATGGTTTATGGGGATCTTGTTATACCATTTATGTAGCTATTCATTATTATGTGTTTTTATGCTTCTTTATTTTAAATCATCAACAGTATTTTATACTGTGGTAATTCAACGTAATACACCGATCACGTTGAACTTGAAAAAACATTTCGAGAGATCATAAATCGTAATCGAATTGGATGATCTTATTAAAATCTGAAATAAGTACATCAGACTTGTGAAACTAAGAACGATTAAACTAAAAAAAATTGCACAGATAGGCGGATGATGAAGATTTAAAATATTAAATGACTGAAAAAAATACTTACAAAATTACCCTTTTTTTTTATTTTTTGTTCCCCTGAGGAAAATGCATTAAATTGCATACCCCGGCTGTGGCGAGCCGGCGGTTATGTGGGGCTCTCCTCCCCAGAAGGGGGAGGCCTACCCACTAAAAACCTCAGGGATGGCCTTCCTCAGGCATGTAGGGAGCCCCCGGGAACATCAAGCTCCTTCCGGGAACCCCCAGCCTCCGCTCCCCCGTCGACACAGGGGAGCCCTCCTCGGGGGAGGCTTACTACCTCCCCCGGTCTCCTCCACCGACGACGCCCCCCGGCCACGGAAGGGGCGTGGTCCATCCCGGGTCGCCGTAGCGGTCGCGACTTCCTCGCGCCCGCCGGCGACCCGCGGCGGCGCCGCAGCTGTGCTACAAAATTACCCTACAGATGGAATAAGAGAAAGAATATATTAATGTGATGATTTTTGATAAAAAATAATTGTGAGATTTTATGGTATTTGTTATAATTTTAAGCCCCATTTATTACTTACCCAGAACAACGAGTTCTACAACGCGAAAATGGGCCACAGAAATTTAAATATGTACCAAAAGATTTAATCAGTTAGGGAACTACTGAGAAAATCGACTGTCACAGGCAAAACCTTTCAAAGTGTTTTTATAAGGCTTTCGTTATAACATTTTACAAAAATATTATCACAACAGCATGAAGTTGTTTCCGAAGTGAACTCAAACTTTTTTGATGTAGGTATGTCAATACCTCCAAAAGTACTATGTAACTGTAATTAACTTAATAAATTATTGTGTATCCGCCTCGTAATTCAATGAGTAATAACTCATTTTCTACTCTAAATATTTTATTGCGATTTGACATGCGGTTGATTGTACTTAAACTTTGTCCATTGAAGGCTTTGATCGAACTTAATTAGTTGACTGCGTTCTATTTGTCACGTATGTAGAACTTTGCTCTGAGAAAGTTATGTGACAAGACACTAATCAAGTCCTTTGATATTAAGTGCTGAGGGAAGTTAATCTTCACACCATTCAAATAATTATTATATAGCAAATGCCTGTTTCTTTAATTATTTTGATTTACTATGCCGCTGCAAGTACCTCGAAAAAAAACAGTCAATAATATCGTGCTAAAGATTAATAATATTTAGCACAATAGAAATATAATAGTTTTAGTGATTTGACGTATTAAGACATGTTAATTGAAGTCAGAAACAGGTTTAAATCATAATTTTATTTAAAAATGACAATTGTGCGCGGTTGGTATACCTTCGCACATTTGGGTTGCAGTTACGATTAGAAAAGCGTGTAAAAAAAGATACTGCAGCATGAAAATAACTCAGAGACAGCTTTAACAGACAATAAGTACTTACGTTTATCCAATTTTCAAGTTTTAACGGCGTGCCGTCCGGTCTATATTTTAAGATACGTTTTTAACATTCCAGTTTTCTTCCCTTTTGGTTGACCATGAAGTTCCACGATTGTTTTAGCGTTTTTTTTTGGTGTTCACACAAAACCAACGAATAGTTTTCACTATAAAACCACAGATTTTTTAACTTTAAAACGGTAGCGTGGTGCAGCGATCAACGACGTCCTTACAACCTTACAACACTTCTTCTTTCGCCACAGGCGGCGACACAGAGCCGCGGATGCAGGTTTGTGATTGGACGAAACGTATGAGGGACAGGTTTGGCGCTCTGCCTATTGGCTGCTTTAAATTGTTCAAAGAATATCGTCACGTGCAGTACCAAATTAATGAATAGAAGCGCGAAACCGTCTTATGATTTGAATATAATTGGCTACTAACGTTCACAACAATAAATAATTATCAATAATTCAAAAACCTATAAAAATAGCTCATTTTTCCAGCGAATTTAAACATCCTAGAAATGAATTTTACACAACCATTTAAAGCAACACCTAGGGACAGATCTAAAGCTTCATTTATTATTTCAGTTTATTCATGCAAGAATAAACACGCAACTACGAAACGATGATTTTGTATCCTATTTGTAGGTATTTTCTGTCTGAACCGTCACAATGTTACAACAATAGATGTTTTAAATGCATATTTTTCACACTGTCTCTATGTTTCCCCTTAATAATCAAAAAGTTAAAAGTAAATAGCAAACAATTTGGTGTGAAACAATTGTTTCACACCAACAATAATAACGAGATCAATAAAAAATATGTTATAATTATTTGGATACAACTTCCTGTTCATCGATTCATGCTCTCTACATCTGGGATTTGCGAAATCAAATAACTAATCGCCGTGAAAATATAGATTTCCTGTCAAACGTCGTACGCAAGAACAACTTCAGCAAATAAATAAGCAACTAAAGTAAAATAATCGGAAACTGAAAAGCGGAGAAGCTGGCACTGAAAGAAATAATGTTACCAACCAAGAAGCAAATAACTCTCGAACATTATTTTTTGAATTTAAAGATATTTATCTTGTTCCAAAATAGCTTACTTAAAGCGATATACACTTCATTGTCGTTAGAAGAATTCCATATTCTTGGTAACCAAGATAGAATATCTCAAATCAAATAAAAATATTATTTCATTTAAATTCCACATCTTGATTCAAAATAGAGCTGTCTCTTCAATTTAGTTTGATACTTTCTTAGCTGCGAGCACTTAAGTCAAGATATAATTCTTCTAACAAAGAATTAGCTTATTTCAGTCAACAATTCGTTTAAATATTTAACGAAAAATTCAGATATTTTGAAATAAATAATATATTATTTAACGGAAAATAGAAATACTTTGAACTAATTATAAGTTGAATATTAAATAAAGAATTTTTTATTTTTAATCGAAACATAATATTATCCGAAACGAAATAGAATATGGCTTCGAATAAGAATGAAATAATTATTCTATGAAGAATTTATATAGATCATCATCACAGTTCATATATATATATATATATATATACTTATATAGTACCTACGTCCCCACCGACGTGTGATGAGACGACGGTGTACGAGCCTGCCCTAAGATATTTTTTTTACGAGGGGAAATGCGTGAGATCGCAGTGTACCCTACCACTGCTGGCTAGACGGTGGGCGTGTGTGGGGCTCTCCCTGCAAGAACTGCAAGAAGCCTACCCACTAAAACCCCCCGGTGCTCCCCTGGCCCTTTTGGGTGTGTGTAGTAGGGTCCACATTGCGATAAGTATTAGATACATATATTAGGGCGATTAGGCCTTAGGGACGGGCCACACTGAAAAGACGTAAGACGTGGACGCGTCGGTGCAGCAACACAATAATGGACCATATAGTACGCACAATAGCGTCGGTTTTGATGTTAAGGAGAATTGCGCCCGCGTCCCTATAGGCGATGTCGCGTGGAGGCGCGTACACAACAACAAAACCGATGCTATACTGCGTACTAGGTATACCCTACTGGACCAGTGCCAGAAGGTCCAGTGCCCACCCCAGGATGTTGGGCTAACGACTGCATAAAGCGTAGACTGCTTCGTCGCATTGACCATGATAATATATCAGGATACCCTAGATATGATGGATGCTCCCTTACGAATTCGTAGATATACTAGCATCAGCCCGTGACTTCGTCCGCGTGTATAGATTGCGGATTGGATCTATAGAGGGATAAGGATATAGCTTTTGCCCGCGGCCACGTCCGCGGGGAAGTTGGTCTATCGCGCGAAGTCTTTATCGCGCATCCCGGTGAGAGTCTCCGTTTTTCCGAGATAAAGAATTGCCTAAGACCTTGCTCGAGAATCACTCTTTCTATTGTTGAAAAGCGCATGAAAATTCTTACAGTAGTTTTTGAGCGAAGTTTTTATCACGCATCCCGCGGAATCTATTGATTTTTCCGGTATAAAAAGTAGCCTAAAACCTTTCTCAAGAATCACTTTATTTAATAGCGAAAACCGTATCAAAATCCGTGTGGTAGTTATTGAGCTTCCTTCTTCAGTAACGAAGAACTTACATACAAATCCCCGTTTCAGCCCCTTAAGGGTTGAATTTCCAAAAAAAAAATTAACACGTCCTTACAATTTACCACCAGAGATACTTCTGAGAAGTTTTGAATAAAATCGTCTAACTAATCTAGTTTCGTCACACAAACATTGGAGACACTTTTCACCCCTTTAAGGGGTGAGTTTTGAAAAATCCTTTCTTAGTGCACCCCTAGACCTAATAAGGAACCTATTTGCCAAATTTGGAGTCTCTAGGCCTAGCGGTTTGGGCTGTGCGTTGATATGACAGTCATTCAGTCAGTTTCTTCTTTTATTATATTTAGACTTTGGAACTGGCGGCTTGTAAATCTAAGACATCCGTCAACTTACATGATAAACGCTAAACTATATTAATTGATCGGAAGGTAAAGGTTATCGTATTTTTTCGTTCGTTTGTGTGTACGATGAATTTATGTTGAAGGAATCATAAGGCCCGTATTAATAAAGTTAAGTCTGAGTTAATCCACGCTTTTTTCTCTTTCTAACATATAATTTTAATGGAAAGATGAAACGAGACAACAACATAGAGTATCTAATCCGGGGTTATTTTTTTATTAATACGGGCCTTAATGTATTAAAATTCGTGTCATCAATAATTCAATATTTAAATAAAAAAAGTAAAAAAAATTGACTTGACTTGACTTTCCCTCTGCACAAATAAGAGCTTGTTTTTAAAAAAGTTTTTTTTTCTTTTAATTTATTTTCCGACTAAAAAACTAAGCTTAGCAAGCCCTTTCATTTTATACCCATATTATAGGGGTGCATTAAAAATAATTGGTCCGCCATCTTGGAAAGTCCGCCATATTGGATTAAGAGTGACGTCACATTATTTTTCGAGGTGTTCTTTGCAAGCCCTTTTATTTGATACCCATATTGTAGGGCTGCATAAAAAATAATTGATCCGCCATCTTGGTAATGCCGCCATGTTGGATTTAGAATGACGTCACACACATAACCATGCATTGTCATCCGACTTACACGTGCATGCAAAATTTCAGCTCAATCGGAGATCGGGAAGTGGATCAAATTTAACTTGCAAGATTTGATTACAGACAGACAGACGACAGACAGAGACAGACAGACAGACAGACCAGACAGACAGACAGACAGACAACGGGACAGGTGAAGCTAAATAAAAGCTTGTAAAAAGAAACAAACATCAACAGATATCGCCTGTATACGCATTAATTCCCTTTGCCTTTCCAATGTTGGAGAATTAACGTTATAACAAAAAACAAAAATAACAAAATATATATATCTTGAGACAAGCATGAAATCCATCGCTAATTCTTGATTTTGAAACAGAGACTGTTTTGGACAACAATATTAATCAAAAACATTCTTGTGCCAAATAAGAAATGACTCATGATTTTTCTAACAAGATTTAGCAATCTTGATCGAACTTATAATAAATACTTAAAGTTTTTGGTCTTTATAAGTGTTGCCAACACTAATTATTATAATTATTTAGTAGTAAATACCAATACTTTAAGGATATCGCAATAGGTACTTAGAATCAAGTTGCAAATCCTTACAATATTTTGTTGTTTCTTTCACCTAGGTAAATGTTTATGTTTTACGTATAGACATTAACTGTAATAGATAGCGTAATTCTAAAACTGATATTGAAAGAAATACTTTGGGTAATTGATTCGCACAGAAGAAAAACATTACACTTAAATAAAATTAAATAATGCCGAAGATGGCAAGGCAAACCATAATCTATATATATTGCTTGACCCTGCCAGAATAGTTTTCTTCATAATTTCTTAATGGGTGATCATTAAAATCTGCTTATAGCTAAACCAATCTTGAATTATAAATGATGTAACATACATGACATTGTTTTATTTATACATATATACATAAAAAACGAAGTCGATTTCAGTGATCAGGCCTTAGTAAACCACACTGGCCCAGTGCGGGGATTGGTTTACTATACACCTTTGAATTTATTCGCAGGTGTAAGCAGGTTGCATCACAATGTTTTCCTTCACCGTATGAGCTTCAGAAAAAAATACATATGAAATTCGAAAAACACATTGGTACATGGCAGGATCGCCCCCGATCCCTTCGAATCTTCCGGTGACCAGTGCCGAGACCTTAGCACCACCGACGCTATAATATTAATAAAATACAAGCTTGCATACTTTGTATACTAATCACAAAAAATCTGAAAGCGGTTAGTGTGAGTCTGTAATATTCGAACCCGAATAAGTGAATCCTCAGTTTCCAAATTAAATTTTTCTGTACATACTGGCTACCCACCCCAGCTGATATTACTGATGCTAAATATTGGCCCAATTCTGGCATGATTCTAAACTTAAAAAAAATTTGACAGCAGTCTGTCCTTGTCATGTTCAGTAGAGAATGAAAGAGAGACACAAATCTTAAATTTAGTTTTAAGTTTAGAGAATTATGCCAGAATCGGGCCCACTACTATACTGATACTAAATATACAATTATCGTGATCTATCTCGTAGGGTTCAATCAGCGTTTGCAATGTAAGCGCAAAAACATGTATTTACAACATCACATTAAAAACCTTTCAAATTATCAGCGTTTCTCTTCTATATTATGCATGTACTTGACAGCCTGTAGACGGAATCACTGTTTTATTTTATTCTTATGAACATATAATATATAGTCATATGAACTTTACCTAAGCGATTAGATAATAATCTTAAATACGTGGAACAATAATAATGTGCTACTTGTTATTTAATAAATACCTATTAAGCATTTTTGAAATTTAGACGAATGCAATTTGGGCATCGAGAGCACACAAGACTGATCCTATCGATATCTTATGTCACTACATAAGGTTCATTTTTCTACAATCCGTGAGACGAAATGTAGTCGATATACGAAACTGATAGCTTTTATCAAATAGGCCTCTACTCATTGTCTCGGTTGTCGAACTGTAAATCAATGTATAGTGAAATGTAAAATACGATCAATCAAGCTCAATGTTCAGTCCTAATATTCAATTGGTTATGCTCATTTTAGAACGTTCATAAATTTAATTATTTAAATACATATAAATAAAAATAAATACAATTATTTAGTTGTCTATATAATCTTTACTTAATAATACATAATATACAAATAAAACACATATTTTAGAATATCGTATGCGATTTTTTCTTTATTAAATTGCATAGTTTCTAACTCGTTTTAGTACTTTTTCGCGTTTGATTAGCGGCAACACTGACTGAACGACGGTTGCTTGTGATTTGCTGTGGGTGCTTTGCTTGTTTGTTGTTTGAAGTCCATTAGTTCGTATCGTACGTCCAGTCGAATCCAATGGAGATGGAGAATCAAAGCAAGTTAATGAACATTCTTAATAGCTGGGGTGTGAGTGAAGACATCAAAGAAGTTTTAAAAGTAAGTGCCCTCTAAAATACCTAATTGTGATTGCCGGACAGCATAACGTCGGCTAAAAGAGTTGAACGCTAACTCCATTTTTATTGATATGGGTATCGTTAGAGAGAGAAAATAATAATATTTCGTTTCGTAAACTTGCTAAATACATCTAACTTAAAAAAACATTCAAAATCCTGTGCAATAATCTGATAATTTTAACATTAACATCTAAACTCGCACATGAAGCTCGCATGTACCTACTAGTAAAAACGGACTCCGCCATTTTATGCATGTGCGTGCGTCTGCGTCGAAGCCGGTGCAAAGTGTTTGCGATTTTAAATTTAGGTAGGTAATAGTTGAAACTTCCTTCTGTGTTGATTTTCTCACATGGTGAGTACATAGTAGGTAACAATATTTTATCATAGGTTACTCTGAAACTATGAATAGTTAGGTATTTAGAAATTTCCAGTAGTATTGTGCTTATTTCTAGACGAAGTTACTATTTTATTGCGCTTGGAGATAATTATCAAATAGTTTTATAGAGACAGCACGTTTTATTTCTCTTTTGTGTCCTGAAAATTTGTTAGAATGGATTTGGCAGTTCAACTCATTTAGCCGACGATATTCTTTCTGTATTTTTTTTTAGGTAAATAAGTGGGTAAAAAGTTTTTTTGTGTTGCTGTTCATTACAGCATGTGACCCGTGAACTTGCAAAAGCGGATCTTGTGTGGAATAGGCACTTTTAAAAGATAACCTCTAAAGCCGCTCAAGCTGTTTGTTTGCAGTCGCAGCTGAAAATGCAGCCTGCGTCCCATCGAATTTTTATTTTATCTAAATTTAATGTCACAAAATTGGGCATGTTTATAATTATGCTACTTACTTTTAAGATTTGGCTATCAGTCCAGTGATGTTTAGATTTTGTTCAAAAATACATATGAAAACTGTGACTACAGAGTGGACTCAAAGACCCTAATTCAAAATTTGTAATGACTAAATTCAATTTTAAATTTGTTGATTAGCTATGCGAAAATTCGTTAGCTATTGGTTATTGAAGTGCACTCTGTATTTATTTACTCGTGAATTGTTTTAGATAAGTTATACTCGCACTTGAAAATAATTCTTTTTTTTATATACTTACCAATAAACAGGTATAATATAATAATTATACTATATTTTATACTAAAAGCTTTAAATTTACTCTAAGCTAAAAATAATGCAAATTTTTAGAATTAATCTGCGATTGTTTGGATTTAGGAACAAATTTCTAACCCTTTCGCTTTCTTTTTTAGGAGGACTTAATCCTGTGTGTCTGAATACACAATATATTGTGCCTGAATGTATTAGTCCTACTATTTTATTAAAATAATTTATATCTTCCATCAATATTTTTTATTCTTTCTTCATGAGCAGAATATTTTAAATCTAGAATGTAATTATTTTATATTGAGATGGCTTAGTTATTAGGCGAAAGAGTAAACAGCATTAAAATCAAGAAAATTTATTTCTCTCGAAAAATACTAAGACGATGGAAAAAAGAGAGGATACATCAAATTTTGCAATATTAATATGTACCTACCTATTATAAATATAAATCAATATTTATATTGTAAATTTTAATGTTTCTCTCTTTTTTCCATCGCCTTTCTTTTTTTCGAGAGAAATAAATTTTCATGTTTTTAATGCTGTAAACTCTTCGCCTAATAACTAAGCCGTCTCAATATAAAATAAATGCGTTCTTGATTTAAAATATTCAGCTCATGAAGAAAGAATCAAAAATATTGATAGAAGATATAAATTATTTTAATGAAAAAAGTTTCGCTCTTGGGTTAAAATATTAGGTTTTTAAAAAAAATTGACAATATTGAATAAAGAAATAAATTTCTTTATTCAATATTGTCAAATTCTTTTTTAAAAAGCCAATATTTTAATCCAAGAGCGAAACTTTTTTCATTAAAATAATTTCGCTCTTGGGTTAAAATATATGGGTTTTAAAAAAAGAATTTGATAATATTGAATAAAGAAATTTATTTTTTTATTCAATATTGTCAAATTCTTTTTTTAAAAAGCAAATATTATAACCCAAGAGCGAAACTTTTTTGATTAAAATAATTTCGCTCTTGGGTTAAAATATTTAGGTTTAAAAAAAAGAATTTGATAATATTGAAAAAAAGAAATAAAATGTCAAATTCTTTTTTTTAAAAAGCAAATATTATAACCCAAGAGCGAAACTGTTTTAATTAAAATAATTTATATCTTCCATCAATATTTTTAATTCTTTCTTCATGAGCTAAATATTTTAAACCAAGAATGAAATTATTTTACATTGAGATGGCTTAGTTATCAGGCGAAGAGATCATCATCATCATTTTTTCATCAATAGTTTCAAGAAATATTTGATTCTTGTTAGGAAACGTTCTAGTTCTTGAAACAATACTTTGTGAGCATTGATATAAGAAATGAAGTTACTCTTTTCAACAGTTTATGTCAGTATTGATCGAAGACATTAGTTGCTTAGTCTAAAAATTAAACTTCGAGACATTTTAATTCTTATTGTAAGTAATTTCTATTTTCCTTATATGGAAAAGCGAAAACCATTTGGCCCAAGTAAACTTACTTGGTGTAAACAATTATTTTTTTCCGTGGGGGAACGCTACTAAGTTAACAAGAACAAAACGGGTTGACAGTTTGACTAACATAGAATGTAAGCGACTTTGACTAAACAAATAAGTACTCATTTCTATCTATAATATAATAAAAATTAATGCCAATTTTCGTTGTAATTTTATAAATCAAGAACGGGCTCACCTATCGAAACCAAATGCTTAGGCTTTGTTCGGACTATTTAGTAGATGGTTTATGTGAAATTTGCACAAAATCGGTCAAGTAGTTCTACATTTACCACAGTTTTTACAACAAATCAATTCAATATGTTAAGATAATTTTAATATAGGAGGTAATGCAGCCAAATTGAAACTTTTTTCAAGTATTAACAACCCAAGCAATAAACAAACACCTGAATATTCAGTACACTATTAGCTTGGAAATGTTATAGAAGTACCTAAAACGAATACTTGCGAATATACAGCAATATGTTTGTGGCCTTGTCGAAGATTATTTAAAACGCTACGTAAATACACTGCAATTGTGAAGTCGCACTGTACTAAAAAAGTCTAACTTGTATGAGCATATAAACAAAATAGGCAATTACATTGTAATTTGCTCACTCATATTTATACTTACTATATCAATGTATAAGAAGTTTAAAGATACTGTAGATAACAAGCAAACATATTAATTTCCATAGATATAATATAGTGCCCACTTTGAGCACACGTCAGAAATTTACAACCTCGAATTTCAGCAGTCAAATAATGTAGGGCAGTTACATCCAGTTCCCTGCAGCTTCATCTGTGTAGAATCAAAATAGAGCAGCAAATAGCAGTGTGTCAACACATAGGAATAATATCTCCTGCAGTTGATCACGTTAATGGTATAGTAAATAAACAAAAGCTTATTACTGTATGCTTAATCAGTTTTCTTTTATAAAAAAAAATCACCCCCTTAGTACAATCTGTCTAGAAAGCCATGAAAAGAATATTTTGACACCTAAAATTTACTCCACACAAAAGAACATAGTGTTAAGATATAAATTTTTGTAGCTGTGTTTGTGAAAGCAAATCCAGAGTTGTATGAAATCGAATTATTTAATAGTAATCGAATTAGAGAAATTAAAAGGACAAAGCTTTGTGTATGTAATTCTAATACGGCACTTATGCGTAACAGTATTTTTGGTATGGGTCCAACTATATACAATAAGCTGCCAATGGACATAAAAGAACTTGACTTAAATTTGTTTAAGATAAGACTTAAAAAATTCCTAATTGATAAGTGTTATTATACTGTACGTGACTATGTCTTTGATAAAGATTTAGATTTATAATTTCATTAATTGACTAGGTTATATAATTATTATTTTAAAAATAGGACTTCTAATTATGACCCTATATGTAGTTTACGAATTATTGACATTTACATCAAAATTTATTCATATATGCAAATTTGTTAACTTTACCTACTTAATTATATATTACAATTCATAATTTTATTAGTCAATATTAATTGAAACATTGATTATCATTATTTAAAAAATGTAATTGGTATTATTGATTGACTTATTCGTAATGTAATTGAATTTGTTAATTGAATTAAAATTGAATTTTGTATGCCCTACCAGGCCAAACATGTAAGAACAATGTAAAACCCTGACACCTGCATCTATATGTATGTATACTCATGTTTGACAAAATAAATAAATTATGAATTATGAAATTATATGTTAACATAATATTCAAATCAAATTTATTAATATACTTCAAGGAAAATTAAAATTAAAAATACATTATTAATTTTGTTGCTGCACATCTCTTAACTGTTATGTAAAATTAACAGGAACCTAAAAGATTCTCATAGCGTATATTGTCTAATTACATCATTTCGAAATTTACCTCTATCTAATCATCTTGAAGTACAGTCTCATCCTTACACAGGTTTGTTAAACCAAAAAGGATGAGAAATCATCCTTTTTGGTTCTCAATAATTTATTGAAATTCTTGACTTATACTTTACACATATTCGTAATAAGTATACCTTGTCATTGCGTAACGAACTGTCAAGTGGGCGGTCCCTCACATCGCCAATTTTATCAATAACGGCATGATAAAAATGTATTATTCACGTCAAGCGTTTTTTATTGAATTCAGATCTAATAATACTCTGGAGTTATAAATAAAATCGCTTAAATATATCTACAATTAATTTTGCAAATCTCTTTAACGTAATTTCATTTATTATTTCTACTAGAAACTTTTAGTATTCTAATGGCCGTTTTCACCAACCTTGTCTTAGCTTAGGTGACTCCTAAGTGACATGCTGTCACTTTTTATATTAACTGAAAAGAGTGAGACAGCATGTCTTTTAGGAGTCGCCTAAGCTAAGACAAAGTTGGTGAAAACGGCCATGATTTTCCTATTATCGTAAATATTCTTTACATTAAACAATCAAGACAGGTTACAAGCGCAATACAGAAAAAGCAAGGTGAAGAAACCATAATGGTAAGAGTAGCATAGGTGTTTAAGGATTAGGTGGAAAATAGAGATGTTCCACAAGTTCCCAAGGACATACAATTTACTCGACTTTGCTAGCCTGTGTCCCCTGAGGTGTCCCCTGAGGTGAAATACTCGACCGCCTGTCTGAAGTACTTTCCCGGTTTACTCGGATCCGCAAAATTGTTATAAATTTAGCATGTAACCTAGGCAAATATAAGATCTAGGCAATATGGGAATTGCCTAGACCTTATATTTGCCTAGGTTACATTTATATTAAGGAATAGCGATTTACGGTGGGAAATATAACTACTCCAGTTTTCAATATTCAAAAGGGTAACAAACTGCCTTTATTATTTACGCTTCTAATTTCTTACAAAAATAATAACAGTTAGTGTACACAGATTCATTGAATTGTATAATTCATATATAAACTCTAAGAAATGAGATTGCTATAGAATCGCTATATTATTTATAATAATAATAACGACTCCGTATCGTAAGAGAATGCTGCTTTTGTGTTAGACTGATTATACATATCTTGATAACAGTACGTAATGAATAGATGTCTTGGCAGATACAGTTATAAAACTTCAATATAATTAGTATCTTACGTACTATTATTCAAGTAAAGATCCATCGGGTGTTCCAAGTTACACAGAGCTTATGTTCCCATGTTGGTAAAAATTTGAACTATGATGGAAAGGAAATAATTATCTACCTGAATTCTGAGAAAAATTTAAGAATAATAAATAATAAAATAATAATCTTTTCAATTTTTATATTTTCTCGGTATTTATCATTTCCCATTCAATCGTTTTCATTTGAAATTAAATTAGACAAACGCAAAAAGATTCAGGTGACTTTGAAATTGCCGTTGACTCTATATCCGTTCGTCTTTGCTCAATTTCCGCTCGCCACTCCTGCATCACGACGTCATGATTCGGAAATCGTTTCTATTTCCTTTTAAGTCGTGCATATACTATTTAGTCTTGTTAATGTAACGTCTTTGTCTTTGATATAACGCGGCACTTAAACAGCTATGAAAAAAAATGACGAATAAGTGCGACACGAATGAAATTTCCATCTCCAAAGAATTAAGATCAAAGAATTTAGGGTGAGTCTATTATTGTCGTGCCCGCTAAAGGCTTTCTCCTGCACAAATATTTGAGTGTGAGAAAGCTGTATTCTCAATTAATACCACAGAATTTGACTCATGTTCAAGAAATAGACCGCATCACATGCTACGCTATGTGTCTCAGACACAACGGGCTTCAAATTTGGTGTGACATATAGTAACAGGTGACCAAATATAGATATGGATTGTGAATAATTATTTCCCACATCGAAATTTGTACTTTATATACCCGTAACAATAGCTTCTCAATCGTTTGAAAATAATAAAACATAATCGGTATTCATATTTAACAATTGCAATATACAACCGTTTTCGTCCAAAGTGTTTTATCTAGCAAATCCAGTTCTACTAACACTCCCTCACTGTCCGTGCTAAAAGGCTGTCTCACTAATTCGACCATTAGCATTGAATGGGCGACACTAGCCGACACGCTGACGGCGGACAACTCGCCAACATCGACAGCTCGCCGACAACTGGGCGAGCTTAACTAACGTCTACTTGTAATGGAGAATATAAGAAAACTCTGATAGTATATGAACTTACTATTGGGACTTGCCAAAGACATCAGAATATGATTGCGGAGCTCAGAATTTTTCTTTACAAATTATACAAATTATTTTTTTGATCCTAAATACTAGTTGAGTGCCATTGTGTATAGACTAAGGGTGTTATTTGAAAGGTTCCGCTATAGTATTTTGAAGTCATTACCAAAATACCTCGAAAAGTATACGTTTTTGAGGTCTTAGATAATTACTGAAGCCCCACCTAAGATTTAACTTATATCATGATTTAACTTATATCTATCGTATATCATGAATTGCTCGTGTTATTAGAAGACGTGACAGTCGCGGAATATTCGCTTTTAATCAAATAGCAATTCATATTATATCTTCATTACTTAATGCTACAATTTCAAATATATACTTATATGTCTGCTTAAATATTATATACGGCCATGAAAAGTGAATACAGTGGTATATTCTTGTGTACCTAATAAGCGTTCCATTGTTGTGGCATTTATGCACAATTTTGATTGTCAAACCAAATTTTTTTCGATAATTCTCTAGCATTTAACTTGAACTTTCTTATAAACATAAATAATAAATAGTGCTAGAAACCACAACGAAAATATCGATTGAAGGTAATGTGCATGGAAACTCCTAATGAGGTGGCACATTGTGAATACATAGAGAGGGTAAATAATCTACATCAGCACCTGTTGATGTTCAGTCCATTTAGTCGTTCTAAGGCTACCTCAGATGCAGTTGTGCCACCACTGAGGATTGCCACCACCAATTAGGGATTTATAGAAAAGTAAAATTCCGTTGAAAATTAAATACATTACAAATTTGAAATTGCGAGTTCTTCTATATAGTTGTTAAATCATTCAGATTTAGCATCTTTGTCTTTTTGTCCGTAAATGAAAACGTTCGCGTTAATCGACAACATTTTTATATATTTTCCATTGCACACGCTTTTTTATTTTTCTTTATAACGTATAGAAGAGCTCTGCTTAACCATATCGGGATGTCTAACGACGAATGTCTGAGATAACTGTTTGCGATATCAATTTACTTTCGATTTCGCAAATAATTGTATAAATTTTACTATTTTCACAGTGTTTGTACTTATTCCATAGTTTCTAAATAATAGCAATATTCACAAGCAATAAACAAAAATATTAATAATGACCCGCGCCCACTTCGTTGGCATAATATTAATAATCCCGAAGCGAGCACGAAAGCGAACTGAATTAAACCCGAAGCCATCGCGCGCCGTCCGCTGATGATGATGATGATGATGATGATGATGATGACACTCAACAATAATGTGGCTTTCTATTGGTGAAAGAATTTTTAAAATCGATGATGATGATGATGATGATGATGATGATGATGACACTCCGCAATAATGTGGCTTTCTATTGGTGAAAGAATTTTTAAAATCGGTTCAGTAGATCCCGAGATTACCCCTTACAATTTACAAACACACAAACTTTACTTCTTTATAATATTAGTATAGATTTGCCTGCTATAGAATAATGCCACCCGCATTTATCAAAATGGTATTATGTAAGTTACCTTAATTGTTATGTGGAGTATAATTAAATATTTCTGTAAGATTATTTGAAAAAAAATATCGCAGTATAATATTACAAGAATCAACTAGATTATTATATTGTATAAAATCAAAATAATTTACACGGTACAAAAAAAGCATAAGAATTTTATGTACCTACATATAATACATCGCTTTCTGACAAGCGGGTAATCTGTATTCCAAGCGCGTATGCCAGATGTCCGGGAAATCCGAGATTGTCCTGGAATCTTGCTTCTTATTCCATGTCCAGTAATTAGACCTTATTGTCACAGATACCGAAAATTTACTAATTTTGCAATAAAATAAAGTAACAACGAATGACCTGGCTGGCCTGTCAATGTCTTAAAATCGATAAGTGCTCAATTTTATTTGATACTAGCTGACCCGGCGAACTTCGTACCGCCTTAGCGTAGCTTTGATGCACTACTTTATTTTGTATAGTAGACCTAATGCTCTTTTAATATAGTCTATGGCTGTGAATGACCTTGACATTCGTTTAAAAAAAAATTGACATTCGTAACGCGCGTTTTTTAAAATATGCAAAATTAAATGTATACTTTTCAATATTTCTGAGAGATTTTCTTAATATTTTTTTCCGTAAGAACCATCCTTGGACTTCCACAAACATTTAAAAAAAAGAATTATCGAAATCAGTTCAGCCGTTCACACGTGATGCCGTGACAACGCGAAACGGGTTTCATTTTTATATATATAGATTTAACAAGTTTATATTGAGTTTTAAGTCTCATCTTGCAGTACTGGTGTTAACGTAATTCATTACGTACGAACTACATACACATCTATGTAATAGAAGTATGTATTTGAAATGAAATATATATTACAAACACAAAAATCCATTGAAAACAAAAAAATAATAAGATATTTTTCACTATGTTCACTGCCCGACACCGTTGTCCTGAAATTGTCTTGAATTTTATAAATTTCTATCTGGCAACCCTAACTCCAAGTGGTATATGGCAGTTTACAATCATTAAAATCCTAAAACTAATAAAAATATTGTTTTTAAGGTTTTTGTTCAATGGCAAGTATAAAACAGCAATAGACTTCAAACCGGGTCCTCCGAGATGGCGACAGTTTGAAACCGATGTACTAACCAGTCGGCTACGGAGGTCGCCAAATTATGGTTTAACTAATTTATTACATTAAAGTAATTGGTTAAACCATTGGTTGTTTGTGATTATATATTGTATTTAAAAATACAAATTAATGTACAATTCAATAAAAACATATTAAACAAAATGTTCGACCCGGAGGGTGTCGAGCACTCTCACACGCGTCTTCAACACGCACAGAACTCTATTTGTCTGAATCGGTCTTTAAAAAAATATTTTAATCTTACAAATACTTTTTAAAGCAAGATTATTCCTATTGAAAAAACTCTATACTAATGAATGACTGTAGATATTATCTAGATGTAGCCAGTAGTAATACTAAAGTATGTTAATTTTTTTAAAACACAATGTTCTTTCTTTATCGTTTCTTTCCATCGTAATACTAAATATGCTATACTAGCTTTTGCCCGCGACTTCGTTCGCGTGGACTTCAGGTTCATCCCAATGGTTATTGTGGGTTATTCCTAAGAGATAAACATATACCATCACGGACTATTTTGTAGACCTTTTTAAGTTGTACAATACTGTAGTAAATTGTTTTGATCTATCTTGTAGGATTCAGTCAGCGTTTGCAATGTAAGCGCAAAAAATGTGTTTTTTTTTACGAGCTCACATTAGAAACCTCAAAAATTGTAGCCTATGTGTTATTCTGATGTATAAGCTATATTGTGGTAAAGTTTCATTCAAATCCATTCAGTAGTTTTTACGTGAAAGAGTAACAAACATCCATACATCCATACTTACAAACTTTCGCCTTTATAATAGTAGTAGGATTTAGAACAATTTGCATACTACTGATTATTATTACACGGTACTTTCTTTCGCATACACATTATTTGGACTCATCATTATATTGGAGACCCAATCTCATTAAGAATTGACTACCCGTAAAAGCAAATGACCCGTTCATTTATTTACGGATAAAATATAGAAAGGGTTGTAACCGGTATTTTACGCTGACCTAATTGCACTCTTTTTAGCTTGTAATTGAAGTTCAATACGCATTTTCTACTTTGACCAATGTGGAAATTTTTCAAAGAATTTTAGAAGTACATAAATTCTTTATTTTAATCTCAGTGTTTCTGGGATCTTTAAACGCTAAACCGATAACAACCGGGAATAGCTACAAGTATATATACTAAACATTCAAGGACTCTTTAGTACAATAAAGTTGTCAAACAATTGACTGCTCTCGCTCACACACCGCGCTCATCGGCGAGTGCGACGACCCGGGCCACACATCCCACGTCAAACATACCCGGTACCGTCACGTACCGGGTAGATTATCACCCTCCACTACACGGCGATCTTGAGCATCCGAGCCACTAGACGGCGCGCTCAAGTTGCGTCGACTCCTTTGTTTCGACCCTAACGACTCCGGAACGGTGGCCGGTGTCGTTAGCAGGCAAGGCGTCGAATCTTCTGTTTTCCGCCTTCCACAAACAGACTCATTGCAAAGCTGAACATCTACGACATAAGAATAGGTCCGTCCAAAAAAAAAAAAAACAATAGACTGCCATGTCGCATGCAATCTACAGCCTTTTCTATCACTGTGTAGCATTATAACAGCCACGTTATATAACACAAGCTTAGTAACACTCTTAAATGACTCAGTCGGACCCTTCGAAGCTAATCGTAACTTTTTGCTGCAGAGGTTATAATTGATTGTAGAGGTATCTAGCGAGCGACTCAGTATTATTCTTAAAATAAAATTATTTATTTTACAAATTACATTTAGAGACTGACGTTACGTCATTGGTTCACAAGTCTGCGGCAAGTGGCCTTGTAAGAACCTGAAGGCATGAGACCTTGAAGACCTGGAAAGAATCAACAAAATAGCCAGTGTGTCCGATCCCTAGATATGGTGTAATTTATCGCGAACTGACGACGACCAAGCTCAGCCAATGCTCCTAATGACTACCGCGAACTTTCTAATTGTATGAAGAACTTTAACTCAATAATTAATGAGTCATAAGTTATTATTTCTAAATACGTCTGTCATATACGTTACATCTCAAATTATATGAAAATCAATGTATTTGTTAAAATCGAGGGGTAGTAATATTCAATCTATGATTATTTTTATATATAAAATCCTAGTGTTGAAAGCAATATATACCATATTATATAAAGTTGCTATCGTTAGTATAAGAACAAACAATTCTATAAAATTTTATTTGAATCTACTGACATCAATGGGAGCCGAAACAGAATGCTCTGCGCAACAAAGTTCGAGGGAGATGATCATTGATGAATGGAGGTGTTGTATCGATCTGTGCACTGTTGCTAGGCAACGGGGGACGCCGCTTATCGTGAGCATGTAGCTTAATAAGCTCCCGGTTTTACTATTAATAGAAAATTATATACTACACTATCCTGCTAAACTATGAACTACATTACGAAATAATCTGTTTTTATATACTATAACTAAAGAGAATTGAAATAAAAAAGCTTTATAGCAATGTTACTTATTAGTAACAATTTTAAATTGAATTTATGTTTATGGAACTCCCTGCCAGAGAGAATTAGGAGAGCACGAACGCTGGAGTCACTTAAAAACCTTGTCTATTCTTATTTCCTGTCCTCAAATCCTTAGCTTAGTTGCTATTATGCCTATTCTTGTCCTTTCCGTATCACACAAACATTCCCTACTTTTATTTTATTTTTGCACCCTTCCCCTGTTCTGAATATTCTATTAATGTATTTTTTCCCTTGGTTGCCTGGAAGAGATTGCTTTTTAGCAATAAGGCCGCCTAATTGTCGTCTTATATTTGTTGAAAATATTTTTTTTTGTATTTTATGTTTATGTGCAATAAAGTGTTTATTATTTTTATTATAATTGAATAAAAGTTATTCCAACTAATATTATAAATGCGAAAGTAACTCTGTCTCTCTGTCTGTCTGTTACGATTTCCCACTTAAACCTCGCAACCGATTTTGATGAAATTTGGTACAGACAATCTTTAGACCCTGAGACAGAACATAGGATACTTTTAATTTCGAAAAAAAGGGATGAAGGGGTTGAAATAGAGGTTGAAAGTTTGTATGGGATTTCTTAATTTTAAAAGCTATAACCACGAAACTTTATATTTAAGCATTTGATAAGAAATGCTTAAATATAAAGTTTCATTCAAGTATGAAATTTCGACCAGCTAGGGGGTGAAACAAGGGTTGAAAGTTACTATGAAAGTTGGTCAAACATCACGTCATAAGAAACAAAAAATCGTTTGTTCTAGCATTTTGAAATTTTTACCAGTGTGGGGGTGAAATAGGAATTGAATTGGAGATAAAACCATGAATCTTGGTACCTTAGCTATACTATAAGGGACCAGGATTGACAAAAACTAATTTAACGCGGGCGAAGCCGCGGGCGGAAGCTAGTATATAATATAAGTAATAAAGATGGCTATCTTAGTGTCAAATAAATACAGTTTAACAGTTTACGTTTAACATATTTATTTTTATTAACTGGAATTGCCTCCTCGAGATTCTATAGCTTGGCTCATGATGGCTTGGATGATGTTAGGGACTTTTCTTTTATTTCTTCTAGTGTCACTCTGGAGACTAGGTAAGTACTAAACGGGTGCGCAATTTATTGCGGCACACTCCAGTGACAATTTTGGTCAAGCCGCCGTTGTCGATGTAAATTCTTTTAATGTCCTGTGGTGGTCTACGGTATCTGAGTGGCTTATCTGGCTCATTACAGGCGTGCTCGAATGGTTTGACATCAGGACTTCTTGATAGGGCCAAACCAGTATCCTAATATACTGTTGCACGACCACAGCTGTGCGTCGTCAAGTATACATCATCAAAGATCATCATATTCTCTTGGGCATATATTTTCCCTGTCAAATTGACTTTCTTACGGTAGTGAAGGTATGCATACTCATAAAAATACACTTCTTCCAACATATTGGATTCTTTCTGAGAAGCATGTTAGCTATCGCTGACCAGGTCGCACGTGGATTGTTTCTCTTGTATCAAAAGAATAAAGTGAGAATCGAGACTTAACCACGAATAAAATTCTTGACAATTCTTCTACATCGCACTGTATGTCTACGTACTATGAAACTCAATCTCGCCAATCGATGCTCTCTTTCGAATTTAGGTCTATACACGCTGGTTTTCAAGGGATCAGATTTGCTTCAGATAATTCTCCCCTCACTGTGTTTATTAAAAAAAAAACGGAAAATTATGCTTCATTTACATACAAGTAATAATAAAACTATAGTATTTATAGATATAATGTGAATTTCTTTAAAATTGTAAAGGAAATTGGGTTCGGACTATTTATCTGAGACCAGCTTCTATTTGACGACACTGCAAAAATACGCAGGGAGAAAAAGAAATAGAATTGCTTGGTTTTCTTGCTGGTTTTTTCCAGTATAAGGTTTTTCCAGTACAACTTGTGAATCAATGGCGTTGCATTTTTGACGTGAAAAAGTGATTGTAAAAATCCGAAAAATGTATTATTGATCTTGATTTTGACAATAGGAAATACAAAAAATTAACAAAGAACAATGCGAGTCATTAGTTGAGACTAAATTGAGCATGTCGCGCAGCCAACGAAAAAAAAAAAGAACGAAAAACCGCCACTATTAATAATACCTGTCACAGTCATTGTAACTACAGTACAGATGGCGTATTGTGTGTGTGTGTTACGTCAAAATACGAATGAAAAAACTAAAATATGCTGAATTGGGAGTAATTTTAAAAAAATGAGTTTCTTTTGATATAACATACTCGCCTCTTAGTTCTCCACCACTATCACCAAATATATATAGATGAATGGTTACTAATATAGAAATGTAATATGCGTCGTTACAAAGCATTCTGTTTTTCACTTTGCTTTCTACTATTGTCTGGCAAAAAATGGCCATGATAGCTATTAAACCCTTTGTGTTTGTCTTTTTTGTGTTATTAACTAAATTGTTAATTGTGCTATAACGTAGTTAATCATTCGTGTATTAATTGAAAGAATAAAGCTTTCTATGTAAACATAAATAAAGCTAATAGCAAACAACGCTTAACGCCTGTTTGAGAGGCTTTTCTGGGTATTGATGATATAGCATATTCGTTGGGGAAGAGGGCTCGCTAGGGACCTCCCTCTGATTCCCGTTGAAAAATTATCGGGCCTGCATTACCTTGCTTGCGCATTAATCCCGGATTGAAAAGGGCTGGGGAATTTGAATATCTATCCTAAGAATGTGTGCGAAAATTCGATAAGATATTCTTGTTTTTCTATTTAATAACTAACTACTCAACGTATTGAAACAATTTGGAAAAATGTAGATTTTAGATTGAGACAATAGAATTTTGCATTCTTTCTAATGTCGTACAAAAGATGTGCGATGAAAAATTTTAAATTGACAACAATATTGAATCAGCCTACTATATAGTTCATTAAGGCCGATTTGAATGATGTTGAATATCACACCGAGTTTACTGGAAATTGTATTCTAGTAAACTCGGAATTGAATTCTTAACACGTTGACTGCGAAATAGAGCCTAAAATATCCTGTCCGTGTCTCGCCTCTAGATATAATAAGGAATAAAAATTACTTCTCTCTCGTGCGGGAGGCATAACTTTAATAAAATAACTATACAACAAATTAATTAAACCTAACGACGGCCGGCGGCAGATTTAGGTGAATCAACCTATTGTTAATACGTTATACACCGTATATTTGTCGATAAAAAACTATTTTAGTTTCCTACGGACGGTGGGTTTAAATAAGCCCCGTGCCGCCACAATCTCTGATTTAAGACAAGGTTCAAAACACCCCGGAACGCAATAATAGAAAGTATAGATAAACTAATGTCGCTGGGAACGTTTTGAAATGTTAAACGTCGAATAATATAGTAAATATAGAAACGGTTACAGTACAATAGAAAGATAAGAAACGTAAATAACTTCTGAAAAGTTTACTGTTAAAGATAAATTCTTAAATAAGATGTTTAAGTATCAAAAATGTCTGTTACCTCGGCATACAAAAATAGCTGAAGTTTGAAGAGTTCCAATTCTAAAGGCATTTCTTCAACCATTTAGGAGATATCCTCAAGAAAGGCCAGGTCAAGAGTACCCTAAGAGCGTGCATGAAAGATGTAATGAAAGTAATCTCTGCCAATCTCCATGTAAAAGAGCATGAACGTGAAGCATATATGTAGGTATATAAAATGTCTCTTCAGCAGCTAATAATATATATTTATATACTTATGTATATTTATTAATCTATATTATATATAGCTCGATTTAAACTCTCTATTATACATCGAGTAACATACATAAACAACATACATACAACTGCGAGTCACCTAGAATTTGCCAGCGTTGTTTGGAATCCTACTACTTACGCCATCTCAGAGAATTGAGTCCATTCAAAGAGTTTTTCTAGGCAATCTTGCGTTTCCACTCCTGGTAATAGGCATATATAATCATCGTCTTGAATTTTTTAAAAATGATATCCTTACGTAACGACGTTTGATTTCTGATCTCATGTTTCTGCATAATTTTAAATAATAAAATTAATTGCATGCATTTCATAAATAAATTAAAGTTAACTGTCCCTTACATATCCTATCAATACGTAAATTGTTCCATGTTCTTCCCATAGGACAAACCTGGGCTGCATCAACCACTCAGAATTTGTAAGGCATATAACGAGATAAGCACCAAAATTTCAGACATAGATATTTTCCACGACTCGGCCAAAGCATTTAAAAATAAATTAATGGAATATTTTCAACCAGATAGCACAAATCAGTCATGCTTAACTTTATCTTAATTTATTGTAAATTTATTTTATTAATCTAATTTGTTTTTATTATATTTTATTAGTATTGTAATGTTGTTTGTATAAATGTAAGATGATGACACTATGTCGATGAGAGTGTGTGTACCTGTATAGGCGAGCATACCTACTAGAAATACCATGTCAGTGTTTTTGTAAATTGTTTTAATATGCATCGCTGTTGGTATGTCCTTATCAATAAATAAATAAATAAACATAATACATAAAATAAGCTTACGAATGGTGGCCTTATCTTTAACAGAGATTTCATCTAGTCAACCCCCAGTGAAAGTAGCGGAGTGGTGAGGTGACACTTAAGTGTGAATGGTAGTAAAGTATGAGCTACATAATTTTGTACGCGTGTACAAGGTAATGTTATTCTATACCTGTTTTTGTAGAATCGAGATAGAATATATTATTCTTAAAAATCGAGAAGCCTTCTTGAGAAGAACAAGCAAGAAACCATTAAAATAAACTTAATATTTATCTAAGAGTATGCTTTTGCAAATTTACAATCTAACTGATGTTGATGGAATGTTCCTTAGGGCGAAACAGAACCTTTTAAAGCTATTCAGAGACATTTGTTAATATTACCATGTTTTCCCTTTTTACCCCACGCTGCAAACAAATGCTTGACATTAATCGAATTGCAACAGTGTTGCAGACAATGTGAAACGCTCGTGGTGCTATATTATCGGAGACCAGTCCTCCCCGAAGCTCCTCTGGATTTGCCGCACGCAAATCTTTGTCAGTGGTACAAGTTATAAATTTGGAGAGAAAAACACAAGGTCGTTTAATTACTATTTTAGAATATTTTTTAACATTCTAAAAATAATGTAAATTTTAAAGATATGTACATATTATTGAATTGGATGACGATGATTCGTGGATACGTTGCTTGACATAGTTAACTTCCTCACCACCATAAGAATACTGACCGCTCTGGTCACACCATGAACCATTTTCTTAGAGAAACACAACTAACTTGTTTGCTTGCCCAGTTACTGGTCGGGCGCATTGGAGTTAGATACAGTGGCGCCCGCATTTAATTGTGTCTGGTGTAGCTATTCCTTCGACAGTCAGACGGACGCAGGGCTGGCCTATCAGCAAAATTTTACTATCGTGCAACCAACACAAAAACCTCGTCGTATTAATAAATGTACACTCACCCAGCTAGTCTCCAGAAGCGATCCCACACTGCTTTCCCTTTTTATGCACGGACACAATACTTGAAGATATTATCCCGGGATTATTGTGGTGTTGAAATTATAGCAGATTATTAAATATTTTGAGCACACAATGTCTCAGTGCTAGACAGCGGCAAACACGACTATCGCCGAACACACCGATCAGTTGAACGATTTTAAGATAATCTAGATGTTTCTTATGCGCTGCGTTCTTCATCCAGATGGCGCGCGGAGCGACACAAAACACTATGTGCCGTTATTGTTAGGTACTCACAAGCTTAGACAGTGGTCCTAGGTATCTGGATAGTAATCCAGATACCTAGGATAGGCTTTGTATACCAATTAACAGGACGAGTATTTAATTATTTAAAAACTAGCGCAACTAGTGTCCAGTGTTGAGCTTTTTGTTTTTGGGTGTAAAACTAGTGCCATCTATGGTATTTAACAGCATCCCTGAATGGGATTGAAATGTATACAGATGACGTATTTTTTTATATATATATATTAAATATATAGCCGATTTGAACTAAGCCGTTACATTTGAATATAACTCTCACGCGACGCATCAACTATACTATACCCGCTCCGTCCGTCACCGCTTTATTTTACAATATTTAACCGCAGTCTACTACACCTCGCTGATATATAAATCAGTGAACTATGAAAGGGTCGACCCTAAAGTTACGAAAAGCAGTGAGGTGGGAGAGGGACAACTTCAGTCTTAGTGAGTACTAGTGAGCCCTTGTTTTGCCTATATCCGGTAAGCTGGTTTTTATGGATCACTTGCGCACCTACGCGCGCGCGTCTAATATACCTATAAATGAAAATTAAATTCAATAGTGAGCTATTTATACCACCAGTTACTACCCAAAGAGGATTGTCCAATAAGCGAAATCGCTATGCGAACCTGCCATAACTTGGTCGATTAGTTGCATTCAGTGCCCCGGGGGCGCTGAGAGCAATTGATGGTCTCAATCAGTCGCTAATACGGTGCTCCAGCGGCTTTTGTGCCTTAATGTATCATAAGAAAGGAATAATACAACGACGTGCTTTTATTTTAATAATCTGACAACTGCAGGAGCAACAAAAAAACTACGAAGTCAATACTAATGATTGTAAAGCCAAATAGCGACTAAGTGGTAGCGCATTGACGCATAACAACGGCTAATGTTAAGCAATGTTGGACGTAGTCTAAGATGTATGATCAAAAATATGTTTATAGCTCTCCACTGACAACGCACACTGCCTATCTGATGTCAAACAATCATAACCGCCTATACTATTATGATTCCTGTGAGAATCAGAAAATCTGCTACCCCACAAAAAACACAAAGTATGCTGCCAACTTGTGACATAAAATCACAGTACCAAATAACTTTGCTATCATATTTTTCTCTGGAAACAGAACACAACTATGCAAGTTCTTTTACTTTGTCGCAGAAATTAAAATAAATAAATCAACCATAATTGAAACCATAATCTTGTCAAAAAATAAGAGGTAATTTTTATAGATCCTTTTATCGGAGGAGGTGTCAGAAACAGTATTATTATCTTACATTAACATAATGAACTTTGCGCCATAAATTCAAAACAGACTTACAAAAAATATAAAACAACATTCATCTTCCCTGTATAATTAAAATGCAAAGGGCCACTCCATTACACAGCTACACGCCGCCTGAAAGTTTCAGCACATTAATTTAAGTGCTTTATTGATATTAATCTTCACGCTATATCACACGGTAATAAACATATTTACTACACTTATAAACAACTTCTATTAAATTGTATGGTTATGGGAAATAAAGTGCTAAATTCGAATAGTTACAAATTGTTTTGTTTTTGATGAAGAGAGCTATATGAGAATTTAACAACACAAGATAGTGACAAAAATTAAGATTTTGCCGATTCGTATTACGGACGTATAAGACACAAAATCAGCATCGCATGTTATGAGGAATGGATATATTCAAAGGACAGCATAGGGCTTTTGAAATTAATTTTGTTGCTATGATTTTATTATTGCAGTACAATACAACAATAAAATAAATATATGTCACTATTCTAACCAAAAAATTAACTTTTATAACAAAGAAATGATAGCTATGTAGTACGAATTCCACTAGATCTGTCTAAACAGATGCCTAATCAAAGAGATAATCAAAGCGACCTCAAGAAAACCCATTTTTCTGCAATAATAATCTAGGATAGATTTATTTTGGTATTGATATTGGATAATTATGAGCAAATTCAATCGGAAATAATGTGAAAAGTGCAAGACATAGCAGTTCCCAAAAACACACAAAACAAAGTTCTCTTGAAGACTCGAATTGACGTTTTTATTCATCAGATTTTTTGCCAGCGTTTTCAGCCGATACAATTTGAGTCTATCGATTTAAATCAACTAACATAATTCTTCGTATCAGCTGAGTCAGTTAATAAAATGCGTTATCATGGTAAATTCCTCACATTGTAAAATTATTTGAAACTAGGTATCCCGATGTTAAAAATTGCTGAAGTAAAGGAAAATTGTCCGGTTAATGTGTGCCCAAAAATTTTCGAAGTTTATCAAGCTTCCCAATTTTTCAAGCTATTTCGTACTTGGAACAGCGTTAAGTTCTGCGCCAATTCATGAAAACCCTTTTGTTTCCGTGGGAACTCGAACCCTATATCGGCAAATCCCTAAACCGACGAGTAAACCACGAAATATAAGTAAATTGTTATAGAAGTCCCTTAAATCGGTCACGAAAATAGCGAAGTTATGTCTTTAAAAATAAAATGTTTATTTTAAGTTACCTCTGAAGTTATTTAAGGTTCGAGTCTGTAAATCGATTGTGAACTGTAAACGTCACGACTCCTAATCTTGTTTACACTCCATCAGTTTTTCGGTCATACATACTGAATGAAGTAAGTGAAGCTGGGAAACGTTTACAATTTCTTTTATTTAATATCGACTGCCTGAATGTACACTAGGTAGAGCTACACAGTTGTCACTGACCATCGTATTATAAAACTCAAACTCAAAGGGATGACATTATCTAAACTCAATAGCAACATCCCTTTCCAACTGATCTCAAGCAGTGATTTGAGTTTGAGTTTCATTTTCGAATACGAGCCTAGATTCACTGCAAATATTCCGCCTGGATACTGAAGATAGGCAGATCCCATTTAACACTAAATGTTTGACTGAAAAAACTTGTATAAGGAATATTAATATTTTTGTTTTTGTCCGAGACCGAGGTCAGAAGAAGAAGCCCGCCAAAAAACTGCAATTGTGAATGTTTGGTTGTTAGTGAGCTTAGTTCAAGGTTTTAAAGGGATATTTTTTTTTAGGAAAAGAATGGGTCGTCTGTTGGCTAATACTTGTTCCCGTCGCTAAACATCAGTGTTCGCATTGCTCTGTTCCGGTTTGCATGGAACGATAGGCAGTGAAATAACTCGACACCGTTACTTTACATCTTATGTCAGAAATTGGTACCGAACCGAACCACAAGTACTGCAACTGTAATCATTTACCATAGAGGAGAAATTCTGCTTTTAATTAAAAAATAAAATGTTGTGATACGAAGTAATTATCTGGAGTTTATTTCGTATTTGCTCAACGAAATTTGTTTGACAGCAGTTCTTCTAATACGGTGGTGATTTAGCGAGAAAACACTAAAGTCTAATCATTAATTCACTGGAGTAAACTGACGTTTACGGTGTTACCACTTTATGATGAACAGAAAATAGTGTTGTGACCAGAATATTGAAATCAAACTCATTCATTCAATTTCATTCCGTCCTCAAATCACATTACTCATTTTAATAACTTTATTAAGAAATCTTAATCCAATTTTGTTTAATCGATGTAATAATATTAGCATGGTACCTTTAGGGCAAATAGGTGATAACTTTGAAATGGCGTAATTACTCGAATTATATATATGAAATGAAACAAAAATATTCAATGGATAGATTTTTATTCGTCATCGTCAGACATAATTTTATCACTATCGTCGTCGCTGTACGTGACACTTATTATAAAATGGTCCGTAATATTGTCCATCATATGGTCGAGATTAAACATTTTATTTTCTAAGTTTATTACATGATCCACACAGTTTCTCCATCTTGTACCAGTAACCAGTAATAACCAGCAATAAATAAAAAAAAAAAAAACTTGACGTAAAATTGTCGTGGTTATATCCATTACAACGATAAATAATTTACAGAATTAGGTTTTGTCTAAAATGAAATACAATAACTACTATTACACAGTGGTTAAATCTGTATTTTTCTTTTAAATAGATTGCAATAATTAAAGTACTTCCAAATGTTCGAATAATTACAGCTCAAAAAATTGATTTACTGATTAACTGAACGCATAGTTCGGGAACGCTAGCAAGTGAGTGAATTTCATTTTTTGTATCTGATAGAATTCATGTACCTATATTATAATTAATTGAGTACTTTTTTTTAATAAACGTTGTTACTGACTTTGTGTGAGTGATCTGAATAACAACGAATTGCGAAGTCCTTATCGATTTATTCAATTTATCCAATTATATTTGCAGGTCACCTCACTAGTACGATAAATATGGCAACGTAATTTTACAATGTGACATTAGCAACTATCAGTTTACTCCAGTGAATTAATAATCAGACTATAGACAACTTCGGCGAAATGAGTCAACAGCTTACAGTTAATGAGTTTTCACTCAGGTCAAAGCTTTAGTTCTCTAGACTTGCTGACACAATTTTCAATTTGAATGTAACAACGACATTTTCATTTGCAGCCGGCTCGGCTGAAATGCAAGTTGAAAATTTATGTAAAGTGAATGAAATTAGTGACACAAAAGTCGAATAAATATGAAAATTTGTTTATTTTTCTAAACATGAACTTCAAAGTTTTAATATAACATCAATTTTTAGTAACAATAATGTTTAAATTATTCATTGTAAATGAACCTAATCAAATCAAAGTCAAAGTCAAAGTCAAAATATTTATTTCAAGTAGGCAATTAGATATGCTCTTTTGAATAGTCCAATTTTTTTTTCCCTACTACCCATTCGGACTTCTTTTAGTTATAGAGAAGAACGGGCGCAAGAAACTCTATAACTTTTACAGAAGCAACGACATTTACAAAAATATATATCGTTACGAAGTCATACAAAAGTCAACTTATAGGTAAAAGTATAATTACAAAGGTTCATGGCAATGCCTGGTGGAACTAAGAAACATTAAGTCCAATCAAATTATAAATACTAATTAGATTAAAATTATTAAATAACTTTTTTTTTCGGGGGAAATGCTCCTTTTGCACCGTGTCATCGCGCTGGCAAGACTCGGCCGTGTGTGGGGCTCTCCGGTCTGAGAGACAGGCCTACCCACTATCCCCCCGCTGTCTAAAACCCCCCGCTGTCCTCTGAGCCCATACCGGGGCGCGTGGCGGGTTGCACTTTCGCGATTCTACCGCCCCACACGCCCACGGGCTAACTCGAGCTAGTTAGACGAGTTATCGCCAAGGGGGGGATTGTCCTAGAACACTAGGACAATCCCCCAGGTACCGCGAAACTGCGTGCGCGTCTGGCTACCGCGCACGCCGTGGTGATGTCTCTCCGTCTGGGGGAATGTCCAGGGGTTCTCGGACAGTCCCTCCCTTGACGGTGACTCGATCAGACCTAGGTCGAGCCGGCCCCAGAGCACATGGCGGTAGAATCGCGAAAGCGCACCCCGCCATGTGCCCCGCATGGGCCTAGAGAACTCAGGGGGGTTTTAGTGGGTAGGCCGGTCCTGTTGACCGGAGAGCCCCACACACGGCCGCACCTAGCCAGCGCGGTGCCACGGTGCAAAAGGTACATTTCCCCTCTTAAAAAAAAAAGGACAATCCCCCAGTTAGAGAGGCACTTCAACGGCGTGCGCGGTGGTCACAAAATGATTAAATAACTACATTATTAGGTTTGAATATAAGTAAAAACAGAGTACACATTTCGAAAGTAGAATCATGTTTATTTTAATTTAAATATAGTCGTTTTGTTTGTAAATTACTTTTTACCAAACTTTTATTCAAAATGGGGATAATAAATTACTAAATTTTATTATATGAATGACATAATACGAATGTTTATGCTTCACTTCAAAAAGTAATATTTAAGATTTGGATACATATCAATTATACTTCGGTGATTTATAGAATATGTTCTCTTAACGCAATCCAAACAACAATTTTTATAAATCGGTGTTAATTACGCCATTTTACCGTTCCTAATAGACTAGACTAACTTGTAGGCAATGTTTGCGGCTAAATTATCTGTCAAAACAAAGGAATGCGGTAACTCCACGCAACTACACAGATCTGATAAACGGAATGATGAAATTAGTTTTCGCTGTGTTCACAAGATTGTGGATTTTAATTTATTATGTGGTTTGTTAGATTAACGTACTTTATCTACGTGCAACGGGATGAATGAACATAATCCTGGACTTGATATAAGAATCAAACTATGATTTATCGGATCGGTGTCATTTACTTAAGTAATTAGTTCTTACCAATGTCTACCGTAAACAGCATCCTCGGGGTAAGATAAGCGATTTAGTATTACGCAGTACCATAACTTTACATCTTATGGCACAAGTCACTAACGAAAAGTGTGCTTTTTGTATGGCTTGGATTTGCTGTGAATCTCACAGGAATATACATAACTGGACTATTTTCTTAGGTCGGCTTGTTCGTTCATATACAAATTGAATCTTCGTTTATCACACCTGACGCTGGGAAATGATCTTACCTTAACAGAATACAACACTGCAATTTTAACGAATTAATTAATTGCGTAATTAAACCTGCTAGCATCGCCCCTCTCCTGTGGGACCCTTCTTTTTACCAGGTAAAACTCCCGTTCGTGTCAGTTATGTCCCGTTAATGTTCAGTGTCGCTACCCTAACGACAGTGAACGGATCTCATCCCGAGCCCCTCGTCAACACCACCAACTGTGAGCCAATCTCAAGGCAACACTAGTCACTACCGGTAGAGGATACGTAGACCGCGACATGTCCTTAGCGACCCCCCTAACCAACTCACGCAGGAACTTCTAGACCTGCAAGCGGCGGCGTCTGAGCCGTCGCTTGCCGCCCTTGCCGCCGAGCCGCCCTTGTCAACCCCTAAACGGCAGCCTTCTGCTGAGCCACGTGTAGGTTCCCGTCAATACAGGCCAGTCCCACTTTGGAGATTCGTGCCTTCTAGCGCATATGCCCGCACCATGGGGCAGCGCTAACCGTGCCTCTCCTGAGGTGCGGCTCCCTCGTCAATAAAGCCAGTAGGGTCAATAGGACCAAAGGCTAGGCTGAGTTTAGTCGGTAGGTCTGTGTAGTCGAGCCGCCTCTACAGCACCAGGAGTCCGACATAATCAACGCATCCCTGCTTGCCTGTTGCGTTGGTATCCATGATGAAATCTCAGCCTCCTCTCCTGAGGAAAAAAAAATCCCGAGCCCAAGTAACACTATCCGCTAAAAACATCCTTGATAGCCTTCCTCAGGCATATAGGGAGGCCCCGGGACCGATAATCGACTTCCGAAAATCCCCATAGTCTAGACGAAAAAAAAATTAAAACTGCGTTATGGTAATTAGGAAACACCAAAAGCGTTGATTAATTTTTATGCGCATTACTATCTGATATAACTTACTTAATTCTTTACTTAACTTACTTTTTGTACAAAAGAATATGGAAAACATGACTTTACACATAACTCACGTATCCATAAGCTTCTAGGTATAATGGAGATCAAATCATTGGGCGAGTTTATTCACATTATAGATAGGTCGGCCCACTATAATTTCATCCATCATGTCTGTCATCAATCAACAAACAATCCGAGCGCGTAAACTGGCGGCCATTTGAGACAACGCGATCTAGTGGCGTCTAGAATCTCGTCGAGGGTCATAAATGGATATTAAGACAATATTACCTCCAGGAAATTAAGATAGAACTAAATTAAGATGGAAATGAAATGGAATAGTTTAATGGAATCTTTAACAGCATTTGTTAATGTGTATTTTTATAACAAGCTATGTTAATATGCGTTTACATGAGGTCTGCCAATAAACTTCTACAATTTCGAGATTTTCAATAAATATATAATATACAGTGGAAAAAGAAGCTAGGAAGTACAGTTGTCTCTAAACGCATGTTATCAAAAATACAGAAAAATATAAATTCAAATATGACTACATTACTATAACAAAGTCGCTATCCGCCGTCTGTCTGCCCCTATGTATGCTTAGATCTTTAAAATTACGCAACGGATTTTGATGCGTTTTTTTTAATAGATAGAGTGATTCTTAAGGAAGGTTTATATGTATAATACATGCATAATATAGTAGAGAGACACTGATAAATTTAAAAGTTTCTAATATGATGTCGTAAATAAGCACGTTTTTTTGCGCTTATATTGCAAAAGATAGACCAAAATAATGTACTCCTACAGTATTGTCCACCTTAAAAAATTCAACAAAAAAGGCCGCGATTGTATATGTCTATCTCTTAGGGATAACCGACCATAACCATTTTTTCATTGCACCCGTGCGAAGCCGGGGCGGGTCGCTAGTATTAACTAAATTTCTAATGTATAATTTTAAACGTATCGATATCTCATCTATATAGATAAAATCAAAATCATTTTTTTTTTCTTCAAATGAGATTTTCACAATCATTTTGCACGTCAATGACGTTACGCCAAGTCTACGGCGAGAGACCTTGTACTGGAAAGAACCAGCAAGAAAACTATCAAGGGTTATTTTTTTTCTTCGTACATTTTAACAGACTCGTCAATTAAAAGCTGGTCTCAGATAAACAGTCTGAACCCAACTTCTTATACCAGTTTAGAAGAGTTCACATTATATCTATAAAAGCTATAGTTTCATTATGTTATTTATTATATCTATACTAATATTATAAAGAGGAAAGATTTGTTTGTTTGTTTGTAATGAATAGGCTCCGAAACTACTGAACCGATTTCAAAAATTCTTTCACCTTTGGAAAGCTACATTATCCCCGAGTAACATAGGCTACTTTTTATCCCGAAAAAATCGACAGATCCCACGGGATGCGCAATAAAGGCTTCGCTCAAAAACTACTGCACAGATTTTCATGCGGTTTTCATCAATAGATAGAGTGATTCTTGAGCAAGGTTTTGCGGTATTTTTTATCTTGGAAAAACGGATAGACCCACGGGAAGCGCGATAAAACTTCGCGCCGTAAATCGACTTCCGCGCATATGTAGCCGTGGGCAAAAGCTATGACCCTTAACCCTCTATAGACCCAATCCCGAATTCCACGCAGGCGAAGCCGCGGGCAGAAAGCTAGTTCATAATATTTGGCGACGTAATTATTGAGTTATTAAACTTAAACCCAAGCATTGTTATCATTTAAGTAATCCTCAACACTATAAATAACCTTTTGTAAAAATAAATATAAAAATAAAATTTTCATAACAGTATTTTAGACAAATCTGTGAAAAGACAAATCGGTAACACTTTGTGGAACTTTGTTGTGAAAAGGCTATGCATTTCCTCATAAACGAGTCTAGTTTTGCAGCCGCAGATAACAGTAACCACAAAAATTCTACGTCAGAACAGAAGTTTCAAAGGTTTCTCTTCTATCATCTTCATTCTTCTAAGCGATGAAAGTTCAGGCCGACACTCCCACTACGTCACATCACACGTTATACGCTATGACTACGTGATAGTGAGGTAATGGCTATATCAGCCCTGAACATCTTCTTTTTTCATAAACATTGATTCTTCGAAAAATTTAATTCTTCCAAATAGCATTTCGCTGCTTGAATATTGTGTTATATAATGTAGCACTAGCTTAGTCTTGGTGCGATGATGAGGCGAACCGTAAAACTATCAAAGTTCATTTATAGAATGAACCCTTACTATGTGCAGCGCACGCAAACAACTTACGACTCACCGGATCATTCGTCCCAAGACTAAACTGGACATGGATTGCATCGTCAAGTCTTAATTATATACTTAGTTATTATGTGCATAATCAAATCAAATCAAATCAAAAATTTATTCTTCAGATAGGATTTTACAATCACTTTTGAATGTCAAAGATGCATCGCCATATATTTATATATCTACTTAAGCGCTGCACAATAAATCTAATATACTCCATTGCTATGTTCCGGCTTGAAGGGTATGAAAGGCAATAAAATTACTGGGTACAATCATTTTACATCTATTGTCATATGTTAGCAACGTACTCTCCGGACGAACACAGCAATGTGACCACGGCTATTTTGCGGCAGTAATAGGCAAGACAGAATTGCTAAAACAGACCCAGACACGGGACCATACCAGACCCTGGTAAACTCCATCCAGTAATGTAAGGTAAATTGTTAGAGGCGTCACGGCAAATTGAAATAGCGGGTTGAGTTCTGCCCGAGCCAAAAAGAGTTCTCGGTTTTTTTTATACATTTTTCCTTTATAGCTATAAGATGCCAATATTTCTAAACGCACCACTAGCACTAACAGAACAGATAAGGTGCTCGATCTGTAAATAGACTTAATATTATCCTACCCAAAGCTGATATCAATGAACGAAGGGGAAATCATGTAAATTATTTAAAAAACAAAGCGACTTTTATTATATCACAACAAATAGTTTTATGTAAAATTCATGGAATACCTTACATACAACATTAATTGAATCGATATGAAAACTTAAGAACCTGTTCAATTCTTACTTACTGGGTCATATCATCATACATATAAAAATTTGATCATAGTTGCTAGTAGGATTCGTATTGTCTTATATGCTGCTGCTGATTTGGAAACATAATGTCACCTCAACCAAACATAATGTCAAGAAAACCAAAAACTAATTAACCCAAAAATTATTCACCACTTTTCAAAAATGTATGACAGTTTACAAAAAAGTGATTTACAATTTTACAGGAATAATTTATTAATTGTAACTAAATTAACACTTTAACATAATTAATACTTACAGCAATTTGCTTTACTATGCATTTCTAAAGATTTTGTACTACCATTATTATTACACACTCCTTATATCCAACAAGTCTATCTCTTCAATTTCTCTCCATTATACGTCATCTCGGCACTGATCTTCGCATGCATGCATCTTCATGCAATCCATACATATTTTTTATATCTTCCCCTACCCTTATTTCTCTCCACAATCAAATTCATAGCGCTTCTAATAGGATATTTCTCACCGCTTCTCATAACTAGCTCGTACGAAGCTGCTCCTTCTTATCTTCTCTGTCGCTGATGCTCAAACTACCTCCTATATAATCATTCTTATCTTGTCCATTCAAGCCATTTTTATATTCTTATCTCCGCCACTTGAATAGGCCCCTTAAACTCATCTTATATTTATCACATTTGTTGTCCAATATTCAGATCGATTTATAGATTTGCTCCTTTATAGGTATAGTCATTCGTAAAGACCTGCAATCCTGCAATGTCTCCGAGGAAGACACGTCCGATAGAGCGAAGTGGAGGAGAAAAACCAGAAAGGCAGACCCCACCATCAGATGGGAATAATAAATGCCACGGAGAGAGAGAGAGATAGGTATAGTCATTCGTCGATCACAAACAACTGTCACCATTTCTTTGAACATGCTCCCATCCAATTTTTTACATACCAGTCAATGTCACCGTCATATTGGAGAAGTAACTTGAAGTCGGAGCGGGCTAGTAGGGTAACATCGCTTAAGGGAAATAAGGAGAAACCAAATGAGGCGAAGTTATAAAACAAATACTTAGATTTAGATCCGCTGATCTTCAGGCCTATATTTCTAATGTGATTACATAATAATTTTTGATTAAGTAATTAGCCGTGACATATATGTATTTTCTCTTTTACGAAATTAAAGATTAACTCAACTAAATGAACTTTTCACTTTTTCTATTACTCTTTCCATCCAATAAATGTGCATAACATATTTCTTTTTATAAAATAAGCGCTTATATATTAAATATATATATTATTTTTTTATATATATTATTTAAGCCCTTCGTGTTAGCGAAAAAATGTAATGTTGATTACATTACATTTTTTCGCTAACACGAAGCTATAATCAACAGTTATTGTCAAAATAACTCTGCAACCTTAGTTACATAGTAAAGAGAGTAATATAGAAAAATAAATTAACTACTTACATTCCAAAGGCCACAGTTGCTTGTCCTGCACCAGGTAAAGTCAGCAATGTTGCGCATAGATAGATTGACCTGAAAATGTCAAAAAATATTTTCAATGCTTCTAAAATTTCCTTTTTTTAATCCACGTAAATGTGCAAGATGATGGGATTCTAAAATTGGCAATTTAAAACACACCCGGTTTTTTAAACATAATTTCTTTTCCCTGCTTTTTCAAGAATTCAAATTTTCTGCTACGTTCAACAGAAACGTATTCCATTTATAGGGATCGTTTAAACTGATTTAAGAGTTTTAGCAGACTTCAAAAAAGAAGAAAGCTCCTCAATTCGACTGTATTTTATGTTTGTTACGAGTACTTCTGAACTGTGACTGGTCGCTTCACCCCACAAATATATAATTAGTACTTAAACGTATCAAAAAATCAAAACAATCAAAAGATACAGTGTAGCAGTACAGTTGATAATAAATTTTGTATGCTATTTGGCGTGTAATCCGATCAAATCAAACAAACTATGACTCTACTCACGAAAATTCGTATGGCGATATCGCTTATGATAGATCGTTAATACGTTTATAAAAGTTCGGGTTTTAAAACTACTTTACATTTGACAACCTCGCAGTTTCGTCCCCAGCGTAGAGTTGCAGCTGACTCTGAGAACCCAATTCAACTTATGCAGAAGTAGTACTCAGACTATAGGACAATTACAAAATGAAAATTAACATTATTCAAATATGACTTTATAGAAAGCTCTTTTGAATCGTCCAGTTTTTTCACCTACCACATTCAGGACGTATTTTTTAGCTGATAAGAAGAATGGGTGCAAGAAACTTATCAGCTTTATCAAAACAAATTACAAAAAACAAAAAAAAATACAGTGGGACATTTTTATATTATTCCACGAATTTTTACGAGACTAGGGGGTCAATCGCACTAACAAATCGCAGCTGAAACGAAACCAAATCGTTCCACTCAACCAATCCGAGAGCTAGAATATCACGTCATCGAACAGATGACGTGATATTGTGGCGTTCGGATTGGTTAAGCCGAACGGTTCGGTTGCGTTTCGGTTGCGACTTATTAGTGCGATAGCCCCTCAGGACTATTTATAACCAATAAATGCATTAGTCTCTGGCCTGAATATTATTTTAGCCTATTTTGCGCTGAGAATTTTGGTATGTAAATCCCAGTCCTTTTAAGTTCTTTCAAGGCTATATCGAACAGGAAATAAGTCGCAGGGGACGGTAGAGCTGATAATTTCCTTGCTGAACATTATTAGGCTAGCGATTCACAGAGTAAACGCATGTAGTATCTTAAGTAGACAAAGAGACAAGTCACAGGGGCCTGTTTTAGATTTAGTTTAGTATTTAATTAAATGTCTATCTCAAGTTATTATTATGATAATTTATTATACTGAGAATTAGTATTCATTGACGAGAATAGGCATGAGCTTATTTGTATGTATTCTTTGACGAATCATCCATGTATAATGATAGACTGAATGATATTTTGTTTTTCAGTGGACCTTCGCTGAAGCCGTAGCTAATTGTGTTCACCTTTACTGTAATTAATTTGGGGAAATCTACTACTGCGGAAGGTTCTCTATCTTTTAGATAAACGAAACTCTATGTTACATCGATCTCCGCAAGGACTAGTGAAGTAAAATCACTGGACCATTCAATACGGTCCGGTCAAAAGATTACTTTCTGCATCATTATACGCTTAGCGTCAGAGAGACCTTTTTAAGTTTGACTGTAATTGTAATATGCGCCATATTACAATTACAACAAAACTTATTGTTACTGTATTTAATGTAGAATTGAAGACTAACAAATAAAAACTACTGAAACACGTGGTCTTTGCAATTATGCCTTTAAACCACAGAATATACCAGTGACCTAGGCTACTGTGTTTTATATATAAATCTACGCAATCTAAAGTCAAATGGTAACGTAATAGACCCTTTCTATTAACACTTTAAGACCCAGTGAAAAAATAGGGTAACTTTAACCACTAATTTGTAAATCTCTCTATGGAAAATATGATGCCACCAAAATTACGAGTGGAAATTTGTTGAACAAGCAGATGAGGCAGCAAATTGATGAGGTCAAACTTTGGAATCTTGTAATATTTGCAAATCTGCAACCCGTCCAAGAGTTATTTATTTAGAGATTAAATTATTTCTAAGTCCACAAGAGCGCTTATTCAAATGACTTTAAAAATACAATACTTGTATAATAAAACTTACCGAAAGCTTTGTGCAGGTATCTGCTTTCTGTCAGTATATGCCACCATAGCTCTCGTTGGCCCTGAAATTATTTGAAAAAAATCGTTGTTAGAACATAAATAATAAATATAAGATGTGATTAAATTTAGAGATATCATCAATTGATGATATCTCTAAATTGATGATGTGATCAAATAAAAATATCACGAACTAATGTGAATATCAGACCAACCTTTGCTATTTATAATAATTCAAGTACCTATACCGTTTCTCTGAAGCAAAGCTCAAAATATGGCCGTGAACTTAGAAAATGGCGGATTGCGTCAGCCATTTTGTTATCTTGCTCGTTGAAAGTTACGCCGCTATATCAAACAACTATATGCGAGAAGAGAAAGATAAAAAATCGATTGTAATAAACTTAATCAAATGACAAAAATTTCAAAATGTTTATATATTATTACTTTTTTCCAATGCGGCACATTAAAAAACTTTCATTTTTAAATGGCCTGATAAAAATATAGCTAAAAAATAAAAACAAAAATTATTCATAAGCAATAATTAAAAGCACATAATAATTTTAATGAAACTTATACTGATATAAAGACACATAAAGGGAGGTGAGTGTATGATAGAGAACTTACCAGTGGTCCGTTCGCCGGAGAGGCCTGCGCAAGAGTGAGCTATGGCAGTAGCTCCCCGTACCTGCCCTAAAGTGCTGATGCTGCACTTTGCCAAACGCTGCACTAGCCAGGGGGACTGCACTCGGTCATACAGCCGTTTATATTATTAAATAACAATTTATTTACATTATGTTATCTTGCTACAAACTTCTTTGGAAAAAACGAATTTATTATTCTGATAAAATCTTTTTACTGGTGAAAGAGCATTGTGTTTATCAAAACAACATCAATATCAAATCTATCATGTTTGTATTTCTTTAATTAAATATCTTCTTCTTGATTACTAACAAACCTATTCTTTCTTTCTTGTTTATAGAAAGTATATGCGGCTGTCTACTATGAAATATAGGAAAACCATCCATATTCATTATCGTTTCACAGACGCCCACTGATGGACAATACAGTATACATAATACGCTTCCCCCAATTATCTCCTCAAATGTCATTGGTCGTGCGCAGCTAACTTCCGACTCCTTCCCGCGAACTTTGCTGTGATCCCGACATATTCCTACCGCTCATGAACCTTTTCTCTGATATTTGATAAATAAATAAATATTTTCATTAGTCCCTCACGATTCGACCGGCCCAATTTAGGAGCTGGATCGCATGCTAGACCGAATGCATCGCTAAAGGCTGTACTGCTTAGAGCCGATAGGGCCTCTGGCGCTCTGCCGGGCCAAAGGCATTAGGCAGTGTTTAGTTGGTAGGCTGGGTTTCTACTAGCGATGGGCGATAACTACTAAAAGTAATCGAATTAGTCGATTGTTCAGTTTAGTCGATAAAAGTCGATAACAATCGACGCCGCTCCGTTGTTATCTACTAACGGCGTGCGCCCGTGCCGTGCAGCGGACGAGAACTGACTGAATAACTAAAGTAACTAAACTGTAGCGCACACACCGCACGCAATGGGCGATTGTTGCAAAAGTGATCGACTGAATTGAAAATTGTACCACTGCGCTGTGCGCGTTCGATTGTCGATTTAGTAGTTCATCGCCATTACTATCCCTCCGTTTGCCATTCCATACGCAATCAGAAAGTAGTTTAGTAATTCAGTAGTAGTAAAATATACGCAAAAATTCCTCATGCGTCGCACAACTACTAATTCTATACTACTAACTCAATACATACTATGTATTGAGGATCGCAATCCCAGTTAGTAGTATAGAATTAGTAGTTCGTCGATTGTTATTCGAATAATCATGATGAGGAACTACTAAATCGACAATCGAATGCGCAGTGATACAATTTTCGATTTAGTCGATTGCTTTTTTTGCAACAATCGCCCATCGCTAGTTTCTACTAGAATCCAACATAAAGACCCGCCGTAGACAGGTTGCGATAGGTAGACCGGTAAGCGATCGTCCGCTTACCAAGGGGTGGACGGCTTCTCTAGCGCACCGCATATGAGAATCCTCTGCCTCCTCATGTGGGAAAAACAAAGTTTTATTAGGTACTAGCGGACCCGATAGACTTCGTCCTGTCAAAAAGATTTGTACAGTGGCAGTTTTTTGTTCCTAATTATTTTATAGATAATGTCGCATAGCCAACCAAATCGCAAAAAAAGTCTACATGACCTATTACATTTTGTGGCTATTCAATTTTGGAACGTGACATTCAATCTTCCAAACGATGTATTCTGTGCTCCAACGCACGCACGCACACTGTTTTGATAGATATGATTGAATTTCAACTATATGTAGCGTTAATAAAGCGCAAATTGACTCTTTGATGTTAGGAACACAACTTCATTGCTTAGACAACAGTGAGTGCTTGCAATATGAACTTTATACAATAACAATAAAGCTCAATTCGACTGTACGTTTTAGTTAGAAAACGTTTGCATGGGATAATAAAAGGGCTGTTTTTAGGGTATTTCCGATAATTATTCGAATTTTCCTCATTGTAAAAACCCTCCTTGAACTTCAACGAACATTAACAAAAAAGAATTGGCCAAATTGGTCCAGGCGTTGTTGTGTTATGAGCTTACCAACACATTTTGCGATTCATTTTTATATATAAGATTATGCTGTTCATGCCGAAAACGAATCAAACTAATAGGTGATAATTAGATAGATAAAATCTTTATTTACAAAAAGTCTTCATCACACACAAACATAGGAAAACAAAAAGACTAAAATTAAATTTACTTAAAACTATAACCCAGTACAAAAAAAAATTGTGTATCTGCAGAAGTATAAAAGGTTCGTAGCTCTGTGATTGGAATTACTCACAATAGGGTTTTGTTTATAATAAAAGATGGATTTTATATCGGTTCAGCCATTATTGTCTTATAAGTGATGTCACTAAAATACATAGCTAGATTACGGTCCAGCTATGTATTTTAGCAACTTTAGCAACTGCTTCAGTGGGAAACTTACCCATGTTTTAAATACACAATTTTAGAGATGTTAATCGCATCAGCACTTTACTCCAACAATAAATTCCGTTCCCGCTCTGTCACGTAAACCGTCAGTACAGACGCACACGCTGCGTCCATGCAAGCGAAAAACTTTCGCAGTGAAACTTCATCAGAAGAAAATATTGATAGTTAAAATAGAATATTTTTTATAACTGTATTGTAATTTTAATCCAACTATTCCAACTATTAAGAATAACCTGATAAATAATTAACTATATGATAGTGATAATACATATTTTTTTTTAATGTTGTGTAAATGATTCGCCGTATGAGAATTGAGAAACTGAGAATTTCCGGCTTTCCGCGGATTTTGTGCCAAACAACACACGAGTAGTATAACTACGCAACCTGTAATGTAGTGGCAGTGATAGGTTTTGTAGCGTTTTCTTTTTATTTTTATTTTGCATTTTTCATATTCTGTTTAGCTCTAACAACTAACTCACTTTATTTTTTATTATTATTTTCTTTGTTATTTATAATATCGTTATAGTTTGTTAAGTACGCCCTTCTTGACACTGCGGTTCTTGACCAATCCGAACACCAGTTTGTGACTTGGATGACAATGTGCTGGGGCTTGTGATTGTGCTTTTTCATTGTTTGTGGTTCTCGCACACTTTTTCATTGCTTTTTCCTCTTTGTATCTCTTTTACTAAAATAGACATTTAAAGATTCTAATTTACTTCTAATAAGTATTTTATTTTTCAGTAAATAGTCATATGTTTGTTCATAAAGTCGACGGTCGTTCTATCGAAAGATTCAATCGCGCGGCAAATGTAATCGAATACGATGATTCGATTATTAATTTTTTAAAGTGATATGTTGGATAAAGCAGACTGCCCACCTGATGGTAAGATTTTCAGTGTTCTTTTTCATATCCTTAATTTTCATTTTTCAATATTATTCTTTTCAAACAAATGTAATAGATGTTTCTAATAATAATTTGAGGTAGTCATATATATATATTTGTGTGTTTTAATAAATTCCATTTAATAATTGATTCAGTTCTGTATGACGATATTTGTAAAGCTTTACCGCTAAATACTTTTTTATAATCCAAACAGTTGATGGCACCTGGCAGCGCAGTGTCGGGTTGCCTTGTGAAACTTCAGCGGGTAACTTTCCCGTAGCAACGTGATGCATACATTTCACGTGTAAAATGCGCATGTGTACAGCTATCGTTATTGGGTCATTTCGATGTATGCATCGCTCAGTATCCCGTATCAGCCTTTTATTATTTCACTCAAGATTCACCGCTCGCTTTTGTTCTGCAAGTCATTGCAGCATGATACATTGCTTGTTCAACACACATAAGAAATAAATGTATTAAATTTTTATTGTCAAATATAAGGAAAGTGTTGCATCAAAGTTGCATCAAATTGCAATAAGATCCTCATAATTTCATGATTTACCATTTAAGGACAAAGTATGCGAATATTCTTAAATTATAATATTTTAGAACCTAAAATTATAAACATAATTTATATATATGCAAACGATATAGATACAATTTTGATAAACATGTCATACAAGTTGGTGCCTGCAGCTTCGTCTGCACAGTATTAGTATTTCGAGTAGCTTATATTAGTGTGACATATATCTTTATAAATTATAGCCTATGTGTAATTCTGATGTATAAATTATATAATTGTAAAATTTCACAATAAAAAAAACATTAAAATCTATTTTAGTTTGCTTCATAATGTCATAACTTATGACCCACTGTTGTGGGAATCTGCTGGCAATGTTGAAAATATTTTTGAATTAAAGAAGAGAGCGATTCATGCTATCTATGTATAATTTAAAACACAGAGAATCTTTTAAAACTAATATAAGACTGTGTTTCGATAATTGTAAGTCAGTACATTTATTTATATTCATCAATTAAATACGAGAACAATAATGTTATTTAAAAGGCGACTGTAAAGTTAATGAATAATTACATCATAATAATATTCGGGGTAAATTTTAAAAACTTATCAGTTGCGGGCAATGTGAACAGATAGTACAATTGCTATTGTCGCGAAAATGTGAATGAATGAATGAATGATCCGGCCGATTTCGGCTATGGCGACCACTTGTGACTCCTATGTGCGGCGCTCATGCGCCCGAATATAGCTTATGTAGCCAATCTTTTTGGCAAACTCCTCGCGAAAATGTATGAGCTGACTGACGAACACGTTACTCGTTACTAATATTATCATTGTACTCTCTTTTTAAATTTTATTGAGGAGTTCGCGCAGCTGACGCATACTTATGATTGCTCTAGATACGCATTACGATTCTCCGTTACGTTACGTTAATTGTAACGTGTTACGTTAAGTGTAACTTTGTGTTTTTGTTTTTTATCCTCGGGAGATGAAGGCTGGAAATCCTCACAAGGAGCACGAAACGTGTCACGGAGGTTCAGACCCCACGCGGCCAGAGCGGTCTGACCACGTGATTTGCCTACTAAACTCAGCCTGTGCCTAAGTTCTAAGAAGCATATAGACAAATCGAGAGGGCGACCGCCCCTAAGGAGAGGGGCGATGCAGCGCAGCCCCATAAAAGGGGCCCAAAAGCGCTAGAAGAGGCGCGGGAAACCAAAGTGGCGCCGGCCTTTTCATGAGGGAACCTAGGCATGGCGATGCTGAAGGCTGCCGAACTAAGAGATCATGGAGGATCGCCCTTACAAAGAGTAGGCTCGAGCCCCCGAGTCGTGATGTGTATGAGCTGTGATGATGAACCAACCTGTTAATGTATAAAGTTTTAATTACAAAATATGATGATCAATATATCATTTTTAATACAGACAGCCTAATAACGAAGAATGAAAGTAAGTTATATATAATTAAGTTTTATTTTATCTTTTTTTATTTGGATAAGTTTAGAATTATATATCTCTGTTTCTAAGGTTAGTTTATTTTTAGAATTAGGTTATTTAAGTCAATTTATCACTTGTTAAGCGCTTATATTTATAATATATTATATAAATAGTTATGTCGAAGTTCGGTAAATTGTAATAACAGTGTTGATAGTTCACGTTTACAGTGTAATCTGTGCTTAAGAGAATCATACGTATGTTCAGAAAACATTATGGTAATTATTAACAATTTATTAAAAATGTTCTGTCCTAAGAGACAACTAGAATAATTTAGTTTTTTTGCTTAGAATAGTTTTTTTAATTAAACAATGCGCGACTCATTTTATTATCCAGGCCGTGAAAGTACAAGTGAATGCAAAATTAAAATTAAACAAGACAAATAAAATACAATATACCCTGTTCGCTGTCTATAAAGAAATATATAAAAAAGATAAAGAGCGGAAACCAAATCGGAGAATAAAAAGATACCAATTAAAGTTTAATACGATTGTAGAATAAATAATGACAAAGAATATTGATGAAGGGTGAATTAACATAAGAAGAATAGTTGAATCATTTACTTGATATAATTTATTTTGGGAATTTATAGGAAGGAAAAGAAAAGAAAAGGAATTATGACCTAGATAAATATTAAACGTTACGTATCAGAGTAGATCGATTAATCGGCAATCATAATCGAATCATCGTCTAGATTTTGATAAGAATATCTGAATTATATGCATCTATCTAGTACATCAATTGACTGTATTAAAGTAACAAGTATGTTATGCCATGCTCACGTCGATAAAATTATTATTTAAAAATATTAATAATAGTAATATTATTTATTTAAAAATTGGTTGTCTGTAGAACTCCGTCTACTGCCGATATTTGAACGTGACAACGTCTATTACATGGTAATTTTTTCTGGGTGCAATGAAATTATTTAAAATAAAGTAAGGTATTACATTTATATTTTTATTTAATAGTTTGTTTAAATTTTCTGCTTCTGAAGTTATACATACGATTTCATTTTTATTTACATTTCGACGACCTCCATAGTCGAGTGGATAATACACCGGTTTCAAGGTGTCGCCATCTCTGAGGTCCCGGGTTCGAATCCCGGTGGGGGCAGATGTTTGTGTGATGAATGCGAACATTTGTACCTTGGTCATGGTTGTTGATATATATTTCAATAAAAATTATTTATATATGTATAATATATGTATGTCTATCCGTTACCCTAGATCCCATAGCACAAGCCTTTATAGAGCTTAGTTTGGGCTAGGCTAATTGGTGTAAGTGTAACAAATATTTATTTATTTATTTTATTTATTTATTTAATTAATTATTATGAGTAATGTGCGTGGCTCCGTGTGGCGTCAGATTCGGCCGTTACGGTGTTTTCGAGAATGACTCCACGCCGTACCAATTTAATAGACGTTGTCACGTCAAAAACAATATCAAATAAACAAAATTAATTTGAATAGTCCAAATGTTAATTCAAAATCTTAAGGACAAAATGAATTAATAATTAATAGCAATATGTCAAATGACTTACCTATTTAACAATTTTATCTATGAACACTAACTATATTTAATACACAAAATTAATTCAAATATTCCGAATATTCAAAATGTTAACTTACAGGAAAAATTATTTAAAATAAAGTAATGTATAACATTTATATTTTTATTACGTTGCCGTGTGGCGTCAGATCGGCCGTTACGCCGTTCGTGGACTCCGTGTGGCGTCAGATTCGGCCGTTACGGTGTTTTCGAGAATGACTCCACGCCGTACCAATTTAATAGACGTTGTCACGTCAAAAATTTAACCAAATATAAAAACAGTTTGAAAATGCGGCAGGACTTATCCCTATTAAAGGTTAACCTGTAGCAGGTGTGGCCAGTATTTCTAACATTAAATAAATGGGTTTCAAGCAAGCAACATTATTAAAACGAATCGATATCGTTTGCCGATCTAACATTTTGTAAAATCTGTTGGGTAATTTTATAACTAATTACAAAGTCACCCACAGATCTTGCAAATGTTCATTCATCGTCAAACAGATGACATTGAACAAAACCTACACCACCATTTTGGTACAATGCAGTGTGAGCAGTTGCTGTGGACTAGTGTAAACTAATTAAAGCTAGACCAATACCCACACAAAAATTCATAATCTTTTTTAATTTTAGTTTTATAAATCAATTGTATTTTAAATGGTCAAAATTCATTCATTATTCATGATCGTTATCATTTCCGCTAAATAAGGCCCACGCAGGACTTAGCCTTTTTACGAAATCGTTTCTTTTTTACGGAGCTATGTCGAAGCCGCAGATGGCTATAGTCAGCTTTACCATGACTGGTGTTTGTAGAAGGCACACGAACGGAAGGTTCGACACCTAGCCTGCTAGCAACCCCGGCGACCTTTCTGGGGTCGTTAGGGTCAGGTCAAAACAGTCGAAGCAAAATGAGCGCGCCGTCTCGGACGTCAAGATCGTCGTGTAGTGAGGGTGATAATCTACCCGGTACGTGACGGTACCGGGCATATGTTTGACGAAACTTACGAACTCAGCTGCTCATCTTGTGGAATGCATACCAACAAATGCTGCGGTGTCCGGCATATGCCAGCCACTAGAGGACATTCAAATAAAAAATACAATCGTGAATAGTTATTAAAAATAACAATTCAGAGATACTTTGCACTGATTGCAAGATTTAAAACATTATCACTTACATGCATTTCCCTATTAGCAAAACCGGGATATCGACCCTTGGTTTCTCTAAACACAAAAAACGATTAACCAGTAATGGATTGTTGACAATCGAATTGAAGTAATATTAAACGCAGAATTAAAGGATAACATAATAAGAGGATTACATTTTGCTATTCTTGCATTTATTGCTGTTGCTACATTGCCACATACTTCAACAATTACTTATTTTAATATTCGTTTGACCTAAATAATATTCAACATTATTGTTCATTTAGTGACAGATTTGAAATAAAATGTGTCGCTTTTCTTGCAGTTCTTGTCGTAAGAACTCACTAAATGTGTTTTCCGTAATCCCACCTCTGCATTGAAATAGAAATCTCACGAAAAAAATCCCTACCAACTATCCCCATCAACCTTAGTAATCTGAATCCGCCTAATTTCTGGAAAAGTGTGTACCTAAAAGTAGTGAAACATCTCGTCCTGCTGTACTCAGTCCTGGGGTATAAAAGTAGGAAACCCATTTAAGACTCGTTTTAAAAATTGAGTCTTAATGTAATTTTTGAACAACCATATTCAATTCACAATCTTACGAATATGGAAGAATGTGAGCCTCTGCACTGCGAATCTAATATACAGTTTGAAAAAAACTGATAATATCGTGGTTGTAGGTAAGACTATTGAAGACTTGGGCACAGTTTCCCAACAAGTGGGACAAATTTAAGCCCCTCGCTGAAATGACGAACCATAATATCGGTTTTACTGCGTGTTTGACGATATGGAGAATTGTTTATTGATAGATGAACTGATCGGTCTATCAGTTATGGCAATTTTCCGCGACGTAGATATTAAAGTGCACAAATACTTTCTCAAAGAAAGAGAATCAATAACAAGGTTGTCTGATTGGGTACTGCTCCAATTTAACTATAGGTATCTGTTAGTGGCGTAACGTACACCCCCGCTGCCCCCGCGGCGCGGGGGGGCCCGGGTCCCTAGGGGGCCCGGGCTAGGGCCCGGATAATATGTAGGCTAATATAGGTTTTCTGAAAAAATAAAATTACCCGGTCTAGGAGGCCCGGGTTAGGGCCCGGAATGATAATTAAATATTGCATACTTTTTAAAGAAAAACGAAATAATCATGGAAATAACTTTTGATAAAAAAACAGAAGTTTTATTGTGGAAAATGACAGGTTTGGTTTTGTATTCTTTTTTTGACGCTATCAGTTACTGTAGCAAGTGCAGAGCGGTCTTTTACCAAATTAAAAATAATAAAAAGTTACTTGAGGAGTAGTATGACGCAAGACCGTCTTTCTAATCTTGCTCTGCTAAGCGTAGAGAAAAAGAGAGCCCGTGAAATAGAACTCGATGGAGTTATCAGAATATTTGCACCTAAAAAAGCGAGACGACAGAATAAATTAAAAGTATAAATCCTACAACTCAAAGGTAGGCTACTATTTCTTCTGCAATTTTTTTTCAAATCAATAAAATAAATAATATTGTCAATCGAACTCTAATTTAAAACCTTGGAAAATTTAAACTTCTTACTAAAACCTAAAACTTAAACTTCTTTAAATGCGCGAACAAGAAATCAGAATACAAACATGTGAGAAAATAGACATGTGGGAGAAAGAACCAAGGTGCTACTGTACCCAGAAAGCAGTGATTGCAGAACTTGGAGGCTTGTAGGAGACATCAAATCAAAGGTTTTTATAAATTATTATCTTTATTATTTTAATTATTCACGAATCCTTAGACTAGATACTACTTACTAACTCTAGTTCTAGCTCTAAAGGTTGGATTCTATATTTGTAGCTTAAAACATAATTCTTGACTTGCATTGTAGAATTCAATCGAGAACAAGTTTTATTTTTTCAACTAAGCTATGTAATTCACTCATGAAAGATGTACGTTCACATTAGAGTTTAATGCTTGGGATTAAGGGAGAAGGGGGCTGGAGAAAGGTGGTACGATTTTAGAAGAAGGACCCGGATTTTTTTTTGCGGGGGGGCCCGGTTTGGAAACGTTACGCCACTGGTATCTGTTACAAAGCAATAATGCATGCTTAGGTTTGTGAAGGTTGTGGAGAAGTATGATCTTCTCATTATAATTTGTCTCTTAGTGGTTACAACAAGATATCGATCTATTCTTGTGGCAACTGCTCTGAACAAGGAAGTGGTACTGTAATGCAATCAGATTCGGAGATTCTTTAACCAAAAAACTTCTTCCTACCTACGCTGCCGTCTAATATGTTTCCCTAGATAGTTAATAATAGAATTCTGCAGTTGTTGTTTGACATCAGGTGCTCAAATGTAACTACGTACCTAACTTCGCTTAATTATTAACTTCAAGTTCTTACATACTCGTTGGAAAACAACGATAAACTAACTTTATCCTGCGAAGGAACTCTTAACACAATGGGGGAAATCCATACGTGGAAAGTATACAAATTGTTTAAAGTGTTCCGTGTAAGAACTCATGATTCAGCCTCTAAAAGAGACATAAATCTCCATCACTCTGGGGTCACCACCTCAGTTCGGACTCTCATCCAACTTCCTAAAGAGGCCAAATTTTTACCTACATGGAAATTTACTTTTCAAGGGCCTTATTATATCGGTTTTAACCAATACTCACATAAATTAAAAACGCGTACTTTTTACTTTACAATAAAGTGCGAATTTAATGTATTCAGGGCCCTAAATAAGATATCATTTGCGTTCGAATCGTTATCAAAATCGTTTAGATATCTATTGGTAATGTATGTAAATGATGCCAAATTGTTTAATCATTCCTATATATTACGTTCTATCAAAACAAACTCTACTATCATGATTGTTTTTTTTGGCTACGAGCACAGATGAGCATTGTTAATTTAAACGCATAATATATATTTTTTTTATTTTGCAGTAACATATTGACATGGTGTAATTTGCATGTGAAAATGACATCAACGCGTTGCAGAAATGGCAAAGTCAGTCCTGGGGTGCACTTTTGTTTAAAATACTGCGGAAAATTGTAATCTAATAATTCTCCTACTCACCAACTAGAGTTATAAAGAAAACACAAATAATACAAAATAACAAAATTACTGATTTAATTATCAACTTCCATATAAGTATATATATTTAAGTTTTTTTTAACAATTAAATAAAAATAAAATAATAATCAATTAAAAATAAGTGTACTCTTTATTATGAACAACTTTATTAAAATAACAAATTTTAATGCTTAAGCACAAGGGCAGGTTGGTTCTGGTGCTGTTTGATCAATCTCGGCAAGGATATTTAGCAACAATGGTTGATCAGGGTATTGAAATAAACTATTTAATGGTAATTCTAAAATCTAAAAAAATAACATGTATTCTAATGCTAGATTCCCATCCCCCGGTGGTTAGTACTGAATACCTTCCTTGAGACTGGGTCCAGACACTCTATTTTAACTCTTCTTTTAATATATTGCAGTTATTCTTCTTAACTTTTATATAATTTTCTTCAAGGATATTGTATTTTATATATTTTTCTTACATAAATTTGTAGGGCCGGGCCTTTCAGGTATAACTACCTCCCGGTACCTTTTTGCCCTGTTATATATCATAAAAATGCTACATTATCATAGTTATGGACTCAATGTGGGTGGTCTATGCGGTTCAAAAGGAAAAAAAAGTGTGAACTGTGCATAAAACTGTAAAAGAACATTTTGACAAATTTCAACAGAAAGACGCTAACCACGGTCAGCTTGTGGACTATCGTTTTAGATTTTATTCTTCTAGAGTAGAGAGGTTAAGAATCCGTCACAAGGAGCACCAAACGTAGGTACCCAGGATGTCCGCGTTGCTAAGTGCAGCGGAATTTATATTGGACCCCATTTCCGATTAACTAAACCCAAAGCCTACATTTAAATGTCAATTTGACATAATAATACCTTTGTAGTCGAAAAATTATTATGCGCCAAGGTAGTCGAATAAGGGTAAATTTACAGTCGACTCCAGACTTTCGGTACAGATGTACACAGCAACGCTTTAATCTTTAAATGTTGACCTTGAGGCAGTTTTTATTTCTCGAATTAGCGGCGATTTTTGTACTGTAAATGAAAAATGTTGTGTTGCTGTTGCATCAATTATTGACAATGTAGATAGAAGACATAAAATTAAATAACATAGTTTTCGCATATGAATTAAATAAAGAGGAATTCTCGACATTGTCATTTTCAACACTATAAGTAGTTATAAATAAGTACCTCGAGCTTATACATATTGAAACATTCTTGTAGCGACCTGATTAAAATTCTCCGTACGATGCAGTAATTCAAGAAGTCTGCCATGCCACCAACGGCGGCCTGCCATTGCGAAATATCGCTGACTACATGTGTCTATTGCGAAGTGCAACGTGACATCATACATGTTTAAACAGATTAAATTATTGTACGTACCTAAACAAACTGCAATAATTATTATTTAAATAAGCAATTTTACCGTACACTCTTTCCAGTGGCGGCATTGCCATTTAACTCGAGCAGAAAAATCTGTAACGTTGCATCGGCGGCGTTGTAGTCTTAGCACTGGTCTTCGAATCCTGAGGCTCGAAGTCGATTTTGGCATCTGACAATGTGTTTTTGTTTTATTGTTTCATTGATAAATTTATTTGACATTCTAAAGGTAAAAGAATACATCGTCAGGTAAATTGCATACCATATATCAATCCGCACTGGTCAACGTGGTTGACTAAAGCCTAATCGCCGTAACATAATTCGTGCCCTTCGATAGGGGCCGATGTGAGCTGAAATGATATCTCAGATAATCTACAGTAACTCTAAAATTACTGCTTCCTTTTATCGTAGATGTCGTAAACCCAGACCCTAGTAAGACAGTTAGCTGTAACCAGGTCGCAAACATTTGAATGCCGAAGTATTAAAAATTGTCGAAGTATAGGTGTTTTATATACCCCTCTATAAGGTAATACCCCTGAATATTTATACAAATGTTTACCGGACTGAGACTCGCTTCCAGGGTTGTCTATTTTATCGCAAGACAAGCCGAATTAATTTGACCAGGAGGAACAAACGGTTCTAATGTATTTTCAAAATCAAAAATTTATTCTTCAAATGGGATTTTTAGAATCACTTTTGAAAATCGAAGATACTAAGTACGCCATTAGTCAACGGCGGGAGATCCTGTGCTACAAAGAACCAGCTAGAAAATCAGCAAGGGTATTATTTTTCTGTATTATTACAGTTGTCCATTAAAAGCTAGCCTCAAATAAATAGTGTGAACCCAACTTCATTTACAAATTTAAACAAATTCACATTACATCTATAAAAACTATGATTTCAGTGCATTATTTACTATACTGAAAAAGATGAGCAACTTAACAACTTAAGTGTAATTAAGATGAACCCAAGCATTGCTGTCATTTAAGTAATCCCAAACAGTATCTATGAAAAGTTAAATCGGTAAACTTTGTGGAACACAAAGCTGGTGAGCCAAGTTGTACATTTCCCCATTTCTCGGGTTTAATTTATGAATTGCAAAACTTATTATCAAAGTTTTATAGTTCTTATGAACATAAATTAAATTATTAGAAATGTACTGACCTGCTAATTTCAATATATTAATATCTTTAAATAAGTCTTTCATAGATTCCCTTAGTCTTATTAATGTATATACAGGGCATCCCACGGCCATGCCACACGGAGGGAAAGTATATTAAATATTGAATGTAGGATATTTTACTAAAAGAAGACATCGTTTTATTTTTAATAATAAGTAGAACTGCATTCACAGATTTTTTGAAAATCGCCTACCTCAACCGGGAATCGAACCCGCCAAATGTGATAGAAAAATTACATGTATTTTATATTAGCGTTTGAAAGGGCTACTCAGCGCCGGATCTAGGGGGGGGCAGGCGGGGGCCCATGCCCCGGGCGGCAAGTTCAGAGGGCGGCCAAATTCACACTTTACAGACGAATAGAAAACTCATCATTTACCTAACTGTGGCCACAGAAATAATATATAAATAATAGTATAAGTGCAGAAATTTCATGGCCATATCAACTCGACCGATATCCAGAGCGCGGAGTGAGACGTGCTGAACGAACCTTAGGTATTAGTCGCGAGCGAGGCGCGTAGGTATAGTTCAAGAAACCGACCCAAAAAACATAAGCTACCATTAAATAGTAAAAAATAATAAAAGAAAATTAATCCTAAAGTACCTATATGTATAAGTATGGACCGCTCCAAAACTAAATTACTAACTATTAAACAAAATTAAAAATTATTAATCTAAGCAACAAACATGAATTTAAAAACAGAATTAAGAAAAAACGTTAATAAAATTAATTACTCCGAAATATTGCGGTTTAGATACGATATCAATTAGATTAGATTAGATTAGAGATTATTAGACTAATTCACTCAGAGAAATAAAAATGGAAACAGATCCTGCGTATTGTTATGGATTGTATCTATCTATCTGCCTTTCTTTTCGTGGTTCCCACGACGAAACTCCAAGCGATCTCATCACGCAATATCCTCAACCTAGTCAAGGTAACTTCTTAAAATTAATTTCTCTGCTCGCCAAACATAATTCAACTCTTGAGTTTCATTTAAACTGTAATATTTCCACTTTTGCGTTTGAAGTGCCACGTTACTATTTCAAACTATAAAAGTTCCTGTTTTCTTTTTTCGTGCAGAAAAAATAGCGATGGATGCATTATTTCCGGAAGGCATATGCCCAAATATCAATCAATTAGTGGACATCTGATAGCTGAAATTATATTGATGATAAACGTAAAAATAAATATAAGGGGCGGGGGCGGCATTTTTCGGTTTTTGCCCCACCTAAAAAAATTTGAAGATCCGGGGCTGGGGCTACTCATAAGCATTATATTTTCCTAAATAACCTAGCATATTAAATGAAACTAAGATATAGATACTAAGATATAACTAAGATATAAGATAAGATTATAAAATTTTTCATTTTATTTAAAATTTTGTTCAGGGGAATTTCCTCTGACTTGGCCATGCTTCCAACAATTAACATTATCATTTCAAAGACCTACCCACTTGAGATATGAGATTTCCGTGGTGTGAGTACATAATAAAGTAATACGTGAAGTGTAGTATGTCCTTGTATGCATTTCTTCATGTGCTCACAATTACCATGCAACTGGCTGATATTAGTAAAAATAAATAATTCGAAAATGGAACACGTAAATTTTGAACGTGGAACATTTGGCGGGTTCGATTCCCGGTCGAAATAGGCGATTTTTAAAAAATCTGTGAATGCAGTTCTACTTATTATTAAAAATAAAATCATGTCTTCTTTTAGTAAAATATCCTACGTTCAATATTTAATATACTTTCCCTCCGTGTGGCATGGCCGTGGGACGCCCTGTATAGCACAAACTAATCTTTTTTATAGTATAAAAATACTTTCTATATTCGCAACGAATCCTCACAATAATAGTCCTTATGACATGACACTACGAAAATAAGTAATCTTGGGTTCAACATCAGTAAGTTATCTTTCTTTTTTACTACAAATGCTGCGGAACTAAATCTGTTAGCTAAGTATTAATCCCCTATATCCTGCTGCAATCGCGAATCTAGTTATGTCCAAAAATTTCGTACTATCTATGAATTTGACAATTTTATTTATTTATTTTTTTCACTGTATCCATTCCTGACGATCGGTAACAATAATTTTACAATTCTATTAATTTTATTTCAATTAAGTGTTGTTGGCGAATCTCACGTGAACTACATGTAAATAATTGTAGTCACTTGGGGATATTATTGTAGGGATTCATTAGGTATTCAATTGAATTATTTGTATATTCAATTTAATTCAATAAAATATGAAGCAGAACGTGTGAAAAGAGATGAGAATGTGAGAAACGACAAATAAATTCTATTCTGGAAAGTACAGTTATATCTGAGAATCCATATTAGGCGATGCATTGAGCGTCGTGAAAACGATAACCAAAGAATGTTTTAAGGGAGGACTACTCTTCTCTACAATTTCATACCTTGAAATTCCATTGAGGGAAGAACTAAAAAAATATCACTAAACAGTAGGCATGCAACATATTCATTCTGGTGAACTGACAGCAAGTTGAACAATGGACACATGCTTGGGTATCAACCCAAAGGAAATCGTACCGTTTACACAAAGAAGGAAATAAAAGTATTATATTACTTGTGCAGTAACACAGGACGAGTTTAGTCGACCTAACGATTAAAGCAAAGATCTACGAGATGTTTAATCAGAAACAAGTCAAAATGTACAATTGCAGTACAAAAATCGTTATTACGAGCGTCATACTGTCTAAAGGTCAACGTGTAAAGTTTGACGTGTTGCTGTGCGTACATATTTCACTTCAAACATTTAATTTATTACAATATTTACATAAAAACTCTGTAATATAACTAAATAGCCTAGATTTATCTACTACAGATTCTTTCCTTTGCGACTATTGTGAATCTGTAATAGAAAAGAAAAATGATTGAAAAAGTTGTTTATATTAAATAGAAAATGTAAAGTTGCCACTATTGTGGTAGCCCCATGCCTTTATTGTGTTAGAATCTTCATAGATATAAAGAACCTCACATTATTTTCTTGGAGGTATTGCTAGCGTGTAATCTTATATATAAAAATGAATCGCAAAATGTGTTGGTAAGCTCATAACTCAACAACGCCTGGACCAATTTGGCCAATTCTTTTTTGTTAATGTTCGTTGAAGTTCAAGGAGGGTTTTTACAATGAGGAAAATTCGAATAATTATTGGAAATACCCTAAAAACAGCCCTTTTATTTTCCCATGCAAACGTTTTCTAACTAAAACGTAGGTACAGTCGAATTGAGCTTTATTGTTATTGTATAAAGTCATATTGCAAGCACTCACTGTTGTCTAAGCAATGAAGGTGTGTTCCTAACATCAAAGAGTCAATTTGCACTTTATTAACGTTACATATAGTTGAAATTCAATCATATCTATCAAAACAGTGTGCGTGCGTGCGTTGGAGCACAGAATACATCGTTGGAGGATTTAATGTCACGTTCCAAAATTGAATAGCCACAAAATGTAATAGGTCATTTAGACTTTTTGCGATTTGGTTGGCTATGCGACATTATCTATAAAATAATTAGGAACAAAAAACTGCCACTGTACAAATCTTTTTGACAGGACGAAGTCTGTCGGGTCCGCTAGTATGATATAGAAATGTATTTAATGGAATAAAAAGTATAGTAGGCCTAATAAACCTACATTCACGTGTTATTTTAATTCAACAAAATTGATAAGGCCAGTTTAAGGTTTGTGTCACCCAGAATGACCTGGATTACCAGCCATTGTAACCATTTCTCTGTATGTATGTATGTCCTTGGGGTGGGGTTTCTTAATATGCACATCAACCCACCATGAGACTTTTTGCACATCCCCAACTTCATTTAGCTGACCCCTTTACTCTATGTTATCAACACACACCATTGCATCAATCTAATAGTTGATGAACTTAATGTCCTTTGCTTATATAGTCCTATAGTCTGTTGGTATTGGGTATCCAATTCCCATTAGGTTTTATCTCCTGTTGGTTAGAACGTTAAAGTGACACAATATATGATACAAAGTCTCCTCTTCGATGAAGGCCCTTGTAACGACCATAATTTTATTAAATTTATGTGTGTTCTTCAATCAAAGAACATAGAAGTGATATCACAAAAAAAATAAGACATCACTATAATGTTAATATGTACAATCAGCAACGCATCAGCCTTTAAACAGCAACTTTTTGTAGCACAAATATAAAGCTTGACGTGTTAGTGACAGTACTAAAGAATTTAAAAGACAAATAAAACAAATCATCATCAATCATACAATATGTATTTAATATAAGATACAGTACTTGTGACAGATGGACAAACCATTGTGTTTTTTTAAATTCTTACAAATCACTACTTTGAACAAATTCCAAGGTTCCATTAAATTAACATTCACTATTTATTATGCCCAAACGTGTGATAAATTAATTGAGGTAGATCACCCATCGCCCTATGGGTCAAAATAACATTAAAATTTCGGGTACCGCGTTTCAGGGACCAAGCAAATAAGACAACGCAATCAACATTACACTATATATAATTAAATATCTACAAATTGAATATAATTAGTGCACACTATTCGGGACACAGGGCTCCGCGTACATTTGTATTGTATCTTGACAAACATTTACAATAAAAGAGAACATTCATATATATTAAACGCATAATATAGGAAACATGTTCAAACACATCTCTGGCCAGCCCCGGCCGTACCGACCAGACGCGAAGCAAATTACAGAATTACGCAGAATAATACTTAATAATAAATACATACTTAACTATTTACAACTCTGGCTTTGTCTGGTCAGACGAACTAACTCCGCGCGGTAACCAAACCAATTATTTTGCTATTAAAATCTCTGGTATATGTGAATGTAGCGGAGGCTGCCGCAAGCTTTGACAGTGACAAAGTAAAAGTTGAAGCGAGACAGCACTCTACTATAGGCGTGTCTGTCTCTTTCCAACTAAACCCAAATCTCTATTAAAGCTCGTGGTTTTACTCCAATTCAATACCGTCTCACAAATCTCGGATCATCTCAGCTGTAATATGTTTCACGCCTTCACAACAGTGGCTCGACATCATAAAACAAAACGGGTCAAATCGTCACTAAAAAATTAGAGACACCAAAATAAATTGTTCCCCATTGAAGTACATTTGTTACATACAACTTCACACGCTCACTGTACGCGTATAAGCGTCGCCATTTTGGAAAAGCGCCTTTCGTTGAGCTAAGGGCGCGCTCACACGGGCACAGCTCGACTCCGAACACACACTATGACTATTGTGGCAGTGATAAAAATATAAATCTTTACGCTTAAATGACTTATGTATTATTTGTCGATATAATTTAGATCTTAGCCGAACAATGTCTCACAAAATATCTCTCTGCCTACAGTAACGAACGCCTAACTCTAATCTAATGGAGTTACAATACATTATTTAACGCGAGTTCATTAGACACTAAAATGTTAACCTTATAACGTTTCAGTAAGCAAACCGCAAACCCAATTTTGTACTAAATGTTTTATAGTGTATAGGCCAATCGTTACATACCGCTTGTTTATTTTTGTATATATGAAATGGGACCATGGATCATTTGACCTACATCTCCCCTGATGGTAAATGTACGGGCAGAAGACGGAAGTGAGCGTCACCTGGACTTCTCAACAAATAAGACGTTGCCCCCTAATTATGTAACTCTATTGCTATTCATTTGTTGGAAACTAGCAGACAAAACAGTTACATTTCTCTTTTATGAAGATTCGATATGTGAATTACCTTCACAAAGCAACAATGTAACTGCACTATCAATCAGTTGCAATCAAATTTAATAGCACAGAATTACATCGTGAGGTTGTCTTACTTCTGTTGGGTACTAAAATTGTTATTACTGCAACAAATATACGCAAGACAATGGTAGCTAGCCAGATAGGCTGAGAAGCACTATCAGAAACCAAACCAAGCACAAACACTTCCGCCACCGCGGTGAATCAAACCCCGCCACTCCCATTCACCACTGCATGCAAAAGATCAATTGAACTAAACTATCGAAATTACTGAGCGGTCGATCGCACTATCGATTTGAGATCAAAACACGTCCCTCATCAGTACATTTGAACGAAAAAAGATCAATCTTTCTGATTTTGGTGTCGAATTTCACTAAAAAAAATAATAATTTCTACACAAAAAAAAAGCGAGCCAATAAAATATGGCACTACAGTCAGTGCTGAAAAATTAGTCTAGTTTATTTTTTACTTTAATTTACTTTAAAAAATAATAATCAGTACATTGGATACTCCAAAGAGAACTCGTAAACTGTATATTTAATTAGCATACGATCTCAGAACACACCGACATTCAGGCACCAACATGACTACTACAGAATTTTTCCTATAACCGCCTCAGGGTTGGACTAGGGTCCATCCCCTGAGCTATTTCCTAGGGGATCCGGCACCCGCGTGCCTCACCCCAAACTCCATCCATTTACCTCGCCGTCGCCACTCATTACCTCCACCAGACGCATCTGGTCACATGTCCCCACAATTCATTCTAACTTAATACTATAGGCACTAACTAAAAAATACTAGCGAGATCGTGTGAGCACAGAACACAATTTACTTTATTCAATTGTATAATAATCCCTTAATTCCTAAAAAGGCATTTAATCTGACAACTTCTGTATAATGGGCCTCCAAAAAGTTTTACATCTAAAAACGGTCCTAAAACTGCTATTGGAGCTATTTTAATATTATATCATTGGCATGTATGTCCAGCGTCTAGTTCGTGTGCGGCCAGCCTAAGCGACATGTACACACTTCATGTAAACATTTGTTTAGCTCCTTTTTAGTTATTATTATAGTTATTTATGCAACTGTTGTATAATCAGGGGTTTTAATACCTAATTATAACAGTTGCATACAAGACTTTATCTACAATCATGATGTGAATCCCTTATAAAAGATTCTCATACCGTAGGGTATTATTGTACAGTGTAGTAAAAACTATGTAAATTCAAGAAATAATTAAAAGAATTATTTATTAAAGCTAGAATCACTCATTTTTTAAACAACGCACACAGTAATTGTTTGTTTGCGATTTCCAATATTCGAGTGAAAAAATGGCGGGAAATAACACGATAAGACGAGAATCCGAAATTACGAATTAGTTTACAATTTATTGATCTTTTTTCAAAATTTTTGCGATTTGGTGGTGAAAATGTCATTGCATGAGAATGTTCTTTTTTGAAATTCATAATATCACGCGTTTGGATATTATAATGATCATAATATCATTAAGTGTTTTAACGTTGGCAATAAGATAATTATTATAGGTTCTTTTATAGAGGATTAATAGCATGAGAGTAGATAAAATATTGTAAACCACACATACAAAAACTATTAAGCTAGCTTAACTGTCATAATATGGACGTGTCTGTTTTACGAACTACTGTCAATGGCTACGAGTGTCATTAATTTAAAAGTGGCGATGTTACAAACAGTAACAAACCTTATAGTCAGAATTTTAACTCGATTCCAGATTTGACATTAGCTACTGTCATTTTGTGAAATAATGATACCACATATAATAGTGTAGTGATGAACACAAAAATCGATAAACAGTGTGTGTGCCTATTAAAGACTAAATTATTGATTTAAAAAAAATTATCTAATTTATTTGTCATGTTCCTTCACGATCACATTCTTTTATTTATTTCACACACAATTATAAAAGAAAAGTCTCAGATCGTTAATTAATCGTCATAACTAAATGTCGGTTCAGAAATATTTAATTTCCTGATATACTTGGTTTACGAGAATAAAATTGTAAACGAGAAGAATCGATCCGGAAATATTCCATCTCCGTATCGAATAATTTCGCCACGTCACTATTTAGCACTTGTCATAACGTTGCAACACTGAAATTGTCAAATCTGGAATCTTTAAATTCTGACTTTAGATATATTTACAGTGTGTACACGCCACTGAAAACTGGCCGTAACCTCATTCCGCAAAACTCGCCATGGGCCGCTCGAGCCACGAGTGAAAACTGTATACCAACTTTAGAATCACGAATAGTTCGAACAACCCGAGACGAGCCGTCGTCACAACATAATTGATACTAAAACATATCAACAGCAACCACTGCTCGCTTACATCGTAACACCAAAACTTGTGCGCAAACGAACGTTCGTTAAACAACTATAAAGTCTCATTATCACAAAACTTTTATTGCTAACATTACTAGTCGACACTAGAGTGCCCCGTCTGGGCGTCGATTTTCGTTCAACAGATCATAACTCGTAGAGCATCCAATAAAAGAAAATCATTCAATTATCATTTGGTATTATTTTTTCAACAAATCTATTGACCGAATATCGACAACCCCAATAGAACTTAACAACTCGAATGGCAGTGACGTACAGGAGACGTATTTTTCAATCATTAGACGTTAATGTGGAATTCGAATACGAATACAAATCGTGCGCGAAATTATTTTATACTACTTACATTTTTTTAGATTTTTGAATCAACAACAAATACAAAAAACCGGCGATGACCCACACGTGAAACGGATCAATGTCAACGTCACATCAGCGTTGGATATTCTACTAGTAGAAATCAAAAACGAGTGGGTTTAACCACTCGTTGCACAACGCACGAAATGAAAGTTCAGAAATAGTGAATTCGTTTATTCGTATACGAATCCTACGAATTGGTTTTCTATTGTTTCAAAAATTCGTCTTCAGTATAGTTGAACATCGTAGACAGCTGTCGATGACGTAAAGCTTCTTCATTAGATTTGGAACACAAGGCGGGGGGAACATCAAAACTATCGAATATAAAAATTGAACTCTAACACACTAACACTAATAGCGAGTTTCATATGATATGACTACTACGATACAACCTGATATAATAATGAACACTAGGCAGGCCGTGTGTCTGTTGGGCGAAGTTTAAAACTACTCTCAGTCGGATTAGGGAGCGTTCAAGTATTACGTAACGCAATTTTTGAAGATTTTGACACCCATGTAAACCTTACGTAACACGAGTGATCATTTTTAACCCTAAAGTCGCAAAAAGTTATGTTATAATTTTTATGCTTGATATACATAAACACTAACGAATACTGACAACGAAAATAACATTAAATGACGTACAATACAATCTAGGGATTCTCCGTGAAATGTAAACGAAAAGATTTGTCAACAAATTAAAAATGACGACCAGACTAATACAATCGAGGGATTGCCCGTAAAACGTAAACGAAAAGGGTTGCCAATTTGGGAGTTATAATTCCCTAATTTTTTATTTAAGTGTATTACGTGTTGTAAGAAACACCCCCTCCCGCCTTTGTAACGCATCGTAACGTTCTACGAGACCCCCCTCCCCATAAAATGCGTTACGTAATACTTGAACGCCCCCTTAGATATTGCCAAATCGATTTTTCAGGGGTTTAAATCATAAAATTTAAGATCTTCTTTGAACAGAAAAAATCTATACAAAATGCAAAAGACAATCAGAATTAACTTTTCAGATATTTTTTATAACAACGTCATTTGCACGTTAGGGGCCATCCATTAATCACGTGATGTTTTATTTTGCATTTTTATCAACCCCCCCCCCCCTTCAAGCCTCACGTGATTAATGGACAACCCCTTATATAATCGACACTCCAATCTGAAAACAGTATAGTATTTAAAAATAACATATCCCCCTTCGCCATGTTAAAAGAGACCAACAGAGTCATTCCGACTTCTCCAACAGCTTTGAGGCCATTATGGTCGGCACGTTGAGGCACGTTGAGGCACTTGGGGACACATCGGGCCTCGGCCGCAACTCAAATTAATCTAAGCTAGCCGAACCTACTACCGCATAACCTAATATGTACAGTTCCGTTGGCAGTGAACGCATCGCTGGTCGTATCGACGCGGCATCGAGGCATCGAGGCATCGAGGCAGGGCGCGAGCGGACACGTCGCTTCTACGATCGACACTAAACAGAAATCGTAATTACGAGATATTAACTGCACGTTAGTGTATACTAGTAACGGACGTTATTCATTGAATCATGTGTAATGTTTTGAAAACCAGTTAGTATTTTTACGATTTTAAGTTTCGAATTGTAGCAATTTCTTACCATAGACAAAATACAGTTATTATTAGCTTCCCACCAAGTACTAAGTAACCGTTCCACTTCGCGTTTCCCTCCCTAACCACGCCCCCGCCTTAACACTTATCTGTACACGAACACTCGACACTTGTACAATCGCACTAACTATATACCTACCAAATTTGTCCGTCCGAACGCAGTGAAACCATAGAGATATTTAGATAATAGAGCAGCGAATCATATTGACAAGAAACAACAACATGGTATAAGATTAAAAACTCAGTTTACCTTTACAATAAAATATATATGAAAACGAAAGAAAATTTAGTAGAATAATTTAAACAACTTGCAACTACTACGTTCGTTCGCCGTTTATATCGCTAGTCACAGACGTCACACACGCACGTACTCTACCCTCTAGTTTGTCTATACGTTCGCGGGCGTATCGGAGGCTCGTTTAACCGCCGCCGAAGAATATCATTATAAAAAGTAAGCATCAGTCTTGTGAATTAATTTCCGTGCGCCGTCTTTGGCGAAGACCACCATTAAGTCTACTCTCTGCATACGCGTCACAACAAATTTGAAGTATGCATTCGACTATCGCCTCTCGCGACTTATTAATCTCAGTTCATGTCGTTAAATATCAACGCCCCATCAAAATTCTAACAATTCGAGTATTTCCATAAAAATCCTTCAATCATCGGACGGTTTAACAGCCGTTATAATCTATAACAATTGTGCTATGCATGTTTCAGTTTGCTTTGATGGCTTATTTGCGTATACAGTTAAAAAAGGCTGCCGGATAACGACATCAATCTACCATTTCACAGATTCACATAACACAACACCGCCCCGAGAGGAGATAGTCGAGCGCCCAACAACAGAACCTCATTCAACTCGCGACTACAATCTAGAAACGGAAAAACCGAAACAAGTCGACACAGAATGGCATCACGTTTCACATCAAAATATTTATCGAGTCTATAAAATAGTTCAACAGATGTGTTACTACCGGCCTGAGGGCCAGAAGCATTCACCACCATGTCTTCGTCCCATCTTCCTTTTCTTCGCGCCACTCGGAGGCGGGGGGGAGGGAGGTGGAGGATCGGTGGACGTTCGTCTCTCTCGCATGCCGGATGGCGCGTACGATGAGCAAAACGCATCATACAACGCGACCTTCGATTGAGTCGGCAAATCAGCGATTTCCACACGCTTGATCTTGTTCACCTCCTTCACTGGTACCCACTCGTCGTCAACCCTGCACATGAGAACAAAAAAAAACATCGTTTAACGACAATCCACAAGCTACTGTGCCACACGAAGGCAACTGCAAACACAGCTTTATAAATAGAAATATTTGACCAGCCCGTAATTTGTTTTACGTACAGCCATCTTGTCTTACAACTATAGACAATCTTCTGAAGTCACAGTAGCTACACATAATACAAGTGTTCATAGTTTCATATTTTTTTTTGGTTGTAAAATTTAGGCTGTTGGGGCTCGATCATGTCGATAAAACCATCTTGCAACCACATTAAAGTTATCGATAAAAATGCGAGCGACTATATTATCGCCTGATTGTGGCTGCCAATGCTTCTCAGTGATTCACGTTCGGGAGTGTGTTTGCAGCGTAGGGTTGTCATCCTATGTCAATATCGATTATCGAAATTATAACGACATGCACCTAAAAAGCAGTTGATCTATGATATTCATGAATATGAATTGCTTTAACACTACTGGTTTACAGAAAAAAAAAACAATGTATGTTTGCAAATTAAGTGAGGACGTGAATAAAAAAACAGCAATAATAAGTCTAGCTATTTAAAGGAATGGCAACCCTTGAAGTTGTTAGCAAAAACTTTGTAGGGAAGTCAACTCTGCGATAGATAGAGCTTGAGTCACGACATGTTTTTTTTTAGCTAATGAGATTACTATTGCGCGACTTTGAACCTTGTCGATGCAACAGAAATCGGATACGCTAAAACCTATGAAAGTCCAAACTGGATTAATAACTAAATAGCATCGTATAAGATTCATTTTACTACTAATAAAGTGAATTTTAAGGATTTTGCAAGAATAACACGCTATATATTGTTGATAGTAAAATTGCTTCATATAGAATATCAACATTATACTCCGTATGTTTCCACCAAAAGTTTCAATGCTATCAACTTGGGATTAATCAGTTAGGTCTCTTCAGTGTGGCACATAAACGATGAAGACATGCCAAGCCGATTCGAAGGACCAACTGCATAATCAACTATTGCCAATATTCCATTATACCAAATGTATCAGTTGACAACGGAAAAACACTTTACATATGGTGTGAATAATTATTTTTTTAAACTAACAGCTCTATTTGGGATATTTAAAAGAATTAACATTTAAATTTTCTTATGAGGGTATGCAAGTGATCCCTTGAGCAAATATTAGCTGAAGCTACTGTAACATGCTATGAGGTGATCTAATGGCGTAAGAAATATGGTTTAATACCTGTTTCATTAAAATTAAACTGTAGCCAACATTGACGACTGACACTTAATGGAAACTAAAAATGATGAATGATTTAAATAACAACATATAAGTGTCTCATATAAATAAGATCTCATATAAATATATAAAGAAAATAACATAAAATATGTGAAAAAATTCAACGATCTTATTAAAAAATACGCAACAGCCAATGCACATAAGACAAAAAGTTAAATAAATACACAAAACTACGCCACAAAAATGATTTAGTACCCAATTTGGGAGCGGGGCGAACCAATTGATCTAGAATAGTTTTACAGGACCCACCTGTGGTTACCTGACTCAACAAACATTTACTGAAACCGACGAAATACTCAGAGCTGCAGCAGAGTAAATCCAAAATTAATAATTTTACTTAACTTTTGCTTATTTATTGTAATTGTTTTCTGAGTAACTTATTAGGTGTAACAAAAAGTTTCTTTCATACATAAATTTGTAGCCCCAAATATATGGCGCAGTAGAGTTATCTTCGTTATTTTTCAGTTAGTTCTATTACGTTACTTGTACAGGGACTGCCATGTTCTTTAGGGCCGATTCACACGCGCACCTTTACAACGTCCGTTAATAAATCGTTTATATAGAACGAATGCATTCACAAGTACATATTCGTACGTTGCGGCGTATTATCAGGCTGTGTCGTTATTTAAAAATCAAGCGAAATGAAACTTAACTTTATTGTTCATACAAGCGTTATTAAAACGGCATTGCTGCGGTTAGAGCACTGTAAAGTGTCTTCATCAAACTCTGAAGTTTATTTTAGTTTCGTTAATGCTGTATCTGCTAATCGTGAACGTTGTAAATCGCTAATGTCAGGATTTAACGCACAGATTTTTGCGAATTAAGGCCTTATTCTACCTTACTCTTTCAATTGTTGCATTAAAGGACATCGTATTGTGCAACTAGTTATCCAGCATTGTATCGGAATTTAATTACCTGTTGTGCCCCACATCTCAACTAACCCTATAGCCTTCGATCATATATTTCTGTAGATACACAGATACCGTCTAAAAAGTGGCACCGGCGAAACAAGGCACAAACAGTAAATGTGCCTTGTTTCGCTCTCATTCATTCGGTGGCCGCGCGCGATTGATAACGTCAGCGATGCCGAAATGCGTAGTTTATACTTGTAAAAATGACACACGTAAAGTGCAAAAGAAGGATGGAATGTCATACTTTTGTTCATATTATGTAGTACTAAAATATAAATTTGAAACGCTTGCGTACCATGCCACGATGCGTAACACATCGCATCTATCTCTTTCTGTCTCGAGTGGCTCACTCATAGGAAAAAATAGCACAGAGCTAATGTTTCAGAAAAAGGTCAGTGGAATGATGGAGTCGCCTATACCATTTTTTGTGATTTTCTTTCTTTTTTTTTAGTTTTCCGCTTTCTTTGTTTGTAAGGCTCGGCAAAATAAAGGTTGAGAAACCCTGTCTTAATAAAGTCTGTACTTTCCTTAGCACCTAATTCTACATACTTCTTGGTTTATGTTTAAAATTTAAAAAGTTTCCGTACTGTTAAGATAATAGTGTAAAAAAACTAAGCATCTCCACTGCTGTCTATGTTCAAGTAGGATGCGATAAGACGCGAGCACAATATTCGGAGTCAAATGGAACGTAGGAGCATTATTATATGAAATGAATTTGTGCTTAATTGCAACGGACTAAGGGCTTATTATCCAATATATTTGTTTTCAAATATGTATTGTTCATTTCTGATTTCACGGCATCATTATATCATTGAAACCAGAAGATAATATGTAACGACCTTAACAAGGATTTATTTTCATACTTCATTACGTTACTTAAGATTTAAATTGGCTTAAATTATATGACACTTTAGAACTTTTTTCAAAATTGGTACTATAATATACATCTATTCTTCTATATATAGACGCGGGGTCGATATTTTGTTTGATTTTCTATGGAATTGTGTATCTACAGAAATATATGATCGAAGCCTATAGCTTAAGGCGTTTAGACGTTCAAAACAGTCTGATACAGACAGGCCGATAAACAAAAGCTATATATATATATAATATTGACAACCAAATGATGTCATTAAAGATCATAGAATTTTTTTGTTACACCACATTGATCTATCCTTCCCTAATCGTACGATATTATATTGCAAGAAACAACACTCCCTGAAAGGAAACTGATACTACCATTGTTCGAACTATATAGGTACCACGGAACTCGACTGACAAATCCAAATATGGCTTACCTGAAAATAAATGAACCGCGTCATATTTTTTTTCCTATAACTACTAGACTTACAAACTAAACAGGTGACATGTAGACTTAAAAAATATTCACTAAACCACCACGAATAAATAAAACCCTAGGCATTATATATAGTTTATACTACATATAAACTTGATCACTATATGTATAATAAACAACAAACTCTGTCCGTGTAGTATCAAATTAGAACTATCCTTCACAGTGTTAATTTTAAAACATAACTTACCCGTAATAAATACTGACCCAATTTAATTTTAGCGTCGTATCGATTAGTACTGCGGTTCTGGCTAGGAATAGTATTGTGTAAAAAGAAGAATGGCGAGTTTCGCCGTAATGAATATTGAAGTTAAATTAATATCGTTTGGCTTCTGGAATTTATAGGGAGACTTCCAAATCACTGTCAAGTACTATCACAAATCAATGAGAGTAAGAATAAAGTGTACATAAACTGCTTTCCTGCATTTCCTTGTGATAAACTTGTGTATTTTTCGTTTACTTTTTTGATTAACTTGATTATTGAAATGAAAAAAAAGATTTTTTTTAATAACTTTTTTCATATTTTTGGAGGGCAAGCAATTTTTGCATACTGCTGTAACTACTTAGTACTAGGGTTTCTCAATTCTCGAGCTTTTTTATTTCTCGGAGCACGAGAATTCTCGACCACTATTTCTCGAGAATTCTCGGTTGTCAAGATATATGGAAATATTTAATAATATGTGTGTTTTAACAATAAAACTACGCTTTTTATGCAATATTCAACAACATTTATCAATCAACAACATTTATTATTAGTTTCAATAAATAAAATCTAGCGAGATCTTTTGTCATTCTTTCTACACACAATTTTAGGACTAAATAGTCTTCATCTTGGGGAAAAACAAATAAAATATCTTCTAAAAACAATGCCATCATGTCACCACAATATAATTTAGTACCTTACATTACATACTATATTACTTTCTATATTAGTTATATTATTTAGCCTCTGTCTGTACTACAAACTTTTCTATTAAAATGTATAATTGAAACGACAGTTTTTTTGAATTAAGTATTAAAATCAAACAATCAGACTAGCTTCATAATTACTCGTACAATGAATAAACAGGTAACTTACTTTAGTCCAACTTTTCAATAAAAATTTTCAATATTTTGTTATATATTGACTTTTTTGTTACGTAAGTATACGAATCTAATAAATAATTAATAATCAGACTAATTATAATCACAATTTAAAGAGGAAACTGCTCCAAAAGCTAGCCCACTTGGTATTTTTATTATTTAGGAAATAAGCTTTCGTAAATACGAGGGCATTATCTGATAGTCGGTATCGTATTAAGTTTAAAATTTTTTGACTTAATTTCTCGACCACTTTTTTCTCGTCTCGAGTAAGGCAAAATTTCTCGGGAATTCTCCTTTCGAGAATTCTCGCAGAGAAACTCTAGTGCGTACCAAGTACAAATCTATTAGCGAAATTATTATTAACGGTAATTTATAACTGTGATAATTATATAGTATTTAATCCTATATTATTATTTGTTCTTTTCCTGCACCTAATGATATATGAAACTGGTTAATATTTTAGTGTTGCACCTCAAATGAGAATTCTTATCATGTGTTACCTCCGCGTGTACTCCTACTATCTACCTACACGGTATTTGACATTTCTATCAATAAGATAGTGTTTTTGATGAGCGTAAGTGTTAAATATTACATGGAATTATACATAAGAATAATTTACTAATATAATAGACATATGCTATGTAGGATTACATTAGTAAAAAGGGGCGGATAAGTTTTATGTTGACATCATACTGCACAACAATTTATCAAAATTCAGTTAATGTTTAATCTCGCCATTCTTCCTTGTGAATTGCATGCCATATCTTTTAAGAATTAACAATCATATTTAAAAAAAATAAAACATTCTTCCTTATTACAATAAATACTCAAAGAAGGTTGTTTGTTGTACGTGAGCCTCGTACGTTTTTTCACCTGCCTTAATCATTACATACTCCTCTAAAGTTAATCTAAGGATGTGTTTGTGTAAGTCACTATGAAGGGCTACTATGTACGGAATGTGAGTATACTTGTGTGGCTGGTGTGTCAATGTTTAGTGCATTTTCGTGTGCGTGTGTATATAGGTTGGATCTATGTGTGTCTAAGCGCGCGCGTGTGTGTCTGTGTGTGTGTAAATGAATGTGCGCATTTATGTGTATTTGTGTGTGTACATGGCGTGACTATGTGTGAGTGTGTACCTCTTACGTAAGGGATCTGGAGACGAAATTTTGAAACAATAGAAAACCAATTCGCATTCCAAATCGTGAGATTCGTATACGAATTATCGAATTCACTATTTCTGAACTTTCATCTCGTGCGTTGTGCAACGAGTGGTTCAACCCACTCGTTTTTGATTTCTACTAGTAGAACATCCAACGCTGAAGTGACCTTGACACTGATCCGTTTCACGTGTGGTTCATCGCCGGTTTTTTGTTTTTGTTGTTGTGATTTTGATTTTTTTCTGCGTGAAACGGAATTTAATTAAGAATTTGTTTTTAATGACAACACTTCGCATATTTCACGCACGATTTGTATTCGTATTCGAATTCCAAATTCACGTCTAATGATTCAAAAATTCGTCTCCTGTGTATGTGCGTGTGTGTATAGTGTATGTGAGTTTCTGTGTATAATTGTTGTCACCGTAGAGCCGGGAATCCGGAGCTAGCCGGAGGTCACCAGGCTCTACGGTGACAAATGGCGCCCAACGTCAGTGTAAGGGGTGTAGGTAGGAAAATGACTTACGGTTTAGTAATGCGTGTATTCCAACTTCACAATTAATTATTTCATATATAATTTCAAAAAAATCAAATAGTACTTATTTCGATACTCGAATATTATAAAATTTTACTTGAAAATTATAAATTTTGGTATTGTGCGTATATCATATCTCTGGACAATCAAATAATAATGAATTTTCAGGAACACTGTCAAAGCGTGACATGTCAGTTTTTGAATTTTTGGTTTGATTCATGGAGTAATAAAGAAATAGGCCGAAAATCTTAAGGTTGGACAGCGTTCCTGTTACATTGTGTGTGTTGGGGTTCCGTGTATGAGTGTGAGTGTGTGTGTGTGTGTGTGGCAATGTCGATGCCGACGTGGATACTCACACGTGCGGCGGGTGGTAGGTGAGCAGCGCCTCGCGGCGGCGCAGCGCCGGGTTGTAGCGCGTGGCCACGCACGCGGCGCTCAGCGTGAGCGTGTGGCGGCCCGGCGGCTCGGGCAGCGGCCACGCGCCGCCGACGCGCCACCGCGAGCAGCGCAGCAGCCGCCACGCCAGGCCCTCCATCATGCCCGCGTCGACGAAGTCGAACATGCGCGCTGAAATACGACGACGACAACGTCAACATTCGACACGGTCGACTGTTATACAGGGATTCAAACTCTGGACCTAAATTAATCTCAACTCAACACTTTATCCGGGATGTCAACTTGTATAAATTTAAATTGGCTCTCAGGCAGCTCAAGAACTAGAAAGCGCTGGATGGAGTTACAATCAAGGTTCTAAAAATGGGTGGACTATAACCTTCTTTTCCTGCATGACTGATGTAGAGGTGTGGAAGGTCCAAGCTAATCAAGGTAAAGCTGAATACAAACCATAAGCTATACCGTAGATCCATCAAAAAAAAAGTCTTGCTTATGTATGATACAGGGAACTTCTTGGATTTTATCTCTGGTAAATAGTAAGCAACGATAATGAAACCAGCCATTTGAGCTTAGAAGCCCTACCACCAATCAAACCTTACAGAAATATATTTTCCATGGAGACTCGAACAGCGCATCTCCTAAATAATTCTGTGACCTTCTTTGAATTATAAGAAGTGAGAGTGGCTTGAAAATCATCCATCACTCACCCGACCATGGCTGTCTCCTGTACCGCAGCTTCTTGCCGTTGCGCCGGATGAGCTTTGCCGCGCTGTCCGCGGTTTTCTTGCTGCCGCCAGCATTCGGCGAAGCTTCCGTGAAGTGGTTGTTGACATGCCGCTCCAACAAAGTCTGTAACGTATACCACGCAAAAGTCACAATCGGAAAACCATTCAATGTACGCAATTCTCACACAGACCTACGGTAAGACATATGACGTTGATTATAAAACCCATATTCTTAAAACCTCTTACTTCTTACAATTTAACCATAATCAAAGGATTCGCATTTCTTTATGCATTACACGTACAGTAGACATGTGTTAAGACGCTGCCTCGAAACATTATCAACCCGACCATTCACGGAAATCTGTATTTGGTCTCATAAAAAGTGTTCTCCACTTTCTGTCACACATTGTACATTGTAACAATTATAATTTTATGACGTATGCGGCACGTTATATCGACCCGATTTCACTCTAGATTTAATAAAGTTACAAACTAAATATATTGGAAGATTTCTTGGGAAGCAATTGACTGGAAACGAGCATGAAGAAGTTTCGATGAATTGTTTTGGAGTATGGAAGTAAATATTTTGATGCAGACGTACAGTCCAATACATTGAAAAACGCATACACATGGGATCAAGTGTTTAGCGTCTGCGCCGTGGTGCTGTGTGAGAATCATCGTAAGTTCTACCACAAATCTGTTTTATCGTCATTATAATAATTTTGGAAATTAGTAATAGTTGCAGCACAGCACACCATCGCGTATAAAGTCATTCTGCTTTAAAACAATGTTATGAAGAATTAAAGTAATGAATGGGAATTTTCCCTTTCATCCAACAGATTTCTAGTACAAAAATTTCAGCTCTGAAAAAACCTTACGCACTAATTAACTTAACACAATACTTGTTTTAGTCCGAAACAGCGCCCCGGCTGCGGATGTTGTTGATTATAAAAAAAATATATATGAAAAAAAAAATGGGCCGTACAATAAACTCAAAATTTATTGGCGACAAAATATATTTAAATCTTGTAACAGGTCCTTGCATCAGTTGTGCCTGCTACTTTTGCATCTTCTTCTTGCCTTTGGGAAAGAAAACAGCACACATTTATCGTTCACTACACAAGTTGAAGACGAAGACAAAGTTCCTTTAGACCTCAACACGTGGACACATCATATAATTCGGACGTCTACGGTTTACAAGAAGAAATAAGACGAACAAAATATCTCATAAGGGCGATCATCTTTCGAAAATCCGATAAAGCCTATAGAGAATTCGACATAATACGCACCGACCGTATACGTAAATCCAAAGTTAGTTCTCTGGCAATCTGTTTGAGCGAGTTCTGTTGTCTTTCAAAAACAATCGCAACAAATACATATTTTTAATTACTAGTGTTAAGTTTAAAGCAGTTAACAATCAAATTAACTTTAAAATTCATACAATCGTTATATAATAACAAAAAATATGATGTGCCACTAGACAACCAAGTGATTGCATCGATACGAATGAAAGATAATGAAGAAGAAAGAAGAAAACCTTTTGCAAGTTAAATATATATACATATCTTCAATCACATATTGATCCAATCACTGGATTGGTAGTGATTTGAGGATATAAATTTGAAGAGGACACTTAAATCGTACATGATAGACTGATGAATGATAGATGAATGAAGACAAACTAGCAGTCGTATAAGTTTCAATAATAAAAATAAGACATTCTTGAATGAAGACACTTTATCTTCAACTAAGCCATTTGCTGAATTGCTCATGTGAGCAGATCAGATCAATTCAGACTATAGATCCTAGCAGAGCCAATTTTTAAATATAAATTTCAACTAGAAGATTACAGTAGAAATGAGTTTGTCTTTTTTATACGTAAAAGATAGGATCACTGTCATTATAGTAATCAATGTATTCTACGTCAAACTTAAAAGTAAGGTAAAAATCAAAGAATATATAGATTATTATCTACGCTTCGCCACATTTTTAAATTTCACTAGTTTTATATCAATTTTATTTGGTGTCAAATTGATGAAGTGTATAAAAATAATTTAGTACATACTACTAAAATCGTTGAAAGAGAATAATTAATCTAGTGTCACTGGAAGATTTTATATTTGTCGATAAACAACTGGAAAGACTATCCACAAATAACATACAAAAACGATACGTCACATTTTCAAATTTAGAACTCATTACAACAATATTGCTATAAATATCGACCTGTAAAGATCAAAGTTAAAATTAGAAGTATCAAGAATTTAAATTAAGCTCTTGAAGTTAACAATCAGTAGTTCTATATAATTTTGAAATATCATATAAACTCAAATTTGGAAGCAATAACTTCTCCTCCTAGCAATATCTGTGCCTCTTGAGCTTTCAATTCGAGAGTCTATTGCAAGAAAAGATGGAAATAACTGTTGCGTATTTTCGTACCGCACCCAATGAAGCTCAAACAGCATGCCATATATAATTGCTTACGCTAAAGGAAAATAAAAAACCGCTTGAGAATCCAAATGCACCTAGAGGAAACATAATCTGTAATAATTTCCGATTAGCGTAAGTTATTACACAATGGCACATGGTCTGGGCGTCAAAGAACAGTTCCTCTCATATTCGCCAGCTACGATTGCCAGCAAAGGATTACATTTTACATTACAGCAGTACTGGATGTATAGTGTTAAAGCGGCAAGCGCAGTTAGCGAATACGGAGGCAAGAGCCTACACCAAGACATTACCTGAGTGGAGAACCGTCGATCACATCCGTCAACAATACATTTGAACGGCTTGTTCCCCCCATGGGAGAGGGTGTGCCGCTGCAGCCATAGCCGTGAGCAAGACGGCTTCCCGCGAACCTTGCAGCGCTCCCAGAGGCAAACGAAGTTTTCCTGTCCAATTTGACTCTCGACGTGCGAAGTCTGAAATATACACGCAAACATTTCAGGATTCATTCGACTGCTACATAGCAACATAAATATTCAATTTCAATAATATTATAAAGAGCTAAGGATTGTGAGGTTTAGATGGTCGCTACAGCCTCCGGTGCACCTGATTCGATTGGTTGACATTATCTAAAAAAATTTACAACCTTCCTACAAATTGTTTTAACATTATTATACGTTTGTTAATACAAAGGTATATTGTATATAGGTAAATTGACATCGTTCTTGTTTCAAAATGCATTTCTCATTGATATTTTACAAATATTACCGATCTTTTCATAACGTTTAATTCAACAATAGTTGAATATAAATATGTCAATATAAATACTAATCAACAATCCAATATTTTTTATAACGGTGTCTTGTGTAACGTATCATTAAACATCTTAATCTACCGAAACTGCCCTAGGTCTAGAAACGATATGGCGGTAGAATCACGAAAGCGCACCCCGTTATGTGCCCCGCATGGACCTAGAGAACACCGGGGTGCTTTAGTGGGTAGGTCGGTCCTCACAGACCGGAGAGCCCCACACACGGCCGCGCCTTGCCAGCGCAGTTTCACGGTGCATAAGGAGCACTACCCCTCAAAAAAAAGGTCTAGAAACGATGCCATACCTATGTATATCTTACCGAGTAATAAAAATATCACTGGCCGCGTTGACTATTACCCACATTCACACAGTGATAACATTTCTATCCCAATGTACTTGAAAACTTTTAATAAGACATCTTTCTCGGTTAATTTTGAAATAACTTGCTGTACACCTCATAAGTTCAGTTTTAACAATAATATACATGTAAGTAATTATAAAGATGCTCACCTGCAAATGCTCCAAGAGATCAGTGTCGCTTTCAAATTCTTGCTTGCATTTCTCCCATAAGCACACAGTTACAGTTGACGTCGTGTCAGTACTTGATGTTCTCTTGTTACTCTCAGTTTTCGTAGGAGCTCGCGGAGGAAATCTCAGCGTTTTTGGTTGTTTCAAAATTGGACTTTTTTGGCTACTTTGAGCTTCTACAGAACTAACACTAATACTTAGTGACAATGAAGAGTCATCATCACATTCCTTACTCGTTTGTGAGTCACTTGGAGAATCAATTGACTTATCTGTACCTATTCCCGACTCAGACGATTCTGTTGTAGCATTGCAGAAATTTGCTTCTATCACAGTATTCTGAACGTTCGAACAAATATCTTTTAAGACAGTTATTTGTGTAAAAATGGTTTCCTCTCTTTTTGCAACTTCCTCGATCTTTCTAATATCTTCGGATATTTTTTTATCTTCATTAGAATCTTCTTCATCTTCTAATAGTGATGATTTTATATCACTTATTGGTGATTCAGCGAATTTTTCAGATAAACCAACTTGTGCAAAAGGCCTTGAAGAAATTTTACTTGAATCTAATGCAAGAATATTATTATTAACAGTTTTTGAGAGCCACGGTATATCACACTTTGAATCGTCACTAAATTCATTAATATCATTTACTGTACTACTCGGAGGATCAGTACCTTGAATTGGGTTATCAGGAGGTTTGACTGGTGCTATAGGAATACTACTTGAGTGCAACGCTTGCGAGACAAAATTCGTCATTAGTGGAGGAGGGTGATGAACTATTGGATTTGAACACGACGTCTGCGACGATGATGGTAGATGTGTATTCGCATAGCTCCATGTCTCTTTTGCATGCATATTTGGCACAGATGTAACTATATATCCAGGTTGTGGCATTAGCATAGTGTGGCTAAAATTCACTGTATAATTAGGCTTAGGCTGAACTGTTAGTCCCACAGATGGTATACCTGGGACATTTTTATTCATGGCCGAAATTGGTTGATTTGTCACCGGAGCAGGTTTGTTTACGTTCGGATATGGCGATGTCATTGAATTTGATAGTTTCAATAACGTTCCGTTTATAAGTATTTGCGCTGCTTGTTGATTTTGTAGTTGGTTCTGTAAGGAATCTTGCCTTGGAGTTAATTGGGTCGTTGGAGGCAGAACAAAATTCGGCATTTTGGCCATTAAATTTGGTATTTGCACTACTGTCCCGTTTATATTTTGCATAAGAGGAAACACAAACTGACCGTTCAATTTTGACGGACTTGTTACATTAACATTTGATCTATTAAATGCGGTCATATTATTTTGTTGGGTCAGTGTTTGTGCGGGTATTCCGTTCTGTGGTATCCTAAGCGTTGTCAACATTACATTAGGGGGAACAGTTACAAATGATGCTAAATTATTCGGTGTTACTGACCCATTACAAGGCTGTGGTATATTAATTTGATGGCAATTTTGTAAATTTGCTATAGGCACATTTATGTTCCCAAGACTACCATTCACTGTCATTGGCACTTGTCGGACACCGTTTGGAATATTCATCTTTGGTGTTATATTTCCCTCTCCAGACACATTATTGACGGATTGATTTTGTGTAGAATTTACACAGTTTTGTTGCTGTAACTGTTTAAGATTATTGGCCTTAGACCACGTAAGGTTTTTACTATTCGCAATACATGCCGAAGATTTCCTGTTGGTTCTCTTTGTTGGTTGTGATGTTTTCCGTGATGATTCTTTCTTAGTTGGTGATTTAGAATTTAAGCTCAAATTGTTTGAACCACAGGTCACCCCATCCATTCTGCTGTCGAGTTTAGTAGTAGAACTGACAATGCCATTAATTCTAGAATCAGATTTACAAGTCGTCGCTTTCTTCGGTGAGTGGCTAGCTGATGTTGCAGGTGCTATTCTAACACTTGTTAAATCGCTTGACATTGCGTTAGATTTTCGTTTAGCAGCTCCTGTTGATCTATTCTTAGTTATTAAATTGGCGGATGGGTCTGTAGCCATTTTGGTTTTAATTTCATTACTTATTTTTTTTCTTTCAACCATCGCGTTGAGGTGTCCATTTAAATGTTTTTCTTTAAATAGTGATTCCTTTGATTGTTGACTTGCATCTACTAAACCATTTACAGTTGTGTGATATTTTTCTTCACTTTTCTTATGCCTACCATTAACATTTGTACTAAGCGCTATTTTAGCATTATCCGTTAGTTTCGTAGAATTCACAACACCATTTAATTCTGATTTAGAGGACTTTTTTGCAGCAACTTCACTTTGTTTCTTTATGTCCATGCCCAAAACTTTGGGACTAAGCGTCTGTGATAAATAAGAAATATATTTTTCCAATTCGTGCGTGACACCATTTTTTGGAAGGCACTTTCTCTTGGTGTCTTCGTTGTTGGACGCATTGGTCTCACGTTTGAGACCATTTTGCGGCTTCATCTTATGGTTAAAGAATTCAGTGATGCGGCGATGTGCGGGCGGCTGAGGACGACGCACGGGCGCAGGTTGGGCCGCGTGGCGTCGCGAGGCCGGCGGCGCCGGATCGCTCGCCCAAGGCGGCATACGCGCGCCCGCGCCTTCTTCCGCGGTGCTGCAGGACGACTCAGGGCTGCGCGGAGATGCTGGCTCGGTGATATCGCTACCGCTGCTCCCTCCACTTTCTGTCGGACTCAGCACCGCTACGCCACTGTAATAAAGTACAAAAATATATATTAAAAACAGAATCACAGTACACGACATGATAGCAGGATACACAAATACTCATATCACTACAATTATTTACAAAAGCAGCTACTACGATGTGATATCACTTAATGAGAATCAGCTGTTGAATAGTAACGACCGAACCTATACGAAGATAGACGAGCGATCGTGAGAACGGGACGGCACGATTATACCCGCCGCAATGTTGTGAACCACGCAAGGTGCAATGCCCTGCCGCCGGACCAGTGCAGTGACGCAATGAGACGCGCCGCTGCACTGACCGATCCACTCGAACTCGAAATATTTTCGGTCGCGCGACATTCACCGCGTGTATGTACTGTGGAGTACCCTATGCAAATATGCTTTAGATGATAGCTATCATATATTATGTATCTTACATTATGTAGGATGTCTCATGCTTAGTGAAAAGAATTTCTTTCTAAATATTTAAAGTTACTTATACATTATACTCTCTTGTTAACTCCTGTACGACTTTTTATTACTCGCAGGTAGATAAATATTGGGATAACACAATTCCGGCACATATTCACAAGAACACATTCATACAATTATGATTCTTTTAGACCTGGTTCTTCGTGTTATTTTTCTTGAAAAGTTTTGTCATGCGGGTGGCAGACGTGGGGTGTTGGGTGGCATCTAAGCGCGACAAGGGTGCAACCGAAGCGAACGTTCTCTGTAGCCTACAACTTATAAGTAGGATTTGCTCCCCTCGCTGAGTTCGCGAACTTTGCCAAAACGTTTGATGTTAATTGATCCGAATCGACGTTCTAATCGGAATGAAACAACTGTCTCCTATTCCTAGTGGCATTCCAATTTCAGAACCAGGCAACGTTATACAACAGATGCCCATTGTTACAAACGTTATGGAGAAGCGCTACAAGACTACTTGACCTACAAGATTTCCGTTTGTGCATTGTTCGTTTTGGCGATATTTTTTGCGAGTGTCGAAAGCAAAAGTGGTCGCGTCGTCCGTCGCCCGCCGATGCTGAAAGGCGACCGACGCGTATGTAGGTGAGGCGGAGCGATGCAAGGTCGCGCCCGCGCCGATTTCGGCCATCGACCTGCGTTTGTTGCGAATCGCGATACGATGTTACATTGTTATTTATACCTGCTGCTCAAAATAATCGAGTATTGAGTTTAAGTTCACTTTTTACACAATTAAGGATCGTATTAAATGCATCACAAAGTTAAAATTAATGTTAAGGTAAGGTTTTAACATTTACGCTGCTGATATTCAGTGCTACTACAACTATGTAAGCTGGTATTGATTATTTAAACCAAAAATATTCAATCGTTTTATTTACATATGAGTAGCCTTTAAACTATCAAACAACTTATTCCTCAAATTAATTTACTGATGAAATTGACACAATCATATTATTGACCTACTACCTTAAAATTGGTCTTCATAACGTATAGATTTCAATTTAAGAAGGAAGGTGCTAATAGTATGAATGGTATCTGGGGTCTTCACCCTAAATGATTAGTTGCAGCAATATCGTGTAAACGGCTTAAAGTTTTATATTAGTTAGGCTTTAACTCTTTAACTATAAGAAATGCTTATTATATAAAAATAATCCGGCATATAATATATACTATGCATTATTTAAATCATTTGTACCTTAGTCATGGTTGTTGATATATATTTCAATAAAAATTATTTATATATGTATAACATATGTATGTCTATCCGTTACCTTAGATCCCATAGCACAAGCCTTTCAGAGCTTAGTTTGGGCTAGGCTAATTGGTATAAGTGTAACTAATATTTATTCTTATTTTAACATTGTTTTCATCTCAATGTTATTTTACTGGAGATATGTATAATTGTATATCCATTCTGTACGACGTTTAAAAACGGATCCTGCTTTGTATGTACATTCTTATCCTATCTTGATTTAATGTTTCACGAAATGATTAGTCGCTGAAACAGATTATAGAGAAAGTATGGGACGAAAAGAGATAGCGTTGCGCTAGCAAAACAGTATCCTAAGCGAGTAGCGACGTCTTCCCTCTCTCGCTATTACTTTAAGAGTAAATGTGATTGCATCAATTACCCGAATTTAAACGGCACAGTTTCGCGTACTAGTGCGATATCAACATATTGTTTGTATATAATATAATATTATTGTTTATAAAGTACTAGCTTCAGCCCGCGGCTTCGCCCGCGTGAAATTAGTTTTTGTCAATCCTGGTATACTAACTTTCAACCCTTATTTCACCTCCTAGCTGGTCGAAATTTCAAAAATGCTAGAACAAATGTTTAATGATTTCTTATCAAGTGCTTAAATATAAAGTTACATGGTTTTATCTTTTAAAATAAAGAAATCCTATACAAACCTTCAACCTCTATTTCAACCCCTTCATCCCTTTTTTCGAAATAAAAAGTTCTGCCTATGTTCTGTCTCAGTCTCAGACAGACAGGCAGACACGAGTGACTTTCGCATTTATAATATTAGTTAGGATACTTCAGTTTTTTGTTTAGTAATTATTTAATTTAAACGGCGCAGTTTTATGTGTTAGTGCGACATCAATATTTTATTTGTATATAATATAATATCATATTATCGCTTATAAAGTATACTTCAGTTATTTGTTTACTAATCATTATTATTATTAATAGATTTGTTAAAAATCGAAATAACAGCGGCCGCAATTTCTCCTTTAATTCCAAATGTGAACCGTGTGCGCCACGCGTCCCTGCCGCTTGCTTTGTAAATTCTAATTAACTAACTAAGCATGGGGGATTGGGGTTTGTCACACCGCGACACTGTTTTGGACGGGTAATCTCCTACGAGCAATATTCAAATGTCTCTCTCTCCTGCCATTACACTGCAAAGAGCAAGTGAAAAAGTTTCACTTCTTTTTTCAAAGACATGTTTTACTAGAAGGAGATTTTATAGCTGATTTTATAGCCTTCGTCTAAGTTATTTCTGCTCAATAGCAGCAGTGAATGCATTGCTATGTTACGGTTTGGAAAATATTTAGAAGTTAAGGTGAACATGTACAGTTTTATGTCACAAGTTCCCAATAATAATGTGACAAGTGTTGAAGTATTGTACGAGTTAATGCGTCAGTACAAATATACGTACACATTCAGTATCATATCAAAGATTACTTCAACGAAATCGTTTTCAGTTCAGCTACATGTTCTATCTATCTATCTTAGGGGCCGGGGTGGCTACCGTGAGGTGCCAACGCACTTCGACCCATTATGGGTCTTTTGTGCTACCCCATTAGTGCCTACTTCTTAATGTCGTTAGACAGTTACTTGACCACCGTCAGTCCAATCAATCGTGCTCAAGAGCCTGATTATGTCCCTTGGTGCATGGCATTACCCTAAAGTCGTTGGGTTTTGGGTTTTTTTTTTTTTTTTTTTTTTTTTTGCTAAAGTTGACAAACAAGCAGGCTGCCCACCTGATGGTAAGTGGTAACAGTCGCCTATAGTACATGTGGTTCCCACGAGATTCGCAGCAAATCTGCAAACCTCATAAGAACCACAGTGTACGTTGCCAACTTGTGACATAAGATGTAAAGTCACAGTACCCAGTAATTTCACTGCCTATCTTACCCTTCACGCCGGAACACAGCAAAGCGAACCCTGCTGTTTGGCGGCGGAAATAGGTAAGACGGAGGTACCCATGCAGACGACCCTGGTACAGAGTCTACCTCCTAGGATCCAATCCCTATCAACCTTTGCCTACTGCCGGCCAGAGCATCGCAGTTGCACAATAGATGTGTCATGCTCTCCTCCTCGGTCTTGCAGGCCCTGCATAGATTGGTCTTAGTGAGGCCCATCTTGTGCAGCATAGTTCTAGTACCAAAGTGTTCTGTAAGGGCACCAAGCACCAGGCTTGAGCTCAGTGTGAATCTCAGCCAGTTTTCTGAGCCCATAAAGAGCTTGGCGTGCGTCTGTCCCTGTAGGTTATTCTCAGCTACATGTTAAAAATAAATAGTATTTTTAACATGTAGCTGAAATTAGTTTCTCCAGGCAAGGAATTATTAAACGAATACTTGGATTCAACTCAAAATTATTGTAGTTAATTATTATTATTGGTTTAACGATTTTATTGTGGTAAGACCTGAATTTTAATACCACAATTTTCTACATACTTTTACGGTCCAGCTGAACGAGAGCATCGCGTGATAAGAACTATAATGTGTTCGAAAACTAGCTCATTGTGCTGATTGGGAGTATGTACATAAAATAGACTTTTTTAAATAAATTCACAAAAAAATGAAGTTAATATTAAATGTACTGACTCATTAGTATGTAACTAATGAAAATTATATGCCATTTGTTTTCTTATCAAACCGATTTTTGGATGTGCAGGGGGGCACGTACAAAGACGGCATTGGCGTCGGCATATTGGAGAACTCTCTGTCTAGCTGACCAAATTATAGCTATACCTACTTTGTAAATTCGTAATTATTATAAAACTAAATAAGCATATTCTGTATTGATGTGGGAAATAACTGCAGCTCAACTATTAATCACACTGAGTACAATATAACACTGCAAGCATTATTAGTTTAACTATATAGCAAGAATAATAGCACACGCAGATGATTGGAAAATGTACTAAATATTGACGATTTCATACTCAACTACGTCACCCAGCATTGACAATTTTGTATAAACTATAAATACAATCAAATTCATACTTCAGACCGTACGCGAATCGTTTTAAGGCATATGTCTTGGTAAAGGACAGCGGAGGTACACTCAGGAGAGAAGAGCTCAAATCCATTCTCCCCTAGGTCTGCCTGCCCAGTTATGTTTGGGCGATTAGCCCTTAGTCAAACACACTGACCAGTGCGGTATGGTGTATGAGCGAAAGCTAAATTTGGATATTAAAATAGAAAACACTTGGGCGCAAAGCATGATCTATCCCCATGTCTCCCAATTACCACCAACGCTGTTCTACTGGTATGTATTGCAAATACGGTCGCCTGTCCTTGAATAAACTGACATTAAAACAAACAGGTTATCAAGATACTAATTCAATTTATTTCTGTGATAAGTCTATTGTTCTAGTATTTATATAGCTTGTGCTGTATCCATGTGTGTATATTGTATTGTGTACAAAAAAAATTATAATCAAGATAAATAAACTAACAGAAAACATATAATACCATTAAAATGTCAAGACATAAAATTGGTGTTAGAAAGGCATAATAAATCTCAAAAAAGCTGTCAATAAAGTGCTATCGAAAAACGATAATGACGTTAAAGTAAGCGGAAGAGGGAATCAAACTGCTTGCTAAATGCTCATTCATAATTTATAAGCTTTGTTAAAACAACATTGATTAGAGTTTGTATCACCACTCGAGAACGGCTTTAGTGATTGGAGGGTATTTATAGGTTTTCTATTTTGTTGCCGTGTTTTGTAAATGCCATCTGCGACTAAAAGCGTAGGTCCATAAAAAAGGCAACCAAGTGTAACCGAACTTGTGATGTTCGATCTATTTTAGTTCTACCTCTTGGATTCCGGTAATTTGAGATAAGATAGTCAATAAGGAGTCAAGAAAGATAAGTTCGACGTGTTGTATCAAGTCAGAATGAGAGCCAACTCTAAATATAAAATTGAAGTCCATGAGCGAGGAATATAGACGTGCCTCGACGAGAGAGAACTTTTTGGTTGCCACGAGTATCACGTCGCGGACCACATCAATAAAGTAAGTAGTACAGTCGGGACAATTTAATAGGCCACATTTGACATTTCATTAAAATTCCTCAACTAACCTTGTAATGGCGGACATAAAATATTCAATATTTTTTTAGTTTGGAAATGCACAAATGGCCGTTATTACAATGTTGCGTTTAGTGAAGTCTATACGTAAGTGATGTCCCTCAAAAAATCGAATGAATGCAATGATTATTTGTGAAGGGATTATTCACCATGAATTAATAGACAAATTTTTATTAAAATAAAACATGTTATTCTTTTGTTTCATAATAAAAAACAATAATAACTTAATAAACAGAGAAATAATTGATATTAAAAAATTTTAAGGCAATTAAACTCGTAAAATATATTAATACAGTACCTATAAAAAAGAGCGTATTCCCATTTAAAAGGCCGGCAACACATCTGTTGTTGCGGGCAGCGATAATCACTTACCATCAAGTAATCCATTTGCTCGTTTGCCTATTACAGTTATTGTGGAAAAGTACTTTTTTTATAAGATAGGGATCTTATAAAAAAAGTACTTTTCCATAATAACTGTATTCGATTCACATATGTTTGAAGTAAATATCGATTTTTTCACCATAATCGGAGTGTTTAAGCAGGTCACCTCACTATGAACAAATGTCAAATGTGGCCTATTAAATTGACCCGACTGTAGATTTTGGCATCATCCGGGATTTTATTATTACCTTAACACATAAGAACCATGACGACACAACTAGAACGCGTACCAATTACTGCGATTCTCAATCAAGTGTAATAATTGGGCAACTGTAACGGTGAGGGTCCACATTACGTTCGGAACACTAACAATGACATACACAATACACGCTCGCGCTTCCCTACATCTCGCCACTCTGGCCTAAAGAGTGGGCGTAAGTAGCAGACACGTACGCGCATTGCCATGTGCATGCTGTTAAAAGACTTCGGTTAAATTCACAATCGGTTTAAAACACATGTATTATTATGAACTTAACTATCGCGCCAACTCTATTTCCAAATAAAACTTTCATCATGTCACCAAAGGTCATTTATGCACTTCGACACTTTGAGTTTTATGTAAGTCTAATGTTGCATGTACACGTTCGGATCATGCTACAATTTCATTGTATCGATTCAATAGTGCTGTTGCATCGAATTATATGCGCGTTTGTAACAAATAACGAAATACGAATAACTATTATCGTAAGTATGTATACAATAGTGCTGTTGCATCGAATTATATGCGCGTTTGTAACAAATAGCGAAATACGAATAACTATTATCGTAAGTATGTATACATCTTTCAGTATAAACGAATTGATTCCACAAATTTCCGGTCTACGTTTACGAATAGTATACATAAGAGTATAAGATTAGAGTATAATATAGGAAACGTCATTAATTTCTAAGCTGCTAAACATAGAGAAACGATGAAATCTTCGAGTTTAGAAAAAAATCTTTAAATAAAATTCAATCTGACTTACAAGATTTAATAATAGCAATAGAAAAACTCGTCGCATTTCAGAGGATTACGTGTCAAAATTCCCACACATCTATAGGAACTTACAATATCGACAAAAAATCTTCTGTCAGTCATTTTTTATTAAAGTAATAAAATATATACTTAAAACGTGACGAAAATCTATGCTTTAATGAAATAACTTTTTTTACACAAACATCGCGATTATTTAGCAGAATGAAATACCAAATCAAACACATAAAAGTCCTAGCATAGTCTGAAATTGTTTTAATATAATAACATTAGCGTTCGGCAAGATCCGTGCACCCCTTGCAACTCCCCTAAGGGCTGCGATTACGCCGGGCCGGGGCTTTGAAGGAACAGTCTTTAACTACAGGGCCGTATAGTTCCGCCACAAAGGGCCGCAAGATGTATACATATTTTTGACGGTGTAATTGATGACCACGTTCTCTTTGATATATTCCAGAAGGCAGCTCTCATTTAGATCTTTTCGAATAATATCTGTAATATTTCAGGCAAACGTATTCTTGAATTATAACTAAAAAGTCTATATAATTTTCTACTAACATAATGAACTATTATTATTTTAGCAAATTTTAGCTTCAAATTCGTAATACTGTAGGATTATTAAGTAAACTTATCGATGGTTCGATTAAATTTTGTTTCTTGCATGCACATGGTCTGAACAATTATAATCAATGATTTTAATACTTCATAAAGATTTTTCGTGCTTAATTTCGCCTTGTGGCTATTTTCAATTAAGTTATCTATCAATGGTTTTCGCTGACAAAAATGGATTTTTAACATATCGTATGGTGCGTATACCAACTTATTTATGTTATATTCTTAAGGTTTGTTCTTCTATGATTTGCTACAGGTTAAACTCGGTTCTACTTTATAGCCATATACTATAAAATAGGATTGCTTATTAGCTTGTCTTAATACCATTCAGATACGAATACATTTTCCTTAAGTAATAACGTTGCATGGTACATCTTGCTTACAGGCTTAGCTAGACAGATTGGCAAAAGATACAAAAAATGCGCTAACGCATTATAAATTCAAGGGCAGAACAGAGGCGGCACGTACATGTATTTTGATTCTGTAATCCTATGGAAAATAGTTATATATAGTAGCTATAAGGAGCATGGCCTTCACCGACACTTATTCGACTGATAGCAAGATATACCGCAGAAATATAAACAATAGCATTTAAACTCTAAAATTTGTCGTAGCCCAGATTTGAAAAAGAGCTGATGTGATTGGTCGGCCGATTTTACTGTGTTTAAATCAAATAATATTTCTTCAACACAGGTCTTTAAAGGCACTTTTTGAAGTAAGAACATAATAGTTATAACCATCAATAAGTTCATTAGTCTGTGGTTTTACATAGCTGTTAATTTACGCTGACATCATATGCTTGGAACACGCTGATATTGCGCACGGCACCGCGCACGCTGGCGGCGGACGCGCGCCACGGGGCGTCATTGTTACCGTAAGCGCACAGATTATAAAACCAACGTATCACTTTGAAGGCAAGTATGTATATCATGATTATCTTTTGGAGAATCTCTTCTACCTCACCAATTTCAATATACATACCATTAACTTTTGTTGACGCAATTTGTAGTACGAAAACCGCCGTTATTTCCAGTGTCATAAGATCTGTCTCAATTAGAACATTTAAAGCTTAGCGTGATACTGTGTAAGCGCGTTTTATGGTGAAACATTTAGGTAACGCAGCAGTATGTTTCTGTACTTTTACTATGCTTATATAATTTTTTTTTATATATATACATTTTTCTGTTTATATGATCGACATGTGAAATATGCTATCAGCAAAGGCACAACAACTTTCAATAACCAGGACATAAATAAATTACATCGTGGTAGGCCATATCTCCGATCGTAAAACCAGAAAAAATTATCAACCAAACTGCTTAGAGTTCCATAACAATTTACATATTATTGAGTTACATTAAAAAGCACGCCAGTTTGTAGTTACACTATCAAGGTATATTGATTTTTTATTTATTTATCCGCAATATATACGAGGTTTTATAATTGTTTTTGTCAAATCCGTAAGTATTAATGTTTTTACAAATAAAAAATGTCTCTTTGTATCAATTATTTTGTGTTTGTCAAACAAACAGAATAAATCGAGAATAATCATAAATTAATTTTAAAAAGCGTCAACGGGCAATTATGCGACCAAATTCGAACCGTACAAAAAATCGAAAAATATTTGAGCGCTTAAAAACAGCTGATGAATAACTTGTGTGGAGTAACCGTAATGTTGTCACAGTGAAAAAAGAGAAAGAAAAATCTTTATAGCACTAAATGCGTGTGAGAGAGTAGGATGAAGATATGACACGATTATACAAACACAGATAACAACAATCGACTTTCACTGGAAAAGTCAACACAATCTTTCTAAACAAAAGCGGGCGTGGTATTGCCGAGGACCGGTCATTACGCTTTCTCATCGTAACAAGTTTTCAATGCCACGGTGTAATGTAACGATTCCGAGATTATGTCACCGGCGTATTTACGTTGTTACCCATTCATTACGGGTTGAAAGGAGTCCGCGCGGCGTGAGAATCGTGTCAAAGGGTGGGGGGAGGGACCCTCGGCGGCGGCGTCGGGGGCCGGCCCCCACCCCCGCGATTATTATGCTAAGTGTCTGTTGGTTATAACCGGGGTGAGTTTTTCGCGCATCTGCTATTTATTTACGCGCTTTATATTCATGGGCCTGCGTAACCGCGTAACTCGTCGCTCGCGAACGGCGCGCCTTACACTTCATTACCGACGGTCGCAAACGCAAGGTTACACCTCAGTTCGTTGCAAATTGACCTCTGTTGCTATTAACATAAGCGTCCCAGTCACGGGCGACGGGAAGTAGGTTATCGGGCGCACCCCGCGTGACGCTCTGTCAAATGTCGTTCGATTGATTTTGCTGCTTAAGTGCTTTTTCGAATAGCTCCTTCACGTAGCTAGTTGCATTTTGTGAGGAGTCAGTAACGAAGTTAAGAGGCATTTTTATCCCCTGCCGATTTCAATTTATTCGTAAAAGCATTGTAAGCGACTTTCCTCTTAATCACGTATTTACAATCTATATTACTTGGTACTCTAATAAGACATACTAACTACGTCACCTTACCACCTAATTCTTATTCATATCTCGCTTTAAAAACGGAAGACAATATTAATAACTTTCCAAGGTTTAGCAACTAACTAATAAGTATTCTTAAAGCTAATTGCGTATACTATATGGAAGTGTAGAAAAAATGTATATAACCAAACAACATTCGTGGCAAAATCAGATCGTCCAAGTAGATATAAAACGAACATTACAAAGTATTGTTATGCTAAGCTAACCGATTGCTAGTTTGCAATGTGCATCAGCAACCAGCGAATGTCGCATTCAGAAACTCAATTTCCTGCTCAGCTCCAGTGTCGGACAGGCGCAAGAGATAGTTGCAGCGAAACATTCCGGCCAAGATATTTTGATGGACCAGCGAAAGTTTCCGCTTATCCAGTCCATGCCGAGCGTAAAGACCGTTAGCCACGTCGCAAATCTTGTCACCGTGTTTCCTATTGGAGATAATTCAAATGAACGGTTTACGAATTACATTGTACACCGCCTCTTCTCGTGTTGCCGAAGTTTTACGTAGCAACGTTTTCGTATTAAATAAAGTATGTAATATGCATATTCTAAGAAACGTCTTGCATATCAGTTCTCTTTCCTAATTTCCGAAAATCTGTGAGTAAAAATCAAGAAAGTCAAATTTTTACAAAGATTCTTTGTAAGTTACTTGAATAGCTTTAACAATGCTATGTATGTTACAGCAATTATAATTCTTAAACAGCTAACGAAATTGATGTGGAAAAGTGACTGTAAAAATCCTATATGAAGAATAAATTATTGACTTGATTTGAATCTGTATCCAAAAAAGATACAGCGAGAGCTTAGAGTGAAGAGACTGGTGTAGTCTCTGCCACTGTTCGGCACCGCATGTCGCATGGCGAAGACGACGCCCGCCCAGTTCCGGTGCAGTCTGGGCGGGAAATAGGGGCTCCCACAGCGGTTGCTTTGTCTTCGAGCTGCTACTACGGTAAATTTCCGTCGATGAGGCGGTGCAGGCCGTGCGGTGCCGCGATATTTGATTATTAAACTGTAATTTTGCGTCAGTAAAAGGATTATCCGTGGGGTTGACGCGCTTGTAACATTTGAGATTGTGCAGGTAATAAACTTCACACCTTTTTATGACATGCTAAACATATGGATACAAAATATTAGGGGGAAAATCCAATTATTTTTTAATTTGACAATCTCAACAAGTTAGCCTATATTAGTTGAATATGGACTCGGAAATACTCCTCCGATGAAGAAATTGAGAAGTACTGTGCGAATAAAATTGAAACTTGAGCTAATGCCAGAAATTAAGAACTTCAAAAAAAAAAGGTTTAGTAAGTTTTTGCAAATTTTTGGTAATAAAAGTATATAAAAATACAAAAAGCTTTTTGTACATTATTATACTTACACAATAAAATAGTTTCCACAAAAGGCTAACTTATAACTATATTTAGATATATTTTCTCTCTACATATAGAAATATTTTCCAGTCAACCTTGGAGAATGAAAAGCTGTAATAGCGGTGTGGCGTTAGCATACAGAAATATATAAAATATATCCATTAAATATATATACATAATATAATTAGGACCTCAGTGGATATGGACCTGACAGTGACAGTCTAGTGGATAGAAATAAATGGTAATATCCTTTTGATACGAATAAGTTTCGATATTTTAATACTAAATCAAGTCCAAACGGAGCTAAACTGTATGCAAGTCAAATATATTTTGAAGGTTTTAAAGTTATAGTTTGATAATATTCAAAATATTCCAAGATATATATATATATATATACTAGCTGACCCGCGCCCACTTCGTTGGGCATAATATTAATAATCCCCGAAGCGAGCACGAAAGCGAACTGAATTAAACCCGAAGCCATCGCGCGCCGTCCGCTGATGATGATGATGATGATGATGATGATGATGATGATGATGATGATGATGACACTCCGCAATAATGTGGCTTTCTATTGGTGAAAGAATTTTTAAAATTGATGATGATGATGATGATAATTTGAGATTTAAATTATCCTATCTCTCAAGTTGGATCGAACTGCACATGGTGTGCGAATTTTATTATAATCGGTTAAGTAGTTTAGGAGTTCATTGAGCACAAACATTGTGACATGAGATTTATATATATATATATATTTCCATAATTAATCAAGTAAGATGATCATTGATGATTTTATCTCGATCGAAAAACCTAATTTCTTAATAGTATGCTCATAAATGAGTTGGCTAAGACGTGGAAAACATTTCGACCAGTATCGAATATATCCAATTAGATGATTGCTCCATTCTCCGAGTCAAAACAAACGTGAGGCAAAGATGTTGACGTGCCGCCGATACGGTAGACATTCAACTGTTTACTACAACTTCAGCTCTCTGAACACATGGTCTTTTTCAACACTGGCGATAAGATAAGGAATATTATCGTAGTATTCGTAGCTCAAATCCTATTTAAATACGCGTCGCTGTATTAGTAAATATTTTAATTGGTGTGTCATCCACTCATTAAACACAAGCGATAGGGTTATCTTATATTTTATGTGCCATTTACGAGAGGTCAACGTACAATGATAACTTTGTTTTGCCCTTAGATGCTGCGGGTGCGTTGTGAAGGAAATGCAATTGTTCTATTTCGGTGCGTAGAAAACACGGTGACAAAATGAAATATGGAATAGCGTAAACGTGCGTTGAACAATGTTCTGAGACCACACGCGAGCTTGTGCATCTAAATAGTCAAATATAGTAATAATAATAATCACTAGGTATTGAAGGTGATAATATGAATGCCTATATACTAACTGGAACTCGCGTAATTACTTACTTATTTCACAGTATGACAAATAGACAAATATGTGATCATCTGTGATGATATGGTTCTTGGATATACATTAAATGTAAATTATTTATGTCTCGTTACCGACAATTTGGTGTCCTACCTATATTTCAGTTTATTCAGAAAAATAAAAAAAATACATAGTCGTTCAAGTTACATATATATGGTATAGTTTAAAATATTGGTGAAACATGTCTGCAGAAACGAAGAGGTGCATACTACTAATTATGTATAATTATTTTGTATGAGATATACATTTGCCCTAACTACCTACATAGTAATTATTGATTGACAGGTTAGTGCATATTCTTTATTTTATGAGAATGTAAATCGTTTAATTTTATTTTATTTCTTTATTAATTTTTATTATTTATTATTATTATTGTAGCTTACATCACGCGTCTTTATAAGACACGGACCTTTATAAGGCGTGCACGGGGATATAGATCCATTATTATTATTTATTATTATTTATTAAGGTAACACACAGTCTTACAATAAAGCATAAAAAACATATACAAACAGATCTAAAGTACAATTATTTTCGTTATGGCTATTGCAGAGTGTACAGATATGTGATGGAAACCATTATATACATATTAAATGTTAGACATAAAAACTAAAACGTAAAGAAAAAAACAAGACTTACCTATAGTTTGTGGAAACAATTACACGCTAGTTTATTTTTGTATACCCAGGGAGTCACAAAACACATCTATATCGAATTGTAATTTATTATAAAAATTTGGCTGTGGTTAACATGTAGGTATTATTAATTAAATTTCGCAACAATTAAGTAATGCACTAAAACTAGTTTACGTATATTGATTCTATAATAATAACATTCAATTATAATTTGTAATTGTATTTTCATTTAGCTGCAATATTTGTACCAAAGGAACGCTGACTAGTATTTTTATTGCAGTGTGAGTCAAGAAATAGAATGACGTGACCGGCCGCATTTTGAAACGTCTATTGCGAAATTGCCTTCCGTGCTGATTAGCTGTTAATTTGCAAACGGATGCGCTTCTATAACAGAAATAAATTCATTGGCATTTAAAAGAAAGATTCGATCACGGACGAAACGTCATGCTTTTATATAGTGTATTTAAATAACAATTACACTCATTTAGTTATCATTATTTATAAACACAAAGGAGAATACAATAATGTTTTACACACATTTACAATCGTTACAAACATGTATTTAATATAAGATTTAATACGTTTTAAGTAAAGTAATTGTTTTGTTACAAAATCTATCAATTTTAATATAACAGCAGAATATCTACAAGTTAGCATATTTAACTGCAGTAGTGATCAAAGACGAAGCAGAAAATATCTTAAGCGTGTAGGGTTATCGACATCGACTTTTTCATTCGAAGGTCGCACATTATATTATACCAAACTCCATGTTACAATCTTTTTGCTCATAATTAGTGGCAAGAACGAGTTTTAGTGGGCACAGTGAGCAATTAAAAACACGAAAACATGTTCCGAAATTTATGGCAAAGAACAAACGATTCAATTTAACTGCCCACCACATTCCTGTTGGTTAGGTCAGGTTAGCACGCCAACCGACAAAAAATAGGATGTGGCGGCTCTAAAACGTCTGATGAAAAAAATCTGTCTGCAGCGCACTTTTTAACTGCGACTTTTCCGAACACTTATCTTCATTATCTGACCGACACATGTTTTTGCCAGAGGTTAGACAGATGTGTATTAACGCTCATACTTCGCCAATATTACTCACACCTCGGTGAAGACTATTGCATTGTGGTACATGCAGATTACTAATTGTATACTGCCTGTGTTTGTATCTCAGACCTAATAAACATTTATCTTAGACCGTAGTAGCTGGTCAATGTATTGACATTTTAAATAATATATACAATATTCGCCAGCCCTAGTTGCAGCTGCATCGGCCTTCGATATTGCATGACGGTGCAGGCGACCTCGCCTTTCATTTCTGCTTCGCCATCTAAGACAAAGGATTTCGCTGCAACTAAACAAGTATATCTCTTGTCGACTACGTATATTTATATGCGTCATCACAATATTTTACCTAAGCTGGGAGTTTGTATAATATATATGCAAAGGAAAACCTTGAATTGACTGTATTTTTGTGAGTAAAATAGGAAACTCCATTTTACATTTGATTCAAACAGCACTATGCGACAATATAAACGCAACCACCATGATTTCGTATCTAGCCCCAAAATTCTAAGCGTTTAGTAGAAATATAAAACCCGATAACATGTACTCTTTTATCAAAATAACATACATGATATGTTGTGACTACGCATGCCTGCTGACATAACTACTGATTATGTTGGATTTTGTCCCCGAGTCAATTTTTGAACTGTCATATCATATTCTACTGATTTTATCAAGTGTGAGAGCAAAGGAATCCGTTTCCGTGCAATCTAAACTAATCTCCGATCCGTAGAAGTAACGATGCATTTAATAACGATTCTTCCCATGATTAAAGCGTGCTGCGCAAATATTTATCATGCTCGTGCGCAGTGCAATGCGGACCCCGTTACGTTAATTGCAATTGAACCGGAGAGATATAATTAAGAGAAATCACCTGTGAATATTTCGCTTAATATCAACAAGATCTAACTATCGATTGGTTATGAATATCGGGTAAAACTGACTAAAAGAGTTAAAAACAACTATAAATTACAATATATAAGTATTCATAAAAAGCAATATAATCGCCAAGAAATGAAACGAAATAAGACCCTGCACCGAACCACATACTGATCAGCGGTAAAATGTGACAGAAACATAACACCGAAGAACTTATTTTATGTTTTCACAATTACAAATATGGTGAAGCACACAATAATTTAAAAAAATGCTTAAACTATTTCAAGATTATCGTAAATTTGTTATAAAATTGTTAATGATTAATTTAAATGACAAATGTCGTGGAGGGGAAGGCCTTCGTCACGTCGGACATCGGAGCGGGCATGTTGGCATGCCTCTCCGATGTCGAAAAGACCGTGGAACGGGCGAGGAGCACGAAGGCGGAGGTGGTGAGCGCAATGAGAACCGCGCTCACTACCCTTAAGGACGGGACGGTCAATTACAGTCGCCCCGGGAGGAACCGGCGAGGCCGGCCTGGGGCGAGCTCTCTTCCATAATGGAGAGAGAGTTCGCCCGTTTTCAGGCCGACCTTATGGGCCGGTTCTTCCCTGAGATGGGAAGGCGGCCCACGCTGGCGCATGAGTGCCGCCAGGCGGAGGCGGTTACACTCTCCGACCACCGGCACATCGTGTTCGACGTGTCGGTGGCCCACCGCCGCCCTTACCGCACACTCCAGGAGGACAGCCGTCCGCGACGTTGGCCATCAAGCGGCTGGACCGGGATGCGGCCCTAGCCGCTGCCCACGTCGCGGACTGGGCGGAGGAGGCACGGATTTCGCCCGACCTCGATGTGCATGCGCGGGCCGCCTGGCTCCGGGACACGATGACGTTGATCTGCGACGTGTCCATGCCCTGAATCAGGCCGCCCCGGTGGCGCTCTGCGGATGTCAGGAGATGGCCGATCCCGCTCGAAGGAGGCGGCGCCGGGCTCGGTAGCACAGCTGCGGCACTACTGCCGCGGGTCGCCAGCGGGTGTTCCCGGGGGCTCCTTACATGCCTGAGGAAGGCCATCCCTAAGGTTTTTAGTGGGTAAGCCACCCCCTTCTGGGGAGAAGAGCCCCACATAACCGCCGGCTCACCACAGCCGGGGTATGCATACTTAATGCATTTTCCTCAGGGGGAACAAAAGAAAAAAAGATGTATGACGTATAAACAAGAATCGTTTAACACCTACGTTAATACGTGGGATTAAATATGTTTCAACAATCAACTGGTTACTGCGCTTCCGTGACAATACCAAATACATTTTTATAACAGACACAAGAGTGAGTTATGGTTCAATAAATTTACATAGAAAAATTGCATTAACGAAACAGTGGGAAGCATGAGAATTATAATAGATACTATATAAAAACAAATATGGCCGTCAAAACAAAAATTTGTTGAATTATAAATATTAAATTATCGATATTAGATTCAAATGGTTTATTGTGAACAATAAATACAAAGCTATTTAGGTAGTTTAAGACCATAAAAAGAAACATTTTTCTTACATCATAGCGCCCAAGCAATATTAGAAACAACTATCGCTTATATTAACATGCAATAAAGACACGCTCGAACACTTCCAATTCCTCGTCATCATGTGTTGTCTTAATCGCATTAATCGTTGTCGTACTACTGAACTCGTTCGAACGACGTAACTTAAACTGTATATTTGTTGTCAATCAGACACAAAAACGTTATATACGTTACGGAGGATGATAAAATTCCATAATAGTATCGCACTCGCTCGTTCAAGGCGACACAGCAGTGTTGAACTATGGTTATTGGGTGTTGTAATTAGAGGGTGCCCGATATAAAGGAAGTGCGCATCCGGTGTTTCTAATTAGGAGCCGTGGTCGCTCGTCGCGAACACGTGGCTACTAATCCGTAATGGCACTGATAAAAACATCGGCCGATTTTCGTGAGTTAGAGTGTCGTATGATGTATTACAAATGTATGTATACTTATTTCAGGGTAAAATATAGGTAGTGATATTCCTGGATACCATGACTATATCTTGTCTCATGTTGCATCTTCAAGAATTTCACAGGAACTATGTGTACTATCATCACAGCTCAAGCATACCCTAAACTCATTAGGACGACCTTAATCAAATATGCTGGCTCAGTGCAGACTAACTAACTACATACTTTGCATCGCAGAAGCGTCAGATAAATGTACATATGAAATTGACAACCGATAAACTCATTAGGATATGGTAGGATCGACCCGGGCCCCTCGAAACTACTGATTAAGACCGATGTCGATTTATTAATATGTATGTACTTTTGTAGATTTCACTTTGTCCTTGGCTTAATAAGTGTAAGCAAGTAACTGTCAATGTCAGATTCAGTTAAGTACAAAACTTAATGATTTGTTATGTTCCATCCCCAATCTCCGTTTCGTCCCAATAGGGTTTCTTATTGTAGTAAATTCCAAATTCTATTTTTTATTTTACAAGCTCCAATATCGTATACGTTAATGAAAAAGTAACCTCATCCGTCCCATCTCCGGTCTCCCTCTATTTAAATTCTTTCGTAGTTTCGGTTCAGCAGTTTAATATTGAAAGCATAATAAACCAAGCTGACAAACTATCATAATATAACATAAAATCTTTTAAATTAAAAAGTTTCAATAACATAAAATTCAATTGTATTTTTGTTTGATTAATATTTAATTTGTAACAATTGCTGTATTGTGTAAATACATACCTCCATTGTAACAGCTGTCACTTTGTCACTTACATTTCTCGCGGTTATTATATCATTTGGTCTTACTCCATGTTTTACCAAGTAACGAATCTACAGATTATTTTAATCCATTGTCTAGTAATCTTATCGGTATTGCTTACGTCTATTAGTCTTTTGGACCCATTGATAATTTAGGCGAATTAGTCAGTTGCACCAATATTATAAAAACGTAATAATAAAAATGTTCGTGTTCAAACTTTCACAAAACTGGAACCCGATCCGCTGCTAGGAGATGATTCTATTGCGCGGTGGTGGTTCTGATGGCGCTGGCAGTGTTTTATACCTCATACAGCTAGCCTTTAGTAAAAATCTCAACAAAGCTAGAAGCCTCAGGATTTGCGTACAACTGGTTATACAACGAGCGCAATGTTACACTATTGGAAAAGATAATTAATACAACATGAGCACAGATGTATGTTCGTTGCAATCTATGACAGCGATAATATGGCCGGAGTGAGCGAGGTCAGAATGCACTTACGCGTAGCTGCATGTACCTATGTGCATGGAGCACTGTCCACGAAGTCATGTGGCAATTTTCTATTCGCTATGTTTCAAAACTTTTGACATTAACTTCAATATAAATTAAGATTCCATAAGAATTTTAGATGATATTGCTTTGAAGAGGTTTCCTATCGCTTGTACTTGTAAACAAAAAAAAACCTTGTGTTATTGTAACCTTCAATCTATATTTACTATAAGAGTGTCAAAGCAATCTGCTACTCGACTTGATATATACATGTTCAAACCGCATGTATACATTCGTCCCACAGTTTCCAATCAGCTGTTTCTTTCTGATAGAACCTGGTTACCTACACTACGACAACTGTACATTATAATTACACTATAAGAGTGAAGGCCGTAGGAACAGAGAGATTAAAAAAATATTGTCCGATGTACAAGGGTTTGGCCGCCAAACGGTTTTACTATCATAACTAATAAATTATTAGTAAACTTGAAGGGAAATTTATCTTCTCTTTTCAAATATCAACATTGCTATAATATATCACATACATGTCGTAGATTTTCGAAAAAATATTATATGTCCGTTGGAGTGGTTGGAACAGTTTCCTTAATCAAACATATAGAGGTTAATGAAGTTGTGAGTAAATGTTTCGATGTATTTTAAACTTCAAGTTATCAGAAGCTGCTTTTATCGAGATAGCACTTCATTCACATATACTGTTTTAATATTAGGCACAACCCAAATTGTTAATAACTAGATGTTGGAATTAAATACTAAAACGCATCTGCCGTTGCGTATTGTCTGACATATGCACTTTAGATTTTATTATAGATACTACTATTGAAGTTTCGTGTCATCACAACGACTCCGTAATCCGTTCGAGGGATATCACAACAGAGAAAATTGAGAAAAAAAACGGTCAATCTCTACATTACACTTAACAACATGAAGCAAGTCTGACGTGAAGTCGTATAAACCTACATAACGATGTGTCGTCGGCTAACGTGAGACTTTGTGGAGGCACGTCCATTAGGCGGGGTCATTCGATACCGGAATAGGCCAATTTACGTCATCAAAAGGATGCAAATTGCAAATTTATTAATCAGGTTCCGTGTCATAAAACAACACAACTGATCATCCTTTGCTTTTATTTAATTAGTGATTATAATCAAAATCAAAATCAAATCAAAATAATCTTTATTCAACATAGACTTTTACAGGCACTTATTGACGTCAACAGACAAAACAAAAAAACAAAGCTTAAAAAAAAAACAAAAACCTTGTCCGTACGTACGAATAAGGAAAAAAATAAAAAAATTGACTCGACACCTGTTCGGAAATTTGGAGAGCCTTCTCGAGAAGAACAGGCAAGAAACTCTGAAGGTCTATTTTTTATCTCCTCTTTACAATGTTAATAAATATAATAATATAATATAAAAATACAATATAGTATAAGAATACACTAGCAAGAATATACTAGCAAGAGATGATGTGACATAAATAATAGACCACTGTTATACTATTAAATAATAAATACAGACCATATTATTAAAGAAGAAAACAATTCGGTAGTCAATAATTATACATATTTCTATCAATGCATCATTGAAAATGTTTGCGTTAATTAATCTGATACAAAAAATAATGAATATGATGCAATAACAATTGACTATATATTCATCTAAAGTGTAGGGTAGGTTTGTCTATTGTCTCATCTTCTGACTGCCTTTTAAATTTAGTGAAACTTGAATTAAAAAATAATAAATTAGTATTTTTAAACAGTGCATGGAAGAAGGGAAGCGCGCATTCTTTTACACCTCAGCCGAAATACATCGCTCCAGATGTTTGAATAGAACCTGAAGTAAGGAGCTATCTCACAGCAGACAGCGTGCCTTATCGCAAACGTATGCCCCACGAGATTGACGGTGACATCACAATGGCCGCATGTAATAAACGTGAGGTCGTACGTACTCGAACAATCTCGTACGGTACGCAGTTTGAATGAGTGTGTACAGACGACAACACGCCAACGCTCAAAACTTAATACAAATAGCACCGTTGTTACGAGCAACATAGGCCCCTGCTTAACACGTAATAGCGAGCTGCCATGTGTACGGTTGCATCGTATATACTTGCATCGCTCATGAATATTGATAAGCGACACGCATACTGCTCATGCATCGCTGTATGAAATATTCAACGCTGATATCTTTTAAAAAAGGAACGTATATAAACTAAATAATGAACAGGTAGGGTTGCTTGTTACAGATGAACAGATAATTCCTATTAACCTGTGGGTTACGTCAATTCAAATTACTGAAGGAAAAATGTTGGAAATTTTATTGTTGCCCTTAACTACAATGTGTAAGCCCCTAGCACAATGTAATTTTGTTCTGAATAGGATTATAATATCTTATTTACAATTTACGTGTATTGCAAGTATTAATAATTATTAATATTATAACATCAGTAATTAATAATTCTACAAACATGAACATGAAAAAGCCAGTTAATCTTCCGTTAAGTTCCAATAGCATAATCAAACTAATCGACGTTATTCAATCAAGCTGTAGTTTTGACGATTCAAATAATGACGATTAAATTAATGATCCCAAAAGTGATATTATCCCACAGAAGAGCTCTCATAAAATACCCAAGTCTAATAGCGTTGGAAAATTAAATTTACAGGGGTTTATGATATATCACAAGCCTAACGCAAAAATATTTTTAAAAGCGAGCTTATTATAATAATTTAAAAATAATCTATTTGAAAACATTTGAATAGTTTTTTAAAACTTCATAACACAAAAATTTGCGAGTCATGTGGCTCTAACTTGAATAAAGATATTTTAAATCCACAATCTCTTCATTGCAATATCATGACCTATATTCTAGACCATAACTTTAATGTCAATATTATGTTTATTGGAATTCAATTTAAGAATGCCATTTTAATTTAAGTTTGACAGTTTATTTAAATTAAATAATGTCGGTGTCGCTTTATACAATGTCGTGTAGACATATCAATAACTTATTTTACTGTGAAATGTCAATCCTGTCTCCTTCTTGTCTACGCTTCAATACTAGTGCCACCAGAAACAGCATTCTGGTAGTATTCAGAAATATTGAGACGAGAGAGAGAGGTTCTTTCAAAAATATCGCTGAGTTCATAATATAAAATAACCCAAAATCGCGACAGACGTTTCGGTGAATCACGTTGGATGTACATGTTTGCATATTTATGAACATGTTAATTTGAAGAAAATACTTGCACAAGTGTTACAAAAAAAAATTAATAATTCTGCCGCGCGTAATTCATGGGACGAGGTGTTTTTTAATCCGCGACTCGTAAACACTTTTTATATTTTAGTACATTCAATCACATCAAGGTACAAGGTTCATCTCGCACTAATCATTCGGTACACTCAAATGATTAATAAAATAAAGAAAGAATGAAAAGCGAATATAGAAAATCGAAAAATAAACCATAACTACATAAACATCGAAATTAAACTGAATATTATTATTAGTATTTTGTTTTGTAGTTTTTTCATATGACTTTAAATACCTAGATGAATATTGTACAATCGAATTGTACAGCAAAAATGTTCAACAATTAACGGCTTAGTCGCCTAAGTTCAAGTTAATCCTACGAGATTTTAAAATGATCACAACACAACAACGCCTAAAGTGAATGTGGTGAACTAGTGACATAGGATGTACAATTGTACAGACGCAGTATTCAGTTCACACTACCTTCTGGTACCATCAAATAATAAAATCAGAAACATAACAAGTTATGCTGCCGACACGCTGTTTCATAGTTTACCACAATATAGTTCTAATAGAATTAAATATCTTGATTATTAAATGGTAATAAAAACAAAACAAGTTCGTGGGTATCCCCATCCGATGTAACCTACCTGTAAGAGTATGTAATCGTCATAGTTGATCCTACTATCACAGTGGTAAAGCAAAAACGTAGGCAGGAGTCGGTATGTACGCGGGGGAAAGTGAACGCACCATTCACGCTCCGCGTGCCATTGGAATGACTTGCGCACGAATTGTTCTTCTTGAATCGACAGTTGGATTGGTAATATTATTATTTATATTCGGTTATAGCAAATCTAAAGTTTTACTGTAATTAAAACTAAAGCAAATTATATCCACAACAGCAGTCTATAATTTCATAACGTAAGAGAATGAAAGTTGAAATAGGATGCAAACAATTATAAGTAAAAAATCTGAAATTAATTCATAGGTTTTTTTCTAGTAAATTTTAGATACATGAATATTACTCGTATAACATTACACAGAAATATACATAAGAAAATTTAATTGCCATTCATCATTTATTTCAGTTTAAAAATGAACGCTATGTTGTGTACACACGCGAGCGTAGCTGCTGTGTACGTGTCCGCGAGCACGATGAGCATGTTCAAGTAAACCGGCGAACGATATACGATGGCTTCATTCGCGGGATTTATTCCTTACTAATTGGTTACTGATTGTTCGAAAACTTTCAAATTCAAAACAGTTCACTATCCTTCATGGTTCAGCATTTGTAGCAAAATTCCGCATTTGTATTACATTCATTTCAAAGTAAACACAGATAAAATCCACTGAGATAGTTTTTTTGTTGACTTGATAACTAAATATGTCATGAACTCTATGGATCTGAAACGATCGTCTCCAGCTACATTGTTCAATGGACAATGGGTATGCGGGTCCAGGACCCAAGGTTCGATGGCCCACCACAAATTACCCCCATGATCGTGTGTGACGATACCGTGTCCGCCGTCCGACTTAATACCACAATAATTTACACGTTCTGTAGACATGCAACAGAAATTAAGTAAATTCTACGAGAAGGCGATTATGTTATTTAATAGTCATTATTGTCTGGAGATGGCCACGGTTGCTTGATGGCTAATGAGACTAAATTAATTAATTAATGGGGATTGTTTGGGAGACACTGGGTTGTGAAAAATTATGAGTCAATGAAATTTGACAGCAATACAGTTTTGAATATTTTAACTTTAGTTTATTTAAGAACGGCTAGACAGCGACCATTCTTTTGAATTCCTCGACAATCGAAGTTGGACGACAACTATTAATTACAACAAATCTGTCAAATTTTAAATTTTTAACAATATTTTCCGAAAGATTTAAATGTGTGCGTTTTTATTTAATAACAATTTTTTATTGGAGGATTAATTACCAAATATGTTCTATTCGTAATGATGTTCATAGATCACGACGTTAATTCACTTTCTGCTTTGATTCTGTCCTTAATTTGTTCTATATTTTTTCCTCAAGTTTCTTCAATATTTTTTTTTTCAACAATATTTTTACAGATTCAATGCGTCGTAGTTAATTTTCCAATATTCATTAATATATCAAAATGTTTGTTTTAAATACATAATAAGAACCTGAATAATATACGCATCACTATGGTTACAATAAATGTTATTTAATAGGCTATCACATATATCAATTTGTCACTTTCACCGCAAATTAAAAATAATGGGCCGTTACTCACTTGTTCCGTGACAAATACAGCAATAACCGGCAATTGTTATAAATTCCTTCAATTCCTTTCCTATCTACAATATAACGCAATAAATGAAGCCTTATTAAGTTTATTTTTCCATAAATATTTTAAGTGCGTACGTCAATCTAATAGTGTTGTCCTTTTATTAAGTTTAACTATTTTGCGAACTATACAAAGCCATTAACCACCAAAGAGTATTATATGTTATAAGTATAACAAAAAACAAACAAAAAGATATGAAGAAAATAGTAAATCATCATAAATCCGTAGCACATCAAAGTATACAGGTGAATTATGAAAATAGTTTTATTATGTGGTGAATAAATTCGCTATCAATGCAAACGTACATAATCTAACCTGCATCCGTGCGCATTAATAAGATGGCTTCGCTTATGACGCCTAATATTCCGATTCACAGACATGCATATCTGTAAAGGGATCACGGAATAAATTTGTGATTGCGACACACAGATACAGTGTCAAGTAATTTCAATGTCTGCTTAACACTTTTTGGGATCCTCCGAATTTCACGAATCGCGATCATAACTACAGATTACAATCGGACCCGTATGAAGGCGTAACAGTAACAAAGTAAGAAACAGTGCCAGAGTGGACTATTTCTAAATCTTTTGTCTAGATTTTCGTCCGAACTTTCTCAATTTTTTATTCAATCGCCTAATGTACTCTTAAACGAGCGACAGACGTTTAAGCTAGTCAAACCCGTCCAACTTACAGAAGAAAGATCAATCAGCGAATCCAACTCAAGTTACAATAATAATAGGAAAGCCAAAAGATAAGCCAATATGCTCATAATTTTTCTGTGTGATCAAATAAAAAATGATGATATCCGCAAAGAGGAATCCGGTTCACAGACATAGCTCGAAGAAGACAACGATCATTGCGAAAACTTCATATATGATCATATATAATATTCTCACGATGTAAACCTATGATTTGGAAGACGCTGGACCCATGGGTCTGGAAATGCTTGAGAGAAGCTGAGGCCGATAACATAACGTTTATCTAAAGTTGAAATTGAGAATGCAGGACTGTACTAACAAAGCAAAGCACAAGATGGCAGCATCTCTGTCAGCACTCGAATCGACGTAAGCAATGTAAATATGGCCTAATGGCCGCGGGGCACTAGCTGCGCAATGCACACTGCGCTGCATTATCGCGACACATTAACATTAATTAACATTTCCGATGGCCCCACAAAAAGCCGAGCCGCCGAGCGTGCCAGTGGCTGCCTTCCGAGTCCTAAGCGTCGTCGGCGTCGTTTGGGACGCTGCTCGTTAATTTTAATTAATTGCATCACTAATATTATGATATCCAAAATTTTTTCTTATGTTGGCACACAAAACTGCCCACCGAAAATGTCACACGAACAATAGCGTAAGTTGCCAACTTGTGACAAAAAATTATATTATATAAATAAGTCTAAAGTACTCCTTTAGAAGAATTGGTGGTCATCAGTTAGTAAATAAATAGATAGTCATAGTAACTATTCTACTTAACTAAACAATATACGTCATGCGTATATCTTATACCCAAGCAGAGGTCGGTAGTTCCTTTAGTTCAATGTGGAGGTATTAATGAAGTTTATTTTAAATCTAGTTAATCTACGTTGTTATCTCGTTCCGTCTTTCAATAAATATCATAAATTAGAAAGAGAGAAAAAAATCTGAACTTTATCAATACAGGCCCGAGTGATTGACAGTTTAATAGGCGTATATAACCGAGTTATTGCTTTGTGCTAAACCGGGATAACTGCTTAAGCAACTCAGAGCGGCCAGCTAGACAAGTCCGGGTTAATTTCACACTTAGGCTGACATTTTACTATGCCATATATCTTTTGACCAGTACGGTACGGTTGTCGGCATTGCTAAGTTATAATAAGCGGCCCGATATTGTTTATTTTTTTAATTTTAATATATAATTTAAGTAGAGTATAGTAAAGATTGTGTTATTGGATTTAGAGTAAGGGATAAATAAATATTCATACATAAATATATGATACAAATATATATTAACATCAATGATCCAGGCACAAATGCTTGTCTTCATAATACAATCACCTTGAAACCGATGTACACACCACTCGGCCAAGGAGGTCGAATCATAAATATATTAAACCGTGTGAAGCATTAATGACATTTTTAAAATTCCCACTAGCACCTCACGCTGCATTACTACAATATCTCCGGATAAATTTATTATCCCTACTAATAAAATAAACGCGAAAGTTTGTAATTATAATAATAATAATAAATATTTGTTACACTTACACCAATTAGCCTAGCCCAAACTAAGCTCTGTATAAGGCTTGTGCTATGGGATCTAGGGTAACGGATAGACAGACATACATATATTATACATATATAAATATTTTTTATTGAAATATATATCAACAACCATGACTAAGGTACAAATGCTCGCATTCATCACACAAACATCTGCCCCCACCGGGATTCGAACCCGGGACCTCAGAGATGGCGACACCTTGAAACCGGTGTATTATCCACTCAACTATGGAGGTCGTCTTTTTGTCGAATTATGGATGTGTGTATGAGGAAACTTTACAATAATATGCATTATACATCAAAATAACACTTGGACTATTATCAAATTATAAAGATATAGTGTGAATTGTCCAAAATATGACAATAAGTGCGCTGCGCAAACGAAGTCGCGGGCGCCAGCAAATATATTAAAATTATATGCCAGTTTTAGCAATGCTTTGTATGTTATATTGTAGGCGGAACTTTAATACTTTTTAGTTTAGTTGTAGTGCCTTCCTGCTTTATCTAGCACAATGTTTTATGCAGAAAATATAGTTATTACCAGACAGAATTAAATAACTGTAACAAAACTACTAATATGTTTAACTAGGTGAGAGATTCAGTTTTACAATGAGAAATAATTCATTAAATGATTGTATTCGATCAGTCCTCGGTACTGATAGATGAGTGATACAGCTCATGTTATCTTTCGAGTACAGCAAGATATTTTGCGCGACTCTATCCGTGATGCGTTTCAATACGGAACGTAGAAATGTAAATACTGCTGCTATACTATGCGATTTCACGTCACCTAATATTTTTAACTCATTTCAAGTTATTACATGCACGCCGAACGCCAAACCAATAGCGTCATTGGCTGTTGTTATGTTCGCTCATTTCTAAATTGTTACGTGCAAGCATATACTTTCGTGACAAATACATCATGGTCATGAATGGATTAAAAAAGAATTTAGAAAATATTATTTAAAATGTTATATGAAAATATACCCTTTTGTGTAAATGTAAATATGTGTATAACATCGTTAAGTTAAAAAAAACTGCTTTGTAACAACATGACTAAGATTATTCGATGCGAATATTTATATTTTAATATTATATTACTATACTATTAAGATAAAAAAAATAAGTATATTGAAACAAGGCCAGGTCAAGAGTAGATGTAACCGACGAGCGTGCATGAAGCTATTAACGTATGTCGAGAAAGCTAAGTGTTTGCATCGTAGCAAGAGGGAAACTAATTTCTGTTCAACGCCATGGAAAAAAATGGCCTGAGTATATGTATGTATGTATATTAACTATAATAAATTTGTAAGAGAATCGTCCGAATTCAACCAATACAACGATGTTCAATACAATTCTGACGATATTAAACTATTTGTACCTATTATGACGATGATGTGTGACGATTGTCTGTATCAGAATAGTCCTGTACTTATAGCTTACTTATAGCTGTTATTGTTGCTTTAAACTGATGTACGAACGTAAATAAACATATGTTTATATATTGATTTTCGTTGAATAATAATCCTGGATTTTATTGAAAAACTATATTAATTCTTTTTTATTAATGCTTTCTTTTTATTTAAATATTGTAGATCCACATTAATTAGAATTTAATATAATAAAGTAATCACTATAAAATTACACATTTTACTTAGGATTAATAGGTTCTACACGAATTGATAAATTTAACAAACAAATTAATATGCAACATTAAATTAACATGTAACATTATGCAACATTAAAATTTACTAAATAGATCACCATAATCGTATAGAAATTTTAGTTATAAGTTATTTATTTATTTATTTATTTATTTATACATACATGCAAGCTTTACAGTACATGACCAACACGCTCACAGTCAGTTTTCATAAAAAAATATAAATTGCACAAAACCAAAATAAAGAAAAAGTATACACTATAAAACACATGAAAAATATTAATTATTGTTTAAATTATTATTAATAATGTTATGCTAATTTTACATGTCAATTATACTCAATGTCAATTACAGTTAATGTCAATTATAGTTACCTAATGTCAATTTTAGTTAATGTCAATAATAATTACTAATGTCATCAAATTTTACTTAACATTTCTCTAAACTTATTACATAAACTGATTAATCTATCTGCGAACAAATCAATATCGTAGTGCTGGGCAAGAATGTCTCCAATAATACGTATAGCACGGTTAGTGGGCGCCTGCCTACCAGATACAGTCCGAGCTACAGGTAACGCCAGGAGGCGCTGCCGGCGTCGAGGTGCTACCAGTCCGGCCGCATCACAAGAGATGTTAGTGGGAACCAAGATACGAAATCTCTCCAGTATCTGCGGACTGTCAATCTTCTGATGCACTATTGAGAGATAGTGAACTATCAGAAACATGGCTCTCCTAAGTTTCAGTGTCTCCATTTCTATCATGCCGGTAACGAATAGTGATGGATATAAATAGGATAATACCCATAAAGTTTTTTAAAAAGCCATCGAGCAAATTTACGTTGGATTCTCTCCACCATGATTACGTATTTTTCCTCGTAGGGATTCCAAACAACTGCACCGTATTCAAGTTTACTTCGAACGTATGCAGCGTACAGTACTTTTGCAACTGCTATATTGTCAAATTGTGATGATGTCCTTATTACAAAGCCTAAAATCCTTTGTGCCATTTTACAAATATTCGTTATGTGTGCATGAAAATTTAGCTTAGAGTCTAATGTCAAGCCTAAGTCTTTAATGTCGTGTTGTCTTTCCATTGGAGCGTCATATAAATTATAATTATGAACTATGGGGCGTAATTTACGTGAGAAAGTAACTAGCACACACTTGTCAATATTAAAGGGAAGGTGATTGTCCCGACTCCATTCACACACAGCATCAATATCTCTCTGTAAGGCTTCTGCATCGTCTAATATTTTGATACCCAAACTCAATTTCAGGTCGTCAGCGAATAAGAGACATAACATAAGTTAACTAGACAATAACGAATAGAATTCATTACCTATTCAAATATACACGCGCGTAAGACATGTCGATTAGATTTGATAGAGTCATATTTATTTAGGATCTAGATTAGATAGATTATACCTATATAAAAATCTTACTCGATACCTGCTCATTTAAATCGTTTGTTCAGTCAAACCTTGCCCCATTTCCCTTCCGTTATGACGATTTCAAGTTTAGTGAGTGAATAAATAATACATTTAAAATAACAATACACATTGGCTTGCGCGTTGATTTCAAACCGGTCACGTCACAACGCAAATGTAGTAATTCTATTAATAGCATTGTTCAAAACAAGAATCTGTAGTTTTATAAAACAAATATTGTTGATAGCATGACAGATAAATAATTAAAGTTCCTACGGCGTGAATATTAAATTTCTTTCAAGGACAACATTCTAATCAACACAGTTAACATAGGGTTACAAACTAGCCGCGGGTCGCCGGCGGGCGCGACGAAGTGCTACGGCGACCCGGGATGGACCACGCCCCTTCCGTGGCCGGGGGGCGTCGTCGGTGGAGGAGACCGGGGGAGGTAGTGTAGCCTCCCCTGAGGAGGGCTCCCCTCTAGGCAGGGGAGCAGAGGCTGGGGGTTCCCGGAGGTGGCTTGGTGTTCCCGGGGGCTCCCTACATGCCTGAGGAAGGCCATCCCTAAGGTTTTTAGTGGGTAGGCCTCCCCCTTCTGGGGAGGAGAGCCCCACATAACCGCCGGCTCGCCACAGCCGGGGTATGCAATTTAATGCATTTTCCTCAGGGAAACAAAAAAAAAAAGAAAAAAAAAAGGGTTACAAACTAAATGCTTATACACTTTATATCTACGCTACCTTCACCATTATTATTTATTTGTATGGTTACTGTAATTTTTTTACTAATAAGTTCAAAAACTAAAACCAATCGCACGTGGCTAAAAAAATATCGTGTTAATGCACTAGCTTTATTTAATCTAGTCTTAAGTGTATTGATGACTAGCTGACCCGTGCCCACTTTCGTTGGGCATAATATTAATAATCCCCGAAGCGAGCACGAACGCGATCCGAATTAAACCCGAAGCCATCGCGCGCCGTCCGCTGCCTGTTCTTTTCTCCGATTCACTTTGCAAAACGGACTACCACGTAAAAACCTTTTTATTTTTCGGTTTTTTATATAACCTATGACACTCAGCAATAACGTGGCCTTCTATTGCTGAAAGAATTTTTAAAATCGGTTCAGTAGATCCTGAGATTACCCCTTACAATTTAACAAATATACAAATATACAAACACACAAACTTTACTTCTTTATAATATTAGTATAGAAGTATAGATAACATAAAGTTTTTTATAAATAATAATTATTTTTTGTGATTGATCAATATATTACCAACAACGACAATGTTTTAAATAAAGCACGAGGTAGTAGGCGTGGCGTGCGTGCGAGCGACGGCTGTCATCGCGCGCCGATTATTATGCATTTGATCGCACGTATATTTAGCGAGCGCCGAATCGAGGTGAACGAACCTTTTCATTTTGTAGCGAACGCATCGCATCTGAAACAATTCAGGGGAGGCGTTCCCTGGTGTCTTTGAGAGGCGCTTAGCTTGATCAAAATGTATCCCTTTTTTAGAGGTATCTTTTAACGCTGTGTAATTAATTGTCCGTGAGAAGATTAACCATATCCGTTGGGATTGTAAAACCTTTTCCAATTTTACATAGCCAACTATATGTAGCTCACATTATCCCAAACATCTACATTTTTCAGAGTTGGTTTCGTTAGTAGTAGGGCTTCTGAACCACGTCGCTATCATCAAGGCTCCGCTGTTAATAAGGTCGTGTTCCGAATGTTAGAGTAAGCTACTTTCGGAATCCAAGCCATTTTCAACCTTGTTGTCACTTACTTTGATTTTACTTTACCACAACATTTAATTCAGTTTAAAATTTCACCTGACTAATATCGATAATAATTCGTATTACAACACCACTTACGCCATTTACTTGATATTAGATATTTGAATTTTCCATTACTCATTCAATTTTGTGTGAGAATTTTTATCACGACATACCTACTTGGATAACTTAATCTGAAACGTCCCGGGTCATTTCAAGCGATACAAATGGAACTGCAATCTTGAAGAATCAAAGTTGAAATTTCTGCGTGCTGAATTTAGTATTCAATCAATAATTCAGTAAAGCTTTAAAATAATCAAATTCAACGGCATTGTAATTCCATTTAATTACGTGAACGTATAAGTTTCATTCCACTTAAATATGCGTTCAAATCATTGTCATCTGTCAAAACTATGACATTTTGACAAATGAACTATGGGGATGACACCTATCAAAAGGCGTTACCAAAGTATGACAAATTATGTAATTAGGTACCTAATAACGAAAATACTAATCTAACTTAACGAATATAATTTCAAATGCTATTCAGATAAGAGAATGTGGGCATGAAATAATAAATGGCGAATTAGGTCTTAACCTATATGAACTGAGTGAATTTTAATCTTAGACTTTAGGTTCTGGCAAACATTTTTCTATATATATATATATATATATATATATATATATATATATATATATATATATATATGTGTGTGTGTGTGTGTGTGTGTGTGTGTGTGTATATATATATATATATTCAACGTACTCGTAGTTGCAAACCGGCCCCCGGATGGTGAACCAGGTAAATTCATTGGGAAAATTCGATGTCTGTCAAGGGAAATAACAGGTTAGATTCACAAATATTAAGTTTATCTTAGACTTTTTTATAAGATGCAATTTTTAGTAGCCATCTACTATATCCTAAAAACAATAATAACAACAACTAATTGTTCTAACTATAAAAAAAAAACAATTTTAAATCCAGTTCAAGTAACGCTCATACTTTATTAGAACACACGATTGAGGCTATCTATCAAAGTCATCTTTATTTACGGATTCGTAAATAAAGATGACTTTATAGACCTAATATTACATTTCTATTTACAGTGCACTTCTTGATATATGTAAATACATGTTATTATCTAACGTAATATTTTTATTTTATTTTGCATCAGAAGTAAAATGCGTTTATTCCTAAAAGCCTTTTATTGAGAACTCATTCTTACTAAAATGAATGATTAAATAACACTATTGAACATAAAAAATTAACAGAACAACAATTAAAGAAAAAAACTATTACCTATACTAAAAAGCATTCGACTTAGGTCCAATAGGTTTATGTTGGCTAAAAGGACTTGTATCCAGTGGCCAATAAAATTCTTTAAAAAAATAAGCTTTAAATTCTCCGACTAGGAAAAGGCATAGAATTCCATTAACAACTATTAAATGTAGTTTTTTTTCCCCAGCTTTTTAGATTTTTTATATTTGTTGTTAGGATCTATAATTTAATTAAATATTTTTCATAAATGTGTAATTACTGTAACTTAAATTAATCCTTGGGGCAGATCTTGGCATTCTCTTTTATTAATAAAATAAGGCGGTTGTGGTATAATAAAATTTTTAAACCACTTCAAATAAATTATACACATTGATGTTTATTATAATAATCTGGTTAAGTAACCGAAAAATGTAACTGTTTAATGGATTTAGGCATATTATTATGAATTCCACACTAACATCTTATTCTGATTTCCACGCTGGTTTGATGCTAAGCGAGAACAAGACAATTTATTCTGAGGGAACTTTGGTTGCTGTTGTGTTGTGTTGTGAACAAGTGGGTTGCTGATACATAACATTATTTTTAAACGAATTTACAATTATATTGTCCTAAAATAAAATTTAATAGATTTCACACGATATAATAGGAATTATATCGTGTAAAATCTATTAAATTATCTAAAAGTTTGTGAGACATCCGACAATATTTAGACCACCTTCCTGAAATGTTTCTTTAGATAAAAGAGCTACATTAAACTTTTGACAATATAAAAACTAAGATTACTACTTCGGCCAACTATTTAACTAAAATAACCTGAGTCGCCAGCAAGCTACCTAGTGCCATTGTTCTTTGAGCACGAGCACGTGCTAACACAGCGAACTCAATTTAAACATTAAAATTTATTATTTAAACACGCCACCCGTTGTGTAAACAAACAAATCAAATTGTAATCGTAGGTAATTGTAAAATGTTGGAATTTAGCACTTGTTGTAACTAAACTAACAACACGCAATAATTGTTATGCATTCTGGATTCTAGAGCACACGTGTAGAATATTTCTACAGAATTACCTACAGAAATAATTTAAAAGAATTATAAAAAAGCGTTTATAAGTGGACCATTCATCAATATTTGAAAAATAGAACTTTTGTTGATTAAACTAATCAACACTATCCTGTGCATATCACTTTCATAATAAGCAGCGTCTATGTCGCTTTATTCGTCTTCCTTTCTTATTCATGTTGTTTTTTTAATAATCCTACGTAACAGTGACGTCGTTCGTCCAGTTCTTATTATAACTTCAGTTAAATTGTAGAAAAGTATTTATAAGTTACGTAATGTCTTCTTTGGTACGATAACATTCATAAGGAATTCTCCATGTGGTATCCCAAGTCGGGAAGGTTACCCCTGTTCCTTATTTGTGAAGGAATCGATGGAACAATTGGAAAAAAGGTCTTATGGGGGGATAACTCCGTCAATTGTATCGAACTGATTGACTAAGCAATCCCCGTACGTCATCTTGTGGGACTCCGTCGCACCAAAATCGTATCGTACACCCATCGTATCGTATCAACTCTTAAAAAGGCAAAAAAATATTTACCAGTTGTAACATAGCTATTAATAAAAGATTAAATTAAAATATTTATTTCAATTGTATTTAACATACGGTTTTTGACAAGTTAGGCGTCGGTGGCTAAATGTATATAGTTCGTGCAAGATATAATGTAAATGGCTTTTGAATTAGCGATTACGTAATATTAAATGACTAAAGGAAAATATGTTTTTTCCGGACAAGTGTCAACTAGAGCTGTTAACAATAATTAGAGCTCAACAATGCCAACAGGTTTTTATAACTAGGTAGTTAGTTCTTAGTGACGATGATTTTTTTATTACGTAAAGCCCCACTTATTACAAAGGCGTAGGATATGACACGTAAGAATAAATATAGGAAATATGTTCAATAATAATAAAATAACTCAAGAAAATTATTATACCTTCCTTATGTCAGCTATAACTCCATGCCTGTTTAAATCAGTAATTTTATTTAAACGTACTGATATCACTATACGTTTTTGTTAATTAATAATTAGCGTGCGTGTATTAATAATGATACTAGTAGGTATATATATCAATCAACATCAATAACATTCGATTCCATATGAAAAACTACCCTTTGGGTTAATTGCAACGTAACAGGAAGATGAGTAGACACGGCGTTTCTATCAGCAAGGATTGATTGATCAAATCAAGCCGATTGATCAATAGCGATTGAACGGTCGTGTCGAATTCAGCCGAATCCGTGTCGACTCCGTACAGAATCGTGGCAACGAACTTCACCTTGACCTCGCCGTTATGTATTACGTTACGGCTTATAATAGCAAAGCTTACATCACAAAAGGTATGCTATATATGGTTATGGATGTGAATGAATGACATCGGAAATTAAACTTATGAAAAAGAAATAGAACGAATTCAAAATGGCTACGAGATGAAATATGACAATCATAATAATAATATACGTATAGCGGAAATTTAATTAAAGTTTCTACGCAGAGACAAAATTAACTAATTTTGAATAAAAAACAATGAAATTCAAACAAAACTGAATATTATTTTTATAGCTATATATAGATAAATAAACAGACTGTTCAATTAATGGTGTGATTACAGTCGCCCATTCCACGTGGAAGCAACCAGGTGGTTGCTGGGAGATCTGCGAGAGAATCTGCAACATCCCCACAAATCCACAGTGTAAGTTGCCAACATACGGCATACAATGTCATAGTACTCAGTAACTTCATTGCCTATCTTAGTCTTGGTTTATGGAGGAACACAGGAATGGGATCACTGATATTTTGCGGCAGAAATAAGTAACTAATAACATTTTAAATATCTAGGCATATTCTGTTAAAGAAAATATGTAGTAAATAGGAAAACACTTCGAAGTGTGTATTATGCACTGGTGGATTCACTTAACAGCTACGCTGTTGAAGTATATGGCCGTACTTACAAAACTTACACAAGCGAGATATATAATCTTCAAACTAGATTTATAAAATATCTAATAAATAAAAGAGAAAAAAATAAATGTAAAGGAAATTATAGGCTATTGTATAAAATAACAAAAATACTACCAGTAGATTTAAAAAATAAATATCAAACAGTAGTCTATCATAGTAACGACAATGTAAAAAAACCAATAATTCATAAATATAATAGCAGAAGTGTAAGAGAGCGAAAGCTAATTGTACCAAAATATAAAAATTGTTATGGAAAACGACTCAATAGATATGTGGTACCGGTTATATTTAATGAGATGGCGTGGTTGAGGGGCGAGTCCAACATGTCAAAGAATGTACTCAAAAGAAAAATGAAATGTACTCTACTGGATAGTATTGAATAGTATATTGTGCTGCACTGTGGATGTATTGTACTAGGATTAAGTTAAAATTAAGCATTATAATAGTATGTAGGTACACTTAACTATATTATAGTATAGAATAAGCGCGATTACTTGCCAACAAACTGTTTCAGTTTGGCAGGACTAGATACATTAGACAAAAAAGTGTACCAAAGTAATTTAACAATAAATAAAAAAAAAAAAAAAACTAGATTTGTTGCAAAGAAATGTATGGAAAAATAGTAAGGCAAAGGTTTTAACGATCAATGTATGGAAAATCAGTCACAAACAGTGACTTACAATCAATTTCATAGTTAGATAAATGTCTTAACATTTTTTTTTGTATACAAACTTAATCCTGCAAATTTCGTCACTTTGCAATCTCTGTTTTACGAGGACAAACTCGTATTGTATATATGTAAAAACGGCATAGAATTTAAGCATGAACTCTGTTATATAAATTAGTACCTCGCATTGTTTCAAATCATATAACCGCTACAGGACAGGGATCGCTCTTATCGAGGAAGTATTCGACATCACTAGCAGAAGATACTGATGCGGTGTTTTGTTTTTAATATATAATACACTAGCTGACCCGTGCCCACTTTCGTTGGGCATAATATTAATAATCTCCGAAGCGAGCACGAACGCGATCCGAATTAAACCCGAAGCCATCGCGCGCCGTCCGCTGCCTGTTTTTTTCTCCGATTCACTTTGCAAAACGGACTACCACGTAAAAACCTTTTTAACTTAACAAATATACAAACACAAACTTTACTTCTTTATAATATTAGTATAGATTAGTATAGATATAGATAAATGAGATAAATGCCTAGTATAATAAGTTATGTACGATTTAACGTGTATTTCATTTCACGAACAATGAAGCAACCAGAGAAACGAAACAAAATATGTGAATAGGGTGAATCTACTTGTAATCTGACGACGCGACGTGTTAGCAACCAGAGGGAAATGATACAAAATATGTCAACGAACTTTACGATTGGAGCTCGCATCTAAACTTGTCTCCTCGCTCTACGTATCCAGGTAAAGGTCGCAGGACCCGGCCGACAGTATGCAAACAAACCGGATCGCCGAGATGTGAATTTATCAGAAATGCATTCGGAACTCTCGCTTGTAACGTGTAAACATTGTGGTTTTCACACCTAACACAATTAACAGAGACACAAACGACGCTGGAATGTTGTTCTTTAGTCTCTGTTGCATTTAATATAAATATAGTTATAATTTTATGTATGTTTATTATAATATTTATACATAAATTAGATAAATTTCAAATGATTCAATAATTAGTATTTCTAGTATCTGTGATCTATTTACAAAATAATGTGGCTATATAAAATACTAGCTGACCCGTGCCCACTTCGTTGGGCATAATATTAATAATCCCCGAAGCGAACGCGAACCGAATTAAACCCGAAGCCATCGCGCGCCGTCCGCTGCCCGTTTTTTCTCCGATTCACTTTGCAAAACGGACTACCACGTAAAAACCTTTTTATTTTTCGGTTTTTTATATAACCTATGACACTCAGCAATAACGTGGCCTTCTATTGCTGAAAGAATTTTTAAAATCGGTTCAGTAGATCCTGAGATTACCCCTTACAATTTAACAAATATACAAACACACAAACTTTACTTCTTTATAATATTAGTATAGATTAAATAATAGATATATCATAGTATAGCTCAATAAGGAAGAACTAATGAGTGACAAAGCTTGCATATGAAAGAGAAAGTATATATTGTGTCCAAAGCAGCTACAGTTTCATTGTCTATTTTACATATTATATGGTTTACAAACTTGTCGTGTTATTTACCTACGCGTGCGATTGATTGATTGATTGAACAGAGATTGACAACGAAATACGATCTTTCCGTTTTCTATAATATCGTTCTTATCGCTGATATAATTTTGGATACGTTGTTGATTACATTACTGACATTTACTACCTTAGCCGTTCCGTATTAGAACTCGTTTACGACAGAGAAGTAACTAACGGCTTTGACTTTCGTCACACAATACGTACCAAAAAAAGGTTTGAAATATTTTATACAATATGTTATTGCATATATAAATGAAAAAAAACGAGTTAAATTCACAAACGAGCAATAGAATAATTAAGCGAAATTACAAATCCCTACAAAGTCCAATATAAAAAAGTCATAAAAATGTCAGCAAATCCCTTTTCATAACTGAAATAATACTGCAGTACGACGAACGTTCCAGAATCCAGGTTATTGCAATCTAGACGAATAGGTGTTGAGATGATGCAAGATGAGCGTTATGAAATCCGTGCGACCACCTACCCAGTCGTGTATTCGCCTCGGAAATTGGGCATGAAGCGTCGAGATTGCTTTTAAATCGCGTTATCGCGCCCGCTGCACTGCAGCGCAGATGCAGTTCCTGACTTCATGGTGATAATCACCTGTCAAATCAGCAGAACTGCTCATTTCCACATTAACAGGACAACGTTCGAAAAACAATCACACGCCATCGGAACACTCGCAAAGTTTTCTAATTAACAGTAAGCAACATTACGACCAGTATTTAGGAGGGCAACGAAAACATTATTTTTACTACCAGCAATTTGAAATTCAATAAAGTCTCCGAAATCGCAGGTAACGAGTACAAGAACGGGGATTTCTATAATATTTTGTAAACAATACCGTCATAAAGGGTTGTTAACGTGTAGGGCCAAGTTTCGGTGCTTAATTGTTAAAATGGTTCTATCCATGCAGCACTGTACAATGCTAGCAAAAAAACAATGACAATCTGTACTTTTAGCCCACAAAAGAAATATACACATTAAGAAAAGTTTCTTTCGCATAAATAAACCCTTTACATGTATACACAATAGTTAAAAGAAACTGCAACAGATGAAACGAAAGATAACATACATTTACGATGATGACATGAATTATTTATTCATAAGATCATCAATTGTGTTGGTTTAAAATGTAGATAATGATTGCAATCTGTAGATACCTTGTGAAATGTATAACTACATTAATTTATACATTTTATACACATTTTTTTATATTACAATTTATACATTATCCAAGATCATCACACAATGTAGTGTAATTGAACTTTGAACGTGACGCTCTCATCTTTAGTTATAATATATTAATTTCTTTTCGAAAACAAAGAACATTGCAATTTTTCGTCGAAACTAATTACTGATTAAATAAACATTGACATTTGTTAATTGATAACGAAATAAACATAATGATATGAGATCGAGTTTAGTTGCCACAAAATGAATAGAATACGGGTCCGATGCACTAACTACGACTCCAAAAACCACAATTTTAATGTCGATTTATCGAAATTAATTCAAAAGTAATGACGTAAGGAACGTACACATCCTATACATTTAGTATGTTTGCTTTTCTCCCTTGTACACTTTCACTGTATAGCGTTTATATTCTCAAGCTGTAAGCTGAATGTTTCTAACGATAATTGAATATTCTTGTTTCATAACACTTCTTTCAAAAATATTGTATAGTATTGAAGATCAAATTTTGGTCAAAAATCTCAATAATATTTGAATGACAAACGATTTTACTGTCAAATCCAATGTTAATTTTTAAGAATTTTGTAATTAAAATACTCAATTTTAAGTTCAAAATATCGAAAATTGTCTATTATTATTTTGTTGTTTGAATCATCAACAGTTATATATTCATATGTAATTTTATATAACTTGCAATTCTCTTCTCTACAATAGGTGTTGCCTAACTTGAACTTTGTGAATCAGTGAAACTTTATGAGTCACAAAAAGTGGAAATAATAAGTGCAAAATGTATATGTAAATATAAAATTAATTGCACGTAAATAATACATGAATATATGAAATTGCTATTTTGTATTAGGTTTTTTCCATAAGTAAACAAAATAATTATGTAATATTCAAGAAACCTATTCAAAGTTTGTAAAATAGATAAACTATTAACAAATTAGATGCTATTACCGAGAATGTATTGAGGATGTGACAAAATGTGAGATAAGAGCAATCATAATGGCACTATGGAGTTAATACAAAGTCCAAAAAGAATATCTTCCTATATCGCTTCTATAGTTCTTAAATTAAATGCTATGTTAGACCTACGAACGAAAAGATAAAAGGCAATTTCATAGTTGAAGACCTAATATTTATTGCATGTACAGTAGTCATATACTATGAACATAACAGTTCCCATATATATCTCTAATAGACCTTACGTCTTCGTGGCGTTTAAAAAAGATTAATATGAAAAAGATTTTTCTGTTGCCCCGCCGGAGAAAAATAACTAAACAGTGCATGCAATATACAAAGAACGAGTAAATTAAAAATATATATATAGAACTATAAATATTGAAATAGTACAAAAAAATCTGTGATATATTTCACACAATATATACTAGTTGCAATAAATGGTCTTTGGTCTATCTTGGAAATAAGACAACGGAAAATTCGAGAGCAAACTAGTTATGATTGCTAGGTACTATTCGAACCGCGCAAAGGTACAAGAAGGGTCACTTTAACACATCTGCTGCGGATTCATACTCTACACACGTGTTTATTGATGATAAATAATTTAAAACGATACCGGATGAATATGCATTACGACATGAGCGTTAATTGCGGTCTGCGGACATAAATTACCATCATTTAATACGGCGTGTATTAATAAACACTTTAGATTTTTAGATAATGATGATAAAATGATGGATTCGCTGCAATCGCGCGTAAATTGTCGCTGTTCATGATCGCTGTCTTAATCATAACATGATGAGGTTTTGATACTAACGTTTCGCATTCTTCATAATTTCAAACTATTAACGGAATTTACTCGCAATTCAAGTCACGTTCACCGACACATGTCTTGTGTCATTAATATTGCATCAATATTAAAGAGCAGCTGGTAAAAACGACTTATCCACGGCGCTCGATGTGAAAATGTCATTTTTTATAGTGTTTATTAGTTATTCAATAGGCTTTACATAAGCTTGAAAGACTATGGGAGAATAAAACAAAGAATATATAAATTATTCATTGTATAAAACCGGAAGGCTAGCCACAAGGTGCTAAGCGCACCTGCCAACAATTCCTAGACCTTTGCCTGTCATTGACATCTTTTTCCACTAATACTCACACAACTACACTCTATCACATTTTCTTTTGATTCTTGTCCTTATAGAGAAAGAAAGCAAGTGAATAATGTCCTTATAAGCTTAACTGTACTGAGTTCTTTTTTCCTGATAATTACTTTGTAGTTTTGAGAATCTATCTCTATGCTTTCAAAGACTTTGTAGGGATTATTCATTATTTATTTATACGTTATAAGGAGCTTATCAAATTAATATAATGACTGCATGTGACTACAATATATGTGTGCGTACATTACATTATACAGAATAAATCTGACACGAGAGTTTACTTATTTTTCTTTAAAGCAATGTTATGTGGAAATACGGAACTATTGGGATTCACCAAAACTAATTTATTTCAAAACCAACAATCTGTAAATTATACTGAACTATAAACACACGTATTTCATCCTCTCCGTCTTACAATCGCTCGTTCTTATACTGATTCACTGTTGATCTTGCTATCTCTTTCATACATCGTCATTCTTACGTCTCTTTCCACTCACCCCACATCGATACAATACAACCCCATGTTCATTTTTTATAAATAAGTATGTTCGTTGGATTTTTTAAACATTATCTTTTAGACCTGATTTAAAAATTGACATGTCCGTATAAGTCGCTCTACTAACGCGTGCAATAACTTAAGATGGTATTTAAGACAATCAAATATTCTATTTGTTGAAAATAAAGACTTTAATATGACTATAAAATATGTAATATATTTTTAGTTTCCGTGTGAATCTCCTTAATGTATCGAATAGATATCTCTTTAATGACAATAGTTTTAATGTAACGTAATTTAATGTTTTGTCATAGAGCAGGGCCGAACGAACTAAATTCATCTCTTGATTCTACAATCGCCAATAATTAGAGCTTAATCTTAATGCAATAATTGTTTATAATCAATTTATACGTGTAATTTTAATGAGTGTATAATTTAGTGCATCATGCTCTCTGTTAATTATGATGACAGGCAAACGTGGGGTATAATGAGCTCGCATTATAATTAATGCATTGATTTTACATCTTATGAATAATTCCGATAGCTCATGAGTATTTGGAAAATGTATCGTTCGAGTACAATCATTACCGAATAACTTATATACTAATTATTTAATCTATTTTCCTGTCTTCGTCATATAAAGTATTTCCTCAGTTTCATGATAATTTAATGAATCATGAGATTTTAGTGCCCCATTGCGTAATTTCCGTAAAATTACTTAAGTAGTTAAGTGTAACGATTGCTGGTGTACTTATCATTGGTATATAATATTATCCAATATATATACGCTGATACCGATTATTGTACCGGTTAAATAATTTTTTAGCTTAAAGGATTACAGAATTATCACTTTTTTATTTAATTTAACAAGTAACCGTTCCGATGCAGACGCATTTTCCCGATATATTCCCATGTAAACAATTTCGCCGTGTTACAAAAACAGACCCTTTTTACTTCCCAGCCACACAAAAAAGTACCCCCCTGTCAAAAAAAGCCAACATCCATTGTCGATGACTACAAAAAAGTTCTATAACGGTTCAACAAACCCGGCGACGACGACGTCGGGGCGACAAAATCGAAATCCTCCCAAAAAAGTGCCAAAAATGTTCGGTCATAGCTTACCGGGATCTAATACTGGTAAGTGACCAAATACATTAGGAGTGCAGCATTCGATCCTCCGGGTGGCGTACGCGGTCCCGCCCGCATGCATGGCGTTTTTAGGGCCGAGGTCGGGATAATCACCTCGGTTGGTGGCGTAACATAACTTCTCATCGCCCGGCGGCACCACGGTCAGCTCCGCGCCGGATCGTCACTGCACATCCTGGTGGCGATCACACACATAACATCACGGCACACACTGGGAGGCACTGGGGGGTCACTGCACGGCACTATGTCACTGTCACACAGGTCGGAGTCGAGTCGGAACTGAAGTCGCGTTGCGAGCGAGCGGCGTGCGCTATCAACGCCGATGCATTGGCGGCAGTGCGCGGCGCGGCGCTCCCGGGCACGCAACAGCTGACGGGAGGCGCAGGCCCCCCTTCCCGACCGCGCGCGCAGCCGGTGCGTGCGCCCCGCCCCGCCCCGCGCCACCCCACCCCACCCCGCGCGAGAGCCCAACCTCTAATCCATTATTTACGGACGGCCGACCGGTTTCAGGCGTTCGTTCTGCCCGCGCCGCATCACGACCACGACGACGGCGATCGTTCAAACTTAATGCCCTTCCTATGTCCGGCCTCTAATGCGATAAGATTACGGCCGACGAACTGTGGGATCTCATACGAATCACGGTTTCTGCACTTGTCAATTTAATGTGCTAATTAAACAAGTGACTGCTTCTTGCATATAGGATCGGAATAATAAATAAATACCATTGACATTTTGCGAGCAATACAAATAACTATAGAGAGATTATTTTTTTTTAAACTTATCCAATATACAGTTAAACGACAATCAATAAATTATTTTTTTACTTATTAGATGAACAGAAGAATCTTGAAAATTAACCAAAATAAACCTAGAAAATAACTTGAATATTATACGTATATTCACAAGGACCTACACGGACGGTAGTTACGGTGCATGTTAGCTGTCCGCGACGTGATTATGAGGACTGACTCGCAACCCAGAGATGAAGATACTGTCCACGTGAAAGCTTTATACGGTTGACCATCTCGCGTTTATCTCTACATTTATCTTATTTTCATGGAATTTTTGTTTCATAAATCTATTCGAGGAAATGCCATGAATTTAACATTCTGCAAACACACCATAAATACCATCGTGAGAATGAGAATCTTGTTGGTATACGTATATCTGAAAAGTTAACCTTTAGGCAATCGAAATTAGTAGAACTAAGTATCATAACACGATTAGGTGGGGCAACTGACATATGGCTTTAGTGTAAGCTATTTTTACTAGGAGCGATGTACAGAAAAATAGGCAAAGGCAATAAATTCATCGTGGGAGAATAATAAATTATTATAAGAAGCGTATTTGAATTGTACATCACAAGCAATCAACCTGAGCACATCAACACGTCCAAACGATCCCCGCGGCGTTGACAACATTATTGTCTACGCATATGTACGGAACACTGGTATAGACTCACGACATTAGATACCCTAAAAAGAGCATTATGTTTTGGAACTCTGATGGGGGTCTGATACGGGCAACACAATACTACTGCACAACCGCTGGTGGTATTTGGCAGTGTTTCATTTCGACGTTCTTGGTAACATTAGCGCCAGTTGAGCGGCTCCCGGGATGACGGGATGACTACGTCGGAAAGCACTTTCGGACAGCCATAGAAATCACGTAGTTCGCGGAACTTCGTTACCTGTGGTGCGGCGGCAGCGCAGCGCGCCAAGGTGAACGCTCGGGCCAAGGACGGCCCGCCCGGCAGAGGGGGGCGGCCGCGGCCCCCGCGACCCAGTCCTCCCCGGACCTTAGTAAAAACGTTTCGAACCTTCAACGCGGCCGCAGTGCAGCCCAGCAAAAAAAGGGCCCGTCGACGACGACGGAACAAACACAAAACGCTCGACACAAAAAAGAACACAAACACGAGGGCTTCGGTTAACAGAACTAGTCGACCCGTTCGCTGACGACTGTCAAATTGTACAGTTCGCGTGTCACCTGCGCCTACGCAGACGGGTCACGCACTGAGATCGCGCGCGTTCTTGTGATGTAATAGGCAAACGATAAAAACAACTAACGGAAGAGGTGCGGAACCGGCTGCGGCCGCATCTCTGACGAGGAAGGTTCACGATACCGATCATCCGACATTAAATCTTTTCACAGCAATAATCTTTATGTGTTATAATCTACACGAAAACACGAAACTCTCCAACTAGTAATGTCATTTTGCTTGTTGGCGATCAAAAGCCAGGCATTATTAGATATTCTCACGTGAACAAAAACTGACGTCGATAAAATGTCCGGACTCCTTCCTATCTTGCGTAGGCACTCCGACCAGTTTAGTCGTTGCGCGCACCACAAATTCTTGTCGAGAAAAAACGTGGTATTCTGTAATGATGCGCAAACGCACATGGCGAGTTTGTCTGCAATTTTATTTTTAATATATTGGAAATCTTCCGACTCGCCGTATGAAATCGTGGATAGAAAAAAGCATCCAATTGATGGCCAGATAATAGATCGGGGTGATAACATCGCACATTGTTCCTATGGCTGCATCGGTGACTGGACTATTGCCCACATTACATCACCGGACGCAAATAGAATCTACTGGAGTTTGAGCTTGCGTACAGTGCGTGCAAGGAGGCGTGACACTACACTCTTCTGACTCGCGATAATAAGCCAGAGGGAAAAGGACGAAGCGGTGTTACAGTTAAGCAGGAACTCTATTTATATGCAAATATAACCTCGGAGTCGACACCTGTTTGCGTATTCTCGACGCTCGCTCCGACTTGTGGCAACACTGTCTCTGTAGCATCCTTTATACTGTGAAAACAGCTCGTTAGTCATGATATATCACAGGTTTATTTTGATCAAGGTAAATGTTAATTATTCTATATTCAAATGACAAATCAGCTTTATAGAAATTATTTTTGTATGTATCAAAGTAAATATAAATATTGAATAAACAACATATAACCTAAATTGCAAATTGTATATTTCAATGATCGCAATGCTTCTGCAACATACACCCATCATTTTTCATGCAGGCACTGTCCCTCCATTACCGTCATAATTCGTCCCAGACCTTTCCAAGTCCAGCAAAGAGGATTTGCAGCGAATTTGTCCATATATCATACTTGTTCGCGTTGTAGGAGTCTGAGTGCGAACCTGTGTACGTCTGCCCGCGTAGCTGCATACTCGTTTATTTCGTTTAAATTAATCCGATCTTCGTTTCCACCGTCCCCGTTGTCTACCGGTCTGATATTATTGGCTGAGTGACTATCAGTCACCGAGCGAACACAAAGATCTTGTAACATTCTAATCATAGGCACGCAATTTTACCCAAATCGCTGACTCCGTAATTTCAGGTTAGCCCGTATTGTGTTAACGACATCTCCAGCTATCTATATACCAAGATTAAAGAAGTGTCTTAGCCAAAGAATAACAAAGGTGCATCTATTCAAAAATTAATATGTAGGATATACCTATTACTTCTGGAGTGGTAGCGATCAGCGACTAAGTAAGACATTATCATTCGTTTCCCCAAAATATTCTTCAATTAAGTTGGCACTTATCAGTTTACATTTACCTTTATGTGCTTACATAAAATTACTTATATAAGCATAAGAATTCTATTATCATTCTATAAATCTTTGAAGACTTGCTATTAATTATCGTGCATGACGAATACTGACAAACAAGCTTTATAGCTTTCATCTACTAGTCCAGTCCTCAAAAATGGAGTTAAGTCATTGAAAAGGACATCGGGACTAGATTTCTATCTGAGACTAACCATTCAGCCTCATGTTTTTGTACTTTCCCCGCTGATCGCACACGCAGCTCGCACCGCGTTAGCCTGGCTTTCGATTTAAGCGAGTCACCAAGCGCGGTATTGGTATGCAAATGTGACACATTACACGGTGAGCCGCTAACCGCTATCCGAGCGCTATCGTGTGAAACAATCGAGTGCGCCGGAGTGCGACGCCCGCGCCGTCCTTACTCGCCCTTTTGCTGTAAACGACGCACGAAATCGACAATATACAATCTCTATAGATATAAATCTATGGTAAATGTCCCTGTTACTTGAGTCCGTGATGCAATAAACGTAACTACATTCGCGGGTTGCAGTAATGGAAACAGCCAATCTTGCCTAGACTTCTACTTCTATTTGTTTAATACTGAATCTTTGTAAGTTATGTAATCTTTATTCAATACAAGTGTTTTACAGGCATTTTGTGGACGTTAAAATAAATATAAAAAACTAATCAGAATTATAAGCACTAATCAAAGTATAGGTGATGCGCACTATGATTACTGGAGGAGGACTTGATGGACTAACCCTCCGAAAAAAATGAGTGCTTATCTATGCTATGCTACAAATTTCTAAGCAATAGTGTAATAATACAAATCTTTTAATATTGATCAATTATAACGTGACGTTTTTTCAAAACGTTTAACTTACTATAGTAAAAACTAATTTGTATTGAAAAGTACTCCATGTGTAACCTGTAACCTAACACGCATCTCAAACAAAAATAGAGGTAATCGAAATTAAACAGAATAACCTAGACAAGACCTGTAGGCCTACCATGATCGCTTAAAACAGGAACAAAATCACAGTGCAAGCGAGATGGCGTTATACGTGACAAGAGCTGCGTCTCTGTTTCAGTACAGTTTTAATCATACTCCAGGCAGTCATAGTAAGGCCTCAGGTCAAAACTTTCAACTAACGATCTCATATTCCAAAATATTTGAGAAAATATCAGAAATATATTTCGATACGAACAAAGGCTTGTATCATAATAGTCCGTGTATCAATGACGAATCATTCGTTTTTTGAATATTATGTGTACTGGAACTACAATCAGAACGATATAAAAAAATATATAAGCAACTTTTTTGACGTAACATTAATTAAGGTATACTTTGTAAGTTTAACCGAATCCTTAAAGTAAATCTTGGTATTCGACTACACAACGTTCCTACTGTAAAGGAATATATCGTGACTATACCTGCATGCGACCTGCGAAGAAAGTCAAAGATATAAAGTCGATTACTCGCCAAAACCCGCACTGAATCAATGTGTCTGATTGAAATTTAACCACCTCACCTTATGGTCGAGTCCTTTGATATAATACCCTTTTTAAGTTGCTGAGGATGAACTGTAATAACATCAATTCATTAGGTTCGCGGTATTGATCGAGACAACGTAGCAGAAACCACGTCAACGACCGAAAACATAATGCACACGACGCGCACCAGACCACAAATCATCCAAATGCCATATTTTCCACGATGATAAATAAGCCCCACTGTTCTAATCCAAAACAATTTTATTATTCGGATACACAGACGTACTTGAAGCACTCCGAACCGAGTTGACACTGTTAATAATGTCTCGCGCAACTAGTAAACTCGCATTCTCGAATATTCCTAAATACAATAGAATAACTTTCAATACTAACTTGTTACTAATTGGCTAAGACGATGCTGTTGAATTACATCATTATAATTCAACAGCATCGTCTTAGCCCATGTAGTTATAGTTAGTCGAATCAAGAATTGAGACACAATCTATAAAAGCTACTGAGGTAGTGAAATCTATATCTATACTAATATATAAAGCTGAAGAGTTTGTTTGTTTGTTTGTTTGAACGCGCTAATCTCCGAAACTACTGGTGCTATTTGAATAATTCTTTTTTTGTTGGATAGTCCATTTATCGAGGAAGGCTATAGGCTAAATAACATTACGCTATGACCAATAGGAGCAAAGACAGAGCGGTAAATGTGTAAAAAACGGGGAAAATTATTCATTTTTGAAGGCTTTCTTTGCGTGCGCTGCGAAAACGGTTCAAGATACACAAAAAATATGTATGAAAGAATTATTCCTCTATACATGATCTAAAAAAAAGTCCGCGACGGCATATGTCTATCTTTTAAGGTTTAGTCACAATGACCTTTTTTATGGTACCAAATTTGGATATGTCGCGTTGTCAAGATCGGGTAACAGCTGAGGTGCGCAAAATAACTATTCCACGCGGACGAAGTCGCGGGCACAGCTAGTACTCGATATGGACAAAGAGCTTAATATTCGATTTCAAAGAGTTCAATGATCAAGAATTATGCTTATTCGAGATATGGGGACTCAAATTCCAACTCGATTTTTAACCTGCTATTATTTATAGTTAACTTTTTCCTCATTAGAGGAAGGCTGAGAATCCTCACAAGGAGCACGAAACGTACTCAGGATTCTCCCGCAACGGCAAGAGTCACGGAAGTTATGTCGGACTCCACGCGGCCAGAGCGGTCTGACCACGTGACCTACCGACTAAACTCAGCCTGTGCCTAAGTTCTAAGAACCATATAGGCAAATCGTGAAAGCGGGGAGAGGGGCGATGCAGCACGGTCGACTTAACGCATCATCTACCTGTCTACCGTAATCATTCATATCTATGCCTATATTTCTTCTAAGACTCATAGAAACTACACTTCCGGGCACCTAAATCGAGCCACCTAGTGAAATGAGTTATCGTCCATAGCATTAAAAAAATGTATGAATGGCCTAATATTTTTATGCAGTTTCGTAGCTGGAATATTAATCGCCTGGTTGACGTAAAATTAGTTCTAAATTTAAATTTGTAACCTCCATTTTTAATGTTATTTATGACAATAATAAAATTAATTTAGCATAATGATAGTGGTTCCATTTAGGTGTCCGGGAGTGTATTTGCTACTCAGCATATTTCTGCCAGGACTACGGACGTCGCGGCGACGGCGGTTTTCAATAATTTAAGCGGCGACACAATTTCCACCCGGGTTCCTTTAATCACGCCGCCACTCCAAATCTGTCGTGTCGACGTCTTAATAGCTGAGTATTAAATCTCCGCTCAACTACGCCCGGCAGAGGTGGAGTGGGTACATTCGTAGTACTTGCTTTCCTAATGTAATAATGAAATGTACTTTGATGTCGACGATTAGATTTCGCAGTCAGAATCCGAGTGGGCGGAGATTGACCCCCTGTGACTTGAGAGACGACTTGCCTGATTTCGGAATCGGCAGAGGGTTCCGACTTTTGATTTATGCTAAGTCGGGTACAAAGTATCATTTGCCTTATCCGATTTCCGTATACGTATCACCAGTATGTATCTACTTGACTACCCATGTGGAAAGGTACCATGCTATCATCAGTAGCCTGGATAGTTTATATATGTAAATCATGATACAGCTCGGTATATTTTACGGATTGGCCAATGTATATAACTTTCTTTTTATATTTTTTTCAATGACGTTGCTTTTAATCGCAAATGATTTTAATAGCTTCGCTTTATGAATCAGTTTAGGTAAAGCTAGAAGTCAGGGCGGGGTGTGACTGAGTAGAGTCTAAATGCAGTACAATCCAATCGGGAACCGAGAGGGCGGTTAGAGAACTCATATTTTAGTGGACGGAGGAAAGGACATTTCTCTATTTGGTATATCGCATAAGCAAAAGACCACGTCTTTTCACATTTGTACTATGAGAGCGCTATTTGGTATTTTTTAAGCTGTTCGAGTTAAGGATTTCTGGCGCAGGCAATACTTCAAGTACAAGAGTTAAGATAGATTTATGATATGAGCCTCTAATATGGGTGGTAAGTAAACATCGCGATGAAGCATTTGCTATGAGATATGTATATAGTCAAAACCCAGCTCACTCAATAACAGCACGTATCGTGTCTAATGTAGATAAGTATACATCTAGTCGAAACCCACTCACTAATAACATGTGCCTACATTTAGTGATATGTTTAAGTAAACAAATTTAAAGTTAACTGTTATAAGTTTACGTAGAATACTAATTCCTAACTAACTAATAGGAATGGTAAGTATTTTTGAGGTGTCATAGATGTTGTATTACCACGCATTCCAAACATCATTAAGAGATAACGTACAAAAAGGCAGCGACGAAAAAGGATAATACTTCTTATGGAAACCGACTGACGCCCCGTCCGTAGTAGCGTCAGTGTCCGCCACCCTTCCTTCCCACCCCTGCAGATCACTAGGCGCCGTCTCCTTCTGACCTACAAACGCGGGGCGCCCCGCACACCAGCCGTCAAACTTCGTAAATATTTTCTTACCCACTCCTCTCTTACAATATTTACGCGACGCGACGAGAAACGGCTTCGTCGCGATTAGAATGCCATTTCTTTAAAGAAAGAACTTTAACCGCTTTACTTTGTTCCCTGCGTACACATGTTTAAATATTTAAAAACGTCTCACCTGTAATCTACAAAAAGCATTTCCACTACAAAGTATGTTTTGGTCTTCTTTACCTATCCAAACAAGATCATGTCAAAAAAAGCTGATTATAACTCATTGTTTTTATTTATTTAGCACATATAACACACACAGCACATTGATGTATGGCTAAAATGATTTGTCAAGACATATTTATTACTGACAATAAATATTTTATTTTCAATCTGCCATTGTGTTACGACTAAATAAATAATATACAATATTGGTTAAATATATCATCACCGCGAGGCACCTAGGTGCCTCAATATGGCAACTTGTTAAATAAATTTCCCTTTTTTATTTTGAGTTCGTTGATAGATAGAGTACTTAGTGGTAAACATTCTTTAAACTTTAATATAATTAATGTATAAAATTACACAAGATTGTTAAGATACTCGAATGACAAAATAACGGGATCACATAAAAAATTTAATATCTAGAGGCTTATTGAAAATACTTGCATCGTATAAAAATCGGTAGATATACAAAATCTCTTTCATAATCACTATAAAAGATAAAAGAAAGCAGAATCCAAATAAATGATTTCCTATTTATTTTCTACTAGTGATAAAAATTACACGTTTTGTGTATATCACAGTTATAACTATAATATATATACTTTATTGCCATAATTAGTTACAACAGAGTAAAAAAAAAGTGGTTCACAAAGGTGGACTTATCTCTATTAGAGATTTCTTCCAGCCAACCTGTGAGTGTCTACGGAATGTTACTTATAGAGTAACGTCAAAGCAACCAAAACTGTTATTCATAATACAAACATATATATACCATGAATATACATACAATACAATAAATAAACATATATATACATACACATATATACATACATGTAATGCTATAAATAAATATATACGTAAGATGATGATGACAATGTGACATTTATGACGAGTTGCCAACTAGCGCTGAACGGACTGGCTCTGTTGAACTATAGAAGGCAGATGGTTCCACATTTGGGCAGCACGAAAGCTAAATGAGTTGAGCAGGAAGTTTGTGTTGCACTTAGGCAATTCAAGTGTGTCCGAATAGCATGGGCGTAGAGAACGTGAGGAGGGAGGCAGCATATGAAACCGAGATCGAAGGTATTGTGGGGAATTAGGGTATTTTAGGATTTTAAATAATGTGGTCAAAATGTGGATATTACGACGCTCCCGGACCAGAGGCCATTTCAGCTTGTCGCGATAGTGAGAAATATGATCATATTTACGTAGCCCAAAAATAAATCTGATGGCCAAATTTTGCAGTCGCTCCAGCTTGTCAAGTAATTCTTCGTTTAAATCTAAAAAACAAACATCAGCATAGTCTAAAATAGGAAGCAGAAGAGCTTGCGCAAGCATAATTTTAACTATATTGGATCTAAATAGGCATAGGGCAAAGATAAACAGCGAGACCCGTTGTTGTATCACTTATGACTTTTCAAAGAATAGTTATTTCGAAGGTACCACAAAACTGGAGAGCACTCGCATCGGGTAAGATTCAGTCGTCTAATATGTATGAAAAGTAGGCAAAAACAGGTCGATAAATATGCATGGTAATATAGTTGATAATTGGTAAGTTTTTAACGTCGTTTACGCATAACGATATAACGAACGTTTCTTTTTTCAATATTTTTATCAGATAAAACACAGATTTTTTAAAGAGAATAGTGTATTGTTGTATGTTTTTATGTCAGTTATATTGATATATTCATAATATTTTTAAAATATTGCAATATTCATATAGTTCCTTAATTTTAAGTGTGTTTAGATAATATGTTCGATTATATATGTATTAAAAAAAATGTGTCTCTTAAAACGATACGAAAAGAGAAATGATAATATTAGAATTTCTGTGAATTTTGAATAAGCTAAACAATATTATTGTAAATTAGAAAGGTCGTAGACGTAAGGTCAAGTTAGCGTACTTCCTTATTTATTAGACATAGCAAGTCAATTATGAACAGAACTTTGTTCAGGATAACGTGATACCAGAAACCGCGACTGTAGTGAACTGCTATAATTTGCTAGTTAAGCGCGTACTACAACTTCTCGCAGCGACATTGGCGACGACGCCACAAACGCCTGTCGATAAATTCCCAATCCTTTTATTAGGCACTTCGACCGTATTGCAAACGGCCAATGTATATCGATAAATGACTACTGTAATGTAATAACATAATATCGCAGTGACGGTAAAAGCAGAGGAGGTAAAAGGAGTATTCCAGAGATGATCAAATATGCAAAGTACGAGAACACAACATGTGCAAAAAGAGACTTTACAAGTTAAACCAAAGCATGGGTATTTTTTTGGGTATTAGATAGCAATTATAACATATTTAAGATACATGTGACATCCGATAAGGGAATCGCAATGTTTACATACGAATATTAAATATTCGCACTTAATACGAATATATAGTGTATACAAAGATACTAGTTACTAGGTATATGTAACGTTCAAATAATTATATTCGTGTTGTTCTATTTAAAGCATGTACAGTATGTTCGGTTTTTAAATCGATACACCAAGAAATAACTGCGATCGTAAAGACAAATATCCTAATAAAAAGGGGCCTTACTTGAATTTGAAGAATGCACTCCCAATTTTATTAAAAGGAATATATGATCATCATGTATCCTTCATCAAGTCTTGTAGGCCCACAATGATCACTTAAACGAGAAACATTGCTGCGGTGCAAGCGAGAGGGTGCTATACGCTGCAAGAGCGGTGTCTAAGCAGTCTTTTTTTTCCCTCAGGAGAGAGAGGCTGAGAATCCTCACGAGGAGCACGAAACGAACTCAGGATACCCCCGCAACGGCAAGTGTCACGGAGGTTATGTTGGAGTCCACACGACCGGAGCGGTCCGATCGCGAACTAAACTCAGCCTGAGCCTTGGCCTATGGCTTGAATGGAACTCTAAGCAGTCAGTTTAAGGCTGTATATAACGTTGATTTCTTTTCTAATATAAGTTCTATTTTATGCTAAGCTCATTATTGCTTACGTTCTTCCTTGATGAAACTCACGAAAAAATAATATACATATATAATTAATTTTAACAACGAACGAAAATGCGAAGTTGTAGTAAATCTATACACATATACTATAAAATAATTTTACCTCGTGTAACATTTTACTTGACACAGTACAGAGAAAATCTAAATACAAGTCGTACACACAACACGATACACTTAGTCACAGATGGCACCGGATATCCACGTTCGCACGTTGTGTGGAAATATGCAACATTAATTCTTTTTAGATGACGTTTAATAACGAGTTAACAGTGACCGTATCGTCTGTCGTCGTATGCAAATAGAAGAGTGCGCGGATTCGAGAAGACCCAAGGGAGCTAATCACATTTCACAAGATACTCGGTAACAATACTAACACTGCGGCATTGATAACAATTAATCTATACATAGATAGAAGAAAAAATCAACGCGCACTAGTTTTTAGTAAGAATCTCCACAATATTCCAAAAATACCGGACAGCCATAGTATTAACACCAGAAATAAACATAAGCTTGTCGTTCCAAAACTTCTACTTCATAAAACAAGTAATTCCTTTGTAGGGTACTTTGTATAAAAATGTTCAATAAGTTACCAGTAGGTCTGATTGAATTACCATAAACTTGAAGACTTTTTAAATGTTTTTTATAATCTATCTTTTTTGTTATGCTTGCCTGCGCATACGCTTCTGATCAACAGAAGTTTAGCCCTAAGTCCCTTGACAATGTACGAGAACGTACATTCTACAAAAAACTAGAGGTTCGTTTGTGGGTAAATGTATAAATTTTTATAACAAGATTCCACATAGTGTAGCTGAATTGTCTTTTTTAAGTTCAAGGTATATGTTAAATAAACTCTAATGAGTAAGGGCTATTTACAAAGTCAATGATTATTTAAATGATGCCAATGCTTGGTGTTGATTACAAGATATTACATTCTAAATTGTAAATATTTGTTATCCCGTATAAATTGTAAACACATATGTACATTGTATGATAACTACATAATTTATTGTAAATGTTGTTATTACTTTTGCTAAAGCGGATAAGTTTCTTGCGCCCATTCTTCTTATCAGCTAAAAAATACGTCCTGAATGGGTGGTAGGGGAACCAAAATTGGACGATTCAAATGAACTTTCTATAAAGTCATATTTGAATAAGGTTAATTTTGTTTTTTTATTATATTTTAGTATGGCAAAACGCAAAGAATTCCAAACTCTTGCAACACCCTATTCCTGAATACTTATCGTTATCAAAACGGTATATTCCATTAACAAGAAACAACAATGACAGACAGCCAGCGCTTGCGAGCACACGGAAAACCGGCGCGGCGCGGTTAAACTTTCATTAGCCCTAATTGTGCGGTGTTTGCAGTACCTACGTGCGAACGTGTACGTGTTTACGTATACCTATTCATTTGTATAGGTACGTATATTATACGTACGCAACGTAACGGAGATGAGCCCGACAAAACTGCGGGCCGGCACACTCACAGGAAGTGTTCTCTCCGCTGCCCCATTTATAAGTGCGGTGTACGAGGCATATAAATGAACCGGTATACTTGGGGAGGATCGCTCTTATCTGCATTGTCACTCGAAAGGGTTAGGAATTCCAGAATTATGGGAAATGTTGGACAGTTTTAAGTTATTAATGATTAAGGACACCTCGTTTGTAATTAAAATTACATATATTTATCTTTAAAGTTGGACGTCTGTATGAACTGGCACAGCCAGATCCAAACTCTTATAAACCGAGTGCGAAAACTAATTCCTGTCTTTAAAAAACTACGTAATGCAGCTGACATACCTGTTCTAAAGACTGTATATACCGCCTTATGTGAATCACTGATTTCATATTGCATTCCTATATGGGGAGGGACATCAAAATCAACGCTCATAAAATTAGAACGTGCCCAGAGAGCCATCCTCAAGATAATGTACAGGAAACCTTTTAGATTCCCTACCAGTCAACTATATGAATCCGCTAGAGTACTAACTGTGAGACAGATTTTTATTCTTAGAACAATTTTGAGACAACATTCTACCCCTCCTGTACATTGCTATGACCATTCAAAGCGTAGACAGAAACCACCGTATCCCTTGATCTCTTGTAGAACTAGCTTTGCCAGAAGACAGATTGCTTCAGCAAGTTGCAGAATTTATAATAGGATCAATAATTTTTTAAGTATATATAGGCATAATAGATATAATTTGAACAACAAGCTAACACCGTGGCTGCAAACACGGTCGTATAGTGAAACCGAAGAAATTTTATTGTGACACACACACACACTCACTCATACACACACACACAGACACATACACACACACACACCTATCACTTGTGAACATTTGCTGCATATCTCATGTTTTCCTATTTTAATAATTTAATGTTTAATCCTTTAATTTTAATTTTTTGTTTCATGTTTTATTGTTCTCTTCATTTTTTATATAATTATTATGTATCATGTATGACTATCTCACCGAAAGGCTAAAAAAGTGTCGCTACTTTTACCGAATCACTGACTTTCGTACCACAGGCTTGACCTAGCACGAAAGTCAGAGGCCGAACCAATTTTAAGAAATACTCGTACTGTAAGCCTTGAATAATATCGTTTAACGTATAGAATAACTTTAATGTGTATTTTGGGCTTGATAAATCATTATTATTATTATTATTATATTAAAGTTTGTAATAAAGAGAACACCGTTAAATCCTCTCATCCGGTGACATAAATGAATGTGTACAAAGCATCATAAACTTGACAATCTCACTCTATCTGTGTTTGACTACAAATTGACACGCTGGCTCTAACTTAAAACAACATAGATAGGTCCGTATCCGTAGTGGTGGAGATAAAAGGTTTATCATTTCTCGCAAGTTAATGCCGCGATGAAATATTCATGCTTATGATAATCCCTAGTTTTGAAAACACGAACGTAACAAAATGAACCACGTTCGTGGATGTGAATCTACGGCGAATGTTAATTCTACGAAATAGATGAGCGAAGAACAAATAATATTTCTGAAGTGGACTTACGACATTATAATTAATCTTCAAATATTTACACAAACATCCATCTTCAACGACATTGACTCCAGTAACATAACTATAATTGAACAAAGAAATTTAACCCGGAAAAGAATTCATCGTACCTATTTATTTTCAACTCACCCCAGATATGTCCAATTATAAATATTTAAGGAGTACAAAATAAAAGCATGGTTACGTAACATAATATCCGGTTTCAGCTTGCCTATTGACACATCCATTTAGATAATATTTCAAGTGTGGGGAAAACGCGACCCGAACCGATCGCGCTCGAAGTCCACGGAGATACACGCATACTAATTTGACACTTCTTGAATAACTATTATATACCTTTTTAGGTTGCAATGTGACAGTGTTTTATTTCTCAAAAGGAGTGATTGACTAAACTGCCTGCTTAGGTATGCCGTTGGAATCCGCTCACATCAGTAAAGGTATTCCGTGTGTACTACTCGGCTTAACCTCACTTCCGAAGCCTCTTCACTCATGTCCAAAGTTTGTGGTCGAGCTAGGATTAGTTCACCAGACGGAGCCCCTGTTATTAAAGTGCTTATTAAAACAAATTTCATAAAAGAAAATCTCGGAATTTCGTAAAACACAAAGGGGCCATCAGTTGCAGAATAGCATCGAAGTCCAACCATTCCACAATAATAAACATAGTTCCTAGGACAGATTACACCACGTGTTTAAGCTCAGGTAGTTGCGGATTAAGCGAATAAGCACAGATGAATAGTTCCCTCGTTCAGTTCCACTGGCTCAGTGAGCACCCTGCGCCGGAATGGGCTCCGGATTGCGGAATAAACGAATAGTTCGTTTATGTACATTTATAGTTTGTTTCGTCGTGATTTGCTTACGTGAAAATGGAATGTGAAATACAGAAATTAAATAACGTACGGTTTTGGAAAAACACTTTGAACGGTGTTCCTGGCTTGACAAGAGTAATATATTATAAATAGTATATATTACATTTTCTGGATTTTGATTTATCGTTAAGAAGAGCTAGTCGGAGGCTCACAAGCTTACGGTGTCAGTTAATAGCCAGCTCCTCAGATATAAAATCATATCTTTTGTTTAGATTTGTTAACACACACAATAAGTATATTTAAATATTAGAGTAATACATTTTAACGTTACTATTAGTTATTAATAAACTGAATGCAAATGGTATTAAAATGTCATAAGTCAATGGTATACCTATTTCCATCAATTGATATTGAGGAATGCAGCTCAAATTCGCTTCCCAAATTCGTATGATTGACCAGTTGATGAAATAAGAGATTCCTTGTTCCTTACATATGGCAAAAAAGACCACGTGCTACTAGAAAATGGGATTTAGCTATATTTATTTAAATCCCACTACCAACCCAGGTAAACAGGATCAAACCCTTTAATGCGATAATATCTCGATTTCTTTTTTAGGTTGTCTCTAAAATAATTGCGTAAGATATTTTACTATTTCAGACACAAGCGTTTTGGATTACAAAACAACTAGTCAAAGTTCATTCACATGAATTTTTATCGCAATATAAACAACGCCAAATATACCGAACACTTCCTTCGAGGAAGGATGTGATTTGCATGATCGCTAATACTTGTAATGTTTTGTCAGCGACTGCGCACACGCAGGTACAGTTAACGGCCGGTTTTATGATTCACAAGGCGAATATCCGGCCGACTCGGATTAAGGGACTAATTGAATATGTATAGCTTTGTAAGTAGATGTCAATGAACATTAGGGACTATAAGTATATACTGTAGAATTGTACATAAATTAACATTTAATTATAACCTATTTCCCTTTTTAATGTACGGGCGCATTGGTGATGTTTATTTATACGGCTAACTCGAGAGTAAATTATTCCGTTAAGTAAACGTATTTTTTAATTATGTTCTCATCTCTGACCTCTTCAGATAATCGGCAAATAGCTTAGCTGTGTCCAGTTTATACATCTTTTTTCACACACGTTTCATAGGAAACCGTGTGACACATTTTCCCACACAAACGTGTTTTCTCCCTGGGCAATCTACTACTAATCTAAACTATCAAAATGCAATAAAAATACATAGATATTTTGGATAAAGAAAGTATGAAAATCGATAAAGTATTGAATTAACTTAATTTGGGGGACGAACATGCGCAAAAGACCATACGATAAAAACCAATAAATATTTTGATTTAACAAAGCATCTAACAAAGCAATCATTACTCGGTAACAATATATTAGTTGGTGTGTACGAGCTTGAGGTAAATACGAGGGGTATATCAGCTAAATCCCTCTACACATCGATAAAAGATCCTGGATTACCACAACTCTCCGTAGATTGTGTAAAGAAAAGTGTAAAAAGACGGCTGTTGCGGGATTATTTCAATAAGGTTATATGGCGAGAGGAGCCAGGATAATGATGACGAGTGCTGATGCGCGGAAAGGAACCTCTAAACCTACATCTGATTATATAAGTAAAAAATTAAAGATTTTACTTGAGTCTGATAAATAAAAACGACGTTATGTCGTTATATAACGAAACGCCAGTAAAATCTTATATTAAAATAAGTTCACAATACAAATCGATTCCTCGACTTTTTGTTTCCTTCTTTCCTTCCTTTTTTGAACATTCAAGTAAGTTAAAAGCAATAATTGATTTTAAGTTTTCTTGTAAGGTATAAAAAATGAACTGAATTAATCGTAATTTTTATAAGTGTATCTCCAATGAAATCACTTTAAAAATATTAACTTGTGACCTCTCAAAAAACCGTTAAGTGACTAAGAAATATCGACGAACTTTTACATATATCTCGATGGCACACATGCATTTATTAATTTTTCATACAGAGTACTATTATTAGATAATATATCTTCAGTTTTAAACTGGTAAAAAGTCCCTTTTATAATTTAAGTAACGTATACCTAACTTATTTTCTGTATTCTATCAATTCTGAATTAAAATAATCATATTCGTCAGAATATGAAACATAAACATACTTTTCATGGGAATATTTTTTACCTTGTATAATTTAAAAGATATTGCATGCTATTTATAAACTGGGTTTAATTCAGTCAGTCACATTCCGAAGTCTGTTTACATTCGTGGAGTGGTCTCCTGAGGAGTAGTCGCTCTCACAATGTGACCTACACATCGGTCAAGTCGCCTCGATCGGTCTAGAGTCGGACATACCCACCGTGACAGTTGGTTGCGGTGTTAGTCGTGAGCGTCTCAGCCTCTCTTCTGAGGGAAAAAAGATAAAATATGCATATCCGCTCTACATCATGTTCTGAAAAGAATGCTGTATTCGATCGCGATTACCTTATGAACCGTACATAAAGGAAAAGATAAATATTCATTCATGACATCTGTTCAACTCTGGCTTAATGTCCTTTGAGGGTTGAAAGCGGAATCGAGTAATTCAGCGCTAGACTTTCGTTTCACGAACTGTTCGAGACTAGCGTTGAAATAAAAACGAAAATTGGATATGATATGTCTTTGAGAACGAATGTTACATCAAATAACATTTCTTAAAGACAAGCCAGGCACATAGAAGAGTGAAGAAACAAACTACTTACATATCGTAAAATATATCCAAATTTTTATTTTTAAACATTTCATATATTAAATATACCTTCAGTATTAATATTATAAACGCAAAAGTTCGCAAGTATGGATGGATTGTTTGTTACTCTTTCACGAAAAAATACTGAATGGATTTTAATAAAACTTTGTTTTTTCAATTATAGCTTATACATTGATTGTTCAACGCTACAGTGTGGGAAGGGCCAATCTGCAAAAGAAGGGCAGGGAGACCAAATAGACGATAGGCAGACGACTTAACGGAAATAGCAGGAAAGGACTGGGAAACTGTCGGCAAAGGCAGAGATAAAGTGGAAAGAACTGGAGGAGGACTTCACCCGAGGAGGGACCCATAACCAATAGCAAAACTAACTTTTACTATCATTTAGACATAAGCAAAACACTAATAACAAATTGACTATACGTACGGTTATGGAAATAAAGGCTTTTTATATAGCTTATACGAGTACATCAGAATAGCACATTTTTCTATTGTACAAATTATACGTCACGTTAAATCGAAATACTAATACCTGCGCAGACTGAAGTCGCAGGTACGAGCTAATTTTAAATAAAAGCATATTTAACCAGTTGAAATAGCAATAGAGCGCTGTAATGGTTGACACACCTCCCCTTATCATATGTGTATGAGTTGTATTAATAAACAGATTGTTATTTTAGGAGGGATGATTAGTTTATGTGTGCGGTCATCATAACGATCAATCGGCACAATGATCACATCCGTATATAACTGAATGAATTGTCTGCTAATGATGCAGCGATGGCCACTTAAAGGAGATGTCCCATATTGGTTTATAGTAACTAACTCGGGTAAATTTGATATATTTGGATAGAAGGCTCTAAAAGAAAGTAATCGCCGTAAGTCATGTTATTTTCAAGACCCCCGATTTTTAATAATTCGTATTCTAGTATAATAAAAAATGAAATATCTATAATGCAATAATTACACATTGCTTAAAAAAAATATCAACAAGCCTTTTAAAAATCTAAATCCATACATAATTGCTTTAATGAACCGAATATTTCTAATTTTGAGAAGTTTTTAACTAACAAAATATAGGGACTGCTATGTTACTTAATGTATGTTATCTAGAGCCAGAAAAAAATATTAAAATATTAAAAAATCAACTGACAAGTCAGGCACCTGCTGTCAATGTCATAACTCAACGGAAAATATCAAACATAGAGTAAGATACCGGTAGTCACAGATAATAAAAACATCATTAAGGTGTTGCCATAATGAAATATTTCTTAAAAACATGTTTTATTTATTTAAAAATAATTGGGTGTGGTAAAAATATTTCTTTTATTTCTTTCATACTTCATATTTTTTCGGCTTTCAATTTAATGTAGTTTGGTGTTTGTTAGTTAACGCTGATCCCAAAAAACCAACCTCCTTGTAATAAGAGGACATCTCCTTTATCGGACTGTGATATTAATTACAACCCGATAATGAATACAATTCAAAATCACAGAAATCAAAATAATAACGCTCGTTGCTTTTTTTCTGTGTGTACATATAATCTATTATGTATTTATTTTTGAAATTTTTACCTAATGTACTTTTCACACATAAGTCATATAATTGACTTATCCATAAACACCATCATATTGTAACAAAAAAATCATTCACTATACAAAATAAACATAGGCAACGCACATTTTGAACCTTACGCACACCACAAATAAGTCACTGACTTACTAACTTGATCCTCGAACGTATTGTGACCCGTAATTGCCCGTGAATAGAGTTGAAAATTTACGGAGCAAGTTTGTGGTGAAACTCGACCGCTTGGCGCACGGTTCAGGTTCGGGGAAGTGGGCCTTTTCCCACGGGGCTCGCGCATGCGCCGCGCTTAGCCCGCTAGACCGCACGCACATACCTGCGGACAACAGAGCAAACAAACTTTTAATTTGTATGTACGAAAATAGACAAACCATGGAACAATTACACCTATATTTAAAGCTATCCTTTAAATTAAGCGGATGCAACTAATCGAAGACCATTTTCTAAGGCTCTGTGATATGTGTTAAACCCAAATGAAGGCGATATCCCCAACTGGTGTGACGTTTTATTTTAATTATACATTAATTTATGGAACAATATTTTTATTTTATGCAGTACACAAATCTTCTGCTTTTTGAGTGAGTAACGGTTTGGTTTCCCATTTAAGTCGTAAAGTTGTATAACAAAACATTTTGTTTAGACCATATTCTATAGAGTCAATTTAAGAGGAAAAAAACTCAAAGTCCAACCCTAATAAACAACGCTATTAAATGCATTGTGTTTATAATATTAAAGGTGTTGTAAAAATGTAATGCTTTTCAGAAATTCGTTTAAATTTTATCGTTTTAAACAGCTTTCTTAATAAAAATAGTTACTTCGTATTGTCTTGGTGCTTTTGTTTAGTTCCTAGGTTTTGGTTAATGGTTTCAAAACAAGGAATAACGTGACTTTTTTATAATACGATCGTAAAAAGGAATAAAGTAACATCATCTATTTACATAAAAGAAAGCTGTGTTAGTGATTAGTTAAATTCGTCAAACATAGTACTACAATATTTATTAAAAGCTAGAAACAATTTTAATTTATTGACATGCGACACCGAACTGGCTTAAAGATATATCCTATAGAATTAAAGATTAAATTGAGGTAGAATTTTAAAAAGGACAGTTTTGTTCAAAATTAAATATTGTGAATTGTGATTAATACCGTATTTAATCACAAGTAGCTGTGCCCGCGACTTCGTCCGCGTGGAATAAAATAAAAAAAATAGTTATTTTTTTTACTCCTTATTACATAAGCCATCTGCCAGTGAAAGTCCCGTCCAAATCGGTCCAGCCGTTCCAGAGATTAGCCGGAACAAACAGACAGACAAAACTTTTAAAAATATGTATTTTGGTATGTGTAGCGTATATATGTATATTCATATGCATGTAGTAGAAAGCGGTTATTTTAATATTACAAACAGACACTCCAATTTTATTTATTTGTATAGATTACATCGTATTTAGGGGTAATTTCGAACTAACTTAATTAACATAAAAACATTTTCCGTTGCTGCTCTGCTTCTATAAACGATAAATGGACTATCTAATACGTATCGTATTAGTTATGATTGTATCTTATACTATATTGTATTTTTATATTATATTATTATAATTATTAACATTGAAAAGAGGAGATAAAAAATAGACCTTCAGAGTTTCTTGCCTGTTCTTCTCGAGAAGGCTCTCCCAATTTCCGAACAGGTGTCGAGTCAATATATTTTTTCTTTTTTTTTTCCTTATTCGTACGTACGGACAAGGTTACAAGGTTTTTGTTTTTTTTTTTTTTTTATTATTTAAGCTTTTTTTTGTTTTGTTTGTTGACGTCAATAAGTGCCTGTAAAGGCCTATGTTGAATAAATATTATTTTGATTTGATTTTGATTTGATACAAAAATATATTTTTTAATTCGAGTTTCATTTCATTTGCGCACCCAAACAAACTTTTCTGCTTTATAATGTTAGTATAAATGTTATCAGTAAATAAATTATTTTATACCATAGAATCCCCTCAGCACTCCACTACTTCCAAAGCCATGGGTTGACTGCGAGAAATCTATAATAGAGAAAGTCCACTATTGTAAATTTACATTAATGTTGTTTTGTATTTCTTGTACAATAGAATATATAGATATATCACAGGACGTAAACTACATCCCCATAGCAAAAACTGACCTGACGCTGATTCTCTCATCGATTTAGGACAAAAAAAATAACAGATGGGCAACCTTTCAAAATTGCATTAGCACCCTCTGCGCCGCGTGTCGTTAGATCTACGACCCTACACTAAGTATAGCACGCATACACACGACAATAGGCTTCGAAATAAAGGCGAATTTCGTTATGCTAGTGTCAAAGTTAACCTATTGTCGACTGTAACTAAAACGCCATTTTAATAATACAATTTGAGCATTTTAGTACCATGTCATATTGCTGTGGTGTAGGACTGTTTGATATTTTCATTTACAATTGTTTGTTTTTATTACGACAAGGTACAAAACAGAAGTTTATTGTGACGACACACACACACGTGTAGAAATTGTGAACGAGCGATGCATATCTCGTTACGTACGGTATAAATAAATAAACGAATGTCCATTTAAAATTAAATACGAACGATTTAATCTCGTACGTGAAAATGCATTCACCACAACGTTAATAAAGTAATGCACGTATATAAAAAAACATACATTATTTACGTATATCTTATCTTATATATAAAAATGAATCGCAAAATGTGTTGGTAAGCGCATAACTCAACAACGCCTGGACCAATTTGGCCAATTCTTTCGTTAATATGTTCGTTGAAGTTTAAGGATGGTTTCTACGGCGAGAAAAATTCGAATAATTATCGGAAAACCCCTAAAACCAGACGACCTTATTTCCCATACAAACGTTTTCTAACCAAAACGTACAGTCAATTTGAGCATAATTGTTATTGTATAAAGATCATATTGCAAGCCGCACTGTTGTCCAATCAATGTAGATGTGTTCCTAACATCTAAGAGTTAATTTGCGCTTTATTAACGTTATATAAAGTTGAAATTCAATCATATCTATCAAAACAGTGTGTGTGCTTGCGTTGGAGCACAGAATACATCATTGGAGGATTTAATGTCACGTTCCAAAATTTACAAAATGTTATAGTTCATTTGGACCTATTTTGCAATTTTGGTTGGCTATTCGATATTATCTATAAAATAAGTAGGAACAAAAAACTGCCACTTTATAAATCTTTTTGACAGGACGAAGTCTGTCGGGTCGGCTAGTTGTCAATATAATTTACGGATAATGAATCAATAACTAGCTGTCCGTCCGCGGCTTCACTCTCTTTATATGGAATTTTCCCATAGAAAATATCTATTTTACCCGCTGTAAGAAATATTTTACATCCTATCCCAGGTTTCGAAGCATCCCCATACCAAAATAACAAAATCCATTCAGCTGCTTTTACCGGAAGTTTCCTAAAAAAAAACTCCGTGATAAAAATACGTAACTTCTTTTCTATGATAAAAATGTACCTTTCCCGGATCACAAGCTATACCTGTACCATATTTAAAAATCACTGCATAGTATAAAACAAAGTCGCTTTCTCTGTCCCTATATGCCTATGTATGCTTAAATCTTTAAGACTACGCAACGGATTTTGATGCGGTTTTTTCTTATAGATAAGAGTGACTGAAGAGGAAAGTTTACATGTATAATAACTAGAGATCGGATAATCGGATGCATATTTACCTAAAGTTAGTTTAAGACAAAGTATGGAAACGGCTTTTTATTGTTTTGTTAAATAAAAATCCCGGGATTGCGGAATTGGATAGCCGGATGTTTATTTATTTACCTAATTTAGTTTTTGACAAAGTATGGAACTGTCTTTTTATTTTATTTCCATAAATAAAAATCGGAAGTTAACTCAGAGTGAGATACTAGACCATACTTACGCCCGGGCACCATTTCTGTTTTTTTATTTAATTATTTAATTGATGATTGTTTTAGTCAAACAGCTCACTACTTTCGTATAACACTCTTCATGTAATAAATTGTACATTCATAAATCGCACGGGGAACTGAAACTAAACTTCATGTAAATACGTATGCATAGTTGTATAAATGAACCCGGAGTCTCGGTCTTTTGAAAATAAATACCACGTGCTGATTTAGTAATTTTCAAACAATATCACTACGTTAAATTTGCAGTCCCGTACTTTCCCGGGATTTTTATTTAACAAAATGTATTTTAAAAAGCCGCTTCCATAATTAGTGAGCCAAAAATTAACTTTAGGTAAATATGCATCCGATTATCCGATCTCTAATAATAACATAACATATATACAATAATAACATAAGCACACCACGTGTTTTGTTCAATAATTTTTAATTGATTACCACAATTTTATTTTTAGTTCAATGAATTTTAAAAGCGTGTATTTTTTTTAGTTTTTTTGTACTATACTTCATTATATATAACGTTCACAGTTTTTCTGTAATGTATTTAAGTATCAACATTACGCCCGTGCGAAGCCGGGGCGGGTCGCTAGTATTATTATAAATAGAAGCACTCTACACCTTTCGTTAGTAAATAAAGCAGGAAAACCACAAAAAATTTGATCCCATGATAAATTCCAGAGCGATGCGATTAAATTTTTTTCGAATGTAGTTTAAAATGTTACGAGTTATCTTGGTTGGAAACACAAATTTAAATATCAAAGCCGCCTCGAAGCTTTCCTTTCTTCCTAGCTCGTATATCTGTCAGCGTCGGTCCCCAACATCAAGGGCTGCGAGTGCAGGACGTGCCAAGAGACCACTTCCTATGCGTTTGAAAACTGCATCTAACAGATTATAAAAAGAATATTTAAGCAAAACTTTGTCTTTAAAAAAAGCTATATTTCATTATTTTAGTTTTGAACGGGAAAACTGACATAAATAACATTCTATACGACAACACGCCATTTATTCTAAACGAAAAAAATATTAATAATTCATTAGTTATAACGAATAATCCATAAACTTAAGACTATTCAGAATCGATGAACCTTCCAAAGATAAAAGTCTCTAAGACGTGATTTAAAATGCACAACGCATCGAAAATCCAAAGAGCGCTAAAGCTTACCAGATTATAGGGACAGATAAAAGTTTCTATACATATATAAATAATATATAATTATATTAAATACATTATTTTGATAAATTTTCGGCCAACACAATAATCTCCTAACACTAATACTTTCCTTCTAGTATTCCCTCAAAAATAGTCTCCTAAAGTCATCATGTCTTAAAAATTATAGAACATTCTTCCTCTTCCGTTCTTACTATCAATATAATACGTACAATACTACATCTATTTTCACGTACATATTCAAGTATGTAATTCTATTAGCCCAATACAAAATTAATCGCTTTTCACATATGTATGTACATACATACTGACTGATGTATCAACATGAGACCATAACACATAGAATCAATTAAATATCCGCATAGCTCAGTAATTGACTTAATTAATAGCTCAACTTGGTGTGGCCAAATTATGTTGCCATATCGAGGTTGGTTCTCAGATCTATCGAGAAGTTACTTTTGTAAATAAAAAGTCCACTACAAGCGGTGGTGAAGAATTTAGTTTACTGTTCTTAGGGAATTTTCTTTTACTGTGACGTATTCAAATAAACGCTATAAAGTCACAGATATAATCGTCGAACAAACGGAGAGTTATACACTTAAAAAAGAGAGTGAAATGAAAAACTTCACATCAGTTTCCGTTAGAATCCACAAGATGACTTATATTTGGAAGATGTAATATGGTTAATAATATAATTTCAAAAGAAACCAATTTCTACGACTGTTAGAGGCTTGCAATATTTCAAGATCACAGGTCCCTCAAAGAAAGCTATAGCGAACGCTGGACTGGCGAGGAATTCGTTTACGTGTGAAGTATTTTGTTACGATAAGCTCTGCTGTCAAATTTGATCATTGCAATTAAAAAAGAAGGTATATTGATAACGACGTATTTATACAATAACAATTAATGGTGACAAATTTATCAAGAAGTGAAATTTTTACTTGTATTTTACGGCACTCAAACTTCCAACCGTAGCAAGAGCAACGATATGATAAAGCGTTTATCAGTCGATATAATCGATATTTTGAAATTTATTTTCATGATACTTTCGCTTTGTATTTTGACATTTCAAAGAGTTGAATCGCTGTATCATATCGCGTTTCTGATGTTATGCAACGGGGGCAGAGTATTAAATAATAGCAAAACTATTTGTGCACCAAATGGCATACAAATCATATTTTGTTTTTCAGTTCAGATAAATGTAAAGTTTAGCTACAAATTCTCAAAAACTAATTCTAAAATTATATGTAAAAAATAGTTTTATATATATTTTTTTAATATTCTTCTAATATAATCAGCAAAATATTTACATCCCTTTCGAGGTTTACTCGGGTTACGAGTCTACCCCAAATGTCTGTTATTAATTTATAATTCGAATTGATTGAATTTACACACATCTTTGAGTTTCATCGAGAAGGGTATGTAATGCAGGTTGTCCTGCAATATTTTCCATCGATGTATGGTCATAGGATAAATTTATAAATATTGAAAACCTAACCAAATATGTATGAATAATATCGAATTGTATCGCATACGCCAGGTTCAGCTGTAAACCATAATCGCGTTCTCTTTGTTCATATATAAACACTACACCAAAGTATTAAAGCCGGCGATTTTGAGAAGCATTACCGAGTAATTAAAGGCAGTCAAAACATTTTTTCTATTATTAGCGCATCGGGCGGAGGCAGGGCCATAAAGTAAACATTAAGAAAGGCGTTGCGTGGCCGCCGCGCCAGGCGGCGTATTACCAAACCATATTCTCCGACGAGTCTTTGATTCGAACGTGTTGACAGTTTTGACGACATTCGGAACCGACAAATACACGCTTACAATGGATACTCCATCAGAAAGTTAATGCTTTCTTTAGAGTAATACTGAAAGGGAAATGGATTTCTGATGCGTGATCGAATCAAAAATTAATCAATAAGTAGACTAACATATTTCAAACAATTATAAACCTTAAGGAACAGAGGACAAGGTAAATCAGCCACACGACTGTCAGTCATTAAGGACGGAAATGATTTTTAGAAGTCTTTCTCTTGACCGACACGTCGCCTGTCAAATGTTGTTCATGTGTACGATTGAATGCATTTGTCTAGTACAAACTTAACTTTGTGCATATCGAGAAACCACTCCGGCAACATATATTAAAGTGTGAGAAATGATGAACATCGATTCAATTCGCTTCGTTTGTTTTTGGAATATATACTATCGAACAGTTTCTTTTCGAGTCGGTTGTGGTAGAAGAAAGTTAAGCAAACTCGCCATATTCAAAACGATATAAACTTACAAACAATTTACAAGGTTCGTCAGTGAATATCATGGCCAATAAAATGCACCGTTCGCAAGAACGCAAGCTTATCTGTTTAGAAATCATACGGGGCTATATTCAGGCAGTGGTGATTCTACACTTGTTTATCCTTCGATCACAGTTTGCTTGTACAATAATTGTACATTAAAAGAAGCAAGTATTTGGCACTCTATGTATAAACAAGTTGTCTGCTACATTCTAATTGAGATATAAGCCATACATCATAATGGTTAAGCCGACTATAAAGTAATTCTCACGTATTGACATTATCTTTAGCTAAGGAGCAAAGGAGAAAACTTACAATTCTAGTACTGTTACTACATTAATATTTAAAACTTAAACTTTTATCAATAGCAAAAACAGTTCTTGCAGTAGGCAAGACAGTAACATCTAATTTCTTTAATTAGCTCAAATATTTTTTTTGCTCATTTAAATTATTTTATAGGTAAATCTATTAGAGTTTATAGTCACCCATCATCTATGAGGCTCATAGAGAGGGGGGGGGGCAGTAAGAACACTCCTCCCCGAGAAGGGCTCCCTTAGCGCACCCAGGGGAGCAAAGGCCGGGAGTCCCACTACAACGCCTGAGGACGGCCATCGCTGAGGTTTTTAGTGGGTAGGCCCCCAGGAGCCCCACATAACCGCTGGCTCTCCGCAGCCGGGGTATGCAATTTAATGCATTTTTGCTCAGCGTAACAAAAGAAAAATAAAAGGATCAGAGTAACATACATAAGTGACATATATAACAGTAAGAGAATACAGTTTGTCAATATGCGGTTGGTCGCTGTCGCAGGCGCACAATGGCATCGCGGGCAGCTGTCTATATGTACCTGGCATGTTTACCGTGTCTGTTCATCCCTCCCTCTACTCCATTGGATGAAAGAGTAATCGATCCGCCTGAAATTGATCCGTGCGATCCGCGAGAGTGCATCTCGAGCACGCACTGTGTGTGCGCGAGTAACACACGCATTCAACCCTCGCGTGATCGTGAGGGGATACTTAATCCCCTGTCTATTTCAAACACGTTTTACCTCATTCGTTTCGCGTCCGCCAAAAAAAATCTTATTAGATTTACTAGTAGCCCGGCACTCGATCGATAAATGGCCCGATGTAATTTGACAGATTGTTAAAGGACGGGGGAGTGAACATAACAAAGAAGCAGGATTAGAATGAAAATACGAACTTACATTGAACGTTCACGTTCAACACAATGCGAAATCAACTGTTTGAAAATATTTCCAATGACAACAATATAAAAAGAATAACCATGCAAACTTATTAGTGTTATGTACACTAATATAACACATAAGAATTTATTAAGCAACAACAAGTGTAATAACGTAAAAGATCATATTCGTTGGTCGCGTATAATAAAGATATATTATTGATACAATAAATTTTTCACTCATTTCATTCATAAGCACTTCAATGCCGTCTCAAGATAAGTCAACCATTATCCATCCATCCAAGAATATTTTAATTTTATCGCCACTACCGCCACGCCGCACCATCCAGCGGTAAGGCGAGGCCGTCTCCGGGCGAGTGATAAATGAAAATAGTCGGCGAGGGGGCCGGTCTCCCGCGGAGGTGCACACATGGCCTTATCGACCTACCCGCCGCCGCCGCCGCCGGCGCAAGTGTTGCGGAATAGCGAGACGCGCTCGAGATTACTGTATTTTCGTTGAAACAAGCAAGATTAGCATGTTATTAAATGAGAGGGGAGTTCGACATCGGACACAATTGTAAATGAGATCATTCATATAATTAACGAGTATTATATTTAGCTGCCAATTATCAAAATTTAAAATATTCTGGGTTAACTTTATTTTAAACATAAACAATAAATAAATGTTAGTAATTGTAGCTGACGGTGAAGTCAATAGCTGCAGCAGTCAATAAAATAACCTATTGTTAATTGTTTTTGAAACAAAATTACTAAATGACGACGTGTCGCTAAATAAATTAATAACGTTGCAATTTCACTACACTGTTAATACTTGAGACAACAGAAGAGGTGCTTTCAAGTAGAATCAACAAATGTGTCGCTAAGTTTTTAATTCGAATTATTGTTATTGGCCAATGGGAGATACAGCATCCTCCAGCATCACCGTAGTGGATGTTCTCGCTGTCTGCTTGTGAGTTGATCGTTCGGACGTTCCTCCGCCGACACACGCGTACGCACGCACGAGCCACGCGTGTGACCGGCGCTGCCGAAATAATTGTCCATTACGATTGCGACGCGCTTCTGGGGGTCGCAGAGACCTAAATGTTTCGCGTACGTCGATTAGCGTAATGTGCATGTCTAATTGTTAATTTTACATTTCAAAAACCGAAAATTATCCGGTGAAAAAAATACAACTATATTACGACGTTGTTGAGACAGATTTGCAAGTTCATTAATGCATTCTAGCATTGTTAGTTATAAAATGAACAGTGCCATAAAAACATGCGAATTTATCCTCTCGAGATGCGTGTCATAAATCGAAATACGCTGTACGATCCAATCGCGTCAAACGTCAAAATCTGTACACACAAACAAACCTTTGTTTACTTTACATTTAATTTGTGGCAGTCGTGAAAACTCATGCCAAATAATAAAGTACACAGTGTGATTAATATAGTAACAATATAATATTATTTATCTAGTAGGTAGTTATCATGACGCATGTACTATTATTACTTTCAAATACAATTTACTGCCCATCAATTTCCAAAAATACAAATCGCTTCTTTTTATTAGTTTTCTTTGTTTAAAATACAAACACTAGATCACCTTAAAAATGTCTTCATCAATTTCCCACTTGCTAAAGTGTTAGCTTTCAAATTTCTGTATGATAATTTTCTATGTTATTTGACTACTATGTATATATTAAAGCAATTTTCTCTTACATTCTATTTCCGATCTCAATTATTCTCAATTATCAACCGTATTCTTTAATTAACCTACATAAGTAATAAGTGAGACGATATAGCATATAAAAAATTATAGGCACCTGTTATTTACATTAGTGATTTAATTGCCCACTATTAACAATTACGACTTCATTTAAAGGCACTAGTGATCATGTAACAAATTTATGGTCTAACTGCTGTTAATCTATCATCGACTGAAATTCTTTTATTTGCAGTAATATTAAAAATAAGTATTAGTTACATTTCTTTGTAATACCATGAGCTCAAATTTCTATCTAATTTGAAAATGTTCGATTATGTAAACTTATCAATAATTCATTTAAATGGCCGGCAACGCATCTGTGACTCCTCAGTGTTGCTTCCCATCAGGTGATCCGTTTGCTCGTTTAATGCCCTATCTTATAAAAAAAATCTACTCAACATCTCAACGACTTACTGGAATTCCTTGTCAAGCATTACATAATTTTACAATGATCAAGGATACTTCTATACTAACTATCAAGGAAACATTATTATTAAATAAGTATCATATACGAGTAAATAGGATGTACTTGCCTACGTTACACTAGTATATATATTTTACGTAATTTAATAGACCCGAGACGTTCTACTTCAAAATCTCAAATCATTTGAACAGGTAGAAAATTATACACATATACACAGTTTCAATAATATAAATAAATAAATAAATATTTCTCACACTTACACCAATTAGCCTAGCCCAAAGTAAGCTCTGTAAGGCTTGTGTGCTATGGGATCTAGGGTAACGGATAGACATACATATATTATATGTAAATAAATTTGATAGAAATATATCATAACAGCCTTAACTAAGGTATAAATGTATACTCGCATTCATCACACAAACATCCGCCCCCACCGGGACTCGAACCCAGGACTTGATGGCGATGACACCTTGAAACCGGTATACCAATTACTCGACTACGGAGGTCGTCATATATAATTTTAAAAACACCACTACATTGTAATATTATAGTGATTGCATCGCCTCTACCCGCCTGTGAATGCAACGAACGGCCACGCACCATCTGTCCAAACAATAAGCGGCGCAAACAAACCCATACATATCCGAATTAAGGTTCCCGCGATGCGTTGCGCTTTACAGCACTTTTATGGCTACCGGGGAATTGAGAAATCTCCACGAATTAAATCTCTTGATGTATACAAAAAACAAACGTATACATTCAGAGCGAACCCGTTCCACGCAGCGCCACCGACTGTCAGCCGTGGTACGTCTTAATTGATATTTCGGCAGTTAAAGGGCGCCGATATTTAACCGTGTTTTATTTCCACGACGTTAATTTTTATCGGGCCGGTTTTATTGCACTAATTACCATACTTAATATATATCGGTGTACATTAACCGCCTCGATCGCGGTTAATAAAAGGAATATAGTACTGAGCGAGCGTAGGTGGAGTGAACGTAGGTTAATCTTTTGTACATTTGTTGAGTTTCTGGATGCGTCGTCATCATTGCGTAAGTTACGAGTGACAGGAATTGCTTAATGCCGCGTCACACTGAACGTTGCCGGAGTTATATAAAAGTCGGCGAGAAGTGCCGTAAGAATTGAGTTCCGAACTCCCCTAGCAGGGGTGAAACTTTTGAAAGTTGCCGTGTTACGTGGATTAGGTAATAATTTATTTTCCTCTTTCGTCCTTTGAATAACGAGTTTGAAAGCATTGGGATTAGATTGAATAAATAAAATGCAATCGGCAGAGACAATACGTTGGTGCTCGCATTAACATATTATTTCACAACCACTCGAACAGCTGGAATTAGGTCATCCTGAAATATACAAAAAAGGGAAAGTCATCAATCGAATTATTCATTTATAAGTCGAGTGGTTTTTATCAATCAACATTGATTTGCCGGCAATTTGAGCAAACAACATAATCCGTTGCCGATTTAAACACGACACACGGCCGGCTCGTTCATCGCGCTAGGCCAGCGTTGCAATGAAACGACTTCAAACGTACAAAACGTCCACAAAAAGCGTGGTTAGTAGCGAGTGACGTCACAGTGGTCATTTGACATGAATACTGCGAGGGCGAGTTCGCGCGGCTGAGTGACAGCTCGCAATCAAGCTTTAATCAAAGCAGCCGACAGCAGCTCTCGTACTCGTCTCTCGCACTCGCGTCGCATGTGCACCGCGGTCGGCGGCCGCGGCTAATTGAGCGGAATAGCCATGAGTGCCAATGGCGGGTCCGCGCGGCGCGCTTCACAAGAGGCAGCGAGGCAAGAAGTTTAATATCAATATTCATTTTGCGGTGTGTGGATATATAACTAAACTATACTACAGGTTGACAAATGAAAAAAAATAATACTTAGCAAAATATACATTCAAAATTCAATGTCAAGTTTATTACCATCTGGCTCAGTTACTCAGAGACTGATAGGAACATAATGAGGTAATGACACAGATGAGTATGTCACTCCGAAAGATAACGGACAAAACTATGCCAAAGATAGTGTTATAAACTCGATATTTAATATGAAATAATTAGAAACGGGTCCGACATTCATACAATCATTTTCACAGTATAGAACGTTTTATTTCCGTTTGGGGATGGCAGGCGAACGATTCTGGGAGTGCAAGGTGAACTCTAACGCTAGTACTGTTACTTTGACTGCGTAAGTCATCCGGAAATGAAATCAAGCTTGATCGATCTGTAACCTACACCGCGTAAGAAAAGATTCTATTGAATTAATTCTTAAGTTCTTTGGAGCAGTTGAAGAAACGGCAAAGGTATTTTTAATCGCAAATCCGCTTCAGTCGCAAACGTGCCCCAAGCCGACACAACTAAAGGGTAGAACAGAGGACAGAAAGAGACGACTGATATTGTCAGCGTCACGCGTCCGAGGAACGTAGGGAATGTTAAGTTAGGCCGCGTCAAAGGGTTCAACTTAGAGTGCTTTCTAAATTAAAACGACAAACAGAGGCTGTTCAGCGGCCGTGGTAATTTGTTTTACCTATGAATGAGTACCTTCGGAGAATCGCCTTTGCTACGAATGATAAATCCGTCACAAGGCGGTTGAAAGGGCCTTTTATAAGAGCTCATAAATATATTAAAGTACTGCCCTTTTTATTATAAGGAAGAAATGTAGTTATATTGCAGTTTCGGTTAATCAGATCAAACATTTATTTCAAGTTAAAGAGAGACCAAGACACACAAGACTTTCTTGGTTAAAAAATAATTAGTCTCTTGCGATACCGCCAGTTTTCGAAGCGTAAATGTGATGTAAAATTATTTAATGGTTCTTATCTAATAAACTTTATAGTGGTTGATTCCTGTTTGCATAAATAGGGCCTATTTATGCAAACAGGAATCAATCTACGCGCTGACCAAATTGGGTTAAATATATATGTACAAAGATTTAATATAAATGTAATTTCTGTTGATCATTTATGGAAAATATGATCTGATAATTATAACTGAACTCGTTTCGATGGCTACGACATCTTTTAAATTTATTTTTGATAAGATAATAAAATTACGTATGTATTTTCCATATATGTTATATAGTAAGAAATATATGTATGTATCATTTAGTTCCGAACAGTATCTATCACATTGGCATTGCTGCTTTATTAAAATAATTGTCAACATTAAATCTCAATAAAGTAGCGATGTAACTGTCAGTTTCAATCAAATTTGATAGCATAAGTTACACCTACAGGCGTAGTGATTTTTGTATCAGGTTTTTGGTTTTGTTAAGCTTAAATTTATTTTCAGATAAGTGCCTGTCGAATTAAGATAACTTTGATTTTGAATAATCCCTTGAACCACGAACCCAAAACTTTACCTTTTTGTATTCATAAACTCAAGGAAGAAGACTCGTTCCATTATTGCAAGAGAAACGGCTGCGTACAAAAGCTATCAACAGAAAAAATCTCGACCCCAAAAAAACCATAAATGAGATACACGTAGCTAGACGCACTCGATGGGAATGCATGGAATCCGGTGGTAGCCCGCGACGGGCTGGCCGAGATAAATTACTCATCAGCGGACTGAATGCTGCCGAGTCATTGGCGTTGATCTGCCTTGACTTCTCGACGTGTGACTGGCAAGTACGGAATCGTGGAAAGGCTAATTCTAAGTCTCGTCCAATTACCTATTGACGTCAAAATAACATACAATACTGGAACTGACATTTGTGAGATACCTGGGTGTTACAAAATTTCTTTTACCTTCGTGGGCAAACTATAGAGAATGGTTAGCAAATATACATAGGTATGTATAATTGGCTATCTGTATTAGCCGTCGTGGGACAAAGCCTTATATGTATATGTTTTATATAGTTCGTTTATTCTCTTTTTCTTTCTTTCTGTTATTATTATATCCCACTGATTAGAATGTATGTCGTATCTGTGTTAAAATAAATGTTTCCTAATTGCTTCGTTATTAATTACACAAAATGTAGTAGGTACATATTACATAACGACATTTGTGTAATATTGTAATAGATGAAGTTCTGCTTACACTTTTTGTTTTTCCTATTACGATACAGGTAGAGATTATATTGGAGACAAAAAGATAAGCCTTGCTGGTTTTTTCGTGTACAAAAGTCTCCAAAAGAAGATTTTATAAATGAATGGCAAACTTTATTTGCTATTTGAAAGAATCTCGATGTGTTGTGATTCATAAATCCCAATTAAAGAAAATTATTTTTAAACTTTATTGAATTTTAAGGTATATTTATCATGCTTTTTTTTTTATAAAAAATAACATTCATAACCTTTTTAGGAAATACCAAGTTCCGTAACACTATGAGTCCAAAGTAACTACGTTTCATTTCGACCATTACGGGCGCTCAGACCCGTGTATAAAAACCGACCAAATGTGAGTGGGACTCGTTCCCAAAGGGTTCCTTATCTCTCTGAAGTTTTTACTGCAGATATCATGTTTGTTGAATCGGAACCCCACTTAAATATTTGATCAATTTCAATTATTTCTTTTAAAAGTGAATATATGACTAAACATTTTGTAAATATTTCAAGTGTCTACTAATACAAATAACAAGCAAAAACGAACAAGAAAAAAATCACGTTTGTTGTATGAGAGTTGTCACCTTAAATATTTGTTATATTCAGATTTTTACTATATGTTATAGCGGTAACAGATATACATCATACCTATGTAAGAATTACTGTCTATCACAGTTCACGACATACAGCCAGCCTGGTAACAGACGGACGGACAGCGGAATCTTGGTAATAGGGTCTGGTTTTACCCTTTGGGTAGGAAGACAAAACCGAGAACATCAAAGTAAGCAGTTGAAAACCCAGTATAGCGATAGATGATAAACGGTATTGTAAAACCAAACTCGTTCACTTTGTCGAGCTGCCAGGCGACAATATTGAGTATTTTGAGATAAGCTTAATTTTTATAAATTTTACAGATGCTAGGCTATAATATCTAGCGTTCCTTTGACCGGCGGAAGATACAATGTTTGCAGCGTCCACGGGGCAGAAGCGGCTTTCGCAGAAACCTCATTACCGTGCTCGTAGCACGCGTCACGTTGGGCCCATAACCGGTTTTATTAGGTTTCGCTAACGGCCCTGAGTCGCTCGGCGCCGCGTAGCGCATTTGAACAGCCCCTTATTCGCAGGGCTGGTACCCAAACGAATTTTTTATCATTCGACAAATTCAATTTCTAGGTTCACGGTCTTCAGCTCAACTCAACCGAGTCAAAAAAGATGCTTAATCACCACCTTAAATACTTTTATCATTTACAGTTACCTCTAATGACCAACCACCGAAAGTGTCTATTAGATATTTGATCAATTTTGAATTTTCGTTACGAATGTAATATGTGAGTGATTTTTTTACGAAATTATCATATTATTACATCGCGTCATTGTAATTATAAAACTTGTAAATATGTAATTTTATACATGACATTAAGTGACGTATGTTAATATCGTGGTCTGTAATTAGTAATTACGGAAAAGTAAAATTCCTGACCGGCAATAGCTCGCAGCGATTGCAACATGATCGTGCGAGACAACTGCCGTCTTGATAGGTGGCACCCCTAAAAAGCACATCGGCCAGGTTGCCCACTGGGCGCCCGGGACAGATTTCGTCTAGTTTTACAAGCACATAACGAATAACTCCGGACAAATGGAGCGTCAATAAAAATAAGAGAGGGCATCTTTTCAATTTGAAAGTCCGCTTCGCTTGGACACGCTTCTTTAGACAATTTCCGACAGCATAAGCGTCGTGTTTATTTTACTCGTAATGTCATTCCACTCATTCCAGTCTTATTACTAAAAATACATTCTTTTTCATGTAACTCAACGAGATCTATACCTTTTTCATTTCTTTATTTATGCACGCAAAACGTTTACATATATAGAAACAAAAGAATATAAAGAAATAAATAGAGCAGTACTCGAATAAGTCAGACATAGTTCTGACGAGCCAATTAGAGACGTGTTGTTACTGGACGCTCCTAATTATTACAACAAAACCCCGTGAAGGCTGAATTAAATAAAAACAATAAATAGCTGAAACTCGCACACGAGATTACCGATATGTGACACGTGATCAAGATTATAACAATCTTACTATTGCAAGGTCCAAACTTCTTTTCGCGCCCCCTAAAGAGGTTCCGATTGCGAATCGGACCTACATTTTACCAAAGCCGGGAGAGCTTCACGTGGACTCATCAACAATAGAGGTACTGAAGCTATCCTCTAATTACCGAAACACAATAATGTTAATATGGTAAAGTCTTCACAATCTAAGAAGTAAAAAAGTTTTGAAATAGTTGTCATAGTTTACCAAAACTATACATTTTACGAATTACCTTAATAGTGTTGTAGTTTAAAAAAAAGATAAATTAACATATATATTTTTTTTTATTTTACAGGAGAGCAACCGAGCGAATGGATCATCTGATAGTACAGTCACAAGTGTGTTGCCAGCCATTTAAATGGGAATATGTACTTTTTTTAAGATTTCGATATCCCTTCAGTTCGGGAATACCGCAGACGGCAATTCACTACCAGCCACCATCACATACCAGTATATAATAGTAAGGTAGTAAGATGTATAGAATTCTTGATAAAATGCATTGTCGCGTGGAACGATTGCAGAAGCTAGCGGCAGGGATCAATCCGAACAATTGCTTGGAGAAATCCTCGTAGTACGTAGGTACTTTATTAGATGCATGTAGATGCATCTAATAAAATTAGCAGAAAAAGGAATCTGCGTCATGCACCGTCCCTGCTCTAAAGGGCGGGCGCTTTAGTTCAAAGCCGATAAAGGTCCCAGGTCTGCTGCCCGAATAATAAGGCTGTAGTACTATTCAGTTGGTAGGCTAGCCTTCTGCTCCGCGGTCGCCGGCGGGCGCGAGTAAGTCGCGACTGCTACGGCGACCCGGGATGGACCACGCCCCTTCCGTGGCCGGGGGGCGTCGTCGGTGGAGGAGACCGGGGGAGGTAGTAAGCCTCCCCCGAGGAGGGCTCCCCTGTGCCGACGGGGGAGCGGAGGCTGGGGGTTCCCGGAAGAAGCTTTCTGTTCCCGGGGGCTCCCTACATGCCTGAGGAAGGCCATCCCTGAGGTTTTTAGTGGGTAGGCCTCCCCTTCTGGGAGGAGAGCCCCACATAACCCCGGCTCGCCACAGCCGGGGTATGCAATTTAATGCATTTCCCTCAGGGAAACAAAAAAAAAAGGCTAGCCTTCTGCTACAGTTCAACATAATCACCCATCGTAGACCGGTGGAATTCGGTGGCACGAAGTGCCTAAGCGGGAGTGGCACCGACGGATTGTGGCGGCCTGTAGTGCAATTCTCCTAAATAAAGTCGCAGCGAGTTAGCAACGATTTAGTCTAAAAACACGTTTTTGTATTCACGTCTTTCAATCGAACTTTGATCGGACTTGAACTAGCTCGATCCAAACGTAGCGCTAAATCATAATCGTTACACTGTATTCTCCTATTTTATCGAAGTTAAACTGCACTCTAACCGCAACAGAATCGGTATTCTACTAAAGTTTAGATAAACCTGTCGATCGAGGTTGAGCTACCAAACGTCAAATTCCACGATTGAAATGCAGTTGTCATTAAATATTTATACATCTTTGGACTTTTATGCCAATTAAATAATGATTTTATACTCTAAAATCTAATAGTATCGTTTATTTTTCGATATATTTATTTTTTTAAATTCAGTGGATTTTGTCTTGATTCAGTTGGCAACATTCCCACCTCGCAATCTAAAGTTCGCTGAAATTAAGTTTTAGTTTCAATTTAGTTTTGGTTTTGTTCGGAAATGTGATACGTGAATACCGATTTTGGGTGGGACTAAGATCGAGCGATTGCTAAACTTCAACTAAATTGCGATTGTAAAAAATACGAGAATTGCACTACTGGCGTGCGCAGCTCGAATTACGGACCTGCGCGCGCCAGCGGGCCGTCGGTGCCGTACTCCCGCACCTCGAAGCGTGGCTCCACGGGAAGGAGGAGGTCACCTACCGATTGACTCAGATACTTACCGGGCACGGCTGCTTCGGTGAGTATCTGTGTCGAATAGGACGGGAGGGATCGACACATTGTCACCACTTCGCATCCGACCTTGACTCGGCCCAGCACACGCTGGCGGAGTGCCCGCGTGGGCCTCCGAGCGCCGAGTCTTGGTCGCAGAGATCGGGCGAGATCTGTCTCCGCCGGCATTGATTGCGGCAATGCTGGCGGACGAGGGAGGTTGGAGCGTTTTAAGACGATTACAAAACCGAGCGAACCCTTTGTGAAGATTCACTACCATTCCCCGTGGGAAAAAAATACGTCTGCGTCATCCGTAACGATGATACTGAGACGATCTAGGTTGAAATGAAATATGATAAACTTAAAAATTTAATATTCCAATGTTTCTATAGTTATAGGAGTAATTAGCAGCAACTTATTTTACTTTCATTGATAGATGCACCCTCATCAATGCGTATGCACACTACGAATGCAAAGAACGCCTTGACCTGTAGGTTGTCAATATAACTGTCACTGACAAATACAGTAGATTGCTGCTTTATCAAGACAATTGTCACATTGAATCTTAATAAAGCAGCAATGTAACTGTACTATCTAGCAATTTCAATGAAATTTAATAGCCCCCCGTCTCCACTTCCCTGTCCGCAACACTCCCTCCTGCCTTCAGTTCTGTCGCTATTTGACAGCGACCTAGTGCTCTAGTTGTACCAGAATACGCGCGCGTACTATTCAGCGATCGGCACCTGTCACGTGCGGGCGCGTAATAAAATTATGGGTTAAACTTTCATCTCGTAAATATCGTCATGATGAATCGTACTTATTTTTTTTTGTGTATTATGAAATCTGAATGTCAACGTGTTTTTCTCTTACTATACTACACATGATGCTAGAAGCAGGCTACAATTAAAAAAGTTTCAATGCGATAAAGGGCAGCTTTTGCAATGCATCCCAAATTTACCCAGCTAAATCTCCGCAATAATATCTCCATATCGAAATTTAAACTGCTTTTTGTTCATCCTTTACTTTGTTAAACAAATATATTTATTCTATATAGACGTAAATAAATCTATGGTTAAGTCAAAGTAGATTAATTATTACTTCTAATAACTACGTATCAACATATAACCATGGTCCTCTAAAATGTATTAAGGGTATGACCTCAGTCAATGACCGTCAGCATTTCTTCAGTACAAAAGTGTCTTCACGTTAGCGAGTACGCTAGCTATTTTCAATTGTTGAAGGTTAGAATATAAACGATCCGTTTCAGAGACTTTGTAAAGACATATAAAACAGACCGTTACAAATATTGTTGAATCACTTGAGTGTATTTAGTTGATTACACTTTTAAACAATACAATTGATCCTTTATGAGCTATAGTGTGACATGAGTTCTTCTAGAACATTTCATTTCTTCACAATATCTTTGAGATTTAGGTGATCTCCTTAAGAATAAAGCAAGCTTACACATTTACATATATTTGTGCCCTGCATTCGAAGTCCAGATTCAAATCAATTTCTTCAAAAAATCGTCCTGACTACGTACTAATCCAGCCACCGAATACTTATCCGACAGAAGATAACACTGAAACATTACTTTTTTAAATGCCGACCAAAGGGGCTAGAGAAAAGAGCTATTTGAGTTGCCAGAAAAAAAAAAACTGTAATTGTTTATTAGAGAGTTCGCTTATTAGTTTGTGTATAAAAACATTGGAAACCGTGATTCTTTTAAATTAATTCAAACTACGAAAAAAAATAACCAAACCTTGTCAGTTTTGTAACAAAATGTAAAATTCGCTTCACTCTTGTTTTATTAGACGTGGCATCTCTCCTCCATGTTGAATTTCACGTAATTAGCAGTGGCTTTGCAACACATAATGAAACCGAGATCCCTTTAGAGAGGGTAGTGTCCTCTAAAGCAAATATTGGCCGATTGTATTGAGCAGATCCCCAAGGATCGGTTATCGCAGTTTGCCTCGGTTCTGAGCTCTGACTTCCCCTCGATCTCCGAAGGGAGGTTAGGTGTCCTCCTCGATTTACCTCTTAATTGCAATTTGATACTGTTAAGATTGAATTTGGACCGGGGCACGGTATACTTTTCTTGTACCTTACACATAACAATTAAATCGAAAAAAATGAACATTGAACACTACTAATGATCTGCAATAATGAATACAAACTTAATTTCTTTTTATACAACGACAGTGACTTATTAAACATGTGGCTAAGTCATATAAAAAGAAAACGTAATAGTTGTTTTAAAGACGAACCTACAAAGTGAGAAAAATAAAGTAAACAAAAAATACACATCATATTTTTAAATTATCATAACACATATCACCGAAAAATCGAAACAAAACTAAATAGAAACAAAATATATCAATTTCTAACATCACCATTAACCTGTCACTGACAATGAATGAGTAAACGCATTTCCATTAGGTATGTTGTAAAAATAGATGTGTCGGTGACAAGCATTCGAAAGCAAAAGTACCAGGCGTGCATAGCCTCCGTGGAGTTTGCCCTGCCCAGACGGCGGGCGGGGGCGATCGATAGCACGGCCGCATTGTTACCCGCCCCGCATCTCTGCGCGCCTCGCGCTCCCCCTGCACCCGAAATTCGCCCCATTTGATCCCGAAGAAGGCAAATCAATCGCTTTTGTTGCAGTAACTTGATGCATCTGTAGGCCAACTTTCTTCTAGAACTCAAGATACACACATCCTTATTGTGCTTCGAGTAAGGGTCAGAAAGGCGTGCACGACATAACAGGATTATGAGAAATATTGTTAACTTGACACGACAGCTGTTGGCTGTTTTGAAGAAAATTTGTTAAAGCCGAGTATTGTTCCGGTGGCATTATCTTTTAGAAAGAACGATTTTTATAGGAAGTAAATAATAACAACGATCATTACCGATTTTAATTGTTCTTTTTACGTTGTATTTGTGGTAAGCCCAAATATGCGTATATATACGTGGGTCCGTTATTGCAATTTGATACGACAATATAACACAAGCTAACGCTGGTATTTTAAACCATGTTGGAAGAAAAAAAGAAACAAGTTTATCAGATAACAAAAAACTTGGGATTGTTGGTAAGTAATATTATTACATTTTTTATAAAATTTCCAAAAATAATTTGTAACATGTACCACTCCTAATAACAAATGTCAAACTCAATAATTATCTAAATGATATTGCTATATTGAAACAATTGTTATTACAACGACCTGATCGATCACAATTTGTATCCTCAATATCGAAATAACGTGTCGATATATATTATATCTCATTCTCACTTCACAGTATGCATGTAAGATAGAAGAGGACGTGGAGCGACCGACATAACGAATTTTTGTGTTTAAAATACAGGCCCTGACCTAATTTTGTTATAGAAGTTGAACATTTCGTAATGGAATTATTTGCTCAGGAGACGTGTTTTGAGTCACTAGAAGTGAACCTTGAATACGAACGCAAATCATGTACAAAACTATATTCCACAGTTCCCTCTTTTATAGATTCTTGAAATTGACCCTTATCATGTCCCTGTCATAGTAGACTCCGTTTAATTAACACATTAATAATAGTACCATAAAAAAGAGCGAAACTATGAAAAACAATGTTATTACCACTCGTTGCAAAATTCATAGAATGATTATTCAAAAATAATCATATAAATGTTCTGTGAATCATATATATTTCAATAGTTTCTACGTTTCCAATGGTTTAAATAGTCATTTGAATAAAAACAATTGACAACACTCGCTGTTGCTTACATAAATGATGTTAAAAAAGTTTATACATGGACCCCACGGTCTCACCAATAGGCATACTGCATATGAATAGGAAGAATCGTAAATTATGCTGTAAAACGACTACCCAGAAGTCGTTACTTTTTTACCCACGTTTACAATATTCTCGTATCCAACGGACAAGATGAATGTTGAAACTACGAAACTTACACTTTTTATCGTTACGAAAATATATCGTGTAATTTTAAATAACGATTGTAAACTTAACTAATTTAAATATCTTTCTTAAGATTTCAATATTAAGTATTATGTAAGTATTCATTAACAAAAATAAAGCTTTACATTTGGCGATCATCCCAACATATGTGTGAAGAATAGGATATAAAACCAAATCAACAAACCAAGTCTGTCAACGCTGTAGCCGATTTTCTACTTAGAGTCGACCGTATAGGGTACAAATTCAATTAGGTAAATAAACAACATTTTGTAGCAGCTTGACGGGAGGGCTACTTCTATACCTATACCGACCTTTATTTCCGCAGCCAGCACAGTATATAAGAGGAAACTGCGCGGCATCACGTGCTGGAAAAATCTCTATAGAAAATATTTCTATACATATTTTTCCCAAATTTTTTATCTGGAAAACATGCTATATCTTCTTTATATTTTCTGCTTTTGCGTTCACAATTGTCAAATAATATTTACGTGACCATTAAAATAAGCAAAATATAGGGACACAAATATTGATTTTGATTTCTATTTGTATTTTCTGTCCGAACTGCTGTTGTCCCTATCGCACTCTATGGTGCTAACACAGCGCGACAGCAATTGATTTTATAAATGAATTAGCTGTGCCCGCTACTTCGTCCGCGTGGAATGTAATAAAAAAAATTGGTTTACTAATTTTTATTTTGTTTTTGACATTTTTTTTTCTAAAATAAAAGTAGCCTAAGTTACTCCTTCCCGTCGTAAAAGTCCTGCTCAAATCGGTCCAGCCGTTCCAGAGATTAGCCGGAACAAACAGACAGATAGACAGACGGACAACAATTTTAAAAATATGTATTTTGGTATGTGTACCGTATATACATTCATATGCATGTAGTAGAAAGCGGTTATTTTAATATTACAAACAGACACTCCAATTTTATTTATTTGTATTTATAGATGTATTTGGATGTATAGATTTTTTGTCTTTGTCGGACTCCTGGTACTGTCGAGACGGCTCGACTACACAAACCTACCGACTAAACTCAGCCTAGCCTTTGGTCCTATTGACCCTACTGGCTTTATTGACGAGAGGGCCGCACCTCAGGAGAGGCACGGTTAGCGCTACCCCATGGTGAGGGTATATGCGCTAGAAGAAGGCACGAATCTCCAAAGCGGGACCGGCCAGTATTGACAAGAACCTATACAGGCTAAGCAGAAGGCTGCCGTTTAGGGGTTGACAAGGGGGAGCGACGGCTCAGACGCCGCCGCTTGCAGGTCTAGAAGTTCCTGCGTGAGTTGGTTAGGGGGGTCGCTAAGGACATGTCGCGGTCTACGAATCCTCTGCCGGTATGACTAGTGTTGCCTTGAGACTGGCTCACAGTTGGTGGTATTGACGGGTGGATGTATAGATTATGAAGTCGACCAATATATACTAGGCCAGCATGGTTGACTAACCTAATCGGCCTAACATGGCTAGGATAGGTTCATGCCTCTCGGAGGGGAACGTATGTGAGCTGTGCTGATGATAGCTAAGTAATAAATTAGCTAATTTTCAATAAACTAATGATGATCCTTAATCATAATCAAAAAATTCGCTTTCTTAATAATGAACTATAATGAAAAATTAAGTCGTTTCTATAAACCACTGAAGAACACCACTGGTTTATTAAAACGGAAAAACTAATCGCGCAAAAAGTTTTGTTTATTATGCGTCAGGTTACCGACTTTGATGACTTACTGAAAATAAATTTGCTTGTCTTTAAATTGTGTTAGTGGTTAGTTTTATGAGTATTGGGATATGTTAAAAGTTGCTCAAAGTTTGCTTTTTAAGAGGTTAAATAAATAACGAAAACCAAAGCCTATACTGCATTCTGCCAGCGAACCTAAAAGTACCTGAAGGAAAGCTAACATACAAACGTAACTGAGGTGCTAAAACAATGATTATATAATTCGCCAATGTATATACAAACATATTCAATTATAAAACCTAATATACCTTTATATACGTACTACATAAAATGCACTAGACTAAAGACTTTTTGATCGCTCGCTTACACGAGTCATAAGAAGCTGCAGTCTTTATGGCTTCTGGGCAAGAATTGCAGACCCTATTTACCAACTATGTATACGACTGCTATCGGCATACTAAAAACTGTAAGATGCTAATTTAGCTACACAATAGTTTCACAAAGATAAGAAAAGAATGCACTCCATAACCGAGGTATCGTTCCTCAAATCGCTTACACTATTGGAGCAATTCGGACGTTTGCTACGTATCACAGCGACAGAGCTGTCCGAGATACTGCCCGTTGAATTTGAAACCAGCCTAAATTGAGATAGGGATATCAGTATGATGGGCCATAAATTATTCACACTTGCGAGTGGGCCAGATAACGCACGGCTTAGGTATTGGTTCGCACGGTCCAACTTAACACCTTTGGGCGGGTCGGCCTCTACAAAAAACAATAAAGATAAACAGTGCATATTGCATATATGAATTAGTTAAGGACATCATCTCAAATCAATAGAGTATATTCGTTACCTATGTCAACATTTATATATGGATATAAATATAATGACATTAGCGTTACAATATATTTATGAAAATTTAATATATGTTTATAAGAACTACGATACATATAATACGAATTTTCAAATTCATCATTTAAACACGAGAAATAAAAATAAACTTGCCGTTCCAACATACAGGCTTCAAAAACTAGAGGTTCGTTCTTAAGGAAATATGTAACTTTTTATAACACACTTCCAGAAAATATTATTGCTTTACAATTTCATGAATTTAAAGCATATATTAAAAATACTCTAATGAAAAAAGGGTACTACAAGGTCAATGATTTCTTTAATGATAAAAATGCTTGGATGTAATTTTTACGATATTTAATTTCCTGAATGTATAAACATGCTTGGATGTAAATTTTGCGATATATAATTTTAATGATTCTATAATAAATAATATTTTTGTTTTGTACCGGACATGTATATATGTCAGATTTGTTAAATGTGATATGACTCTTGTGACGGAAATATATATTTGTTAGTTGTTTTAACTTGTATCGGAGGTTGGGTTCAGACTGTGTATCTGAAGCCGGCTTCCAACTGACGACTCTGTAATGATACAGGGAGAAAAAAAAAATTGCCCTTGCTGGTTCTTTCCAGTACAAGGTCTCCCGCCGTAAACTTGTGAACCAATAGCGTAGCATCTTTGACATTCAAAGTGATTGTAAAATCCTATTTGAATGTCAAAGAATACATATTTGATTTGAACATAATTATAAAATAATTTACTATGCCTAATTACTCACCATCAATATTTGAGTCACAATCTTGACATTTTTTTTTCTCTCAGGAGAGAGAAACTGAGAGTACTCACAAGGAGAACGAACCGTGCCCAGGATACCACCGCAACGGCAAGTGGCACGGTAGTTATGTCTGACCCCACGCTGGCCAGAGCGGTCTAACCAGAGTGATTTACTTACTAAACTCAGCCTTAGCCTTGGCCATAAGGGTCCTACGGCTTGAATGGAACTATTATCATTTTCACATGTCAATGTCATTTAAGTTATGCAATACGCATGCTGGACCCCGATTATGTATCTCACTTGCTATCAATTTTTTATTGATACTGAGAGAATGCTGCTTTATGAATATAATTGCCACATTGAATTTGAAGTGTCACAGTGCTTATATCGGACTCTACGACGGCCATAGCGGCCTGACCGGCCACACCTACAAACTAAACTCAACCTTAGCCTTAACCATAAGGGCTCTATGGCTGAAATGGAAATTTTCAAACCCCACAGTTACACGTACATATTATCTAACAATAATTAATAATAATCACTCAAACAAATAAATAGCAAAATTAATATAGGCTTTTAGACTTAATGATATAAATACAAAAACAACGTCAATATTGCTGGGTACTGGTTTGAATGAAGGGTAAGATAGCCTTACGAGTTATTGGATATTATTACTACCTCTTATGTTACAAGTTGGCAATGAACCCTGTGGTTTTGTAGAATTAAAGGATTGCTGTCAATCTCACAGGAACTATCTGTACGTTGTACGACTGTAACCACTTACTATCAGGTGTGAAGTCCGTTTGTTTGTCAATATATACCATAAGAAATAACTAATCATCTTGTACATCCAACTGTATTAGTACATCTAAAAAGCGTACTCACTACATTTATTTTTAATTAACTTTCGTTGACTTTGCCTATATTCAACTTTATAATCTTTCGCTACTACCTCGTACTGGTTCGGAGTTACCAGTTATCTCTAGTTTTTCGTTTATACATGTAAAGCTGGAAACGCGGTATACTTTAAACCTATTATTACAATATATTTATCGATCAACTAGAACTAGAACAAACAAAAACTATAACAATAAAAATCGCTTTCGCTTATCACTTAGAGAATGCGATAAGGGGTGGGTACGACTGACCTCGGTCATCCGCGATATGTTATACGATATCACATTACATAACACACATTATTAATAACTATTAAAGGCAAACTGAAACCCGGATTGCAGTTCAGAGTTCCAAATCGATATATCTACGGGCACAAACGCCCCTTTGTTTATTAATATGAATCGTAATAACTTCAAGAGCAAATAAGAGTATATTACACGACAATTTGGTTATTAATAATAATAATTTATTTATTTGCCATAATGTTTACATTAAGAGACTTATTTCTATCGATCTCTGCACTAAGCCTGGGTTGTATCGCAGAGTTCAGACTATAGTTACTAATTAAATAATAGTGGTATTACACAGCTCGAGCAACTAGTGATAATAAATAAACTATTGTTGACAAAATTTTATTGGTTTGCACGAACCTAAACCATAAGAATTTAACTTGTCTTCTGATATAGACAACTAGCAAGAGATATTTTTTCAGATTGTATTTGAACCTAACTTCCTTTACAAGTTTTCATCGTATGTTATATGTATTTGGCGCCAAAATAATATTGCTTTAATATAATTTTTGTGTCCCGATTAGTAACGGTTGAGACATTTAAGTCCCCAGATATTGAGTAGTCCAGGTCGCCTCCATTCGGCTTTATAGGAACATACCATTAGGCGAGATGAAGCTGATATGTAAAAAGAAAACGTACAATTTATGACATAAATAGATGATGAGGAAATCTCTATTAGTGATGAGTCAATGTGAACACTCGATACTAAGTAAAATTTGTGAATAATTAATTGTATTATGAAACAAAAACATAAAACCAATGGATATACATATATAGCTAGTCGCACGTTCGATTGCATGAAGCGGTCATGACAAGACAAGGCTGTCAATATTATGAAGACGGTCAACAGGTGGGCTGTCGCCGTGAGACACGACGTTGGTGGCGCCAATCCTAGCACGGTCTGAGGAATCACTATGATAGCGAGGAACGAAATAGGTTGGCACTTCACGTAATTATGTCTTCATAAAAAAACGTGAATTTTTCGAACTTCCAAATAAACATTGAGTTTCTAACAACATAAATTTACATAAATTCAAATATTTTATTACATGATATGTAATATATGTACATAGTAATTTTAAGAATAGTTGGAACAATTTTCACCGATTCACAACACTATTTCCAAATAATATATTCAAGATTTATTTTACACGTATTTTCAACTATTTGATAAAATATTCTTTTAGTTGTATTACTGTTTAAACGATACTGTTTCTATGCGAAATGAAGCAATAACAAGGTCCATGACGGGTACTAAGTTTAGACTTTTTGTTGGAAGACAACGTAACGAGGTAATTCTATAGATAGATATTATCAAATTTGATTAAAACTAACAGATAGTACACTTAAATTGCTAATTTATTAAAATAGAATGTGACATTTATCTTCATAAGGCAGCGATGTGTCTGCACTATCTGTCAGTTTATAAGGCAGCAATGTGTCTGCACTATCTGTCAGTTTATAAGGCAACAATGTGTCTGCACTATCTGTCAGTTTATGAGGCAGCGATATGTCTGCACTATCTGTTAGTTTATAAAGCAGCGATGTGGCTGCACTATCTGTCAGTTTATAAGGCAGCGATGTGTCTGCACTATCTGTCAGTTCATAAGGCAGTGGTATGTCTGCAGTATCTGTCAGTTCATAAGGCAGTGGTATGTCTGCAGTATCTGTCAGTTTATAAGGCAGCGATGTGTTTGCGCTATCTGTCAGTTTATAAGGCAGCAATGTGTCAGTTTCATTCAAATTTGATACCAACACTTACATAATCAGCCAGGCCAGCCATACAGGTTCTTCTACAAATTTTATACTATAATTTTATAATAAATAATACTAAAACATATTTTTACAGACAAACTGATATGTTTGTAATATTTAAAACTGGGTACATGTAACCATCATAATAATCACAGCACCCCACCGAAGGGTTCAAGCGTATCCTAACTATGTTAGGGCGATTAGGTCTAATCAATCACGTTGGCCCAGAGCGGATTAGTGACTACAAGCATCTGCGAATTTATTATTAGATGTATGCAGATTGACTCACGATGTTTTATTTTACAGCAGAAGCGACAGTCAAATATACATATGAAATTCGAAAAATGAAAAACACATTGGCACGTTATGGGATCCAGCAAAATCTTCAAAAAGAACGGCACTTTTTATAGGTAGTTCAACTAAACAATGACGGAACTTTGATGCTCTTTTTTTTTTAATTTGGTTGCCCGCCGTAACCACCACGATGCAATTGTATATTTTTAATTTCAACATGTTAAAGAGCTATCGCTCTTATTGCAATCTATGATGAGGTTATTATAAACGAGGCTTAAGGCAGAGTTTAGTCGGTAGGCAATCTAGACCGAATCGCCGCCGAATCTGGAATGATCTCTGCGGCACTGGACTGCAGGGGTTTCCTCATTAAGCTTCTTATTCCTATTTTAGAATTCTCAGTTTCTACTCTTCTAAGGGAAAAACAATTCAACAGTGGAAAACCATATCTTTATCCCATTGTATTACTAACACAAACGAACATAAACTTGACTCAACCTAATATCTTTGTCTAACACCAGTATTTTTCAACTGAACTGGATCTTTGTTCTTGTCATTAATTTATTTGTGATAATAAATTATCATCATTCCCGCAGCAAAGTGAGGGGAGAATATTTATTAGTGAAACTAAAAAATATTGCCGATGATTCGTTTATCTGCGAATGTGGGAAACTGATGAGTAGAGGAGTGCTTATAGAATGTTCCAGAGTGACTACACTGTGTCCCGAAAAACGAATTCTATACGTGTACACTAAAAATATTGAGTTTTTTATGTAACATGTTGATAAACAATCAGACTACCCACATGATGGTAAGCGGTGAAAATCGCCTACAGTACCTATATGTACTGTGAGATTCGCAGCAAAGCTGCAACTAAAACAAAAATCACACTACTAACATATATTACATACACAGAAATGAAATACTACTGTTTTGAGGGAGAAATAATTAAGACGGAGGTATAATCTCCTTTCGGTATATGTTTGAATCTAAACATCAGTCAAATCTATATTTCAATAACGATATATAACCCGAGAGCATTTAAGCTTGCTACTAGAATAATACAAAAATCTAGCAAAGAATTAAAAACGAGCCTAAATCACACATATCGTGACGATGAGCTTTGTCTGGCCAACAAATCCTCCACCGTGAGTCAGCTAGCTAGACCGTGTCTAGACTGGCGCTTGGCACTACGTAATCCGAGCCGCCTGCGCGCGGTCAATCCGCGTTTTCGCGCGCTCCGACCTACCACAACATGAGATCGCCAGCCGCTCACAGTCGCAGCATGGCTCGCGTCATCCGCCTTCTACGTAACAACGGCTAGATGGGTAGAAGGGGCATTTGTCGAACACGACTAAACAACAAAAAACGTATAAAAGATTAATAGCGCCCAGCAGCTGTGCGAGCGCCAGCAAAAAAGAGGACAAGCGCTGTGTGTATGTACCTCCGCCTACCTATACCTACCATGCTCCTTTGTTCGGTCGTGTTCATGGCAACAATCTGTCTCGCCTATCTTCGATCGAAACGAATCAGTCTACTTAGAACAATCATATTTTTAGTGGAAATAAGTTTATATATATGGATAACAAAATGTATGTTACTCATTAACTGAATTAGACATTACTAGTAATAGCACAAATTATTTTAACTCCAAAATTCCCTTGCGATGAATACTAAGAAATAATTCACATGGCTCAGTGCTGCTAAGAAAAATCAGCGCGATATTTCTTGTTATTATTATTACAATAGCTATTAGGGCGTGTTTATTTGTATTTCAAAACAAAACAATACACTACACACGTCACCGATAATAGATCCGTTACGTTTCATTCATGCCGTGTTGTCGCTTCACGATTTAATAGTAACAATTACTCGATCATAATGACGCATCCATTAGCATAATAGATCTGCGATAATACTACGCAGTGTATAGGGCAGATAAGCACATCGGCTGATGCCACTGAACTCCAGTCTACAGGAGATATAATTTTACTGGGATTTTAGCAAGCTTTAACTTAATGTATGCAAATATGTACGTAATCCTTACTTCACTAAACGTCTAACATGTTAATACTATAAACGCTTTGACATCTGCTCATAAATATGCATTACAAAAAAAAACACTGTATCATTGTTCAAAATGCGTAGGTTACGTATGTGTGTGAGACCATAATGCACGAGGTTCGTTCGCACCGCCTTCTTCGAAGATCATCAATGCCCTCCACATGTTCGAAATACGACTCCAATTTCCTGTGTCGCGGGTCGGTGTCGCGGACGCGTCATTGTCTTGCCGATTTGCATAATTAAATAATATTATGCATTCATTCACTCGGGTCACCCCTGCGACGGTGCACTGTCAAAACAAAGGCGCCACGAAGTCCGGCAAATGAATACGTAATAAAAGGCGAAAAGAATCACGGCGTAATCGCGCCGATTTGACTGTTCAATCTCAGCTCGCTTCCTTATTCGGCCGCAAAAAGGGAAAACTGTTCCGGACGCGAATTAATGCTCGCCCGAGAACTTCCAAATTAATCCCCTCGAGGTGGATGCCCAGCCCACATCGACAGCGTAAAGAGTAAACATTTATAGCGGAGTCTCCCAGCATCGGAGTTCGCGGAAACGTCGGGGTGTTTCGCGGAAACGACCGGAGACGAGAGCGGCCGGTGGTGGGCGAAGGCGGCCGAGTCGCGAGAAAAGCGAAACCACCCCCCAGTTTTCTCCCTCGGCGGGGGCTGAGGTCTTTGTCCCCGCGCGACCCAGTTAATGACCGCCCTCGCAGACGCGGCGCATAGCCTCGTTTCGATATAAATACGCCTACTACACTTGACCTCCAAAGTTTTTATTGGAAAGCACGTGCCGGTATCGAGATCATATATTGTAAACAATGTGTGCCGTTTAGTCGCGACTCACAAACGTATTAGCACGCTTCGCTCACCGAGCTGCATGAACAACTTCACTAACATTCTTAACTCTACCACCGTAATGGACGTTGCAAAACTTCCAAAATGGCTCTAATTAAGTGACGGAGTGAACTTTGTCTGACAATAAATCCTTCCAGAATTGAATGGGAAGCCGACCCTTTGGTCGAGCGGTCCGGTCGAGTGGCGAGGGGGGAGGAGGGGACGCAACAGGTCGCGAAACAACGTTTTAATTGTCCGCCGATAAACATCGACGTCACCGGAGCGCGACACCTACACGCCGCCCGTGCCGCAGTAAGGTACGATGACCGGGCCCTAAATGCACACACTGTGAAATTGCAAAATTGTTTCAATAATTATACAAATATGATAGAATCATTTTTTTTTACCAAATAAATGAAAGTTAACAACCGTACAACTTCACAAAAAAAAAACGAATAGAGCATATATATTGTTATTGATAATCGCTTTGTATTGTTTTGCATTAATGCGCTACAATCAATATTAGTTGTCAGCTAATATCGAGAGCTTATTCATGTTGCGTTTTTTCTAAATTTAGTAGGTACAATAGAAGATGGCACAAGAAGAAACAAGCTATCAAAAATAGTACTAGAGCTATTTCTTCGTGTTTGCAATCGCGTAGTGCAATATCACAAATCACAAGGGCCTAAACTAAACGTTACTATGTCGTCTGTTTTATTAGAACACAGACTTAAGTCCGTTTTCAGATGTTAGTTGGACTTAGAAACTTGTCGACAACTAAGTGCACTTGTACGAATAAAGCAGCAGTATGGTTATTAGGTTCACAAGCCGAGTGGTCCATAAATACACGGCTGGCTCGCCCACATCGGGCAGCTTCTCGCCGGTGCAAAGCCCCGGACTATTGTGTTGCAAGTGCTTTACGACGGCTTACGAGTCGAAACGCAGGGCCTTTCGGTTTTATGACACGTTTCCAAATTATAATTGAGAATGCACCGACGATTTAGTGCTTGGGAAGTGAGCGGCGCACCTCGGTAATGACGTTACGATAAAATATCGTTAAAGCAAGTCGCGATATTATTATATACTTGGGTTTTCTAAAACCACATTAAACTCAGATAGTTATTGGTGCATTTACATATTTCTAACTCGTTCTTCATAGTAACATACGTTTATTTAATTTCTAAATACAACAGAATGTAAACTAAAACGTCGGTATGACGAATGAAGTTTAAAGTGACGTAAGCCTCAAGTTAGTAAGCACTTATAACTGTAGTAAAACACTTTTGAGAAACATTATTTGTTTGAACTTAAAATAACTCAACAAAGGGGAAACGTAATTTCAAAACTTTACGACGCACTCGTCAACAACTTATAAACACAGGCCATTTAGAATGTTATAGGTGTATTGTAACACGAGAACCTTAGAGAGCAGGCTCTGTATTCTGAACACACAAATATCGATGTCACACCACGTCCTTCTCTAACCTATATACATAGAGTGAAGGTAGAGTGAGACGTGGCCAAACGACGACGATATATCGTATGTTCGATTTTAAGAGTACAGCCATGTTTAGTTTATTGTCGTATCGTAAATAGTATTCCGTAGCAACTTTTAAGGGTCATATAAAGTAGGTTTTGTCGGCGGACATTTATTGGAGACCTGTAATCGGATTACTAATAAATGTAAAGTCTTGTTAATGACCACTATGAACGTCGTTGGTTTACTGAAATATAAAACATTAATTTCAAACGCCTCGTTAAGTTCTCATTAGGCAAAGCCAGAAATATTCTCTTTGTACCAGCGTAAGCTATACATAATACTGACATGATCAAGATTTCAGCAATATTATATTTACATTTTCATATTTAAGAAAAGTACAAAGTATCTTCACTTCCTAAATATTCAAAGTAATAAATAAACGTGCACAACAAATTTACAAATACGACAAAACCTCGAAACATTTTAACAGCTTTCGGGATCGAACCAATTACAAAGTTCGGCGGCGGGTGCAGAGCAGATAGACGGGTGGATTGCTGCCGCCGCTTGTTAATCATTCCAATTTTAACGCCCCAAAAAGCAAAAGGCATCGTTCCGTTCGTATCGGATGGTATCGGTTCGGTTTTAGTTGCAAACGTTATGTATGCAAATGAGGCGGGCGTATAAATCGCGCCGGTACCAGTTCCCGAACGTTTCGCGAAGGTACAAGGGACACCATATATAACCACGCAGATTAGACTTTTAAGTCGCTCGTGTTAGCGGCTACTTTTGCAATACAAATGAAGGGTCAGTCACGTAGCATCCACTGTACGCGGCTGCAGTGCAATTGCGCTCGTTGCAACAGTGCAGGAGCCTTGCAATCGCCGACCCACGGCGCCGGCCATGGACCGAAATGTCCGCTTTCACACACTAAACCATACCTACTTGCATAGATGATGAAACGTATTTGAATGAGTAGGAACGTTGTAGGTAAATAGGATACTGTCGTTTTTCGAAATATCTTATTAAAATAAGTCAGTGTTATAAGCAAGTTAATTCATAAAAGATTATTATATTAGTCCTCACCACATATCGTCACTTATATTCAAGAGTAATGCATGAAGCGATTGAAATTTAAAATAGATACATCGGACCAACCGGAAGCGGAAACGGTTCTGATTATCAACTGCCTTGAAATCCAACGGTAATTAAAACACAAATTTGATTTGCAAAGTCGTTTACGTTGGACTCGTCAATCGGTTTACGAAATGGCCACTGAGACAGTAGTATGCGATGGTACGTAGAAAACAAAAAACATGCTGGTGATTCAAGAAAACCCCCCCTTACGGAGACTAATCCGACCACAGCCGCTGCAACCAGATAACGTCAGACAATAAAATGGATAAGGTTATGTTTATATTCATTATGGGACGTTAACTTATAATAAACGCGCCTGGACAGATAAAGCACAAACACTAGCGCGCCGAATGTTCACGTTCATGCCGTGCTCCCTTTCTTCCAGTGGATGTCGTAACAGTCGACTGAGAAAATATCTCCGCAAGTATGCAATCTCAGCAAAACGCCCAGACCGAGATAGTGAGCCCACCCCCTATTACACTCGGAATTAATAAAATTCGACGAAATGAGGGTGTTTATTACACCTCTGCTTAACCTTCAGGGATAATAGACGAGCTTGCTCGCATGGATTAATGTAATAAATGTGATAAACTTTTGCATAACGATATAAGTCTATAAAGCGTGTACCTAATAAAAGAAACCACAATAAACGTACTCTTTTAGCTTAATATTGAGTGTATTACTTTTGCGGGTACATCCAATATATTGTGGTATTGCTGCGATCCCCCAAAATGCTATACACTGTAATCATGACGTCATAATTAAGTAAAATCGCCTAATTTGTATGAATGTATAAATAAAATTCCTGTAACTTTGTTATTTCTACGTTTACATGTAAACATTCTATATGAATAAATGTTACATTTAACGTGAAAAAGTTTAAAACGTATTTTATGGTTTATTCTTTGTGTTAATTTATTTTTGCCAAAATGTCAATCATATTTTTATTATTGAAATATAGAAATCACTCAGAATTATAAGAAAAACACACCAAACGAGTTGTAGTTAAAAGGAGAATAAAAATGTCAATAGGAATTGTACAAATTTACGTTTTAATTGCAGCGCAATTCACTGGACTTTCGATAAGTAGACCAAAAGGAAAAAAATTAAGTAAGTATAATTGTATAAATCCAGATTATATAATCTGGATAGTTTCTTCAAACATTGAGACATTGCTATATATAATAATATTAAAAAAAAAACAAAAAAAGGAACTACGTTAAACGCAATGTAAATACGTCCCAACATTCGATTCTTAGATTGGAGGTGTCGAAACCTACTACGTACTTTGACAGCCCCACGCCGATATCGGATATTAAACCACCGATGGCATAATCAATATTAAACCCACACACAGGACCATAATAGCCGATTTCCCACTGTAGCCAACTCTAGTTTGACTAATATCTAGTACAGTGTTTGCGGTTTCTCGGTTGGCGAGTGATTCGCCAGCTCTGTTTACCGCGAACGAGATGGCGCAACTCCACCGCTCTCGTAAACAAGGTTTTCAATCTCGGAACATGTCGGGTTTTTGTAATTTAGTAGAAAGTTAGTACCTTAAATCCATGAGCCTACTTACAGTTGAAATATAAATACCTATTTACTTAACAAAAAATAACACCTTAACGTCCAAAGCACGTGTAAAACATTACAGGAAATATTTTCTTACGTTGCTTTCTGTAAATAATGTTGATTTACTGATAAAATAAAGTAACGTCTCATGTGGCATCATTTTGCCGGCAAGTTTGTAATGTTCGTATGTATAATGACATTAACGAAGAGGTATAATTAGTATCATCACAAAAAAAAAATCTACAGTTAGACATAATTACATGGTTTGTTACACCTTTTTTTTTTTTTTTTTGTTCCCCTGAGGAAAATGCATTAAATTGCATACCCCGGCTGTGGCGAGCCGGGGTTATGTGGGGCTCTCCTCCCCAGAAGGGGGAGGCCTACCCACTAAAAACCTCAGGGATGGCCTTCCTCAGGCATGTAGGGAGCCCCCGGGAACACAAAGGCCACTTCCGGGAACCCCCAGCCTCCGCTCCCCTCTCTAGAGGGGAGCCCTCCTCGGGGGAAGCTACCACCTCCCCCGGTCCCCTCCACCGACGACGCCCCCCGGCCACGGAAGGGGCGTGGTCCATCCCGGGTCGCCGTAGCGGTCGCGACTTACTCGCGCCCGCCGGCGACCCGCGGCGGCGCCGCAGCTGTGCTACCGAGCCCGGCGCCGCCTCCTTCGAGCGGGATCGGCCATCTCCCGACCCCGCTCGGCGGCCTCCTTCTGGAGCATTACTGCTTCACAGAAGGAGGCCACAGCCCTCCAACCTCCCTCGTCCGCATGGTTTGTTACACCTAATTAGCATTTTTGTAGATTTGGTTAATTTGAACGGTCATATTAGTTAAATACTTTTCAATGTCACCTTTTATTTATATTGCGTTTAGTAAATTGCTGTTATTTCGTAAATATACAAGGGGAACTGACATTTATCTAATCTTGTAATGGACGTTTCGTCCAAAATGTTTGTTCTGCGGCCAGCTCCCTCTGAAATAATACAGGAAGAAAAAAATGTCTAAGCTAGTTCATTCCAATGTATGGTCTTCGCCGTAGACTTTACGATTACTCTATTACAATGTTTTACTGTATATAATGCATTTGTCTTATCTTTTAATAAATAACAGAATTGTTAGTTAATGAAATAAGTCATACAAAAATTACGAGTTAGAAAGAGATACCGTAGGGATATACAAATTTACAATAGGAGTAACGTGTTCATTTGTTAGCTATTACTATGCAACTAAATAAATGTACACCCGTTTGCCAAAATTGATCGAAGTATCGTCGCACCATTGCGATGTCTTGTTTGTCTCATCTGTCTGCCTTGATTGTATATAACAAAATTGCTAGTTTCTATAATGGCTGGATCTATAATGTCCCCTCGACACGGGGATCCTGAGCGTCCGAGCTAGTAGACGCGGCTCAATTTGCGTCGACTCCCTTTTCGTTAGGCCCTAACAGCTCAGAACTTTCTGTTCTTGTGCCTTACTGACATACTAAATATAGTATTTTCAGTATAGTTCTCTCCAAAAAAGAAAAATAGACATTTCTTACTTTTTAAATTATACTTTTTATTTTTAATCGCACGTAGGTCGAACGCTTGTGCAATGAATCTACATGGGCAATATTTATAACAAGGAGCTATTGGTTACTTTGCCAAGGCATATTATGTTTGGCGTGTAACCAGACTGGCCAGACTGTTTGCATTCGCTCCCTGCGGTGTTGCTTTCGCCGCACAACGTTCTCGTCGGTTCACTATAACACTAATGCAAGAATATAACGAGTCTGCACTTCAGGCGTTAAGTTACAGAACAGTTAGATGCTGCGAGGGATACACAAATTTGGGATAACCGTTATGTTTATAAAGAAAATATTAGGTTGTAGGAAAAGTTCGTCGAAAAAAATTCGAAGATTCTTTTCTTTCCTGGAACAATTTCGGAATTCCAAAATATATATAGAAACAATCTAGAACTCTCCGTGATTTCATACGATATATATAAATATATATTTTTTTTTATATGCTAGGCGCGGCAGATGACCTCCTCCCGCCTGATGTTAAGCGGTGAAAGAGGCCCAAATGAGATGACAGATAGGATAGTGACTTTACTCCACTCTCCTACCTGCCCTATTCCTGCCGGCCCAAAAGATGCCTTTTCACGCCTCTTTTGAAGGAACCCATATATATATATATATATATTGCGCCCAGTGCGTTTTTTTCCGTAGTTATGTAGAATCAATCAATTCTCCAAGACAACGCACGACTACACATCGCCAAAAAGACTCAAATAAAATTAGAGGAATTCGGTAATAGATGGAGCACTATCATTAGTTCTGACGGCGATTATATTGTAAATTAAAACTAAACGTTAATAAAGAAAATTAATACAAAACATTTTTGTTTCTACTTTTTCGACGAACTTTTCCTACAACCTTGTTAGAGACAACAGGTATATTTAGTCTGTCCTTTAACAAGATCTTTACATACCCGATAAAATGCTTGTTAATGGTCATATATCTTAGTAAGATTGCAGTCAATACTCGAACACCAATTACCTGATAAGTACGTGTAAGTTTGTGGGCGAAGTAAACAAAGCTCGAGTGCACTTTCTACAGTTTCCTCATACTGTAGAGCTAAGTCAATATTGTGTACAGATTCACAACACTGCTACATCATACATTTGGTTCAGGTCTATAATTCTAAATATATATAAAACTTTATTGCACAGTTAGACCAGAACGGATGTCCTGAAAGAAATGTGTGGGAAAGCTTTATGTGCATCTTTTATTTAATAATATATTACTTATAAAATAATTAATACATAATAACAGTACTATATATGCGTTTAATAAACAAATACATACATACTAACACATAATGATTATGGGAGAGTTGAAAGCAAGTGATCCTTAAGTACTCTCTTGAAAACATCCACGGATGAACTGTCGCGAATACTTGCGGGTTCCAGAGCCTCGTTGCTGACACCGTAAAAGAATTCTTCAGGTGACGCGTGTTGGACCAAGGCTGCTTAAGTGCTCTATTAACGCATGATCGTTTGGGGTATAAATTAAGGTTGAGGGAGACAGTGGAATCGGGAGCATTTCTACATCGCTCGAAATCATTTTCAACAATAGAATATAAAATCACTGTGCTTACGTTGACTTACATATTCAGTCATGGTTTCTTACCTGAAAGCTGGGAATTTTGCTTTACAACGCCGGGTATGGTAAGTACGATTTAAGGACACCGAAACGTGTAAACAAGGAATAATTTCCAAGAACAATTCCAAATAACCAGTATCGTAATTTACAAATGAGCACAACAACAATACCAATGGGGGCAGTAAAGCAAGAATATTTAATTTTACTAGTCAGCCAACAAAGCTTCCACAATGGGAACTACGACAAAGCACTTTAGACGAACTTAGCCGGGCAAAACAAAGGAATTTTTCAGTGAAAATGTGATGGGACCGGAGGGGAAGGGCCCGTAAATCAGCGTAGGCGAATAAACCGATGCAAAAAGAGACTTTGTTAAATTGGCTCTGAAATGGCTAAACAAATGAGCGATTTGCAATCGCCAATCTGCATAAATCTGTTCGGAAACAAAGAGCTTGTCATAAAGTTCAGTTTATAAAAAATATTACTTGTAACATGAATGTAGGTATGACCAACCTAACCTCCGTGGATGGTGGGGTATTGTCTTCGAGTGAGGTAATAATATTTCCCAGCCCGCATGCAAATAGGCATTGGTTATAGTAGGCTGTACTTTAAGTGTTTTACTGGTGGACGATTTATGCTTGAGTGTACAGTAATATAAAGACTGACCTACATAATACTACACACTACATAAAACAGCTGATACTATATCTTGAACTGTAATTTACCCGACAAAAGACTTAACGGCGCTTGAAGGTTTAACATCGCCTATTAGTTTACGGCGTATATATTTACAAACAAGTAACAGTGATTGTAAGATTGCAAATCATATTTTAAAATAAAGACGATATTTTCTGAAAAGATCAAAATTTTGAATTACCGAAGGGAAAGCTATACTACAGCTGTTTGCTTAATACCTAAGCAAATGAAAGCAGTGTTCGCAGCGCTGTGTTCCGGTGTGAAGGGTGAGATAGGCGATGAAATTACTGGATACTGTGCATTATATGTTTTGTCACTGGATGATTTTATGTTTGTTATGAGACTCTTGAGTCGTTATATTTTTTCTTTGTTTATAAGGTCATATTTCCGAGCTGGTCCTATATAAATTAAACAATAGATTTTTAATAAAATCAACATAAACTAAAAACTGTAGATAAATGAAATTACTAAAATAAAAACAAAAAACCCGTCTTCAAAACTGGACCTAATCTACAAACAAATATCTATTTAATATTAATAAGTAATCGTTTTTGAAGCCGGTGCTATTTGGAGACTTAATTTCGACCTCCCACAGGATTACATTAAAAATAGATAAGTGATTTTATAACTGCACCCACGAAATAGGATAAAAATTTAATGATGTAAAAGAAAAGGAAAGTAATAAAAATAATTTTAAGGCATCGAAATAATTAAAATCTTTTCTACTTTATCAAACTTAAAAGTGCAGTTTTGAAGTCTATTTTTGTTTTATACGGTTACCCCATAACTGTTTGCGCTACACGGTCTAGAGAACGCAAGGCGTTTCCCGACCCTGGCGTACTGGTTCCGGACGGAAGACATGCAGTTAAAACACTGCAGCGCTAATGGCTTCATAAACTTCACCACCATGCAGGCGCCGTGAGCGACTTATAAGGAAACTGGACATTAAACGCAAGGCAACTATCTGTGTAGTCTATATAACTATTTAGAATTGTAACGACATTGGCAAAAAGGGCTTTTGGGACATGGTGACCGCGAAAAGGGCCTTTTAGGACATGGTGACTGATAATTACTTTAAAGCCAAACGCAAAATATCACTGTAGAAGAAACTGTTTTAAAGTACCGTAAAGTAAAAAGGCAATTAACTATCTGTGTAATCTATTTAAGTATTTTGAATTATAATGACATTGTGACGATAATTATTTAAAGGCGCACAGTGGGGCCAAACGCAAATTATCGCTGCAGAAGAAACCGTCTTTACTTTAGAAATATCTAAAAATGCCATAAACAGTGATTGAGTGAGTGAGTTAATAAATAGTGTGATACCTTTTAACTAATCTTAATATCTTGGACAAGTAACAAGTTTGAAATTCCTTAGTATATTTCATGAAGCAATTCAAGTCAAATGCATTGGAATAACAAGACTTTCGAAAATGTTTGTGTTCATGATTTTGCATTTTATTTGAGAATGCAAAATATTTCAAATTGTTAGCATATTTTTACATTTATTCAGCATTTTTAAATAAAAAGCAGCCTACCATTATTCTTGACCAATGTTCAAGAAATCTGTAAAGATTTCTAATTTAAAAATTCATATGTCAATAAAGCGTACTTTGGCATGAAGCATGAAGAATGTAACATACACATACATATATATGCAGTGGTATGTGAGTTGGTAAACGGGTTTATCAAATGCTCATTTTAAACTTGGATATTTGACGTACAAAATGTAACTACTGTATTTATTACATTAATGATAACAAACGTTGCTGTTGTTATCTTTAATAAAAAAAAATCAGATCAAACATTCGATTGGGACGGATAGTGCTCGTTGGCCGAATAGTTAAATGATGAAGACGCCGGTTTTAGATACATAGCATTCTTCCCTACATCTAATATGTTTATTATATAACAATTGATATTTGAAAATGTGTATAACTGGAAAAATTATTTAAGTCTTCATTTCACTAGCACATCAAATAAACTAAATACCAAACCAGTTACACAAAAACGACATTTTCGAAGTACTCAGTAGCTCAGTCAATTTATGTTAACTTCATTGGAAAACGAGAGTAGCCACTCACATTACTTTTGCGTCGCGACTTCATCTCATACACTTGTTTGCTCCCAACATACCGCACCATACGTGAGTTCGGAGTGCGTGACTGACCAAACGCCACGTCATCTATCGTCACTGCGAGCTGCGGTCGACCCTCTGTTATTAGCTGTTCACGTTATGATTTATTTTTCAAAAACATCTGTGGGAAAGGCGGAGGTGTAAACGATAGTAAAATTTATAATTTTCTGTCTGCCCGCTGTACGATGTTTTCCATCTGTTTAAGCTACAATTAGGGATATCATCACATCAGTGGGGCGATTAATTAATTGTCTCAGCGTCGAGCGCGACCCTGTTTCTTTTTGTAAATAAATTTTAAAATAACTTCGACTACTTTACTACCAACAGAATCTTGTGAAAATGTCATGAAGTGATTTTAAGGACTACAGAATTCTACTAGTTCCGTTCGTGGTTCAAAACCTGAGCTGTAAAAATAATATTTTGCTATCTTATGACATAAGTACTATTTTAGTACTGATAGAATACAATATACGTATGTTTTGTCAGTATATTTTTAAAAATTATTTGTTAATATGTAAGTATCTTACACCCCCGTCTTTCCAGTTCTTTGTATCTCTCCGTCCGTAGGTTGTCTGGAAGAGATCGCTGTTTGAGCGATAAGACCGCCAATTGTACAAGTAATTTTAAGTGTATTTTGTTATTTTCTTCTCTCTGTTTTGTGGTGTATGTACAATAAAGTGTTATCTATCTATACGTGAAGTGAGGTAATATCAAATTTATCAAACAACATCCACGTCGAATATTTTCCCGTTCATTATAATAAAACTGTGACTTCCTTTCCGGATATGCATATATGAATAAGTCATAAATCCATAAAAATTAAAGATGCATTAAAGCATGACTAATGGCCGTAGTTCACATTCACAGGACGACGAAACAGACTAAAATTAAGATAAACCTATTAAGAGTAGAATTTCATGGATAGCTATTTCAATATAAGACGGAATGCTATATTGGTTGATTTAATCAAATCGATAAAACATCTGCCGGGTTAAGGAACTGAAAGAAGAGAAGACAGGCCTTTGCTGGGTAATGGGGGAGAAACTAATAAAAGAGATAATTACAAAATAAAGCCTCATTCTCAATTTTATATAGCTACGAATATTGGAAACAATTGCCTATTAGCATGTAGATCAACATATCGAAATTAATATTAAAACTACTGATCATCATATAATCATTGTTGGAGCGTCGATGCCGCTGTGGTCTCCGCACTGGATTACGAATCGGATGATGTAGATCGATTCTGCCATACATCAATGTGTTTTTCATATTTCAAATTTCATTTATCTGACGCTCCTATGAAGGAAAACATCATGACGCTACCTGCATACACCTGCGATGAAATTCAAAAGATTTGCATTGGGCCAGAGGGGTTGATTAAACCCTAATCACCCAAATATAATTATGGTAGTCTCGTATATAAGCTGTGATGATTATAATTATTGTTGTAATACTGTTATAGTAATAATAATCAATAAACTTTTGTAGTAAACTTTTGTAAATAATAAAACATTAGGGTGATTTATGTTTTAAAAAAATCGTGTACTTTCTCCAATCTGAAATGCTCAGTTTCTTTAAATGTATGAATCAATAAAATGAAATGTATTAATGACTAATAATATAAGTCTTATATAATTTAAAGTAGTTGAAATATACATAATGAAACGTTAGAAATTACAAATTTATGTCAATAAATTCTTATTTAACTCAGATAAAGAAAAACAGTATCTTGAATATGTGACATTTATTCTTAAGCTTCTGAAGTCCACCATTTTTAATTACACAATGCCGTATCAATTACAAGTTGTATAAGGTTTAAATTACCCTAAATTGACTGAAGCTTTGGCAAAGCACAACACAATACGAATATAGCGTTCCGTCGTAAGCTTAATTCCAATTTAAAAGCAGAATCGATTCTCCGAACATTGGATAGTTCCGAATTCCGATACTTCATCGCAATCCGATCACCAAAATATACACCGTCATGTAACGTAGACGTTTCAAAATAAAAAGGCTGTGATGAATCATTTCACACCAAAGTCACTGCACTGGCAAAAATTTCTTGAGGTCATGATCAGGCGGTACACCTCTCCCTGTGATACAATAACTGACTTTATCCATATATATTTTTTTTTATCCTTTTTTCCGTATGACGATACATCACGACCCCTCGCTGGGCTATTAACAATATTCATAATCAAACGATTGGCGAAAGATGAGAGTTCGATAACACGAATACAATTTGAATATTAACATGGGGGTTGGGTCGACGTGGCGTTTAAAAGCAAATAAATACTTTTTTTTTTCTCTGCGCATTTGTTACTTTTGAATGAATTGCATACATATTGGATTGTGGTATGCATAATACATTTTTAAATCAAAGTCAAATCATTTGCAACTCATTATAGTTAAAAAGGTTATGGTAAAATAAATAGATACAGGTTAAATACGAATTCTTTTTATGCAGTTTGAGATCATTCTCTATATTATTATGTGAAAGAACTTTTTATAAAAAATTGAAACTGTACCTATTTTATTAGATTTATAAACTGAACTTTGCATTTTTTACAAACATTTCTAATTGAATCTAATTGGTGGCCGCATATTTACGAACGCTCGCTCCCATGCAAGCGGTGTGGTAACACGTCTATTAATAAAAAGCATCATCGGCTCTGTCTCGCCACTCGATTATTCGCATAAAGCGACACGCTGCGAGTGAGTAATCGGCTAATCGCTCGATGGAATCGGCTATGAGCACTATTTCCGACCGACCGGTGGGAACTCCGCGAGTGGGCGAGATCTAGTTCCGTGACCTCTTTTACTTCTCCACCGACGACGCCGGCGGCGGCGAGGCTTCGCGGTGACGACACTGTATCACAGAAAATTGTGATTGTGACGCGGAATGATAAGATAGGACGAAAAGCTTTTTCAATGCTGCGCCGCGGGCAAGTTACAAGCAATGATATCAGATTATTTTCGATAGCGTGACATAGATATTCAGCAAATAATGCTTTCATAGTTGATTAATTTAGCTGGTTCGTCAATAGTTATATTAATGCTTCTCATAATAAAAATATGAGCATTCAAAAAAATATAATAATAATAGCATTTTAATAAATTCGATGCGACTTATGATCGGGAAACTTTCGAACATTGTCCGCGTGGCAGGTATAAAGCCGTGGCTCGACATCGAGCGACTGATCGTGAGGTTGCTCGCGAATCTGCTCGTTTGAACTTGAATCAACTCTTATTCAAAGTCTTGATGAGGCAGAGTCCACCAGGCTCCCACGTAATGTCAATACAAGGACTGAACATACTGCATAGCGAACCTAATGTTGTCGAAATTAAAGGCCTCATCAATCGACATCATATTTTTTTACATGGGCTTGCGTTGCAATAGCCACATACAACGTTTCTAAGCCCCCCACGGCCTGTTCGAGCTTGATCATTTACGGCAAGCGTGTTCTACTCAATTCATATCAGCAACATGGTTCGTGTGACAATAAACACGTGCTCAATTCACTCGCGCATCTACCGTGCGTAAAACATGATGCGCTGAGATTATATTGCACATAGATTACGAATATCTGCAATTTTTATTACTTAAAAATGTACTTTTTTTATTTATGTTTCTAAGAAACCATACAGCGATATACTATATTGTATACAGTGTGTGCCAATACCAAGGCCAATTAAAGGTTTCCTTGCACAAAACCATTCGTAAGTAGCAACAACGGATGTTTGAATTTAAAATAACTTCGTAAGAACAGTCTCTGCCTATTACATAAATTAAAGTTATACAAGTATTAAAGTTATACATAAATTAAAGTAACACATTCATTTTAGAAAATAAATTAAATAAATTACACTGACATACTTCTTCAAACACACAGCAAAGATACTATATAAAATACAATACAAACATATACATACATATATACATACATAAACATATACACACAAATAAACAAATTTTCATATCGAATGTTAATGTTTGTCTGGTTCGTTTTGAGATTTTAATATATTTAAGACACGGACTTTAAAGTTGGACTTGGAGCAGGCAAATATGTCATAAATAAAACATTATAGTTTTGAGGCAGTCTTGTGAGTGGGGCGTTACAAGCATAGTTCGTCGCATGTCGAGACACGGCTATTAAGTTGGTGTGGCGAGTTCTTCGTAATGGAGTGTTGTAAGCAATACATCTCACAAGCTCTGGACAGTCCACATGAGAATGCACTATATCATATAAAAAACTTACATCCAAGAACAAACGCCTCTGTTCGAGGGTCAATAGATTATTTCTATAGCAATTTTCTTCGTATTTGGTAGTGATTAAACGACGTCTATAATTAAGATGATTTACAAATATTTTTTGTATTCGCACTATTTGATTCTTATATATCGTATATCTAGGACACCACACCTGAGCCGCATATTCCAAAATGCTGCGGACATATGAACAATACACTGTCACAATAGATTTTACATCTTTAAAAGGTTGGCATTCTCGCAAGACAAAACCAAGGATTTCGAAGGCTTTATCAGTTATGCTGTCAATGTGATTTTTAATGTAAATTTTTCGTCAAGTAATACCCCCAAATCGCGTATTACATGAGTTCTGTTAATATTAATGCCATTGAACTTATAATCAAACTGTACTGTATATAACATAAATTCCACAATAGATTGCCCGAAAAAAAAGTATTTGCAGTGTCTATTAATTCTACCTATCGTTTAACTAAAGTAAAAATTATAGAAAATAAATACTATAATTTAATTTCAAAAAAATGTTTTCTACTATTTTTAGTATATATACAGTAATAATACATAATATAATCAAATATAATGGCTAATCATTAGTATTAAGTAAATAATAAATTGATCTATCATATTTCGTATCGCCATATCGCATTTTATCGGCCATATATAAAATTAATCATGATTATACTAACGGTTACTCATAAATATTTCATCGCTAAAGTTTTACAGTCTTACCAACCATTTGAAACTGAAAACATCACAGACAATAAGTGAAGAATCAATAAAAACGACTAATGTAAATAAACGCAAATGTCATTCCTTCCTAACAAGCGTCACTGGAAGTGTTTAAAGAACGCGTCAAAACGCACGTAATTTTCGCAATTAAAAACTATTCTGTTAATGAACTGGCAATGTGTAAGCCAAGAATCTCGTAAACTAAACTTCGTCGACTGCCGCAACCGAATTGACTTCTTGGAATTACAGTTCGATTGGGGCGGCAGTAAGATAAAAAAAATATAAAAGACTGTCAGAGAGCAAATTCCACAAATACACCACAAGCGTACAGAAACGTCCGACTAATCAAAATGCTGCGTCATCACATCTCCAAAATTCGAAAGATAACCTATGTGCTTCGATTGGTCGAACGCAACGATTCATTTGTAATTTATTAGTGGAACTAGCCATCACACGAGACCGGCTGTTTGGTTCCCACGCATTCACAGAATCAAGCAGCACCGCAGGTGACAATCCAAGAGCCCTCTAAATAAGTAAAATAAAATCTTTGAACGACTTCAGGTGACCCGTGCCGCAAGGTGGAATAAAGAATATATTAAGACTAAAAGTTTAGTAAAAAATATAACTAGTATATTTTATAGCCCCCATTTTATAGAAGAGCACTTCACCACAATGTCGACAAATATTGAGAACGAACGATTTGGTCGAATATGCATTACACTCTTCTAGAAGGTTCATAAACGACTTAAAGTAATCCAGGTTCCAGAACAGACAGCAGCCCTACCCTCTCTCGTATTGATTTTAGCTAATGAAAATTACTATAGCAACAAAAATAATCCGAGGCCGAGTTACACTGGAGGAAGTAGGTTGGTACCTATGCTGACATAAGATTCGGTAGCAGCGAGTGCTGCGGGGGTTTGGTGCGGGCGGAGCGGGCGAGCGGCGGCGGGAGGGGCCACAAAAACGCAAAGACGTACCTGCGCTGCCGTTGACCCCGCTGCGATTAGCCCCGCTACGCGATGCATCGGTCGGTGCAATGCGACTAATCCCGCGGTTTCCTGTACGAACTCAGCTGATGATTCCAGAGTTCGCTCGTTTTATTTTATACAGCTTTTTTAATTTGAATATAGTTTCTCCGATTACATAACTTTACACCTCTTTTATAATGATAATAATAATGAACTCAAGGTTTTGACCGTGATTTTCATGTTTATCTTCCTCAAAATTAATTATGTATCGCCTAAGTATAAAGTGGGGGGTGGGGAGTTTAGCCTTATTTCCAAAAGTGGGTGTCTCTTAAATAATGTCTTGTGCTTGTGATTTTATAGAAGGTTGAAGGTATGAAAAATCTAATAATAAAAAAAAATGTAATATAATATGTTTATAATGGTTTCCATCACATACCTATCAGTACATTTTGCAATATTTATATAAAAAAATAATGGTACATTAGGTCTGTTTTTATATGTTCCTTGATTTTTTCATACTTTATTAGACTGCTACCTTAACAAATAAATAAAAATTCATATCTGTTGTTTTCTAATATCCAAGAACACGGGGACAAAATCAGGTATTTCAGCGGAAAGCGAACTTTCACTTGCCCTCAGTTTCGACAGTATACTTTTACACACTTATTTGGATAACCATACAGAAAGTTTAATAGTGTTAAATAAAAAAGTAAATTACAATACGTAATCTCCAAGTTGTAGGGACCTATGTCCACGGCTCAGGCTGAGTTTAGTCAGTAATTCACATCGGTTGAGTCGCCTCGATCAGTTTGGAGTCGGACATAATACCGTGACGCTTGGTCACGGTGGAATCCATAAGAATTCTCAGCCTCTCTTCTCCAGGGGGAAAGAAGTACGTAGTAATTGTTTAATCGCAATAGTAAATTAATTAAAACACCAAAAGAATTACGCTTGAAAGGAACAAAACATCATAATCAGGTAGGTTGGTCGACATATGACACATAACTAACTGCCGACTCTTTATTAAATATTGTAAGTTCACCGAATTCATTAACACTCGAATTTCGACGTGGCCTACAGTTTCGTAAGGTCACTAATTGTAATACAAGTACGTCTAGAGGATTCACATAAATCAGTAATTAGTGGTTTACAACGACTCCTAGGGGGGTATAAAATTTGGGGGTCCATGAAATGAAAATGGGGGTCCACTATAATAGATCTCAACATACACTGATAGCACCAATTTACTCTCATTATACTATCTTCTAACATAAAAACATACATTATTTATAAAAGTACCATTTAACTAAAAAAATATTATATATGTTTACAATTTTTTGTAAGTTGTAGGATATAGGCATTCAATTTCAGGCAAGTACTCTACTACTACCCAAAAACGAAAAACATGCAAAGGGTCTACGACACAAAACAGCTTGAGAGCCTCTGACATAAATATTATCTAAACCTGCGATCTACGCGAGGACGCCAGTACATCGTAAAAACGAATCATTATACAAAGGACGCGTTAACTATCTAACCCAAAACCAAAGTAAATTTATTGATTACAATATGACACAAAAGGAAGATAAAATGCTTTTAGTTTTAAAGTTAACTCACCGTAGTAGGCACACGTATCGACTGCATAAAACAACAGATTGTCGTTCATACCTGAAACAAAGCAAAAAACTATCATTAACATACGTCTTCATATAACATCAAGACATTTTCGTAAAAATCTGTATATGTATATTTATAGGCATGCTTCCGACGTACTATGATCGCTTACAACGAATTTAAAGCCCCTTGCTAGAGGAGGACGGCGATATGCGTTGCGATAGCTGGTTCTTTTTTACACGTTGATTCCTTAGTTGTTTCTAAGCGCTCGTCGTGTGGCCTCAGGGGTTGTTGTTCTGCTTGTTTAACATTCTGCGGCCGTCCCGCGGCTGGTGTCGCCGGGGCTTCCTTTTCCTCCACGAAGGCGGCTTTGGTTACACCGCCCTTATGTCGGTTGTCGATGTATTTGAGTTTCGTGTTTTACCAGCTGTGCGCATTGCATCGTCAGCGTGTAGTTAAGAAAATACATTGTCATTTTAACGTTCTTTATGTAGCCGTTGCCTTTCGGGGAATAGATTCTTCTATCACGTCGGATAAGTAATTACGGTGTTGACCATCCCAATACAAATTTGCAAGCTGGTACTTACAAAGTAAAGTAAACTATGACTTTTATTAGGTACTTTATACAAAAGAATCTTAATAATTAGTATAATCCTCTCATATATATATTATTTATTTAGCTATAGTTATTTTCTTCAAAGTCCTTCGATAATTTTACTATTGAGTTGGGTAGTAGTTTTTTTTTTTGTTTTCCTGAGGAAAATGCATTAAATTGCCCCCGGTTGTGGCGAGCCGGCGGTTATGTGGGGCTCTCCTCCCCAGAAGGGGGAGGTCTAGCCACTAAAAACCTCAGGGATGGCCTTCCTCAGGCATGTAGGGAGCCCCCGGGAACACCAAGCGACATCCGGGAAACCCCAGCCTTCGCTCCCCTGCTGATACAGGGGCGCCCTCCTTGGGGGAGGCTACATTACCTCCCCCGATCTCCTCTACCGACGACGCCCCCCGGCCACGGGAGGTGCGTGGTCCCTCCCCGGTCACCGTATCCGCGCGTATATTTTTTGAAAATTTTCTACTACCAAATTAGATACCAATATTGATCAAACTGTAGAACCCTCCCTAGACCTAAAAAAAATAGCTTACTCTATAGCTTACTTATATACAAAGTTAATATTACTTTTTAAGTTAATAAAGTTTTATTATAATAAGTAACAAAACATTAAAAACACCAATTAATTAACTGAGCTCATTTCATGAACCCTTAAAAAGGTAAACACATTACAATTTGACTATGATTACATAAGAATATTTTGATCAAGAAAAAATACTATTTGAAGATATTTCTACCACATTTACTTAGCATTAAGGACGGCAATATGCGAAGACTCCAACTTACACCTTCCCCCAAATGAAAGCTAGAATTCATATCACCCGACCTTTAATAAGTTGTACCTACAACAAACAACTGATCAAGAGACATTATTTTAACTCATAAACACATACATTTTAATTTACCATAACTGGACTGGATTTCCAAACTAACTTAAATTTTCACACCATATCACCTATATATAAAGCTACCTAAGTATATCCGTTTTAGTAGTTCATTTCGAATAGTAAGCTAGCATCGGGTGATGTTGCCCGCTTCCTTTGGCAGATAACGCGCCGGGCATCGCATTTGTCTTGTCCGGCGTCTGCGGCATCTATTTACGGCCTTCCTGTACGCACGAGATCATATACGAATCTGTGATACGCGGCAAAACTTTAAATCTTGTCTAGTTTGGACATCGACTAAACCATAAATAAGTATTATAGTACTATTATTTTATATTACGGCGATATTCGTGGTGCCGTACGGTAGGCTAGAGGTTAAACTTTGGAACGGCGTGACTACGGATGATCAACACTTGATTGTGTAACTCGAATATGATCTTCAAGTTCGGTAGTTTTGTTAATTTAAATATTAAACATTTTGATAACAGACAATTTAAATTTCTCATAATCTGATGAATACGATGATTTAGTAGTAAAATAGCTCCTGTGATTAGTCGATTGTGAAGCAATCTTCGTCGCGATACTAAACTTTAAAGTCTACACAGTAAAGATGAATGCAATGTAATATATTAAAGAAAGTTTTTATGGGTGAAATATTAATAAATCAAATCCATAAAGCTCTTTCTCCAATTCGACACGGTACTATAACTACAAAAGATTTAACTGGCATTACCGGCACTTGATAGGGATGATCGCTAAATAGATGCATAAAAAAATGTTACATCACCGTAGAAACTATCGGCACGAGACATTTCCCCTCTAGCTAGGGGTAGCGAGAATGTTTTGTTTTCTTTAGACATGCCATGTCCGGTTTCGGAAGCAGGTGTTAAAGCCAGGGTGCGGTGGTCTGTCATATCAATGAACGCATTTGAGCGAAAGCCACGATAACATATAATCCGCCTTTTGTTATCGGAATGCACATGCGTCACTAATTGGCGATCAAACACAATACGCACAGTTGATCTCGCGATCTCAGCATAAATAGTCTAGTTTAAATTATAATGGCTTTTCCTGCCGCTTTAGGAAAATCTCGCTTTAAGTATTTGGTAATTTGGCTAAAGAACACATGTCTTTTTTGCCTATTAGACAAAACGAAGGTGATTTCCACACAAGTTCCAGACAAATGTCTATAACAGCCATCAGAGGGAAATTCTACATCTGGATCATCTGCTAAGGCTTTATTTTTATCGCAAACCAGCAGTGATCTTTTTACCGTTGGCAGCGTAGCACACTGCAGTTTTTGTGGGCTTTGCTGATTTACTGCCAATCTCGTAGAAAATACATGTACTATGTAGCCACAACCACCAAATGAGCAGTGTGCTCTATAAAAAATCTAATATTTTACATATCTACCCCATAAGCTTTCGGCAGCGCACCCAGAATACGCCTAATACAAATTATTCTAAAATCAAATTTGTCTGGCGGAAGGCAGTAATTACGTTGCAATTGATTAATGAGCAATCAGCCAGGCCCCTTTGTGGTCGACGGCGGGCGGCGGACGGACGGATGGACGGTAGCTGTAGAAGATCACATTTGGAGAAGAAAAAAACATTAAAATTTTAATTATGTAGACTGCAGTTAATAATATAAACTGGAGAGTATATTATATAAGCTGTAGCGATGATCTGTATGGCGTTGGTGAATGTATAAAGATATAGATTTTAAACTGTATAGAAATGCCTATCGAAGTTAGTAGTCTGACACCGGAGCCGTAGCGCTTAAATTATTTTCTTAAATGAAACGTTCGTACATTCATTTCGCCTATTTGGCAGGGACTGTTTGACATAGACCTCCAAGGATTGACCACAATGAGAGGCTGCTAGCGTCCATCACCTTCCTACTATCTTCATCAAAACCTCAGCCCGCTTTGTGGGATTTCATTATTTCTGATTCGATCAGGCAGAGAAATTCGGAGCATTGCTTTCTCCATTGTATTTTGGGTTGTTTTTCGTCCCGTCATTAACGTAAACGTACAAAGTGCAATTATATGAACGACAAAATGTTGCGTTTGTGTATTTACATTCGAGAATTATTGTGCAGTAATAAATGATAAATTATCAAGTATAAATAATATAATGAAATCCGAGAGAGGTAATATTGACACCTCGATTTAAATAATAAGTATTCTCTTAGTTTGTTACGAACTATTCATTTAGGTAATTAAATAATTTACTGTACAACCAAAAGGAAATTCGCGAGATATTTTAAACAAATTCCATTCGAATCGGTGAACAGACGCAAATGCTTAATCTGTGGAGTTCCGAAAAGGTCTATGTTTCCTATTTAATATCAATTTAAATGGAGCTCAAACAGCTGAGCCCCGGTGCCGGCGCGCGTTACCCTCGCCCGTGAAGTTTGAAAACAATTTATTTGAATGATGCCTTTGCAAATTGGCTGTACTTGTCCAAATTGTTTTCTGTGCAAACTTTACATAATTGTGGGTGATTCCCACATTATCCGAATACTAACGGTCAGTGGATCAGAATAACATCGTCAAAAATAGTTGTTTACTTGCACAATTACCGACTTTAAAGGCTTGCGGAAGAACTCTTTAGATATACTAAAATATTCATATGAAAAAGAAAACCTAAGGCGAAGAGATGGGCCTAATAACTCTTTATCTGACTTCAGTGCCACATTTTGATGAAATCTACTCATTGCAAGGAACTTGGTAAACTTCAAAGGCATAAAGTTACCTTGTTCTAGTTTGAAAATTAGCCACACTTTAAGCATTAGTTTCTATTATTATTCGTGAAACGTTACGTTATATACAGGTTTTTCTCTTTAGAGTGCACTACATGACCAGCGAAATTTAATGTTGAAGGCGTTCTAATATAGGTCATCAGCGAGGTATAGCCAGACTAATATAGTCGCTTTGACAGTTTTGCTATCGCAGTGGCATGTGAAGTAATTAGAGGAAGCCTGAAGCACGCAATACGACCGGTTATTGCATGCAGGGTAGCGATAGAGTTAGTGATGCCAAATATTAACTTTGTCGATAAAAACATTTGCATAACTGCGAATAGTATATCAACAGATTTCTTTATAAAAGTACTAAATAATGTAATATATATTATTTATTAAATGTTGACAAACTAACCTTATATATCCTTATATTATATATGCAGGGTAGCTATAGAGTTAGTGATGCCAAATATTAACTTAGTCGATAAAAACATTTGCATAACTGCGAATAGTATATCAACACATTTATTTGTAAAAGTACTAAATAATGTAATATACATTATTTATTGAATGTTGACAAACTAACCTTATATATCCTTATATATGCAGGGTAGCTATAGAGTTAGTGATGCCAAATATTAACTTAGTCGATAAAAACATTTGCATAACTGCGAATAGTATATCAACACATTTCTTTGTAAAAGTACTAAATAATGTAATATACATTATTTATTAAATGTTGACAAACTAAACTTATATATCCCCTAATGGTAAGGAGTTACAGCATGTGGTTTCTGTGAGATTCGCTGCATATCTGCATCCTCATAAAAACCACAGTACCGATAACGATGTTTACAATCACTACTATACTATACTATTATTACAAATACTATACGGCACTCGCACAATCTAAAATTTTAGATCAAAAATTATCGGTTTCTATTTTGGATATTAATCAAACGGTAAATGATCAATAATTGTGAAAAAGTCGATAGTAGGAAACGCCCTCTTTGTCCCCCGGCACTCGGCCCTGGTAACCTAATATCAGAACTACACGAGGGTTGGCGTTACTAACGACGCCGTGAAAGCAAAAACTAGATGAGACATTGCATTTTATTTTATATTTGTAAAATAATTTATCTAGTAATAATCGATAAATGGTCGCTCATATGTAATATTTTCAAAGGAAAACTTATATTATTAATTAATTGTGTAGTAATTTCTAACAGAATTTCTGCCAACAATAACGTACACAGCAGCAGCAATGCAGCGTTTTCAACTTGAATTTTTGTGACAACAGCAATAATGTTATTACTAGAGATCGGATGCATATTTACCTAAAGTTAATTTTTGGCTCACAAATTATGGAAGCGGCTTTTTAAAATACATTTTGTTAAATAAAAATCCCGGGAAAATACGGGACTGCAAATTTAACGTAGTGATATTGTTTGAAAATTACTAAATTAGCACGTGGTATTTATTTTCAAAAGACCGAGACTCCGGGTTCATTTATACAACTATGCATACGTATTTACATGAAGTTTAGTTTCAGTTCGCCGTGCGATTTATGAATGTACGATTTATTACATGAAGAGTGTTATACTAAAGTAGTGAGCTAGTTTGACTAAAACAATAATCAATTAAACAATAAAAAGCCGTTTCCATACTTTGTCTTAAACTAACTTTAAATGTGTAAACTGTAAATATGCATCCGATTATCCGATCTCTAGTTATTACAATAATAAAAACGTAATATAGGCCTATTATTGGCCCACCCTTACTAAATTATGAGTAAATCTTATAGTAACCTCGCTGACATAAGAAATTTCATTCGCGCATGTTTGTAAATCACCTCACGATGGCTTTCATTCACCAACCGCCTGGTTAATCTATACGAAAATAGATAAAACATTTTACCTTGAATCAACATATATCCATCACCTGTAATAGATAAACCACACAGTTTTAAATAATTGGAAGTTTAATGTTTACTTTTTTGTAATATGTTTGTAATTGAATAAGAAAAAGAAATCATATAAATACATAGCAGTTCCCATGCACCTCCCAATTAAAAAAGACCGTCCACAGATCCTAAGATTCTTTATATGTAGTGTCGAAAACTCAGCGCCTTTTAAACAGAGTAGGTATATGTATGAATACAATACAGTCATTTAACTGTGACATAAATATGACCCGTGGTATGCCAGCAGATCAGTACACAGTTCAAGTTACAAACTGGATATTCCTGTTCTATCCAGATTATCGACAATCTTGGGGGCTGGAAAAGTGGATTGTGGTGTTGTACTCCGCGTTCCTCGTTTGTTGCCCGCGAATTTGTCATCACATATATCCCACTGGTCGTTTAGGACTAATAAGGATTATGTTAGCTTCTGATGGAAAATTGAATCACTGTAGATTATCGCATAATCACACAAATGGCATTGAAAGTGCAATTTGGCGCAACGAAAAATAGACTTTATTTTCATGTAATCGTGATCACTTTACTGTCTTTTAAAGAAAGGGTATACGCATGTCTTTTATGTCTGAACAATTTTAATTAATCATATTCACTTCTTTCGTCCACGACAAAAAAAACGGTCATATGAGAGATTTTAACTTTTAAGTCAAATGATAAGTAGGGCGAATTGTCTATTATACAAACGAAAATGACGATTTTACCGTGGGAGAGCCATGCTTTAGCATGAATTGGACCGGCTCGACCGGAGTGATACCACGGCCTCACAGAAAACCGGCGTAAAACAGCGCTTGCGCTGTGTTTCGCATAGTGAGTGAGGGTAGCGGACGGAGGGCCAAACCCCCCCCCCCCTTCTTCCTTTTAAAGGGCGGCAACGCATCTGTGACTCCTCTGGTGTTGCAGGTGTCCATGGGCAGTGGTTATCGCTTACCATCGGATGATCCGTCTGCTCGTTTGCTGCCCTATCCCATAAAAATGATGACCTTGAAAACGTATAAAACATGTAATTAGTAAGACGAAGAAGAGGAAATGTCTGTCTCATCTAGATTTCTGGCACTAACTCCGGGGCTGGGAATAGTAGAGGGCGTTGTGTGAACAACCGGGTGGGGCCGCCAATCGTTTGTTGCCCGCGAGCTTACCATCACACATGGCTGACGCTGACTAGGCGCTAAGGGCTCTAAGAACTGGGTTCAATTGTTCTAGATAACAAACAAAACAAAATTAAATGGAAAAACAAATTAAATTCAAATATTTTTTTGATTGCTACATTGATGGAAATAGCAATTTCAAAGTACAAGGAAGATATTAAGCAATATAGCGCCCTGTAAGGGCGTTGTTACTTTTTTCTGATTCACAATACTATATTTAAATAACATATTGATGTTATTTTCTACACGCATCAACTATTTAACAACATTTAATTTCTTTTGATTTTGAATTCAATTAAATTTTTCTGTCATTATGTTAATGAAGAAACTAACAAAAATAATGTTTCTGAAATCTGTATTAATACAAAATGTTTTATAAAATACAATTGAAAAAATAATATATAAATCTTCAATTGAAAAAGTTCAAATGAATGTAACAAACAATATTATTAAATTTTGTTCACAGTTGCGATGTCTTCTCAAGTGACGAGAAAGTAAACAAAATATAACGAAATCAAAAATATATTTTTAGCTTTTACCTACTCTGTGAAGCTTTTGTATAAAATAATTATATTGAATGTCTAATACACATACGTACATGAGCTTAAAGTGAACAAGTTTTTACAATATACATTTGGTTATCGAAGAATAATGCAAAAAATAAATGCACTAGGCGACGATATTAGATTAAAGATAAGACGCGCCGCGTTCTTGCACTATAGAAAGCAAAATGATACTTTACAGTGATAATTCTCGAATTCCCAACAGTATTATCTGCAAAACAAATAACAAAACGCTGGACTGATTTCAGAACGAAATAAGAACTGGATTTACAATCGTTAAATAGACAGACTAAACAGCCACACAGCAACATAAAAACAGACCCCAATGCACAAAATAATAATACAGTGCTAAAATTGCGTCCGAATTAAAGCTGGCTGGACAGATGCAGAAATTTTTTTCCTATCTGAAACCAGCCAGGCATATGGCGTGTAGGCACTAACATCCCTCAGCGCACTCTGTCGGCAGCATCGAATAAAAGATCTAATTCTCCGAGCGTCCAACAAAAGGCGCAAGGGTTGGTTGAAAGGACGGACGCGTGCGCGCGCGCACGTGCGCACCGTATCTCGGATTATGCTAATTTATGCAATGTCCACTAGGATTCTGTTGGGGTGAGTTGGATTTTTTCGTATATACTAATAGTAATTAAGAATATAATTAAAATAATACGAAAAGAGGAGGAAGAAAAAAAGCGGATAATTAGCACAAAATAGTTTTGTGTGATATTGTAAACGCATATTCATACTGTGCGATTAAACGTCGCCTGAACCGCTACGTATGTACATATCTTTTTTTTAAAGTTTCACAAGTTTAATGAGTGAAACAGATGATACGATAAATACGGGGCGGCAAGAGGTATTGTTGCACTAGCCAAACAGAATCTTTATTCTCCAGCTATCACTTTGCGACTAAATGAAATTACACCAATCGACTGAATTTAAGTGATTGTTGTCGACGCGCTGGTGCATTATCTACCTTTTGTTTGTATATAACATCATTGGATATTATTAAGAGAATACATATGTAAAAGACCACAGAATTATGTTAATTATTTAAATTAATAAGTGTGGCATCAAATAATGCTACGTGTGTAATAATACTACGCCTATTCTCGCAGACAAAGGCAGAGGCGCAATAAACAGCCGTAATAATAGTTACACAATAATCGCTGATAGGTTATCGGTTACATTGCAAGGTATTCATTCAATCTCTTCAAATCTAAAATGATGTAATAACCAAAAATTACTTGATTTATATAATCATACATATAACATGAAGTACATATTACACAGAATACTGTATCGCGAAGAAATTTCCGGTAGAAATGAATGCATTTGCATTAGCAAGAAGGCTCAGCGTGTGATTGTCTGACGACCAGAACACAGATTTTCAGATTGATTATTCCGAATAAACGATCAAACACACCATTCCTGCGTATTGCTGTACTTACAAACTAATATTCCATTACACTGCAAGAATAATTTATGACACGAACACGTCTAAAAGCACTTTAAAATTTATTAATAGATTCGTGAGAACCAACCAACGAAACTGTCAAACGTGCTAACCTAGAGCTATTTATTTAGGCAATACACAAAATGCGGACGCACGTGCCGCCCCCGATGGCACCCTTGCTGCTAAAGTCACTCACGTCTACTATAGTAAAGCCGAGACAATATCGACTCTATGTTTTGTTGTGTAAGGTACAATTAACATTCATTCTAAGGTTGAGAAATGCGCAGGCTGGACTCTTTTAGTTCAGAATTAAATATCATTGTTCGGAGCGCTCATTAATGCAATATTGAGCTCGCAAACGACACGCCGGGATTGTAGGGTGAAATTTATTGTGTGCAAAATTTATTAAGTACGAAAAAACGTTACAATGTGACAAGACGGGCTCACTCGCGAGTCGTCGATGCGTTGATATCGTGCGATCAATATAATCGAATGGTTCTTATGAGTATTTTTATTGCAGTATTCATTATACTTCAGCGATTTTAAAAGGGACGTAACTTAAAAAGAGTTACATACAGATTCCTTTGTTTTTTATAAAGTATTAGCACCACACTAATTATGCACAAAACTCGATAAAGAATCTTTTGCCTTTCCTACAAAATGTGAACTATTTTTAAGTCAATGAACAGTAATGTATAATTTAATTAAAAAAAAAATATCTTAAACTCTACGGAAATACTAGAAAACTCTGATATTGGCTTATTGTTAGATTTGAAAAATAATTTAACAGCTAAACTGTTGAGTTGTTGACCAAATGTTCAGATGATTATTGATGTTGTTCTATCGTGTTCATTATAAACTTGGCCTATTTCAATAACACCAGAACTACACATATTTATTATTGAAATGGGGTTCCGAATCCAAACGAGAATCCAAGACAACTGCAGCTGCACACGGTGAAACCTTTCGATCAATGAACAAGGCTTTTCGAATTTCTATTGGTTGTTGATTTTTGGTGTTTGCTTGATGATGATATAAGCAATACGTTAAGATTGAACTTTTCGCTACAACACCTGTGCTGAAGCGATGCCATGTATACAAAAGAAATATAATGTCGTTATTGTTATAATACTACTGATGCTGCTCACACTATATAGGAAGTGTTAAAAATTGAAAAATAATAATGTTTCAGCAGGTGAGGCGGTGGCAGCCCTAGTGCAAGAATTATTCCCACACACAAGCTTCCCTCGTTTCACTCAACCCCTAAGCAAATCTTTTGGCAGATTTTGATTGATGAAGTGACCGAAACCACGCCTTTAATTAAAGATCTTTTCTAAGCCGTTGAGGATGTGCTTGTCATTAAAAAGATTAGTGTCAAATTAACGAAAATTCTAATTATATTACATATCTCAATTAAATTTAATTTACTTTTTATGATATGGAGAACTAACGTATGGTAAAACTATGGGTGAGCTTAAACCTCCTCATCAAAGCCTAGTTTAAGAGGCCAGGTTTTGGTTCTATGTAACACTGGTAATACGCACGAATGAGACTTTTGTATTGAGGCGCGAGCCGCGTAACTTCCTGAATGTTACCCAGGACAGTTAAATATGTCAATTGACGTATATCTAGTAGTTGTATCTTGTTAATTGGACTGTTTCTTACAGTTAAACAATAAGTGTCAACAATTTCCAGTGTAGAGCATCCGAACCATTATAAGAGTTGGTACTAAATGGGAATTAGACTTGACCGTTTTATTCCAGATCCACATGTTGGGTAACTTTACTAAGAAATATGGTACAATATTGTAAATAACATTATTATCATCGTGTTATTAGCGCCAAGGGCTCGGCAGCTCCTTGGATTGTAACTTTTTGACCAGCCTTTAAAAGTAGACGCAGTTAGCTCTGCAAAGCATTTAGGTACGCTTCACATAATGACCAATGCCGTGGCTGTGTTGGGGTAGTGCCCGCACCATCCGTTTCCTTGAGCGTTAGGCCAACCCACTGAATTATAAAACAAAGCGGTGTGCCCTACAATATAAGTCAGCACTGCATGGATATCTGCAGCGATCGCGATTGTACATGTAGTCGTAAAGATTATGCTATTTTCATACTCTTAAATGTGATATTTTAGACTCGTCAAATCACAGTAAATATTAATCCAACAAGCTAGCTTTGCCATAACGCTATAACGGAGTGAATTACAGGCCGAAAACTCAATAGACTGGTTAGGCACGCTCTATTTGTCTGTGAACAGTTCAATCTCCCTGGACTATTGAGCTGCTGTAGCTTAACCCGTCCCGTGAGCGCTACACCATCTATTCAATTATGGGGTAAACAACAGCAGTGTTGCTATTAGCTTAGTGTTGCCACATTGGTCTAGCTTAGCTCACTGGATTAGTGAATTAAAGAAATCTTTTTTTTGTATGATGAGGATATAAAGTTGTAGTTATACAGATAGTAGTAGTAGTAGATAACCGTGATTAGTCACTATTAATCCACTATCCTTATTCTATCCGTATCCTTCGAACGACCTTTCGATGACTGAAAACATAAAGTTGTTAATGTATAAGAATTACTTAAGTACAAAAATATATAACATTCCATTTATTAAAAAAAAGAATAATATCTATTTCTTATCTATCATAATAAGGAATATTTAATACAACACTACACTATTTGTTATTGTTAAGTTATAAAATTTTGTACATAATAGAATTTAACTTTATAATTTTTGTCCTAATTACACGTTCTTATCTCCATAACATCTTAGTAGTCCTAAAGTCCCTCAAAACGACAATTACCGTAGCCCACTTTGTCTACCAAGCTCACTCGACCGCAAAGTTTCCCGACATTTGGTAGTCGATTTTTTAGTGAATTCAGTTCTCTCGGACGCAGTTTTAATTGAGGCTTCAAACAAAATATGATCACTCCCGGCCGGCAGAGAGCTGTGCCAACAAAAAATAATAATTACAGAGCGACAGCGCGATCGCGAGAACTGGCCAGATGGCTTCTCATCGACCCGTTGTAGGGCTGCCACTTTTTTATTTTTAATAATTAACAGATGATTGTTACACTTTATACGTATAAACAATTCTTTACAGATGAATTTGTCTCAGGAAAATTTGTCTATACAATAACTAAAACGGCCTTTACTTATATGACGGCGGGAAGGGCGGAGTGAAAGTGAGTATTACCTACTGCTTAAAATCTAGGAGCTATATTACATGTAATTGTAATTAAGCTGAGAAACTCAGGAACACAGTGGTAGCTAGTCAGACGGTATTAACACCTGGTGATAGGGCGTGCCTGGTGAATGCATTAGTTACTTCTAGAGATTACAATTTTTGAGGACAATTTTGATAGAGGGCCGTTACTGATAGTTGATTATAAATGTTGTATTTTCTCTTATTGATGGAAAATAGACAGAAATGAGACACCTTCCTCGTGTCAAACGATCAAATAGTACATCTAAACCCTTCCTTTCAAGCTTTTAAGGATTCTCATGGTCAAGGCTCGGGCTCAGTTTAGTCAGTAGATCATTCCGGTCGAGCCGCCTCGATCGGTTGGGAGTCCGACAAAATCACTTTGTTGTGGTGGTAACCATGAGCATTCTCACTCTCCTTTCCAGACAGAAAATAAATACATCTGTATATTTAAATTGTTTATAATTAGGGCACGTCAATCATCCACTTCAGGTGAAACAAGTATATGTATACTTATTCTATGTTCGCAAACTTATTCCCAAATGACCAAATATCAGTATAGTAATATGTTAACTAAAGCCTGGTTGGATATTAATAAATTTTCTAAACACTCGCGTCGGCAGCCCTACCGCGAGTTTGGCTCGAACTATTATTGTTAAATTGCAATCCCCGATTAGCATAACCATTGTTGGGTGAACAGTGCTCTCTCCGCGCGCATGTAGTGCCTACACACGTTACGGCTTTATGAATGGATGACGTCTCGCCATTTTATTTGGCGCGATTAAAATTTTTACAGCGGCAATTTTTTATGTACGTGTTTTATTTTGGTATTGAACTAATATAATGGCGATTCTATATACCTACTTGTCCGTCACAATTGCATATAAAGTATCTAAGGGGTAGCCAAAATCTAAGCACAATTTTACAGTATGTATGGGAACAACCGAGCTAAAACGGTAGAGGTTACCATTATAATGGATTTATTTCATCATATTACAAGATCTATAAACACTGAACTGAATACGGAAGCAAGTACGCATCAACTTTATGCCGGTATTATATCCAAAGAATAGGGAACAAATCCAATAACAGTTCGAACAACAGCTATACAAAATAGGTATAAACTCGTTATAATGAGCAGTCGGTCAAAAGATTTAAAAAAGGATGACGTAGTCAATGCGTATTTTGAAATGATAATTTTTTATTTAATAAGTATACAAACTGGAGGCAAAAATTTGTGTTCAATTTAAAAATAAAACAAAAGGTTTGCAATAGACTCCTTGGTAAGGAATCCTTCAACGAAGCGTTGGTGTATACTTGTGTATGCATGTATATTGGTGTATACCTACACCATTTTTTCTCATTTTCCTCTACCTTCTAATAGTAAGTAGAGATTACATGTTGTAGTGTATGCGCAAGCACGGCGGCGCGGCGCAGTCGTTTACTAGCAATAAGCGAGTGCGCCTGTGTTACGGGCTCGCATGCAGTATATCTATTTAAGTGGCAAAAGCGTGTATTATTTATTCACGAGACAATACAAGTGGCGACGAGGATTAAAGTGAGTACAAAAAACGCATTAAAATAAATAAAAAAGAAAAAGAAGGAAGAGAAAAGTAATTAGTAGAAAAAGTTGTTCGTTAGTAATAATCGTAGTTAAATAATATAAGATCTTGCCCTTCGTATCTATTACGAAATAAATATACTTTACTTGTTTAAATTTACTTTTACCCTCCTTCAAGATTCTTCATGTTATCATGGAAAAATAAGGCCACGCGAAAGTAAAACAGATGTACAAATGTTACACAAAATACTTAGAAAGCTGATGAATTCAATATAAACGAGTTGCGGCGGTATCTACCCACCGTGAAAAAAAAAATCATGTTTGAGTTGTCTACAATTAAATTAATAATTTATAACTTCTATCTCAATTGTAAAGGAGTAATAATACGATTCAATTCACATACATTAATTTATAATTTGATTTGTTTTTATTAAAATACAATTTTATTTTGATTCTGTTAATTACCTCTAAAACGATGATAAAATGTTATTTTTATTTCCATAACAAATATATAATTTGTTTAATGAGGTATGTAGGTGGGTATATACTTATTAGCAAATGTAATTGGCCACGCAATAAATAAAATAATGAAAAGGGCCACGCAGAAAGCATATACGTAAATAAAAAAAAAATGGCCATGCAAAATAAAAAAGGAACCAATTTAATGTGACTTTACATATTTAAATCAATAATTTCCAAAGTAAAATGGCTATGCAGTTGTAATACTGTTACTAACTTTAGTAGAAAGCCACGCAAATGCATATATGAGCAAATATTTTATTGCAGGCCGCCCCAAAATGACTCATGCATCATCAACACTTCCTAATTTGGACCATTTTGACTGTGAAGGCGACCCGACATCAGTTGGAACTCGCTGGGAAAGATGGAAAAGGGCACTTGAAATTTACTTATTAGCGGCAAACATTGACTCGCCTATAAAAAAACGAGCTACTCTTCTCCATGTTGGAGGAATAGGATTCCAGGAAGTTTACTACAACTTACCTGGTGCTCATGTCGAAGACGTAGAAGGTGTCGATGTCTACGCAATAGCCATAAAGACATTGGATACTTACTTTTCTCCGAAACAGAGTAAGATTTACGAGAGGTATCTTTTTCGACTTATGAAACAGGAGGAAGGAGAGCAATTTGAACGATTTTTATTAAGGTTGAGAAATCAAGCTGATAAATGTCAGTTTCATAATAAAGACGAACATATTATTGACCAAATCACGGAAAAATGTCGATTAATCGAATTGAGGAAAAAGATTTTAGAATACGGAGATACAATCACCCTTGACGAAATCATCAGCAAAGCAACTGCTTTAGAAGTTGTTTCCAGACAATTAGAACAATTTAAAATTGTAAATACAAGTAATTCGAATAATTATAATAAAGTAGAAATTAATAAAATTGATAATAAGAAAAAAAATTATAAACCTTTCCGGCAACAATCGTCAAAATGCTGTAGATGTGGAAGTTTTACACATTCTTCTGATGACACAAAATGCCCTGCTAGAGATAAACGATGCGCTAAGTGTGGGTTTATTGGCCATTTTAGAGAACAGTGCAGGACTCGACAGAAAAGACATTTTGTGAACAATCGGATAGACACTATAGTAAAAAAACCACGACAAGAAATACAAAAGAATGTAGATAAAACTGAAATTGACTATATTTTCCACCTGGATGATGAGGAAACTGTAAAGTGTAATATAGGAGGAGTAACCATTGACATTTTGATTGATTCGGGAAGTAAATGCAACGTTATTACTGACAAAACATGGCAGTTTCTTAAAAACAATAGAGTGAATGTCTCTAACCAGATTCGTAAACCTGAAAAAACTCTTATTGCCTATGGTAGTAAAACACCCTTGGAGATATTGGGCTCCTTTGAAGGGAATGTTTCAGTCACAAATAACAAGACCATAAAAGCAACCTTTTATGTCATTCAAAATGGCACGCGTGATCTACTAGGGAAGGAGACAGCTATGGAATTAGGTGTACTTAAAATTGGTCTTGAAGTTAATACAGTAAACAATGATACTGTTCTGCAACAAACATTTCCCAAATTTAAAGGAGTGACAGTTCAGATCCCAATAGATCAATCGGTCAAACCAATCATTCAGCCGTATAGAAGGGTCCCCATCCCTTTAGAAGAAAAAGTGGCAAGAAAACTGAAGGAACTTAAGGACGCGGATATCATTGAGGAAGTTAAGGGACCTTCACAGTGGGTGTCACCAATGGTTCCTGTTCTCAAAGAAGGACAAGAAGAGGTACGTATTTGCATAGATATGAGAAGAGCTAATGAAGCTATTATTAGGGAAAATCACCCACTTCCAACTATGAATGAATTATTACCCAACTTTTGTCAAGCAAAATATTTTTCTAAACTTGACATAAAAGATGCCTTTCATCAACTAGAGGTTCATAGAGATTGTAGGTACATTACAACATTCAGTACAAGCAAAGGTCTGTATAGATATAAAAGATTAATGTTTGGCATTTCTTGTGCCCCCGAGATGTTCCAAAAAATTCTAGAAAAAATGTTATTAGGTTGCGAAGGTACGTTAAACTTTATCGATGATATAATTGTACATGGTTCCTCGGAAATAGAACACGACATAAGGTTGAATAAAGTTTTGCAAGTTTGTAAAGACAATAATGTTCTACTAAACGAAAAAAAATGTATTTACAAAACTCAAAGAATTGAATTTCTCGGTCATGAATTATCTGCTAAGGGAATAAGGCTACTTGAAAAATATTTGACAGCAATCAAAACTAGTAGAGTACCAACTACTACAGAGGAAATCCAAAGTTTTCTCGGGTTGGTTAATTTTGTGAGTAAATGGATTCCAAATGTAGCTACCCTTACTGAGCCTTTACGTGAACTATTACGATTAGGTTTAGGTAAATCGGCGAATATTCAGAAATTTTGGACTCATAAGCAGAACGAAGCATTTACGGATCTAAAAAAAAGCTTATCCAATATCCAAACACTCGGCTATTACAATCCTAATGATAAAACCCAGGTTATTGCAGATGCCTCTCCCGTAGGGTTAGGCGCTGTGTTGGTTCAGATTAATAAAGATGAACACCGTGTGATTGCTTTTGGTCACAAAGCTCTCACCGATTGCGAAAAGAGATATTGCCAAACAGAAAAAGAGGCTCTAGCTCTTGTCTGGGCAGTAGAACACTTTAAAATTTACCTGTTGGGCAAAGACTTTGAGCTAATAAGCGATCACAAACCATTAGAGACAATTTTCGGGAAAACTTCTAAACCATGTGCTAGAATAGAACGATGGGTACTTAGATTACAAGCTTACAGATACAAAGTCATTTACCGTCCAGGTAAATCTAACATAGCGGATACAATTTCCAGACTTAGTGAAACTTCTTCATCGGAGCCATTTGATACCGAAAACTACATAAATCAAATTGTAAGTTATAGCAGGCCTATTGCAGTTCCATTAATAGAAATTAAGCGATGTTCGGCTGCAGATGAAGAAATTTCAAAAGTCAAAAAAGGTATTTACAGTAACGACTGGCATGATTCGATTAACAATTTTAAAATCATACAAAATGAACTTTGTTTCAATGAGGATATTCTTCTTCGTGGAACAAGGTTAGTTATACCCTTTAATTTGCGACAACGAGTTTTAGAGGCGGCTCCTGAAGGCCATCCAGGCATAGTAGCTATGAAGGCTCGCCTGAGAACAAAGGTGTGGTGGCCAAGGATTGACAAAGATGCTGAACATCTTGTAAAATCATGTCGAGGATGTACTCTTGTGTCTAATCCTACTTTGCCCCATCCGATGAAGAGACGAGCTCTTCCCTCTGAACCTTGGATTGATGTAGCCATGGACTTCTTGGGACCCCTTCCTAGTCGTGATTATTTATTAATACTAGTTGACTACTATAGTAGGTACAAGGAGATTAAAGTAATGCGCAATATCACTTCCCTTGATACGATAAGGGCTCTAAAAGAAATATTTTCCAGACTAGGTTATCCAGCAACCTTAACGTGTCCTTAACGTGGAAATCAGTTCACTAGCGAAGTTTTCCAGAGCTATTGTAACGAATGTGGAATCACTTTATTTAATACAGTCCCTTATTGGCCTCAAATGAATGGGGAAGTTGAAAGGCAAAACCGGGACATTTTAAAACGCCTAAAAATTTGTCAAGCTGAAAAAAGAGATTGGAAAGAAGACATCTTTACCTACTTAATAATGTACAATAGCACTCCTCACTCTATTACAGGTAAATCTCCCTCGGAATTATTTTATAGGAGACTGTTTAGAGATAAGATCCCAGCAGCACCTGACATGGAATATAAAATACTAGCTGAAGAAGTAAGAGAGCGAGATCAGCAAATGAAAGAAAAAGGAAAGAGGTATGGAGATCTAAAAAGGAAAGCAATAGATAGCAATTTAGAAATTGGGCAAAAAGTGTTAGTGAAAAATATAATAAAAGATAATAAGCTGACATGTAACTTTAATCCCATTGCTCATACAGTTACCGACGTAAATGGTGGTGATGTTAATGTGCGAAATAATGAAACCGGAAAGGAATATCGTAGAAATATAGTTCATTTAAAGAAAGTAAATGATTCATGGACTGTCGTTAATGAAAATAGCAGCAATAATGATTTAGAAGAAGTAGTTTAATAATTTAAATCAAGTTAATTATTTCTAGTGTTTTCTATTAATTTTGATGAACGAATAAATTAGAAATAATAATGTTAGATCTATTATAATTATTACCCACATTATTGTTTAGAAATAGTAATAATAAACACAATTGTAAAATTGTAACAATTCCATTAAAAAATAAATTAAATAAAGAAGGGATGTAGTGTATGCGCAAGCACGGCGGCGCGGCGCAGTCGTTTACTAGCAATAAGCGAGTGCGCCTGTGTTACGGGCTCGCATGCAGTATATCTATTTAAGTGGCAAAAGCGTGTATTATTTATTCACGAGACAATACACATGTGTTTTACAAATGCAATACAATTGCTTCAATTGTTGAGGATCCAGACAAAGCTATTGTCTTGATTCAACAACATTCAAGAGGATTCTCTAAATCCTTTGACAAAAATTAGGTACCTATCACAAAATCCAATGATGGTAGCCATAAAGAAGCAACAAGACAACACAAACACTAGGACTTTCGATATTTACCCTCAACGAGGCACTGTTAATTAAAACGAAACAAAGCCGACGGCCGCGCTAGGCCGACAGCGCCGGTCATAATTCGATAACCTTGCGGGCAAGTGCAACAATAATCCCATAAGCCGACCAGCGGCGGCGGTGGTCGAAAATAAAAAAGAAACAAGGTGACATTCCCACGAGGCAGTAAAATCGACCAAATTAACAGTACAGTAGTCAAATTTTTAAATACAGCTGTCGCTTTGCTAAATGTCATTCCACTGTTTATATTATTATCATAGATATTTATTATTATTATTCGTCAATAATAAGATCTTTGTTTATTCTTTTAATATAAAAATCTATAAAAACAGTTTATTTTGTTAACTGTTTGATGAAAACAAGTCTAGACGTATCATTAGCGCCGCTAGCTGAACAGATAAGTTCTCGATCTATGCTTTTGACGTGACGTTGGCTTGCCGACGATAACATGCGGGCGGGAAACGGCGAACGGAGTTGGGCAACGTTTAGGTATTTCAGGGTTTTCAATTCTTATTCTTAGACATTATAATGGGCGCAGCGACGATATCGAGCCAGCCTTTGTTACGAAAGTATTCTCTGTAAAAAAGCGTAAGACGCGTGTGCTGCTTTACTACCTCGTAGTTTGTAGTTTCGTCTAATTGATTAGATAATTGTTTATATTTCATGTTTAGTCGTGGATAATTTTTTTACTGTTTATTACTACCGACCACCTACCCTAATATCATTGTTGTGTTGCGAGCTGTCTCTATGAACCGAATCCTCAGTGGTTTAGAAATTCAAGTGAAGCTCCTTCCTTCTTTCGGTCTTATCATCAGTTACTGTCAGATGTAATGTCAAGAGATTTCCTGACTATTGCGAAAAAAAACTATAGCACACTGCAGCTGAATGTCGCAGACATAGTTTCGTCAGATTGTCGCTGATAATCAATTATTTGTGTATGCGACGAATATTGAGCGAAGCTACAACCCTACTGTCTAAAGTCAAACAATGAAGTTGCCAATGCATTTGAGCACTTTTTTTCTCACATACCCATAGAAACTACAAGTAGTCTCAGCTCTTGCCCAAGCAAAGCCTTAGCCCTCTTGGGGCAGAATGTAGAGAAGTGCAACAAGGTTGTTAATTTTAGTCACATTGATGTCAATACTATTTTGAAAACATTCCGTTCGATTAGTATAAAAAAAACTGAAGACTTATATGGTATTTCGACTCATATACTTAAATCCATAGTACAGGAATTTGCTACGCAACTCGCGTTCATATTCAATTTGTGTGTTGATGAAGGTGTTTTTCCTGACCTTATGAAAAACAGTAAGTTGATTCCTGTATTTAAATCGGGAAATAAAAATGATCGTGTAAATTATCGACCGATTTCCATTCTACCAGCACTTAGCAAAATATTCGAAAAAATTATATGTAATCAGCTAACTAAAGATCATTTAACAGGAAGTAACATACAATAAACCAGTTTGGCTTCACAAAAGGACGTTTAGATGCTGGAGTTGCACTTCTCGAACACATTTTTAAGTGCTTGGGAATGTAAACAGAATGCGATTGTTATTTTTTGTAACCTGTCGAAAGATTTTGACTGCGTAGATCATCAGACCTTATTAAATAAGCTGAAGCATTATGGTGTCTCTGGTGCAGCGTCTAGATTAATCGAATCTTATTTGTCCAGCAGAGTCCAGAAAGTTGTTGTTAATGGGGCTCAGTCTGCAGGTACTGCTATTGTTATGGGCGTGCCCCAGGGATCGATATTGGGACCCTAGTTTTTCTTGATTTATATTAATGATCTCCCACACTTCACTGATACTTTGTGCAATACTGTACTATTTGCAGATGGCACTTCTTTCATATTTAAGGTTGACAGAGGAAACGGCAATACTGACGATGTAAAGAGTACTCTTTCTAAAGTATTGCACTGGTTCACGATTAATAATTTATCTTTAAATCCAAATAAAACTAAATGTATCAAATTTTTACTACCAAATGTAAGAAAAGTAGATACTATTGTTAAAATGAATAATGAAGAGGTAGAATTTGTAGAATTCACTAAATTTCTGGGTATTACTTTGAATTTATTAAAATTTGATTTATGTGTATAAAAATTGTCACACATTTCATACTAATTTTCAAATGCATAATTTAAACACAAGAAATAGAAATAAAAATAAACTTGCCGTTCCAACGTAAAGGCTACAAAAAACTAGAGGTTCGTTTGTGGGCAAATGTGTCGTTATGGTCGCCGCAGCTTGAGCGCGCCGTCTAATTGCTCGAACGCTCAGGTTCGCCGTGTAGTGGAGGGTGAGAATCTACCCGGTACATGACGGTACCGGGTATATGTTTGACGAAGGCGTGACCCGGGTCTTCGCGCTCGCCGACGAGCGCGGTGAGTGAGAGAGAGACGTGGGTGTGTGGTGTGAGGGACGACGCGGTTGGTGGCCGGCGGGAAGGATTGGTTTGCGCGTGTGATGGGGTCGGGCGGGTCGGACAAGACCTAGCTGAATTGCCTTTTCATAAGTTCAAGGTACATGATAAAAAGACGCTAATGAGTAAGGGCTATTACAAAGTCAATGATAATTTAAATGATGCCAATGCTTGGTGTTGATTTGAAGATATTTAGTTTTCTAATATAAATCGTAAACACATATGTACATTGTGTAATAACGACATAATTTATTGTAAATGTTGTTATTACTTTTGATAAAGCTGATAAGTTTCTTGCGTCCATTCTTCTTATCAGCTAAAAAATACGTCCTGAATGGGTGGTAGGGAAAAAAATTGGACGATTCAAAAGAGCTTTCTATAAAGTCATATTTGAATAAAGTTAATTTTGATTTTGCTACAGTAAACACACACATAATATTGCGGTACGATAAATAAGGCTGGCTGGAAGAAATCTCTCTGAGATAATAAGTCAGCGTTTGGACCAATTAAATTTGTACCTCCCAATACTTTTATTGTAATAGTGTTTTATTGTCTTCAATAAAGAGCATTTTGTTTGTTTGTCTAGTTGTCTGAAGTTTGTATGTGTATTCGAATAATGATCTTAATTAATTTAATACTTTTTCCATATTGACTTGTTATTAATGCTATTCTTGTATTCCGACGATTATAAGTTGGAATCGCTAATGCCTGAGGTGTTGAACAGTCCAGCTAAAACTTTTGCCTTCTTGTCGTTTACAGTAAGGTAAGATGAAGGTCAAGAGCCCACAAACAATCCCAACTAATATTATAAATGCGAAAGTGTGTTTATTTGTTTGTTTGTTTGTTTGTTTGTTTGTTACCTCTTCACGCTTAAACTACTGGACCGATTTCAAAAATTCTTTCACCTTTGGAAAGCTACATTCTCCCCGAGTAACATAGGCTACTTTTTATCCCGGAAAAATCGACAGATCCCACGGGATGCGCAATAAAGGCTTCGCTCAAAAACTACTGCACAGATTTTCATGCGGTTTTCAACAATAGATATAGTGATTCTTGAGCAAGGTTTTGCGGTATTATTTATCTCGGAAAAACGGATAGTCCCACGGGAAGCGCGATAAAATCTTCGCACCATAAACCGACTTCCGCGTATATGTAGCCGTGGGCAAAAGCTATGACCCTTAACCCTCTATACACCCAATCCCGAAATCCACGCGGGCGAAGCCGCGGGCAGAAAGCTAGTACAAAATAAAATTCAGAAGTTTCCTGATATCCATGCAAAACAAATAAATCACGCCTTCTACCCCTTTGTCGTTTTTCCAACATGTGCTACTATGACATTTATCTATTCTCTAAGTAACTTCGCACAATCGCATCTGCATCGCACCCTCTCCTGAGGAGCGGTCGCTCTCACTCATCATTTCCAGCCATAAAGTCATTTAAACCCAAAGCTCGTTAGTAAGCAATGCTAGCTGAACCGTCTCGGTTAGTATCGAGTCCACATAATATGTGTGGCACTTGGCTGCGGAGTAATACTAGGAGGGTTTCTTTCTCATTAGTGAGGATTCTTTGCCTCTATTCTGAAGAAAAAAAATAGTCTCAAGCAGAGATTTGTTAAAAATAAGGTATTTTTTAGTATTGCTTGGATATTTACTTGAATATATAATATGTTACACACCTTTAAACATTTGATGGAAAAACCATACGACCGAGCAAGATATACATTTACTGCCTACTTACAAGCTCTTTATTCCAATCAAATCCTCCCGCTGGTCCGGGAATACAGAATCACCGTTGAATAAATCATCCGAGGCTCAGAGTAGTTACACAGAATACAGTGTGAGCCGGTAATGTTTGCGACCTCAACACGACGATAACTACTAATTTCCACGCTAGGAAGACTTATTTTTTAATCATTCGTAAAACGTCAAAAAATAGATTTCTAGAAATTGAATGTATATAGCTATACTACTATGAAACTGAAATTTTGTACTTTATTGATACTTTCTGAAAACATTTTTTATTCTTTTACGTTATCTGTTATTTTTATTGCGTATTGTGTTTAAAAATTTCAAAAATATTTATTTTATGTTTGTATATGTAAATAATGAAAAATCGGCAATTTACTAATTATTTTTCAATAGATAATGTCAGCGAGTGCTCTCACCTACTCGTCCTAGTAATACCAACAAAAAAATAAGTATAAGCTTTGTACAAAATGTGAACGACTGACAGATAAAGTGAGCGGTACTCAATTTTCAGTTTTAAGCAAAAATAGTACATGCTGATTTTTATAGAAATTATTCGTATATTGAAAAATATTATCTATGAATTGCTCAAACCGTTAATTAATATTCTATTGAGACTGAGCCTCTATATTACTATATCTTAAAATATCGTTATGGATCTGTAATATTTAATTACAATATGTGGTTTTTTAAAAGTGGCGACCGTTGAAATAAATCACAAAATTAGTATCGTGCAACTAAGTAGTTTGATGACGACTTTTGTCGTACACGATAGGTGCAAATAAACGAGTGACTCAAAAATAAGTCTCCCGGCCCGATAATCCGTCCACAGCGGGCGGCCTCCAAATTAAAAAACCCCCGGCGCAACTGTCCGGTCCTGCCTGCCTACAACGTTGGATTACCGCTCCCACGGCGCCCGGAGCCCCGATAGCGAAGGGCGCCATTCTAAAAGTTCTAGCAGGACCCTAAAGCCCGAGATGAAATAGTAATTTATCACGGGATTTCAAGTCGCGCAAGACCGGACAATTTGTTTTATCGGAATTGCGATCACGTGTGTGTTTGGTCGGTTAGCGGTAATAAATAGTGCTAGCGGTAAGCACTTCTTGTACTTACTTGTACTTTTATATTGTATTGTAAATAGCGCGTCTAGTGCTTCAGACGTACGGGTGAAGATGAGAAGAAGTCATTCAATCGATTCTCCTTGTGTAATATTATTTTCTGCTTAGTTTGGTGGCTGGTTAGGCTTCTGTAGGTAACACATCTGGCTGACTAACCCAATTACCCAAGTACACCCAAGTTTGTCGTTATTATAACAATAATACGTTTGATAGGTACGCGTTGATATGTTTCAGCTTAGAGGTTATATAGCACAGTTCTGCTATTATTGAGAATACCAGCAGGCTGATTATCACTCTGTCGCTATTTGAATTTTGATTAAAACTGATTGAGATTGATTGCTGAGATTTATAACGATTTTGAATCTTAATAGAGCAGCCATAGCATTATCTGTCAGTTTTGTTAAGTTTGATAGCAACTGACTTACATAATCATCCTACAGATGAACATCGCATTTGACAAAATTATCTAAGATGCTATTGTGTTGTTTTCAAATATATTGGTTTTACTATATAGCTACATATATAGAACACACAGTTCCAACATTCATATATTTATATGATTGAACCGCATTATCTAAAACATCTGCAAAGAGAAAAATAAGTTTAATTATATTCAAACTCCATAGACAAAATATCCAAAAATAAAATTGTTCAATACTTCACAACAACTGTGAGTAAAAAATGATGTAAACGTAATTATTTTATTGTGAAACGGTTTTACAAAAAACGTAGTAAATAAACGTTAGGGATATGAGAAGTGAACTATTGTCTATAAAATATAGACGATATAGAATATATACAGATATTATAGAATAACCCATTGTGCGCGCATATATTTCTTGGCAAATATAATTGTAGGCCTAATACAAATCTAAAGGCCAGTCCCTTCCGTGGCCGGGGGGCGTCGTCGGTGGAGGAAACCGGGGGAGGTAGTGTAGCCTCCCCCGAGGAGGGCTCCCCTCTAGGAAGGGGAGCGGAGGCTGGGGGTTCCCGGAAGTGGCATCCCTGAGGTTTTTAGTGGGTAGGCCTCCTCCTTCTGGGGAGGAGAGCCCCACATAACCGCCGGCTCGCCACAGCCGGGGTATGCAATTTAATGCATTTTCCTCAGGGGGAACAAAAAAAAAAAGGCCTAATACAAATCTAAAGGTCAGTCTACCTTTAAAAGGTAATTAAAACACATTTGTAAATGAAATGTAATACAGTTGGATGCAACCATTGTGAATGCTTAATATAAGTAACAACATAGCTATTACACATAGCAGTATTAAAATTAGCTGATTAATAAAGACTTGCAAATACGACTACAATGAATGCATAATGCACCCAACACTGCTCAAGCGCACACAGCCATATTAATATTCAAATAGCCTTCAGGCGGTCACCGAGTACGTTACGATCCCAGAGGTTAAGCCTTTTTTTTTAGAGGGGAAGTAAATGCACCTTATGCAACGTTACAACGTGCTGGCTAGGCGCGCATAGGACCGGCCTACCCACTAAATCCCCCCTGAGTTCTCTAGGCCCATGCAGGGTACATGGAGGGGTGCGATTTCGCGATTCTACCGCCGTGTGCTCCGGGGCCGGCTCGACCTATGTCCGGTCGAGCCAACGCCAAGGAAGGGACTGTCCAAGAACCCCTGGACAGTCCCCCAGACGGAGAGACATCACCACGACGTGTGCAGTAGCCAGACGCGCACGCACCCAGAGGTTAAGCCTAATAATGTTTAGCCCTTTATCCCTAAACACCACCTTGGCCCGATCACTCATCAATGTAATAAATTTTCGTCGCTTTTAATTGCAAGTCGCAGCTGCTATGTTTTTTTTTATAAGAACCCTTAACGAAAGCTAATGTTTCATAGTAATATTGCATTAAAAGGCTTACTTCTACCAACGTCCTTGACTCAATAATCCTGTTACATGAAACACTTCAGCGTGAGCGAGAATAGAGAAGGGGATTTGTATACATGCGCGTAAGCAGAAATATTAAGAACTCAAAAAGAAATTCAAAATTAATCAAATAAATTAATAAAAAAATTGTTTCAAGCTTAACAAATTTTACATTTCTATATTGCCAAATAGCAGACTGTTTATCTGTAAGTAAATTTAGTCGTCATTGTTAATTAAGTTTCTATATAAGTATGTTAACTTTACTTACAGGTTATCCAAAAGATGCCGACTTTTGTCCTATACATATATAAATGTTTAGACATAATTCATGAATAAGTGTTGTAAATTAATCCATGTGAGATTTGCAGCATCTCAATCTTCAATAGCTACAGTATGCATTTCCAACTTGTAACTTATGATGTCAAATAGTCACCATACTTAGTAATTTCCGGCCGTAATTTATCATTACTCTGGAACACCACAATTCAAGATCAAGCAAACACTTCTGGTTTATTCTACCTCCGATATAAATAAACATAGGCTTACATTTTTGGCTCACATGATGAAGTAGAAACGAAATTTTCAGATAATTATTGCAACCATGAGATTTTATCGCAGTACTTTTAAAAGTAGACTTACATAGGTAAGTCGTGTATTTTGTCAGAAAAACAGTTCCTTCACAAGTGATTCTTTAATTGAGACTACTAGGAGCCTTAAGAGCAACATTTACCATCAGCTGGAATACAATTTAGAAATAGATTAATAGCACCGAGCGCTTATTTTTCATCGATGATCGAGCGTGTAGTCATTTCCTTCACGCGCCGGGGAACAGCTGTTGCGGAGGTTACGCCCTTAGCCCGGCACCTGCTCCGCTCTCCCTGTTATATTGTCACTTCACCCCGACTGAGTTAATTACAATCCTATTAACGAAATCGTCTCATCATTCTTGTACGACCTTCCGAAGCACCGACGTTTCGAGGACCGAGAGCGACGCCAATTAATATTTGATCGTAGCCAGGCAATAACATTTTATGCTCGATTTACAAGGTCGCCAGTCAAATCCAAGTTAGCTACTGGTAAGATATAGTTATGTGTGAAATAAACTATGGTTGTCTATCTATGTGTTTCCAACTATCTATAGAAAGTTTCAGTAACTATTTGAACTAAAATTAAATACTTGAAGCGGTCGCTGTATATATGGGTCTATAACTACCTAATGTTTACGCATAATGCAATACAAAAATAAAACAAAAACAATAATGTCATGGATTCTGTTCAATTCAGTCAGGTACGGACACATGGAGTACCGTTCTATTTTTGGACAGCAGCTCCCCTGTACCAACTTCACTTGGCGTTGCGTAGGTATAGATGTAGTCTCGTTATGTATTTTCTACCGCATATGTGAATGTGTGCTCTATTGAATTTTTTGGCTATATGATTACAAAAGGATTAATCCTGTTCCATGATATATAATTACACATAAATTAACATTAAGACTTCTAAATCGGATTCTGACGTTCTACGTGTTTTTGTTAACATACATTCATAAAAATATAAAACATAAATAATATTTAACAGAAACATATTTTCACATATTATAAATTATTTAAAATAACTTGAAAGACACAACTATAATATATTATAAGTACTATAGTATCAACTTTATTATTACTACATCAACACAATTATAGTAAAACTGTAATAGATGATAATTGGTTGTAGCTTCTGTTACTCTAGGTCTTTATCGAGAACGAAGCTGAGAAGCTTGCAATCCAGTGGCAAGATTAGGTTAAAGTTAAATAAAAACACACCGTCAATTAATATCAATCTAATCGTCACCATTGAGCTTATCCGTTAAGAATAAAAAACCTTCTCAAATAATTTTCACAGCTGATATTCGAACATTCCTATTAGTCAAAAGGATTCCTTGGGATCTACAAGCACGTGCAAATGGCCCACAATGGGTTATTTTTTGTATTCGCGGCCCGAAAACCGACAGACAATGAAAGATTAGGGTAGGAAGGGGCGCGTTTATTTTTTCATTCAATCGATGGCAGCGAGCTTTTTCTTGTTAGCCGGCGAAAGTTTCCGCGCCGAAGTATGTTTTAATTAAAATCCGCAGAAAGTCGAGTGAACACTTGCAGGCTAGAATAAGCAGTCACTCGGAATGTGAAATAATTTTGAAAACTACAAAATGTACTAATTACTTTTTAAACATATCAGGTCGTGATAGAATTCGCTAGATAGAAGTACAAGTGTACTGGACGAATATTTATGAAATTCGTGTGAAAAAAATTGTTTTATGTAATTAATTAAAGAAGGGAAGCCTGCGCCCAGTGATTTGAATTTTGAATGGGATTATTCTTAGCATTATGAAATCAACTATGAAATAATGGGAATGACAACGAGTTCATAATGAGAAGATAATGACAAATCAAATTTTAAAATTCATAATAACCATATGATAGTAGTTACATTAGTCATTTTGCAAAGCATAAAAATCACGAACAACTAATGTAGAAGTGACCACAAATTTCTAGCCATGAGTAACTGGTAGCAACGCGCCCAACTGGTAGTCGCGGTTTGTAATTTTATGAAATGAACCTGACTTCAGACTAATGTTTAAAATCAATCAAGTTGTTAATTAACCGACGGCGAGTTTGCATTACATTCCATTTTGCGTCATAAACCTATTTTAATATTAACATTAATAATTATATTATTTGTAATATTGTGAAAAGGATATCACATTGATAATTTCATATATTTTAAGCAGACAAAACGTTCAGCCTTAAACTTACATTACGAAAATCGCTCTTATTTTCAAAGACAATAAGATTGTCTAGGCGTGAAATTTCTGTTATTGTATCTACATACGCGTATACGTGCATACAAACATTCTCCCATCCGCAACTAAACGAAACAGCCTAATGACCGGTGGGTAGATAAATGCACGTAATTTCGCCGTGTCCGCTTAGCTGCGGGCGCGCACGCACGCGACCTGCGCGATGGGCATGCGCACTTATGCAAACGAATATCACCTTTAGAGTCGGACAATTAAGTATCTTTTGCTTTGGCAATATAATTGAGCAGAAAATGACGAACAGTCGGGTTTCTTTGTCCGGCCGACATCTCCACCGTTATGTTATGGAAACTGCTTCCGACTACGCCATTGTCAATACGCAACTGATATCGTTGGCGTATATTTGTGTTTTGCTATCAGACATGCAAATTGTATGTAAGGGATAATACAGTCATGCCTCTTACGTTTTCTTGACACAGACGTGAGAATTTACATATAGATCCGTTGAATTCAAGCTCGTTGAAAATCTGCCATAGACTTCCAATTCATGTTTTAAAGTCTAGTGTGTTCCTACCTATTCTAGATTAACATAACGAATTCATATTGCATTGTCGCGTTATAGTTAGTTTATTGCCATGAGGATTGGAGATATTTGTATCCATAAACAATCGAAATAATTGTCGCCACCGGAATTTAATAATCATCGGAGGGTAAAAAACAACCATAGAATTTAATTTCGCCTAGCTGCGGGCAAGTCGTGACGTCATTAATTTTAGTCGCGTTGCGCGGTGTGTCAGAGCAAACGTCGCCGCACGCTACTAATGTGATTACGCGGCATCTGCTAAGGGCTGCTCCACGTCACCGGAGTCGACAAAAGACGATCGATCGATCGGGTGTTCGTGACTATTGTCCTCGCGAGTGTAAGTACTATCACGGTACATTTGCTCACCAACGGACCAACTATCGTCTCTTACGGGAACATCAAAACCTCCGTGAGAACGAGACGATAACATACGCAGCAATAGCGGCGTCTCTATTCACGCATTGTTTTAATATTACTCTAACCATTTGCGGTAAGGCGAAGTTTCTTTTGCTTGGTTTTGAATAATGAAGCCGGCCTTTGTGAAGAGCGTCCACAAAGGAGCGCGGGCCCGGAGGTTGCGTTTTGTAGGAAAAAATAACAGGCCTCGAAGGCCTGGTGGGCGTAAAGTCGGAAATAAGAAAGTCGATGCAACTGTTATGACATGCGCGCTTCGTTAACGTTCAACGAATGTAAACATAAACGTTCGCGCTTGAACGTGGCCGTTGCACTCGGATATTTATTTAAGGGAGCATGTTAAAACACGTGTTATTACAAACCATTGTATAGCGGCCAAGACTACCTGCAAAGGATGTTGAATAATAAAATTGTGTCGCACAAAGTGTGATCGGGCGCCGAGTGAGGTGGATACTTGACCCAAACTAAGTAGTTCGTAGGCAGAGTTTCTCAGTACTGCACAACATGTGTTAGATAGCAATAAAGTATTTACAAGTACAATTGACTATAAAGTATATATGATTAATGACAAGTTGAAGTTCTGTCAATACAAAAAAAAACCTGTTCATGAAAAAAGAGTACATTTAATACATTTCCATTGAAGGGGACGAAATATACAAACGCCTTAAGGGAATGGTTGTATATATATATATCAATTGAACATCTGACGACTTGACAGCATGTTTTGCGTGCTTAGCAAAATACACCAAGACACGACTTATCCACATTGTCAGAATAAATTGCGTATTTTATAACTATGCGGCAATTATTGCGCGTTTTGTACCATTTGGCTGGCGAGGTTCTGTTACTTGCCGCAGCGGCTGTTACCGCAGAATTATTATGAAAAATTACGAAAGTGGTACCTACTACTGTATTGTATACCGTAATATATAGTAATAAAAAGTTACAAGTTGTACAAAACATTTTTTACTCATCGAAGAGCAACAAACATGCGGCTATAACTGTGTGCTGGATGTTTGTATGGAAAATATGTTATGGATTTTGTTAATCTCTATGATAGACATACCTACGTTACTTCCCGTCTATCGAGAGATCATTAAATAATTTGTTGAGCGCTTTGGCGCTGAAGGAATGAAATATACATGCAAGTAGAAAAACTCGTGGTAAAATTTAGTAACTACTATAAGTAAGATAATGAAGTTAACTAACATACTGTGTAGAAAGGTTTCTGATATTAAACGGATTTTGAACAAGCCCAAAAAGAATTAAGTCCTAATAAAACAGAAAAGCCGGTGAAGTGTTAGTCGAACTCAAAAAGGGATCCGTATAAATCTATAGTAAATATTTCTAATCGCAATGGATCAATAAATTATTATTATCAGATTTTTTATCTATTGGAAGTACTCTACAGGTTTAATTCAACTGTGAAATGTTATAAAATAAGGTTCAAGGTCGAATGTTTGGATTGTATTGATTTAAAAGACTAATTCTTCAGTAGCTTCAAAGGCACCACAAATAAGTATTAGATGTTACTTTCAATTTAAAACTTCCACGCTTTTCCTAGAGGGCTTCAATAGAGAGACTGACAGATCGAGAGCAAAATAACAATATAAAGCTTCTATGTTTGGCTTTGAAGTACGGAATCCTAAAAATGAAAATTATAAGGTCGAGCTCCCTGAGGCAAACCAAGGGTGGGTGCGGTCGGAATAAGTGTACTCAATTCTCCCTAAATGTTGCGCGTTGACTTCGTTCTCGCTCTAGCCGCTTTAATAACAAAGAAATTATTTGTTGCGAACTCCAGGAACCAAGGTTTGGCGATACTGCCATTCGGATAGGGTAATTAGGTACTACCAACCTTAGCTATTGTCTGAACTTATTGTTTAAATATTATGTTGTTTCTTATGAACTCAGTTTAAATTAGACACACGTGTTAAAATTCGGAATGAATTTGGAATTCGTAGATAATCGCAAGACTACAGGTGATTTCGGTCACTTACTATACCGAAACTCGAAACCAATTAGATCTTGATGATAAATATTCTGTATTATTTGAATGATAACTTTTAAAACCTATTGGCCTATATACATATATATTGGGACAAATGAATTATATCTATAGTTCGCTCCTACAGTGCATCTAACAAATTTACTGGTGGACGTGAAGGAGCACTACGACAGTATCCTAAGCGTAATAGCGCAAAAGTATGATTATCAGACAACTTGTCAAGGTCCTGTGTGACTAGATATTATTTTCATGTGTATGTTATAACATACGTGTATTATTATATCATTACATGCGTGTACTCAATTAGTTATTATAGTATTGTGTTTATGACTCTCTTCTTTTCTTTCAATGTATATACCAAGTATACATAATACAATATACACAAAGAAATAAACATAATGGCTTACAAAACGCATGAACAAAAGCTGCTGCCATTCACTTAGGTACTACCACCTGCTATATACTCGTATATATATATGTCACGCCTTGTTCCCAATGGAGTAGGCAGAGACCACCTCTATCCACTTGCTACGATCCTGGCACACTTCTCTTGCTTCCTCTACTTTCATGAGCGGCTTCATGCATGCTCGTCGGTTGCGAATACTCTTGACCCGGCCTTTCTTTAGGGATCTTCGATTTGATCGAGATATGTCCGCCTAGGTCGACCTGCACCGATTCGTCCTATCATTCTTATCTTGTGTATCTCTTTCGTTAACCTTCCTCCATTCATTCTTTCAACATGGCCTAATAAGTATTTAATTAATATTAAAAATAATACATTAATTTATAATTAAGTGAACTTGTCTTGAACGTGTTGTGAATTTTGTCTTGACGATTATTACCACCTTAAACAATGCTAGATTTTAGTTGTAACGAGAAAAAAAATGTCCTATCATTGTTTACTTAAATATTGGGCTGGACATGTGCCAGTAAATACAAAACAAAACAGTATATGGCTTTTTAAATATTACATAAATATGGCATATAACATGTATAAGTGCCCTTGTGACGAATGCAATTAATAGGAGTTAATCATAATAAATATAAAAGGAAATTAGAATTAAAATACAACTGAAAACAAAAAAAAATAAAAACTCCGATATTAGTTTTGATGATATACGTACCTATAACACTTAAATTTATAATGGTCTGTACTTAAGATGAATACATAAATGACAAGTTAATTATAATAAATTATAAATCTAAATATATATAAATGATCGATGCCTACGAGAAACGCGTCGTAGTATAGGATTTTCTATAAATAGGCTTTCTGAGATTTGGCTGCGGTTTTACGACCGGCCGCCTGCCTGACGTCGACCCCCTGGGACAAGATTACGGTCATTTGTACTGTTTTATAAATAATACACAAACATATATTATTGACCTTATACGAACCATTTATAAAAGGTTCGTATAAGGTCCAAATTTTTAATCAATTGTCTGGTGTCGAGAGCTCGTTTATTAATTATCTATACAGGTAGTAAGTCTACGAATTCAATACGAATACGATTGAAATAAAGTAATTTAAAATTATTCACGAAAACAAAATTAATTATCAGGTTTTATTAAAAACGACAATAAATACTGCGCAATGTAACTCGTCCGCGTGTCTAGTCCACTGAGAGCACGCTTGGTTCTTATGATATTGTTACGCCGGTGGCTTAGTAAAACTTCAAAAGTGATTTTCTGTGACTTAGAAACGTTTTCAGCAGGCTGAAACATCGTTTCAGGCCGTTTCAGAAGTAGCTCTTTCACATACTAAAAAATCTAAATTACACCCAAGTTACAGTAGTTTTCAGGCGCCTGAAGAGTATTGTTTTGCGATACAGTGCGAAAACATCTAAGTGATATTGGAGAACTAAGAAGCGACTTTCAGTGCTTTCAGTGAAATTAGTGAAGTTAGTGTACTAATTAATAAAAGTTCAGTGTTTTGGTAGACCGCCGTTTAATTTACTGACCCCAGCTCGTAACAATATGAGTCCCATAGCTGTTCTCAGCTACAAAATACATTGCGCATTATACATTTTTATTTAAATTATAATTCGTTGAATCATTTGTTCCCAACAGTTTAGTCTACAAAACCTAGAAAACTTTGAATATTATTAATTTCCCAGTCCTGTCTAGAAGAAAATATGTTTTTTTTTTTATAATAGCTAATTATGTTGATTATAGGGAAATGTAATTTAATATGTCAATACTATTAATACGCTGGGAAACACAGCGACCGTAGATCACCGATGAGATGGACCCACAATTTAGTAAAAATCGCAGAAAGGTACAAAACATTAGCAATTCAGGGCCGCTTAATGGGGGAGGCTTATGTCTAACAGTGGACGCCTCTCGTCTGAATGATATACGTCATGATATAGGCTTAGATATTGGTCAAACACCCGTTATACTCGAGAAAGACAATAATTACGATAATAATAATCACGACTTCATTATTATCAAAACAAAACGAAAATTAACTGAACAGCGAATGATTCGAAAATAGATAGCTCGTGATGAGAAGCGATGCCGTCGACCCAGGAGGCACCCTCGCGCGAGGCGTGCACCAAACGTTACACCGTGACAAGCCAATTGCTCCCGCCAATTCGATATTGTTCGCATGCAGTTGGTTATTAACTGTGACACGTTAGTTATAGACTTACTGTACCGTGTGTTGTTCGATGATAGGCTTGATATGGCTTGTTTCAATCTGCTATTAGATTTCATATCATTAATGCAGTTACGTCGACAATACTGTATTATTAAATCAGATGTGTTTCAATTAATTGGCGACTGACTAGCAACACAAGTTAGGATAATTAAACAGTACATTTTATTACAAGGTTCACTGGCTTCATACTATACTAAAAGTTATTGTAATTAAAATCAAAATATTCTGTAATTTTCCATGGTGTAGTGGTACCTCTACTCCCGATATTTGTTATTATCTGAAATGGGAAGCTTTGATATATTTCCTAGAACAAGTAATATTTTACCAATGGGATTCTACACCAAGGTCGTCTGCCAGGGTAGTCTTGGATTGCCAAGCTTGGCTCCACGGGAAGGAGGAGGTCACCTACCGATTGACTCAGATACTCACCGGGCATGGCTGCTGCGGTGAGTATCTGTGTCGAATAGGACGGAAGGGATCGACACATTGCCACCACTGTGCATCCGACCTCGATTCGGCCCAGCACACGCTGGCGGAGTGCCCCGCGTGGGCCTCCGAGCGCCGAGTCTTGGCCGCAGAGATCGGGCGAGATCTGTCTCCGCCGGCATTGATTGCGGCAATGCTGGCGGACGAGGGAGGTTGGAGGTAGTTGTCTCTCCCGAGGAGTGCTCCCCTGGAGCATCGCAGGGGAGCGGAGGCTGGGGGCTCCCGGAAGTCGCTTAGCGTTCCCGGGGGCTCCCTACAAGCCTGAAGAAGGCCATCGCTGAGGTTTTTAGTGGGTAGGCGTCCGCAGCCGGGGTAAGCAATTTAACGCATTTTCCTCAACGGAAAAAAAGTGTATTCTTGGATATTCATGCCGCAAAGCAGTCCATTTATGTATTAACCCTTGAAATTACTGGTGTCGCTGGTTACAGTGGATTTACACCGAATGTTATAAATTGGCAACATTCTTGTCGGGTTTGCAAATTAGGTGCGAATCTAACAGAGAACACATATTAGGTGACTCGCAGAAAGTGTTCCCGAACTTTTTTTTGTCGTAAGCCCTTTACTATGTTTTTCGTTTTTGGGTAGACCCCCTATATTGAATGTCTATATCCTACAACTTACAAAATTTATATAGGTAATATCAATTTTAATATTAAATAATAAACCTTTTTTCTTCATAGGTACTATTAGTGTATGTTGATATCTATTATCATAGATCTCCATTTTCAATTCAATGACCCCCAATTTTTTTTCAGTGGTCGATAGAGATATACTTTGGGAATCACTGCTTTAGATGGACAATCTGTTTGTTCGTAAATAAAAGGCTATCAAAATATCGTAATCTGTAGAAGTTAATAAAATTGGAGTTTCTCTTTGTAATGACAAAATAAGAGTTTTCATACTTGAATAATGCGATACTTTCAATATGTCTGTCGTAGCTAATCATTAAAACAAGTTCATTTTTACAGAATTCGAATCTTGAGCAATAAATCCCAAGAAATTGTAGAAAATTAAGAATTGTGCATCCAGTGTCCATCTGTCCACGACAGTGAAGCAAGTGCGCTATTCACATTTAAAAAGTAAACACAGAGAAATTACACGATTAAAAAGATGCAAAGTAGCAATTATTGAATGATACGCTTCATCATAAAAATCGTGATATAATAACATCCAAAAATTTTTAAAGGCAATTTCCGAGTTGTCTTTGAATGCTCATACAAAAAAATCATTCAATCAAAACAACGTAAAGCCAGTAGGCATAATATTTTATTACTTCATTCTGATCGAAAAGCGCCATTGCATCGGACGACATACAAAGAGACTCGAATAAAACAGTCGAGCGGACTTTTCCAAACTTAATTATCAGCTAATTAATCTGCACGATATCGAGCGTGGTGCGATTTCAATGCATGGGAATGAAACGAAGTACGCGAGAATGGGACTACAGGTGAGCGTGATATGGTCGGATTTGTAAACAAATAATTTTTAGATTTGTTCTTTCAAAGCTTACCGACGCTATGATCAGACTGCACGATATTGGGCAGGTGCTAAGCTCTACTTTGTTACGATTATCCTCTACTCAAACCCAACATCCACTTTCAATTTATTTAATGAGTTTTATTCTCCTCCTCTACGTACGAATAGCTCGTTCTTATCTCCCCTCCTTCGCTAAAAAGTTCAATTAAACTTAAAAGCATTGACATGTTAATGGAAAAACCACATATAATATGCCCACACGAAGTTTTACTGTTTGTTCACGTACCTAACTATAGATACGGTACTCGTAAAGTCGTAGATGTGAAAATGTTTCGAGATCAATTAGCAGACGCCCGTAAGCCCAGCTGATGGTTAGCAACTATCAACCTTGTTTTTTTTAGCGTTCTGTGTAAGAACGGCCGCGACGTTATTTTATGCGCCTACCTACAACTTGCTGTGACGATTTAATCAAATTCTTTATTTAAAATTATGTAAAAAGCATTTATGATTCCTGCACACCTCCCGGGAAACAAAAACTATATACCTACGGAGCTCGCCTTTGGAAACATATGTAGTAAGGACTAATGATGTTCCATTTTAAGCGAGACAAATCTTCAGTGACAATGTAGTTTCCGCACTTAGTCTCGTGATTGCGCATTATTATGTGGTAATTAATATGTGCAAAGTAAATGAAGTAACTTACAGGAATAAAAAATATTCCAAGTAATTTACACTAATACTGCAATTTATAAGCGTAGACCTTTTCGACAACGCCGATAGATATAATAATAATTAAATACAAAGTTCGCCAAAATCAATAAAATTAGGCGTCAATCTCACAGCTATAGTTTAATCACAACTGAAACGGAGCGCAGTCCCTGCTTCATAAATATCAAACTACCTGTCAAGTCGACGCGCGATTCGGAGCGAGAGCATCGCCGCAGGCAAGTCTTGAGATGTCGAGAAACTACTCAGTCTCGAGCCGGCTACCTGTGTTCCCCTCTCGCAATATTTAATGTTCTGCGTATTAAGAATTACCTGTAACTACTGAATAAGGTTTAATAAATTTCGGCTTTCACAACCAGTTTGAATAATGACTTCCTATCTACGTAAAATTGACAGTTTCGAATTGGATCTCGAGAGACTTTACGGACACGGGATGGGTGGCGAAATTCATGCTCGCCCTGCAGTGTTCTTTTTTAATATAAAATAGAAGCCTTAAAGCGTACAGCCCACTTTATACATAGCTTCAGATAAAGCACCACTTGCGAACTGGTTCTGTCCTCTAATCAGTCCCCGTTTTTCCAATGACTATTATCTAAAACACGGTTGGTCATAGACGAAATGGAGGTTCTGTAATATCTAGTCTGCTTTTATTGCGGCGATAACACGTTGCAAAAGCAGTCTGAACTGATTCGGTCTACAAATATCCAGGAAGATAGCTATCACTTTGAAAGTTAAACTTGCAGGACGTTTATTGTGAAAAAATGCTCTTATAATTCATACTGTGCTTGCGCATAAGAATTCTCCGCGTTGAAGAATCAGATAAATAACAGTTGCCCAAGTATGTAGACATGCCCCAGGTCCAGCTGGTCTACTACTTAAAGCAATGTCCAAAGCGCGACGAGGGAGATGACGCTATAAGCCGCAATAGCGCTATCTTTGTTCAGAAATTGTTATAATTTAATTTTAAGCGAATGTGGTAGTTAGAGCTCTGTAAAAAGTCCAAGCCCGCACGAATGCCATCCGCGGAGCTCGTCAAGGCATGAGGCGGCGATAAAAACAGTTGCGTCGCGCATGCGAAATATCGCGTTACCATCGCGCCAACGACTCTTCTTACATGGTACAGGTACTTATACAACGACCGTACTTGACATTATCGATAAAACTAAGAGATGATAGTAGATATATAAGTACAACCCAACGCAGCATGTTGTATTTTTATTTTGGGAATAGTATTTGACATCAAATAAATCAGAAACGATAACGCACACGAAACTACTTACAAAACGTTTCGTAGTCGAGTCGACGTGTCGATTACATGCGTCAGAGCAGTAATCGCTGACGCAAGCTCCGTATCTACGGCTGTCGGCGGGCACACGCACGTCGTGGCAATGACACGGCAGCCGAAAATCGTTACATAAACCACTGACTACAAGGTCAATGTCGACTCGCGGCGCACGAAGATCGCGAAAGTGATCTGCGTGGCGTCAGTAGGTACTCACAAGTCGCCATTACGCAGGCCCGGCGCGGCTCACACGGATAATTGCGATGTAATCGAGCGTAATCCATCCGCGAGGCTGGTTTCCTTTTACGGTGCGCAGCTTGCTAGAAGAAACAGCTGAGCGGGGCACGCGCCGCGAATGCATATTAATGGTGCGCCGCCGACAAAAAGTCGAATAATCGAATAAAATCGAAACGACGACGCACGATGATATATCGTCTCGACTGCAGGATGTTTTAGCGCACATGCCTCAATTATGCAATTGTCGTGCGCCGACAGCTTTGACTTAAATTTGAACACCGATAAAACGTTATCGATTCGTTTATTTTCGATGCACACAGCGGTGCATGTTCGTGCTTCTTGGTTTGCAGGATTTCGAGTATAGATAATTTAGTTTAAGATCGCGGGAATACTTAGCAGCAATCATAAAACTAATAACGATTAATCTTATCGATTCACAAAGTACGTATCTGTTGATGCACCTTAATAGTAAAATAATCCGAAGACTGTCGTAATGATCCTTTATGGCATATAATAATATAAAAAATTAAAAGTTTTTGGCTAGCGCTGAAATATCGAAGTTAATTATAAACTTACTTCGTATAATTGTAGTTAATAAGAGCTTAACTAAATCCAACATCATTTACAGAGCCGAAGAAAAAAGTTAAGCAGCTGTTCCTGAAAGTTCAATCGTGTTGCCGCAAGGTTTTAATTAAACCGAGGATATCGGAAGATATATGAAATTATCGAGCAATAATAATGCTGTGTTACAGCTCGAGAAGCAAGACCATTATGCTGTTTGCCCATGTCATGTTAGTGGCGTCCTGACATTTGTCCCTGTCACCGCAGCTGCTTGTAGCGCCACTGGCTTGCCAGGCAAAAACTCTGGCAATAACAGTTCCACGAAGTATTGACGACGCGATATTTTTTATTATTTTTATAAACTCAGGTGCCGCTTCAGTCACTTGTTCGAAAGTAGACAAACCTGAAAAACATGTTCGGACTATCTTACGTAGGCGTTATAACGCAAATGTTACCAGTACAATTAGCACTATTGTTACGTTTACTAAATACGAGTATGTACATGTTTTATGTGAACTAACCAATAATCTGATTAAAACCAAATTGTGTATATAAATATTTCTTACACACACGGCAATAAGCAAAGTGAGCCTTGTAATAAACATTACAAGCCTCACTTTGCTTATTGCTCACTGCTCACTTTGCTTTACTAACACAAACGTGTTATAGAAAAATAAGATATTTTTTATGGAAATATATATTAAGCCAAGACTCAAACACTCGCATTCAAACATATGCCCCCACCAGGACTCGAACCAGGGACGTCAGAGATGGCGACACCTCGAATCCGGTGTACTAACCACGATGCTATATGGAAATCGTCAAAATGAAATTTTATACTGACATGTGTTAAAAAAGGAGAAAAAAAAAATACTAACAACATCACAATTACATTTTTTTTAATTAACGTGCATTTGCGTGCATCGTAATTATGACTGGCGGGATTGTACAACTAGAAATCTGTCTATACATGTTGACCTTGAGACTGCCTTTATTTCTTACGTAATAGAAACTGTTTTTGTAAGTTATACATAGACAAGGATTAAATCATTCATGGACTAATGTCTTAAATATCGTTTTTGAGAAAGTATTGAAAATTATGTATTACATCAATTATGACCATCATTACACCTCACATATACGTACTCGCCACACCACCGGCTTGAGCCTACTCTGATTATGTTAGGGCGATATAGACCTTAATCGATCACGCTGGCCCTTTGCGGGTTAGTTACTGCATACACGATACACCTTTGAATTACTTCGTAAACGTATGCAGATTGCCTCACGACGTTTTGATTTACCGTAGGAGTATCAGATATATGTTGATATGACATGCGATATATGTATGTTGCATACATTTCTTTAATGAGCAGTAACATATCAATACACTGTCGTTATATAAGTGTTTGCACACGTTTTACAGGATTACAAAAAGTGCACGGTACTATAATATTGAATTGAATACGCTTTAGTGAGATGAACGACGACGACGCAGACAGCTCATTAGGCCCTCGCATCGGCTCCAATGCTCCATTCTACGGTGGTGCTTTTTACCAGAGAGAATGTTTATGTAAATCGGCAGGTGGCCTGGGGTCGACGACATTAGACCTTTCTATAGTCGCGTGCCGTGCACATGTTGCACCTACTGAGTTAATAATAAGTACCAACATACATTTCTAGTTAACTTATACCGCTGCACCGGCCGACATTAGCTGTCAGCACCCGGGTTTTTTATGGCCAGCATAAACGCAGCTTCGATTTGACACTCACACCCGCTAGCGCGCCAGTCGAAGACAGCTCATTGTACACACGGTTGCAAGTCAGACTATACAAGTTCACCTTGAGAGCGCCACTATTCCCTACATAATAAATGCTGTTTTCGTAGTCTACTGTATGCATATACGTACTGCTGACCGTACACCAGTGAGGAAAAATATTTGCACCTCGTTTCGATGCTGTCGATCGTGGACGTGACTCCAACAAGGCGTTTGTTTTTCTGTCGCGTGCATTAAACGTTTTTCAGTGACGTGATTATGACAAACGCAAACGCAGCTCTTTTAACCATTATGGCATCAAAAAAACTTTTAGTTGAAGCTTTGTTAAACATTATTTTATGTCAAAAATTACGTATGTAATATTTATAGCGTTAAGGCGTACGATAATAAAATCACACAAGGGATTAATAAGCGGCCGATAACCGATTCAAAAATCGAATGAATATTTAACTAATTCATTTTTATCTAGATGATTTTCAATTGCATACTGGGCACTTTAGGATAGTTATCATCAAAGTATCTAGCAGCGTTCATAAAAACAAATATCTTTTCTCCTTCATTTCTGCCCTAACAATATTCCTTCAAAGCTTACAGAACAGTCTACCCGCAATTCTAGTTGCGTCTCGGATAAGGTCAAAGGTGCTCGATGACTGAGGGGTGCTGTGCCAAAACAGGTCCGTTACTTTCCACTAGTCCACGCCACCGGTATCCCAAACCGGCCGCAACACCTGCCCGAAGATCGAGGGGACAGTGCCAAGCGAACTTTCGAAGGGTGTTACCAGTCTGCTGAACTCGAGTCTGGACGTCGGTGAAATATGGAATGTAATTAAGATCCTTTACATTTTAATCATAACACCATGCAGCGATACAGCAGTGGCGATTCCGTGCATGTTCCGACGCTAACACGCTTTCCTCGATGCGAATCGCCTTACAACACTGATTAAAGCTACTGTTTCGCTACAGAAAAGTATTTTTATTAGCGCGTAAATTTATGTGACAGAACATCGGTAAAATAAACGCATTAGATCATCTATACCAGAAACTGAATCTAAACGACAGCATGACAAAAATCACTACACGAAATATTATTTTACTCTCGACGAAGTAGACAAGTGCTAATTTAAATGAAACATAACAGTTCAGCTCAACCAATGATCATTCAATGGATTTAAAATTTATAAAAATATTATTAAATAACTTTGTTAACGACAATTGTAATTTCACACTACTACAAGTCTTTGTTTGTAATTATTTTGATAAATTGAGGTACTGACAAATCTAATGTAAGCGCAAAACTTCCGCGCCCATCCGGAGAAAGCATTTATTTAAATAGAAGATTATTGAAAGTTTACCAAATCAGTGCATATTTTAAAAAAAGAATCCGCCTTTTTGACAATAATTCGCAAATTGATAATCATAAAAAAAATATGTTTTCAAATCCTAAAATCAAACCTAACGGACAATTAGCAGCACCACCTACAAAAATACACGTTCAAGATTGCGCATTCATCAAAATCGGTGAGCATATCACAACACGAATCGGATAACCGGCATTTACACATAAATATCGGCGGGATCGAGACCTCGTAACTCGTAATTATAAAGTGGGCGAGTGAGCCGAGGTGTCGAGATATCGCGATAATATCGAATTGTTTTCATTTAAGGCGCCATTTACCTATTCGAACAATTTGTCAATACCGGCACAAATTTAAGATACAATTCTTAAATTCACATATAACCACAAATATTCATATTATGAGTACAAAAGCGAAGCAATCGCAAAACATTAATAAAAACAAAAATATGATTAACTATTCACAAACAATAGAGAAAGGATCAAGGATTAATATTGAACTACATATGTGACAAGAATTAATATAGAATCACACAATATCTATAATAAAAAATAACATAGACGTTTTACCAATAAACTTAGGTACATCTTTAATCACTATATATTAAAGTTGCAAGTTGTACAACATAAATATAAAAAGCTATTGTATACGCCACCTCGCGACATAGACAAAACTTTACGAACTTCTAGGCTACACAGCCTCGTTAATTCTTTATAAAAAAAAGTTACAGATTTCCTTTCAATCTCAGCTTGTAAATGTGATGACTTCACAAGCTACTTAATTATTAATTGTATTACGAAATAATAAAAACAGCGGCGTGTACCCGCCTTAACGCCGGTCGCCAGCGGTTGTTTAATCGTGGAATTTAATAAAACGGTCAACCGAGACGCACGCCACTCGCTGTCACACGTCGATTTATCGATTTATCATTATTCGATTCGATGCAAGATCGATAGTGTCTTTAAGCCAAACGCGACTTGTAAATTATGTACCAAGATACAAAACATCTGGACTGTTGTGATTTAACAGTATATGTTAAAAAGGCTTGATTCGGTACGCTCTTACTTACATTATTCAACTTATAATTATTTTAACAATCCAATAACTGTTACTATCGAACCGATGTATTGCAACAGGGGTGAATGGTAGTCTTCAACGGCTTCTAATTTCTAAGCATGCCCCTCGGGTTTATTTAGTTCATATATTAAATTAGGTAGTAGGTACTCACTTTACACTCAAGTCACAATAATAGGAAAAATCAAATTATTTTGTTTACATATCAGTTTTCGTTATATAAAATAAAATGTGAATTTAAACAAATTAAGTTTATTTTATTGATTGTTGTTAATATAATTTTTTTGTATCACCATAAATATACCTACACACGTACTTAAAAGTACAAACAAAAAAAAAACACTATTTCGAGAAACAATAACACAAATCAAATTAATCTCACTAGATTATTTACCGAGAATATAATATCTCAAATAACTGAGCAAAGCCTGTCTCATTGGACAGGAGGAATATATTACAAAATATCAATCATTCATTCAAACTTAATGAAAGGGCGACGGAATTTAGGGAGCGAATAACTCTGCCTGCGTTCCGTTTCACATAAGTACATTCCTACTAGTGGGGTTGCTATGATAACAATCGGAAAACCTATAATATCGCAGCAACATTATCGATCTCATTTCAGTAGTATAACAACATTTTTCATACAACAAAATCAAAAAATCAAAATAAAAAATAATATTTATTCAACATAGACCTTTACAGGCACTTAATGACGTCAACAAACAAAACAAAAAAAAAGCTTAAATAAAAAAAAAAAACAAAAACCTTGTCCGTACGTACGAATAAGGAAAAAAAAAAAGAAAAAATATATTGACTCGACACCTGTTCGGAAATTGGGAGAGCCTTCTCGAGAAGAACAGGCAAGAAACTCTGAAGGTCTATTTTTTATCTCCTCTTTTCAATGTTAATAATTATAATAATATAATATAAAAATACAATATAGTATAAGATAAGACATGACAAGACACAGACAACATTACTGAAACAAGTCAAGATCGTGATACAAATTAAAAAAATATATTCATTATTGATATAACTATCAAGCCCGCTGGTTATAATTTTTACTCTTTTCCAAGCTGGAAGCGATAATACGTTTAGTATTTATATGACTTTATAAAAATATATATATACATAGCATGTATTTTAACATTTTATGAATCTTAATTATTATTGCATATAGTTGTGTAGCTATCATGAGTTTATATTATAGAAACAATGGCACTAGCGGAGACGTAATGACTTAATATTCTACCGTTTTTAGATAGATTGATATTGCTTCTCTAGTTGACTATATGTCAAACACCTATCGAAAAGGATAGCAAACGCATGGTATATGGCCACTGGGGCACTTTTCGATGCGAGCGAACACGAACCGATAAGCACAGTTAACAGGAAACGGAAGACGTTTCAAAATACGCGCAAGTTCTGACAAGCCGTAGCTGGCGCGTCCAAACTCACGAAATGTCAAGTCAGCCCAACAAATGACAACGAGCGTGAAGAAGCAGAATTAAACAATGCCTCAGACAAACAGCGTAGCGTTGGGTTTTGGAAAAAGTTGAAGCCGTTAGTTTTGAGCACAAATATTGTCCCCTGCCCTCGTGGGGAGCCCTTTACGCTGCGTTTTTGTGGTCCACGTTGAATATTAAGTCGAACAACATATTCCATTCGGCTTTTTTATACGACTTCATTTTTGACACGTCATTAATATGGATAGCGCCGTAAGTCGACGATTATGTATGTCTCTTTAGTTCTTGTTGCTTATTCTACAGGTCATTTAAAACTTTCAGACGTCATTAGTGTTTCTTGATACCTGCATGCTGATTAAATTCCTTAATTAAGGTCTGAATTTAAAAAGAATACATTTGAAAATTTGATGGTGCGATCTGTAACTGAAATATATTTTGAGGATAGATTTCTTTCACAGCTTTCTTAAATTCGTCAGTACAAACTGAAGATTGATGACAGATATTGAAAAAAGCTAGTTTACTAAATAGTCAGGCAATTCGTGAGCCTTATCTTTAATCTTTACATAAAATATATATTTCACAAGACAGGAAAATAGATATTTCAATGACACGTCAATTGGTTGTCATCGATTTCGTGAAGACATCGAAGCGTGCGGGTAACTACAGCACAGTCATTGTATTAACAGAACAGCACGCGTCCATCCCCCGATTTTAACTTGATCCGTTCGTTGACAAACAATTAAGCGAAGAGAAAAATACTTACATTAGCCCTAGTGTGACGTTCACTGACCGAACCCTTCGGCATCACATCGCCCCGTTAGGCGATCGCGTCGCTCGGAAGCAGTAGAAATGCAGTGGGATTATGCAGCAATCTGCGCACCGCGCGGGGTCTCCCCTCCGGGTATCGTGTTGCCCGGATTAATTGGCATTTACCCCGCCTTCAGGCGAATGTTCCTAAATTGTATCACGCGAAATTAGCGAACGCTGTAATGCCAAATTAATAACAGCCCGCGACCGCACGGAAACGCACGATCTAGCGGCTTAAGCTGGGGCGAGCCATGGTAAAAAATTGTTGTAGAAAACAAATTATTCGTGAAATAATCTTTTAATATACATTCAAACTTTATGACAATACATGTACTAAAAATAGATAGCATATCAATAAGTGTAATTTACTGTATCTATATTCAAAGCGTGCAACTTATACTTACAGATATTCGCAATGAGCTATATTTTACAAATTAAAAGTTATTGCGTTATAGAATGAGTTGAAGCCACCATTACGTATTACTCGTTAATGTACAAAGTTTAAAGAGTATGAAGATTTACTAAGCAATTAACGAAAGGGACAGCTGAATCGGTCATTAAATTCCGATCGGCCAGCCGGACGGCCGGAATGCGATCGGACAATGCGATGACGTCCGTCCCGACAGATCGACTTCGATGAATAGTCGGCTTGACCCGAAGACATTGTGTTGTCCTTTAGCTGGGCGCTCTTGGATGTATGTCTTCATCACTAAGGGTAAACGTGATACGGATCTATGGAAATGCATGTCTATATCCCGTCGAATTTCGCTATAAAAATTACAGCATTTCACTTTCTACACTTTTCAGTTCAATCATTAAAAATCTACTATATCTACATATATCTATATCTACTATCATTAATTTATGTTCACGAATCAAATCCCATAACAAATAATCCATACAAATATTTTAAAGAACAAATGTTGTATGTATTTAACGAATAAAGTCAAAACAACTGAACCAATTTCAAAACTTCTTTCATTCGGATGCTATATTACCCCTGGTGGTTATAACTTATATGATAACTTTTATCGAGAGAAAATATTTCTTGCTTCGGGGCCATCCATAAATTACGTCACACGGTTAGGGGGAGGGAGGGGGTTGACGAAGTGTGACATTGTGTGACAAGGGGGTGGGAGGGATCTTAAATTTCGTGACGTCACATTTCAAAATCTATCATAAGCTGTTAAAACGCAAACTTTAAATTATTACTATTAGTATGAAAAGTACTGTAAATATTAACTTTTATTGTAAACTCTTTATACTCTCATAAATAAATAAAGGAATAGTATCTTCTTCTATCTATTAATAGGGGTACTCCCGAAACGTACTATTTTTCTAATTGATTATAGTACGTGATTTCGAAAAATATAATAAGAAAATCATGAAATGACCATATACTTATTTAATATAAGTAATCGTTTTTTGTTTTGTTAATTGATATGATGTTAATTTTATTAAAATGAAAATAAAACTCATTTCGAAACCGCTTTTATCATTCAATAATTTCTATAATTTCAAAATTTGTGACGTCACCCTCACAGGGGGAGTCTCACAAATGTGACTAGCTGTGACAAGGACGGGGGGAGGAGCAAAAAATCACGAAATTCGTGTGACGTAATTTATGGATGACCCCTTATAGGAAAATTCGATAACAACAACCGATTTCAACAAAACAATATTTTACCACGCGGTTTCAATATCCCTTATAAACATATGCTGTAATATTTTAACAGCTAGAAAATATCTATTTCCCACCCGTACGAAGCCGGGGTCGACCGCTAGTATCTTATAAAATTGTTTAATAAAATTTAGCACAGTAAAACCAAATACATTTAAAAATATTTGTGTATCTTGGAACTTAACAGCAGTGCTGTGTAACAAACTTTACAAAACAGTAGTAAATTACTTTTATGGTTAATTATTACAATACATACATTCTCACGCCTCTTTACTATGAGGGTAGGCAGAGATCACAGTATTCTACTTGCTTCGATCCAATAATTATCTATTAAATCTAATCTATCTAATCTAGTCTATCTCACAAAACCACAGAGAAAAACAAGAATATAAAGCATTCTAATACGAATATTCAACAGCACATTCCGCGCAACTCTAATTAAAATTGGATTTCTATAAACAGTCTGAGAAGAAGGAGCGCTGTCTAACGCGTATTTCCCAAAGGGACGTTACAATGGAATTCGGAAGACGTTACTGTCTGGATAGTCTGAGCTCGACTTGAATGTTGACTGTGAACTCAATACATATGGCAAGACGGCCGCCCCTGCATCCGTAACTCTTCCCTAGCTGTCAACAACCTACAATCTATTCATTTAACACAAAATAATATAATTTAAGTAGCGGCATAGAACATAATTATTTTTGCATTACTAAAGTGCAATCTAAAAGTACTTGCTGTTCTTACCGCAGAATTTTGTACTTTGCAATAAGTAATTTTCTTGACTTCAAAAATATTTTATTACTTAGTTTAATGCATATTATTAAAGTGCGTGTAAAATTTACTCTTCAAATAAAATCTAAAAAAATTTCCTTAAATAGGATTTTGACTTTTGCTAAAAACAAGGGCTGTTTTTTCTTCTACCTGTATCTTTGCAAAATCGTCATTTATTCTTTGTTTATTCGTTCTTCATTAAAAATTATATTAGTTATTAAAAAGATAAGGAATAACTAAAATTCTTTAAAATCTCTATACATAACGGCAATTTTATACTTTACTTTAACCCTTAATATACGTGTACGCCAGCCAATATTTAAAATTTACTATTACAGCTTGGTTAACAATGAATGTGGGATACATTAACTATTAGATTAGGCGATAGATAACACAATTAGCTTGGTAGGTATTAAAATGTATTTTGTAAATCCTTGTTTAAAGACTAGTGTAAATTCGTCTCTATTGACCGAATAAATTGAATATTTTTTTGACCTCTGCACGAATTCAAGAACAGAGCAGTCATAAATAACCATTACGTTTGATCCGTGGAGCACAGCAAGGTACCTTTTCGTCTTACGCCCGGGGCACAAGAGCGCATCAGTATAGTTGATAATTTAGATAATAGCCAAGTGATCCCGCTGCAACGTTCAAAATAACCTACCTCAACGCTAATTACAATTCTCGGGAATGTATTATGTATCGTAAACTTATCTCTTGATAATGGGATTGATAAAAAAATATCTAAGTACTATATGTTTCAGTTGATATATAAAATAGCATTACAGTACAGAGGAACTACTTTATTGTAAACACAAAGTTGTATTACTTAGTTATGCAAAGTTTATTGCTGCCAACTTCACTCGAGTGCACACTCGAGTGAAGTTGGCAGCGACTCCAACTCGACTTTCTTGTACTTGCCTGGCTGGAGACGTATTTTTGAATCATTCGAAATTCGAATTCAGTGTGTCATTATAAACAAATTATTAATTAGATTCCGTTTCACGCAGAAAAATCAAAAATCACATAACAATATTTACTTATTATTATGTACCTATTTATAAGCTTTACATTAACCAGAGTAAATTTATCACCGTCAACGTCACTTCAGCGTTGGATGTTTTACTAGTAGAAATCAAGAACGAGTGAGTTGAACCACTCGTTGCACAGCGCACGAAATGAAAGTTCAGAAATAGTGAATTCGGTAATTCGTATACGAATCTCACTATTTCGAATGCGAATTGGTTTTCTATTGTTTCAAAAATTCGTCTCCTGGACGTCACCGGAGTCTTCAGACATCATCAATAATATGACGAGCAGTGTGCCGCTACAGGCAGCCGTCATCTTCTGTAAAGGTGGCTGCCGCAAAGTATTTGTGTTCGCATTGCTGTGTTCTAGTGCGAAGATTAATTTAGGCAGTGAAATTACTGGCTATTGTGACTTTACACGTTGGTAAGTGCCTTGTGGTTTTGCTGCGAATTTCATAGGAATCACATGCACTAGGTGACTGCAATCACTCACCATCAAATTGACAGTCTGTAGATGTATATAAGGGTACGGAGTGCGCGCGGGTAGTGGAGGCTTGATGGGCCGCCTGCCAACCTTAAGTGTAGGATGGTTAACCAGCTCCTCTGTATTGACGGGGGAGCGGAGGCTGGGGGTTCCCGGAAGTCATTATCGTTCCCGGGGAGTCCGCCTAGGCTCTCAGGCCTAGGCGCTCAGGCCTATATGCCTGAGATTCTTAGTGGGTACGCCTCCCCCTCCTGGGGAGGAGAGCTCCACATAACCGCGGCTCTCCGCAGCCGGGGTATGCAATTTAATGCATTTTCCTCAGCGGAAAAAAAAGGGTGCTTAACCAACTTGGTTGACATACAGCTGTGATCAAATACTACGGCACGAAAAGTCGTAAAGAAATTAACAACCTGATGATCTCTCTTTGGCCACAGCGGAGAACAACGGGGAGTTCATCGTGTTAAAAAATCTCATCATCGTGAATTTAATATTAATATATCATCTGTTATGCATTCGAAGGGAACACACAAAATTATGTCTAAATGTGAGAACGAACTATGGTGATAACTAAACGTATATTAAATTATTAAACATTTGTTAGACATTTGTTTTGAAATGTCGTCTACCGCACAGCCAAAATCAATCGGCTGACAAAATAATACTAATTGTAAAACAATAACAATGATACGCGGGACATTTAATTTAAATATTGCATTCAGAATAATTAATGAACGATATATTACCATATACTACAAGAAGGTTTAAATTCACCATGACTTCAAGACACGTGCATTTTAATGGAAATGTCAAAGGTACGGCATACATTAATAAATTATAACAACTAGAGCAGGTGCTGCGTGTTTTTTTCGCAGCTGCCACGAATCGCCGATAAAGCAGACGCGCTTTTATGCAACGTCGCTTAAAAAGAAAAGCCTCGAGTGTTACTATCGACTTAATTAAGAAAAATAGCGCGATTAGTTTTATCGAAACAATTATCGCATAAAAACGATGATGTGCTAAATGATGTAGAAACATTGAAATCGATTTGCCACGAAGATTATTATGGTATAATTAAATTGGCGCTGCGAAGTTATTTGTGAGCTCCGCATAGTTTTTTGGATGAAACTTGATTCTTCTTTACTTCTTCATTATCATTATGCATAAAATATATTTCAAGAGGTTTATATAGATTTCTTTTTGAATACATCTAGTGGTACTGGCGAAAATAATTAAATAAAACAGAAATTAAACAGTTTACGTTATATGATAATAGAGGTCCCCAAACTTTTTTGTGTCCTAGACCCCTTGCCATGTTTTACGGTTTTGGGTAGACCCCCTTGATATTAAATGCCTACATCCTACAACATACAAAAAATACAAATATGTATAAGCATATATAATATTATTTTTACTTCATAGGTACTTTTATAAATAATGTATATGTATTCATATTAGAAGATAGTATAATATAAGTGAATAGATACTATCAGTGTATGTTGAGATTCATTATTACGGACCCCCAATTTTTATTTCGCTGACGTAGTCCCCTTGCAGGTTACTATAGACCTAGGGGTTGATATAGACCAGTTTGGGACTCACTGGAATATAATTATAAATTGCAAAATCAAAACAGACGAGACGAGACGTCGGCCGCACACTGTGTTTGAAACTTATCCCGGCAAGTCAACAGATAATTGCATTAGCAGCAAACCAGTTTCTCTCCACCTCGGTCGCATGCACTTGGCCAACACTGATTCCGTTTGACGTGAGTACGTGGAGACTCTTCGATGTGGTACACGTCGAATACAATCAATGAGTAAATTCATTGCTGCTACTACTGGTTGCTCTAACATTGAACGATTTAAGCCAATGTTGTGTGTTGTTGTGTTCGTTATTACTGTCTTTAAAGTTTATTTTAGCGTGTTTATTTTTAGTTAATAGTGCCTCGCAGCGCGTTTTCACTATAAAATGTAAAACATAAGACAGGAAAAAAATACAAACTTGACACTGTTGGACATATCATAAATTCGCGTTATAATTTATCTGTGTCGACAACAGAACTGGTATAAATCAAGCATTTTTTACTTATTTTCAGCCGGAATTCACCATACGTATATTATAACATCCCAGTAAAAACTTGACCAAATATTTTGTAGCACTTCATTATTACGAAGTTAAATTATAGAAAAAATGTATATGAATTGTACATTATTATATGGACCTATTTAATATACATAATATGTACCCATTTACACGAGTGTTCTAAAAATCTGTAAAGTATTTTCCGTAAATAAAGTAGTATGCGCGGGAAGTACTTCAATTGAAAGTTTTTTTTTTCAATCGAAACCTTTTAACACACAGATCTTCTTTGTTTAATAATTCAACATCATAATAGATTACTTTAAAAATATGTATCGTATCATCATTCATATTTAATCTGTCTGGTCTGCTGATAGTTTGAGCCAAAAAAGTGGCAGATTCGTCACCACAATATCTTAGCAGGTGGTAGTAAAAATATCTAACGTTCATATAAATCCTAAAGGTATAATGAAACATTATTTAATTCTTAGAGTTACTTAATCATTCATTGTTTCAACTAAATCGAGAAAACGGCAACCATTTTGTTTTCGAATCCGTAAATTCTTACTACTTAGCGACGCGATAATTCATCAATGAAGTTATTCACTGTTTTTAGTCGATTTTCCAAATAACGTTGGTGACTTGAAGTATTCAACCATAAATCGTGCAGAAGCGGGAGGTGCTTAGGTAATAAAGGGATCGAATTTAATAGCCAACACGAATATTATTCTAGGTACAACAATCACGGGTCGCATTAAAATAGGTATAGTCAAGTAAATGCGAGTTTAGAATTTTCCAAGGCTGTTCACATTCCGCTCCACGTTCACCGCAGCAAGCGCTAGACTTGCGTGACCCGACTCCGCTTGGAACGGGCGTTGTATATTTTAAGTGAACCTGTGCTGAGTACCGTTAGAAACTTTGATACTATCTATAACCACGAGGGACTTACTGTAGACGAGAAAAAAAATCAAGTCTAGGAAACTTTTTAATAAGCCTTGGGTTGATTTTATCTACTCTGACTGTGGAATATGTCAGTTGAAATTCTTCTTCGACTTGACGTATCATATGGCGAATTTTATTAGTAAACTAGCTTTCTGCCCGCGGCTTCGCCCGCGTGGATTTCGGGATTGGGTGTATAGAGGGTTAAGGGTCATAGCTTTTGCCCACGGCTACATATACGCGGAAGTCGGTTTATGGTGCGAAGATTTTATCGCGCTTCCCGTGGGACTATCCGTTTTTCCGAGATAAAAAATGCCGCAAAACTCCTCAAGAATCACTCTATCTATTGATGAAAACCGCATAAAAATCTGTGCAGTAGTTTTTGAGCGAAGCCTTTATTGCGCATCCCGTGGGATCTGTCGATTTTTCCGGGATAAAAAGTAGCCTATGTTACTCGGGGAGAATGTAGCTTTCCAAAGGTGAAAGAATTTTTGAAATCGGTCCAGTAGTTTAAGCGTGAAGAGGTAACAAACAAACAAACAAACAAACAAACAAATAAACAAACAAACAAACAAACACACTTTCGCATTTATAATATTAGTTGGGATACGTAGGTATAAACTTAGGTATGATAATAGAATAGAACAGAGGTTCCCAAACTTTTTTGTGTCCTAGACCCTTTGCCATATTTTACGGTTTTGGGTCGACCCCCTACTTACCTGATATTGAATGCCTACATCCTACAACATACAAAGAGTACAATTATGTATAAGCATATATAATATTATTTTATTATAGTATTATAGTATGGCAGGAGTAAAACTGAGTGACAGATTGTATAATGAAGTGATTAGAAAGAAATGTGGTTTGAAAGAGAATATCGTGACAAGAATAGAGAAAGGGATGCTTGGGTGGTTTGGGCATATGGAACGGATGGATGAAAGTAGACTGACCAAAATGATTTATGAAGCTGGAGTGAGTGGAGATACGGGACGAGGAAGACCTAGGCGAACATATTACGAACAAATCGAAAGTGTCCTCAAAAAAGGCCAGGTCAGAAGTACCCGCAATCGTCGAGCATGTATGAGGAATGTTATGAAAGTAGATGAAGCGAAAGAGATATGTAAAGACCGTAGCAAGTGGAAAGACGTAATCTCTGCCTACCCCCATGGGAAAAAGGCGTGAGTGTATGTATGTATGTAAACTTATTGTTAATACTACGCGGTTAGAAACACATAAATTAATTAATTAATTCTTGATGAAATACAGAGTATAGAGCTATTCGTCTCAATAATTCCTTAAAACACCAGGATTTCCATCGAATGCATTCCTACACCCTCTTTCTCTTAAATACATCCACCAAACAGATATATAAATATCCATAAGAAGTCCAAAGTGTTCTCTGTACAGGTACTTATCACTCCATATTCTCGAACAATCATGTTGATCTGGTTAATTCAACTCTCGCGTCATGTTCCTCACATTGCTATCCAGCACTACTGGACATGGACAGCGAGAAAGATGAACCGTATTACGACAAATAAATGACAGCCCCATACGTCGTGCCCTTCAAACTGGTTCAGGCACTGGTGTGCCATTGGTTTACGATCGGAGCACGCGTCAAGGCCCGACAATAAATATATAAATAAACAATAACGCAAGTTGAACGACCAAGCTTCGCGTTGATGACTCAGATTTTACCTGACTGGCTGGGATCGTGTCTTTACGTTACGATTAGTCTTTCATCTTTTTTCGAAGGACCTTTGTTCGCAGGATCTGCAAAACCAATTCATATACGAATTACCGAATTCACTATTTCTGAACTTTAATTTCGTGAGTTGTGCAACGAGTGGTTCAACTCACTCGTTTTTGATTTCTACTAGTAGAATATCCAACGCTGAAGTGACGTTGACAGTGATTCGTTTCACGTGTGAGTTATCGCCGGTTTTTTGTTTTTGTTGTTGTTGATTTTTAATTTTTCTGCGTAAAACGGAATCTAATTAAGAATTTGATTTAATGACAACACTGAATTCGAGTAATTCAAAAATCTATAAAATTGTAAGCATAAGAAAATAATTTCGCGCACGATTTGTATTCGTATTCGAATTCAAACTTCACAACTAATGATTCAAAAATACGTCTCCTGATTTCAATAGTAATTGAAGAATAAACTGTGGTGATATTTTACACAGTCAACGCAAGAGAGGTTGGGGACAGCGAGACTTGTTAGCTAGCTTCGTTGCGATTAAGCTTCGCAGAAGACTGTAGTCTTGTAACCTTTATGTTCTTTCAGTGAACAATGTTTCCAGTGCTCATTAGATGGTCCACCCATCCAAGTACTGACCGCGCCCGACGTTGCTTAACTTCGGTGATCGGACGAGAACCGGTGTTTGAATAACCAATATCTTAATGATGTTGGCTACGAGGGGTAAAATTGTGCACTGCGCTAGTGATATCACTTTATCATCTCAAGTGACTGACGATTAAGTAATGATCAATACTAGAATCAAGCAAGCCAAACCACAGAACAATTTGGTGTCTACCTCATTTGAAAGACAACAATACTGCGGATTAATAACTGATATTCTACGGGATCGATAATCTGATAATAGATAAAGAAAAAATCGCCTCAGTGTGAATTATGCCTTAAGTGAAATGAATTTTGCAATTGCCAAACTTCACACAAAATTCAAAATAATATTCGCAAGTTTATTAATATTAACTTATGTTAATTATTATTATTATATGGATTGACGTGGTATGTAATTACATAACGTTATGTTTAATAAAAATAATTTGTATTTATATCAATGGACCGTTAAATTGTGATATTTGGAGGGTAAAGGTAGGTAGGTATCTTACCTACTTTAGGAGATACGAATGTCAGTTTATACTTTTTATACTTATACTTTTTATGAATTTGAAGTGCATAAAATGATACACAAAACATTTGAGACTTGTGTTAGTTAATATATGTATAAAGCAATAGGCCAAACATACTTCGAGGTCAAAAGCTAGTCTACATATGTATATGATGACAACAACAAAACAAAAAATTATTTGCCAATGTGTAACTTTGTTCTATTGAGGCTAAAATATTTGTCATCATTACATACTTTAACTATACGTTCTTGAAATTCTGCTCCTGAAGCACGAGCATTGAAACATAGCGCTTTACCATGTGATAGAATCGTCATCTTAAAATTGTTCTAAGTGATAAATCGCTATCATATTGCATTTTGGTAGCCATGCTACAAAGGCTCTATTTATTTATTTGCAGGACTACAATTACAGAAAACATAGGGATGGATATAGAAAAATACAAAAAAAAAACTAAGTGATTGGTATGGATTACCATCATCACTCGCAATCATCTTGCGATCTATCCCAAACCGTCGGTCTGATTTGTTCACCAAATCATCGGCGGTTCATCAAACAATCGTGCACATTATACAGAATGACAAATATCTTTTTTTTTTATTTTATTTATATTTGCCTGTATGTTGAAAAAAAAAGCTGTTTAAAGTTTACAACAAAATGTGTTTTTTTATGTTACATAGTTGTAAGCAGACAGTGGCCAGACACAGAATGTAAGGCTATCGTTAGAGTTATAATATCTTTTGAAGTGTAGTCAACAGAAGCTCAACAAAATGCAAAAAATCACATCCAAGCCAGTGCATGCGTACAAACATTCTCTCACCCTGGGCAGTGGGCTCTAAAGTCTGAGCATGCATAGCCGAGGGCCAATGCGCCCGCGCACGCTTCTAATGACAGGGGGCTTGTGGAAAGGGGGAGGGGAGAGCGGCAACCGGTCGGGAACGCGTTGTGGTAAGCTGCCGTTACTGGAGTTTTATTGGTCAGCTGATTTACAAACACACGATATCAAAATGAAATTGTTTGTAATATATATTATGCAATTTTTCGATATATATATATATATATATATATATATATATATATATATATATATATATATAATATATATATATATATATATGCAGTAATTTAATTTCAATTATTAGATTAAAGCTACCAAAATTCACTAACGTATTTATTAACTAATTAATTAATACAAAACTTAAAGGCAAGATTCTCGGGAATCTTATATTCGGCGGTTGTTTTATTACACATTAAAATTACGAAAAAAAAAAGAGTATAAATAAAATGTGCGTTGGAACTCCAAATCGAACGTTTAAACTAAACGCATAACAGAGCATTAATAAATTGTACTGAAAATAGAACATGCATTACATTTGGTATTATTATTTGCAATATTATTTCGCAATATATCTTCTAAATAATTATTGATTGATCAACACAAAATCTTGATTATACTACATGGCGAATTTATTTAGTAACATAAGCGCCGAATTTCGTATAAGTACAAATCTATGTATAGTCTTTTCAATAACATGTTAATAGAAAAATAATTAAACATATAGGTAATAGTCTACTAGTCGAAATTTTGAGACAGCCCCGATCGAGGAAGCGAAAAGTTAACATTCCCCCGCTCGCTATTCCCGCCAACTTTGTAGTCACGTTGTGACACCCACATACCACAGGGCAGCCGGGAACCCGTTCGCTGTCCCCCGGCGCGCCCGGTTAGAACTCCTAACTTTTTTATTTTACAGCTCACCCTTTGTGGCTTAGGTTCGCGTGAACGCCCTACTACCGACCCAAGTTCGTTCTTTTGTTACGTTGGTTGCATTGCATGTCAATTGTTCAACTTTCGCGCCATCTGACTTCGGCGATGGAAAATGTGGAAATTTTATTTACCATTTATAACGACGAGCATCTGTTCAGCAAACTAAAGCGATTGCGCCGGTGTGAATACCGTTACAGCTTCATTCGTGGCAACTGCAATATCTTTGTGCATGCCTAATGTTGTTTCTTGCGAGATATTTTTATTGTCTCAGGACGTCATTTATATATAGATTATTGAGCGAATTAATATTTAAGTAACATATTAAGTAAGTTAAATATAAAATCGACTCTAGGTGCTTGTCTAAGACCTTAAACCTAACAATTTTCTAGTTAACGAACTTTGAAATGTAAGCAAATATTTCTAATGACACCCTGAGTCAGCTGTTAACTCAATAGTAATGCTAGCTAACTATAGAGGCAATGGCCTTCAATAGATTGCTGCGTAGTATTTCTCGTGCTCTGAGGGTTGTCGATACTCTGGATCAAAAAATAATAGGTATATTTAGTTCATGAGGAAAAAAGTAGTTTGATTAGTGCTAATACTTTTTGTAGAGAATCATCACCACCTTCCATCACACAGAAATTTATTTCGCCGGGTGTAAACCACCTGTATATTGTATTCCACACTAAAAAGTCGGCTTCATAAAGATAATCATATTTATTGATGAAGACTTGATAAAGTTAAAAACCCGTACACGTTATACTTTAGGAACAAATTCTAAAAGAACTCTATAGTCTTAACATATTTTCGCTGTCCCCTATTCTTTTCTTCTTTACAAGCAAATATGTTGTACAACGCACTGGATATTAGCAGCGCGGGAGCGAATGTTATGGAGATTCTTGGGGAAAGTCTATATCCAACAGTGAGTCACTCGACTGAAAAAAATTGCAACTAAAAACAAAAAAAATCGTAACTAATTACATAAAAATAGTGACTATATACCTACCTATTGTTCCTATTAGATAAGATCATTGTAAAATAAAACAAAACTTCTGTTATAAACGTTAACAAAATTTGTGTTATCACACAAATAATAATAATTATTATTAACGAAACTTGGCTCGGTCAACTTGGTCAACTCGGTTTTGTTAATCAGATTTTTAGTGTGAAGGATGACGTCGCGCAACCCTTTCTTCTTCATTCAACTAAAATATTTTGCAAATGCAGCCGAGAGCAGTAAGTACGAATATTCTAGTGGTAAATAGAACATACAAATAGGAAAAAAATGTAATTTTTAAATAATTACATTGGCACAAAACGATCAATACATAACATGAACAGAAAAAGTTTGGCTTAAGAAAATTATAAATCAATATAGAACACAAAACATTCGTAAGACTAGCATTCTGGTCCCTGGCACAAAAATGCACAAAATTAACATGGAGGCGCATAACGTCACCAGCGATCGCAGTATTCATTTCTCTTACCACTCTATCATATTGAGTGTAGGGTGGTTTTTTATTATTTTTTATTTACCAGGCTAGGTGCCTTGGGATCGATCCTCATCCTATCATAACATAAGGACCCACTGAGGTTGAATACTGGGTATCCTGGTTACCACGATTGACATGTTGGAAAGATTTCCCAAATCTACCGAAGCCAAGTGTGAATACTTGGATTAGGTAGATTAGATAGGAGACCAGGTGTAAACTTTTGCGATACCCAAGCCGGCCACGGGATTTGTCAGGCTAGTTGGCAAAGATTGATAATGTGAATACTAGAAACAAAAATAAACTTGCCGTTCCAATGTTCAGACTCCATAAAACTAGCTGTTCGTTCTTGGGGAAATGTATATCTATGTTTAACAAACTTCCGCAAAGTGTCATTGATTTGCCTTTATATAAATTTAAAATCCATATCAAAAAGACACTCATGAGTAAAGGTTATTATAAAATAAGTGACTATCTAAATGATCACAGTATTTGGGAATAGGGACACTATTCATAGAGCCATGTTTGGTAACAACATTATTTATAATATTGTATTATTTTTATATGTGTATGTAAACATACATACGACTGTAATCGTATTAGGTATGATTGTATCTTATACTATATTGTATTTTTATATTATATTATTATAATTATTAACATTGTAAAGAGGAGATAAAAAATAGACCTTCAGTTTCTTGCCTGTTCTTCTCGAGAAGGCTCTCCCAATTTCCGAACAGGTGTCGAGTCAATTTTTTTATTTTTTTTCTTTTTTTTCCTTATTCGTACCTACGTACGGACAAGGTTTTTGTTTTTTTTTAAGCTTTGTTTTTTTGTTTTGTCTGTTGACGTCAATAAGTGCCTGTAAAGGACTATGTTGAATAAAGATTATTTTGATTTTGATTGTGTTGAATAAATACCTATCAGGAAATAAGTAGAATGAGTTGATCCTAGCTTCGGCCTCATGCATAAAGATGTTTTATTTTGGCGCTCGTTCACGTAAAATGGTTGTTAAGGTTACTTTGATTGAGGGTAGTCTCCGTTCCCTGCAGCCGCTAATCATCCACGCGGCTGCACGAAAAATGGCCACATGATTCCTCTTAAAGTTAGTTAAATCTTCAACATCTCTATCAACTTATTGTTTAATTATCAGAAAAATGTTGTCAATATTATTAGCGAAAAATATATTTGATTTATACATATTTGTATTATATATTATAAACAATATAAAGTATAAAACCATCTATAAGGCTTTGCACCAAGTTCCTCGAAACAAGAAAATCCTAAAAGTTACAAACAAAACCATAAAAACGTATAATTGACCTTTTTCTCTCAAATGAGTAACAAGTTAACTGTTCGCCGTCACATGACACAGTACCCATGGCGTATCGTAGGCCAGCCATGAAGCGATAAGGGCCCGGGCGAGTCAAGTGTTGCGTTATCATTATTTGAACCCTTTTTATCGTGGTTTATCGCCAGTCCCAGGAAACAGAAGTGGTTAGAGCTCGCAATATCTGTGCCACTAACACCTATTTGGCAATACATACATACATAGCATACCTACGCGGCAGTTCGATTGAACTAGCATTTCAACTAATAAGCATTCGCTAAAATTTAAAACAATGAAAAGTTTACTTCTTTTGAACAGTTTAGCATATTTTCACATTAATTATGTTAATATTTTTACCGGCGGAACAATAACAAATTCCCTCTATCTCGTTCTTTTATTTTGTTCAAACGACATTCAGACATTCTCGTTAATTTGGGTTAATATTATTGAGCGAAAACAAATAAGAAAAGAACGAAAAGACAAGAAAATATTACAAAAAGAAATAGGTATAAAAATAATGATCAGTTATTATTTAAAGGAATTATACCTAGCATGGAAATGACGGCTGATAGAGTGGAATGGAAGAAAAAGATCTACTGCGCCGACCCCAGATAATGGGAAATGGGCAAGAGGATGATGATGATACCCATCCACGTAAACAACAGTGTAAATCGACGGAGACAGCTAGTAATGACATCGTCACAATCATCCTCAGTCCTTCATCCATCCTCATTCCCTTACATTACAAAAAATAAGCACATAAAACATACGCCATGTTCTTTTCCATTCGTCTGTACGACACAGGTTTTCAATTACCTATCTAAGTAGTGTACAGTCTTAATTCTTCGCATACAATCATTATTATATATAGTGTTACATAACATTATCACGGTTCATATATGACGACAACGAGAGGTTTGAACCTACTCAAATAAGTTAGGATGATTGAATGAAAACAAGGCCTTCTTACTAGGTCTTGGGCAAACATACTGGCCCAGTGCGGGTTTGTCGATTTTGCGTTTCTTGGCAGGTGGGTACAAGTTGTCTCACGCTGTTTTCCTTCACCGTAAGGGCATTGGATAAATGTACAGACGTCAAACACATATCACAAAACATAATTTTCTTGTAGTTGTTATTATAATCTATGTGTTCGACATTATGTCGAAAATCGTCAGAAATTTAACATATTTGAATGACAGAAGAACGATTAATGCTAACCAATTGAAGTGGGCATAAAATCGCTAAAACAGTAGTATGAGCAAGTTTTTTTTTTAAATATTAAATATAATCTTTTGAGAAATAACCTATAAATAACAAAAAGTAGAATTCTATAGTTAAATATAATGAAATTTTATAAGAAAGGCCACAGTGACCTGTCAATATGAAATAAATCACTGAATGGATAATGTTAGCACAAGCAAGTGGTTCCTTTATATTTACTAGTTTTATATTACTGAGGATTTCGTTAATAGTAATAGTCAATTAATGTTAAATATGTACTAAATCTCATAAATTGTTAGATTAAATAAAAGGTGATAAAAATTTCATTGTTTAATCATTCACTTTATTAATTTTTATATAAATTTTACATACCTAGTTAAAAGAATACACATTAGGCATAGGTATAAAGAACATTGTGGGCATTTATTAGAGATAACAAAAAAAATTACCCTTACACCAATTAGTAGCTGAAAGTAAGCTCTGAGACATACATATATAAATAAATTTGGTAGAAATATATGTATTATAAAAATTATGGCTAAGGTAGAAATGCTCGCATTCAGTACACCAACATCTGCCTCCACTGGGACTCGAACCCGGAACCTCAGAGATGGTGACAACTTGAAACCGTTATACAAATCACTTCCAGCAGAGGTCGTTGAAAGAGATGTTTGTATAAACTGATCACTAGATAACATATCTATCTAACACACATTTTATCACTAGGCTTTATTAAGCTTATGATGATATAATACTGTTCAATCTCTTAACTAAGGCAGATAGTCCTCAGTATCATTCTTAATGAACGAAGGTGGTGCCAACCCACATTATTTCAAATATGTATTGGAAATATTCATTTACTAATAATACTAGCAGTAGATAGTAGGGCGACTTTGCTGTAATATTTCCCCATTATAAAAATTATCTATATTCTTCCCCAGATCTTATAACATTCTCATAACATATTATTAGATTAGCCATTTATATGAGGTAATTGCACTGGAAAATAATTGCTCCCTGTGGGTAAAATGATTATATATCTATCAGACTATCCTCATTTCTACAAAATGTCATCATAATCAGTCCAGTAGGTAGTTCTTTCTTGTTGATGTTTGTTCTTTATACACAAATATTGCGTTTTAGGTGGTATATTCCAAAATTCATATAGTGTTAGGTAATATACAATATTTAGTAATATTAGGTATATAAATAGACAATAATTCTATAAGTACTAAAGGCAATTGACAATAAATCAAAAGTACTGATGAAGAGTATAGACATCTAATAGAATATGTACAGAGTTTTCTTTTTTGTTTCATCTCAGCTATATGAATGTATGAAGTATGAATGGGGTAAAGAAGGTTAATGGCCAAATACTTTGTACTTTCTGTATATATAAGAAGTATACAGGAAATCTATGTTCAAGTGAATAATTTGATTTGGTAAATCTAATTTTGTGAATGTCAAGAAAAACTTGACATAGTAACAAACAAAGTGTAAGTAAAATATTTGACTGGTTGTGTTACTAGTGAACAAACCATGCAAAATTGTTAGCCGTGACATTATGTTATGCTTATAAAAACATTTTTGTAAATTAACTGCGAGTGAATAACCTTGAGAGATGTGTGAGGTAGGATCAAATGTGGTAGAGGTTTATTGTAGGATGAGGTAGATCACTATATTATAATTTATCTTTCCATAGAGTATCTTTCAAAAGGTTTCCATGTTTTAAAATAGGATGTTAATTTGGTTTAGCAGAAAACTCATCTTCATAAGGCATAATACGTATTAAAGAATCAGCTCCAGTAGGTTAATTTTATTCTTTGAAGTAAAACTTACTATTTTCAATCATCATAGCACTTTACATTATAGGGGCATCTTTCTTAGTGTGTTTTGTTGATGGTACTTTCCTCTAAACCACATTCACATAATGAATATATCTCATATAAAAATTAATGAACATACATACAGCAATCAAATTACAATAAAGATAAATAAATATTTTTAGTTTATTAATGATGACAAATTTGTCCAAAATAACTGTAGCAGTACATCAACTTATGCAAGTATTAAGAATGGGCATGAGCGAATCATATAATTAAAAGATGGTGGATGGTGTACAAAAAGACTTACTGCCCAAGGAATTCTCTGCCAGTCAATTATTAGAAATGACATGTAAATGGACAAAATAATATATAGTAAAATAATTATACAAAATAAGATTACTTTGTGTCTAAACATTAAAGAACACATTATTGAAAGTGAGATTTGTACAATACCTTAGTGTGAGAAACTGTTCCACAAATGTATAACAGAAACTATGAAGGAGTCAAGGGAAAACCTAGCACAATGTCTTGGGATTTCAAGGTTAAGCCAGACAGCATAATACATTGAGTGCATTGACTATTGAGCTTTAGAAGCATCAAGAAAAAATTTCAGGCCCCACACAAAACTACAGGTAATTTTGTGTAGGAAAGTAGAGAAACTTTTAACCATTGGGCAATGGTAAGTAGTACAGTTTAGCTAAGTGTAAAGATTTAATATTGAATACTATATAGATATAATATAATACATCTAGCTATATATTTTCATACATATATAATAAAATAGGGTATATTAGCTTAATATTTTGTATAAGTGTTATAAAGATCATGTGGCATTTAGCCATTAGAATCCTTTCAAACCTGCCAACTGAACAAATTCATAAAAATAGATAGTAGGTATTTTGATAATATTTAAACATAGATATTACTAACTAGTAGATAACTTATCGTATCATTTAGTAGGCACATGAACCATTTAGTTACAAATACTTCCTCGACTTGGCTTAATATTGCTAAAAATCTTATTCAAGTAATAAAATTATGAATATACTATTTATTATATACCTACGTGTCTTTTCTTTACATGTGACAGTTTAAGAAATAAAAAAAAATTGAACCTATAAAACAGCAGGTACTTTCAGCACAATTTGTTAATAGTACGGGCACGATCCTAGTCCATTAACAAGTCAAATGCTGTATTAGAGAACGCAGTCATTTGCAGCCCAGCGATCTATTCCGAGGGCGTTCAACTGTGCCATCACGACCTAGCAACACCACGGCTACTCACAATGGCCCTGACATCGAAAACAACAGCCTCCGGTTACTGGAGCATTGACTCGCGATGCCGCCAAAACTTTGTCTCGCTGATATGAAACGTAACATCGTAACGTAGTTTTTAACAGAAAATAAATAAAACTTACCTGTCAGATGACTCCGAACTGTCGTACCGGTCGAAACATCTCTTCTTCCTGTCGTCCCCGTCGCCACGGTTTTCTTCTCGAGTTATTTGGGAATTTGTTGTCACGATCGTCGTGCAATCATTGACAACCACGCTGCGCGAATCACTTTTTTCACATGAATCACTTGTTTTAGGTTCTCTAAATAATGACAAATTCACTGTATCCTCACAAAACGTTTGTACACTACACTTTTTTGAGTCACCGTGTTCTGAACCGGGCGCGGAAAAAGTTAATTCGTGCACTTGTTTCGAGCCGGTGCGATTCTCGGACGACCCATCCGCCATCTTTGAGCGCACGAGTGTTTTGTAAATTGTTTCGGTGCGGCGCCGCAAACGGCATGGGCGCTGCGATCGCGTGCTGCTGCAGGTGCGGGGTATGAGGCGGGCGGTGCATGACGTCACGGCGACTGCGCGGCCGCGGGGGCTGAGCGCGGTGACGTAACGGCTCCGCCCCGTGCATGTGCAGGGTCGTTGTCATTGGCCGCGCGTTACGCAACGCACAAGCCTATTCCAATACCAGCGGAAGAAGGGAGAGTTGGGCCACTGCGATAGGGACTGGCACATCCCAGCCCTAAATGAAACAAATAATGCAGCGTAATGACCGTACACGCACACAGCTGTAGGATGATCTTGTACGACGGCCGGCGAACAAGTGCATTGAAATTAATGACACGTTTCACCCTTCAAAAGTTCTGCATTATCATTATCCTATTCATTCACAGATAATGAGTTTATTATTTTAGCTGTTCTTTTGTTACAAGATATACCTATTTGATTAGATTGTATGTACCTATATTGTTAGTACCTAAACACTAAAATTAAAGACTACGGCACATAATAGACAATTGTATAGGTACGACGCAGTTAACTATTTCCTTGAACATAGCGATTCACCTAAAACTTTATTGTATCTATGTTTATGTTTATCAATCTGTGGTTAGTATCCCTAATACAAACAAACCTTGTGTTTACCTTCTACACCAGTGATTCTCAAAATGGTTTTACTTATATCTACCCCTAGGGGTCTATGACATCCTGCAAGGAGTCTACGTCCGTGAAAAAAAATTTGGGGGTCCATGAAATGAAAATGGAGGTCCATGATAATGGATCACAACATACATTGATAGTACCTACCTATTTACTTTCATTATACTATCTTCTAATATAAAGACATACATTATATATAAATCTACCTATGAAGAAAAAAAAATATCTACTTTACAATTTGTTGTAAGTTGCAGGATGTAGGATGTAGGCATTCAGGTAAGTAGGGGGTCTACCCAAAACCGAAAAAATTGGCAAAGGGTCTACGGCACAAAACAGTTTGAGAATTTCTGTTCAACACTATTTCATACGGTAGGTACTTATTCGTGGAAAACAAGATACAAAATAATAACCTTAGGCAATAGTATATAAAATAATAACATCATATTTTTGGCTGATTGTACATCATCGAATTTAAGATATTTGTTATTGTCTTAGTATTTTTAACTGTTCCTGATTGTTGAATGATGTAATTAGGTATATTTTTATTAGGTAGCAGTATGCACTGGAATTATTTCGAGCAAAAGAAATCGAATTGGTAAAATGAACCTCACTAACATTTAATTTAAATTAAAATTAAAGATCTAGACGTCTATTAAGCATGCATGTCTCAAGATTCCTGAATATTACAGCACCATGGACATTCTACAACACAAATTTATAAAAAAAACCAATATAAGTCTATGGTCCAGAGTTTCATTCCGAGTCATTTTTAATAAATCGCGTCAGTGTTTTAGTTCAAAGAGTAGTGTTTGTACCTATATGTTTTAGTTATCACCCATGGTTAAACCAAACAATCTAACTCGCTAATAACCGACTACGGCTCGACAATGCAGGCAATTTTAACATCGTCTTATTTATTCATTTCATTAGTGACGCCTTGTTTGACATATAACTAAATCGTTATAAACTTTATTTATAAGCAGTAGAAAAGTTTGCTGAGACTGTCGTGATCGCTATAATTAAACTTTTCGACGTTTGATATATCTACTGATTTCACTCTCAGAGATCTCAGTATTCAAATGCTCTTACCAGGATAACGTATAGATTTAGAATTCATTTTCATTAAAAGTTTACAAACATTAAAAATAATTTTTAAACACTAATTATAAAAATTCACTGGATTTTAATTATAGTAGTATAATATACAGTGAGTTTGATTTTAAAATATGGTTCTAAGATAAATCTCTGCTTGAGGGCAGTTGGAAAGGGATGGTGCTATGTGACCTAAATATCACCATCTCTTTTTAACTGTGCACAGAAGAAATTTAAGTTTGAGTTTGATTTTAGAATACGGTCCAAAAACAAATCTCTGCTTCTGTGCAGTTGGAAAGGGATGGCGCTATATGGCCTCAGTACCGCCATCTCTTTCTAATTGTGCTCAGGTTGAGATTTGGGTTTGATTTCAGACTAACTTTAAGTCAAACTTATGATCTTCGAACAAATGCCAATACTGCAGTGATGAGTTAAATGGAATTTTAAACGATTTTAGTATCTGTGTTGCTTGCGATATATCGACACCGTATCATCACACGTCTCGCTCTAACATAACAGCGAGAAATGGCGTGAAGCGACAACAGTGATATTTACATCCAATTTTTCCATTCAGAGTGCAGAGTGTGGGTTCTGATGTCTTATTTTTTAATCGTCGCACGTTTGTCAAACGTACTATATAGTCAAAGTAGCTTTATATATATACTACGAAATATATGGGGGAATGTTTCTGTATTTTGAAATCATTTCCATACATTATCGTTAGAAATCAAAATGATAACGAATCAAATCATAAATGTTACTTTGGCTACGGGCTCTGAGATTTTTTCAAATTATGTTTTATTTAATATCATAATATTATGATGACATAATATACTTTTAATTCTCATCAACACAAAAATCAAGAATGACGCGTGGAAGATACTCGATAAGCGTCCACGCGAGGCGCATGATTAAAAAAAGACCCTTATGTCCCTCGCGCCAGCGCCGAGCGGTTCGTTCGTAGGAAGGGTGAATGAATGATGAAATATTAGTACAAAACCAATTGGATATTTTGTTCCCATGAGGTTGTGCTTTAATAAAATAAATATCAGAACTTCCCAATGAAAATCGAGCAGTTCTTTTGATTTTTGTAGTTTTTCTTATGATAACTTATTACGGTGTTAATGGTATAGTACAAGGGAAATAATAGTACCTACCAGGTAATCTGTGCTTAATAGAAAGCAGTAAGTGATAGAATGAAACGAATGTAAGAAATAGATTATGGTTAAGTTATGCACATAATCAAGATAATCCCGTTAAAGATAAATCAAGATAGTTCTCATACCTACTTGATAAATTAACTTAAGGATTAATTTCAAGTTCCCTACCTTAACGATGTTAGGACGATTCTTCTATAAAGAAATGAAAATCAGGGAATCTAAAAGAAAGAAATCCAGTAAACGCTCAAATATAATTTTGTACTTACTATATAAATTAAATGAGAAGTAATCATGATGTAGAATGGTGATATGATACCTACAGCTCGAAGATTATGTGTGCTTAATTCGTTTAGAGTACAAAAATATTTTTGTACTCTTGATTAGAAACATTGTAGATACCAACTTACATACGTCGTTAATTTTTTAAGAGCTGTGCCTTAAAAATTTTTACTTGTTTCATCTTCATTGTCATTTCAGCTAATATACAGAGATATGCCGTTTATATACTTATCTTCCACAAATAATGGGATTCAAATTACGGCTTGGCAAGCGAGACCTTCGCTTTGTTCGTTAGTTAGCAGCGCGCGTAGGACAACATTATCATTATCCTTCTTTTATTATCTCTGTCCACACCACACTATTTCAAGATATCAATCTCGAGTAAAAGCTTTTAACAACACCATGTTTCATAACCAAGAATGACCCTTTGAGCAATACTCAGTGTTAGGTCAAAAAGCTCGATTAATCATAATCATAATTCAGAACTAATTAATTTCACTTTTATAATTACTTTTTTTTTCCTCAGGAGAGAAGGCTGAGAATCCTCATGGATACCACCGCAACGGCAAGTAGAGATGCGGTGATTATGTCGGACTCCTGGTGAATCGAGGCGGCTCGACCCAACAGACCTACCGACTAAACTCAGCCTAAGCCTTTGGTCCTAATGACCCTACTGGCTTCAAGTGATAGAGAGCCGCACCTCAGGAGAGGTACGGTTAGCGCTGCCCCATGGAGAGGCATATGCACTGGAAGAGGCACGGTACACCAAAGTGGGACCGGTCTATGTTGACAGAGAACCTACTCGTGGCTAAGCTGAAGGCTGCCGATTAGGGGATGACAAAGGAGGCGACGGCTCAGACGCCGCCGCTTGCAGGTCTAGAAGGTCCTGCGTGAGTTGGTTATGGGGATCGCTTAGGACATGTCGCGGTCTACGTATCCTCTGCCGATATTGACTGTTGCCTAATGATAGGCTTGCTGAATGCGGTGTTGACGGGTTTATAATTACTTAGTTTATTCCGCCTAACGGCCGTTTTCAATAACCTATCTATCCTTTGTTTTTGCTACTAAAGATATAGTAAAATCTATCCTTATGCCCTAACGATGGATAGCATCGCCTACCGAAGTTACCTATCCATCGTCGGGAGGACGGATAGCTTACTAGAGATAGGGACGCTCATACAAATCTGACGTAACTGCATTTCAAAAAAGTTTCATCTTACTCTCCGATAGGCGGAGCTATCTCTAGTGACGACATTTGGCTATCTGTCAATATCGGTGGTTTAAAACACAGATAGGCTTCCAAAAAATTAACTATAATAACATTATAACTTAAATTACATAATGGAGAACTACAGTAGTGATGATAGTGATATGGAATTAATGAATATGATAATAGAGTGTGATGAAGACAGTGATACCGTGATATGATAGTGATACCGATTTCGAATCGCTGCAATGAGTTGTACTAGATGCATTGTCTCATCTTTAGTCATAGGTGCTGCTTTCGTTGACTGAAAGAAAAGCAGTCTATTATAACCTTGAACGAATTACAAAAGTATTGTAAATCCAGATACTTACAGAACTCATTTTTTCCACGTTTGCTTATATTTTATATCAAAAACATGTAATACACACAAATTGGCGGCAACAAATTATCTGTCAGTAATGTTCGAATGACATCACTTGTCATTTATAAACGTTTCGTTCTATGATTTTTATAAAGAACACCAGCAAATAAAGTGAAAATGACGATCTAAGATTTTTTTTTTCAATTATAGTAACATTGTATGCACTTTTTACAACATAATATTTAAATATAAAATATATCAATAAATTGTACATATGTTTTAAACGTACTAAAGCTTTATGGTTAGCAACGAACAAAACGTTCTACAGGGCTTGGATAGACGAGAGGGCATAAAGCTATCCTTAGTTAGACAAAGATAGATAGCTCGTATCTTTGATTGTGAAACGCAGACTACAGATAGATAACAGCTTACTGCTAATCGGAGATAGCAATTTATCTTTGATCTTAGATAGGTTATTGAAAACGGCCGTAAAACAAGTTAAATAATATTCCGTGTTGTGTCGACCCTCTATTAGTTCGTTGGTCGCGCGAGCGTAAACCGGTTTTTAGTGGCGCGACGCAGCCACGCACACATGTGTTTGTAGTAACTTCACAACTACGACGCGGTTTTATGAAGTTTTGTCTATGTTGCAGTCAGTCGTTTTCTTTATTCATATGCCGGGGACATGTCTTCAATACTTTGGGTAGTACAATCAAGTATTATTATTTTTATCTATTTCGTGCTACTAAATGTCGTATCTTTTTTAAAGTAGGTGGCGTTAAGTATTACGTAACGAAATTCGGTGGGAGGGGGGTGTTGTAAAATGTTACGATGCGTTACAGAGGCGGGAGGGGGTCTTTCTTACAACACGTTACGTAAGATTGTTTTTTGACGTGACAACGTCTATTAAATTGGTACGGCGTGGAGTCATTCTCGAAAACACCGTAACGGCCGAATCTGATGCCACACGGAGCCACGCACATTACTCGGCGTGGAGTCATTCTCGAAAACACCGTAACGGCCGAATCTGACGCCACACGGAGCCACGCACATTACTCATAATAATTAATTTATGTATAACTTCAGAAGCAGAAAATTTAAACAAACTATTAAATAAAAATATAAATGTTATACATTACTTTATTTTATTTACTCATAATATCGTGCAATTGCTTTTAATAATAAATTGATATTGACGTGACAACGTCTATTAAATTGGTACGGCGTGGAGTCATTCTCGAAAACACCGTAACGGCCGAATCTGACGCCACACGGAGTCCACGCCTACTTTACCCCCACCCCTAGAGCGCCCGAAGGCATACTCGGAAACGGCGTAACGGGCGATCTGACGCCACACGGCAACGTATCTCTGATGCTGCATGGCGTACTTTAATACGCCGTAACGACTCATCTGTTGTTAATATACGCGTTCAAAGTAACTTGAGTGTTACGTAACGTTTATATATACAGAAAACGTTACAGAAAACGTACAAAGGGGGAGGGGGGTCAAAAATCTTCAAAAATTGCGTTACGTGATACTTGAACGCTCCCTAGCCACTACGGCCATGGCTACTTCGAAATGGATACATTATTTTCGATTTATCGAGCTCCTCGATGGGGACGTATATCACAGATTATTGAGAGTTGTCTAAATTACTTGACGTGACTTGTTTGTGGGACTTGGCATAATTTAGTGACATGGTAAGGAATGGGTTTTTCATGGCATAACATTCTGATACAGTGGCTATATGGCTATTCTCAATTTGTAGCCTTGCTATACTTTAGATAATAATAATAAATCCAAACGACTATAAACTTGATATGACATTTATTCACTTACGTATTTAATTCTAGAAAAACTACAAAACAACACTAACATACATTTCAAGGTTTTGTTCATACTTAACAACTATTGCACAATTAACAATAAAATTGAGTAAATCTAATTCTATTAAATGAAAGATTAGATAATTTTTAATTTTACGTAAAAATGGAATTTCTAAATAATACTTGTCAATAAATCAAAATTTATTTGTATGTTATAATAAGAAAATATGGAATGAAGATTATAATTGCATTCATAAAAGTACAATCAAAATTGAATATATGAAACACATAATACTATTAGATTATTCTTACGTGAATAGAGATAGGTAACACACTCAGTGGTTCAAAAGAATATTATATATCTCTAGATATTTAAAAAACAAAAGTTAGGTGGTTGAATTATTCAAGAAACAGTGTTATATAAATACGCTAAATATATGAAATTACTTTTGGACAGTTACAAACAATACGCGCTTCTATTTTAGTGATCAATAAATAACAATTCAACAAGGCACTAAAGTTTCAAAGTATTGGTCAATAAAGAGCAAAATAACAGTACAGACTACAATATTTAACGTTTAACAATATATCGGTTATCGGAATTACATTGGATTATAACTATTAACTATTAAATTATCTATTAAATGATGAATGTATTAAAACAATACGAATTGGTATTCAGTAAGTCATGACGATGACGTTACAAACTTAATCAAACAGAGCCATCAAATATTTATACCACTTGTATTGCCGATGTTTTATATGCTACGATAGAACTGTACAGTTCAAATGATTCCGATAAATTGAGACGTCGTTGTACGAAATCTTGTACAATTGTAAATATCGATTAATATTTAAACTGTACAGTTATATCGTTACAAATTTTCGTTGTGTGTGTAAACAGCGTCTACGAGAAATTGCACAGTTCAAACTGTAGCGTAATAAATATATGTATGAATGAGAAAATGGTATTTTTTATAACTAAAATACATATATTTGTATTAAATATCGAGAAAGTAACAAATAATTTTGCTACAGTATGACGTGTGACGGTCTCTGAATTTGAATGAAAAAATTCTGCGATCAATCGTTTGTGTTTTATATAAACACTTAGGTTAGGTGGATTCGTTACAATAAAGCAATTTATATGGAATGGCTAAATTGAAATATAGTAATTGAGGTAGATAAAATACTGTAAAAGTGGATATTATAAAATAAATGGAGACATTTTTTTAAAACGATAATATCTGCTCTTGTACGATATTAGTATAATTTATTGAATAAAAATCACACAATTATTATGTTTATTATTATCAGATATACGTTATGATATATTTTAGTGATACACCTAATCTAAAACAAATCTCATAGCACCCACAGTTAATTATATATGTGTAAATTGTTATAAATCGTCACTTATTACATTATATTTCTTATGCGACTTAATGATAAAATAATTGCTTAAAAAACTTAATTAATTAGTCAGTAACGGCATCAATGATATTATAATATCAAAGGTGATATAAGTGATAAGGCAGCGAGGCTAATCCGGGAAAAATATCAATAATGTTTAAATACAAATACTGTTTACACTGGGAAAAGTAATCTCAAATTGTGTTAAATACAATTTATAAGAATGTATGTATAATGTTAAATTAATACTATTTATAAGTTTAAAATGAATAAAATTATTATATTTCATTTCAGTTAGAATTCTGCTACACAAATGTGTGTGACCTTTTGTTACTCTTCTCTCGTTATCATTATAATATCATTGATCGATATGAGTTTGGATTCTAAACACAACTGATTTAAAACAGCCATGGTTATTATTCGTTTAATGTCATAAATAATAAAGCTATAGCATAATCTCCATCTTGATTAAATAACAATAAAATATTTTGTTTTTCTAAAAATAGATACCTCTTTAGGACATATAATGCAACAAAATTGCATTTTTTTTAGATAATGTTTTTGGTAAAAGTATAAATAATAATGGACACTGAAAAAATAATTGGTTAATTGGAAATAGAAACAAGTAAATTACCAAATTGTAAAGGTTAATTATCAATGTCACAGCAACACCAAATTATATTTGGCAATTAAACTGGTGAAAATAAGTAGACAATATTTTTGGTTTTGTTTGTCTTTTGAGATGGAATATGACTGGATAGATCAACTAAGCCATGTTTATTTTTTTTATTATCTTCGGCCTCCTCTGATATAGAAACAGCTATTATAAATTGGACATCTAAATTAGGGATTGCAATCCGGAAAAATGGAATCCAGTACCAATATACCGGATCCGAAGACCGAATCAGGTGCTAACTAACTAAATTTTTAAACTACCTACATATAAGTGCAGTGACACTTGATTAACTCACTTATTTTGTACTGAAAAGCGAAAATCATCTTGATTTAATCCGAATGGGAATCCGGTCGTATCCGACTGGACTGAAAATGACGCCGGATTGCAATCTAACTTATCAATGCTCGGAGTTTCAAAGATATCGATAAATGAACGTACCTGCCGAGCTTGAACACCAAATATGATAGGAGAAAGTAGTACCTATATCGCGCTGAACCATCAACATATGATAAAAATCTATCATGTTATACTAGATTTGGAAATCTAATAGTTTATTATACGTCAGTATCTCAGTACGTATCTGTCGCAGCCAACTGGTTAAAATAGCCGTTCAATCAAACAGTCGACTCGTTGCTTGCAACGTTCAACATTACAGCTAGACGACGCTTAGCCAACTGGTTAAATGGCAAATCAACTAAGACTTTTTGTAATTTCTTGGCATGTTATTCTTGAATTAAGTTTAAGAGGTGACCAAAATTTTAATGAAATAAGTAAAAATGAAAAACAAATTATTAATCATAATATTGTTTATTGCACCAAGCAAAAAATTACTAACTCAAAAATTTACGAAGCAAGAATCATTTCATAATCTCGTAATTTCTCCTCGAATATTTGATTCACTCGTATTATTTTTAAGTGACCTAATAATTTCTGTGTCCTTAATAACACGGTAAGGAAAGTAAGTAGTAACGTATATTTACTACTTACTTTCCGAAAAATATCTTGAAACAATCACAAACCACGGCTAGTTGACGCCATATTAGAAAACAAAGCGCATCTAGCGCTGCGGTGGTGAGCGCTGAACTAATTAAATTAGACGGCGGCTTTTGAATCAGCTATAGTGTTAAACGTTTTGAGCGACTCAAATATTCAATTAATAAGCTAGACGTATGGTTGAATGGCGTTGTTCAGTCAAAGGGTTTGATTGAAAGCCTAGCTGTTTGATTGAAAGTCTAGCTGTTTGATTGAACGGCTATTTTAACCAGTTGGCTGCGACATATCGATAATTGCGAAAAACCTGTAATTTCCAAACATTTGTTGTGTTCACGTTAAGTCCATAATGAAGTAGGCATCATACCCTCCATGGAGGTGTTCTTGGGCGTGAGGACCTCGTTGCAGAGGAAATCTAAAGGCAGGTCCACTAAGTGACCCTGGATTAGATCAATTTTCCTGTTAGCTAAAGCTCGATCTTTATGCCACAAGGACTCGCAATGTTCCTCTTGGTAACGCTTCAACTCGGCGAAGTTGTGCACTGCGTCGGTGGGGATGCAGTGAAACACCTGGAGTTATATATGGAGTATTTGGAATATTACAATAAAGATTTTTTAATTTCGAGGCGATATGTAATTGATATAACTAGTAATGGCAATAACGACTGTTTTGTAATAACGAATAACTCTGTTGTGTTATTTTCCTATAACTGTTATTGTAAACTGTTGTCTGTTATTCTGTTATATTGCTGTTTTGACAAATGTTGTTGAGTACGATTGTTTTTGTTATTATAGCTAGTTACTCTTAACAATGAACTTTCCTTCATACTTTTTCGGGCTTAGCACTGTCAGAATATTAGGCAGTAATTTAAATAACTTAAAACTAATTAATCAATATAATATTCTGATGTATTTAAAAGTTCATTGATTTGTACATAATTTGTTATTTACATTCAATATTTACATTATTTACATGCAATATTCTTCCATTTCCATATATTTACAATATTTACTCTGATTATTTATTAGTTACTTCAAAAGTACACGACACTAATTATTGCAACCAATAGGTAATTTAATTTGCATACGCGATCACACAACGGCAAATCCAAACACGATACTAATAATTGCAACGATAATACAAATAATGTGTAACTAAAAAAATGACAACAGCTTAGGCACCAGCAAGCCAGCAACAGTTTACCTAATTGTTATTTCAAATCGCACTGGAAATCAAAATGAGTCTAATTGTCATACGCGCGAAGGTACAAAATTGTGGATATGGGATTAGTAAAATTACTATAAGAAATAAACAAATAGGAACTTTATTTCCTTGTGAGAAAGGTTAAAATTATAAGAATAAGGCAATTATAGGGCAACAGAGCAAGCGCCCAGGCCTACACAACGGTTCAAGTGGCAACAACAACAATGCGACTAGGCGATTCTTTTGCCAACAGCAACAGCAGGATAACAGTATAAGCCGTTGTTAAATAACGTGTTATTCGTTACGGGAAAATAATTCATTATATTATCTGTTATTGAAATAACGACCATTACTAGATATAACATTATAATAATTAAAGACCATTAATAGGTACTAATATTAAGTTCCAATGTAGATAATGTAGCCAAGTAAAAGTCACCTTTAATTAAAGCCCAACCCTCATATAAAACAAACGGCAGCACTTTTAAGTGTTGAATAACAAAAGGCTGTGGTTTAAGTTGGAGACTATCTTAGTTAAGTATTTTAAAAAAAAACTATCTTTTGATAGATAGAGTATGCACTTACAAAAACTAACCTAATTTTCAGCTATAAAAAAATCCAATCTACCGAACTCACCTCCTCATATATTTCCGTATTCCTCTTAGACGTGGCCTGCCACACATTGAGGAAAAAGTCATCAGACACAGGATCATCCAAATTAATCCCGAGCCTATCTAAATCTTCTTCCATGTATCCTAGATGCTCTCGGAACAGCCTTTTCCTTAGCGCCCCTGCCACTCGACCACACGGATAAGGTTCCCCATTCATCACACCTTCGTCGAACTGTTCGTCCTGGACCGAAATGAATATAACATTGAAATGTTTCGCTAATACAATAAATGCGTTAAAATGTGGATCATGCGTTTTTTACATATCCTACCAAATATTAACACCCAAGCCATAGACAAATAAAATGACAGATTGCCAACTCCTTATCTATGGTTGGCGTCATACCAGTTGGCGTTACTTGTCGACAGTTAAAAATAATATTTGTCCGATATTCACGAAATACCATTGCATGCATTTTATCAATAAATTCAAATTATTTTCTTGTTTGATTAATACAGTTACTCTATGAGTTTGGGGGTTCTGGGAGATATTTTTTTTTTTTGTATAATAATGTAATCTAAATATAATAAATCAAACTAAGAGCTACAATAAAAAGTTATATATGCATTTAAAACCTAATCTTATGTGAATAGTATGACATAAATCGATGCTGTGATAAATTAAATAATATATGTATTATTATAAAAATGTACTAGTTATTTTATTAAAAAAAAAAGAATTCATTGCATATTGAGTTGTGCAGTTCTAAAGTTAAATTTGATTTGACAAAAGAAAGCAACAGTGGTTTTCGCGCCAGTGTTGCTGACTAAAATGAAAAGGCGGGGAAATAACAGTATATTAGGTGAACTGGTCACTAGATATAGGCAGTTCGTAATCAAGACTCGACGCGGGAAGTCTAAGTGTAGTGTATCTATCATTGTGACTGTTATTTATCATAAGGAACAGTAGTTCCATTAAAATTGTGTATTTCCGTACCATTTCGTACGAGGCGGCGACGGTTCTGGGACGCTCCCCCCCATTCGACATCCTGGCCGACATGTACGCGGCGACGTATGCGTCGCGGCGTGTCGACCGGGGGAGCGATGGGGGGAGCGCCCTGGAACCCGCGCACGAAGTGCCTAAGCGGGAGTGGCGCCGGCGGGCGCAAGGAATCGCGCCCGCGGTTACGGCGACCTGGGAGGAACCACGCCCCTTCCGTGGTCGGGGAGCGTCGTTGGCGGAGATCACGGGAGGTATTGTAGCCTCCCCCGAGGAGGGCTCCTCTGTATCGGCAGGGGAGAAGAGGCTGGGGGTTCCCGGAAGTCGCTTGGCGTTCCCGGGGGCTCCCTACATACTTGAAGAAAGCCATCCCTGAGGTTTTTAGTGAGTAAGCCTCCCCCTTCTGGGGAGGAGAGCCCCTCATAACCGCCAGTTCGCCACAGCCAGGGTATGCAATTTAATGCATTTTCCTCAGGGGAACAAAAAAAGGTATAGTCTCTAGCTGCATTTCTCAAGGGATTAGACCCAATACACTCCACGTACATTTTCACAATGTGGCTTCTATTCGTTGGATCTATAGGCTGGCGCATGCTTTATAAAGGACCGTGTGTCATAAAGACACGTGATATAAGCGACGCTCAGCATGGAGCGGCCGTCGCGCGGCAGCAGCGCGTGCAGACGAGGGGGGGCTGACCTGCAGCAGCGCGGCCAGCTCGGAGTCGCGGCCGCCCAGCATGGAGCGGTCGTTGGCGTTGGCGCTGCCGCAGAGCAGCGCGCGGTCGTCGCAGAGCAGCAGCTTGGAGTGCACGTACACCAGCTCGGTGACGGGGGGGCTGACCTGCAGCAGCGCGGCCAGCTCGGAGTCGCGGCCGCCCAGCAATGGAGCGGTCGTTGGCGTTGGCGCTGCCGCAGAGCAGCGCGCGGTCGTCGCAGAGCAGCAGCTTGGAGTGCACGTACACCAGCTCGGTGACGGGGGGGCTGACCTGCAGCAGCGCGGCCAGCTCGGAGTCGCGGCCGCCCAGCATGGAGCGGTCGTTGGCGTTGGCGCTGCCGCAGAGCAGCGCGCGCGGTCGTCGCAGAGCAGCAGCTTGGAGTGCACGTACACCAGCTCGGTGACGGGGGGGCTGACCTGCAGCAGCGCGGCCAGCTCGGAGTCGCGGCCGCCCAGCATGGAGCGGTCGTTGGCGTTGGCGCTGCCGCAGAGCAGCGCGCGGTCGTCGCAGAGCAGCAGCTTGGAGTGCACGTACACCAGCTCGGTGACGGGGGGCCTGACCTGCAGCAGCGCGGCCAGCTCGGAGTCGCGGCCGCCCAGCATGGAGCGGTCGTTGGCGTTGGCGCTGCCGCAGAGCAGCGCGCGGTCGTCGCAGAGCAGCAGCTTGGAGTGCACGTACACCAGCTCGGTGACGGGGGGGCTGACCTGCAGCAGCGCGGCCAGCTCGGAGTCGCGGCCGCCCAGCATGGAGCGGTCGTTGGCGTTGGCGCTGCCGCAGAGCAGCGCGCGGTCGTCGCAGAGCAGCAGCTTGGAGTGCACGTACACCAGCTCGGTGACGGGGGGGCTGACCTGCAGCAGCGCGGCCAGCTCGGAGTCGCGGCCGCCCAGCATGGAGCGGTCGTTGGCGTTGGCGCTGCCGCAGAGCAGCGCGCGGTCGTCGCAGAGCAGCAGCTTGGAGTGCACGTACACCAGCTCGGTGACGGGCTCGCCGCCCAGCGCGGCGTGCGTGCGCAGCCCGTGGAACGAGATGTACCGCCGCGGCTCGGCCACGCCCGCCTCGTACAGCCGCGTCAGGATGGCTTCGCGGCTCCTGACCATCACAATCTAATCAACATATCTAAACAATTGACTTCCGCAGTCGACTGGTCAGTACACCGGTCTCAAGGTGTCGTCATCTCTGCGGTCTCGGATTGAAGGTTCTCGATAAATGCGAGCATTTGTACCTTAGTCAATATATGTTTCTATCAAGAATGTATATATGTTTGTTTATTCTTTTTTTACAGAAGTTTACAGAACTTACTTTGGGCTAGGCTGCTGTAAGTGTAAGAAATATTTATTTATTTATTATTTCTACTCTCACGCCTCTATCCCCGTTGAGCAGTAGACAGAGATCAGTTTTTCATTTGCTACGATCTAAGCATATAAACTCTTTTGCAAAAAAAACGGGCACGTTAGATTTTTTTATCTACTCTAATGAAGAAGGACGAAAAATAGGTTTTGTTAATTTGACGATGTATTGGCATGTTTTTTGAAGCATCCTAGCATGATGCTTTACGTTCCAAATTTAAAATTTGAATTATTAAAAGAAAAATAATGATTATTGTGGATTATTCTAAAATTGCTTTACTAATGGCACGAATTGTTGAATCGATTTTTAACTAATTACGATATTTTTTAAAACTTTTTGGATATTTTCGGCAAATTAAACAATTTAATCTTTCTTTTTACATTAAATACTACTATTTTGATATGAGTGATAAAGCGATAAGGGCCGGTAAAATTATAGCCCTACTTGAAGAAGGTTGTTCGCAAACTTACGTGTCTCAGCGGCTAAATGTGAGTCGTTCAACTGTCCAGAGGACTTGGCAACGGTATCAAGAGACTGGTTCGGTCAAAAGAAGACCCGGTTCGGGAAGAAAACGATGCACAGAACCAAGAGATGACCGCTTTTTGGTGAGTCAGGCGTTGCGTAATCGGAAGGCGTCAAGTGTAGACTTGAAGAAGAGCCTTGAAGAAGTAAGAGGAGTAGAAGTTAGCTTGTGGACGGTCAGGAGGAGGCTTTTGGCTGCCAATATCAAGAGTCACCGCCCAGTTCGGGGCCCTAAATTACTCCGTGAGCACCGTCTTGCTCGATTTCAGTTTGCTCGGAACTGTGCTTCATGGACTCTGGAGGACTGGAATAAAGTATTTCCGATGAAGCTAGAATCTCTTTGTGTGGAGAGGACCGACGCCGGCGAGTGCTGCGAAGACCACGGGAACGCTATGCGGAAGTGTGTTTCGAAGAAATCACTCCTTACGGAGGCTTTGCTATGTTTTGCGCAGCAATTAATTCGACGGAGCGTACGGAGTTAGTTTTCATAGAAAATGGAACATTAAATGCACACCGGTACATAATGGAAGTCCTAATTCCATATGCACAACCCACATTGACTGCACTTGGGGAAGATTCCATTTTTATGGACGATAATGCTCGCCCGCACCGTTCTCGCGACGTGGAAGCGTACATGCAAGAAGTTGGGATCCGTCGTTTAGATTGGCCAGCTCGAAGTCCTGACCTCAATCCAATTGAGCATGTGTGGGATGTTTTAAAGAGACGGGTAAGATCAGTGCAACCTGCTCCACAAAACATCAGGGAGCTAAAAAGCAGAAGTGTGGGAACGTATTTCTCAAAACGTTATTAAAATCATCGTGGAAAGCATGCCCAGAAGGATTCAAGCTGTGATTTTGGCAAGAGGAGGTCACACTCGTTATTAGGTTTTTACAACTTTATTTAATTAAAAAAAGTTTTGTCTTTATGCCGACCACTTCTCATTGTTTGGGCGTGTACATCGACTTTAAAGAATCCATTGTTTTTTTAAAGATTTTAAGTTCGAGACTTAGAATCTATTAGGTAATATACATATTATATGCCACTTTTTTTTTTATACCACGATGGTGGCGAGCATGCCTACGGCACACCTGATGGTGAGCGGTTACCGTAGCCTATGGACACTTGCAACACCAGGGGTGTCACTTGCGCGTTGCCGACCCTTCAAAAACCTATTTACTCCCCTTTTGAAGAACCCCATACTGTAGCCCTGCGGGAAAACCTCGGCAGGGAGGCTCATTCCACAAACGAAGTGTACGCGTGAAGAAATTCCTTTGGAACCGCACTGTGCGGGACCATTTAGGCTCCATTGTGTTGGCATGAACTCCCTGTCGATGGCGAGCGGTGCGATGATAGAAAGTGGCCGTGAGCATCATGTCAAACAATTCTTCAGAACACAACCCATTATACAGGCGGTAGAACACACATAAGGAGGCAATGTCTCTCCTAAGACTTAGAGGCCCGATACCGCCTGTGAGTACGGGATCGTCGACGAGTCTCACAGCGCGCTTTTGAACTGAGTGTAGGGGCCCAAGCTGGTACATAAGTGCTCCCGCCCAGAGATGGCAGCAGTACTCCATATGGGGCCGGACTTGCGACTTATACAGTACGAGTTTTTTTGATGCCAGCTTGGCCTTGGCTTCCAGCTGACTTCGGAACTGAACGTCGCTGGAGATGTCAACACCAAGGATCCCAATACACTTTCCGATGGAAAGGGGTGTGTTCTGGAATTGAGGGGCTACAGTGAATGGAGTTTTTCTTAGCGGTGAACGCACAAACTTGAGTCTTGCAGGGGTTAAATCGGACTAGATTGTCCCGGCCCCAATCGGAGACTCTAGATAGAGTTCTCTCGATTTCAGACACAAGTTGCTCGCGACTTTCTTCCACAGCGAACGAGGGATGTTTGCACGGCCTGTAAAACGCATCTCCGGTACTGTCATCTGCATAACAATGTATGCCATCGATGGACAGCATGTGTCATTGATATGTAGCAGGAACAGTGTCGGAGATAGAACGGAGCTTGCGGGACGCCAGCATTTATGTTCTTGTATTCAGAGCAGCTACCGTCGACCACGACTCTAATGCTTCTGCTGGACAAAAAGCTGGCAACCCATTTACACATACCCTCGGGCAGGCCATACGAGGGTAACTTCGACAGAAAGCTCGGTGCCAGACCCGATCGAACGCCTTAGCTATAATCTAGGCTAACTGCCAATGCCTCACCTTGACTCTCAACGGCTGATGCCCAACGGTGTGTGAGATACACTAAAAGGTCACCAGTCGAGCGACCGTGGCGAAAGCCGTATTGCCGGTCGCTGATCAAGTCGTGATCCCCTAGGTATCTAAGGAGCTGTGTTTTATCAAACGCTCCATCACCTTAGAGAGAAGAGAGGTTATAGCTATATGCCTGTAATTCGATGGGTCCGACCTATCGCCCTTTTTGGGGCACCGGATGCACATTAGCAGTCTTCCACGAAGATGGCACTTGCCTAGTGTGGTAAGAAAGCTCGAAAAGTCGCGTTATCACAGGCACAACTAAGGGGCACACTGTTTGAGTACCACTGCTAGTATGCCGTCTGGCCCACTCGACTTATGAACGTCCAAAGAAAGCAGCTCTCGCCGTACGTCCCTCTGTGAGATATTTATCTCTGGCATAGAGAATCCACACCAAGGGATCGAAGGCAGCAAATCGCCCTCATTGTCGTTCAAAGTCGAGTTTGAGCGCACAGAGATTACCAATAAATCTCCTTTGCACTGTGGGCCTGATTGCCATCGACATTTCGCAGTGGTGGTAAGGACGGCTGGCAAAAGTTCCCCTCGGCAGCTTTAGCAAGCGACCAGAAGTCACGACTCCCAGAGGGATAGCCCGTGAGTCGCTCACCAATTCTGCCGATGAAATCGAATTTGGCTCTGGCAATAATTCTCTTACTGGAGCTCGAAGCAGCATTGTATTTGCATTTCATATCAGAGACGGTCGGATCCTTGCTGATACGAGCCGTGGTCCAAGCCCTGTATGCGGTCTGCTTCCGAAGTCTAGCTTCCTTGCAGGACCGATTAAACCACGGTCGTTTTTTTGCCCCGCAGCTACCAGTGCGTTTGGAATAATATATTCCATACCCGCTAGGATTGTCTCAGCGACAGCGGCTGCAGAGGCGTCGGGATTATCTGATATGAAGCAAAGTTGCCTCCACGGGTACGATGCGTAGAATAGCCTGTTTCCACTAAGAATGAATCGGATGGCTTAGTTTCTAATGATTAATCATGATATGTAGTAAAACAAAAAACAACTTTTTTTATTAAAAATATATAAGATTACTAATATTTTTGGAAATTATAATCGGCAAAATTACTTATTTAATCACGTGACATTAAACACCAATCAGAGAAGCGTGACGTCACGCCTCGCGAAAAACCGGTTGGAGTGTAGCTGTACATCTTCTATCTAATCTGTGCTGTTGAACACTGAACAGGTTATTTTGATACAATTTGTTTTCAGAGACTATTGTTAAATTAATACAGTTTTGTTTTAAGTTTAATCTTAAAAGACACAGACATTTGCCATGGAATCAGGATTTACCAAAGCAAACAGCAGTAATTTGTCAAAAATTGACGCCGTTTATGCTTGGGAAATTTTTCGCAAAAACATAGATTTTGTATATATATTTTGTTGCATCGTTTATTTCTAAAAAAGCAAAATACTTATGAGAAAGGCCTATTTTTCTATAAATAATATATATTAGGGGTAAAATAGATACTAAACTATCGTTTTAAACGAATTTCCATTTTTGTCAACTAGCCCATTGACGCAATCCATCCCAATCTGCCGACTTGTACTGCACCATGCGACGTAGGTGTTTCGGCCTAGATTTAATTGGCTGCAGTACTTTTGTCCGGATGAGGCAGTGGTCGGACGAACCGAAGGGTGCGTCCCCTGTGGTGGTGTATCCGTCCGGACGTGTGGTCAGCAGAAGATCCAGTAAGAACTTGCATGCATGGTTCTCAATATCATGTATTCTCGTTGGAGAATGTACCAGTTGTGAGAAACCATGGGCCAAAGCAAATTCGTGAGTAGACCTCCCCGCGTGGTCAGTGAACCGAGAACAAAGCCACTCTGAATGATGGGCATTAAAGTCTCCTAAAATCACCAACTCCGCGGAGGAGAGACTCTAGAATTTTGTCAGTGGCCAGCGTGGCCAGCGTGGTTGACTAAGACCCTCTCACCCTAACATAGCGTAGGTTCATGCCCCTCGGTGGGGAGGTACATGAGATGTAATGATGATCAATTTTAATTGGATCATATAAAAAAATCATTTACGTCTATTTTCCCCGTTACCTGGATATGCTCTGGTAGTTCCAGTGCGTCACGGCGTGAAGCGAGGTCCCCGAGGGAGCGCCCACCTCCCCCTCGAAGCCGGGTAGGAGAGGCATCACCACAAACACGCGAAATTTCGCTTTGGCGCGGTGTGCTCGCATTATGCGGTTGAACAACGCTTCACCTATCTGACGGACAATACTAGATTTGTAAAAATGTCTAAACACCGATACACAAAAGAAAATGTAAGGTAATATTGGTTTTAAGATCTATAATTATTAGACCTCAATAAAATGTTTTTGATATTCTGGTATTATAAACCTGCAGGAATGTTGACTAAACACATTCAAGCAGTCTGCTAAACTCCATTACATCATAGTTATATCTATAACGCCTCATAAAGTAATATAACCTTCATTCGTTATTCCCTCTACTCACGGTGATTTCATTCAAATTTGTATTCTCTGCTGCTGACGAGATCTAGGTCAATCTTAATGGTGATGCAATTGCATTTGGATAGTCTAACACCCCCACCCCTCTTTAAGGGGGGTAATGCCCAGAAAATATCGAAATGTTCTAACGACTTAGTGGCCAATAGTGGCGAGCCTGAACAGCTCACAATACAATTCCGCCATTATTATGAATGCAACACTTAACATTTGGGCTGCATAATACCAAGTGTTGTTGGGGCTTCTAAATTTTACGTGCTACGGTACTTTTATTTGTTTTAATAGCCGAAAATTACATTTCATCCACGACATTTCGTTTCTTTTTCGAATTTTATATGTAAATTGTTCTGACGCTCCTACGGTGAACAAAAACATCGTCAGCCAACATTATCCATGTTGGCTGACTATGTGAAGAAATTCTAAAATATATATAGTCAACCATTCCAAACTGGGCCAGCGTGATTGACTAATGCCTAATCGCCCTAATACAATTTAGGGTAGCTTCGTGCCCCTCTGTGGATATGTATATGTGCTGTGATGATGATCTAAAAATTAGTCCAATAAATTTTTCTTCATATAAATATCTATTTAATACATATGTAGTAGAGATGTGTTAATCTTCCAAGTGATTCACTGATTCAAATCTCTAACAGCGCATCAAATGAATCATTCGCTCAATTGCATCTCGGTTTCAATCGGCACGCGGCGCTCGCACGATTGAGATAAGTAAATAGTTCAGAGTCGGAGCGCTTCGGATCACGTCGCTCAATTGCATCTCGGTTTCAATCGGCACGTGGCGCTCGCACGATTGAGATAAGTAAATAGTTCAGAGTCGGAGCGCTTCGGATCACGTCGCTCAATTGCATCTCGGTTTCATTCGATACGGGACGCTTACGCGATCGACTCAGAGTCACTGATACAAATGAATCAATATCAATATTTATATCAGTGTATCAGAATATTTGTATCAGTGACTGAATCGATTAAATCGGTTCAGAGTCACTGATGCAAATGAAGCACTTTACTGATTCGAATCTTTTTCCATCATTAATATGTAGTGAACACAAAGACACATCTATCTTATCCGCAATAGAGTTAAGTGTGCGATGTGCGCGTGTGAGCGGCGCCTCGTTCGAGTTTATTCGTACCTGATTCCGCACGTTCGTGTTAGAGCGAGACAGCGTGATGAAAAACTGGTTCTCAATGTAGACGTAGTGTTGCGCGCGCGTTATCGTGTCCACGTACGCCTGGTGGATGCTCTGCTCCACCGTGTCGGGGTCGAGGAAGCCGCACGACCAGCTCGACACGCTGCGGAGTATCTGGAGACGTATTTTTGAATCATTCAACGTGAATTTGGAATTCGAATACGAATACAAATCGTGCGCGAAATTGTTTTCCTCTGCTTACAATTTTTTAGATTTCTGAATCACTCGAATTTAGTGTAGTCATTAAAAACAAATTCTTAATTAAATTCCGTTTCACGCAGAAATATTCAAAATCACAACAACGAAAACAAAAAACCGGCGACAACCCACACGTGAAACGGAATGTAAATTACAAAATTGTCTGGCTGTTACTCAACTGTCAAAACAATTTATTTTTGTTATAACTTAAAAAAATAACTCCTCTTCATCTTCGGAATGAATATTTTCCGTATAATGCGCGACCGAAAAATGGATATAGATCATTATGAATTATAATGAACGCAAAAATAGTACATTATGATACTAGTGTGCAAAGTTGTTCATTGCAGACGAGGCGGTATTGGTCGCGCGAGCCGTTAGGTGAGCGCGACAATTTAGCCGAGGATGCAATTAACAATGCTCACGAGTTTCATACGACGTTTTTCAACACAAGTTGAGGAAAAAAGCTAATAAAATGCAAATTTTTATTTATTAAAACAATTAGTAAATGTACAATTTGCGAAGTGATACTGTACAGATTTTGCGGGCATTTTTACGGTTTGAGATATATATTTACATTCAACAAACTTGCATTGAGGTGCAATAGTAATCAAAGATTCACTATAATTTTATTTAAATACATTATATTATCATATGCTGTTTTCTTGAATGATAATTTGACTCGTGCCTGTATGCCGATGCCGCTGCCGATTACGCTGAGCGGCGCGCGCATGCGCGATTGCGCGGTAAAAATGAAAGTTGCTTGTTGCCGTTCAAGAACATTATTGCGCTTTTATAACTTTTCTTCATTGATAAATATATATTAAACATTAGAATACATTTGTTCGAGAAAAAGAAAGTGCTACAAGACTAAATTAAGAATGCATTGTACGTATAATAAAACGTCTTGTAACAGGGAACAACCGAATTTTATCGGGTTATAAATATTGCACACTAGTGCGTAATGAAATTGCGCACTAGTGTGCAATATCCTAGTTTTTGAGATTAAAAACACGCATGAAACAGCCCCGTTATGAGAACGTGTGTTGAAAAATATTATTACCTGACAAGAAACGTTGGTAATGTCAACGTTTAGCACATTTTCCAAGTCCTGCAGCGGTTTGATGTCATAATAAGACTTCGGTAACAAATAAGGGTAACTTGCGTTTAACCTGGAAAAGAAATTTAATGGCATTTGTTTCAATCATCCAAATAATTGGTATCACTACTATATGGAGGCACTATTAAGAGGCGTAAAAATGAATTGGTCAGAACTTTGTCCACCATAAAATGCTGATCATTAGAAAATGAGTAAGACTTTTATTTTAGTAACATCACTGGAATTGCATGTTTCATTGAAAGATATGACGACTTTCAAGTAGACTTTGAAACTGTGTGAACAAGATCACATGTTTATAAATGTAAACAGATTTGCGTTGGGTACTGTAAAATAATGTCGACAGTGCGCTGTGGTCGAACTTAGATACGAGTACGTTACATAAGTGGGAATTTTTAGAAAGTTCGTCATTTGTTGTTCAAGCTTATTTCTTTGATATTAATAGAGTAGACGACTACAATTGATTATGGCCGTATTTATACTATAATTATCTGATTTGAGCAATTTATATCTAATGAAAGTCAAAATGTCAATATAGAAATTTCAGTTTAATTATTAATTTATATTGTTTTTAGATTTCTAAAAAATTATCAATTATTATTTACGTAATTCTAATGAAACGAACACATTTCTAGCATTCTCACATTAAATGTAACATTTTTTTATATAGAAAGTATACCTATAAACGTACAAATAACAAAGTTATTTTAAAATTTGTTTATACCCTCATAAAAATTTGACAAGTTTACTGAGTTATGACGTCACGATTGCAGTGTTCTTAGTATGGAGCGTTTTTGAGCGACCAGCGACAGCGCCGCAAACGTGTCGATGTATCTTCAAAAGTAATAAGTGCAGGTGTACTGTTGGTTCTACAATATTTCTCACTTAAAAGAATACTCTTATTATATATAGAATTAAAAAAATTGTCGTCTACCCAATTGTGTATTTTTCTTATTTATTATGATCAAGGATTTCACTTTTTTAATATTTTATCATGGTTAATTTATATCGACTTGAAAAAAATTGAGTATATAATTTATTTATTTATTAATTGAGTTTGATCAGATAAATATCTGTTAACATGCAAAATAACAAACTTAATAAATCTCTATGTGAATGCAGCTTCCATAAAAAAAAAAAACTTGTAGGCTTACAAACTAAACTTATTTAAATTAACAGAATGAATATTAGATAAAAATACATATTGGCAGGGTATTTAAATTATATGTACACTTTAAAATAATCTCACCGAGCCTTCTCCAATTTGATAGCATTCCATCGTTGTATAAAGTGCCTGGCTACATCCCTGGCGGCGGCGCCTTGCACTACAATGCCGACGTCGTGCCAAGGCATTCTAGGCGTTGTGTTTCTGTCAACTAAGTCTGGAGTGGAATGTGTTAAGTTAATGGTTTGTTTGTTGTAATAGTACATTACGATATTAGTGCGTTATGATGGTTATAACAAGCGAGGCGGAATTTCAGCCCGAATCGAAGGCGAGGGCGTAATTGAGCCGAGCATGTAATACCAAAACGCATGTATATCGTACTACGTTTTTTAGCACATTTGCTAGGAAACAGAAAAAAAAAACATTGAAATAAACTCAATCTGTGAATGCACACCGTTGCTTTCCTGCCATTTTACTACTGACTGCCACGCGGCGATTAGTTCCAAATTTGAATAGCAACAGCGCACGAAATGGCAAATAATACTGTTATGGAATTTGTATGGACTATAACTTAACTATTTGCTTTGGTAACACACGCGTTTTTTATGACCCGCTTTACATATTTAAAACCGGTTGAATTACATCAGCTTTACGGGCAAAGGTGTTAAAAATATCATAACAAAACTGAATTTGAATTACACAACAAAGAGGAATATTTTTTAGTCGGCTTCATCATCACAGCTCATGTACGTTCCCACTGAGGGACAGGAGACGAATTTTTGAAACAATAGAAAACCAATTCGCATTCGAAATCGTGAGATTCGTATACGAATTGCCGAATTCACTATTTCTGAACTTTCATTTCGTGCGTTGTGCAACGAGTGGTTCAACCCACTCGTTTTGGATTTCTACTAGTAGAATATCCAACGCTGAAGTGACCTTGACAGTGATCCGGATTTAATTAAGAATTTGTTTTTAATGACAACACTGAATTCGAGTGATTCAAAACTCTATAAATTTGTAAGCAGTAGAAAATAATTTCACGCACGATTTTTCGTATTCGAATTCCAAATTCACGTCTAATGATTCAAAAATACGTCTCCAGGATCCAGTCTTAACTATGTTAAGGCGATTAGACCTTGTGCCCCGTGCGGGTTGGTTGACGACATACGTCCTTGAATTTTTTCACAGGTGTATGAAGATTGTCTCACAATTTTTTCCCTCGCCGTAAGAACATCAGATAAATACACATATGAAATCCGAAAAACGAAACACAAATTGGTACAAGACAATATCGACGACGGGCCAGGCGATATCATTCGATTCGTAGATTCGTGTCGAAATCACAGCGTCACCGACGCTCGGGTTATATTTAACTTTTATAGTTATTGTATGAATTTTATAGTTATTGTATGACTTTTATAGATTACTAGCTTCCGCCCGCGGCTTCGCCCGCGTGAAATTAGTTTTTGTCAATCCTGGTCCCTTATATCTAAGATACCAAGATTCATGGTCTTATCTTCAATTCAACCCCTATATCACCCCCACACTGGTAAACATTTTCAAATGCTAGAACAAACGATTTTTTGTTTCTTATGACGTGATATATGACGAACTTGCATACTAACTTTCAGCTCTTATTTCACCCTCTAGCTGGTCGAAATTTCAAAAATTCTAGAACAAAAGTTTAACGATTTCTTATAAAGTGCTTAAATATAAAGTTTCACGGTTTTATCTTTTAAAATTAAGAAATCACATACAACCTTTCAACCTCTATTTCATTAAAATCAGTTGAGAGGTTTAAGCGGGAAAGCGTAACAGACAGACAGAGTTACTTTCGCATTTATAATATTAGTTTGGATAGAAAACACAAAAAAATATACGCTTTATAAATAAATCTACTTACCAACAAATGGCAGATCTAAGTTAGTAAAGTCCTTAACTATGAAGTTGGTGTAGTCTTTCCCGATCCAGAGTTTCGAGTTCCCTTCAATTCCATCGAGCCCTTTCCCTGTATGTTCCGTAACTACTCTCCCTTCTACAACTTGAGCTAACGGTGGTGGTTGGCTAACACTTCGATTTGCATTATTGACATTCATCCCCATAGTATCAGTAAACAACACCTGATCAGTTGTCATCGCATATTTCTGAGCCTTTTTTCTTTCAGAATCATCGAATTTCTGCTCGTTCCTTTCATCTTCATAAGGAGGGTATATAATACTGATAATATCTTTGCCTCGGTCTGTTATTTTGTTTAGTACGTTCCGTTTCTGGACTTCCGGTGTTTCGAACACGCTCAAGTCTTCAGTGAGGTTTGGTTTCGGAGTGTTAATTAACAAATTATCACCGGGCTCCAATACTGGTATGTTGGTCTGAATAGAGGTCTCTGTATTAACTTGATCGGTTAATTGTTCACTGGATTCTTCCTCTTTATTTTCGTCTGGAAGAACACTGAAATTAATGTAAATTATTAGTCAAATAAAGTTTTTTCTTTATAAATAATACATTTTAAATTGCAGTATAACACAATAACACCTATGGTCAGTATATTTTTTTAAATTTACAAAGCAAAATTATAGCAAACAAATTTTCGCTTTAATGTAATACCGCATACCTCTTCAGGAAAAAAAAAACTGTTTATTTGGACCATTTTAAGATTTTGATGAAAATCTATAAACATATACTATCTTATATATTACAAAATAAGATTTTTTCGATTTGAATTGTAAAAGGTGCTGTTCAAACCGTTACTGCGTTACTTTCATGCTAACGGTTGGTTCATAAATGCTTGTGTGCACATATAGACATAAAGTTTGAACTAATTTATAAATTGCTTCCGCATAGACAGCAGCAACTCAGGAGACGTATTTTTGAATCATTAGACGTGAATTTGGAATTCGAATACGAATACAAATCGTGCGCGTAATTATTTTCTACTGCTTACAATTTTATAGATTTTTGAATCACTCGAATTCAGTGTTGTCATTAAAAACAAATTCTTAATTAAAATCCGTTCCACGCAGAAAAATTCAAAATCACAACAACAAAAACAAAAAACCGGCGATGACCCACACGTGAAACGGATCACTGTCAAGGTCACTTCAGCGTTGGATATCCTACTACTAGTAGAAATCAAAAACGAGTGGGTTGAACCACTCGTTGCACAACGCACGAAAAGAAAGTTCAGAAATAGTGAAATCGATAATTCGTATACGAATCTCACTATTTCGAATGCGAATTGGTTTTCTATTGTTTCAAAAATTCGTCTCCAGTTCTATGTCGACCTTGCGACCATCTCTATTTCCTGCGCAGTGAAAACTGTTTTCGTACTTGAATTGTATACTTTGGCATGCTATTGACTGTACTATATAGATTTAACAAATTACTAGAATACACATTTTAAACTACTATACTCGCACCATACAACATTTTGCTCGAAGAGTTTTTGAGTTCACGTTACGTTAGGTAATATGGGAATTTAACTTGATTTTGGAGAACATTATATATTAATATTCCAAGAAGGCTCAAGTTAGAAGTTTGAGATTAATGATTTGTCATAACAGCTAGAGGTATGTCATGCATTCATTACCCCCCCCCCCCCCCCCCCCCGAATAGTACATACTAACTTATATATATGTAAAGCAATAGGTTTAAGTCGGCAACAATTTGCTTACTTACTCATTATATCCAATGACCATGTCCTTAGTTGACTTCGCTAGCTCAATGGCTGCGTCCAAGCCGTTAGAGTTGGGTAAGTATAATCCTCCGCCCGGCGAACTGGAAGTCTTCATCTTCATTTTTATCGACGATTTCGGCTGGGATATATTGCCTAAATCTGTCAGCCTGTCAACAAACGAAGATGAGTACAGTTACATATTTCCATTGCAAACAACCACCTTAGCTGTTACCCGATCTTGACAACGCGACATATCCAAATTTGATTACCATAAAAACGATTCTAGTGAGTTAAGCTTAAAAGATAGACATATACTGTCATTGACTTTTTGGGATCATTTTAAGAGGAAAAATTCTTCCATACATATTTTTTGGTATCTAGAACCGTTTTCAAAGAGTCGACAAGGCGTTTGTGATGCCTAAGAAAAAGGTAAAGGTAAGGTTGGTCAAAAGGTAGAAGTTACCTGTGCTTGTGATCATCCCAGCGTCCGTAGCACAGATCAATCCCTCCAGTAAACGCGACGCATTGATCAACCACCACGATCTTCTCGTGGTGCGCCCAGAAGAACACGCCCGCCTTCGCGTGGTCTGGGTGACGGAAAACCTAATTTAGAACAACTGGGTTAAGGTTTACAACTGATCGCACGAAATACAGCTCCATAATAATATGAGTTGGGGGGTAGATTGACAAAATTTGACGATTCAAGTGTGTTCAATTTATGTGTTCAAATTATGTGTAATGTGTTACTGTCATATTTGAATAGTTTGTTTCGCTGATTTTGAAATTATGTTCAATTGAATGTGTTACTATCATATTTGAATAAAGTTTGTATCGCCGATTTAAAAATTATGTTCAATTGAATGTGTTACTGTCATATTTGAATAAAATTTGATTCGCTGGTTAATGTGTTACTGTCATATTCGAATAAAGTTTGTTTCACTGATTTTAAAATGATGTTCAATTGAATGTGTTACTGTTATATTTGAATAAAGACTTTTTACGCTGATTTTAAAGTTATGTTCAATATAATGTGTTACTGTCATATTTGAATAAAGTTTATTTCCCTGATTTTAAAATTATGTTCAATTTAATGTGTCACTGTCATATTTGAATTAAGTTTGTTTGACTGATTTTAAAATTATGTTCTATTTCAAGTGTCACTGTCAATTATGAATTTGAATAAAGTTTATTTCGTCGATTTTAACATTATTTAAAATAATTAATTTTGTTATTATTCATATCAAGCAAATTATATATTTTATTGCGGTGGTAAGTTTATAGTATCATGTTCGGCGTATATCGGCGTACAAATATTAAAAAATTCATTGTTGTTGCTCTTATTTATAAAAAAAATACTATTTCTAAAATTACTTCTTTTACAATGAAATTAGAAGTATTCTGTGCGGAAAATATATTGAGTTAGCGTCGAAATATATTCCTAGTTTCTTAAACTCCCCGAAACACGTAAAATTATATAAATTTTAAGATAATCTGGTTGGTCGTCTTACGACGAAATGACTATTGTAGTTACGTCATTATAACTACTTTTTTACATTTAATTGTCTATAAAACTGCCACTTTACAAATCTTTTAGACAGGACGACGAAGTCTGTCGGGTCCGCTAGTTTAAAATAAAAATTACTTACTTTTATATTTTCGCTGGCTAGTCTACTTTTGCTGTAGAAGCTATTTATACCCAGCGCCATTTCTACTTCTTTGTATAGCATTATGAATATTTTGACGCCTTGAGCCTGAAACAAAAACAAATCATAACACATGACTGAAATGTTTTATAATTTTTTTTTATTGACCTCTCGGGCGTCGGCGGTATGCAAATGGATAATCAAATACTAAAAATGAGCACTGCTGGTCATCAAATGACCATGCGTTCTAGAATACAATTTCTCAATGGTAACATAAACGCTTAAATAAACTGTAAACAAAACCTCACTTTTAGTTTCGACACTCTTATTGATCGATCATCTATTATCAACTCCTATTAATCGTAAAAAAGAGTTTTAAAATAAATCTGTAATTACATAAATCGTGCATATCGTTAAATATTCTAATTAAATTCTGACAGAATCATATACAGAATTATAGTTTAAGAGATATATATTTCTGCAAGACAATGTTAGATGAAATTGAAGGAAATTATCAACAGCAATATTCCAAGGCATTACTATTATTTTTGTCTATAATAACAATCTATGCTTATATTATATATTCAATTAAGTATATATATATATATATATATATATATATATATATATATTATGATATGGTCAAGATTTTTTATATATTTTATGTTGATACTGGAATATACATACACTTTTCAAAGTCAAACTACATGCAATCGGCAATGTGATTTATTTCGACACATACAGTTATCACATTTTTCTAATGAAATTGCTAAAATGATAGTGTCCAATTATAATATACATATATTAGTTTATAAACGAAAACTATTTCTTAAAGTACACATGTACACACACACACGCACACACACATGAATAAATATACACATACGATAACATCGAACACACAGTTATAGATATACCATATCTGTGATAGAACCATTAGAAGGTTACTGTGCTTTGATTAATCAAAGAATAAAATTTATGAAACTAAATGTAGCGTTCTATTTATGATAGTTAAGAAAAAAAGAAAATTTGCCAGCTAAGATCAGGGTGTGGGTATAATCCTTATCGGAATCAAACCGACCTGGTGATATATGTGTTGCTGGCAACATTAATATTTTGTTAATTTTTAAGTATAGCAACATTTGCTTCTTAAAATAAATGGCTTCGGATCGAACAGACGTGTTTTCACTGTGCTCTTCCATCTTCTATCTACCTAAATTCGTGAGTAAATCCAGTCACTTCCATCAAACACAGTCCACTGCCGGAACGCCCCTAACATTGGTCCTACATCGCGCGGAATAATAATTTTGGAGAAGGCGACCCAAGCAAGAGTGACTGCAAATTGCCACGCGAGGTTTGGTATAGAAGCTCGAATTTGGAAGCAAAAGATAGTACAGTGCGAGGATACGCAAAATACAAGATATCATCGATACCAGCAAACGAGAAGAGGTATTTGGTGCATTATTATTATAAAATACAATTTTCATTTCTGCCGATTGCACAAACAATAGCATTCCTTTGTGTGCAAGCAAGACAAAAAATCATACTACATCGTTGGGTGCTGTGCAGCAGAAAGAGAAAAAACATAGACAACGTTTCCTGTTGGCGCCAGAACCATAGACCAGAAAACCAGCGAGCTACAAAATCCCGCGTTTTCGGTGAGCCAATCACAGAGGAGGTTTCCTACAGTTGGCAGCTCTGCGACCTGTGGACCAATCACAAAGCTCGGAGTCGACGGCGCTAGGTTGGCAACATTAGAATCCTGCATAAACGTGGACCAATTACGCAGCTCGGAGTCGACGACGCTAGGTTGGCAGCATTGGTGTTTCGCGTAATAAGCGGCAGGGGGCGCCAGCGCATCACAAGAGACGCGCATTTCCTACACAAGACAGAAGTAAAGGAACCTAATCCGCCATTTTATTTATCTTTTGTAAGATTGTATTGTTGTGTGATCGTATATTGTGTCGTATAGTGGATTATATAAAATATGGAGGATTTAAATATGGAAAATTTAAAAAAGATAAATGCAAACCGAGGATATACTAAAGGTATCATAACCCGTTTATATTCTTTTGTGTCAGATCAAGTTAAATTAACTTCAGGATCATTAGAATCTCTTATTGTAAAACGCGACAAATTATTAGCAACGTTTTCGGAATATGAATCATACAATAAAGAGCTTTTGACATTAACTTCGTCTGACACGGAAGACTTCAGTGAAACTGAAGACAAATATTATCATTGTCTTACATTGTTTAATGAAGCAATTAAATTAAAGCAGTCTGAGAATTTGCAAGGCAAATCCACGGAGACAGATAGCAGTAGTAGTAGTGTTAATAAGACGAAACTGCCCAGTATCAATATTCCATGTTTTACAGGAAATTATTGCGATTATCTTAACTTCATACAAATTTTTAAATCTGTCATTCATTATGATAAGACACTAGACAATGTCCAAAAATTATACTATCTTAGATCATTTTTAAAAGATCAGCCTTATGATCTCATAAAAAATATGCCTATTATCAGCTCTAGTTACGAAGATGCACTAAAATTATTAGACAAAAGATACTATAATAAGTTCAAAATTACCTCGGAATATGTAAACATTCTTTTAGACTTGGAAAAATTATCAAAGTTCCCAAGTGCTAATAATATTCGAACTTTCATTTCAGTGGTCAGTCAAACATTGGCTGCATTACAGAACTTAAATTCTAGGGTAAAGGAATGGGACCCCATCCTTTTAGGTGTGCTTACGCGTAAGCTTGATACATACACTGCACGCGAGTACCAATTAGATCGAGACCAGGAAAAAGAGCCATCGGTCACTGAGTTCTTGGACTATTTGAGTAAACGTGCTCAGGCTTTGGAGAATACTAACACATCTGAAGCTGAACATCAGCAGCGCGAGAAACGTCAAGCCTTTACACCTTCTAAAAATAAAATAGCATTAACAACTACCAAGTCTGCCACGGAATGTCACTTCTGTAAGTATTCCCATAAATTATTTTTATGCCCTAAATTTAAAATGTTGCCTGCAAAGGACAGGGTAGCCTTTGCCAATAAAAATAAATTGTGCAACACATGTCTTAACATGCATAGTGGCAAATGTAAATTTCATTTTAGGTGTGAGCAATGTAAAAAGAATCATAATTCTCTTCTCCACCTCGAAGAGGGTAGCTCTTCAAATCCTGTAGTCCTATTGTCTAACAGGTTAGCAAATAATGTTTTAATTCCAACAGCAAGAGTCAAGCTGTATGGCATAAATGGTAAAGAGGTGCATGTCAAGTGCATATTGGACACGGGCTCACAAGTGTCTCTCATCACTTCAAAAGCCATTGCGGTCTTAGGGTTGACACCTAATCGAACAAATGTAAACCTCATTGGCGTAGCTGAGTCTTCAAACAAACTTAAATATTGCATTCCTCTAGAAATTCACTCTTTAACTTCCCCCTTTAGCACAACAGTTAATTGTCATGTAGTAGAAAAAATTACTTGCAACTTACCACAAACAAAAATTAATATAAATAATTTTCAAATTCCTTCTGAAATTACTTTGGCTGATGCAACATTCAATGAGCCATCTGAAATCAATATGTTGATAGGTGCTGATATTGTCTTTCAGATATTGCTGCCGCATGAAAATGTGACACAAACCACTTGCAATGATCCAGATAGCCAACTTCCAAAGGTAACACCATATTTACATAAAACCAAGTTTGGTCATATAGTGGCCGGACCCTTGGATTTGAACTTTATTAATAATGAGGTTGTAACACTTGTTTGTGCCAAATGTGACTCTGAGATTAGTGACAATATTGCCAAATTTTGGGAAGTGGAGAAGGTTCCACAATTATTATTGGAACAAAGTTCAGAACAGCAATTAGTAGAAAATAATTTTAAAGAAACATATAAGTTAGAAAATAATAAATTTCAGGTAGACTTGCCATTGAAGTTTAATACCTGCAATATATATCAAAATTTAGGTAGTTCCTTTGACTTAGCCTTACACAGATTTCTCAGCCTAGAAAAAAGGCTGCTTAAAGATAGTAAGTTATATGATAGTTACAAAAAATTTATAGATGAGTATATAGAACTTTGTCATGGGCACTATGTTGATATAAATTTATATAATCTCAATAAAGATCCAGTTTATTTTATGCCCCATCATGCTGTAATAAATACACAAAATAAAAGCACACCGACAAGGGTTGTGTTTGATGCCTCAATGAAGACTAAGAATAAGGTATCATTAAATGATTTATTGTTAAATGGTCCAGTCGTTCAAAATGACCTATTTGATATTATATTATTATTTAGGTTTGGAGAATACACACTTAGTACTGATATTAAGAAAATGTTTCGCAATATATTAGTCAACCCAGAGCACACTTCGTTACAAAATATTCTTTGGCGTGAAAATCCTAATACTGAAATAAAATGTATTAAGCTTGATACTGTCACCTATGGCATGAAATCATCAGGCTATTTAGCAACACGTTGCTTATATGAATTAGCACTTAAGCATGAGCATGACTTTCCGCTGGCAGCGCATATTCTAAATAACTGCACATATGTCGATGACGTGTTATATGCATGCTCAAGTCTAGACACAATGCTTGAGGCTAGGCAGCAGTTAATCATGCAAAAGGTGTGGTCTCAAAATATTGGTTGGGATGAGCAGTTGCCTCCTGACTTAGCTCAGGAGTGGCTCCAATTTGCTTCTAGTTTAATTGCTATGAAATATATTTATTTAAGGCGGCACATTCCAAATAAAAATGCAATAGAATTACAATTGATAGGTTTTGCTGATGCATCCAGTTCTACTGGCTATGGTTGTTGTGTATATCTTCGTGTGGTTGATCACACAGGTAATGCTGTGCTGTACCTACTCTGCTCAAAATCACGGGTGAACCCACGGGCAACTAAAATGACAATACCCAGGTTAGAACTGAATGCAGCATTGTTATTAGCAATGTTGATGGAAAGAGTGTTCAAAACATTAAGTAGTAAAATTCAAATTCATAATGTTTATCTTTTTACAGACTCAAAAATAACATTAGGGTGGATAAATACTGAATTGATTAAATTACAAGCATATGTATGTAATAGGGTTAATGTAATACAACAAAAAACAAATAAGTGGTCATGGCTCTATGTACCATCCACAGATAACCCTGCTGATTTAATTAGTAGAGGTATTAACCCTCGAGAATTTCCAAACTGCTTCCTTTGGTGGAACGGTCCAAAATTCTTGCAATGTAAACATAATTTTATAACAAGTTTAGATATACCTGAAATTTTACCTGAATTAAAACCTATAACAAATGTATCTAATAAAGTAGTCTTATCAATATGTGTAGACAAAAATATTTGTGAAATATTAGAGCGGTATTCAGATATAAATAAAATTATTAGAATAACTGCATATATTTACAGATTCTATAATAATTTAAAAGGTTCTAATAAAATTAAGGGCTTTTGTCTTAGCGCAAGTGAGTTAGAACATGCATTAAATATAATTATAAAAAATGAACAGGCTGTGCATTTTAAGCTGAATTGCAATCATTATACAAACACAATTCAGTTCAAGGTTCAATTGCTTCTTTGAATCCGTTTATAGACGGAAATGGCATGATTAGAGTAGGTGGTCGGTTAGAAAATTCAGAAATACCTCTACCTCAAAAACACCCTATACTCTTACCTAAACAGTCCAGAATAACTGAACTTATTATTCAAAGTGAACATGTTCGCTTATTACACGCTGGACCAAAACTGCTTTTATCTAATTTGAATCAAAAATATTGGCTTATAAATGGAATTCGTCAAGTAAAAAAGGTAACACATAAATGTTTAGTGTGTTTCAGATTGAAGGCTGGTGCAGCAAAGCAACTAATGGGATCCTTGCCTCAGCATCGTGTAAATCCATGCAGATCGTTTCAAAAGGTGGCAATAGACTTCGCTGGGCCAGTCCAAATAAAAAATTCTCGATTAAGAAAGGCAGTGATAAGCAAGGGATATGTATGTGTGTTTGTCTGTTTTGTGACAAAGGCGATACATTTAGAATTAACATCAGATCTTACAACAGATGCATTTATGGCATCTTTTAAGCGGTTCATAAGTAGACGTGGCTTGCCCAGTGATGTATTTTGTGACAATGGAGGATGCTTTCGTGGGGCAAGGAACCAACTTGCTGAGCTGTATAAATTAATAAATTCTGATGCTCACTGCACATTTGTAAATGAATATGTTTCAAAAATCGGAATTAACTTTCATTTCACACCAAGTTATGCTCCAGTTTTCGCAGGGCTTGCGGAAGCGGCCGTAAAGAGCATGAAATTTCATTTGAAGCGTATTGTCTTAAATTCTATTTTAACTTATGAACAGTTATATACAGTGCTATCCCAAATAGAGGCCATTCTAAATTCACGTCCGATCTTACCTCTGTCTCAGGACATTAACGACTACTGTTATCTGACTCCGGGGCATTTTTTGATCGGCAATGCGTTGACAATGTATCCAGAAAAAAATGTAGCTGATAGTAATACAAATAGAATAACATTTTGGCAACAATGTATACAATTGCAACAAAGATTTTGGAATGCTTGGCATAAATACTATTTAAATACGTTACAAAACAGAGGCAAGTGGCACAATTCAATGCCAAATGTTACTGTAGGTTCATTGGTTCTTTTGAGGGAACCCAATGCACCCCCTTTGACGTGGCCCATGGCACGTGTAGTGAATGTATACCCAGGTGGTGATGGCAAGGTCAGAGTTGTACAAATAAAAACTCCTAATGGTAAATTGTATAAGAGATCATTGCAAAGCATTAGTGTATTACCTGTCAACTAAATGCTATCATTACAAACTGTTTAATAAAAATGCTTTCTAAAGTTAATATTAATTACACAAGTAATCATAAATTGTACTGTTAGTAGACACTTTATTTTAGCTTTACCTCAAATAAAATAAATTTAGCTCTGTTACAAAATAAAATAGTAAGTAGTTTAGTATAAGATAACATAAGCAACAAGTTTGCAGAATGTTTGGTAATTTAAGTTGAACCATATAACAATACACAAACAGACATGTATTTGTTAAATATTGTAAAACGAATTACTGTTGGTATGTATATTATTACTATTGTATTTTCTAGTTACATAAATAAATACAAGGTATGTTTAATTGCTATGGTTATAATGTGATACTGTAAGAATATATTAATTTCTTAAAACCAAAGTGTTCAAAGTTTCATATTAATTTGAAATTAAGCGAGATTTATTTATACTTAAACTAAAGTTTGATTGGCTGTAGATTGTATATTTCCTGGCTGTACTAAGAAAGTGATTGTAAGCAAAATTTTGATTATGTGATTCATACATAACATGACACAAAGAAGGTTATTTGATTGTTTAAAGTATTGTAACCTAATCTTTATTTTATTAATTTGTTATAAAAATTGATAGTTTTTTCCTGTTTGTCGGTGACATTGTTCCCTTTCTCTCGGGCCGCAGTATGTTGCTGGCAACATTAATATTTTGTTAATTTTTAAGTATAGCAACATTTGCTTCTTAAAATAAATGGCTTCGGATCGAACAGACGTGTTTTCACTGTGCTCTTCCATCTTCTATCTACCTAAATTCGTGAGTAAATCCAGTCACTTCCATCAAACACAGTCCACTGCCGGAACGCCCCTAACAATATGTAGATATTTAGGATTAATGATATGGGCGCCTCCACATAAATACAAACAGACCTTCAAATGGTTAGGTGATAAAATTAAACAAAGAAATTTAAATATGTAAGTTTATAATTACATTTTAAAAGATACATGTAAATACAAATCAATAAAAGAAAAAAATATATATATATATATAATAGTCCACCAATCAATGGGCACGGTATGTTGCACACATTACACTCTTATACTATATAAGTTCATTGTTGAGCTGAGCCATCCTCCATATGCCACCCAAGGTGAATGTCACAAAAGAAAAATTAATTTCTCCAAAATACGGTGGTTCACACCCGCAGTATGGTAAAAATGGTAAGAGGTCACCTTATAAGTTGGAATTCCATCGGTGATGGCAGGGATTTCCGTTGATAAATAAGACAACCTACATCACCGCATGGCTAGGTGCATGAAGTCACGTTGGGATGAAACGGCCCAAACGCCCTATATTTGAGATGGTTCCGAGGTATACCGTGAACCCTACAACAATGTATAAAACATTTAATTTCTATCCCACGAACATGTGGGGAAATCTTTAAAGTTGAACAAAAGATGAAAATACAACTCACCATTATCTGGGATTGCTGCACGAAACTAATTAGGCATTAAGCCGATATTTAAAAGAATATTAAGAAGAGAACATATTATAAAAGGAAAAAAAAAGAACTAATTTGTTTTCACGGAGGCCTAAAGCGGCACATCCGCCAGGAGAGGAACGCCGAAAGACCCATCCTTCGCGACCTCCTCGCCGACGTCAAAATGACAGCCATGACTGGAAATAGCCAATAAATAGCCACAGAGGGATCACCATAGATCAAGCCGTCACGTTCCGAATTGGAAGTATCAGCGAGTGAAGAAAAGGCGGAATTGTCCAACAAGGAGAAAGAAACGAAAACTTCTTTTAATAAACCAAAACAAAAGAATTTGTTTTAAGTAAACTCCTAATAGATAATATTAGGTATATATTAGTTATGAAAATATGTTAAGGTACAGTCTATGGCTTCACCCTATCAAATCTCTACAACCATAGATCTGTATATTGAAATTTAAGTTCTAAATTACAACCCCAACTAAAACTCCTATCACAGACTCAACACCATCTGTATGCTGATTAAATGAATACAGAAACTAAATGTTTTGTCCCTATGTCCATCTTGTTATAAGTAAAATTTATGAAATATAAATTAAGACAATAAAATTGCACTTATGCTGAGGCTGTACAGGTTCCGATCCCTTCACTCTTACTTTCACTTAAAAGGTTAAAAAAAAATATCTGTCACAAAATCCTAATAGGACATGTAAACAAGAATTAAATTTGTAAATTAATAATGAAATTAAAAGTATTTTGATGATTAAATTGTGCTGAAAGCATAAGTAAAAAATAACACGTTACAACGTCATCTCATTTCGTCAATAGTGACTACTATCTATGAATTGAGGTGAATTAAGATGATTCTTAATAAGATGTTAAAAAGTTGCAAAGGGCATTACAACGTTTAAAATATTAAATAATGAAAGCAAACAACATTTATAAGATCTTTTAAATTGTTGTAACATTTATGTGTTAAAAACTGTTGTGCTTTTAGAGTCTTTTTATTTTTCTTGAATATACGAGTATTTCGGTGTTTTATATACACATATTATATCCTTATAGACATATTATAAGTACAGTAGACTCTCGTTAATCAGGCAGAAATCCAGACTAGGGTTGTGCTGGATTACTGGAAAATGATAGTACCTCCATATATGTATGTATACATAAAATACACAAAAAGTAAAATACAAAATAAGTCGAGTTTATTTTCCAGTTTTAAGTAAAAAGTACATCTCTATTGAATTATAGGCAAAAAGAGTGATTGTCTCTTTAAAATATGTACATAATCGTCTCAGGCCTATTGTAAATAGAAACATAGCATACCAAGACTCTGTTCTGGCGGACTATTCGAGTAAAGAAACTGTCAATTTTCTTTTGCTTCTTGGCCGATCGGCATTTGTTTGTTTATACAAGTATGTATCATGTCTCAACATGATTCCCTCTTCACGCCCATCTGAGAGTGCCGGATTACTGGAGTGACGGATTAAAGGTCTACTGTACCTGAATTGACTTGCTGTAGTTTAGTATTAATGTCGGAGTGCGTATTGCCAATATTGTCAATTGTGAGTAGGGATGTGACATTGTGGATAAAAAAACGATTTTTAATTTATCGGTTTTTTTATGTATGAAAAATCGATTAATAAATAATCGATTATTCTTAAGAAAATAATCAATTTTATTTTATAAATCGTTTTTTCCTAATTTTTCAATTAATTTCGAAATAAACGCCATATATATTATATCAATAGATAAATTCATTAAAAATAAACAACAGAAACAGTACGTTCTTATATAATCAACACAAATTAAAATTTTAAAGCAATCAAAATAAAAAAGAAGTACATTTAGCATTGCCAGATTTATTGTCAACATGAAAATATTGATGACCAACTACTTGTCGTTCTTTTAGTCGTAGACATTGTTAAAAACGAGATTTTTAATAAAACGTTTTATCACGAAAACCTTTTAAATGGTCGTTTGTTTGAAAAATGAAGTTTAAACAACAAATAATGAATGATAGTACAGTTAATCTATTAACTCCATCTAGCAACCAAACTGTTTCAAAAGCACAGAAGGAATGCCATCATAGATGCACAGATGACGTTAATGTAATATTATGGCATTATGGTAGTTCGCGTTCCGGTCTCCGAGCCAGAACACCAAACGTAATGTCGGGTGCATTTATTGCATGATTAAAAAAAATCCCTTATTAAAATCGATTTTTACTTTAAAATAATCGGTTTTTAATCGATTATTTCCATAATCGATTATTTTTTCACAATACTAATTGTGAGTATGCACATGGCTATACTACTATAAGTAGCCAATACTCACCGCTTTCCGCTTGAGCACGCTGTCGAGCCTCCAGTAATCGCCGCTGAGCGCGGGCCGCTTCATGTATATCTCGGGGCTGAGCCACCAGTCCGCTATGAAGATCTCCTCGCGCGCCAGCTCCATGGCGTCGGCGACGGCCGACATGTACGCGCGGCCGTCCACCAGGGTGGCCACTGCCGTGTTCGGTCGCGGCGGGGCGAACGAGTGGTGGACGTTCGGGCTCGTGAAATCACGGGCTGAAAAATTTGTTTATTATACTATAAGCGGATACCCCACACGTTGCGTAAGGTTACCGACCGTTGCCTATAAAAGCCGCTGCGGTTGGCTAGCGACTTACTTATCATCGGGCATTCGGAGCGGGTAGACCGGTCGTACCGTTATTACGTGTTGCGTTGCGTAACGTTGCGTAATTCGTAAAGTAGGCGTTAGGCTGATTTTGTTCCTCTGTAAAATTATTTTGTTGCCAAATTTTTGTGTTTATAAGTGATTTGTTAATTTTTTATTTTTTTAAGGAATTTCTCTTCTGATTCCTAAAATCAGAATTGGGATAAGCAACTCTTAGCCCACAATTACGAGGAACAAAGTCTTCTGCGTACTTTAGTGTTCATGTTTGTAATAATGGCTGGCGGATCCAGTCGGAGTGACCGTAGGTCGCGAAGTCGTTCCTGTGATAAGTCGCGGCACCGTTCACGTAGCTGTCACGAGGTGTCCACTAGGAACCGCCGATCGCGACGTCGGTCATATAGTAGGACGCGTAATGAAAATTTCACACCGTCAGAAAAAACGCCTAATCGTGATCGCCATCATCGTCGCTTGAACAGATCGCGGTCTTCAAGCAGGTCACATACCCCGGATTTGGCTATTCATTCCACATTGAATTCGATCGTGGACCGTCTTGCGTCGATCTTAGCAATATAAGTGAAGGTCAGGTTAGGCCGAGTCAGGAGAAGGTTAGAGCTTTGATTTTTTGAATTTCAGCTGAACCTCAAAATGTTAAGCAGGTAAGTCAGTTTATGGGCTTAGCCAGTTATTTTCGGGGGTACATACGACGTTCATAGGATGAACGCGTGAACCGGCAACGACACCCTCCACGGAAATTTAATATAAATGACTGCGTTTTTGTTATAAAGTTTTCGCAGAGCACAGGAAAACTTGATCCTGGCATGCGTGGCCCGTACAAAGTAGTCAGGATCCTGCCGAATGGTCGCTACGAGCTACGCTTGCTGAGCGGAGCCTACGGAAAGACTACGCAAGCTGCAGCACAGCATATGGTGCCGTGGCGAGGAGAGTGGTGCCCAGAGACTTGTGCAGCGTTCTTCGAAGGTAAATATGACTGCACATGGGCGTTGTTAAGTGTGTCTTCCGCCCGTAGCGCTAAATAACTTTGGACGTTGTTAAGTGTGTCTTCCGTCCATGGGCGTTGTTAAGTGTGTCTTCCGCCCGTAGCGCTAAATAACTTTGGACGTTGTTAAGTGTGTCTTCCGTCCATGGGCGTTGTTAAGTGTGTCTTCCGCCCGTAGCGCTAAAAAACTTTGGACGTTGTTAAGTGTGTCTTCCGTCCATGGGCGTTGTTAAGTGTGTCTTCCGCCCGTAGCGCTAAATAAATTTGGACGTTGTTAAGTGTGTCTTCCGTCCATGGGCGTTGTTAAGTGTGTCTTCCGCCCGTAGCGCTAAATAACTTTGGACGTTGTTAAGTGTGTCTTCCGTCCATGGGCGTTGTTAAGTGTGTCTTCCGCCCGTAGCGCTAGATAACGACGACGAGAGATGGAGGCGATGCGATCCCGACTCCATGCCTTGGAGAAGCGGACGCTCGCCATGGACGCCCACCGGTCCGTGAGGGACCAGTCGTCTACGTAATCTGCCTGTGTAACGGACCGGTCATCTGCTGGAACAAAGGGCCAGTCGTGTGCCTGAACAGCAGGCCATTGGCCTGCCTATGCAGCGGGCCGGTCATCTACTTCAGCTGCGAGCCAAATGTCTGAGCAGCGGGCCAGTCTTCCGCCTGAGCAGCGGCCAGTCTTCCGCCTGAGCAGCGGGCCAGTCTTCCGCCTGAGCAGCGGGCCAGTCTTCCGCCTGAGCAGCGGGCCAGTCTTCCGCCTGAGCAGCGGGCCAGTCTTCCGATTGAGCAGCGGGCCAGTCTTCCGCCTGAGCAGCGGGCCAGTCTTCCGCCTGAGCAGCGGGCCAGTCTTCCGCCTGAGCAGCGGGCCAGTCTTCCGCCTGAGCCGCGGGCACATGCCGCCATCATCTCGCCGCAGCGCCGCGTCGCTGTCAAGGCGATCGGACCGCGCGCACACGCCGCCGACTATGCGGCGCCCGACTACGCGGCGCTCCGTCTGCGCACCCGCTTCATCGGCGCCGTCTGGGCGCGCGACGACTGCGAGGCCGCTGGAGGCTCGCTGTGCGGTTACGACGCCTGCGCAGAGCCAGGGACCGTCGCACACGCCGCCGCACGTTCTGTGACGCCGGTCGTGCCGTCGGAGGGCGCGCGCGACGACTGCGAGGCCGCTGGAGGCTCGCTGTGCGGTTACGACGCCTGCGCAGAGCCAGGGACCGTCGCACACGCCGCCGCACGTTCCTGTGACGCCGGTCGTGCCGTCGGAGGGCGCGCGCGACGACTGCGAGGCCGCTGGAGGCTCGCTGTGCGGTTACGACGCCTGCGCAGAGCCAGGGACCGTCGCACACGCCGCCGCACGTTCCTGTGACGCCGCGTTCGTGCCGTCGGAGGGCGCGCGCGACGACTGCGAGGCCGCTGGAGGCTCGCTGTGCGGTTACGACGCCTCGCGCAGAGCCAGGGACCGTCGCACACGCCGCCGCACGTTCCTGTGACGCCGGTCGTGCCGTCGGAGGGCGCGCGCGACGACTGCGAGGCCGCTGGAGGCTCGCTGTGCGGTTACGACGCCTGCGCAGAGCCAGGGACCGTCGCACACGCCGCCGCACGTTCCTGTGACGCCGGTCGTGCCGTCGGAGGGCCGCGCGACGAACTGCGAGGCCGCTGGAGGCTCGCTGTGCGGTTACGACGCCTGCGCAGAGCCAGGGACCGTCGCACACGCCGCCGCACGTTCCTGTGACGCCGGTCGTGCCGTCGGAGGGCGCGCGCGCGACGACTGCGAGGCCGCTGGAGGCTCGCTGTGCGGTTACGACGCCTGCGCAGAGCCAGGGACCGTCGCACACGCCGCCGCACGTTCCTGTGACGCCGGTCGTGCCGTCGGAGGGCGCGCGCGACGACTGCGAGGCCGCTGGAGGCTCGCTGTGCGGTTACGACGCCTGCGCAGAGCCAGGGACCGTCGCACACGCCGCCGCACGTTCCTGTGACGCCGGTCGTGCCGTCGGAGGCGCGCGCGCGCGACGACTGCGAGGCCGCTGGAGGCTCGCTGTGCGGTTACGACGCCTGCGCAGAGCCAGGGACCGTCGCACACGCCGCCGCACGTTCCTGTGACGCCGGTCGTGCCGTCGGAGGGCGCGCGCGACGACTGCGCGAGGCCGCTGGAGGCTCGCTGTGCGGTTACGACGCCTGCGCAGAGCCAGGGACCGTCGCACACGCCGCCGCACGTTCCTGTGACGCCGGTCGTGCCGTCAGAGGGCCCGCCCGAGACTGCGCCGGAGGTCGCCAACAGTGACGTTAGCGTCACAGCCACGGTAACCGAGCGTATAGTAGACGCGATACGCTCCATCAACAGCACGGTGAGATCCAACCAAATATTTTATATTTCTAGTTTCGATCCTAATTTGCATAACTTCGAAGATTGGTGTGAAGAAGTCGATCGTGCCAAGTCGATGAATAACTGGAACGGTTACGAATGTCTCTCCAGAATAGGCAACTGTCTAAAGGGGGACGCTCGCATGTGGATGACTGAGTGGGTGACAACCCCGAGGCTCGTGTCGAGGACGACACTATGTCAGGAGAGGCCGTATAAGCGGATACCCCACACGTTGCGTAAGGTTACCGACCGTTGCCTATAAAAGCCGCTGCGGTTGGCTAGCGACTTACTTATCATCGGGCATTCGGAGCGGGTAGACCGGTCGTACCGTTATTACGTGTTGCGTTGCGTAACGTTGCGTAATTCGTAAAGTAGGCGTTAGGCTGATTTTGTTCCTCTGTAAAATTATTTTGTTGCCAAATTTTTTTGTTTATAAGTGATTTGTTAAATTGTTTATTTTTTTAAGGAATTTCTCTTCTGATTCCTAAAAATACATATTATATTACCTAGTGTTGTAGTTATGTGTTTATTAGTTTTTAACTCTTCCAGATATTACCTACAGAACAACAAAATAGAACTTGTTTTATAAAATAAAAAGTTATTATTATTGTCGATTATGTCACGTAGTTTTATAAGACACGGTCCACGGGTACGTGGGGATACAGATCCAACGCGTAGAGGCCACTTAAGCAAAATTTTATGAAAGTGTGCGTGGAGTGTACCAACTGGGTCTAATCTCTATCTGCATCATGAAAAATGCAGCCAAAGACTACACCCAGTTAGATGCACAGAAACTATTGTCATTTGTGGTCAAAAAGTTTGTGGACGATTTCGATTTTGGTGGTAATGAGACCCGGACTATGGAAGAGACTCCGGTCACTTGCCTTCTCAAAGCCTCCTATTTGATTTTAAATATGGCAAGCAAAAAGCAGACCAATATTGATGCGAAGAGAGCAACATTGGTGTGAACGGCTAAGGGTGTAGAGAGGTGTGTCTGCGACAGCGATCGAGACGCCATCGTCGGGGTTATGACATTATTACACTTCCACGCTTCATTGCCTCACAATGTTCTCCTTCACCGTAGATAAATGGACTACGAAATTAGAAAAAACGACAAATACATTGGTACGTAGCAGGATTGATCCCGTGGCTCATCCGATTCGTGTAGCAGTGGAGACTACAGCGCCACCTATGCTCCCTCTGTTATTATTAGTGCTCGGAATAGGTAGTTTAATTTTATGTACTTGCGATTTCACAAAATCGCAAGTACATAAAATTAAACTAAAAATCGCAAGTACATAAAATTAAACTCCCTATTCCGAGCATCAATAGTATGGATATGACTGGGAACTTACTATTTTCAGAGATTGTAAAAATATTATATTGAACTTTCAAAATAGTATTTCATCTTTTAGCTTATTGTTGTAATAATAAGTTAAAATTTTACAATAAAAACGTAAAGAAGCGAATAGCAAATAAAAACAGAAAATTGTATTTTATTTGAAATATGCTATCCTTCTTTTGCAGCTAAAACAGTTTTATAAAGCATTAATTACACCATCGGAACAACACTATGTACTATCGGGGACACTGGCGCCTTACCAGTCCTAGAGCGTTAGTCGCCTGCACACTGCACGATGCTACGGCTACAAGCCACGCCTTCCGTTCATTCAAAAATTGTGCTCGCGCGGAAGCATGCAAGCGAGATAGCGATAAGCGAGCGATATTAAAAAAAAATATCTCTATGGAAAGGGTATTACAAAAGAGATTTCAAAATCGTTTGTTTGAAATCTCTTTTAGTATAATGAATGGTCGTAGTAAATCGTAGTAAAATACGTAACCAATCAGGGATAGCTACGGATCGCGTAGTCGCGCCCGGTGCGAGCCGCTTGCACACGAATATTTCTAAAAAGTGGTAAGGCGCGAGAGACCCCGATAGTACTTTGATGTTAATATAAATATATGTTTATTTTAAATTTGATTTATATTATAAACTTGCAATAAATATCTGTAATATCTGAACATGATTTTTTTCCTTCTACTCACTCCTATAAACCTACAAATAAACAATAAGTGTAATTTTCATTATTATATAAAATGACATAAGTTCCATTGCATTGCATTATTCAAGGTCCCGGAAATCACGCTGATTTTAGGTTTATCCATGTTACGCTTACATTGACATTCTTTCTGCAAGTACATAAAATTAAACTACCTATTCCGAGCACTAGTTATTATTCAATGTAATAAATCTTACCAGATTGGTTAGCCACAGCCTTCAGGTACTGTATCCACTCCTTGCTCTTGCGCTTGGTCCAGCACTTGATGACCATCTGCCGGCTCTGATTGAGGATCTGCAGCCCATGGTTCATGCCCGTCGAATACATGCCGCTTGACACTTCAAACCTTAGATGAAAGAAAGTCGCTAATAAGACGGAAAGCAAGCTTGCGGTTCATGAATTTAGCTCGTAGAGCCGCTTGACACTTCAAACCTTAGATAAAAGAAAGTCGCTAATATCGACAATTAGTTGTTAAGAAATATGTTATTATACTAATTTCAATTATTAAGACCTAATAAAATTTGAGATCTAAGCATGTAGTAAGGAGAACAATGCGACATTAATGTTATCTTGTTATATCGGCAACTACTTGCGGTCTTGTATTATTAAACAAGTAATTACTGATTCGTTAATCGTTCGTTCATATTCAACACCAGGAGCATCACTTATCGCCGCAATGTCACCACTGCGGCGCTCCCGTCGACACGCTGGCCGTGTGCACGGCGCACAGTGTGGTATTTACCCTCAAAACTTGGCCAAAAATATTTTTTTGTTTCTAATAATTAGATAAGTCGTTTCTAGGTGATTTAACACTAAAGTATAATAAAACAACAATTTGTTTTGTTAGAGTCTCATTTATTAGTCATTGCGACAATCGTCATTAATGTTAATATTGGTTACATCGCTTTCGCAAACTAAATTAAGCACATCGGTTGAAAATTGCTTCTTTTTTTCTACTTAAGGGTCCTCTCATTCCAGTAATTAATGGATCAGAGGTCTTTTTTCACTTTTTGGAGAACAGAATAGCACGGGAAAAAATTTGGATTTGTTTCACGTACTCTTTCATATTGAGCTTTAGTTAATTCGGCTTCTGTGAACATTGACAATGCTTGTAAAGGTGATAATTGACGAGGCTGGTCTTGTCTTTCAGTACTTTTCTTAAAAGCCTTTACATATTTCTTTGCCCTTTGAGGACTTTTCGATAAGTCTTTAACAACTTTGGAAGCTGCGACTTTGCCTACGTGGCGCAATTTCATATGTGTTGCATATGTCAATTCCACAACGTCTTTTGACCTGAGGTCTTCAGTTCTTCGTCTTTTACTTCTTTCACTTGAGTCTTCAAATGACTTCTGAGGGCGCCAGGACTGACTCCTACAACAAAGAAATAGTAAAAATGTTTTTATACATATATATATATATATAATAAAATATTATTTATAGCACACCATCAATAAAACCATACAAAAGGGGAATATACCACAACGTCAATTTAGTTGTCTTTGAACTCTTTCGGCACTATTGTAATAAAAACAATAACAAAGGATCGCATCTTTTGTGCTGCACGTACCTGTGCTCGGTAAAGTTATAGTGCTCTTGAGCCACGTGGTATTATTTTCTTCGAACCTCTTTTTGATTTTGTGCGCAGCCAACCATTTTCGTTTAAAATCATGTTTAATTATTGAGATTCTGTTCTTTATATCAGCTATTCTCGGATCATCTTGTGAATAACCTTTCAATAATTATTTCTCCATAAACATTAACTTTCCGTCAAAAGTATGTTCATTTGAACGTTGGGCGATGTCATACAACTCATTTCGAGTCATAGTCTTCACGCCAGAAGGTCCTGATACCAATAAAACGAATAACATTTAAAAAGATGTTTGTACCAAATATTTAAGTATTTACAAAAAAAAATATTTAAAAAAAAAGGGGCGGTTTCGTGCGGCTATTTTTTTTATAAGTAGTATTCCAAGTAAGTACACGACATTATACAATAAATTTCAGTGCCCAGAAATGTACAGAAATATAACAAAACCCCTTTTAAAGTATTAAAATTATTATTTATTCAACAGTCAATTATACCTATGTTATCGACTAAAAAAACAAAAATCTACAAGTTATTTGTCAAAAAATATATATTTAACAGAAAGTACATACCAGGAGCAGAATCATCCATGATAAAAACCACCACTAAACCACTTCACTGAACTAAAACAAGAGCTTTGAGAACAATTAAATAAGAGCGTATCGAAAAATCACACGTCAGGCGTAAGCGAGCTGTAACTTCCGACTGATCGCACGAAACGCAGAGTTAAGCTAGAGCTTTACCTGCTTCGCTATTGGATGCAGTAATTCATTAGCTTTTTGACGGTGTACAATACTCAATAGTTATCAGAAAATTTAAATTTCGATTTATGGCCAGGTTTTGAGGCCAAATACCACACTGTGCGGCGTGGCAACAACAGCGCAGCGACCTGATCGCTGCGCTGGAACAGGACCTCTCGCTGCCGAGCGTGGTCGTGGCCATGCTCCGCGGCGAGGCGGAATGGGAGGCTGGCGCCATCTTTTGCGAGAACGTCATCTCGCAGAAGGAGGCAGCGGAGAGGTGGCAGGAGGAGGACGTCGAGGCCGCTCCTCTCCGACGGATAGGTAGGAGAAGGCGGGCACATGCAAATGACCCTACCGCGAGGCTGCGTGCGCGTCTGGCTACCGCGCACGCCGTGGTGATGTCTCTCCGTCTGGGGGACTGTCCAGGGGTTCTCGGACAGTCCCTCCCTTGGCGTTGGCTCGACCAGACCTAGGTCGAGCCGGCCCCAGAGCACATGGCGGTAGAATCGCGAAAGCGCACCCCGCCATGTGCCCCGCATGGGCCTAGAGAACTCAGGGGGGTTTTAGTGTGTAGGCCAGTCCTGTCAGACCGGAGAGCCCCACACACGGCCGCGCCTAGCCAGCGCGGTGTCATGGTGCAAAAGATGCATTTCCCCTATTAAAAAAATAAATAAAAAAAAAGAAGCATCACCTATCCATAAGAGCGTCGGTGGCGCTGTGGTCTCGGCACTGGTTTATACCGCATAGAATCGGGAGGCCCGCGATCTAATCCCCACCGTGTACCAATGTGTTTTTCGTTCCGAATTTCATATGTACATTTATCCGACGCTCCTACGGTGAAGGAAAACATCGTGAGGAAACCTGCGTACATCTGCGAAGCGATTCAAAGGTGTACGTAGTCAACCAACCCGCACTGGGCCAGCGTGGTTGACTAAGGCCTAATCGCCCTAACGTAGTTAGGGTAGGCTCGAGCCCCTCGGTGGGGACGTATAATATGAGCTGTGATTAAACCTGTCCATGAAGCAACTATTGGGAGATTAAAAAAATATTGTTGTGTGCAATGGGGTAATTTATCCGTATCATTTGAAACAGATCTCGTCTAGCATTTTTAGCTACGAGTATTATTTTTCACACGTACGTGCAATATCTGAACACCCAGTTGTGGTCTTTTTGAAGGAGTTCTCTGCAGGTAGGATGGCACTGAGTTGTGCAGATGTTTGCTGATATAACAGCATACATCTGCTACGTGGCACATGATTATGTGCCATCAACAGTTATAAAAAATGTGTATTTAAGCAATCACCAAACAAACGCTAACCTACAAAAATAATTGCACACCAAAAATACAAAAAAAATACATAAAGAAAAAAGAATTAAATGCACAAAACTAGATAATTATGTATATACTGTAGTATTTTTGTAATGTTATTAGCTATTTGCCATAAAAAAAATGATACCAAAAGTTTGAGAATATCACTGAGGTTATACCGATTTAATCAGTGATTATCTGTTGACTATGAACAGTGGTCGTACAGCTGATTAACTATTTAATTAAATTTCATCATATAAATTAACTAACCAATAAAATTTTTTGTTTTTCTAGGATCACACATTTATAATTTATGTAACAAAGTTAATAACATTTATAGCCTCAATAAATATCACTGTAAAAAGGCTACTACATCTTGGCTATTGGGCTTAAACTATGATGAGACTGAAGACATTCTATCTGTGCCCAAGTAGTGGAGGGATCCTTTGCACTTAACTAGTTAAGTGTATAAAGGGTTTTTGTTGTTGTTTGGCCGCGGATAATATACCTACCACAAGTAATATACCTAGGTTTATTATTAATATTATTGTGAAACGCACCTTCGTTTAAATGTTCCCGTATGTGTATCATCGAATACGAGCTTACAACACACACACACATACACACACACACACACTCTACACGTACCCACACACTTTCTCCTCCACACACTAAATGCATGCTCTACTCTCTAAATTCGTAGCATGTACAATAATAGATATCTATGTAATATTTTTGTCATCACAAATTGTATTTATTGTGATCTGAAGGTGGAGACCTGGTGTCCTTTGATACAGGGCAACCTAGTTAAGGCACCAGCCTCACTAACAAGCCATGTTTAAATTATTGTGGAATATTAATATAAGAGGAAATAAAGATTTATTATTATTATTATTATTATTATTATTATTATTATTATTATTAAAAAAAAAAAAAATAAAGGCACACGAAAGGAAAAAAACGTTTAGTAATTTATTGGGTTTAGAGGTTTTATCAGTTTTGTGGTCGAGACTAAACATAAATATTAATGAACTAATGATATTATTTCGAGTGTTTACACAGTTGTTTAGTGTCGGGTTAGCGTCAGGACAGACTATATTAATTAAAACCATAGAGTTAAAGAAATATTAGAAGGATTATGAGAGATAATACCACACCACTGAATACTCTTTATAATTGTTTTTGATTGCATAAAATATCTTATACGTACTGAAATAATAACAATTATTGAGATTAAAATAAAAAAGTTCATCATACAAATCTACTTTTTTAATGTCAGCTATAAATTATGTATTTAAACGATGTAAGAAATAAAATCATATTTTCTATCGTCTATCAAATTATTTGAATAAATTAATACTTTTATATAAAATAAGCAATATCTGCAAAACTTACCGATATCAACACTTCCATGTTAATGACGATAATTTATTAAATAACTTCCACAGCCATAGAATTATTTTTATTAATTAACAAAAATTCAATAAACAACTCTGTGTTATTTAGCTCTATGGTCATGCTGCATTCCGAAAACAATTCACACTGATAGAATATTGCGTGCGTGAATAAGCAAACATTAATTTCATCAATTGATACGTCATCGGTGCACGATATGGCATTTAGGTTTCAACGGCCAATCTTTGACACAATACGTCAATAGAATTATAAAACAGTCCCTTGTCGCATCTGTACGTATCATCGTAATACCTCATCATCATAGTAACGTAACCAAATCGACTTTACTCCAAATACATCTTTCAATTTCTTAGTAGGCGTATGCAGGTTGGCTCACGATGTTTTCCTTCAGAAAAACACACCGGACATGGCAGAATCGACCCCAACCAACCCCGACCGGTGACGAGACCATAGTGCTACTGACGTTCTATTAACTTTAATTAATTAAATTAATTTTAGATAATAGCAAAGCGGGCGGAATGCTTTCTTAATAGTACATTACGATATTAGTGCGTCATGATGGCAATAACACGCAAGGCGAAATTTCAGCCCGAGCCGAAAGCGAGGGCGTAATTGAGCCGAACATGTTATAACCAATACGCACGTATATCGTACGACGTTATAACACATTTGCGAGGAAACAGAAAAATTATATTTAATAAACTCAATCTGTGAATGCACACTGTTGCTTTCCCGCTATTCTACTACTGACTGGCGCCGCGCGGCGATTAGTTCCAAATTTGAATAGCAACAGCGCGCGAAATGGCAAATAATACTGTTATGTAATTTGTATGGTCTATAAACATAACTATTTGCTTTGGTAACACACGCGTTTTTTAAGACCCGCTTTACATATTTAAAACCGGTGGAATTACATCAGCTTTACGAGCAAAGGTGTAAAAAATATATTACAAAGCCTGTAACTCCCCGAAAGCCGAAAAATTAATACTGACATAAACAAATTTTGTCATTATTAATTAGAGCACTTTCAGTACAATAGATAACGAACATATTGCCAGGAGCATAGAACCAAAGAATTGTACCGGAGGCAGACTATAACAGGGTCGTCTGCATTGAACCTTCGTCTTAAATAATTCTGCTACAAAATAACAGTGTTCTGGCGTGTACGTAAAATAGACAGTGAAATAACTGGATACTGTGACTTTACAGTCACGTTACATGTTGACAAAGTACATTGTGGATTTTGTGCGGTTTACAGATTTGCGAATACTGCGAATCCCATAGGAACCACATACTATAGGCGACTGTAAGCATTTATCACCAGGTCAATATACTATATCTATACTAATACGACGACCTCCATAGTCGAGTGGATAATACACCGGTTTCAAGGTGTCGCCATCTCTGAGGTCCCGGGTTCGAATCCCGGTGGGGGCAGATGTTTGTGTGATGAATGCGAGCATTTGTACCTTAGTCATGGTTGTTGATATATATTTCAATAAAAATTATTTATATATGTATAATATATGTATGTCTATCCGTTACCCTAGATCCCATTGCACAAGCCTTATAGAGCTTAGTTTGGGCTAGGCTAATTGGTGTAAGTGTAACAAATATTTATTTATTTATTTATTTATATTTAATAACGAATTTGTAGAGGTCAATTCTGTACATGAAATATATTTCCAAAATAACTATCAGGGGGTGATTTGGGATCGATACTAATGGCAAAAATGCAATCAGTAAAATTTTTGTCTACCTTTATAACCATTATAGAAACAAAAACTCGACGGATTTTAATGAAACTTGGTACAATTATTTTTCATACTCCTGAGCTGGTTATAGTATACTTTTCATCACGCTCAATCAATAGGAGCAGAGCAGTGAAGGGAAATGTTGAAAAACGGGAGAAGTTACTCCATTTTTTAAGCTTCCGTCTCGTGTGCAATCTTAACGGTTACAGCTACACAAAAATATAGTATGACGGAAATGTTCTCCTTAAAATTATATAAAAAATATCCCACGACAGCATATGTCTATCTTTTATGGTTAACTCACAATAACACGTATAACTCCCGATAGATAGCTGTTCGAAGCTTTCTGATTATATTTGTCTACTCTTACGTTTATAACACTCTCAGTCATTAAAAATGCTACCTAAAATTACGCGGTCAAAATACATAAAAATCTAAGAAAGAAAAACTTGAATATCAGTCTGAGCTGGATTTGAATCGAACTTCGTATTAGTAGTTTCATTTACGACCAATTAGACAAAAGACGTGAAAATTAGCTATCGATCGATACGTTATCGTCCTTTATGAAGGTGTGTGGTGAATTCAGACTTCGATGACACTAACGAATATCAACACGTCGAACGTTAACGAACGACGTTTTATCCGTAAAGTTATCACTTCCATGCTTTCATGTACGTGCTCTATTTTATCTTTGGCACTGCTCATTAATGATTGTTGTAATCTATGGAGTGCATGACCTGATTTTGAAAGCTGATTATCTGGTATTATACTAGTAAGGGTACTTTAATAAAGTATGTTTTTTTCCTCCAATGCTTAACAAGGAATAATACACACCAACAAATTGAAAGCTAACATTAGATTAATGGTAACAAGAAAAGATTTGATGAGGAATGAATATATCGGGGGAAGTTTTAAAGTAGTTCCTATTGTTGAAAAATTGAGAGAAAGGAGACTTTCCTGGTATGGTCACGTATTAAGAAGAGGGAATGATCATGATACTAGGAAAGTTATGGATATAAAAATGGGTGGGCGTGCTAGGAGAGGAAGACCGAAGAAACGATGGATGAACTGTGTGAATGTTGATATGTTGAAGAAAGGAGTGAGTGTCTGAATGCGAGTGATAGAGAAGAGCGAAAGAGGAAGACATGTTGCACCGAACCTTTTTTTTTTTTTTTTTTGTTCCCCTGAGGAAAATGCATTAAATTGCATACCCCGGCTGTGGCGAGCCGGGGTTATGTGGGGCTCTCCTCCCCAGAAGGGGGAGGACTACTCACTAAAAACCTCAGGGATGGCCTTCCTCAGGCATGTAGGGAGCCCCCGGGAACACAAAGGCCACTTCCGGGAACCCCCAGCCTCCGCTCCCTCTCTAGAGGGGAGCCCTCCTCGGGGGAAGCTACCACCTCCCCCGGTCCCTCCACCGACGACGCCCCCCGGCCACGGAAGGGGCGTGGTCCATCCCGGGTCGCCGTAGCGGTCGCGACTTCCTCGCGCCCGCCGGCGACCCGCGGCGGCGCCGCAGCTGTGCTACTGAGCCCGGCGCCGCCTCCTTCGAGCGGGATCGGCCATCTCCCGACCCCGCTCGGCGGCCTCCTTCTGGAGCATTACTGCTTCACAGAAGGAGGCCACAGCCCTCCAACCTCCCTCGTCCGCCAGCATTGCCGCAATCAATGCTGGTGGAGACAGATCTCGCCCGATCTCTGCGACCAAGACTCGGCGCTCGGAGGCCCACGCGGGGCACTCCGCCAGCGTGTGCTGGGCCGAGTCGAGGTCGGATGCGCAGTGGTGACAATGTGTCGATCCCTCCCGTCCTATTCGACACAGATACTCACCGAAGCAGCCGTGCCCGGTGAGTATCTGAGTCAATCGGTAGGTGACCTCCTCCTTCCCATGTTGCACCGACCCTAAATAAAATTGGAAACAAGGCAAGAGAAAGAAGAAGAACAACTGATTAATGGCACCAAGAACAACAGATACAATGCAATAACTTGAATAATTATGTATTAATATTGTTTAAACAAAATAATCTACCAAAAACATGCAAACAAACATCAAGGCATACACAGACAAAAGCTTTCAATTACACCAGGCATTGGATAAGATTAGCACATTTGATGTCAATCTAAATTTCTCACGAATACTTACTAATTCAAAAGCTGCATGAAAAAGAAGATGTCATAAGTATCTTTTATTATTTTTTAATTTTAATTGAACCTGATGAAGTGTAGCTCGATATTATTTCTGGCCTTACCGTAAATCATCACATACCATCAGGAGCAATGTAGACCAACAGTTTACCAAGACATTTACTGTAGTAAAAAAAACGAGTTTCTAGAGGTTTCATTTACAACCATAAATTGCATCAAATACTAATAATTCTCATTTAACGCGATGCTCCGAAGCCAAATTCGTTGTAATGATTTATGTTTCAATATTTAAATATCCTTAACTATTGTCTCCTTAATGTATGGAACACTCAATAAAAAATTGGACAGCTAAGATTTAACACAGATTTAAAATTTAGAAGCGACTTACTCGATAAAATATCGATAAATTCGATAACTATCGACAGTTCCTCTTATGGAGTGAGAAGGATGGATGTCTTTGTCAATCGACAATTCCATACTCACACACCTGGGTAGATTTAATTACACAATTATTGTACTGTTATTGGCGTCTACCAAATTGGAGTAATATTATATAATTGAGTGATATCAAATAAAATTCAAATAAGGAATTATGAGATATACTTTGTATTTACACTATTGAAACATAGAGATAAAAAATATATATTTCATTTTTTAAAATCATGGTTGTTAAATATTTCTAATCATATGCACACAGCATATGATTCGTGTACGCCTTTAATGGAATAAAAAAAGTTGTTTGACACGTGCAGCCTTTCACTTACTAATAATAGCTGGCTTAATATTAAAGTCTATGACATTATTATTTTTGTGTTTCTAATTCTGCCAACGATTGTTTCGTTTAAAATATATGATTAGTTTTTATTGCCTCTTCTAAATTCATTACATGCCAGCTTTTAACGTTATCGTGTCACCATTGGCAATATGAAGCAACTCTGACATATGTGTTTGTAAGACTTTTGCGTTTTACTTTGTACGGGAATGGGTACGGAATGGGTTTTACAAGTTCTTAATTTACTAGATAGGGAATATCTAAATAATAAAAATAAGTTTGTCGTGTATGATTTTAAAATCTTACTAGCTATATACCCGCCCTCGATCAAAGAACATGGGAAATTTGCTGTCACTTGTCATTAACCAGCTTGTCATTGATGCCAACACCATCAACCTATCTCGTATAGACATAGGTCACTTGTCATTAACCAGCTTGTCATTGATGCCAACACCACCAGTAAGTAACAAGCTCCTGTCATTGATGCCAACACCACCAACCAATCCCGTATAGACATAGGTCACTTGTCATTAACCAGCTCTTGTCATTGATGCCAACACCACCAACCAATCCCGTATAGACATAGGTCATTTGTAAGTAACAAGCTCCTGTCATTGATGCCAACACCACCAACCAATCCCGTATAGACATAGGTCACTTTTCATTAACCAGCTCTTGTCATTGATGCCAACACCACCAACCAATCCCGTATAGACATAGGTCACTTGTCAGTAACCAGCTCGTCATTGATGCCAACACCACTAACCAATCCCGTATATCTAGATAATAAAAATAAGGTTGTCGTATATGATTTTAAAATCTTACTAGTTATATACCCGCCCTCGATCAAAGAACATGGGAAATTTGCTGTCACTTGTCAGTAATCAGCTTTTGTCATTGATGCTAACCCAATCAACCAATCTCGTATAGACATAGGTCACTTGTCATTAACCAGCTCTTGTCATTGATGCCAACACCACCAACCAATCCCGTATAGACATAGGTCACTTGTCAGTAACCAGCTCGTCATTGATGCTAACACCACCAACCAATCCCGTATAGACATAGGTCGTGTGTCATTCACCAGCTCTTGTCATTGATGCCAACACCACCAACCAATCCCGTATAGACATAGGTCACTTGTCAGTAACCAGCTCGTCATTGATGCCAACACCACCAACGAATCCCGTGTAGACGTAGACCTATTTCATATGACTTGCAACGCGTTCCCAGTCATAAAACTTACCCCTGATCAAAGAGCATGACGGCTTTGATGACGCCGTCACTAGGCCTGATGTAGCCGAAGAATGTGTCTTTAACGAACAGCCAGCGTTCCTGCCATTTTGCGCACACCAGGCCCGTACAGAAGTAGTTACATCTGGAAGTATTATACGTATATATATAGCAAGTAAATGTATATTATACATGTACTGTTGTATAAATACATGTATTTCTAAATTTAAGTAATTTTTTGTTGCAGTTGTCCCTCCGATCACAAATATACTCGTATGATTGATTTCCTCGTTGGATAAAGGTTTGCGGTTATATATTACTAGCGACCCGCCCCGGCTTCGCACGGGTGCAATGCATATGTAAACATACCTACTATAAAATATCCTTTACACAGCTTTTATGTCATTAGACAAAACAAACATGTTTTGCTTAGAGGTTACTCTTGACAGCGCGACATATTGGCCATGTGAAAAACACTCAACGCTCAAATCTAATCCTGCAACGTTGAACGTTTGACCATATTAAGCATGTATTATACATATAAACCGTCCTTAAGAATCACTCTATCTATTAAAGAAAACCGCATCAAAATCCGTCGCGTAGTTTTAAAGATATAAGCATACATAGAGACAGACATACGGCGGAGAGCGACTTAGTTTTATACTATGTAGTCACAAGGAAGGAAATGCAAAGATACAGTTAATTGAAAATAACCTTCACAAGTCTACAATCAATTGATATTGTCTTTGTTATCATTACCTTGAGATTGGATTTGATTTAGTTTGTCTGTCGCATAGAAAGACGATGCTACTGCGGTGACACGGAAAGGTAAAGGTTACTTACAAACATAGTTTGTTCTTAACAGATCACAGTGATCTATAGACCCAGCGTATTATAAGTAGTGACTTTTTCGCCGTGGCGTTATTTATTGACCACATTTATAACGTTTGTAACCTTCAATTTGGCAAATTAAAATCTAATGTGAATTGTACAAGAATGAAGTTTGTTCGCAGCGTCACGTTATCAATGCGGAATTTTGAAATTTACTCATAGAAGCAGTCCTACATAACTATTACGAAAATCGAATGACATGAGTTTTAAATTGAGAAAATTGGAATATTTTGTTATCAACCAGCTATGTATTTTGAATCACTTAGGCCCAATTTCACCAACAACAGATAAATGTTATTCCTAGAATAAAGACCCCAGTTACTCTCAGCTAACCAAATTTACATTTCACCAACCATGTATCCTTAGAATAACGAAGTAACAGTTATCGGAGAGTAAATATTGGGAGTAATTTTATCTGTAGAATTGTTATACTTGGATAATGACGACTTGGTGAAATTGGGCCTTACAGTGTTAAAAATTTTCACTTGTAATTTATTTCATTGCCTATTGTCAAGCCTACTGAAGCGGTAAAAATAGCGCCATTAGCGTATGTGCATGCAACGCTACAATCGCTATATGCACCAGAGTAGATACACTGTCCATTTTTATTCTTCGTACTTATTTTTATAATGTCATATATATGCACGAACAAAATCTCAAAAAAAATATTATTAGAAAAACAACAACACTAAAATAATAAAAACGGTCTTGGTTTAAAAATATCCTCTTTTATCGACAGCTCTTTAAATTATCGCAAACTGTCTACGTTTCAAAGCTATTTTGAATCTTATTCCAAGAAAATAAAGTTATAAATGAATGTATGAATTTTGACATGTATATCTTGACATTCTGTTACCTGCACATATTTTATATTGTATGAGTATGTTGCATAATTAACTTGACACCTTTCTTTACAGATACATATCTTAACAACATATGTGTAATAGCCCGTAAAATCCATAAATTTTTATTTCATCTTTAGAAAAGGGATCTAGTTTAAATCGATTGAGTAGGCTAGTTTACAGATATTCTGTGATGGGATATCGATGCACTTCCAAATTTGCACAACTGCAATATTTATCAAACTTATTGTTTGTGCGTGCGTGCGTAATAGATCGGACGTGTGCATACGGTAATCAGTGACAAAACTTTAACTAGACAATATCTACCTAGAAGTGGTCTAGTAAATTGAACGCTTCCTTTATCGTGAGTTGCTCTGTTGTAGGGCAGTTAGCTAGGACATTGAGATAGTTAAGGATGTTTATAACTTCATAAAAGTCACTAACATATAGTTCGTTAGGCAACCTGTTGTGAATGTATTCATTTCTACTGCTAGTTCAAGCTCTATATGGTAATAAAACGTTTTCGCCTTTAATACATTCTGTTATTATATATTAGTGTGGTTGAGGATACATATTATTATATCCGTAAAGATAACTAACATTATAGTTAAGCTAGTAATTTTGATATTTTACGTTTTCACGCAAAGCTAGCACGAAGAGTTTTGGCTCAAGGAAGTATAAAGAATATTTTTTACAATGGGAAAATGATATTTAAACAGGAACCTGTGAAATGGTACTTGGATAGTTTTCGATCCAGGGAAGGATATAAGATATTTATTACTATGGGAAAATATTTCTTTCCCAGTGTGCACTACTTATTTTATTATACTATTTGGGTAAAATTATTAAAAGGTAAAAGGAACAAATCATCTCGTGTCGTTTCTTAGCAAATTATATATAATAGTTGTATATAACTTTTATCAATCATACATTCATTTTTTAAAAAAAACAAATGACGTATTTATAATTTAGAGTTATTGTTTGCATTTCCGATTGAGATATCAGATGGTGTCAATATGTTTTATAGCGATGTGCCGAGTAGGGTTTGACTCGAGTCAGACTCGATTCCTGCTTTGGACTCGCCTATTCGAATACCAATTTATTTTGATTCGAGTACGCCGGACTCGATTCTGGTACTCTAGTCAGGAAGAATCGGTTCGTACTCGCTAACTTGATTCTATTTATACGAGTCCTACTGACTCGAATCTAGTATTCGAGTTTGGTTAACTCGCTTGTACTCGCAAACTGTTTACATAAGCTCCTATGCTCTATGTCTTGATTCAATGTTTATTATCTTTTCATAAAAATGACAGTATTATTATTTTTGTGTCATTGTGCTTAACCTAACCTACACGCTGTTTGAAGCTAACTCCTTTCTTTTTTTCCTTTTTGTTCTAAAATCGGACTCTATCTCAGTTTTGAACTAGACTAGAATTTCTCGACTTCCTATTTCTCCGATTCCTAGACTCTCGGAATCGGACTCGAGTCTAGAAATATTCGAATACCAAACACAGAATTTGAGTACTGGACTCGAATCAGGGAATCGAGTCCTGATTCGAATCGACTCGATCCACCAAAACGGCGACTCGGCACATCACTAATGTTTTAGTATTCTTACCTTACACACACCATATGTCCCAGCATTCCAAAGCAGTTGCATCCCGCCTGACCTGGCTGTGTGGAGCCTGTTCGCTTTAGAACCATGCCCTCTTTGCCTTTAACGCCCAGTTCCGATATAAAAGATAGATTCGACACCTCCAAGAATTTCACCTAAAACAAATTGCAATATTGTTAGTGCACCAGTATTGTATTATCATCAAGTCATTACACTTATGCTATAACGACTGTTTTGTAATAACGAATAACACTGTTGTGTTATTTTCCTATAACTGTTATTGTAAACTGTTGTCTGTTATCCTGTTATATTGCTGTTTTGACAAATGTTGTTGAGTACGATTGTTATTGTTATTATAGCTAGTTATTGTTAACAATGAACTTTCCTTCATACTTTTTAGGCTTAGGACTGTCAGAATATTAGGCACTAATTTAAATAACTTAAAACTAATTGATCAATATAATTTTCTGGTGTATTTAAAAGTTCATTGATCTGTACATAATTTGTTATTTACATTCAATATTTACATTATTTACATGCAATATTTGCAATATTCTTCCATTTCCATTTATTTACAATATCTACTCTAATTATTTATTAGTGACTTGAAAAGTACACGACACTTGTTATTGCAACGAATAGGTAATTCAATTTGCATACGCGATCACACAACGGCAAATCTAAACACGACACTAATTATTGCAACGTTCACACAATTGCAAATAATGCTTAACTAAAAAAATTACAACAGCTTAGGCACCAGCAAGCCAGCAACAGTTTATCTAATTGTTATTTCAAATCACACTGTAAATCAAAATGAGACTAATTGTCATACGCACGAAGGTACAAAATTGTGAATTTGGTATTAGTAAAATTATTATAAGAAATAAACAAATAGGAACTTTATTTCCTTGTGAGAAAGGCTAATATTATAAGAATAAGCAGTCAGGCAACAGAGCGAGCGCCTACGCCTGCACAACGGTTCAAGTGGCAACTGGCGATTCTTTTGTCAACAGCAACAGCAGGATAACTATAAGCCGTTGTTAAATAATGTGTTATTCGTTACGGGAAAATAATTCATTATATTATCTGTTATTGAAATGACGACAATTACTACTTATGATATTGGCGTTTCAATTGAAATTTAAAAAGAATTAGCTTTTCCATATGATTAAAATGTTGAAGAATGTTCAGTACACTAGTTTTAAGATGATTGTGAGGGCAGCTGGCTGTGTGTTAAATGCGAGCATTGCTTTGTATATAATTTAAAAAAAATATTCATATATGTATGTTTATCCGTTACCTTAACTCCTATAACACAAGCATTACAGTGCTTACTTTTGACTAGGTTAATTGGTGTGAGCGTAAGAAATATTTACTTATATTTTTATGAAGATACTTAATATCAGAAGACGTAACCTAATTGTTCCGTAAACATCAAACTTTACATGCGACAGGCTTATCATCTGGTTGTACCTATAATATTTCCATGACAATGACTTATTTCTGAAACATATATAATTCTATGACATATACCCGTAAATATCTATGACAACACAATGAATTATTCGAAAATAATCTTATCCCAGCTTCCGTTTAGGTGCATTATTGATAAGTCTGCTATTAGCTGCGCATATGATTTTTCATTTCAATATCGTGTATAACAGTTACGGCAGACGAACGTCTCCATAGAGATAAATGGTTTTATTTTTTTAAAAGTATATAAGCATGACGCGTCATGGTCGCCAATACTTTATGTAAATAGCAGCGTACTCGAAACATCACAGCGGCCGCTCTAGATCTGTAGTCTTGAAATACTTTGTCTATAATTGTGTAATACGAACAGTAAAATGAGGCCATATGTTTTATCCGTTTATATAAGCGTTTTATACTACACATACTATAGGCGATTACATATTGTATGCATAGTGTGTGTATACAAGCGACTAAATCCAGGGTCTGCTTGGGTACCTCTGTCTTAGCTATTTCAGTCGCAAAGCAATGTTCGCATTGCTGTATTGCAATGTGCAGAGTAAGTTTGGCAGTGAAAATGATGCGTGACTTAAATTCTTATATCAAATGTTGGCAATGTACACTGTGTTTTTTTTTTGGGATTGTAAATTTGCAGCGAATCTCTCAGGAACCATAGTATAAAACAAAGTCACTATCCGCCGTCTGTCTGTCCGTATGTATGCTTAGATCTTTAAAACTACGCAATGGATTTTGATGCAGTTTTTTTAAATAGATAGTGATTCTTAAGGAAGGTTTATGTATAATACATGTATAATATAGTAGAGAAACACTGCTAAATTTAGAGGATTCTAATGTGATGTCGTAAATAAGCACGTTGTTTTGCGCTTATATTGCAAAAACGCTGGTTGAACCCTACGAGATAGACCAAAATAAAGTACTACAGTATTGTCCAATTTAAAAAGTTCAACAAAAAAGTCAGCGATGGTATATGTCTATCTCTTAGGGATAACCCACCATAACCATTTTTTATCCTTAACTAAAAAATGGTTATATAGGAAGTGATTTTAAACAATACAGCATTAATCCTTATACATTTAATTACCTTAAATAAATTGTGCATTTATTATAGATAAATATGCTTTTTAAAATTTAAAATGCAGGGACGTAGATAAGCATTGCACCCGTGTGAAGCCGGGGCGGGTAGCTAGTATGTACTATATGCGACTGTAACTACTTAACATCAGCTGCCATTTTGCTAGATTGTCAAAATATCACATAAAAAAAATATTCTACCAATCCATTGAAAAAATAAAAATATTTTTATGATGCATAAAAGAGGCTGCTAGACACACACACAAGGATAATTTTCAAATGATGGGTTTCTCTTTTAAATGTAATCCAAGTTTGTTCAGAGTCATCACCTCTGGCGGAAAGATTGTGTAGATTTTATTTTAAGTTTCACTATTTTCTGTTTGTTCGGTACGAAGCTGTGTGTTATGTGGGCTATGTGTATGCAACCAGGGATATACAGTCTAGTAGCTACTAAGTACCTATTCCAATGTGTAATATTTGGTCAATATTGTTTCTTTCTTTTTAATTTTTCTAGTACACGTGATTCTTGCGAAAGGAGATGGCTAAATGACTGCCCTTAACATGTATAAATATATCACACTGCCTCGTAATTTTTATATATTCATTAATGAATTGTTACGTGATTATTATTTTCCTAGAACTTTCGTGAAAAAATAATATCGTAGTTTCTATGAAATGTTTTTCAAGATTGTAATAATATGAAAAGTTCATGGAACTTTTTTTATATCACATATTAACTTTCTGGTACCCAGCATTAGATGCAACTACATCCAGTATATACACCAGTATATACATTGCAAGGACAATTGCCCATACTTTACTTAGCCATCTCCTTTGCAACAAATCTGTAACCCTCACAAGAATCACTATGCACGTTGCCAATAATGAAAGAACTGCTATGTGACTGAAATATGTAATGTAGATGTACTCAAGCAGACAACCCTGGTAGTCACCCTGCAGTATATCTCAATAGAGGAAAATTGCATTTTGAAAACCAGCACTAATACGAACGACATAAGAGCTATTTCAATGTCAACATATTAAGTCTGAATGCTGTATGGGTACGGGTTATAGTGAAAAATATAGTGTACTAAATACACATTCCACATACACAAATGCAATTGCGTATAAATACAAAATAACATACAACCAAATGCTATGCTCCATAGGCTGCAAAAAGTGCCTTTTGCTTATAGAAATTGAGTTAGAAATTAACAAGACACACTTACTGTTTCATGGTGGTTTCTATATATTGATATATTGAGAAGGTTAAATAAATATTCTTCCAATTGTTTCATGCGCAATTGTATCCCTTCATAAGTGATCATCACCTCTGGCTTCTTTGGAAACCTGTGAGATAATAGTCCAGTTATAAAGTCGAACATCATGAAATATCACAGTATCAATTTGATTGATCAGAAGTTGTTCAGTTGTACACTTTACAGGTGTTACAACTATTAAATTATCAGTAGTAGGTTTGCTAGAGAAATTTAGGGTTAAGGACTTTACAAGTAACGTTAGCATAGATCAATTGCAATTTGTTAAGACACACCTACAGCTGTTGTAATTTTAAGGCCATCTATATAGGATTATGTAGAGTTAAGAAGTTATATTATTGTTGATCTGGAGTTCGTAAAAAGTTATATACAATTATTTACATATTAACATCGATATTTTGTCATTAGGTAGAAGTGATTAGATTTGATAGTGCTGGTACCTAATCTAATCACTTATTATCAGATACGGGCGGAATTTACGTTTATCTCAGAAAAAAATCCTTACCTTGGTAATGCACCCTTTCGTTTCTTTGGCCTAGACTCTTTCTCTCTCTTCTTGGAGTTACTACGTGGTAGCGCTTCCAGTGCCACTCTTTCCGCACTATCTGTATTAAGAGTGTTCTTGAAACTAGCTCTCCTTGATTTGTGGGTTTTTGTAGGAAATGGAATTTTGAGCGACGCCCTATACAAAGTCAGCTGCTGATGTAGATACAAAATGTGTTTGTACCGCTTCTTGATTGTCCATGTGAAATCGCCGTGTTGCAAATGGATGGTGTATCTATTTAATAAAGTTAAATTCTATTTAAAAAGTAATCATTATGTTTTTATCAGAGTGAAAAAGTGCATTTTCATTGCATTTTTAATGATTCAATTTTTTTCCTGACATTATTTACTATACTAACAGTTTTCAGTTTCGATCAGTGTGATAATTGGATAAAAAAAAACTTTTTAAAAGTTTTGTCTGTTCTCTCTAAATTGTTTTGCTCAAAGTGGTTATTTTGCAGCTTATAGCTTTGAAACAAAAAAGTGGAAGTTTTAGCTACACAATATACAGAAACTATAAGAATATAATATAAACACTTAAACTAGTCTTAATATAATACAAGCATGTAACAAATGTTAAATGCTTGCATAAATTGGGTAAAATATTTTTATAATCTTTATTTAAAGCCATAAACCCTAAGATTAAGCCGGCTTAAAATTATTGAGGAACAATATATTAGGTATCACAGTATATATCAGTGTATAAGTTTTATATATCTACATTAAGACACGAAATTACATTTTTTCTTAAATTTAAGGAATAAATGATAAAACTAATTACTCTGGTGGCATGTTCACACATAAAATTTAAACTAAATATTGAATGAAACATAAAAAACAGATTCGTTTCGATGACATCGCGTATCAGTTAAAAGTTCTTGTCCAAGATATTCGTTAATTTTACATTCAATCAACAAATGAACCAGAGCCTCTTCTTGTGAGCAAACGGCACAGTTAGGATTTTCAACTTTACGTATTAGGTAACCAAACATGTTCAATGGAACGTGACCAGATCGCAATCTAAAACATATAACTATTTCCCTTCGATTCAGTTTCATCGAAGAAACCAAGGAATTTTTGGAGGTTCATTAACCAGAGTCCTATACCATATTCCCTTGTTTGTCGATTGAGAGTGAAAATGGGTAACATATTAATTAACTAAAAATTTATATCTAAATATATAGCATAAGCTTCAGTTTATGTATGTGTAGTTGACTTATACTATATATTCGATATATCTATTGACCTTAAAACTATATATTCGAGGACTCTGTTGGGGATTTGGAAATCAGATGTATAGGAACAAACTTTATTTTTAAATGTTATTAATTTTGAAACACATATGTCGAAGTCTATACCAATTGTTCCACTCCCCGCAAGCTGGTATAAAGGCAAGATTACAGAGCACTCACGCCTTGCACATGAAAGAATGTGGAGCACCCTAGAGACATGCCGACAGGCGAGATCTTTTCTACCGCAACTTGACCCAAGGCTTTCTAGGAAACTACTACAGCTAAAAAGACCCCAACTACGCACTATTGCAGGTGTAATCTCGGGGCACAGCAACCTTAACAAACATCTCTTTAATATAGGTGTGACTGACAGCCCACTATGCAGAGCCTGCATGGAAGAGGAAGAAACGGTCACCCACGTTCTGCTGGAATGCAGAGGGGTGGCAGAATACCGGGCCCGCTTCCTCGGATCGCCGAGGAGCGGCCAGGAAGTGCTTGACAACCTCAAGGCACTCATTCACTTCCTGGAGGTGCTGGGATGGCTGGAGTAACCGGCCACACCCTCCGACGCAAAATAGGCGCATCAGACGTCGAGTTGCGGACAACGCCTGCACGAAAGAAGAAGAAGAAGAAGAAGAAGAAGTCTATGAACTAAGGGATTTTAAAAAGATGTGTTCTTATAAAACACCTGGAATAGAGAACAACCGAGGGATATCAGTTTTGTGGAGTATTTGCAGATAATCAAATCAGCAGATGGACAGCATGGGAGCTTTGGAAATTTTTTCAGTTTTTTTTACACACTAACATTAGGTATGAGAATTACCAGGGAGGTGTTGGATACATGATAATTAAGGTTTAATAAATTTTATACAAAATTGAAAGTATATTCAAATCTCTGTGAAATTCAATAAAAAATGAGATTCATAATCATATTTGCTTAGACCAAAAAAACAAGGTAATCTAAATTAAATTAGATTTTATTGTTAATCTAAGATTCCAGCTTATATAATTGAAACTCAGTTACGTTTAGGTAGGACTATTTACATAAAATTGGAAAAGATACTCGTATTTTCTATATCTTATAGAAAATATATTGTAGAATTATATATATAGAAAAATATTCAATGCTGAACTCACAGGTTTGGATTGATAAGATGAGTAGTGACACTTCTCTCATTTTCAATAAATTTAACCTTTATTTCTTCACCTGGAATGAACACCTTCCTTTGCACTGAATTAAACTTAATTGGTGGTGAATGTATATCTTTAAATGGTACTGACTTTACTTGTGAATCTGCAAAGAGCACATATTATTTTATTGTTTTTATGGAATAAGGACAGCGACACCTGATAATGAGTGCTTGCTTTTTGGTACTATACTGGCACACTACAAAAATCAGCTACTTGTATAATTCTGGTGAAATTTTCAATACACTTGAAAAACCCACAAGAAAGACAGTGTATGTTGATACATAAGATGTCAAGTTACAGTATTCATTAATTTTACTGCTATGGAATGCTGTAATGAAAGCACTGCTAAATTGCCCTTTTCCACTTGGATATTTTTTATAAAAATGATGTAGTAGTGTAACTGAATAAAAAATTATTAGTCTGAAAAATATGTTAATATGGGCTAATATCAATATTTTAGACATTCCATCATAATCAAAACATATTACGAAACAAGTACTTTTTTCTAATGATTCATAATTTTTATCAGTAGTCACTGATCAATATATTTTTTGCTTCCCTTAAATTATCAATAAACTATGTGATAAGCAATGCAATACGTCATTGAAATTAATACTTATAAAAATCTAGATTTTTTATGTTATATGTATTCCATTTAAAAGACAATCTTATTTAAAGAAATAGTCAAACATTTTATAACCATGTATTAAATTTCTGATTATCTTCTTGACTTGAAAAGTAGTTTTTATTATAGTAACAGTAGCTGAAATCATTAAAAGCAGCATTAAGACAACTAAAAGAGAATATTTATCTAATATTATATGAGAATATTATAAAAAAGAACTTATAATGAATGATTATAATTAAATTAAATATTTGATTTAACATAGACATAGATTATTTTAAAGTACATACCTCCACCATCAGTGGCTTCTTTACATTCTGTTTTTTCTAACTCAATAATCGATAGTGACTCTGGGACAGCCAGGCTTTCATCAAAGTCCGAATCAATACCTGGTGACAATGAATCCATTCTTTGGAATAATCCTGGTATGCAGTCTCCGGCAACATTGTTAGGAGTTGGGGTGTCCATAGCGTAGTTTGTGTAGCTGTATAGTTCTTCATCTAAAGTAATTACAATGATTTGGTGAGATAAATAGAGAAAAATATAATGTTTATAATGACAATAAGAATTCTATTGAAGTTAATTTTTTTTTATTGCTTGAAGATAGTAGTGGTAGAATATGGCTGGAAAGTTGAATATCTATATCAATAATAAGTATGATATTTAGTTAACATTCTGAATTCTTTTATTTTTAAACACTTGTAAAAAATGTTTCATGTTTTCTCAACACTTACGATTTCGTTTATAACAAAAACACATGATTATTTTTTAAATAACATGAAAATTTGTACAAATATTAGTATAGACACTACCTCGCTTGATCAAATTATGAAAACTTAATGTCAATTCACTTCGTTCCATACGTAAAACAACAAAACACTTCTAACTCCTGCAGTTCATGTCCAAACAGTTGGTACGTAACACGTAATGTCTCTTCCATTACACTCTACAAATCCAACACTTGTGCACATAATCTATTGTGTTACTGATAAGATATTTTTTTCGTTACCTGTCCAATTCAGTTTCATCAAAGCACTGTACATAGACGGCTGTGAATCGCGTAGGTAATTTAGCATTCGAAACATTTAAGATAAATTAAAATTACTTGTGTTTATAGGTGATAAGGCACTTCCACTTATAACTAAACAGCTAAAGCGACCTAGGAAGTTTTTAGATTTTCTGCATGGTTCAGCGAACAAGGCTGCGTTTCAAGGTTCATTGTAACCGTATCTGGATATTACAACATTTCTACTTACTAAAGTTTTCGTAATTAGCCTCAAATTGCTTGTAAGGTGGTCTTCATCTCGCTCATGAAAATATAAATGTACGTAAAAAACTATATCAAGATCAATACCAGCATTTGAGGTGTAGACCGTGAGAAATCTTGTTTGAAAGCTTTTATAAAGAATAATCAAGGTTAATTTAATAAAAAAAACCCATTCTATAAGTATTTGAGGTTGTTGAATGTGTCATCATAAAAAGAAGTTGGTTATATTATATCATCTGTACCATAGAATAGGTACATTTTCTGTACTGTAAAAGTCAAATCTCACTGACATATTAACTAGGCGCGTTCCGAGGTTTGTAAAAGGGATAAGCGTTCTAAAGACCAACCATTTTTAAGGACCATTCTTTGTTTTACGATAATAAAACAGTATTACATTTCAGAAGAAAACCATATTCATCGCACAACTAGTCCTCGGATTGTCCAAAAATAATGTTTTAAATATTTTATAAAATATAAATCTGTATTTATAAACAGAATGATATGAAACCAATTCTATAACAATTTATTTTAATTAAAATTTATTAAAATTTGTACCGCTAATGTTTCACTCGTTAGCAAAACATCATTATTACTGTCTGTCAAACTGACAGTTATTATGTATATTTTACATAAAAACAATCACAACACATAAAACCTACGGATTTATATTTCAGTAGATGATGCAAGTGAGCACCAAAATAAGTGAGATGAGATAATGAATTTCCTTCATCACTAAGTCATACATACTTTTTCCATAGTAGTATTAACCATTATGTAAAAAGTGTGTATCACACAATTCATAATACATTGCTGCTTTTAGTTCAAAGCTGTATAATAGGGCTTGTCTGTTAAAACACGCAATTGACATTAAAATTTAATATATTTTTATTTGTCTATTCAGCTTCATGGTTTTATTTTTTGTTTTCAAGTAACGCAAATAGTGTTGTATTTGTATAGTCAGTTCTATAATAAATTTTGGAAACAATATGATAAAATTCGCGTCAATCATGGAAAGAAATTATCAGACAAACTGAGTCTTGCTCACCAAAAAATTTAACAGTAAATTAAGCAAAATTACAAAAAGGGGCTGAAAACCTTAGTCAATCACACTGAGTCAGTGCGGATTGGTCGATGTGACATACTTTTATGAATTTCTATAGCTGTCTCTCTCTACTGTTGTCTTAAAATGTTTAAGGAGTGTTTAAACGAAAAACACATTGGTACCTACATGGTGGGATCGCCCCCGGGGGTAACTGAATCTTGCGATTCGGAGACCAGTGCCAGGTATTAATTTCGGACTAATAAGTAAATCGGACTAAAGAGAGAATTATATCAGATCGAACTCCAGACTGTGATAAGTAGTCACGCTAGTAGTAAGATAGAGTGGATTGTCAAAGAAGCAGTTTTTATCATATTCTTCTTTGTGTTATGATCTACGGATTATTATTATAGGTATCAGCAGTCAATATTGAGTGTATTTTCCGCTAACAGGAAAGAGCGATTAGTTTACATTTACAAAAAAATAGTTTCGTAAATATACTGTCGCACATTTAATAAAAACAATGATTTATATAATGCAGAGCTCTGCTACGGAGCCTGCAGCGGATAATGGCCATACGGATCGTACGAGGCTACCGTACCATCTCGTACGAGGCGGCGACGGTTGGAACCCGCGCACGAAGTGCCTAAGCGGGAGTGGCACCGACGGATTGTAGCGGCCTGGCGTGCGCAGCTCGAATCACGGATCTGCGCGCGCCAGCGGGCCGTCGAAGCCGTACTCCCGCACCTCGAAGCTTGGCTCCACGGGAAGGAGGATGTCACCTACCGATTGACTCAGATACTCACCGGGCACGGCTGCTTCGGTGAGTATCTGTCTCGAATAGAACGGGAGGGATCGACACATTGCCACCACTGCGCATCTGATCTCGACTTAGCCCAGCACACGTTGGCGGAGTGCCCCGCGTGGGCCTCCGAGCGCCGAGTCTTGGTCGCAGAGATCGGGCGAGATCTGTCTCCGCCGGCATTGATTGCGGCAATGCTAGCGGACGAGGGAGGTTGGAGGGCTGTAGCCTCCTTCTGGGAAGCAGTGATGCTCCAGAAGGAGGCCGCCGAGCGGGGTCGAGAGATGGCCGATTCCGCTCGAAGGAGGCGGCGCCGGGCTCGGTAGCACAGCTGCGGCGCCGCCGCGGGTCGCCGGCGGGCGCGAGGGATTCGCGCCCGCGGATACGGCGACCGGGGGGGGGGGGGAGGTCATGCCCCTTCGGGCGAGGACAACTCCACATAACCGCCGCCTCGCCACAGCCGGGGTATGCAACTTAATGCATTTTCCTCAGGGGAAACAAAAAAAAAAGGTGCCGAGGTCGAGAAAATTGTGATATGTTGGAGCTCCTGGGGCTTACTTTCAGTTTTTATGAAAACAAACTAGTTCGGAAGTAGGTTTTAACAGAATGAATTAAATTGGTGCCTTGGCGTCATGGTGACTGAACACGGACTCTTGTAAAAAGTGCTCAACAGAATTTGGTGGCAAACTAAAACGCCTACTCTAACTTTTATAGCAATGTTTTTCTTTTGTGAAACACCGTACGTGACACTTTGCGAAGTATTTTTTCCAAGGACGTTTAATTCTGACAGACAGACTGACAGATACCTACTCCCGTATATAGTATACTATACCGTACCTCGTATACGTATAGCTTATAGCGGCAGTAACACGTGTTACGAGGTGTATTGTTATTTTTAGTAATTTCGCTGGCGGATGGTCACACTTCTAGCACATAAATTGGTTCCATTTTATTAATTTCTTTTTTCCTGCTTCTGATTTTGACAATTTGTTTGGTTATTTATATATTTATCTGTCATTGGCTTTAGCACAAACTTGTACTTATTTTGACTTCAGCATTATGGAGCTTTTTCGTCACTCTGTCCACCTGTGTGCGAAGCATTGCACTGAGGCAGGGTTTTTGTTGATCTCGCACTCTATTCTATTTGTTTTTTTTTTGTAAAATCTTATGTATATATGGCCAATAAATGTTCATTCATTCATTATTTTTATGTACGGTATTACTCATTTTGTCCAATGATCCTGAAGGGCAAAGATTTCTCAAGTTCGATAAACTGGTCGTGTACGATCTCAATATGGTGAGACTCGAAGTGTCGCGACGTAGGAGTTAGTGGTAAAGCCTGTCAGCTCCGAGGTGCATGAAGTACCTCGAACCCCATTCCACGAGGAAATTTACCTGACTCCTTCAACCCTAACCAACATGACTACACAAATAACTGCAGCGTCTACTCTAAAGACATTCGTTCGAAACAGAGCCCGAAACCAGCTCCTACTCGTCTCAATCGTCCAAATATACCGGCCAAGACAGATGCCAATTTTCTCATCACTTCACGTTGGCGAAAGCGCCTCCAAAATCCGTTCTCGACCTCTCAAGCGAGTTGCACCTGTTCCCAAAACGGCAACTGGCCCTTCCTTAAACAATAACCTGACGACAATATTCAACTTCATCAAAGGTTTAGTTGTCCAAGAAGTAACCATTCTAGCCGCTAAGCTGCACCTCTCCACCGCATCCGGCATAAAAGGCCGTTAACCAAATGCCAAAGTTTTTAGGCTGGCTTTTGCAGATTTGAACGACAAATGACGATATCGCTATATCTCTCTTGTACGAGACAAATTACCATTAATACAAATAATGCCATGGATTATAAAATATTGCATGCTTTTACATTATTTTTTAATAAATAAAGTATCCTATTACTATTATAAAGGCGAAAGTTTGAAGTATGGATGTTTGTTACTCTTTCACGTAAAAACTACTGAATGGATTTGAATGAAACTTTACCACAATATAGCTTTATATCAGAATAACACATAGGCTACAATTTTTGAGGTTTCTAATGTGAGGTCGTAAAAAAAACACATTTTTTGCGCTTACATTGCAAACGCTGACTGAATCCTACAAGATAGATCAAAACAATTTACTACAGTATTGTACAAATTAAAAAGGTCTACAAAAAAGTCCGTGATAGTATATGTTTATCTCTTAGGAATAACCCACAAAAGGAAAAAGATCGTTAAATGTAGTTTATAGGAGCATACTGCAGTAGCTACCTATAGGCCTATGATTAGGGCTCTGCAGTGCTTAGAGACCGTATTTCTTACTTATTACTAGACTAGACGGGACGAACCTGAAGTCCACGCGAACGAAGTCGCGGGCAAAAGCTAGTTAGAAATAAACGAGACATGGTGGCTAACCATTAATGATTTATTCACTTCTCATTTGTTCGTTCACAGTTGAAACAGATTATAAATACAGTACAATACATCATTTCATTATCCGATGATAAGCTTAGTATACTATATTGTTACTAGATGACACTATATCGTATACTGATATTTGATGGGTTGTACATAATAATAAACTATCAATTTTAACATATACTAACAATATTAACTTTAAGGTTAATAATTTACTCAGTTTAATTACTAATTTACGTATACATTTGGTAGTTTAAGTATACATTTGGTAATCGCAACTGTAAATTATATAGAGGTAGAGAATAAAAGAGGGCGTTGTGAAGTTGCAATAGTGAAATTCATTAATCCACAATTTCAATGTAAGATTTTTGTATGATAATATTATAAAGATTGATTTCAGAGTAAAACGAAGTACGTATACTTAAGCATGTTTACCATTTTATCTTATTCTAGTGCAAAGGGATAATATGAGTATGAGATGCAAATACTGGTGTATACATACGAGTAAGTTGGGGAGTGCTCTGAAGAATTGCTCGCATTGATCCTTGCTGCCACCACTATCGTTCTATACGACAAACGTTCACCTTTTATCACCTAGGTGATTGGTAGTTCGCAACAGTGCGTTTTTTTTATTCATTTCTGTCTTGCACTACCAAACTATGTGTGCACTACTAAGCCTTTAAAATGCTTTAAAAAGCCTTTAAAATTTAAGCTTTCAAATCCTTATTCCTATTTAAAAGGCCGGCAACGCATCTATAACTCCCCTGATGTTGCTGGTCAATGAGCAGTTGTAATCGCTTACTATCAGTATCAGATAATCCGCTTGCTCGTTTGCTCCATTATAAAATGAAAGCAGCAAATATTATACCGAAACGTATGAGGAATGAAAAGCTATCATGCTCGGGTAGATAATTTTATACAACGATTGCTTTAGGCGTAGACATTATCATCAACAGAACTGTGTCTATTTATAGTTATATATAGATTACGGAAAACTTATAATTGGTAATTACGTTTAGTTTTATACACACAGCAACGCTTCAAACTTTACATATTGACCTAGAGGCAGTTCTTATGTCGTTCGTCTTAGCGGCGGTTTTCAAACAATGAAAATCTCTACGTTTATTTATTGTAGCTTATATTTGATTCAACTTAAGATTTCACTCGACTCCATTTAATAATACAGTAAAAAGTAAGCATTTTCATTTTAAAATCGTTGCCATCGTTACTAGCAATGCACATGCACGGATTGTGATGTCTGCACTGAGAGCAACTCCTTTTGTTACCGGTCGCTGTAAGGTTGTGTACGAGTCATGAAAGGGTGGTCGGCGTGTCTGTTCACGGACCACATTCACACATGCGGGCAGCGGTGGGCCGAGGCTGTCTGAGAGGAACTGACCGCAGGCGCAGTCGCTTTCTGCGCACCGACCGGCCTCCGCGCACCCTCTCGCACGCACGCTCGCAACGTAACACACCGCCCGCCAAAATTCGAACTTACGTTCCGAAACATTTAAAATAGTTTGTTTTTCCTAATTGCAACCGCGCGCACTCGAGCGCGACGCCGAAAGGCTCCATCTGGCCAGTGCCAGAGTTGCAACGCGGCCGTTGACATCGACTTGTGATACGGAAACATATCGATCGTTATTTCGGAACGTAAATTCGTATCATGTTGATATTCGGCGGGTAGTGTGTTGTGCTAATGTTCGTTTGACAGTGACGGTGATAACGTGCTCGCTAGTGATAAACGATGGTGGATTCCACATAAGCCTTACAGTGAAACGTTGAACAATTTGGTGGTGCTGAATTATTTTAAGGTAAGCTATTGTGGACAGTGCCAATCGATGATAAATTATGTTTCGCTTTCTAAATAGTCGACCATGAGTGTTGGCGACGGTCACGACTTAAACTGATTTAAATCAGCGCTAACAAAATATTGCCAGCTGTAATTATTTGCACTCGAGCACTTTTGTGCTGGTGTGTAAACTCGTTTTATGAAAGTAAAACTGTCGGCCAAGTACATAATCTGTTACATTTCTCTCGATGAATGAAAAAGGAAAGGTTGAATAAGTTCGATTCGCAGTCGCAATGCTTGAACCGAACATAGATACACCGGAATCGCCAGATTGTTATACATATTTTGACTGGGTAAGGCTTACTTCAGTTTTAGTCAGCTGACTTCGAGTTAGTTGCATAATTAATACCAAGCGTAACAATCTTACCTATTCCACGAAAATTGCTATATAGTTTTGATAAGAAGAGATTTGATTGATAACATCTTGAAAAAATTTATACATTAATATTCTTCTTCACCCAATCTATCTGTTCTTTCTCGAGTCTTCCACCATATCCATGATTTCTACTATGAGTTTCGCCTTAATTATATCTTTATATCAAGCTGCCTTCACTTTTAAACTTTATTTTAATCATCATTCTCACAGTAACGAACGACGCCTGCGATTTCCAGGTGTACGTAAGTTGCCTCAAGATATTTTCTTTCACCGTACTAGCATCGAATAAATCTATGTATCGAATTCGCAATGCGATAAACACATTAGCACATGACAAGATTAATCCTATACCTTCACATTAGAAGACAAGTGAAGAGATCTATCACCACACGCAGAACCATCGAGGACATTCGAACATATTCTAATTTAATCTAGATATTCACTTTAACCTTAACATTCAATTCTCTACGTTATTCACTCTTTTTTCCTTTGTTGGCCAATACTCATCCATACGTAATCTTTGAAACATGTTCTATATGAGTAATTAGCTTTACACTTAGCTTTCGTTATTTTTATTCCTCATGGGAATTCTATAATGCCTATGAACATATTTTAATAGGATTTGTTTCTGAAATTGTTCTTTAACCAAACTAAAATTTACTTTGTTTATTTAACAACAATACAAACTTTACGAAATCTTTACACAGATTTCAATAAATATTAAACTAATTAATATAACATTAACAAAAACGATTTTGCAAAGTTGAAGACTTTTTTAGACGCAACATCTTTCACTTCAAATTTACAATTGCCTGGTTTAATATTCGAGTTCGAGAAGATTATTTTTTAAATAATTAGTTAAATCATAGTGCGTTTTGAAAATACGCGACATAATTCTTTTTGATATCTTCATTTCGCGAGATGATATTTTTTGCTTTTTGAAAGGATTAAGTGGATGGAAATTTTAAGTCATATTGGCGCTCTACGTAGAGTTTTTCTTTTTCCTTTTGTCGGCGACTGTCCTTTTGTCTGGGTAAGGCTTTATGACCGCGCTGTGGATTGTTAGTCAAAGGTTCAGTAACACTGCTACAAATTGACCAGACCAGAGTGACGTACTAGTTTACTAACTACCGTCCTAATAATATTTATGCTTTTGGCACGTCAACATATATCATTTTTGCATCTGATCTATATTTTAGATTGATGAGGAAAGTGGGGTGGTGACTAGTCCATACGTAATTGTTTTTAAAGCTTTTAACACAGTAATACCATTTATCTGTTAAAATCTATAATGAGTTTTGTAAAAAATATATTCGGTGTTGTGTGATGGCGACCATCTTATATTTACAAGAACAAGAAATAATTGATATATCTGTAAAGTATAGACAGTATAAAATACAAATATAACAAATTTAAAACAATTGTAAAATATTGGCTTATATTTTTACCGTCACTAGATTCTTATATAATACGAATAAATTAATGATAAGAATACCGATTATAATTCATGACGTAACTAATATTTGTAACATAAATCAATATTATTTATTGTCTTTTATACGTATTTCGTATCTTTAAACGAAACATTAAAAGAATAAAACAAGTCATCGAACAAAAACTAGTATATCAAATAAATGAGAACAAAATTAACAACAGATGGTAACATTAAAATAAACCCTAGTTACGTTATAAGATACTTAAAGCTTGACGTACAAGCAAAAACTTTCGCTACAAATATATAACGTTTGTTTATTAATTGGAAAAACTTGTTTTTGAAATAAGTATAACGTAGAAATAGTTAAGCCATCTATCAACTTGTAGGAACTTGTGATTTAATTAAATCCATTTATATTCATGTTTACGTAACCGTTATAATACTTCCTAAGATATGGAATTAGTTTTTTTGAGTAATATGAAAAATTAGATCAAAAACGTATTCACAAACCAACCGAGTTGGTATAAAAAATAGTGTTGCGATGGAATCCATCAAATAATTACCACAATGTTATGGTGAAAGAGAGGCCTTGACGGCGGTATCAGATTTCTGTAAGAAAACTGTATAAAAACAGTCGATTCATTGTTTTCTTACAACAAAATTTATGGTTTCATTGCAAATAGCCGAAATATTTATATTATCAATATTAAGCAAGTGCAGCCCGATACATTGAAAGTGCAAATATTACAAAAAAATATGAATAGTGAAGTTAGTCTGTGTCTTTATATCTCTGAGAAGTTTCACTAAAAATTGTAATGGCAATGGTCCAATAATAATAATAGTTACTACACTGATTATCACAAAAATTTGTTAAGTATGTTAATTCAATTTATAACTTAATGCTTGTGTAAATAAGCGTGATTATACATTATTAAAATCAAACTAATATTTATGAATGATGAGCCTACACATACACTTATTAACGTTAAAGAAATCTGAATTCAAGAGAACTCTAAGAAATAAAAAAATACTCTACATCTTTCCGGAAATTTTGAGCCTGTAATATTATTTATTTTTTTATACATACAACGGAGTAAATTTATCAACAAGCAAATGTTGTAGATTTTAGATGACGAATATTTAAAAGAAGTTCATTCGATATTACGGTCTAAAAAAGAGACCGTGATAAGAAGTATCATTAATATATTAATGCATAGTCGATGGAGCTAAAAATTAGCTAAAAGTTTTAAATTAAATAATATATTATGTACCTTTTCTATTATTATATTTTTGGGATGTTAGTATAGGTCAAGTATCAATGGATAGCGTTTTTTAATATACATGTCTTGCTGGATTATAAATAGGTATAAATTGCAAGCCTAAAATTACAGACTAATGTATCTGTCACGTCTTCAGTTAAATCGAATCATCTTATTGGCATAAGGAATCAACAGAACTGAAAATTAAGTAACGTTATACTCAACATTAAAGCGAAAATGTCTCACGTTTCAGCAGTAAGTTAAAATTGTGTTAATCATGGAATATAAATACTTTATAGATAGTTTGAAATTAAATAGTATGAAAAAGGATAAAAAATACACGTGTCACCGCTTCCTTTCCTCCTGTGGTTGTTTTATAATCCTAAGTCAACTAAAGATATTTATAGCAATTAATTCTTTAGAAACAGCCCTACACATAACACAAGAATATAAGTAACATTGACGAAATGATAGAGGAAAAGTATAATTTTATTAAATATCTAGGCGAGAAGATTATATTCATAAATTCAAGTTAAAATTGATAAGTGAGGATCCTATTGGCACAACGGTCGAGTGATCAACTTCAGCGCTCTATTGCCGCACAGGACAAATATTTTGTATGACCTGCAATTTTTTTTTGGTTTGGGTGTGAGATTTCTATATTTATAACTGCACTACACCTAAAACAAACCACAAACCTACAAAATAGATTAGCCTCAAATATAGTTTTGAAGTTTAATAATATTTGTGTATAATAATATTTGTTATAATGTTAACGCATATGTTACAGTGTAAATTTAATATACGAGTAACTAACTGTCTTACTTCTTACAGAATCTTTAAACAATATAACATTACCAATAGAATTAATTCCTAATGAAAATTTTATAATTTGTGATTTATAGTAGATTTCTTGCATAAAATTTTGATAATATCATTCAGGTTTTGACTACGATAGGTCCAGTTTTTTTAATTGTATCAAAAATCTTAAAAGTATTGTCAATTTTTTGTTCTACAATTTTAGAACTTTCGTTACGTTAGAAAGTAGTTCTAGAGTTTCTTTTCTTGTAACTAAGTTAAAACAACTTTGTCTTCTTAATCAATTATGAAAATTAATAACAAATGAAAAGTTTAATTAATTTTCTTTCTTTAACAAGACAAATTCTTAGAAATATTCATGTAAATGCTAAATATTGCCTCTATGTTTTTCACAATAGGTTTATATTTTAAAGATATCAAATTCAAACTTACTTTATATCAAAAAATTGTATCGCAGCAGCACGCCGATTGAAATAAACCACGACTTTGATGTAATTGTATTAACAATTCATCGTATTAATACAAAAACAGTGCTATTGTATAAGAATAACGTAAATATTAATTACTTATATCATTAATGGCCGGCTAAAAAAGGTTGACTGTTCACTATAAGATATAACATAAATTATTTTCTGAGTTATATACTATACTACATTCATGTCATAAGGTCTTTAAAACCATGGCGTTGGGATTTGTTCAGATGATTTTGAGATTTAGATTATGTTGGTTGGTCCATTTCGGCCAGCATGGAGACCAACATAATCTCCGTGGCACTTGGCTGCGAGGGTTCCTAGGCACCTTTAGTGCTCCTTGTGACATATTCTCTGCTTCCAGTGGGAAAATTGTGGTATCGATAATTAACAACTGGCTGATATATATATATATATATATATATATATATATATATATATATTATATATATATATATATATATATATATATATATATATATATATATGTATGTATATATACATAAATTACTTGAATAAAATTTATACATTGTTTTTTTCCATGACCGAATCATGGATTAAAGCTTTCAAAAATAAATGTATGTATTGTTATCAATCCGACGACACAAATTCAACGCTAAATTTAAACAGTGCTTTGTTTTCCTTTATATGTTCATACTGTACAATGAGAGTTTTGTATACCGGTATATAAAATATAGTCAATACCAAACATATGTGTTATAATATTTTTGTCACTATTTTTGTCTAAGATTCTGTAATGTATTGCAATCGGTGTGCATTATTAATAAATAAATATATTATAGCTCATAGTGGTAAGTGAGCATAAGATTTGTGTGCTCTACATAAACACACGAAACGCGTTCTCGTCGTTAGGCTTGATGCAGATGTGATGTGATACGCATTTTATTAACTTTCCAACGAGATTATACAATTGCATGAGATAAGACTAGTTGGCGACAACTTGTTTGCTAATGATAGGGCAAAGCTTATATCGGTGATTGGATCTGATATTATAAATGTATGTAAAGTTAAATAGCGTAAAAAGTAAAAAATGAAATGAATTGTTTAATATTGAATCTTTTTTAATTATAATAACAACTTATTTAATGATTAAAAAATGTAAAATGCAAATTTATTAAACTTTCAATTAATATCGATAGACATTAAACTAATAGTTATTGCTTAGTTTTGACATAATTTTTTATTGATTAATGTAAACTTAAATATCACAGATTACAGCGATTATGTCTCAGGTTTTAATGTAAATGTAACTTGATTTTATGTGTATTTTATAGTGTGGCTGATAAATTGGCAGCTTTGCCTATATGCATCGCCACAGTAATACGGTCACAGAAGTACGTGTCAGCCCTTGGGATTTCTATTATTACTTAAAGTATTTTGCATTTATTTCATTGTCTTTGTTATCTAGTTTCTGCAACTAGTAGTTGTTGATCGGGATCGGGGTATTTGGTTGTTAATGGAGACAGAAGTTTTCTTTTACCGTTACTGGAGTTTTTAAACCTACATGGTTAGTCTTATAACACATCAGTTGGTTGTCATAATAACGGCTAATATTTATATATTAAAATAATTCCTCTCTTTTATCAATTATAGTTAGATAGCTACTTTCTCAGGTGAGCCTGAGTCCAGACGAAACTCGGTTTTACTTCTGTGTTATCACTTACCATCAAAGGAGATGAAGACCGCAATTAGTTAAATGGAAGGATGGAGCGATCTAAGCATAACATTATCAATTTCGAGGTCTTTTTCAGCTTATCCATATTGAAGGTAATCCATGGAAAGGGAACATTATCTACTCAATTCTCTCTGCATTTTTGACATATTATGTGACGTAAGCATATATGTGTATAGTATATATTACACTGTGTATGATTGTCTAAAATTTTGTATTAAATTAAAGATTCTCAGAAGATTTTTCCAGTTTTAGGATAGTATGCAGTTTCAGGTTTTATTTAAATTAAATCTATATAAATATCAAGTAAAGACCTGTGTTGAATAAAGAATATTTAGAATTTGATTAAATTTTTCAAATGGGGATTTATATGTTGCTATATTTTTTGTTAGCCAGACAAATAAGTCCAATTCGTTAGTTTTACCGGAAGCGGAATATCTGCTACAAAGCTGTAATGTGTGCATTGCTGTGTCTTGACTTTACATCTTGTATCATAAGCAGGTAATGGTCACTGTGATTTTTGTAGAAGTTGCATATTTCCAGAATCTCGCACGAACCACATTTAATTTATAGGATTGTCATTGATTCGGCTTCAATTCAACTATGCTTTTTTATCAAACTAGCATAATAATTTATAGAAAAGGAAAATAAAATACACTCCTTATAATTTACTTAATGCCGCAAGCAATCTCCGCCAGCTATGTTTGTTTGTATAAAAAAGCAACATTCCAGAGCTCCGTTTCGAACGAACGAGGTAGAAAGTGAACGCGTGAGGCTACCGAACGCATAAGAACGTTATAATAATATTTCACTGAGCGCACGTGTTCGTGCGATGTACACCAATCAGTGGCTGGCCAAGGATGAAGATAACAATAATTTTCTTAAGACTATTTTCGATAAACTATTGCTGCTTTTTATCATCATACGTTAGGTATTTGGCGTGGGCGCCAATCACCTGACGTAGTTGTAAATATTTTATAAAGTTTGCTCGATTGGTTATTAAATATATAAAGTTAGTATAGAGCCCTTCCATCCAACCCATAGAGTCCTTACGACAAAGGCTCAGGCTGAGTTTAGATGCGATGGGGTGGTATCCATGACGTTGTTAGTATGTAGAAAGCGAAATTATCGTTCGTGCTTAAACGTCTAATATTACCTGCAGAATTGAAATTATTTATTTACAGAAAATAATATATACTTTTTTTCCCACGGGGGATGGTAGTGAATCCTCATAGGGGGCGCGCCACCACAGTGGTCGCTATGACAACCCCCTGGTGCTTGGACGACCTCGCACCGGATACCACCCGCAACCGGTCTACGGCGGGTGGTTATGTTGGACTCTAGCAGAAGGCCAGCCTACCAACTAAACACTACCTTACAGCCTTTGGTCGGGCGGAAGGCCTGGGACCCTATCTAACTTGAACTAACGTTCCCGCCCTCCAGAGAAAATAATACAAATAAAACAATATTTAACAATCGATACATAAACCATACATAGGCCGATTTTGTAATTGGCCTATGTACGGACTAGGTATGGACAGTCTGTACTGTCTATATTATTGTAATTCTTTTAAGTTACCATATTAAATGAGTATGGGTGAAACATTTTACAAAACTTTTACTTACAAAACAAAAATATTACAAATGAGCAAACAGGTACTTGATAGTAGATGTGCAGTGTCATATAATATATATAGTTCCTTTAATATTCGCATAGTATCTGCTACCTCTATAAAAAGTAAAGTGTATTTTGTGATATAAGATGTAAAGTCATAATACCCAGAAATTTTATTGAATATTACTTATTCAAATAATATAAATATAATTGTAATAATAATATAATTAGAAAAAAAAATAATATAATTTTTATTATTTATTTATTTAATTAAGGTACACCAGTATCTGTTAACACTAATAAATACATAAAATAATACAATATATTCAATTTAAGTGTCACAAATTTTAAAGGTAAACACCACATGCAATTTAACCGTACTACTTAATTACTACTTACAGATATTTTGATCTTACATGAAACTTATACAATACGGTATGGTACACTATTGTATTGTGACTAATTAAAAATGAACAAACGATGATGAATATAATTATAATAATAAGCAACCTAATAAGAGCTTATCAGGATACCAATAATTCTGCTTTGAGCCTGGCAAATGAGTCGGCAAAAACGTCAATGTGTCCTTCGTTTATGACCTTACTCAGTCTTGACACTACGGAATTGCCGTATAGCGTAGGGGAGGGCAAAATGGAGTAATAGGATTTCAAGGAATCCTCCTGGGCACACCCCAGGAGGATTCCTCGAAAACCTGTTTTCTCTGTGGAATTGTATTGAAAATTTGAATTTCTCAAGCAATTGTGGGTAGTCATTTCTATTTAGAAATATTTTGTACAAAAACGATAGATCTAGGAAAGTTCTCCGATTTTCCAAAACATCATCCCAAACTGTTGCATCTTTTTTGTATAGGAACGCGTTCTTCTTGAGATCTTGTTCCAAAACGCTAAACATGAGACAAAACGCTTTTGGATACGCTCTATTTTTAGGGAGTGAACTGCAAAGTGAGGTCTCCCAAAAATAGGAGGTGAAATAGGAGGTAATCCCAAATAAATGACCTTGGTATAGTCTTTGTTCGATTTCACCTTCATGTATTAAATACAAGACCTAACATATAAACGTTCTTATAATACGATTAGAATTAACAGAACAAATACACATCTGTTATACAAATGACATTACAATGTGATTGTTAAATACACAATAGTTAATACCACATGATTTTTAGTCTAGCGTGTGTCTTGCTTAATCATTCAGTGCACGAATTTTTTGAATGATTAATTTAATCTCTTATTCATATCGTCATGCCATCAATAAATAACAATAATGACAATAATAATAATATTGTATATTTACATATTTAAATTATTTTTGTTGATTTATAGAAAATTAATAATTTATTAGTATTTTATAGTTTCGCGATATTGTTAGTTTATATTCATGTTTGACGTTGAATTAACGTATTTTTTAAATAATAATTGTACTTTTTTTAATGAGTGACGAATCTGATTAATTATTATCAAAAAGCAGTCAGTTTGTTTTTGTTTTCGTATTGTCACACTGCTACTTAGACAGACGTTGAAGTTAAGTGTTTTCATTAAGTCGGGAAAATATATCTCTAAGTCTGCCTATTTGCATCGCTGTAACATCCTGTGCTAACGTATAATTTATTATTGTATTTCATATGTTATATACATGTAAAACCATTGTTATAAATTTTTATATGTTTCAATTTCTGTATGAATGATGCTATAAATAAATTATCTATCAATGTATTTAATAACTTGGGTTTAATTACCCATTTTCTTTAGTTGATGCAATGGTTCTCATAGGGTGTGTAAAGTACATACGAAGAGTCAATGTTAAGTGAAAGAGGTTTTTGAAATGATTTATCATGATAATATTATACTGTAATTTGAAATGAAAACCTAGGCATAAACCTATATTGATGAATATATTCTCAAAATGCTGCCACCATTATTACATCCTCTTATTCTTTTCCTTCGATAAGAATGAGTCTCGAAGGCGGGTAGAAATTGTTAAAAATCTTTAAATTTTAAGTGGTGCTATATCCATAAAGTCTTGATCGAGTTACTACTGCCCAAAGCATAATATTTGCGCGTTTTGAGGTACATATTACATACCTTTATATACCTATGACAAATAAAACGGGATATGAAATCGATTTAACGGAGACCTTAGGACTAAATAGGATCTTCTGATGTAATGAACAAGTAATAATTGATTAGTCAGTGTGGAAACGACACATAATACAAATAGAGTAAGTGATAACAATTTATTTATAAATATTATTATACAACTAGCTTTCTGCCCGCGGCTTCGCCTGCGTGGAATTCGGGATTGGGTCTATAGAGGGTTAAGGGTCATAGCTTTTGCCCACGGCTACATATGCGCGGAAGTCGATTTAGGCGCGAAGGTTTTATCGCGCTTCCCGTGGGACTATCCGTTTTTTAAGATAAAAAATACCGCAAAACCTTGCTCTAGAATCACTCTATCTATTGATGAACCGCATGAAAATCTGTGCAGTAGTTTTTGAGCGAAGCCTTTATTGCGCATCCCGTGGGACCTGACGATTTTCCGGGATAAAAAGTAGCCTATGTTACTCGAGGATAATGTAGCTTTCCAAAGGTGAAAGAATTTTTGAAATCGGTTCAGTAGTTTCGGAGCCTATTCATTACAAACAAACAAACAAACAAACAAACAAACAAACAAATCTTTCCTCTTTATAATATTAGTATAGATTACACTGTTAGTAGCCCGCCCGTGTTAATTTAGATCCCACGGGAACAGATAAAAGGTGTCCTATGTCCTTTCTCGTTCCGCAGACTATGTGTATGCAAATATTAAATATTATTAAATAATTATATTGTTATTTCTTGCCCGTGGCTCCGCCCGTCGTTGCTCCGTCCGCGTAATTTCGATCCCACGGGAACAGTAGCTACTTTCTTCCGGGATAAAATGTGATATCCTTCCCCGTACCACAGACTATGTGTATGCAAATTTTCGTGATGATCGGTGCAGTAGTTTAAGCGTGAAGAGGTAACAAACAAACAAACAAACAAACAAATAAACAAACAAACAAACAAACACACTTTCGCATTTATAATATTAGTTGGGATAATAACACTACGTAAAATACACAAAATAACTCCATAAATAATGCACGTACAGTCAAAAATCCGTTACGCTTATAATGGTTGGTTACATGGTACACAGCACACTTTTGTACTAAAGACATCAACGCGTATTGTGCTTTCGAGTGCTATGAAATTCAAGGACGTTAGTGAGTTTCACCACTTTCTTCTGCGCATGCACTATTTTTTTTTATTGGATAGGGCAGCAAAGGAGCAAACAGATCACCTGATGGTAAGCCATAACCGCTGCCCATTGACACTCGCAACACCAGAGGAGTCACAGATGCGTTGCCGGCCTTTTAAATGGGAATATACTCTTTTTTTGAAGGTTTCGATATCACATGGGTTCGGAAATACTGCAGGCGACAATTCATTCTACAGTTTAGTATATTCCTGGAAATATTCCTGGAAAAACGCACTGTGGTGGACTGCCAAGCGTCTAGATGATTTATTAATATCAATTTCTTTATAATATGTTTCAATAATGTTTTATTAAACTTATTTTTATGGTTATTCAGATTATTAATAAACAAAGATATAACAAATATAATATATATATCCAATTAAAATATATAATTAGATATCTGTTTACAAACTCATTCAGAGTAAATTAAACTTGATACGAATGACATAGTATAGATAAAGATTGTATTGTGTCCATCTGTATTATGTATTGTGTACAATACATAGTAAAGATGGACACAATACATAAACGTTAATCAATTTCTATCATAAGATGTCATATTATCAATAAGACGAAAACTTTTAAGAAATGATAAATGTTTGTAGATTTACTGTGTGGAGTGCCGGGTCCGTAGTTTTGCAAAGAGAGGAGTCAGATGCAGCATCTGAGGCCTAGATGCTGCACTCACTTGACTCAACCTAGATCTTTCTCTACCTAGAAGAGAAAGTCAGCTTTCACAACGAGTCTCTTCTTTTAAAGATTTTTTGACGAAAGTTAAGAATAGTTGATACATTAATAAAAAATGATTGTCACTTTTTGTTAAATCAGGACTTTATAATATGGTGTCACTTGATGTACTTCTACAAAGGACAAGTACTGCAAATTGGGACGTCAACATTTGTTTGTTCATAGATTTAGAAAAAGTATGCGAAAGCATTCTCGAAATTATACCCTCTTTCACCAAAATAACATTCCGATAAGATAATAGAAGCTTATTTGAAGGCTTCAAATGTGGAACTGATGACTGATGATTCGCCTTACGGCCTGGAGTTTGCACCCATTTTATTTTTTTTTAGAGGGGAAATGCACCTTTTGCACCGTGACACCGCGCTGGCTAGGCGCGGCCGTGTGTGGGGCTCTCCAGCCTGACAGGACTGGCCTACCCACTAAAACCCCCCTGAGTTCTCTAGGCCCATGCGGGGCACATGGCGGGGTGCGCTTTGGCGATTCTACCGCCATGTGCTCCGGGGCCAGCTTGACCTAGATCTGGTCGAGGCAATGCCAAGGGAGGTACTGTCCGAGAACCCCTGGACAGTCCCCCCTCCTTCTCCGTTGCCTCCGTCTGCGAGATGACGTTCTCGTAAAAGGACGCATTCGCCTCCCACTCCGCCTCGCCGCGGAGCATAACCACGACCACGCTCGGCAGCGAGAGGTCGCTGCTTCCCAGCGCAGCGATTAGGTCGCTGCGTTGTTGCTGCCACGCCAGCGTGTGCTAGAACGCGTCGTTGTGCGACCCGGTGCAGTTAGTGACCGAAACAAGCATGTCCGGTTAGGACCTGCACCATGCGGAATGATAGGCTGCCTTGCCGGCGCCCAACCCACTTCTCCAACACCGGACGAACGGCTTCGATCGTCCGGTGACCGGCAGCTGGGAAGGCGAGTGCCTCGCAACACCGGTGCAGAACCTTCCTCTGCAGCCGGGCACGGACTCCCTCCACTTCTGGTGGAGCGAGCCGTTCCCCCCGCTCACGTGCCGCGATCCGATGTCGATACACGGCTGTATGGACCTGTGCATCGACATCCCACGGCGTGTGGCCCGCTAAAACGCAGGCCGCGCCGTGGCTGACCGTGCGATAGGCTCGCACGACCCGGGTCGCGATAACCCTCTGCGGACGTCGCAAGAGGGTCACTATGCGGGGGGAGAGGCATTCCGCCCCGACCGGGGCTCCGTAGAGTGCCATCGACCGTATCACCCCGACATCCGACGTCGACGGCACGCCGATCCTGGATCTCCACATTAGGGAGGACCCGTCCGAGTGCGGCTGCTGCGGCAATTAGCCGTGGAGCGAGGAGCTTAAAGTGCTCCTCGAAACTCCATCGGGAGTCTAGAATCAGGCCGAGGTACTTGAGGTGTGCCTCGACCGGTATATAGACCCCCTCCACTCGGACGCGGAGCCCCGGTGGGATCCTGCGACGGGATGCCTGGAACATGATGGCCCTCGTTTTGTCGAGAGCCACGTCCAGGCCCAGGAGGCGGATGCATCGGACCACCAACGATGCGGCGATCAACGCACGGTGGACCACCTCCTCCCCAGTTTTGTCCCTCTCTGCGACCAATGTGTCGGCGAAGCAGACAACCTCCGTTCGTGGCAGGAGGTTGCCTCGTAGGACGCAGTTGTACCCCAGGTTCCATAGCAGGGGACCCAGTACAGAACCCTGAGGCACACCCGCCGCCATTCTCCACGCATGGACGCCCCCATCTGGCCCTTCGTAGAGGACTAACCTGCCTTGCAGGTAGTCCTCCACGAGAGCGCAGAGGTACGGAGGCACTCGATGATACTTATGCACTCATGGGGGAGGCTGTTGAATGCGTTGCGGATGCCTAGCGATACCGCAACGACAGCCTCACCCCTGGCTGTGACCCCCTGAGTCCATCGTGGACCGACCGGTATGAAGGAAGTACCGGAAGGCGAACTGATTCTCAGCCAGGTTCGGCCCCCTGTCCCCTACGTATTGAACGATCCGGGAAGCAAAGATTTTTTCCAAGCACTTTCCGGACTCGTCCAGCAGGTCGGTACCTAGCCTAATTGTATAAACAATACAATAAGGCCTAATTCCTCGTTCGACACGGGAGGGACCACCACCGCGGCAGCCTCCGGAGGAGCCTCCGGGGGGGGCCGGGCCATTCTGGGGGGCTGAAACGGACCGAGATCTGGGAACAGTGTCCCTATCACCCGGTCCAGTAGCCCCTGGTCCATAGCGGAGGTTGAGGGGGCACAGGATTTAAACTTCCCCCTCATCACCCGGTATGGACCCCCCCGGCGACCCCCACGTGTTTTGTCCAGGGTCGCTATAAAAGCTTCCCTGGACTCCTCCTTGGCCCTACGTATGCCATCACGCAGTTGTAGTTTTCAGCCTGCGATATCTTGCTATTTCTGAAAATCAAAGAAAAACATAAAGGCACATGTTTACGAGCCAGTCATTGAAGATCATCCTAAGGAAGATCAATTGCATTGTACAGTATATTGGTATTATTCTGTTTAATGTAAATGAAAGATTCTCTTGTAAATAACATTACAAATTATACAAAAAAATATATAAATAAAATATATATATATAAAAAAAACATTATATTACATTGCAAGGATAATTTAAAATCAAATATTATAGAGAATGTGTAATTTAAATTCTATGCCTTGAAACTAAATAAAAAGCGATACATATATGATATCTTAAACTAAATTTAATAACAGTTTTTTTTTCTTTAAATATATTTTACTATTGTATTTTTCTTTTTAATGTATATGTACGTATATTAAACTGATATATCAATAATTCAGATAAAATATACTAATTTAACTAATTATAATTTACAATTACAATTAACTACTACAATTAACTAATTATATAAAATTTTAGTTTATAAGTAATTTTACAAATTTAACGGAGTCTTTAAGAGATAGGTAAATAACTTCATCTTAGTAAATAATATTGTAACGAATTTCAGATTAAGTTAAACCAAAAAAGGTAATATCGTGAAATAGCACCGGCTAGTACAATTGACGAGAATATTTATAATGAAACAGTAAGGCCAACGCTTAAGTAAAATGGTTAAAACGAATAAAAAAAATGTGCGCGGCCGCGGCTCGGCGAGAGTGTTGGGTAACGGTTGCATTACTTCTAAGAGACGAAAGTAAGGGGAAACATGAATTATAGAATAGAGTTTATGTGTGTAATTCATCAATTCTCGATCTCTAAGTCCACTATTTCATTGTTCTGTAATTGATATTAGGATTTACGATATGTATATTGCTGTGAAGTGAAATTTCACTCTTCGCTACTCGAAATATATTATTAAGTTAGGTGACCTAACAAGTGTTGTTTGGCTATTTTAATTTTACATATTAGCAGATAAATTGTAAAGATTGAATCTCTACAATTTATCTGCACACCTTCCAAATCTGAATAAACATAAAAATAATAAACATCTTTTTCTTGAATCCTACCATATATAACTTGGCACGAGATTTTTAAAATATAGATTAATCGAAACATTAAAATTGTAGGAATAAAAAAATCTTTTTTATCAATTTAATTCAATAAAAATAGGGCGTATCTCATTTAGATTGCAAAAATACTGTTTGTATACAGACATTTTTTTACCAATAGGAAATAATAGAATAATAATCGTGTTTTAGAAGTACCAAGCGTTGTTATGTAATGTAATACTGAAAAGGGTTAAATAAAGATTTTAATTTCAGTGTTTCTTTTATATTACATATTATAACTTCAACATTAAAATACATTTTCGACATTTCAAATATTTTTTTTGCTGTTGGTGACAGACAAGCTTATACAACGCTCAGGAAACACCGCATCTTGGAACTTGTTCCAGAGTCTGAATTGTGTATATACCGACAGATATAGAGGTTTCAGTTGATACAGATGCTCTACTTTGGTGGCGAGTGCTGCGATAGTAAAAAGGTAATTGCAAACTTTAGAGCATGTTACATTTAAAAGCCTATAAAGCACGCACAGAAAACTAGAGTATTTCCATTGCTCTAAAGTCTCTGTGAGATTTGAGAGTTCCAGCCTACAGGTGTGAGCAGTACTCCATATGCGACACAATTTGAGCTTTCCATAGTATTAGGCATTGACTGAGCGTGAAATATCGAAAGCAAAAATCTAAACAATATTTATTCAACACAGGCCATTACATGGACATATTGACTTAAAACAAAATTAAAAGGAGAAAAATAAACAGCTTCCTTATACGCGAATATGTACAAGGAAAAATAAAGTTCGGAAATTGGAAAACACTACGAACAATTGTATTTTGCTAGAAAATGATACTCAATCTGTGCTGCGGCTGTAATTACCACATCGTAAATTCAGATAAAGCCGAATATATACCTGAGGCACAACGATAAATGGGTCCTTCTTCGCAGTGAGCGTAACTGTGGGATTAATAATTTTTTACAACCTATTTGGAGAGGTAGTCTAGAGAGTTCCCGATTTCAGATACAAGTTGCAACCATGTTTTATGTAGAGATATCCAAGGAATATTTTAGTTTTGTTGGATCCTTAATTATCAAATACCTACATAAATTTTGGTTTAGAAATAAGATTGACTTATGGTAGTATTATATTAACGCGAAATTAATAAATCATACTATAAACATTGTTTGATGAAATTCTGTTTTTATCTTTGTTTTGATTGAAGTGCGCTACGCGTTACGGTTTCAGTGTGAGGTCACTGCGGCGAAGTCATGCGCAACCTTTTGTAAGACTGTACGTACTTTGATTTTAGCAACAAACGCATAGGAATGCGATCTAATTAAATGAGTGATTCATTTCAAAGTTATTATTGTTTACTTAATCCAATAATACTAATGGCTGTTTAAAATTAAATAATTAAAGGTTTATATAATTTGATGGAAAATAGAGAGAAAATAAAAAGATTTTTCAGCACCTAATTATACCTGTAATAAAGCTATTACACATAAGTATGTGTACTAATAGTTCCTTTCAGAATCAGTTTTAATGGGAGTCTGCTTGCTTATAACAGCGCAAGCGCTATTTTACGCCGGTTTTCTGTGAGGCCGTGGTCTCTGACTCTGGTCGAGCCGGCCCAATTCGTGCCGGCTCATGGCATGGCTCTCCCACAAAAATAGTTTCTAGCTATTAAGATAAATTTTCTATGGATATAGTTTCGGAGATTCAGGAAAGAGCATGACTTTCCATTGGAAACTGCAAAAACCAATTTTGCTATAATTTTATTTAAGAGTAGTTTGGAACCCGTAGAAGGACATTACATAATTTTTGCCGTGAAAAAATATCTTCTTCCTTTGGAAAAAATGGAATATAAATGGCTTTTACGAGATTCACTAAAAAAATTGCGTTGGTATTCTATATCCCATTCAAGCAGAACGGTTCGCACATACATAAAACAGGTGACTGAATATAAATCGTGCTCGACTGTCAAAAATCTAAATGTAATTACAGAATACTCTATTCACGCGAATCTTCGATATCTAGCTTGTATCTGTCATTATAGATTTCAATTAAGATTCGCATGTGGGTCAAGTCTCGGCGCCGCAATGACTTAGAAAGTGGATTAACGGCCCGTTCAGGTCTCAATCATAGGCCTTCGGATCGGCAACGCTTAGGTTTGACATGATGGCATTATGTAGCGTCTCCACAGACGGAGTTAGTATTATTATTACATGTCATAAACATTGATTATTTTCAAAACCAAGTTGTATTTACATATAATGTAATGTTTATATAATGAAAATAGTAAACATTGAGAAATTTTTGTAGTTGAAAAATTCAATTTTCGACGAATATAAATAACTATACAGAAATTGTATGTGTAATTATTAATAAATTACAACAAAAATTGTATTGTTTATACAATTTTATTATTTATTATACAATTTTATACAGTTTTCAAACAACTAGGAGGAAAATAGTATTTTAGATAGTTTTTCTATGATAAGTCTGTTGCAAAATCTACTGAAAAATTTGTTTTTATATCTTTATAATGTAGCTTAATCCTTTGAAACCTCTTTGGATTGATGTCATAACAGTGTGCTAATTGTAATTTTTTTTTATTATTTATTTGGCACATAAAACAGGTTACAATCATATTATTATAAAAACGAAATAGAACTAGAAGAAACTCTCTGTGCAAGACTATAACCCAAAACATATTTGTGCACATCATGGGTTAAACGTGTAAACAATCACATTAACTAACACTAAAATAGTTGTGTAAAAGAAATAATTTCAAGAGGAAATGAAACAATAATAACTTTTTTATAAAATTTAATAAAATTTACTAAGCAATAGCTTTACATCATTAAATCCGTTCAAAATTTGACAGCTTTATACTAGCTTTCACTTGACAATAAATTAAAAATACAGACCAGACAAATGGGTTACAACGAAATAATAGTTTTACACAAATTGTTTCAGACGGTAAATCATCAGACAAATTATACGTTCGTGTGGATATTGCACCGGCTCATAACTATTTTGTGAGCGAGTGACTTATTTAAGTATAGCGTGCAAGTAAAATGTGTGCTGTACAAACATACTTACATAATTTCATATTTTAGTATTACTTTCGCTGTATTTTGTGTATAACATCAAATGCCAGATGTAACACAATGTAATATATTGCAGTTAGGATTGATTTTTCAAGTTCAGTGGATGTTGCAAGAGTTAACTGAGGAGTATTATCGCAAATAATTGTTTGTGAAGAGACGGAGAACTCAAAACGAAGTTGTTCGTAAAAAAAATTGTTCAGTAGGGCAGGTTTATATTTATTGGTTTATATTTCATTTGTTTCATTACCTTTATTAGTAGGTATTTTTTATTTATATAAAATAAATTTAATTATAATATATTTTATAAAAAAAAATATTTATTTTATTAGTTATTTTATTATTTTGAATGGTCATAGTTTTATTAGTTAATATTCCTATGTACTTCATATTCATTATATGACTACCTAAAGTTCTATTTAAGCAATTATTCTCCTGTAATTAGAGAAATATATTGTACTGTAAAAGATCTTTGTATTATATTAAGGTTATACTATTAACTGAGAGGTATTGAAGGTTGTTACTTCTTCAATACCAATTCCATACTACTCGTAAATACAGTGCAATTCAATCGTCACAATGTTGTGAAGTAGCTTAATTTGTATGCAAGCATCCATATACATGATGGCAAATAACTTAATATTGACGCGCTTATACGTATATGATATATACTGAAAACTGAAAACTGTGAAGTATCTTATGTGTTCGCTTTATTCAATATGTTAATAATGTAATCCCAACTAATATTATAAATGCGAAATTAACTCTGTCTGTCTGTTATGCTTTAGCGCTTAAACCTCGCAACCGATTTTGATGAAATTTGGTACAGACAATCTTTAGACCCTGAGACAGAACATACTTTTATTTCGAAAATAAGTGATGAAGAGGTTGAAATAGAGGTTGAAAGTTTGTATCTTAATTTTAAAAGATAAAACCATGAAACTTTATATTTAAGCACTTGATATGAAACCATTAAACATTTGTTCCAGCATTTTTGAAGTTTCGACCAGCAAGTTCGTCAAATATCAAGTCATAAGAAACAAAAAATCGTTTGTTCTAGCATTTTGAAATTTTTAACAGTGTGGGGGTGAAGTAGGGGTTGAATTGAAGAAAAGACCATAAATCTTGGTACTAGACATGGTTCAGTATAGTGTACTCGTATATGTTTTAGTAACTAATAATTAATATATAGTTATACTAGCTGGCCCAACAGACGTTGTCCTGTCAAATGTCTCAAATGTCACGTTGTCTCACGTTGTCTCAAATGTTTTTAAATAAATAATTTAGCTGAAAAACAATATCTATATGACCGTATTGTGAATCTAAACCATTCTCAAGCCCCCTGGAATACACACAAAAAATTTCATCAAAATTGGTCCAGTCGCTTAGGAGGAGTTCAGTCACATACACACGCACACAAGAAATATATATATTAAGATAGCATTAATATATAGTTATATAAGTTTGCATATAGCTTATACTAATCGATACGAACGTAGCTTATTTGGTAAATCTGATACACTACAATACGCTTATCGTAAAGTACATATATATCTACGCTATCGTAAATGTATTTTATTTAACTTTTTTTATATTATCTATATATATTTATATACAGATTTTTTTTACTATTGTGTACGTTTATATAGAGCGAAAGCGTCATTGATAATCAAAACAGTTGAATAAAGACGTGCACAAGAAAGCGCGCATAGAACGCTTCCTTTGATAGAGTAATTTGTTTTGGAAAGAGCAGGTGGCAACGATTAGACACAGCTCGATGTAATGTATTTGATTGCTTGAACATAGAATAATAGAGCGTACGTAGAATTGTATTGTCACAAGTGATTCAAAAAATCGTTTTGGTTATGTATCCGAAGTAATTCACGAACTTAACTTAATGATACTTTTGTTGTTGTTATACCGTTGATAGACTCTCATTTTAGGGGTTCACCGTGCAGGTATCCCGTCTGTCGTTAGTTGACAGTTTCTAATATGTATACTTTGTTCATAGTAACAAAAGTAAGTATATGAAATACGAGTATACCTTGAATCCATCGGACCCATCAATCTCTCCCCGGGGTAATTCTGTACCAGGACCATCTGCAATTGTTGTGTTATGGTTTGAAGGGTAAGATAGGCAGTAAAATTACTGGTTACCGTGACTTTTATTATTTTTTTTTTGTTTACATTTTATGGGCTTACTCTTGGTCTCAGGCTAGCCCGAGGACATAGACGAGGCCTACGATGGAGCGAGTTTGCCCAGATAATGCCTGTGCACTCGTTTCTTAAATAGTTCCGGGTTATATGAGCTCGGAAATACAGACGCCGGCAGGGAATTCCACTCTTTTGCGGTGCGCATAATAAAGGATTTGGAGAAGCGCTGCGTACGGATATGTGGAATATCCACCAAGTAAGGGTGGTATCCTGCCGTACGTCTGGATGTCCGATGGTAAAAGGGAGATGGGGGAATGAGCTCATGCAGCTCATGAGCACACTTACCGAAGTGCAATCAGTAGAATACCGCCAGACAGGCAACCTTCCGCCGATGTGCTAGGGGTTATGTCGCAAGTTGGCAAAATACAAGTACAGGTTCTAGATTTACTGCTAATCTACGAATTTACAAGAATCGCAGGAATTGCATCTTCTTAGTTTAGCATCAAGCATGCTGTTTGTTTGTTAGTATTTAGATATAATAAGAACACTGAAACCACGCTATCAATCAACAGCGATAAATGCAATTCATTGAATCTATTACGTTGATTACTTCCCCAAACATAGTTGGACGATTAGCATACAAAAGACCGTTGCGTCCTATCCTGTCTTGCTTTGGATTCATGTGTCAAATTTGATTTCATTTTGACCTTATGAAAAATGAAAGTCAAGGTCAGTTCTTGTTTTTATTATAGCAGATTCTTGAATACCTATAATAGTTAGAGTTTTAATTTTGACCGCAAGCCTAAATTTATTAATGTAATTCTATATTCGTGCGAATGGTGTGGGTTGTTACGTGTCTTATGTGTTTATAAAAAATGCTATAGCTTCATGCAGAAAACTTCATAAGTTAAGTTAGCATTACCGTATTCCAATTTGAAGGGTAAAATATAGCAGTACTGGCTACCGGCGCAGTGTACTGGCTACCGTGACTTAATTTTTTAAGTCACACAGTTTTATAATATTTTATGTTACAGTTGGCAAACGCACACAGGTATTGCGATAGTTCCTGCGAATTGTACAGGAACCACATGTAATATAGGCTAATGTAACTACTTATTTATTTATTAATTGTGATTAGCACCACCATTGTTATATCATTACATCTAAATATTACAAATCCTTTACATATAGAATAAAACAATTTTTTTAAGGCAACCACAACATATGTTTCACTATTAAAAAAATCATAAAAAGAAAATCACATAGAACAACTCAGATGATTAACATCATGTATGATGGCAAGGCGGATTTGAACTGAAAAAAAGTACTTACCATCACTTAGTCTACTAGTTAATCATATTATTGTTAAGAAAAAATTACGGAGTTAAGACGAAATTCATTTTTGTACCTAATATGAAATAGCTTATGATACGAGTAGCTTTGCAATGCTTCTTCAATAAGGATAGTTGTAACTAAATACTCACTCTTACTTAATATTACTTCAATTTCAAAATACTCGATAAGAAACTAATAATAAACACTAAGAAGCATACAATAAACATATGAACATCTATTTCTTTCAATAGAAAAATAGCTATTATACATTTATGAGGTATTGATAAGCAGCTTTTATTAAAAAAACAAAAGAGAATGAATTGTCGGTTCGTTTGTCGAATAAGGTTAAATCGATTATAATTAGGTTGAAGGTAGCTCAAGGACTGAGGAAATTATACAAGATATTGTTTTTTTTTATTACGTAAAATCTACATGTCGGTCTCAATTAAGCTTAGAATAATAATAGTAAATAATAATTTAATTAACCAATCTTCAGAAAGATTGAAAAAGAAGAAAGAATTTCATGGTTGACAAGAAGTTCATTGTTGTGATCTAGTTATAATATAATATCGTACAGTTATTGATCTAGTTTCGAATTAAGATTCTTCATCGATGGCGTGATACCTACCTTTTAACTGTAAGGGATTAAATCTTATTTAACGCTTTTGCTTTTTGTTATTAATTACACCTTATATTTGTAGTGTAAAAATTATTTATTATCTGTTACGAGAAAAATTGTCTCAAGGTCAACTTGTAAAATCTGACACATCGCTGTGTGTACCTGCTGTTAGCTGCACACGGGTTTTACTGAATCATCTTGATTTAGTTCGATGAAAAGGGAGATCTATAGCAAAAACTTAAACCTACTAAGTGAACATACCCTGAGAATCTGAATGTACTCGTGAATAGAGTCAGAGTCAGTCAGGCGATCGATCCAAAAAGGGTCAAGATTATCGCCTTTGATGGAACAATGTTTATGATTATTAGTGCGTGCTTTAATGGAGAATCTAAAATAAGTTTTTCAACACAAATAATTAATTGTAGTTTCATAAAATTATTGTCAAATACTGCATCATGTTATCCATCTCTCTACCATTCTCTACCATTTACTAGATACATAAATAGATTCATGTAAAGATTAAGTCATTAACGTCCCTTTAACATGTAAATGAAAACGCGAATAAAACGCAAAGACAATTACATCATTACCGTTGATTATGATACGTATTAATGACAAGTCCCTGACATCCGGACGGAAGTTGTGTGCGGTGGCAGATACATTGCGTGCTGCCGCACCAGTGTCTCGTCACGAGAAGGCCTGCTTGTTAGGAAAGTAGGTGCAGTTGCACGTGGAAATAGGAACATGGCCTAATCATAGATAAAACTATGCAACAAGGAGTAATTGACCGTAAAATTTATAAATTTGTTCAAGTTTGACGTTTGTCTGATTTGCATCTATGTCTCTAAAAAAAGTATACTTTGCCGGATACATATCTAGTACTAAACTATTAATGCTTAAATTAAAAAATATGTGTATAATCAATCATCCTTGTCCTTCACGCAGGATAATGAGAGGTGTATAATAAATACCAAAATTTTGGCAGTTTTTAAGTTGTTGTTTGTCTTTGTTTGGATAATCATAAATGAACAAAGGGAGGATAAATTACCAACTCCTTGTATGAATTTGTATGGTTCAAAAATTCCTAGTAACGCCATCTTTATTTGTATAATTGTAAATTATTAAACCAGCATTTATTAACACATTTTCTTTTAATTTAGGAAATACCGTATTAAAAAAATACGTTATTCCTTTTTTATAATTTTGGAAACCCAATGGTGTGCAATATGATAATTACATACATTTAATTTTCATACGTCTAGAAAAGTATGTAATTCAGCTGTTGGCTCAATTACATACTTTTCTATATACATAGATAGAGATATGATACGTTTCAATCATTACTATAACGGAACTATATCGTATTAATTAGTAGATTGAATTTATTAATATATTATCGCCGTCTAGATGTAATAAGTAGAACTAAGGGGTGCAAGTGCAATAATTTTACGCAAACACAAAGACATACAAAGTTTGCTAGCTCTATCTATTCTATTATATGTATATATATTCTACCTTAACTTATTTATCGAAATACGGAGGGATATGATCCAATACAGTCTCTGAAGCCAGTTTTTATTACGTGTGTATCCATGACCAAAAAAGAGAGTGGTGAAACGTCCGTTTTCCCCGCCTCAAAATCCATTACTCTTTGTATTGCCTCCTAAGTTGAACATAAATCTTTGTTTATAAATACATCACTTGCCATAATAACCTTGAAATAAACTCTGTATCCACAGGTAATAAAACTATTAAATCGTTATGAATATAAGCATTTTTTATATTTATATATGTTGTATACAAAATGTTATATAGCTTATTCCTTACTTGGTCGTGTCAAGTCATAGTGCAAAATATTAATTATTTATTTAGCTTCACATCAAAGTACCAAATACATTACAATATCATTCATATAATCAAAGTATATAACGAAATGGTGATAATAACAAGCGGAGGGGTTTATTGAAAAAAAAAACAGGTTTCGGTTGATTAATGTGTTCGGCTCACTGGACATCCATTTGGAACATAACCGTGACAATGATTGCTTCACTTTGGCTATTGTTACATCCAGTGTAAATAGCGGCACGTATCGCCATATTTTTAATAGTAAATTCGCTTTTATTCAGTGAGTTATTCAGAGCTTTTATCGACTTAAAAATATATATAAAATCGACTGAAATATAATGTTTTTAACTATCACTAGAGGTTATGAATACCAATAATTGTGTTTTCGGTAAAATTACAATCTTTTGAGCAGTGGAGGTAACCGTATGGTGTTATTTTTTAATAAAGTCTCTTGGTAAGAATAATATTTGGTAAGAAAAAAATAAATTTAAGGTACTTCTGTATAGTATACAAAGGAGGAGCGTAGTTAGCGCTGTGCTTTTATAGGGAGATTCAGCGTTTGATTGATGCGTTTTTTATTTTAGAATTTTATATTTACATTCACATCACATGGTTACGGTGAAAAATTAATAATTTATAGTCAGAGCATACCTGCGATAGTACTAAAAATGTTCACGTGAACTGGTGGATTAAGGCTTAAACACCCTTAATTAGTTAGGTTGCATTCAAAGTCACAAGGGGATATATATATAAGCTGCGACGATGATGATCAATTGTTTTTATGTTCAAATATGAGTAGTACACTGATTTTGTACTTCGGATTTCTAAAGCGATGAATTTCTCTCTGTTCATCTTATGTCTTTGTTTATATTTACTAAAAATTAAATCGAATCTTTGAAATTAAGCGATACAAAATATATATAGTGCAATTCTCCAAATACTCGATTTCCATAGCACTCGAGAGAACAAATCGCGTTGATGTCTTTTCTATAAGGGTGCGAATGGTGCGACCGGCTTAGAGAATTTCACACAATATGTATTATTAATATTAATATTTCCTTTTTGATATAATCTTAATTTTATATTTTCATATAATTTATAATAAAAAAAAATATGTAGTTATTCTCTATCTTACGTGTAGTGTTATTATTATTACACATACTATTTGTATGACACATAGTAAGTTATTTTTGTATTTGTAATATTATTCTTCGTCATGATTGCATGCATTCAGACGCCTTCACAGAGAAGCTAACGTCTTCACTTACTTAGTCTAACCTAGGATCGAGCCGATGATGAGCATGTTTACTTCATCTCAACACTGATAGTATTCATAATATATAAAAAAAAATATTCGTAGAAGTTACCTGTAATCAATAAATTTTGCAATAAAATAGCTTAGTAGGCTTCGACTTGGCACTGTATGAGTTGACACCATAGATACCAAAATAATTGATTTAAGCAATGATGTACGCCTTTTTTCATAAGATAAACTAGCTAAAATAATTTAAGTAACATTAACCTATTATTAAACATAATAATTGTATATTAATTTAATATATTTCATATTTACGCAGTAAATTATAAATTCAAAATTTTATAAAAAATAATAGATTTATTATTTTTTATTAAACGGTTATTTATTCCAAATTTATATTAGACTAGCTTTCCGCCCGCGGCTTCGCCCGCGTTATATTCGAATTTCCCACAGGAAGGATATGTTTTAACAATACTGCCATACAACCTTTCACCCCCTCCTTTCAACCTTTTACAACCCTTTTCTGCTTTAAAAGGTAGCCTCTGTCCTTTCTCAGCCTCTAGACTATCTGTGTACCAAATTTCATTTAAATCGGTTCAGTAGTTTTAACAATATTTCCATACAACCAATAATCCCTCCTTTCAACCTTTTACAACCCTTTACAACCTTTTTTGCATGAAAAAGTAGCCTATGTCCTTTCTCAGGCTCCAGACTATCTGTGTACCAAATTTCATTTAAATCGGTTCAGTAGTTTTAACAATATTTCCATACAACCAATAATCCCTCCTTTCAACCTTTTACAACCCTTTACAACCTTTTTTGCATGAAAAAGTAGCCTATGTCCTTTCTCAGGCTCCAGACTATCTGTGTACCAAATTTCATTTAAATCGGTTCAGTAGTTTTGGTGTGAAAGCGGAAGAGACAGACAGACAGACAGAGTTACTTTCGCATTTATAATATTAGTATGTATGTATGTATAGTATGGCACAAAACAATGAGCTTTTCCACAAATACTATTTTCACAGTACTTTTGATTAAAATTTCACCGTCTTCAATTTTCACAGATGACACTCCAGTTTTATTTATTTGAGTTCATTAAAATGACGATAACTTTTTTTTAATGAACCGATTTTGATGAAACAAAGTTTAGATATTATTCTGAGTTAAAACAAAGCAAATAGTGAAAGTTTCAAGCAAATCGGTTCAGTACTTTCGGAGATAAACGTGAACATACATACAGACAGACAGACAAAAAATTCCAAAAAATTTTTTTTGCTTTCTAATAATCTATTTAAGTGCCCCTCTATCCATTTCAGTCAAAAATACTAAATGTACAGACAAAATATTTTTATTGTCTTATTATATGTATAGATTATATTGAAGATTTAGTCTTAAAGTTTTCTTGAAAATAAGGAGAATCTACTAAAGTATCCTATCTCAACATTTTTATACTAGTATTGTTTAAAATATTATTATATTTACATAAAAAAATAATTTAAAATAAGAGCTTCCTTGAAGTTAAAAGACAGTAAGGCTAGCACTATTATTAAAAAGACACAAACAAGTGACACACGCGACCGGTCTGTCTATTGCAAGTATTTTGCACAACATCAATTATGTAAGTTTATAGATTCATTTGCAACATTGCTCACGCCGTCTAGATCGCTGATATGCCTTACGGAAGCTCGTATATCATTTTGCATGTCATATTAAATCGTATTTGTATGTAAAATATTAATAAAAATTAATATCAAAAGCTTTTGACCCTCATATTATTATACATCACACGCAATAACGTCCTGTCAACAATTTTTAAATCTCAACAACGTGGCCTAATACGAGTATATCGTTCCTTAAAATTTCCAACACAAGAAAGACTAGTATTACAGACTTAGTATTTTTTTTTATCACCTATTTAATAAATTAAAGCAAATGTAAAGTTAAAATGAAGATTGCGTTCAATTGTGTAACAGTAAAAGTCAAAGGCTATTTATTATTGATGTGCTTTTAATGAGTTTCAATTTCGCAGAGTTCCATTAAGAAGAGGAAACACTTTTATGAGGTGCAAACTGAACAAATTGAACTTAATTTGTAGTGCTTTGCTTTAAGTAACATCAATATGAAGTAACAAGTATTATGAAGCAAATATAGCAATAAGTTAAGAAATATTATTATGTAGTTTTCTTAATTGGTATTACATTACATAAAGAGCACGATTCACTTAATTAATTTATATCGTAAATAATAAAGTAGAATCATGATATTAAAAATTAGCGAAAACAGAATTACACCGGAGGATATATGATATTCTATACCAGGGTAGTGCTTTGGTACCTCTATCTTGCCTATTTTTACTGCCAAGCACCATTGGTTGCTTGTTAATATAGATGTATAAAAAAGATTAATTTACTAATTGTTTATTTTTCGTCAATTAATATTTACTTGCTTCATTCATTTAATCAACAATCTTGTTAAAATTGTGAATTTATGTGTGTTATTAGCTTAGTAATATTATAAATCTGTTTTCTATCAATTTTGGTGTTGACACAGAAGCTTACACAGGGATACAGATATATTAAATATGTTTAAGATTAATCAGAATTATTTCAATAATGTTTTGAATACATAATTTTAAATTATGTACCAAAATGTATTTATTATTATAATATTCAATTTCTAATTTTGAGGTTATACGCCTCCAATGAAAATACAGAATCCTTATAAGTGCACCTAATCTGCAGCACACATTCTGTAGATCTAAAATCATTAATATAGTAAGAAGGAAAGTCTCAGCAGAAGTGAAGGATAAAATATCGTTCTCTATTGTTCCATCAAAAATTTTCTTTACTGTTATTACAAACGTTGGCAAATTGTTTTACAACGGCAAATTAGAACCTTTCTTTTAAATAAATATATTTGTACAGAAGAAGGTTCTGTGCAAATATATTTATATTGTATTATATATTGTGTGGTGCGTGAGTCTGATTCGTATTTTTCTTATGATACAGAATAGCAGAAATATGAGAGTGGAATCTTTTTTTTTTTTTTTGCTCAGGAGAGGAAGGCTGAGAATCCTCACAAGGAGCACGAAACGTACCCAGGATACCCCCGCAACGGCAAGTGTCACGGAGGTTATGTCGGACTCCACGCGACCGGAACGGTCCAGCCACGTGACCTACCGACTAAACTCAGCCTGGCCTAGGTTCTAAAACCATATAGGCAAATCGTGAGGGCGACCGCCCCTCAGGTCTCTATCATATTTCTGCTTCTATATTGTAAAGTTATTAAGTAAAACTGATGAAAGTTGACGACGGTACTAAAGGATTTTTTATAGGCTTCAATAAGGCCTAAATTTATATCATTTTAAGTTATTAGTTCTATATGTAAGCTAGAAGAACATGCGCTCTCGATTGATTATCCGCTAACTGCATTCAATAAATACACTTAATCACACAATCTTAAAATTCACTTTCGATTATCACGCGTGTAGTGATTAAGTAAACTGTATTCGAAATTTGTGGTTAATAACATGACACGTGAGACTGTAATAGTCTCTGTAGAACAATTATACGGTCGCCTCGTCGCTCTACAAAGCAACTGGGTGCTGTGGTCACCGGCGAAAGCGCAGTTGCAACAGATTTGCAGATACGCTAGCACGCAGAACCGAAACTGTATGCACTGAGTTTATTATAAGGCTAAATAGATGTATGCTAGCTTTTTTCAAAGTTATTTTTGCATATAGGATTTTGTACAGCTTACTTATTACTTCAGTTCCTCGAGTTCGAGCGTTGACATCAGTATGATGCCTTCGCTCAGAGGCAAATAATCAGTAGTGTACAGTAAATAAAGCGTAGTATCTAGCAAAATTGTGGAAATCTCAGAAAATTTCCCTTTGTCTAGTTCTCGTGGATGACCATCATATAAAAAGTTGGCTTGTTGATAAATAAACCCGTCTTAATAAAATAAGCACATTTAATAATGAGGAACTGGTGTAGAATGCCTAGTGATATCTTGCATATGTTAATGTATCGTGTATGAGTATTTAAAAAAAGAAATTTACAACAATACAATTTTAGAATAATTATACCTTTATCACACTAATCAACAATGTATGATTTTCGATATCATTCGTTAGAAGTCTAATTATAGAATAAAGTTTAACAAAATTAAAAATACATGGATGTCGTTATCTAAACTATATGTGTGGTGGTCGCTGTACTAATAACTAAGCGAACTGTGCGTTATTCAAACTGTGTTTACGGGTAACTGGTGCATGAGTTGTCAGTGATTACCAGCAATTGGTAGGTTTTGTAAAATATGGCGACACAATACTCATGACATCTTCGTGGAATTGATTTGTATATTTACTTGATTCCCATTATCTTGATGTTTTTGATACCGTATGCATTATATGTTCAATGAAAATTTTTATCGCTTTTTAAGTATTTGTTCCCTTAATTTTAGATTAGTTTTGATCTCCATGTTGAATAAAATTGAATCAAACAATACAGAAAATAGTTGTATGTACACTAAAAGAGATTAAATATTGCTATAATAAAAGGTATAGAATATTGAAAATTACGTCAAAGATACACGATTATTTCAGTGTTTACATTAAATGGATTTTTTTCAAGAAAGTATCTTCATTAACTTCTGAAAAGATGACTATTTCTTTTCCATATCACGTCGACCAAACGGGTTAGTGTAGAATTTTGATGAACTACTTTAAATAATTCCTAACACATTATCAAACAAGTGATATATGTTCTATCACTGTACGCTTAATCAATTAAGCTTATGATATAAATACATACTTTTTTTATTTCCCTGAGGAAAATGCTTTAAACTGTATATCCCGGCTGCGGCGAGCCGGCGAGAAGGGGAAAGCCTACCTACTAAAAACTTCAGAGATGGCCTTCGTCAGGCATGTAGGGAGCCCCCGGGAACGTCAAGCGACATCCGGGAACCCCCAGCCTCCGCTCCCCAGCGGATACAGGGGAGCCCTCCTTGGGGGAGGCTACACTACCTTCCCCGATCTCCTGCACAGACGACGCCCCCCGGCTACATACTACTCTTCAGCATTATCCCTAAAAAGTTAGGTAGATAAATAGGGCTATAATAAGTGGCTAGCTTATTGTTCAAACACTTCGCAGAATATTTTGGTAAGCTTCTTAAAGTAGTTCCAATTACATCTATGTCATGAAAGCATGTGGTGACAGATAATTGTGAATTCGCCACAGCCCAGAGTAAATACACGCTTAATTTAACGTGTAATGGATTCTTCACATGTTTCACAATACCAAAATCTCAAGACAAGACCAGTCAAGCAACTAGTTCTATTTTAAAAAGGTTCTTTTATCACCATGCTTACGAATTCAACAACCATGATATAGATAAGCCCTTAAAAAAGCAAAACTGGTCGAAAGATACTGTCAATGCTTGAGGAAAAAGAAATCGGACAACATAAAAAGAACGCGTTTCCTGCGTTGCCCAGTGTTGAAATCTTTTAAATATTTTTCGGTACCGACTTCAGTAAATTGATTAGCTTGTTAGCAGTGCAGCATACAGATAAATTTTCTTATTATTTTTAAATTTTAATGAATTAAAAGGTTTTCGGTCAATAGTTAAAAACTTTCCGGACAATTTAAGAAGTTGTTTGTGTTGGTTTGTATAGTTTAATCACTAATATTACTAATGTTGCCCAGTGTTAGTCTGTTTGTTTGAAAATGTAAGATGAAATATTTGCTTGCGGTTTATAGACGGTTCCTTTCTCCTTGTTCATTAATTTAGTATTTAATGATTTCTATAATTTGTTCTGGATAAGGTTAGGCATTGTGGAACTAATGCACATTTTAGGAAAGGAACATTGTAAACCTAAAGATTAACTAAAATTTAAGTGTATGATAGTTCTTTTCCTATATGTTTACTAATCATAAAATCTAAAACATTAAAAAGCACCTACAAAAATATTATTTCACTTAAAATAATAAAAAATAATCACTGACACCTACATATTGATTACAAAATGAAAAATCAGCGGACTGGCTCTCGCATGCTCAAAATAACGAATTCTCAATCAATCTTGCGCAACTTTCGCTATCATCAGAACCACCGGATCGTTCGTTTTAAAGTAATTAATTTATAACCGCTAATCCATCTCTGTTTCACGAAAAGAATTCTTTGATAGTAGTATGTAATTTTATAATTGTTTAATACGGTTGATAACTTTAAGGTTACTTCATGAGGTATTTGTGGTGCTAGATCTCAATAATTCAACTGTATCATTGGGTATATACTCTATTGGTGCCTTCGCACTTCTGAATGAAGTTAAGTAACAATTGAATCACTATCAATGGAGATATCTCTAAAAACTCTTCTGTTAGAGCATATCCCATGCTTATTTTATAGGGCGGCTTAGATTTGTAGACTGTAATAACTATGGTAGAATGAAAATATATAATAAAGTAAAAATAGATAATATTTTAGAAAATAACATAAATAAGACAGTATAATTGAAACATAGTGTAGTTTTTTTGCATCTATGTATAACCTTTGCGCTTAGTCGTAGCTAAATACACATTGGCACCAGAATATAACTGACCTAGCTGCATGGACTCAAATCTCCATGCTGTCTTGTTACAAATTTAGAGACCTAATCAATAGTAATTTTTGTTGCTCCTGCAGCGTCCCTCCCATCACATCCGATGATATAACATGCAGTAAACACGAGATTTATTCAATATAAGGCGACATATTTCTATATACTACATAACTCACTTACCTTTCAATTTCCAAATATTCCAAATTTCAAATTTTTTTCTTGTTATTTATTGTTTTCTTGTTAATTGCTATGTGTCCCTACAACAATGTAATCACGTTTATCGCAGTGGTCGAGTTGGCTTCTACGCAACGGGCTGCGGGTTCAATTCCCGCAAGGGACAGATAATTTGTATGACTGATATCTTAGCGTGAGGTGACATTAAAAAAAAAATAACGAATGTGTTTTTTGTGGTTGTTGCAGCGCACACGATGCGGATTGTATGGTGGAGTGTAGCAGCGCTGACTCTGTTAGCGGTCGCCGGCGCATTTCGGACCTCTCAGGTATTTGATCATTTCTACTTCCTATACAATCAAATTCAAAAATTTATTCTTAAAATGGGATTTTCACAATCACTATTGCTCGTCAAAGATGCTACGTCATTGGTTCTAAGTCTACGGCGGGAGACCTTGTACTGGCAATAACCAGAAAGGGCAATTTTTTTTTCGCCCTGTATTTTTACAGATTCGTCAAATAGAAGCGGGCCTCAAATTAACTTTACAAATTTAAACAAATTCACATATATCTTAATTTAAAATCAGTCGTTTGAAGATATTGGAGTATTACTCGTACTTTATTAGACGCTCATGAAAGTGGAGGAAGCAAGAGAAGTGTGCCAGGATCGTAGCAAGTGGAGAGAGGTGGTCTCTGCCTACCCCATTGGGAACATGGCGTGACATATATGTATGTATGTATGTACTCGTAGCCCCGTTGAACTGGGAAATCGTTTCTTCGTTCTCAATCTTAGAACATTGTCGGGGAAAAACACAGAGCTGGAAGTATTCCATATCAAATAAGATTAGCACCGCCATTTGAAATAATAATTCTATTTATAATAGTATCAAGAAATTGCAATGATAAAATTATACAAAGTGATGAAATTGTAAGAAGATACGTATGTTATGAGTACCAATAAAAATACATCCTGATTCAATTATATATATAATTTATAATATTAATTATAATTTACTGTTCATCTGCTACGCCTACTAATGTAAATCAATCGGTAGAATAGCACCAAATTTCACAGAGAAGGAAGTAGTTCAACTAAATTTTACTAACGTAATATTCACAAATTATTAATCATATTAAAAATATAAAAATATGTTATTTTTCAAGTTCGAGAGTGATGAATGACATTATTCTGTAAACACTTGAAAGTTGTATAATGCCTTTTGGAGCTATTTGGCTTCCGTGTTCAGCAATTAATGTGGCCGCTAAAAAAACGTGAATAATAAATTTTGGGTGTAATTATTTATAAGTGAATTCGACATGTTTTAAAAGGATAAGAGAATAGTTACTATATGACCATGACAAACAAACTACCGTGATATGCAACACATTTTGGTGAAATATACCACAATAAGTAACTTTTACAAGTAATACATTAGCCTATATTTTGAAGATAATAGTTCGTTAAAATTATATCTTAACAATTAAATTGTTATCATGGTTTATTACGAAAATAAATAAATTGAGTTTTTGAATATTTTTTTCAAGTTCAAATTTTACCAAGTGTTTTAAATCTGAGAGCAGGTAGCCGTAGAGTTATTGTTTTGGTTCCCTATTTGTATTTGCATACATGTTATTTTGATATATATGTAAGATTTCAATTAATTTGATTCAATGGTGAACTTTACAGAAAACAATTATATTACAGTCGACAATAGATTAACTATAATAATTAAATGAAAACATATCTTTTCACCTACAAATATTTTGTTACTAAACACTAGTGAAGTTGTTAAATTGTAAATGCTTACTGAATTGAAAATGTATGTTCGACTAGAATTGATCAGCATTATCAAATAACAACGGACAAGTAGACATTCACGTCAATTTCTTCAATAGTTCGTTCGATTCGCTCGTTTCATGGCCCGATTGAACAACAGGGCCAATGCATTCATATCACTGTGTATTGACGCAATGTGAACTTTATTTTCATAATCGTAAAGTGGTTGCAATAGCATGCTATCAGTGTTCCGTTTGAATGCATTTAACAAAATTGAACTGATTTACGTTGAAATTACTGATCATGCACTTTGGCGAACAAAGTCTGATTCCTGGTGCTTAATGACTGAAATAATTTCCAGCACCGAGTCGAATTAGCTACTAATTATGTCAATACTTAGCACTTTTTGTGCTCAATAAATGATTGACATTACAAAAAGTAAGTAGTTAGTTTATATCAAATGTATAACAATATTTATAATTTTGCCTTTACTTCCGTTATTTTTGTCTCGATAACCTTGATAAGTGTTATTATTAATCAAATGACATGTCACAAGAGCGTTTGAATATCATTTATTCGTAGCGCCATCATTGATTATTATTAAAATTCTTTTTTTTAAATTATTATTATAACATTTTTTGCATGTCTATGATTTTTGATGAAATAAAAAAAAGTTATGTACTAAATCCGATAATCTAAATAATTCCGTATATTAACTTTCTTTAATGGAAGATTTTCTCCTGAATAAATAGTCGCATTTGTTGCAATATTTTATTATTTAATGTAGGCAGAAAACCCAAAAACTAAATCGATACATAACTATTCAAATACTCAAGCAATGTTGATTTGATATCGCTAATCAACATAAGTTGATTTTTTAATAGATTGTTTATAATATTGAAAAAATATTATGTAATTTTCTGTTTACGTTTTTTCATAACATGTCTTTTCAAAACAATTTGTATAAACACCGGAGCAATTTCTTGTTGTTAAGTAGTAAAAGTTACCTATACCACATGTGGTATAGGTAACTTTTACTGTAGTATAGGTAGCTTTTGTAAATTAAATAGAAATCACATGTGATTTCTGTATAATTTGCAAAAGTTGTCAAAAGTTATTTGCAAATCAGTAAAGTCTACAAACCTCTTCAAAGACTATAATGTATGTACATTTTAAACTTGTGTGATAGCATAATTATCTAAACATCACTTACAGGCAGTTCGGCCGAGCAGCGTTGTGTTAGATAAAGGTCAAATAACATAGTTAAGATGGCATCGAAACATGAAGCATATGAGATAATATTTTGATAAATTTATAGATTTTAATAGGTTAATAAACTTACAAATAGCTTGGCGCTGTGGACAAAAGCCGCAAAGTACCGATCTATTATGAAATTCGAACAGCCCGCCCTAAGCGGTCAATCGCCAAGGCCACTCTCGTTGGTGTCGTTTTGTATCGGCTTACAAACTTTAGCAACAAGTTGTTTTGTTTATTTTATTTATAAATTATATATATATATACATGCATATATATATACATAATCATGCATGTTATCCCTGAAAGATTAGACAGAGATGTAATAAGGCCGCTGTATTGCCGCTGACATCGAACATCACGGGAATTCGATTTAAATTTATGCAGCTTTGAAAAAGCAGGACATCCGCAATTCGACCGATTTTATGTCTCAGAACTTTCAACTGGGTGAACCAATTTTGATTATTTTTAAACTGGTGCTTCTCGTGTGGTCAAGTTTTTACATTGACATTCATGAGAAAACAATAAAAATAAATGAACAAAATATTTAACAAAAAAAAAATCAGACTTAAATATAAATTTCATTCTAAAACAAATTAATATACACTAAAATGTAAAAAAAAAGTAATTACCATAATATAGTTACAATTGTTGTAATTTTTGGCGTAGGTCGTTGTTTTTTGTAAAATTTTGTTTCCATCTATCCCACGCCATGTTTAGTCATCCAGAAAACATTTAAGTTTCAGGAATTCATGATGAAAATAAATCGCGTAGTGTCTCAAACGCTGCTGTTCTGGTTCACCCGGCTGTTCACGTTATTTTTTACTTCGGGCCTAGTTCTATTATAAACATATTTCTGACCAATTTCTTTTAGAAAGTTCTCTACAATCATCGGATGTAGAGGCATATGAACATTATCCATAATTTTTATCTTATTAATTTTCAATACTTAGCAAACTTATAGATAATCGATAGATATTCAATCCAACCAAACGACCAAAGAGTATCCAAATGATGTCCTCATATTTAACATTTATGAAAATTAAGTGCTAATATAGAGTTCAGTTCGTTTTTATGGCTTTGTATCGGCAAACAAGCAGACTGTCCCACTGAGTACCCTTACTTATTGTACGTTGCTAATACGAGTATGTGACATGAGGTGAAAAATCACAGCACTCAGTAATTTCGCTTTAATTTTTTTTTCCCACGGGAATGGTAGTGTATCTTCATAAGGGGTGCACTACTATGGTAGTCGTCTCAGTAACCCCTTGATGCTCAGACGACCTTACACTGGATACCAGCTGCGCCCGGTCTACGGCGAGTGGTTATGTTGGATTCTAGCAGAAGGCCAGCCTACCAACTAAAAAATACCTACAGCCTTTGGTTGAGCAGAAGGCCTGGGACCTTATCGGCTTTGAACTAAAGCGCCCGCCCTCCAGAGCGGTGGCGGTGCATAAAGTAATTTCGCTGCCTATCTTACCTTTTATAAGAACAGAGAAGTAAGACGGAGCGACTCACCCAGATGACCCTGGTATAGTCTCTCTTCGATTATTGTTGTCTATTTGTTTTCCAGTTCAGTTGAATTTCCGTCATTGCCTACCTTAGTTTTTTAGTTGATCGAGAGCTGTTATAAGCGTTGGTTTATAGTAGCTTCCTTTTACCACAGTTAAACACACATATATTCCCAAGATTCTGCATTGAGTGTATTACAAATTTAATTTAATTTTTCAGTCTGGCTTTGACTGTTTAATTATCAATTTTATTGCTTATTATTTAAAAGATAAATTTGTACAAAAAATATAAATAAATAAGGTTTATTGTCGAAATGTTTATAGACGAGATGTTACGAAGATTTGTAATTATTAATAACGTATCTATATTAAATAAGCTTTTAACATAAATACATATAGTTATTTTATGTATCAACGATAGATATATGTTACAATACCAGGACATACAAGGCGTTATATTTTAATAGTGTATTTAAATAAATTAAGTGTCGAAGTATTATTTTACATTTCACATTTTTCTTACATATTGCTGTCCAAAGTTAGATAGTTTTGTTAACATATAATTTACAAAACCATGACATACTTTTTAGTTACAAAATAGATAATTACTGTCATTAGACTTCAAATTATATCATAGAATTACATAATCTGATATATTTATTTAACTTATAGCACATATTTGAGGTTAATTGCACTAAACAGTAATATAGCATAGAACCTTACGACAGCAATAAAGCGACAAGTCGAACTATAAAAATTTGCTAATCGCATAGTAAGTAAAACTAATTAGTATCAAGTTACTTAAATATTGTTACAATCTTGGTCTTATGGTCGCTGTCCTTCTCTAACATACATGCTCACAGTAATATTAGAGGGATATCGACGTCGATATATCGTACGTTGGATTTTAAGAGTAGGTGCACTTGGTAAATGTCACAAACGATCAAGGTCACATCTAATAGAGATTACGAATATTATAAACTGATCGAAAGGTTACTATTATTCTCCTTAATGGTTACCTGTGTATTTGTCATTTTATAGTATCCTGTACTGTAAAAGTACATTATTTAGATTCTATGATATTAGTTGTACATTGAAAAAGGATAAGTTGCGTAAAAAAATGTCTAATGTTTTGTAGTCTGTGGTATGCCTCAGAGATATATTCAAAGTTTCTCTTCAAATTACAACAGTGCTATATCTGATATAAGATTTATAGAATTATTGATTCTTGTTTTTAAAATTGTCCGATATAATTAGTGAATCATCCCTGTCAATTAACTATTCAAATTTAATCTCTTCGACATAGACCTTTATAGGCACTTATTGGTTGGAAATTGGGAGAGCGTTCTCGAGAAGAACAGGCAAGAAATTCTGAAGGTCTATTTTTTATCTCCTCTTTTCAATTTAATAATTATAATAATACAAAATTAAGATACAATCATACCTAATACGATATATAAAAGTTAGACTATTAGCTGTGTACAATTATTTTTCGAATTTTGTTGAATATTCTTTATCATATCAATTACAAAAGCGACGCAATTTACAAGATTAATTTCGTCATTTTGTTAAATCTGCCATCAAGGATTCTGAATTGGCTTTAATGAGGACAACAATTTAATTGTCCGGCTTTCAAAATCTTGATACAGTTTTTAACGTGTCTTTTGTCACGTATTACCGATTCAAAAATTTTCGTTGTTAAAACTCGTACTTTTCGAGAGCAACAGTCAGGCAAAGGTCATAATATACGGAAGCTTTATTTCCATACCACACAGTATAATTATTGCTGTTTAAAATGTATTCTATTATTTTCTATTGTTCTTTTTCTTAACTATACTAGATATGTTCTTTTTCCCAATTTACGGCTAGATAAGATTTTATCTACACTAAAGCTTTTGCTACTTCAGGACATCCTTGATAAAATGCAATAAAATCGAATATGGACAACAAGTATTTGTTGCTTTAAGATTTTTCTATCATTAGCTTTAGAAATATTTCCGTTTTTGCATGAATATTTTAGTTTTCATTTCAACTCGTTTATTTTTGTTAGATAGCTCTGCGGATTTTTTACAACAGCAATATTTCATCAACATGATAAGGAATTATTGTTCCTAAGAAGAATATCTCGAAGTCTATAATTTTGGACACTTCGTTTGTGTTTAAGGTTTCACAAATTCTGTTTGTTGAACTGCCGACCTTTGCGTAGGCCTAAAGATTTCCTTTTTCTTTAGTTACCAAAGCAATAGTCATTTAAAATCGTATTATACGCTTAAATCAAGGTAAAGTAAGTAGCAGTGTAAACATAACAATTATCGAATACAATTGGCTCGGCATAGTAACACATAATCAGATTAATGTTTTCACTGAATTTCATAACAACAGATACGGTGATTAGTTTCAATGGTCAGCGTGTAATGGATTCTGCTGGATCGTCAACCCCGCTTTCTATACGTTGAGCTTCTAACTCAAAGACACCAATTATTTACACGTGTTTGTACTCAGTAATTCATTTCTACACGCTACTGTATTCACATCTTATGCGATAAGGCTGAGTATAGCCCAGACTTTTCATACAATTTAGTTTGAAAATAAGCTGGTTACGCACTCACAAGATTTACAACTGTATGTTGAAATGTGACAAGAAAGTCAGAAACATGTGCGCATCATAATTTTCAAATTGGATCATAGTAATACAAATTCACGTGATTATGGTGAAAATAGATACTTAAGTCGATGTTATTAGCAATTAATAAGCTTTAGTGATTCTAGCTGTTGTTTGATCGGCGGATCGCTGTTACGGTGTTATTTTTAAAACAAAATTTATTAGTGACAATGAGGAAGGAACTGCTAAACATTTGCTATCTAACTGTTCATTGATTCCATTTCCTTATATGATTTATTAAGTTCCCATATGCCGCTACCTAACAATATTAAGTGACTCTTAGCCATAGTAAAATATTCAACACTGAATATCCTTTGTAAATATATCTCTTTTTATAACATTAAAGTCTATATGTTTTGTGTGATTTTGATGTTACGTTTTGTCCTTTTTTCAGGTAACCCAAAATTCTCTATAGTTTATCTAATAACAGTGTTTTATCGAAAACTTGAGATTGACAGTAATAGTTGTCAAATACGCATTAAAAAGTTTAATTGGCACATTTTAAAAAAAGTGATGTGAAGTGAATATTTATAACAAAGACCCAAAGAGTTTGTAATTAATATTTAAATATGAAAATGACTTATACCCGCTGTCGAGCTTCTCTTCTCTTCTTCTTTAGCGAAAGTGTTAGACAGTTGAAGTAAGTAAAGACGATTTTCATTTGAGAAAATAGTATATTAGCGCAATCTAATTAAGAAATAAGTTAGAGTGATTAACTAAATCTTACTTACGTGTATTGTAAATAAATATCTGGAATACAACAAAATAGGCTCCCGAGGATAAAAGTTTTTCAGTGTGTGCCCGGCCTATTCACTCCGACATGCTGCTTGGGTTCGCATCACGCGTTTATTTTGACGGCAACGCGTACCGTCACGCGACTTAGGATGTTAGCTGTTCATAAATATCCATGAAGTTATTACTTATATCATTATACTGCACTCATGACACATTAATATTTTTATGATGTTTATTAGTAGGGTTTGCAAATAACAGATCAGAAAAATATATATAAATGTATATGTATACTCGTATATACATAATTAGGTCTGTTCTTACTGGTAAGTTAAGCATCCAAATATAACCTATTTTTATTATTTCTAATTGAACGTGGGCATATTGAAACTGGACGGACTATAATAAGAGCACAGATAAAATATGTAAATACAAAGCTACAAAGCTGCTAATGGTATTATATATATAATACCAATTTCATATTTATACTATTTATATATATCATCCCACCAGAAATTGTTAATATAAAAGTAGGTAGCATCACGAACTTATTGGAAGAACGACTGAAGATATATCTAAGGCGTGTGAGCCAGATTTAGAAAAAAAAAACGTGCTGCTGAACGTATTCAACACAATTGACGGATTTATTTCCAGTACGGGCGGCCTCATAGCAATTAATAAGTTTCTTTTCTAATTGTGTTTGTATTCAAAGTCAGGTTTCAGTCCTATAAGTCACCAGTGGCAGCACGGATGAATCAAAGGCAACTACGTCTTGAGGCACTACGACACATTGACCTAGAATATGCCGCGTATTTTCAGAACGCTGTCCAGCCAAGGATCCGTCAATTGACCTTTTCCTGGAAGTTAAATCTACATATTTAGACTATATATATATATATAACACTTCATTTCACAATTAGATATTATGTACAATTATATACAAGAAAGAATATGTGCAATGGTGGACTTATCACTAATAGAGAACTCTACCAGCCAATCATAATGGACGTCTTGAAAGAAATGTGCGGGAAAGCTTTATATGCAAGGGACTATTTGTTCCGGGTACATAAGCATATCTACTTGTTAACAACTTCCAGTGTAGAGCCTCCTTTGTAGGAGTGAGTGTGACAAGATTTTTGTCTTCTCTGAGTTCATTTTAAGAGCCACTTGTTGGGATGTACTAAGGTCTTCGAGCATTATGTTTTAGTCTTTCATGGTGTCAGCCATGAAGATTTAGGCATTTCCCTTTACAAAACGGAAAAGCAAAACAGAAACAGGTTAGTTTTTTATATCGTAATGTTGCTACAAAATACTCTATATAGTATTGTTTACTTCCAACGGTCTAATTTATTCTTCTTTTATCATGACTCTTCAGAACTGTCAATTTCTTTATAGTATCTTTTCTATACTGTACAAAATGTAACTGAGAAAAAGAAAACAATTGATTAAATAATTTTCTAACGTTATTTTACAGCTAACAACACTTACAACGATGGATAGTAAGAACGCGAACTGTTTTACATATAATTGCAGTCAGAGAGATGTAGAGTCGAATGCAAATTTAAAAAACGCAACATTCACTGTTCATTGCTTCTGTCTGCTTATAATACAGTCACGCCTACGCCATAGTAATAATGTCATTGCCGGACTCGGAGCGAGTAAATTTTCTTAACATAAATGATTTTAATCACTTATTAATAATCTTATTTGTTTCTGCGAAAGTAGCAGTGTTTACATTGTTTTATTCAAAGCAATGACATTTCAATAAAATTAATAAATGCACAGTATTACTAATGTCATTGTCATGTTGCTTACAATAGTCCACAATATTTGTAGAAATGTTGTATTTCTAGTGTCATTGTCATGTTGCTTAGAATAGTCCACAATATTTGTAGAAATGTTGTATTTCTAGTGACATTGTTATGTTGCTTAGAATAGTCCACAATATTTGTAGAAATGTTGTATTTCTAGTGTCATTGTCATGTTGCTTAAAATAGTCTACAATATTTGTAGAAATATTGTATTTCTAGTGTCATTGTCATGTTGCTTAGAATAGTCCACAATATTTGTAGAAATGTTGTATTTCTAGTGACATTGTTATGTTGCTTAGAATAGTCCACAATATTTGTAGAAATGTTGTATTTCTAGTGTCATTGTCATGTTGCTTAGAATAGTCCACAATATTTGTAGAAATGTTGTATTTCTAGTGTCATTGTCATGTTGCTTACAATAGTCCACAATATTTGTAGAAATATTGTATTTCTAGTGTCATTGTCATGTTGCTTACAATAGTCTACAATATTTGTAGAAATGTTGTATTTTATGAGACACATAAGTCTGATAGATAATAGTAGTAATAGTTAATTTATTGGAGAAGATCTTTATATATTGTATGTTTTCTTGCTGATAAGTGATAATATACTATGATGATAATATTTGTTTGTGTGTCCGGGCTTTTGGACCTACCATGTCACCAAGCTATTGAAATTGAAAAAATACGTTGTTAACGATTGTTATATATATATTGTTATTAAGTTGACGACACGTTTAGCGTAGTGGTCGAATAATCGGCTTCTATGCAACGGGTCGCGGGTTTAATTCCCGCACTTGACAGATATTTTGTATGACCTACGAAAGATTGTTCCCTTCTGGGGGTTTGTGCATGTTAGATTTCTATGTTTCTGACTGCACCCACGATACAGGATAAAAATCCTAGTGTGGGGTGACGATTTAAAAAAAAAGTTTGTTAAGATTCTGAGAGAATGGCCCATTCTAAAAGAGACGACGACACACGCTAAATTCTCGACGAGCATAGAAAACTGGGTCAGATTTGCAATTTCTATTCAAGGAGAGTGTAGATTTGCTTAATGGCTACAACTGGACACAAAATAATTCTAACAAAGATATGATGCTAATACCAACATCTGTAGGGTCTGTAAGTAAAAAAAGGAAAGCATAGAACATTTAATGTATAACCGCGATACTTTAGCCTGCTGGAACTTTATGGCCACGATATGCCACCAAAAAACATCATTAAGCTTATAGTTTCTATTGGCTAAGTGATAACAGCGGACAGAACAAAAATCCTCGATAGGTGAAAGTGCTGGGGCTTTTCTCTGGAGACACCTTATATATAAAATAAAAAATGAATGTTAGACAAAGAAATAGGCTCATATGCAGTGGAATAATTCACGCAGCTAGAATTGCAGTTGCCAATTAATATCAGCATACAGGAGTGAGTAAGAAAACTAATCTTATCCTGCATTTAATATATGAGTTTTTGAGAATATATGAGTTTGAGGACTGCTGTAGGTGAAAGCGATAACTTTCTTATAACAATATGAGTGTATAAACTTCAAACGAACTACCTTCCAACTATAAAGTTATCTTATACATTAATAATTACTAATTACATTAATAAGTCTGTATCATTATTATCTAATTAAAGTGTTAGTACTGCCACTAATTCGTATTGAAAGAAAAGGTATAAATAATAGTAAAGTTGGTATCAATTTTTTACACTAAAGGTACTTTAAGGATAAGCAAATATTTTTCTTTTATATTTTTATATTGACTGAATTAACATTTTATTTTCAACTATATTGAAGTAAATTTTTTATAATTTAAATACAAACTTAAAATTTAACTACAAGTTGTAATTTGGTTGAAAAATTAAATTATTGGTGATAAAAGCCTTTATATGAAATGGAATTCGGCCACGATCACATCACCTTGCGCACGCGCATCTTCTTTGTACCTCTCACCTGTATATAACTGTAAGTGACTGTATTGGTGTAACGTGCAGAATGTTAGCGGTAATTGCGCGCAAGGCAGCGATGCGCTTTGAGAGATTACTCTCTATATTAGTAACGTTTCCATACGCTGTTTATCGTACATTGTTTCATGTGTATCGTACATTGCATAAAATAAAAATTGAGGCGCTATCTGCAATAAAAAATGATCGAGTTTTAAACATCAATCAATGACATTTGCATCACTTTAGTAATAGGTGCCTCTAACGTTACCGTGTTATATGTATGTTAACTGTTATGAATGGCATCGAGTAGTACATGTATAGAGAAAGATAAAAACAATGTAAATAATTTACAGTGATCCGGCTGAAGCTATTATTTTAACACTGTTGAATGAAAACAAAAGCCTAACGGCAATTTCAAAAGTGATTGGAACGGAAATTTTTTAGCGATTTGATTTTTAACTGAATCATTTTGCAGATCAGCTCATAATTATCCTTGACAGGGGTATTGGCATTAACTGCCAATTTTATTAACAGCTTAGTACACTCCCACACATTATAATGTGTACACGACACATTCAATTGTTCCAAGATATGGTAAGTTTAGTGAAATTTGAAATAAGAAGTATAAATGGTACGTCATTGGTTTTGATCAACTAAAGAATCACATAACTCCTCTATTCTATCGCAGCAGCATTGTAGAGTGAGTTAAGAATTCTAAAATTCGATTGGGAGGTTACAAAGTAGACTCCTCACGCATGATCATCAATTTCTAGTCAAACCAACTGTGATTGCGGTTCAATTTAATGTCATCATCGATATTATAGGCTGTTCTCCCAATCGCGGTTATTTGAGCGCAATTTCATAATGTCAAAGCTTAAGGTTGCTAGTAATATGAATGGTATAGCTTAACCGATCGTATAACAAGATACGTGCACATTACATGCACGGTACATAGCATAAAAAATATTACTGGAAAATTTCAAATGTTGCTTGCCCGTATAAAATTTATAAAACTAAGTTACAGCGACACATCACATAAAAATTGCTACACTTTACTGGTACCGGACATCAAATATTTTTCATGTGCCTTTACACAGTATTTATAGTGATGGATTGTGTATAACTGTTGTCATGTAAACACTTTACGATGTTATAAGGTATATTAACGATGGTGCGAAACGACGGTTCTTCACCTCACCGCATTAAGACGATATCACCATAAACTTATATATTCTCAATATAAATTTACACTATAATTTATAGTAATATAAGTATACAAAATTAGAATTGAGGGAGACTAGTGCTCGAACTAAAGTGAAGTTTGTGTTTTAGTGTACCAGTCCCCTTTTCCATCGAAAGAATGATAGCTGATAAGAGAACACAAAACAAATTTGAGTACGATGTGTTATATAATATAGTCTTTTATCTTTATTTATTATAGTCGATGTCGTTGTACTATCAATATTAAGTGCGTTATATATTTATCATTACAAAAAGAAAGCCTGCTTCATTTTAAATTAAAGTTTGTAAATATGATATTTTTATTGCTATTTATTGACAAACCTGCAGATTGCCTGGCAGAAGTGGTTATAGTCGCCTATAGTACAAACAGTTCCTATTAGATTGGCAACATATCTGTAACTCGCGAAAAGCCACTGTATGTTGCCTATATATGAAATTAGATGTAAAAACAGACGGGACAGGAAAAACAGACGTACACTGAGAGCGTCGGTGGCGCTATGTTCTTATGGTCGTGGTCAGGGTCGATTGTACCATGTACCAATATATTTTTAGTTTTCCAATTTCATATGAATATTTAACTGACGCTCTTGGAAAGGAAACATGTTAGGTAACTTGCATATACGAATAAATTCAGAGACGAAGAAATTAAAGCGTGTTTGAATAAGACCTAACCGTGGTTACATTGCTTAGCGTAGGTCCGTGCCCTTCGGTGGACGTATATGAGCTGTGATGAGAAATACACCAAATGACCCTAGTTTATTGAGTGTTATATATAAATGGATTTTAATAGTGATTTAATAGTGAAATTTAAATAGTGATACAAGTACTGTGTTCGACACTACATGGGATAGCAGCATGATATATAAGGCGGTATTAGTGGTTGGCAAAACTACTCAATTCTTGTATTTCAAGATTTGACTTAAGATCTAATAGCTAATAAGATACACATGGTGTATGAATGCACTATTATAGTAGAGGATCGTTCAATTGGCATTTTTTTTTCTAAATACAAAAAGATTATAAGATATTTCATATTCACTTAATCCCTTCATACTGAGTAGATATATCCTCGTTATGCGCCCTTTACTGCATATATCACGGGAAGTGTTCCGAGGAATTGTTTGGTTTGATCAATGCCGCTAGTTTTGCCATCGTTCCAGAAATCATTAACCTCGATAAAACCTTTACTTCACCATCTTGACAATTGGTAGTCCACAACAAAGCGTTTTCCAGGAACTTTCTGCCTGCCAACCTGTGGAATGAATTATCAAATGATGCAATATCCAAACCAACAAAAAAAGAGCGTCTTCCCATTTAAAAAGCTGGCGAGGTATTTGGTGATTCCCAGGCATTGCGGGTGTCTATGAGCAGCGGTAATCGCTTACTATCACGTGATCTATTTACTCGTTTGCCCCTTTTTAGGACATAAAAAAAAACTTCACAATCTCTAAATGTTGCTATTAACAACAACAATTAAACAATGAATTTCCAACAACAATGGCTTATTATTTCTACCGTGATATCATTATATATGTCAATATATAAATTTACAGATGCCTAATTAAAAAATACTATTGGAGTCATCATTAGATAGACATTTATCTTTGAATAAGAAAGTGTTGTTGTAACATATGGCTTTGAATATCACAAAGTCACCGCAACTTTTGTAAGCTGGTGCTTCGCAACGCGGCACTTACCTGAGGCTTACCTCGGTAGTTACCCAATTTTATCGCTTCATTTATATTGCATTGACTTATTACTCTTAGGAAATTGCATATTAATTTGGAAATATACTTTAAATAAGTAATTTTTAGTAATTCAGTATTGTTTGATTGGATATATTTAGTCAAAATAATACGTACAATTATATGGTGTATATTGTAATTAAACAAAAACTGTTGCAATCACCTTCATCTCTTCAATCAGTGTAATAAAAGAGAGGCCATAATAGGTAGATTAAAACTGAAATCATGAACCAATAAGAAGCCTCTTTAGTTAATAGCGACAAAATGTCAACACAGCTTGGACATGGCGAATCATAATAATTCAATAACTCGCAGGCTGTATTAATTAAAATAATTGTTACACCAAGTTCCTACTGACCGTTACTTATGCAACCTTGAGGGAACAAATTAATACCACCAATGCTGCGGCGGCGGCTATCTCTGATCCATCAAAAGATTAGCTTTTATTAAAAATGTAACGGAGATCCGAGAACAGCATTGTAAAAGATATCGATAGAAATCGTGTGAAAGGATAATCTTAAATAGCTTTATTAGGTTGCATTTGCTACAATTGCTGCGATCTATCATCGAGAAACGTTTAGGATAAAGAGACGTGATTATTTTAAAAAGTTACACAATTAGGTCTGCGTATTTTGAAGTAATATTCACACGAGTATTATTACAAACCAGTAGGGGTTGGTTTGAAACTGTGTTACGAACGGTTTATGTTTTATAATATTGTCAATGACGATTGTACATATAGAAATGTTCGTTTGAGAATGCTTTCCCGATTTCCGAACATATGTAGAGCCATTATGATTTATTTTTCATTGTTTTGTATATTGACTCCCAGCATTCGACGACAAGTGCAGAAACCACAGTGTCACTGATGCACCAATAACTTGAGTGTTTATTATAAATGAAGCAATTCTGAGACTTCCTTTGTAAAAAGGAGTTAAAAGTTATTTTAGCAAAGTCAATTTATTCCGTACATATCATGTTCAAACACCTATAGCATATGTTTTAATATATAGCTATAGCTTGTTTCGATACTTCAGTTTATTTTTTATGTATTTTTCGAAATATTACTTTCATTATTGAAAGTGTTTAGTTAATTTAAGTTAAAATTACGGCTTGGCTTGAAGACAGTTTACTCGCGCTAAATACAAATAAAACAAAATACCTGTGTTTTAGTAAAACCAGTGCGCTGTCTCCAAGGCACCTGGAATTAAAAATACATTCATTTCCATGTAATAGATTCAATTCCTTCAACAATTGTAATTGTCCTCTGCTAGAAAGGGTCAATCACATTAAATACCTAGGTATTTATATTGACGAAAAGATAAATTGGAACAAGCACATTACTTATGTCTCAAACAGATTAAGAAAACTTATTTATATCTTTAAAGATTTGCGTTTATTATCTGATAAACAGCTACTTATTCAAACTTACCAAGCACTAGCTGAATGTGTTACATCGTATTGTATAAGATCTTGGGGAGGCGCTGCAAAAACATTTTTAATCGAAGCGGAACGAGCCCAAAGATCTATACTAAAAGTGCTTCTGAAACTTCCTTATCGACATCCGACCATTTTAGTATACGAAAGCGCGAATGTCCTTACCATCCGACAAATGTATGTGTACCAATGCATACTGAGATATCATAAGAGTATTAACCCGACACCACCAAATACTAGACGAGATAATGCTGCTAAAGTTCCACTAGTTAATAGCACTTTTGCACGTAGGAGCTATTACTTTTATGCTCCTAAGCTATAACCATTTCATCAATATTTATAAAATACGTAGCCTAAGTAGTTATCAGCTTAAAAGCAAATTAAAACAGTGGCTAATAAAATTAACGTACGATACCACAGAAAATCTTTTAGACATTAAAGTATAAAATTCATATAGCAAAATTTTACACACAATCACACACACCCACACACACACACACGCACACACACACACACGCACACACACACACAAACACGAGTACTGATTGATGCTAAGCATAGGTATAAATAAATTAAATTATGTTGTAATTGTAAAAGTTAATTTATTGTCATACTGTAATCATGTTACAAAATGGGAAGGAACTGTTCTCTGAGACACAGCGCAAGCTACATCAGAGGGCAGGGCGACATTGTCAGTTATTTATAATGTAGTATCAAATAAACGAATTTTTACTTTTACTTGTTTACTTTTAATTTTGTTTTAAATTACGGGGCGAGCCTATTTTCACAGTCTAAGCATTTTCTTGATATATAATTGCGGTTCACTCGTTTAGTACACCTGCAACATTTACGAAAAGAAAGGAAGCGGTGACTGTTTATTTTAAATGCTCCATAGAAACAATAATTTTTGATACCATATTTATTAGTGAATTGTGGACAAGGACAGCAGTGCGGTCAAGGCCAGTAGCTCCGGTCAAACGTAAGCTGGCAATTAATGAAGTTATAATTAACAACGTCGTTTAAGTACTGTCTATAGGGTAGAATGATGTAACAACATAATTAGAAAGCTTTATGTTAGGTTGTTTACATTATACTTGTTGCTCAGAAAATTAACTCTTGCTAAATTTTACAAACAAAATAGGTTAGACTTGTGCTCGTTTAGTTATATTTATGTATCTTTCAAAAGATGGAGATCTTCCGAGCTAAATAAAGCTCAGAAGATCTCTATCGTAAAAAGAAATTTAAGGAATTTTCTATGTACGTATATCACACAACGCGCTACATATCCTTAGAAGCTGGTAATTAAAAAAAATGGTACAATACATGCTTGACATCGATATATTTTTATAAGTTAATAAGATAAATTAAAACAGCTAAAAATACTGACTGAAATGATAAGTAGATTAGTCAAACCGAAATAATAATTTAAACATTTCATATCGTCTATAAATAAAATCATATATAAAGTGTATATTTAAATCGATAATATCTTTTATGTTAACGAGACAAGGTGTCTTATTCAACAGCGCTGCATTCTCGGAAAGTAAAAGTGAATCAAAATACATTACACTGCAGACACGTTCGCACGGACACCTAAATATACTGTTTAGTTTATGTTCCTTTCTTTTTGGGTGCAATTGTGTAATGTCAATAAGTACCGGATGCACAGCCTTCGGTTGTCGTGTTCTCAAAACTGCTTATTTGCGGAAATAACGTGGGATGGAGTATCTTGGTCGTTTACTGCGCTTAGGTTTCTTTAGAGAATAAGTTAGTCTGATGTATAAGATGTGAAGTTATCGTTTTGTATGAAATGTTTTAAATAATTTGCTATTTATATATTAACATATTTCTTATTTATTACTAGCTTTCTGCCCGCGGCTTCGCCCGCGTGGATTTCGGGATTGGGACTCGCTTCCTCGCTTCCCTTGGGACTATCCGTTTTTGCCGAGATAAAAAATACCGCAATACCTTGCTCAAGAATCACTCTACCTATTGATGAAAACCGCATGAAAATCTGTGCAGTAGGTTTTCAGCGAAGCCTTTGTTGCGCATCCCGTGGGATCTGACGATTTTTCCGGGATAAAAAGTAGCCTATGTTACTCGGGGATAATGTAGCTTTCCAAAGGTGAAAGAATTTTTGAAATCGGTCCAGTAGTTTCGGAGCCTATTCATTACAAACAAACAAACAAACAAACAAATCTTTCCTCTTTATAATATTAGTATAGAATACACGAAAAGATACTTTATGTAACATTTACTGATATGTTAAGAGCCAGTAAATGAATTAATTACTATATTTTGAAGACGGGTGAGAAGACAAAGAGATGAGAAGAGTTGTAGGTAAAAAACATAAAATTTGCGAGTGTTTTTCTACACTAATATTATGAAAAGGAAACATTGTATGTACGTAATGAATAAATTCAAAAACTACTGAACTGATATCAAAAAATCTTTTTCCATTAGAATGCTACACTACTCTGATAGAGATTATGTTATAATTATTATCACGGTAAAATATTTATTTTATATTCGAAAATTCAATAATTACTAGTGCGATTTCCTCATTAAGAATCCCTGATTAAGAGACGCTATAATATATTTTACCGCGGAATATATATATTTCCTACCCGAGCTAAGCCTGAACAGGCCGCCTGCTTCAATATAAGCAAAAATATTGTGATATTTATAGTAATCTAAATTTATATTACACAGTATAAATGTAATACATAAAAATATTACAATAAAACCCAGCTTATGAACTAATCCTAAAGTTATTTAAAATTAAATCATTTATAAGTGATGATTAACTTGATCTGGTTTATTAGGTCGTTGACTCTCATGTCTTCTCTTAAGTATGTTATTTTCTTAAGTATACTGCTGGCCAGATATAGCGCTATTTGCTACAAGATTCTCTCGTCTTAATTTAACCACGGTATTTTGAAATTGCTTTGGCAGTTAATTTTTTTATTGCCCTTGGTGACGTCTGCCACCAAGACCAATATCCAGATATCCATTAGCGATTAACATGCTTAGACAAGACATCTGGAATGCCAGAAGTCTGTCATTGCTTACTTAGAGAGAGCGGTTCTTTTTAAGCTTCGTTTGAATTGCAATGTATGTAGTGTTTTTAAGTGCTACGATATATAAAAATTCAAATGTCATATCCAATTCAAAAGTCATTTAAATTCGAACACCGCAACTGGAAGTTTATTTAATTGAGTAATTGGAAGAAATGAAGCCAGATCAATTCCAGGTGACCCGGTATATTTACGAAGTACGAAGCTCAAAAGATTATGAAGGCATCTTTGCAAACCTCATCCTCAGAGCACTCTCCGATCTTCTTTAAGAGCATATAGAGAACGCGGAGAGAATTACAATTTTTCAACACTTCTAAGGTATTCAAGTCTATAAGTCCCTAAAATTATAACAACAAGTCAGATTATCATGTCGTGTGCAGTAATGATGCCAGGGAGATGGTATCTGTTATCGTCTGGTGGCTGCGATGTAAGTGATATCACGTAAGTTAAAAATACGAGTGCTAATATTTCTACCAATATAGTTTATATATAAGCGCTCAAACATAAACACTTGATCTGGTTTGCCCCACATTATTATTTGCCGGTAAGCGGCTTAGTACCGGGTAATTACATTGCTCCCAATAACAGCCACAGTTGATTTGCTACGCGAAAATGACACGTATCATTTTGGAAAAGGATTTATCTTAATGCCCTTGGCGATTAATTTTACAGCCATTCGATTGTACGTATGACTGAAAATTATAGTGATCAATTTTGATTGCTACTGCTACTGTTGTAGCTTCATAAGACAAAGGCTTTACATTTTTTGTATTTTTTAAATGATTTCCATACCGATTTTTATTAAAATATCATCGGTAGTAATGGACATACCCCGATTATCCAAACTCACAAACTGACTTATAATTAATAATGAAATTAGAAGCTTAGAGTAATAAAATACTTTACAAATAGCAATGTATTGCAAATCATTTAATCACTAATAACTGATGAAAATACTGTTTCTTCAGTTACGGCATATTAATAATGTTTTATTTCTATTACTCGATATTAGATTTGTACTTATTCTAAGATCAATTTCAGACTGGACTTTTCTAATGTATGAGAGTAGTATAGTTCTATAGGACGTCATCCAGAACGGAGATATTTTATCTTTATCTCTATTGTTAGTTGATCTAGTTAACTTTGGGAAATAAAATAATAAAACTAAAACACACGATAAAAGTTGATAAACACTTTGATTTATCAAACCAACAAAACATCCTATCGTTACATTGTTGAGAGATCTCGACTTGCCGAGAGCTTTCGTAAATTTCGTACTAGAACGAGTAACTAAGACAGCTTTCGCGGAATCATCTATACATATATATAAAATTGGACTGTCTCTTTTTTTTTATATAGGATAGGGCCGCAAACGAGCAATCGGATCTGGTAAGTGATAACCGTTGCCCATGGACACCCGCAACACCAGAGGAGTCACAGATGCGTTGCCGGCCTTTTAAAAGGAAATAAGGGGGAAGGAGGGGTTGGGCCTCCGGTACCCTCACTCACTCGGCGAAACACAGCGCAAGCGCTATTTTACGCCGGTTTTCTCTGAAATGGTTGGACCAATTTTGACGGGACTTTTATTGGTTAGGTGGCTAATGTTATAAGGAGTAACTAAGCCTACTTTTGTTTAAAAAATTAAGGTAATTTTAAAATGTCCATGTACTGTCCAATAGCGCGGGCAGTTTACGCGCATGCGAAGTAAAATAAAATTGTAAAAACAAAAAAAATATATAAACTAATTAACTTTTTGTTAAATTCCTCGCAGACAAAGGCGCAGGTGCAGCTGGTATAGCATATGGTTAAGTAGGGAAAGGAGTCAGGATGGCTAAGGTAAGAGGTGATGCATCATCCAGGGCTCCTGACTTTCATCCAAAAGTCTAACGGTACTGCTTCTGGCTTGTACAATACTATGGAGCCGTTCCATAGTTATATATGTAGTAGTGTTATACATGTAAATTTAAAAGGCTTTTTTAAAGATTTTTTTTAGATATGATAAATACAACATTCGTGATTTGTACAAATTTTACCCTAATTTCACAAACTACTTCGATTGATTTTAATAAAAGTTGTTATAGGATAGTTTCAGACACGGAAAAGGGCATATTGATATTTTAACCACGGGAAATTATAATTTTCTTGCGGGAAAATACCATAAAAAGCGTCTGCGAGGGTATCGATGCAATTAAGTATGAAAACAGTTGGAAACACCGGGAAGAACATAAGATCATTTTTACCGTGGAAAAATATCCGTTTCCTTTTGGAAAATCAGATTTATTTCGGAATCGGATTTATTACGGAAATCTGATAATCAGATTTTCCAAAAGAAAGCGGATAATCCATGCTAACCTAAACTAGCTTTCCAAGGTTAATATATCTCCTCATAGAGGTATCTCATGAAACAAAAGGAAATTATGCCAGTTGAAATGAAATTGCTGAGACTGTAATAACTAATGTCTAACACACTACTAGTAAAGAAAAAAAAGTTATGATAATATTCATAAAAAAAATATAAAAAAGATACTTTATTCAAATATGACTTTATAGAAAGCTCTTTTAAATCGTCCAGATTTTTTTCCTACCACCCATTCAGGCCGTATTTTTCAGCTGATAAGAAGAATGGGCGCAAGTAACTAATCAGCTTTATCAAAAGTAAAAACAACATTTACAATAAATTATGTCGTTATCATACAACGTACATATGTGTTTACAATTTGTACGGGAAAACAAATATTTACACTTAAGAATGAAATGTCTTCAAATCAACATCAAGCATTGGCATCATTTAAATAATCATTGACTTTGTAATAGACCTTACTCATTAGCGTCTTTTTAACATGTATTTTGAACTTATGAAAAGGCAATTCAGCTATATTATGTGCAATCTTGTTATAAAAATTTGTACATTTCCCCATAAACGATATAGTTTTTTGTAGCCTGTACGTTGGAGCGGCGTTTTTTATTTTTATTTCTTGTATTTAAATATTGTATTTAAACATTACTATGAAATGTGTTATAATTTTTATACACATAAATCAAATTTTCATAAATATACTGGCCCGCTACAGTAATAATATTAATCTCTTTAAACGGATCTCTAAGAGAATCCCTTACTCGTAAATTACAAATCTATTGATTCCTCTTAAGCTTACTGCGAAACGAATGTAATAAGCTTAGTAAACGGAGTAAGGGAATAGAAATTAGAATATTACACAGTGTTGCATTTGACCTCGAGTTAGGCAATTATGCGAAATAACAAAAGAAAGTGTCATTGCATCAAGTCAGAGATGTTGAGCTGTGAAAGCGGCCTGCTTCTGACCTGTTTAGTATTCTTCGCGCAGGTCCTGTCATCATTCGTCGGCGGTCAACGCCTGCGCAACTGAGCTGTCTATTAACATGACATTTGCTGTTGGCGTCGTTTTTATCGGTAGTTTTTATCGAGTTTCCTTGGATAAAGTAAAAAAAGGATATCGACGTTATATATAGATAGATATATTTGCATTTTTGATCAGTGATTATTATTTTAAATGATTCATTATTTTCAAAATATCGTTAATTTAGTAAAAGGTTTATTAACTGATGCAGTAACAACATCCATATACTAAGAGTTGTGACGATTAACACATCGACAAGAGTTTGACTGTTAAATACTAATGAAAATGAAGTAAATATAAGTAGGTAATAAGCGCCCATAATTTATATCACTCTTATATCACTTTTACGTGCTTTGTAATTGAAAAGTAAAGTAATTTACAAAATAACAATGATTAATAATAGCATAAATTATTCCATTACAAAAACGACGTGTAGATGTCATTACTTGTTGAGAGAAATAACGTCTTTCTTCCTAAAATGAAAGATCCAGTTATCGTCGTTTTTGGTATAATTTGTTGTCTACGTTAACATTAATTAATCCAACGAGTTAATATTCTGAATCAACTTGTTAAATTATTACACTGGCTTAATTAAAAAACATTTCCAATTTAGCATAACTACCAACAAATCCTCAAAATCAATTAATATCGGTAACTAAACTCAATAACGCCTACATAATAATAAGTAACACAACGTAACCAATAAGCAAAATAAAAAAAGATAACTCGGACGTGATCGTAACACGCTTCATTCGTGCAGGTCACAGGTCGACGGTGTAACGGTCAAACCTATCAATGTTATAATTATGTCGTTAAAAAGGTCGATATTATATGCCGCGCATCAAGGCAAAAATTTGTAAAGATTTAAGTATGAAGCAAGATGCGTTCACTAGTTTGGTAATCGATGATTTAATAGGTCAGTAATAATCTCAAAGACATCTTTGCTTGATGTCTGTTTCATAGCGCTAATGCATTCATAGCTCATTCGTGTTTTTGATCTCTACATTCTCCGTCTGCGATTGTTCTACATAAACTAGCCACAATAATTCTGCCCGTCTATGACGCAACATTAGCATCTAGTTTAGCTTAAAAATTCTTGTTCGTTTTCGTATGGTTAATGGTTGGTTAGGTTACATAGATATAACAAAAACATGATTGCAAATCGTAGAAACGTTGCATGCGTGGTTTTGTGCTGTTAGTATTTTTGAGTAGACAAATTGTTTTTATTTGTTAGTATTATTAGTCATGTTGTGGTTTTGCTTTCCTATATTTTGCCTGATTGGTTTTAGAATTGGTATGGGGTAGCTAATATTATGTTACTTTATGTAATCTATTTATTGGAGTTAAATATATTTTTTGAAATTTAATAGGAAAGTTGTTAGTTGGTCTTTATCTCGCTTGACGGAAAGAATAGACAAGGCTACTACTACTACTAGATATGACAAGCTGAAAGTAAACTTAATTTGGACACTTTCAGAAGACTTAAGAAGCTTTACAAGCTTTTCAAAATAGAGTAGAAAACCTCATCCCCTAGAGAATAAACAAAGATCTTTTGATCCATGCAGTAGTGTTAACTACACATCGCAACAATTACAGCTCAGGAAATGCCAAGAAAAGATATTGTACTGAAAATTGTAAAGACGAAGAGAGTTATGCTAAGGTCCAAGGTAGCAACAAAATCGCAATAGGACGTCGAGTCAATATGGTACCGCCCCAACGGGATTTTCAGAGCGGCGATGCCGATCACAGCGAATGCAACCTAAATTTAGCCGCCCTGAATTTCAGACAGTGCAGACTAAATTGTATGAAACCTTTGGTGGCTTGTGAATCAGTATATATGTACATCTGATTGCTTAAAACAAGTAATTACTAACTGTTAATCAAACGCTTTTTATATTTATGGCACTTTTTAGTTAAACAATTATAAAAAAAATAATTTAAGTAACGCGTTTAACGCTGCAAGTTGTGCAAGTTATCCTCGGTTTAAATTCTATATTAAACTGTTTGTCAATAAATATTATTAAGTCTTTACTCAATTCGTGATGTGTATGATGATTTTGGCCGCAGTCACGATGTTATTTGACTTGCATTGCACTGGCCATCCATCACTTGTGGGAAATTGTTGAACCAATTTAATGGCTAAGGTCGAATCGCGTCCGTAATTGAAATTCGTAGTTCTTTAGTAGATTAGTTTATGGGCTTGAGGCACCAATAACAATATTTATAGTAGGTCATAAAATATCTATTACATAAAAACATACTATATTTATGTGTAGTATCATACTATAATATAACCATAACATATGATATATATATATCATATACATTTTTATCTATTTTCATCCCACAGTAACATTTCATGTTTGGATACTCGGTTCGACTATTATTTCGACGAGATTGGATTAGCTCATTTTTATTAAAGAAGCCGCCTAATACGTACAGAAATAGAAGATATGCAGTTTTACATTTGTATTATGAAAACCGCTGTCATTACGAGTATTAGAGCGATCCGAAATTTGATTGATGTTCAGTTCGAATTGATGCGAACATTATTATACCAATTTAGTCTACTATATTATTGATTAATATTTTTGAATTAACTATTATTATAACATATTTAGAATATAATTCCCCAAAGTTAAAGGCTTACAAGTTAACAATTATGAATTAACATACGCACAAAAAGCTTTCAGTGAACATTCGTAAAACGTAGCTGAATATCACTGGAGAAATTCCCTTAGGTTATAGCTAAAAATCATTGTTATGGTTAGATGACGAATTGCGATTATACACAAAAAAATCGTATTATTCGTGTGCAGAAAAAACATTCAGAAACAATAAATGTGACATTATTAAAATTATTTTTATTATGCTACTTGCATACTTTATTAATTAACTAGCGGCCAGTCTCGGCTTCGCACGGGTAGACATTACTCTTCGCAGCGTATGCGATGAGAGACATTTTATGGCAAATTTTTTTACACCTTCGGTAGGTTTTAAAAAGAATTTCTAAAGATTTCTATAGTAATCTAGCACTAAATATAGCCTATGTTACTCAGTAATAATGTAGATTTCTAATGAAAAAAGAATTATTAAAATCGGTCCAGTACTTTTGAGTTTATTCGTTACATATAAAAATACAAATCTTTCCTCTTTATTATGTTAGTGTAGATAACTATGCAAGTAGCATAGTTACTAAGTTGGAATTTATGTAATATAATCATTTGAGGTGCACATTGCTCCAAGGATTTTGAACGCAATTCAGCAGTATTTTGTAGAGTATTGTGGTGTGGCTTATACAATCGTCCATCTACAATTGTTGTATCGATATAGATAACATTGTGTCATCCTAAAGCTACTTTGATTGACAAATGAATTACCAAAATATATTGAGTGTTTGTAACGATCTGTTCATTAGAAGTAGTATTAATCAAGAGGTAGGCTAGGTTTTGATTGTCCATATTATATGATATAATGAGGGGTATATGAATTTCTGCTAGATTTTGTTGGTGGTAGCACCTGGCTACCACCGTCTTATCGAAGCTTGTGGCCGCAATAACATAGTTACTACTATTGACCAGTTTAGGTGAAACTTGATTCTACCTTTAGCTTTATAATCAGGTGAATTGAAAGCAAAGTGCATCGAAGTCGTACGAAACAAAATTTTCGAATTACAGGACTTGAACTCGTGTCTTCAATGAACCGTGTTGTCGCTTTAACATTTCAGTCTTCGAGCACTAATCGTCTCAATTGAAAATTTCATCTGCGTCACTTTTTATTTTATCAAGCCAAAGTTTGTTTATTGTTATTAACTATTTATTAATACCCAAATTAGGAATATTTACAGATTTCTTGAAAGTAAGAATAGTGTTCGTTGGTCTGATAGTACAAAGGCGGATTTTATGCCATCAGGCATTTATATTTTGACGACCTCAGTCGTCAAGTGGTTAGTACACCTGTACTAAGGTGTCTTCATCTCTGAAGTCCGGGGTTCAAATCCCGGCGGAAGTAGATGTTTGTAAATGCGAGTATTTGTAAATTAGTTATGCTTGTTATTATATATTTCTATCAAAACTATATGTATAATATATATATGTCTGTCTATACATTACCCTAGATCTCATAACAAAAGGCTTTCAGAGCTTACTTTGGGCTAGACTAATTGGTGTTAGTGAAAGAAATATTTATTATTATTATATTATATAAGTACAAGCTCCGTTAGTAAGTAGCTTTATTCTTTTAATTTTTGTCAACTAAACCTTTGTAATGTGGTCCAAGAACCACAGACATCGGTAACAGAAACACTTATAGAACTTTTACTTTTAACAGTTATACAACGTTCTTTATCGCGGAGCTGACCACATGTCTGCTGCTATCACAGTGATAGTGAAGGTCCTCGTTTATGTAAGTAGCCGGCGATCACGAATATCACGATGCTCGCCCATTACCGTATCTAGGCCGGATCGGTCACGATCAGGGCTGCTCGAATTCCTATGTATCCGGTCATGTATTTGAATTATAATTTGTCTCGTGTGATGCACACGGGCTTCATCAAAATAATTTTTCTCAAGCATGCTTGGAAATTTGAGCATTATTTTGACAACCTTCTTCGAGATAAATCGAAATTGCTGTACAGGCCAAATACATGCGAGCAGCGGCCGGCAAAAAATGTATGAAAATCTATAACTGTCGTGTTTTAGCGGCCAAATAAATATACATGTAAATTCATATCTATCGTGTATTTTAAAAATGGAACGATTTGTTGCTCCGAACAATGGCAAACCAAGGAGGCAACTTATCAAAGTTTTGTTTAAATATCGAACTGGCTTGCAAAAAAAACCTGTTTTATAATGAAAAAAAAAAAAACAAACGAATCCTTTGGCGCATGAAAAATTTTGTTCATTGTTGGTCATTGAGTTTGAAAGTTTTCATTTCCGCGTATTATTTGGGAAAAGTACAATACAAGCCTTGGCCACAACTAGGCATTGATGGAGTTACGTATGTGTGCCTCGGCTTCGCCTCGGACCCCATGTACACGTTCGTTCATCGAGGCCTCTATTGCTGGCCGCTGCAGTAATGTACTATTCACGATTTATTCACGATTTTTACGATTAGTAAACTGTAAATTGATAATTTTTGTATAATTTCTAAAGGGATTTTTTCGCAGACATCCAACTAAACATATTGTCACATGAAAAGAGTGCTATAAAAAACAAAAATATTTTTGTCTTACCTAATAACATTTTAACCTGACATGACGACCTCCATAACGAAGTGGTTAGTACTCGGGTTTCAAGGGACCCGGGTTTGAGTCCCGGTGGGGGCACATTTTTGTGTAATGGATCCGTGCATATTTGTACCTTAGTCATTGTTGTTAATATATATTTATATCAAAAATATTTATATATGTATGTCTATCCGTTACCCTAGATCCCATAACACACGACTTATTGCGCTTACTTTGGGCTAGGCTAATTGGTGCAAGTCTAAGAAATACTTATTTGTTTGTGTTTTTCTTCCTTTGGACCGTTCATCTTTACTTTAAGTTTTTGTTATATTTTCAGTTTCTTTTCGTAAAGGGTATCAAATACCTTATACGATTTAGAAGATTTAAAAGTTATAAATTTGATCTTACTGATTTTAGGAATATATGAGGTTGTCCCCAATAATTAACTAAAGAGATGTGATTATAAGTGCCAGCCCTATTATCACCACAGGTGAACTGTTTGTCCATTTGTTGCGCAATAAAAAACATAAAACATTTCAGTGGCGGGTCAAAGGTGTGAGCTGGCGCGCGGTATCACCGCGTCGGGCGGCCTTTCGTTCGACTGTCCTATTCTATTGACTTAAGCGTCATTATTGCTTAATACCTTTGATTGATGTGTAGCACGATTTGTATAGCCGTATTCATATGTTAACTCTTTGTAGTTGCATGGCGATGATCGTCTGCGCCATTGGGTTTTAATGTTATCACTTCTAATGACGACAGATTAACGAATCTATTCGATTGCTTTGAAATTTGATTAATTGAATGTTTATGTAATAACTAAATAGCATACAATATTTATTTACTGTATGAAAAACAATATTAAAATGCGTTCCTCGCATAAGATATTTCTTTGTTCCTTTTTCCTCTTCTTTTTCAGTTACTATATTATTATTACTATATTATAATAATAATAATAATAGGCGTAGGGAAGTGACGACCCCATCGCCCGCTGGTGGGGCATTTAATGCCCCTTGACTGCCATAAATGCCCCATCAGTGCAGTCAGTCTCCCTCAGGGCAGCTTGTGGCGAGCTGGCGGTGAGTTGCGTCACCGAGGGTACCGATGTGCTTCAGGGCGGCGTATGCCACCCGCCTCTGTCTTGCCTTAACCAGCCGGACAGAGTGGAGTCGCAAGAGCAAATGCTCGAAGGGTGGAAGTGTAATAATGTCATAACGCCGACGGCGTCTCGATCGCTGTCGCAGACACACCTCTCTACACCCTTAGCCGTTCACACCAATGTTGCTCTCTTCGCACCAATATTGGTCTGCTTTTTTGGTTTTGGTTGCATTTAGTGAGCGGCGAGTCACCACCTGCCATATTTAAATCAATTAGGAGGCTTTGAGAAGGCAGGTGACTGGAGTCTCTTCCATAGCCCGGTTTCCATTACCACCTAAATCGAAATGCAATAGGCCACAAACGTTTTAACCACTAATGACAACAGTTTCTGTGCATCTAACAGGGTATAGTCTTTGGCTGCATTTTTCATGGTGCAGATAGAGATTAGACCCAGTTGGTACACTCCACACACTTTCATTAAATTTCGCTTAAATGGCCTCTACGCGTTGGATCTGTATCCCCGCGCAAGCCTTATAAAGGACCGTGTCTTATAAAGATACGTGATTTAAGCTACATAATAATAATAATATAGTATAAAACAAAGTCGCTTTCTCTGTTCCTATATCTCATATATGCTTAAATCTTCAAAACTACGTAACGGATTTTGATGCGTTTTTTTTAATAGATAAAGTGATTGAAGAGGAATGTTTATATTTATAATAACATCCATTAAATAGTTGAGAAATACAGTTATTTCTAAAGTTTCGTCGTTTCATGTGATGTCGTTAATAATTACATTTTTTTCCGCTTACATTGCTAACGATTATATACAACGTTCACAGTTTTTCTATTGTGTTAGTAACATCATTGCAAGCACACCCGTGCAAAGCCGGGGCGGGTCGCTAGTTTGATTGTACTTGAGCTTTTGATTTTAGAATAAGGCATATCTCAACTGAAAAATTTTAGATACTCTTTCTTTTATTATTATTTTTTTTTATGTGATAGGGGGCAAACGAGCAGACGGTTCACCCGATGGTAAGCAATTACCGCCGCCCATGAACGCCCGCAACACCAGAGGAGTCACAAGCGCGTTGCCGGCCTTTTAAATGGGAGTACGCTCTTTTCTTGAAGGTTTGGATATCGTAACGCCTCGGAAACACTGCAGGCGACAATTCATTCCACAGTTTAGCTGTGCGAGGCAGAAAGTTTCTAGTGAAACGCACAGTGGTGGACTGCCAAGTATTGAGATGGTGAGGATGGAAGGTTTGTCGCGTGGAACGATGTCGGAATTAGTCCAAATAATTCCTCTGAGCATTCTCCGTAGTAAATGCGATAGAGTATGCAGAGAGAAGCTACATCTCTACGCAATGCCTAAGGGTCAAGCCGACTTGAAGTTTCCTGGTGGTCGACGATGCGAATCGCTCTCTCCGTTGAATCCGGTAATTTATAGATAGTCTAGATATAACCAATACTTCTGGTATTTTAGAGTATTTGAAAAATCACGAAACCAAAGTTTTAATTGCAAATCATGTTTTAACGATACTAAGACAATTGATGTAATGATTTTAGTACCACTGACAATATTGACGTTAAAGAGTATTAATACAAATCTTTCGAAACTTTATACATATTCGGTTAGAGGATGGTATTTTTAAATGCGGTTTCCGTTTAATCACTTTGATTCACGATTTTAAAAATGTTTACGCAAGTCTAACAATCATTTTAAAACAATGATCTCTAATGATAATTTCCAATAAATAGAGATAAAATAAAATAACTTTAACCGATGAATTCAAGCTAAAGAAATATTATACAAATGTATTAGATTCTCGTGAGATAAGTTATTGCAGTCATAATCTGGTCTGAATAGATTGCGCTCGCTCAGACGCTAAATGTAAGTTAACAAAAACTCAATCTATTTCTAGATTTAAATGCAAGAAGGCTGTTTGTTACAGAATTAAAATTAGATAATTCTAACAAATGAGCTATGGATTGTGTGAAAGAAGTGAAAGAGGTTCTATTGTTTCATTAAGAAGCTAATTGCTCTTATTAATGTGCACTTAACATTGGGTAACAATGGCATAATAATGCTAGCAAATTATATAATTTACGGATGTCAGTTATGATAAAATTTTAAAAACCGTGAACAAAAAGTAAATGCAGAACACAGATTGCAAGATTGCTTGCTTGCTATATCAAAATAATTTTAAATGTTATTTTGATATTATTTTTATTCATCTAAATGGTATAAACGAATTAATGATGTTGTGATGATAAATGTAGTGAAATTGTAGGTTATATTAGTGTCGATAGAGCTGTGTATCGACACACGTCTTCGAATCGGGAGGCCCGGAGTCGATCCTGCAATGTTTTTTTTTTTTTATGTGAAAGGGGGCAAACGAGCAGACGGATCACCCGATTGTAAGCAATTACCGCCGCCCATGAACGCCCGCAACACCAGAGGAGTCATAAGCGCGTTGCCGGCCTTTTAAATGGGAGTACGCTCTTTCCTTGAAAGTTTGGATATCGTAGCGGTTCGGAAACACTGCAGGCGACAATTCATTCCACAGTTTAGCTGTGTGAGGCAGAAAATTTCTAGAGAAACGCACAGTGGTGGACTGCCAAGTATTGAGATGGTGAGGATGGAAGGTTTGTCGCGCGGAATGTGGATGTTTTTTGAATTTCATAAGTACATGTCTTTTTTTTGGTCGTAAGGTGAAAGAAAACATCGTAAGGCACACACACACATATATATATAATATATACACACATATATATATATATATATACACATATATATATATATATATATATATATATATATATATATATATATATATATTATATAATATATATATATATAATATATATATATATATATATATATATATATATATATATATATTCCAATTTAGTGATTCATGGTCGTTTTAATTATAGCATGCTTATAACTTAAATATCTATACCTATTTATGTCTAACCCGTGCACAGCCGGAACGGGCCGCTAGTAATATATATATATATATATATACATATTATCACATAAAAAAAAATATTATCGGAAGTTATAATTTATTACTATTCCGTAATTTCTCACCATAAGTATATTAATTATTTTGAAAGTGTAGTAAACGGAATCTTCTTCTAGACTGAATAAGAGAAAAAATAAACAACAAAATACGATAGTCTATGATTCTGCAAGCCCGTGGTAGCTCGAATGTCATCTCAACGCATTTCGATTCACTCCGGTGGCTAGTTGCTACGTCACAAGAATTATAAACGGTTCCAACGGACCGTAGCGATTTAAAGGCGTCTCGTTATTGTACATAGAGCAACATAACGACTTTACATGTTGATCTTAATACAGCTCTTATATCGCTGTAATAGTGGCAGTTTTCGTAGTGCAAATGTAAAACCTGACGTCTTTCTAACTGTACTTAAAACTGGTCTTATTGTATTTTGACGAGATAGTCATCTGACATGACAATTGCGCATACGTTGCCATTTGTGTTTGATTGAGCTACTGAATTCTTCTTGAAGTTTAAGTTGCACGCAAAGCGGTATGTTATGCAAATCACATACTAATTAAATGCGTGGAATTTAAAATTTGTTGGATAGTGTTTTAAAATATAGGAGGTGTTACGATTTTAGCATGTTGTTTGTCAGAATGTTCTTTTTGGATTTCCGAATTTGCAACCTGTTTTCGGATGTTTAACTATTAATTTTTTTTTGGTTGAATATAAACAAACATATAACAATCGGTCACTCTCTCGGTCGGTATAATTAGACGAGAAGTTAACTGTCCTGGGTACGAAATTTGTGCGTTGCAAATTCCTAGGTTCAAGTAGGTATGGACTCTCTGCGCAGATCCAGTAAATACTTTGAAACCTAACTCCAATAAAAAATTTATTAATAAAACTTTTGCAGTAAGAATATTGAAGTCAAATTGGAATATACTAAAATTCTTTTAGTTTTGGCAGTTTTGACATTTTGTTTGACAGCTCAACATCTCGGTATCTGATTTAGATTGAACTTGTTTCTTACTTGTTTTTATCAGTAGGTTTTGCTCTTTGTTTAGTAGTCCTAGTCAGTAGAGAAATGCTACTATATGCTTATATACTTATTGACTTGTCATTAATAATATAATTTGTGTCATTAATCAGCCTATTTATGTATTTGCCGATGACTAAGTCTAATCTAAGTTCATATTAGGTCTTAGTTAACCTTGCTGGCCCACTGCAGATTGATCATTTGTTTTTCGCTGATATAAATTATCTACTGATGGTATGTTTCACCGACAGTTGAATGTACTGTCCATTACCAAGCAAATTAGATAAAAATGTATACGACTCTTTATCGTAGTGATGTATGTTTTTTATATATATTTATACATGACAGATTTAATCGATGGATGTCCCGCTTGAAATGCCAAAATACTGTAACTGAGCCACAGATATATATTAATTCACGTTTAGCGAATTTCTCGCTGGCTGCGCAGCCGCAGCGCGCTGACGCGTGACAATACCGAAATATTTGATCTGCTAGCTTATGGTCCGTTGCGTAAACGCCGCGATTCGCTTCTGATTTAGAATTTTATGGACGCTGCGTTTAAATGATATAATCATGAATTCCTTCAATCGTTCATAAATAATTCGTGTTGTTTTTATACATACATACATATATGTCGAGGAAGCAAGAGAAGTGTGCCAGGATCGTAGCAAGTGGAGAGAGGTGGTGTCTGCCTACCCCATTGGGAACAAGGCGTGATATGTATGTTTTTATGATCACCTGTATCTGACTTATTTTAATAAAATTTCACTTACATGTTAAAATATATTATTAGGGTATTTATTTTTGTATTTTTGTTGCTAGTTAATTAGACGTTATGAAAACTAATCAATTTACTGACTCTTCTGTTTGATTTACAGTTAATTTAAATACGAATTGTCAAAGTTGACTCATAAAGAAAAGATGACTCTTGTGGGATGCCAAACCTTAACTATAAAATGATAAGGCAGTAAGTTACACACGGGGCTTAGTAGTGTAGAACTAGCATTATTTTACAGCACAACTATTTCAGTATTGAGTCTAAGAAATGATAATAAAACAATAATAATTTAACGTTGGAATGTCAACAGCTTGTTGGATGCTTTACTCTGTGACCACAGTAATTTGGGGTCCATTTAATTAGTATATATTTTTTTATTTATACAATTATTTGTAGCTTTTTGAAAATACATATAAAAACAAGTGCGTTGATATTGTAAATATTATTATCACCTATACTAATAGCTTCTTGGCTAATGTTTGTCGACTGAGGAACATTTTCGAAGATTCCCCGGATTACTTAACACACGTGAGCTTCTCCCCCAATCCTGTAACAGATTAGATAGATACAGCAATTGTGCGAAGACCTAGTCTACGCTTTATGAGATATAAGAGGCCCATTAAGCGCTTATTCATACCTCTCCACTTTCAATAATATTCGTATAACGAAAACAGGCAACCGAGCCTTTAGCTGCGCATCAGTTCTATTGACAGCGTTGCATGCACCGTTGCGGTGAATCTATCTAGTCAAGAGGATACTCGTACGCTGACTGATAGAAATCCATCTTATTATGTTCGTCAGTACTGACGACCCATCAAAATTCTGACCTTAGTCAAACTGATTTGATACTGAAGTTCTAACAATCATGAGCTGCTAACAGTTGGTAATTAAAATTATATGTATATGATAATCAATCGTAGATTAGATATTTAGATTAGAAAGGTAGTGTTACTGGCTGTAAATGCTGTGGCACTATGTACGTATGCAAATCGGAAATCATATGATAATGAAAAAATCAGCATGGATTTGAACACCAATTGCTAATGACGTACGAGATGAAGACATACATAACATCTGAATTCGATTTGCATCCACCATAAAATGATTAAATAACATTTTAGGTCCGAATTGGCATTCCATTAAAATATTCACAATTAATATTGCGAACTTTTTATTAATAATTTTATCACCCAAACACATCCTGCAATCGATAATCCGCGATACAGTGCGTTGAGGTTTATGATTCAATTGACATTTACGGAGAAAAACTAGTTCTCGATATACAGGATAAATAATTATAGCAGACACAGTTGTTAGATAAACGACGGGCGCCTGTTCGCCTTGTCCTTTCAGTAGGTGTGCGACACTTTTAAAACACTTCATAGGACTTGTTTAGCCAAAATACACTTTAGCTCGTCGACATTAATGTTAAAACGGTTCGCAGAGATAGGATCAATATTAAAGACGTAGATGAACTATACTAGAAGATAACAACAAAACCTTATTGTGCAGCTGATATATGAAATATCGATGCTATGTTGAATGAGATATACGAGTATGGCTGTAACATTTAAATCATACATGACAATAGTTTATAAAATTAAAGGTGAAAGTTTGTATGGATGGATGTTTGTAAGTGTTTCATGTAAAAACTACAGTATGTATTTTAATGAAACTTTACAATGATATAGCTTATACATCATAATAACATATAAGCAATTTATAAAGATACTAGCTTTTGCCCGCGACTTCGTTCGCGTGGACTTCAGGTTCGTCCCGTCTAGTCTAGTAATAAGTAAGAAATACGGTAACTAAGCACTGCAGAGCCCTAATCATAGGCCTATAGGTAGCTACTGCAGTATGCTCCTATATACTACATTTAACGATCTTTTTCCTTCAGCATAAACATGCAGATTCTTCGCTTTGGAAACACGTGAGCAAGCCACATAGAGCTGACCGTTACAATGTAAGCGCAAAAAATGTGTTATTTTTACGACTCACATTAGAAACCTCAAAAATTGTAGCCTATGTGTTATTCTGATATATAAGCTATATTGTGGTAAAGTTTCATTCAAATCCATTCAGTAGTTTTTACGTGAAAGAGTAACAAACATCCATACATCCATACTTACAAACTTTCGCCTTTATAATAGTAGTAGGATGTGCCACGCTAATATAAACTATTCGAAATACTAATCCTGAGCAGACAATGTTGCGGGCACCGGCTAGTCAATATAATTTTTACGTCGTTTTTTCCTTTTTTCTATTCACTTTCCGTTCGGTTCACAAATAGAAAAAATAAGACTTGTCGAAATGAGTCAGCTTAAGTTTGCTTGTGCGTTATAAGTTCGATAGAGAGTATAAAAATAAAAAAAAATGTTTCATGATAAGACATCCAATTTCTCCTTTTACCAAAAGATAATAATAATATATAATAATAATATTGTCTTTTCATTTCAGGTATGATGGCAGGATAATATAAAAATAATAATAATTCACCCACTCAAGGTAAGTAACCCTATTACCTTAGCATATACCTTATCAGTAGGCATATTTTTTCTTGTGGTAAACATTGTAAAAACTTAAATACGTTTTTTGTATATTACCTAAGTATAATCGGTCAAAATGGTAAATGTCTGTAAACACTGAACTAATATTTTAGTAATTTCAAAGATTATGAAATATTTTGAATACATACAAATAGAAAAGCTGTCTGTGTATAAGTTTACGTTTTTTTGTTGTCAATGTTTATTTGTGTTTGATTAGCTGAACCTATCAAGGAAGTTACAACATACGCCACACCCAAACCGCAGCATTCGTCTGCATTCCTCAATGTAATCGAAATTCGTACTTACTAGAATAAACATATTTTTACATATTCAGATCAACTTGAAATCGTTTAGTGATTAACAAAAAACATTACTAGTATGACTTACCATAACGATAGTGAGATTTGAATTACTGATAGGATAAAAAGTTCTGCGAATGACGTAAGTTCAGAAGCAACCCGCATTGAGCCAATTCATTTAATTTATATAAATATCTTTGCGCATTTAAATAAAAGTTTCCCAGTGCTGGACTTAATGACCAAGCCTTTGTCTTCTACCTAAAAAAGTAAGGAGAAATGTTTATTGCACCGTTTACGCCAGTTCTCCATTGCCATGGAGAGGGTGAGTTCCTTGTCAACTGCTACAACAACAAAGAATGAGGCTCCACATTTCACGGCTGTGAAAGTTCTTTGCATTAAAAAGCCACGACCTCCCGATCAGCGTGGCATGCAGTCTCCTAATAGACGACTGCGTGAAGCTTGTGATATGCAGTAAGCAAGTAACCGACTTACCTATCTATCTATTCAGCTCAGTCTAAGTCCATTGTATTTCACTCATTGACATCTTTCACCGATATACACCAGGATGATTATTATTATTTATTGAACGGGCTTGGACTATAATAGTCATTCCTCATTCCGTCCTTTTTTTATTTTTTTTTTTGTTTCCCTGAGGAAAATGCATTAAATTGCATACCCCGGCTGTGGCGAGTCGGCGGTTATGTGGGGCTCTCCTCCCCAGAAGGGGAGGCCTACCCACTAAAAACCTCAGGGATGGCCTTCCTCAGGCATGTAGGGAGCCCCCGGGAACACCAAGCCACCTCCGGGACCCCCAGCCTCTGCTCCCCTGCCTAGAGGGGAGCCCTCCTCAGGGGAGGCTACACTACCTCCCCCGGTCTCCTCCACCGACGACGCCCCCGGCCACGGAAGGGGCGTGGTCCATCCCGGGTCGCCGTAGCAGTCGCGACTTCCGCCGGCGGCGCCGCCGGCGACCCGCGGCGGCGCCGCCTTCTTCGAGCGGGATCGGCCATCTCCCGACCCCGCTCGGCGGCCTCCTTCTGGAGCATCACTGCTTCACAGAAGGAGGCCATAGCCCTCCAACCTCCCTCGTCCGCCAGCATTGCCGCAATCAATGCTGGTTCTCATTCCGTCCTTAAGAGGTTTATTGTGATTCTAGTTTATGTTTCCTACGTAAGTCCTAAATTCTTCATAAATCAAATTCGTATTAGAAGTGTTATATCGGTAACGTTCTTAATATTTCTCATTAAAGGTGTTTTGGTGTTCTTTCATACGGAATCTGCAACTTGTTGGATGATAGTCTATTTCATGTTTATAAGATAATCGTGGTCTGTAGTAGTTACTAGGTGTGGAACATGAAAATTTCATGAATCCTTTCATATTTTGCAATATGAATAAAATGAGTAATAAGTACTCACATATTTTTCGTTATTCGTATATGAATAGGCGCTTGACCTCATCTTGCGTGATATTAAGTCAGGTGTAAGATGATGATTTTTTTAAGTTTAGTATGAGCAGTTTGCTCATGTTTAATTTTATACACTTCAAGTTCAATCTGTGTATGCTAGATACATCCCACCGTTGCACAAGATTTGTATTTTATCGGTGTTACAATATGAGTATTACAAAAGTTTTCTCGAAGGTCTTGGCAATCGAACGGACGAGTTAACTAGTGACCCACAATGCTGATTTTCAGCCCAGATTAAGAGGATTTTGACAGGCGAATGGGTCTAAAGCGAATTATATTCCATAAAATACTAGACTTTAACTCACACGCATATGCGAGCGTTGATTTTTTTTCTTGTCTGTTTCAATCGTGCGTTTTATGTAGAGTAGGAGTAATTGTTATTTATTGAGAAAAAAGTAAATATTTTTTTATATGGCTTGGTAAATATTAAAGCAATATTTCTTAATGAGATAATTCATAAAATAACATAAAAATATATTTATTGTATTACCGCTTAATCACGTCGTCTCTACAAAACTTCCACTCTACAAGACTTTAGTATAAGTAAACAGCTTTTCGGTGTAATGTCACAATTTCAACATTAACCTCGCAGCAATTATGAAAATAAAATGACGGTCCAGTCCAACCTTGATGGACAGGCTAATAAAGCATTTCACAGATTTAAAAAAACGATTCTAGCCGCAGAGATCGAATTGGAGCACAAAAAGAAGTGTGGTTGTCCTCGCTGAAAGATCACTTGCACTTGTATCAACCACTTCCCCGTACCAGGTGACATTAGTGAAGACAAAAATAAGAGTTTTTTTTAACAGTCTGCCCTTCGATTGTAGCTACAATATAACTTTACATTGGTAAATACCGGTTAATTGCTGAACGTAGTTACATACTGTAAATCGTTTCTTGAAGGAAGTAACGTGATTTTGTACAGGAAAATACATTGGAATGTCTGATTCGAATAAAAAACTACATTTTATGACAAACGCACAGGTTGCTTGTTGTACTATACTTAAGTTTTTTATTGTTAAAAACAAATAATTTTTCGGAGTTATCTCGTGTATATTTTATAGTTAACATATGATCGTTTATACGCCGTTTCGAATGCTTTCCAGTTTTCGTGGTCATGGGGATTTATAAGTAACGAGTGAAATTAGAAAACTTGTTTCAATTCAATGTGTAGTGCTCTTGCAAATAAAAGAATAGTAGATTGCTTTATAAGGGTGGTAAGGAATCAATCCCTACGAGGTTGTTAGACTATAGTCTATAGTCCGAGTAGGGTTTGATTGCTTTTACCCGTGTATAGCAATCTACTTTTCATTTCGAATGCATGCAATGCTTCTCGCCACTTCATAAAGTCGGAATATGTATTTAAATATCTTTCCTTTGAAATTTTTGGCAAAAAATTTTCGAATATTTGCTTCGAATATTTATATATTTGCTTCGTTCGTGACTGAATCTGAAGCCGAAATTTCAGTATCGCTTGAATTCATTATTTTTCTTAAATACCTAAATCACACAATCAAGATTTCGGCACAGCTTAACAGATTCCCATCCCGCCAAAATTATCTTCTCCACAGGTATTTTTAAATATGGAACACATCGCGTTACCTTTTAGTGGCCATTCAGCCAAATTACTTTTATTATCATTGCACCAAAGATTGTATGTACGTAACCTAATTCAGTTCTATTTTTAATATTTTATTTTCCGCTTAAGGAGGGAAGTAAATAGTATGAGAATTTCCCACCCGCTGGTGGGATTTAGCGTTTTCCTCTCAATACTCAGATCAAGGAAACACTCCTTTCCGAGCATGGGGAATGAAATAGTAGATTGTTAACCGAGGGTGGAAAGAATCAATTCCCGAGGTATTTAGACGCCCGCCCGAGCGCAGCGAGGGCGGCTATAGTCCGAGAAGGAATTGATTCTTTTACCCGTGTTAAACACTTTACTTTTTACTTCGAATATATGAAGAAAATAAAACATTGGTTGTTTATTTAATCTATTTATTGATAATATCAGTAGACCATCAGTAGGCAGAACACAATTTGCCTCGTCTTTAATTGAATCTGGCGTCAATATTTCGGAATCGCTTGAACTCATTTTTAAAATTAAAATCTTAACTAGTATAAGAGATTATTAGATTTTTTTCAAATTCCGTCACAGATATATCCAATTTATGTCGACTGTTTAAATTTTAAATATGGAACTCACCGCGTGTTTGTGCGGCTTATTCCGCTGGAAGTAGTTTGCGCTAAGTTCACACTGGTTTTTAGAACTCACATGGCCGCAGCATTTTTTTTATAGTTCACAGCTGACAGTTCGTAGCTGACATTCGTAGTTCTATTTTTAAAGTTCATTCCGGCCCTTGGGTGGGAAGTAAATTGTATGAGTTTTTCCCTCCCTATGTCGGAAGCAGCATTTTCCACCCATAATCAGACCAAAACAACATAACTTTCCGAGTATGAGAATGAAAAATACTTTACCACTTATTATTTCAAAATTGTTTTTATATTTTATTGTATACTGTTTATATTGCACTATAAATGTGACCCCAAACTGTTAGTAATAAACGCCCCTAACGAAAACTCTTCGATAAAAGGAACGAATTATAAAATAATATAGCCATGCGTGAGTGAGTTTATTTTTGAGTGTATGTAATTTCGAGTGTGATGTGAGCATTATTTATTTATTTTATATAGATTTTATAAGTACTTGTTGACGTCGTAAACAACTAATTTAAATAAATAAATACAAATAAATTATTTAAAATTAACATGTTACAATGCATATATATTATTGATTTATACAGTGCAGTAAGCCTACTATGATCGCTTGAAACAGGAATAAAATCAGAGTGTAAGCGAGATGGCGTTATAGGCTGCAAGAACGGTATCTGTTTCAATATTGTTTTAATTTACTTTAAGAGGCCATGGTAAGGCTTCTGATCAGAGAACATAACGTTTTTTATGTTCGCGGTGCTGAGTATAGGTCGCTTGGTCGCCATAGCAACCTATTATACGAGAGGTAGGAAAAATGTGTAGATTTATTGTGCAACTCTTCTCCGAAACAAAACTCTTTGGTAACTTACCAATGGAACTTATAACGCGGCTCAAAGTCACTCAAAAGGCAATGGAGAGGAGTTATGCGAAGATTTTTGGTGTGTTCGAATTGGCATTGCTTGCAGGATTGACGGTCTTTGGGGCGGAAAGTTTCTGAGTGGCAAGCATATGCTGGAAGACGCAAGACTTAAGGTAGACTTCACACGCTGTAGACCAATGTTTTGGTGAATATCTCAGGAAGGATGTAATAATTCTTGGTGAAATACGTTCAGCAGTCTCTGGACTGAAATGATTAACTACGATTAACTCAAATACATCTTCACATTTGACAACTATTTCTGATATCGTCTCAATCTTGTATAACGCCGTAATCACAAAAATTCACAGCAAGCGAGAATTCACAGCAAGACTTTTAGCTGAAATTAATTTCTCAAACGGCCTTTTCACTTAACATTATTTAGTTTACATAACATTAGGTAAACAAATTAATTACGAAGGAATTAATTAATAAAATATGATGATTATTACCATTAATCTTTCAGTGATAATGTGAAGGTTATGGTCGCTTTAGAAACAGCCATTAATAAAATTAATGAAATATGTTGCTTTTAAAGGTGAACTCGCTAATTATTGAAATTGTGTGTTCTTGAGGTTCCCGTGATTTCAATATTGCGGACATTGCTTTTCGTTTTCTAGTTTGAGTCTGTAGCTCTGCGGCTATACGTAAGACACACATTGGATAAATATGACGAGTCTTTACTCTAGATTGCCTCAACTAAGTTCAGTTAGAGAACAGGACCATAGACAGTTGTCTATGGTTGCACTGTTTCCGTTAGCCACGTTATAATTTGTTTAACAAATTTGTTCACAAGTAATTATTTTCTATGTGTTACTTTTTTCGATAAATGAAATAAAATTAATTATCTCTTAATTTAATAAACAGCGCTGGTGTTTTGATTATTTCCGAAGACTCGATTGATTTGTTGGCACATTAGACATCTGTTTTTCTTCTATGAAATCGGTAAAATTGTTTTTAAGTACAGACCTTTGTATGTCTTATAATTATTTATTTGTTTATTTAAACTTTATGTACATATATTGGTGTACAATGGCGGACTTAATACCTTAGGTATTTTCTACCAGTCAATCTTCAGGTGATGCAGATAAACAAAGAGGACAAAGAGGTAGATATACAAGTAGAAAGACAATTATGTAAATAGCATTGTTATATTGTGACAAAAAGAGGTAAGAGTTACTCAGTTTGAAATATTAGAATCTTCTCTTCTATGAGAAGAGAAGATTTTATTGGTATTGGACCCAGACTATATATTAGCTTCGGGTATAGTTACTTAGAGTGCAATATTTGAGCGTGTTATAATTATGGCGCATAATTTTTAGGTGGAGCAACATGTTGAGCTAGAAACATTTCCGAGCAGTTACCGCTTTCACGATAACTTGATCTTATGAGGTGTAAGTGCAGGTTAACTTAAGCTGGTGTAAAATTATACAGTAATACTAAGTACATGATCCATAAGCAAACGATTCAAACTCAATTCCATAAAGGTTCCTAAAACTGAGTCGTATTGCTTCGAACCATATACTAATGTCTGAAGTAACAAATTTGATACATGTTTTTTTTCTAAATAAATATGTGTAATAAATATTGTAATTTTTAGCTATTTTCCCTTCATCTAGACCCTCAAGCAAACACAGTAATATTAAAAAAAACACTTTCGTAAATCAGGCCACTAAGGGTTAATGGAATTACCCAATTTATTAGGTTATTTTATTCACCTCCAAGATGATGACTTATTTAAATCTTGTCTAATTGAAGATTTGTCGAAATTTATCGACATACTTCAATACTCAACGTTACATATCGCTTATGTAAATTATTACGGATGCGTTATTAAAATGTACTGTCGAGTTAAGTTGCAATTCATCACATAATTGATAAATGTAACGACCTTTTCAGCAACTTGGTACGATTTCCTGTAATTGCCCAACAACAACTCGTCAGTCATATGGTATTGACATAAATGTCAATAGTCAATGTCTTGTATTTGATAGAGATTGCATCGAGTGCTACAAATGAGACTATTATTTAAAATGACTGGGCTTTGTTCTCATTTGTTATGTTCGACGTCTCCATCATTATTCTAAATTGATGCGGACGCGCTGATTTTTGTAAGAGTATTAAAGAAATCGGCCGACGTGCTATTCAGTATTGTAATGTATGTAACATTACGTTGTGTTCGATCTTATACGAGCTTGGTTTGTGTCAATAATCTCACCTCATCACATACCAATTAATTATCACTTGCTAAGAATAAATGTTTGTTGAGTTAAAGTTTTGTAGCGCCACTGATTGTTGCAATAAGGACTGTCACTACAACCTTTGCAGTTTCTTTGCTTGTCCCAACTCTTCATTGTATATCTGTATTATAACTTTTTAATCTGCGTAGGTTTGACCATGTTTCTAATGGTTACCTATTCGCCAGCGCAGAGACTTACATGTTTTATCCCTACTTTACAATATTTTGTATCTTCCAACATCTCTATCCTACCTTAAATCTTTGTTCTCTTTTCGATCCCATTCGTCATGTCGTGCCTTGCGTTCTAATTTTAATCTGACTCTGGATATCCGCCCCGAAGTACCGACTATTTTTCATATTCTTTTTCGGCTTATGCCGTCCGGTTGTGGAACTCTCTCCCTGAGGGTATTAGGGGAGCGCGAACGCTGGAGTCCTTTAAGAATCAAGTCCGTGTTCACTTCCTGTCAAAGATTCCTTAACTTAAACTAGTTATAGCCCATTGTCCTGTCCAATTACTGTACCCATCCTACATTTAAATCTCCTTTTAATATTTCCCTGGTCCTAGGTTGCCTGGAAGAGATTGCTGTTTAGCAATAAGGCCGCCTTTTGTACATTTGTTATTTTCTTTTTTTTTGTGTGTGTATTTTATGAATATGAGTTGAACCTGTCGCAGTAACAAAAAGCGGTTAAAAATCATTATTATCAACATCATATAACGGAGGTTTTTTGCATGGTTGACAAGAATATTAGTAAACGAACAGTAGAAGAAGTGTGAGTTGATAATATGAAGATAGTTAAAACGAATGTAAAAAAGTAAATTATCGTTTAGGCAGATTTTAGGATTACGAGCTTTATGACTGTTTTAAACTATAAATGTATAACTGATAGGTATAAATTTATATTAAGTCATTCATATAAATAATATATATCAATGTTTGTATGCCATTTATTTAAAAAAAAAACTAATTATCACAGTAAAATTGTTTTTTTTTTAAATAATATAAGTGTTTAAATATGTTCCTTGCGTTCGTAATAATTAAATATTTGTATAAAATCAGGAATTATTTATTATTTAGAATATCCTGGAATATTTCAAGCAATAGCAAAGAGCAGCTCCTCTCATTGTATTACTGTATTTTGGAGATTAGATTGAAACTTGAGATATAGTGCATTACATTACTGCTTCTGTAAGATTGAATGTGATAATCGTCTTCATGAAGCAGGTACATAATCAGCCTACACGCAAGATGATACCGATTCTTTATTATGTGCTCCGTTTACAAAGAATTGAAATAAACAATTAAAATGATTGATATTTTAATCTATCGGTTATTAAATTATACCCGATCAAGAAGAAAAAATATGTTTTCTTTTAATTCCGACAAATTATTTGGTTAGTAATTTAAAGAAAATTACATTTTTAAAATTTGTAAATTAAAGTATCAAATCAGATTTTAAATGATATTCAGTTCTAACATTACTTACACTGATCATTGAAAACTTCTTACGTTTTTTCTATATTTGGACGCTTTGTAATATAACATTGTATTACAAATCGCGTCTATGGAAACATTAGTTACGGAGCCAAGAGTACACCCCCGGTTTTGTTTACTCGCCGAAAGTCACGTAGGCGCTTTACTTCTGACGCTGAGAATTCATTCACAAACTGCGATCCTGCGAAAATTTTGTTGGTTATATAAATGACATTAATGTTAACAGTCTAATACATTTAAATAAAAAACTATACTATTGCTATATGAAAATGATTAATTATCCTGCTTATTGTTTTGTTTAGTTTTAATCATTATATTTTCATCATCCCTGGTGATTTCTTGTCCTACACTAAAGCTTATCGGCGTTATTTGTTTTATAAAATAAAAAGAATTTGACAACATAATGAATAACGTATGTAATCGATATTTAATTATGATTGATTATTATTTATATTTCAATATGAATAATTTGATATGTAAATTTTCATAGTACATTACACTGTATTTTCTTGTGCGAAAGATTTGCTAACTCTGACATGAAGAGTGGCCGCGGCCTTGCCAAAATCTGGCAATACCGAAATCTATTTTTATTTGGTGAATTTACGTCTACAAGCTCGGTGCATTTTATTTGTAATACGCTTCGATATTCACGGATTAGGTCGACAAATCAACACTGATCGAATTATGTATAACCTCGACGTTTGTCAAGGTCCTTAGTTAAATGGGTAATAACTGTTTTGTAATTTGATAATGCGGTGAACTCGAAGTACTCGTCGATTGCAAATATCGTCGCGATTACTGTCATTTACTTAAGTATGTACCAAAATATTACAACTTTAAGGACTTATTGTGCAATATTAAAAGGTTTTTCTTGTTGGTTTTAATTTTTGTAAATATTCCTGTTGATTCATTGTTACACATATGTATATACATACATATACTCATGTTTCTTTCCCCTAGGGGTAGGTAGAGATTACAGTTATACACTTGCTACGATCCTAGATTCTTCCCTAGTTTCCTAGACTTTCCTTAATATTTTCATGCACGCTCGTCGGTTACGGGTACTCTTGACTTGACCTGACCTTCCTTCAGTATATTAGGTCCAAATATGTTCGTTTAAGTCGTTTCCGACCAACTGGCTCATTCATATTTGTGTTTTATATTTTTTTCGTTAGTCGTCTTTCGTCCATCGTTTCTACGAGTCCAAACTATCTAATCATTTCTTTCTTAACTTAACTATCAATATTAAAGCTTTTCACTTGTATGTAACGACTATTCTGGTCCTATTTCATGGGTTTTAGTGCATTTTTTCATGTTGCAAAAAAGCCATAATACTTTTAATTTAATGCAAAATTAGATATAAATAAAAATTACGATTTTGAATTCGATACTACAGTGAAATATGTTAATATTGAAACTTCGTCGTAAAAATAATTTATCTGAGTAAAAATGTTGGTGGTGCTGAATTGCGTAATTTAAACAGCTATTTCTCTGATGTAGACTGAACTGTACAATTGTAGCCTATACGCTAAGTGTACTGACTATGTACTTCGATTGTACTGAAACGATCTCCGTATTCGAGAGGATAGTACACATGTTTCAAGGTGTCACTATCTCCGAAGCTCCAGGTTCGAATCCCAGTGGGGCCAGATGTTTGTGTAATGAATACGAGCATTTGTACCTTAGTCACGGTCGATTGTATATTTATCAAAAATATGTATATATGTGCAATATATTTATGTGTATTATATGTGTGTCTAACCGTTACCCTAGATCCTATAACACAAGCCTTACAGAGCTTATTTTGGGCTAGGCTAATTGTTGTAAGTTTAAGAAATATTTATTTAAAAAAAACACCTCTGACTGCAAATGTAAGCACATATTTTTAATAAATTTGATTTGAATCTTGGAGAACACAACACAACTATTCGCAGTATTTGTCTCATAATAGATAAAACACTGCCATTTAAAAATTTGGGAACATAAAACCATTACCATCTCGATCCAATAAATTACATACAAAATGATACAAATCAGAATCGGTTGGTTTGTAACACGACAATTAATATACATTTTAACGTATTGCTTAATGCATTGCGAGCGGATTCCACAAGAAGTGACCTTCGAATTATTTCGTCTGATGCGCCGCTGAGCTTTTAGTGAAAAGGTCACTTTACTCAAGTTGCAGGTGAGAGCACCTGTCAAAATGATCTCTGCTAAATAAAACACTTTAGTAGCAGACAGTTGCAACCGCAGATGAATACTTAGATAATAGTGTTGAATTAGGTAATCGTTTTAATCCTAAGGTGCAAATCTTCACTTTCAAATATATTAGAAGTTTACGCAATCGCTACTCAGGACTTGCCTAGTTACTCTTAACGAAAATATTAATATATTTCCAAGTGACTAAATTCTAATTTGTCTATCTGTGTTGCTTAAAAATTTATAGTAAAATAATTGACTATGTGTAAGAGTTGGCAGCGGTAATTTTGTAACTGAAATATTTCTTGAAGTTGAAAGAAGAGCAAGAAATTTTCGAAATGAGTCTGATCGAATTTTGAGAATGAAATGGATCGGCCGATCAGATATTTAGTTTGATCTTGATTTGACATCGCAGGTTTTAACAGATCGATTCTAGAGTCAAGCGAGGTAAGGTTTAAGTTTGAGTTCCCGTTTTTACAATAATTATTACAGTTCAAGTCTTTATCATACAAGATCCTATCCTAACTAAGTTAGAGCGATTAGGTCTTCGTCACGCGATTCTAATGGAAAAAGAGTTAGAGTTGGTATAGAGTTTAAAGTTCAGAGTTAGTACATGACGTTTTATTTTAGCTTATACAAAATTAATAATATAACACATACTTAAGTTATGTAAATATTGTACTCGTAATACTTCTTACAACTTCAATCGTTTTTTATTATTGAATATTGTAGATGCATGGAACACGCTGCTTTTTATCTCATAATATATAATATTAATTGTTACAATCGCCTCTAGTACATGTGTGAGATTAGCAGCAAATTTAATACGCCAACAAGAACTAAGTGTATGCTACAATTTGTCACAAAATTGCAAACTAACGATATCCAATAATAACTGCTATTTCGACCTTCAAACTGAGACACAGTAATGTCAACGCTACTATTTTGCAGCAAAAATAGGTAACATAAAAAATAGAGTCCAAATGAAGAATATTCTGACCTATTTCTGAAAAAACTTGTTAATAGTTGAAATTCGTTATAGAGATAAACTACTCAAGTAGTTTTGTCCGTATTGATTAGAGTTTTGATAAAAGCCTTATAAAAGCTTAATATTTTTCGTTATTTCAATTGATTCTACTACGATTTTCAATAGGCATTTGACGTATAGATAAGTAATAGATTATAGCAGTCATATCAATCAATTACTAACATTAGACAATTTTATTTCATTGTGGAGCGTTGGTCGCTGTGGTCTCAGCATTAGTCTATCGATGACTCGTGGTAGATTGAATCTCCCGGGGCCTAGGGTCGATCTTGCTATGTACCAATCTAATGTTCGTTTTTTGAAATATAAACTTGAAATATAAACTCATATGATAAATGTACACCTGATGCTCCTACGGTGGTGGAACCTTCTTCAGACAAAGCAAATTAATTCAAAGATATCTGTACTCCATCAATCCGCCCTGGTGTAGCGTGGTTGACTAAGGCCTAACATAGGATATATAGATTCATGTCGTTCGGTGGAGACATCTGAGCTGCATTAATGATAATCTTATTCCATTTCCGCTAAAGACACTATACACAGTTTTCATACAAAAATTTACGCTGTCGATTTCAACTGCAAACAAACGTAAAATCATGATGAGCATGACCTGTGGATTTGGCGCGAGATTTTGTTATATTTTAAATTCATATCCAGTTACAAAATATACAGTGCTCAAGCAAAATTTCTAGGTTGCGGTCGTCTAGTTCCTTAAATTACAACCTAATGACCCTCCTCAGAGGAGAGTGAACGGTGTTCGCGCCAGACGATACAATCACTTGATAATTTTTCGTAACAGAGTGCCAATGTAACGCACGAGAGCTCTCTAGTGTTTGATAGTGATTGCCTGTGACTTTATTTGGCGATAGTTGTTATAATTATCAAAATCAATTAAAAGGAAAATGGTAGTACTGGTACAGATTAACGATATTTAAAAAATCGTTAAAACTTTATTTATAACTATTTTAATGATAAATAAAAAGCGTACGCCCTATGCGTTTTTATTTACGCTAAGTAAATAGGTTTTAGAATATATACTAACCACTACGGACTGATTTTTAGTTATCAAACTGAGCATAGATGTGTCCAAAACCGCTGTACCAATGTCTACGCTATTTTTAAATGCATATGTACCGTCCCATGGAAGTTTTTTCCAAGGTAGAACTGGATTATGATCGCTAGTAAATTCATATCCCTTCTTTTAGAATTACTTGGGGATAGAGGAGAACTTTCGTGAGCTCTTGAGGTTCGCCAGAGATCAAATTTCATTAATTTCTATTATTCAGGCTTAACCGCAAGGGTCACCAGGTAGTTTCAGCGGATGATGGTGCGACGTGGCATAAGCGCGCCACCAAAATATCTCACACTGGTGTTCGTGTATTAAAGTGGGGAGAAGCCAAGAACTAAATAAAACGTAATATTATGTCATTTACTAGATACATACATTTTTAACTACAAGCTGGGAGCTGAGGTGAGGGATTTGGGAGTTATTGTTGACAAGAAATTAACTCTATCTCAACGTTTATTCTACTTAATAACAGTTTTATCCAGGCCATTCTTGAATAAGGATCTGTCGTATGGAATCCACAATATCAAGTGTAAATTAACAATATTGAAGCTTTTTTTTTTGACCGACCTTACTGAAGCCTCAGATGGCTATGTTCAGCTTTGCAATGAGTGTGTTTGTCGAAGGCGCACGAACAGGAGGTTCGACGCCTAGTGATGGGGGCGGGCGGGTCGGATAAGATGTTTTAGGGCGGCGGGCTTTAGCCGAGACGCTATCTAACGGGGTGTAGTCTACCATTCTTTGAATTAGAGTATTGGGGTGGGTCAGAGCGTTAGCGAAGTAGCGGGAGGCTAAATCTTTAATATGGGTTTCGATCGACGGAAGGCCTAGATCGTAATGCAAGTCTATGCTGCGTGAGTACCACGGGGCACCCAGGGCACGGCGTATCCGCCGGCATTGATTGCGGCAATGCTGGCGGACGAGAGAGGTTGGACGGCTGTGGCCTCCTTCTGTGAAGCAGTGATGCTCTAGAAGGAGGCCGCCGAACGGGGTCGGGAGATGGCCGATCCCGCTCGAAGAAGGCGGCGCCGGGCTTGATAGCACAGCTGCGGTGCCGCCGCGGGTCGCCAGCGGGCGCGATGAAGTCGCGACTGCTACGGCGACCCGGGATGGACCACGCCCCTTCCGTGGCCGGGGGGCGTCGTCGGTGGAGGAGACCGGGGGAGGTAGTGTAGCCTCCCCCGAGGAGGGCTCCCCTCTAGGCGGGGGAGCGGAGGCTGGGGTTACCGGAAGTTGCTTGATGTTCCCGGGGGCTCCCTACATGCCTGAGGAAGGCCATCCCTGAGGTTTTTAGTGGGTGGTCCTCCCCCTTCCGGGGAGGAGAGCCCCACATAACCGCCGGCTCGCCACAGCCGGGGTATGCAATTTAATGCATTTTCCTCAGGGGAAAAAAAAAAAAAAAAGGGCACGGCGTATGAATCTGTTTTGAACTACCTGTAGTTTGTGCAACCGGCACTTAGCGACGTGGGCGAACACTACGGACGCGTATGTTAGTATCGGGCGTAAGTTAAATATTAAATTTGATAAGTATTTAAAAAATAGATGTCATAAATTACAGTAGTTCCCCTGTTATTCAGCCCTTGAAAGACCGCCGAGTAGTGAGAGACCACATATTTTTGGTTGAGTTGATCCATAATATGATAGATTAGATCATTTTATTGAATATATAGCTTTAAGATGTTCTCGACTTAGCGCTCGTTGTAGGGTTGTTTTTTTCTGTACCCATCTGCCTATTTATGTCTATTATATAATAAGAAATTTCTCGATGGCAATATACTTAATTTCAATTTCAGTACATCTAACTTTAAAAGTCTAATTAAAAAGTTAAATGCTAATTAAGTTGAGATTGCTCAGAATCTAATGTAATATATATGTGTGGACACTTTATTGCTTTATGTTTTGTAAGTCTGTTTAGTTTCTATGTTTTATTAACTGTTTATGTCTCAAATTAGAAAATAAATAAATTTGTGCTACGAGTGCGGTGACTAGATATGGTTATTTATCTGACATCATTACTATTATGAAATATGTGAGTTATTGATGATGTATTCTTAGTATACATCATCAGTAACTCGCATCCCAACTAATATCATGAATGCGAAATTAACTCTGTCTGTCTGTCTGTCTGTTACACTTTCCCACTTAAACCTCGCAACCGATTTTGATGAATTTTGGTACAGACAATCTTTGAACCCTTTTTTTTTTTTTTGTTCCCCTGAGGAAAATGCATTAAATTACATACCCCGGCTGTGGCGAGCCGGCGGTTATGTGGGGCTCACCTCCCCAGAAGGGGAGGCCTACCCACTAAAAACCTCAGGGATGGCCTTCCTCAGGCATGTAGGGAGCCCCCGATAACATCAAGCTCCTTCCGGGAACCCCCAGCCTCCGCTCCCCCGTCGACACAGGGGAGCCCTCCTCGGGGGAGGCTTACTACCTCCCCCGGTCTCCTCCACCGATGACGCCCCCCGGCCACGGAAGGGGCGTGGTCCATTCCGGGTCGCCGTAGCGGTCGCGACTTCCTCGCGCCTGCCGGCGACCCGCGGTGGCGCCGCAGCTGTGCTACTGAGCCCGGCGCCACCTCCTTCGAGCGGGATCGGCCATCTCCCGACCCCGCTCGGCAGCCTCCTTCTGGAGCATCACTGCTTCACAGAAGGAGGCCACAGCCCTCCAGCCTCCCTCGTCCGCCAGCATTGCCGCAATCAATGCCCGCGGAGACAGATCTCGCCCGATCTCTGCGACCAAGACTCGGCGCTCGGAGGCTCACGCGGGGCACTCCGCCAGCGTGTGCTGGCCGAGTCAAGGTCGGATGCACAGTGGTGGCAATGTGTCGATCCCTCTCGTCCTATTCGACACAGATACTCACCGAAGCAGCTGTGCCCGGTGAGTATCTGAGTCAGTCGGTAGGTGACCTCCTCCTTCCCGTGGAGCCAAGCTTCGAGGTGCGGGAGTACGGTACCGACGGCCCGCTGGCGCGCGCAGATCCGTAATTCGAGCTGCGCACACCAGGTCGCCACAATCCGTCGGTGCCACTCCCGCTTAGGCACTTCGCGCGCGGGTTCCAGGGCGCTCCCCCCATCGCTCCCCCAGTCGACACGCCGCGACGCATACGTCGCCGCGTACATGTCGGCCAGAATGTCGAATGGGGGGGAGCGTCCCAGAATCGTCGCCGCCTCGTACGGGATTGTACAGTAGATCCGTATGGCCATTATCCGCTGCAGGCTCCGTAGCAGAGCTCTGCAGCGGGGGGACCTCGTGCAGTCTTGCAACCACACATGGCCACGGATCGCACGACGCCCTCATACAGGCGGCGAACTCCATCCCTCGGTCCCCCGAGATTGGGCAGCAGGCGATGCAATGCACCCGCCACCCTTTTGGCTCGGGGGACCAACCGCACGAAATGCTCCTCGAAGCTCCAGCGGCGGTCCAGGGTGAGGCCCAGGTACTTGATGTACGGCCCCACCGGGACCACCGCGTCACCCACCCGGATCCGGCAGCTGGGCGGTTCCCGGCGCCTCGGAAGGCCGTGGAACCATAGCGCCTCGGTTTTGTGAGGCGCTATTTCTAAGCCCAGCCGGCGGATCGCCCGCACGACACATGCCACCCCAAGCTCGGCAAGCCTGAGCACCGGCCCGAAGTCGGCCCCAGACGTCACGACGAGAGTGTCGTCAGCGTAGCAGACGACACTCACGCCGCAAGGAAGGCAATCTTTGGACCCTGAAACAGAACATAGGCTAGGCTTTTTAATTCGAAAAAAGGGATGAAGGGGTTGAAATAGAGGTTGAAAGTTTGTATGCAAGTTCGTCAAATATCACGCCATAATAAACAAAAAATCGTTTGTTCTAGCATTTTGAAATTTTTACCAGTGTGGGGCTGAAATAGGGGTTGAATTGAAGATAAGACCATGAATCTTGGGACGTAGGTCTCATAGGATGTGCAGAGTTTTTTTACAAACGGAATTCCCGAAATTCGAACGGAACAGACATAAGGGACCAGGATTGACAAAAACTAATTTCACGCGGGCGAAGCCGCGGGCGGAAGCTAGTATGTCTATATTTCATAATAGTAATGATTCCATGTTCCCTCAATCGTATAATAGAGGTGGACAGAGAAAGAATTTAATCCGACATAAGTAAGTTCCATATTATCTATTCAGCATCAAAATATAACAGTGCGATATTACTTTCAGTTCTGACAAGAGATTGTGCATCAGGAGACACTATCGCAACGTTATTGTATAATCATTTTATCTTCGAGGTGTAGGATGGGAATGACAGACACGTTACATGTCTGAGTTATGCGTCTAATTTAAATCTGGCTTCCTAAATCGTGACTCTAATAATAATGTTGTAACAGTGAGTTACCGACTGAAGTGTTGCTATTCAAATAAGTTCTTACCGCTCAATTGCATATCTTATCTCGATTGCTGCAAATTATCGATACCGTTCAATTGAAATATTTTTCAGTTGCTGTAATTTATTTTTTTGATAAAATGAATATTGCGTAATTTGTCGATATTACGTTCTAGAGATAAGTTTTAAATATCGGAAAATAAGTTAAAACTCCCGGAACTCTCTCTCGGAATAAATCATAACTGTTTTTGAATGGATAGATATATTGAAGTGTGGTAATTATATAAATAATTGTTATAGCGGGTAAATATAATTATGTACTATGCTTAATTTGCTATACCTCATTCGGGCATATACTGAAAGTGTTCCAACTGCATCAACTTATTATATAATAGCAAATAAATAAATAAACTCTCATGAGTATTTAATTACCCTTGAAAAGTTTTGTACATTAATTTCCCTATCTATTTTAAACTTGAAATAAATAATGTAACTTATTGAGCATTTATAGTTTTAATTACCTTAAAATCAAAACAAGTAAGAATAAAACAATATTAATTATTGTTTTTTGATAAAAGTTATGTTTTGATATCATTTTTTTTTGTAGCACACCTTTTGAAAAGAATCGATCGATAAATTTTATAGCAAAAATAACTTTCCGTTTATTAATCTAAACAAATTGTTTCTATAACATGGAATTCACGGATCGCTTAAAAACATATTAATTGGCGTACAATTATACTAGATTAGAATGATAAGCTGTTGAGGTTTATTACCTCATTTTTAAAAGAAAGCTGTGACGTTTGTCAAAAATTAGATTGTAATTTTCTTGACTTTTCCTTGAAAACACCACCGCTCCCTCAAGAACCTGCTAGTTTACTATTTATATTACAATAACTAAGGTAAAAATGAATAAATGTGTAAGGACTTAAAATACATTCAGCGATGGCTGATGACCTCAAACACACAACTGCTAAAGCAATTGAAATCAATAAACCATCTATTAAAGCAATTATAGTCATTTATTTGAGCTGTGAATGTTATAGAAATATTCTGCATTGATGGATGCAGAATTAGAGTCACGATTGTCAGAGTGTTGGATAATTACAGAAATTCACTTAAAAATAATGTAACGCGGCCGTGTGATGTTTATTTAATATTAGACTGACATATCAAGGCTGTTGAGTTTAGTCAATGGTTTAATGTAATTGTAACTATTTCTATAACTTGATGAATCATCTTCCACTGATTTTGTTACACGATTAGCTTTAGAGCAACAAAGTACAAATGCTTTTTTTTTGTTTGAACTGTTTTTGACGACCTTTGCAGTCGAGTGTTAGTACACTGGCTTCCCCGGTGGTGGCATATATTTATATATATTTGTATTGTCAGAAATATTAGTATATGTATGTTTATTCGTTACCCTAGATCCCATAACACAAGCTTTATCGAACTTACTTTGGGCTGGCTTAATTGGTGTAAGTGTAAGAAATATTATTATATACGATTACTATAATTGGTATGTATATATAGTAAAATAATAGTGCAATTAAACGAAGTAATGTCACATTTGTTTTAGAAGTGGTTTTAAAGTTAAACATTATACATATACTGAGTTTTTTAACACTAGTGTAATAAAGTATTAAAATTACGACGCTATTAAAATTTATTTGTTTATATTTAGTTACAATTCGTACATAATCATATGATGCTGAAGCCGCAGATGGCTATATTCAGCTTTTTTTTTTTTTTTTTTCCCTCAGGAGAGGAGGCTGAGAATCCATCATGGGTACCAACGCAACAGGCAAGCAGGGATGCGTTGATTATGTCGGACTCCTGGTGAATCGAGGCGGCTCGACCCAACAGACCTACCGACTAAACTCAGCCTGAGCCTTTGGTCCTAATGACCCTACTGGCTTATATGGAAGGGGGCCGCACCTCAGGAGAGGTACGGTTAGCGCTGCCCCATGGTGAGGGCATAAGCGCTAGAAGAGGCACGGTTCTCCAAAGTGGGACCGGCCTGTATTGACTGGGAACCTACTCGTGGCGTAGCAGAAGGCTGCCGAATAAGGGGAGACAAGGGAGGCGACGGCTCAGACGCCGCCGCTCGCAGGTCTAGAAGGTCCTGCGTTAATTGATTAGGGGGGTCGCTTAAGACATGTCGCGGTCTGCGTGTCCTCTGCCAATATGGACTGTTGTCGTGGGATGTGTCCGCTGAAGGCGGTGTTGACGGGTAGTTCACTGACTCACGGATTAGCGGGTTGATGTGCTCTTCCGCGGTTCTGAAGAACCGCTTGGAGCACTCCCTAAAATGTTCTTGAATAGGATCTAATTCAGCTTTACCTTGAGTGTACAAACACACTTACAAGAAGACGTACGACAGAAGAAAGGTGAAGAACAAAAGGTTCCGCGCCTTGTCTGTTAGCTGCCCCGGCGCCGTTCCGGGGTCGTTAGGGTCGAATGAAAAGAGAGCCGACGCAAATTGAGCGCGCGTCTACTGGCTCGGACGCTCAAGATCACCGTGTACTGGAGGGTGAGAAACTACCCGGTACGTGACGGTACCGGTATATGTTTGATGAGGAGTATTAAAATGCCGTTTAAATATAATGTACCTAAAATGAAAACCAACCCAAAGTAACAAAGCGTTGTTTTATTACGTTATAAATTATTACATTTCGGACAGCAAATTTGCTCGTTCACTATATTTTATTTGTTCGACGTGGGTGAACGCGTTGGTCTAGATGCAAATGTCACAGCACCAAGGTGAATGTTCAGCGGTTCTTTATGATTCTAATGTGTTAATAACATAATTATATAATAGTCTGATTGGAGGTAATATTAAAGGAAAATATAAATGGCTTCACCAAACGAATTTCTAGGCTTTGTATAACATTACACATAATAACATGCTAATATTAGACAATGCAGAAAGTAGGTGCTTTCGTCCTTTCATACACCTTGAAAGTAGCAATTGCTGTTTACACACTTTGTAAAATTTTCAATTTTTGATGAATAGCTTATTAGCTATATACAACTTTCACGCAGACTAAACTAACGAGTGACGCTATTATTCACTCAGAAAAAACATATTTAGTGAGAACAAATAAAATTATAAACAAAATTATAGGCTAAAATAGCCTCAAAGAAGCTTGGTGTGCTCAATAGATCGAGGCGGTATTTCACACCGGCCCACCGAATGCAAGTTCCGCCACATATGGAATACTGTTCCATCTTTGGGCAGGGGCTCCCAAGTACCAGCTTCTTCCTCTGGACCACATCCAACTGAAAGCGACTCGAATCGTCGACTGCCCGGATATTTCATGTCGGCTAGACTCCTTGGCGCTGCGTAGAGATGTAGCTTCGCTATGTATTCTCTATCGCTTATATTACGGGGAGTACTCCGAGGAATTGTTCGGATTAATTCCTGCTGCTAGTTTCCGTCACCGTTCTACGCGACACAACATTCATCCTCATCATCTAGACGCTTGACGCATCACGCACTACTAAACTGTAGAATAAATTGTCGCCTGCAGTATTTCCGAACCGATGCGATATCGAAACCTTCAAAAAAGAGCATATTCCTATTTAAAAGGCCGGCAACGCATCTGTGACTCCTCTCGTGGTGCCGGTGTCTATGGGCAGCGATTATCGCGTACCATCAGGTGATCCGCTTGCTCGTTGCCCTATCCTATAAAAAAATATTCTTGGAGATAAGTAGTAGTTATAATATCCATAACCCTTATATCTCTACTAATATTGTAAACGTGAAAGTTTGTATGTATGGATGTTTGTTTCTTTTTTATGTAAAAGCCACTGAATGGATTTAAATAAAACTTTACAATAATATAGCGAATACATTAGAATAACTCATAGGCTACAATTTATAAGGATATTGTTTAAATTGTTTTCACTAATATTATAAATGCAACAGTTTGTATGAATGAGTAACAAACATCTTTTTGTTACTCATTTGTGTAAAATCTAATAAATGGATTTTAATGAAACTTCACAATAATATAGCTTATACATCCGAATAATACATAGGCTACAATTTACAAAGATATTGTTTAAATTGTTTTCACTAATATTATAAATGCAACAGTTTGTATGAATAGATGTTTGTTACTCATTCTCGTAAAATCTAATAAATGGATTTTAATGAAACTTCACAATAATATAGCTTATACATCAGAATAACACATAGGCTACAATTTATAAAGATATTGTTTAAATTGTTTTCACAAATATTATAAATGCAACAGTTTGTATGAATAGATGTTTGTTACTCATTCTCGTAAAAACTATTAAATGGATTTTAATGAAATTTTACAATAATATATCTTAAACTTCAGAATAACACATAGGCTACAATCTATATAGATATGACGTCACACTAATGTGAGCTACTCGAAATAATAATCTTGCGCAGACGAAGTCGCGGGCACTAGCTAGTAAATAGATGAAGGAACTAATATAAAACAGCTATTATATGGGAAGGAATCTATTCTGATTGCATGATATTGATACTAAAATAGAAATAGAGGAATAATACTTGTTGATATTTAGTAATATAATGCTATTATTATCAAATCTGTTTAATAAGCAGTGATATATATTATAATAAATGTATGTACATGCACCAACACATCAGATTTTACATGTTGACCTTTGATAGTTCTTATATTGCGGTGTCACGGCATCTTTTGTAAATCAAATGCAAAGAATAACGTGTTGCTGGTTGTTGCTGCATTTAAAGGATTAGACACAATTCCGTGCTTTGATTTAAATAATATTATGATTCTTAAATTTAGATAATTTTATTAGTTGACGTTCAATTTTCATTTGACTTTAATGATGTATAATTTAATATATTAATTACTTTGTATACGATTATTGATCCACGATTAAATTTTAAGTCACTTGCATTCTAAATAACACGATAGTCTATTTCATTTTATCGATACGCTTTAATTTTACCTACATCAAGCAAATTTTTAATTAAACTATTAAATATCTATTATATAAATTGAAAATTATATAAATTATATAAATTGAAAACAATTACTAATCTTATATATATATATATATATATATATATATATATATATATATATATATAATATATATAATATAAGATTACTGATTATTTTCAATTTTCAAAGTTTCACACAAAGTTTCGATTAAGTTTTCAAAAAACAAACTAAACTAGGTTATCGTATTCAAAAATTGTATCAAGTATTGATATTATTACAAAATACATTGTCATGCTTAACATTGATATGATATTTTTATAGAAATTACATTTTTCATTTTCATTTCGGCACAGCAAGTGAATATCAGATTGTTTTATATAAAAATTATTTGTTTTGTTGCAGGTAATGCATACAAAATTACTGCGAAGGAAAACATAAAGGAGGTTATCCTTGCTCTGCAAATAAGCGATTACGTGTATAACCAGTCTCAAGTCTGAAATTGGCCAAAGAACCGTATCTTATGGCCGTTTTCACCAACCTTGTCTTAGCTTAGGCGACTCCTAAATGACATGCTGTCACTTTTTTGTATTAACTGAAAAGAGTGAGACAGCATGTCTCTTAGGAGTCACCTAAGCTAAGACAAAGTTGGTGAAAACGGCCATAGGTCTAATAAAAAAACAAAATGCATCGCAAACAAGCAGTCTAGTTAGCATGAATATCAAAATACGATATGATAAACTATATATCGCGCTAAATTGTCAAAACGGCTTAGATTCACATTATGTAAATTTCAACACGAAATTCATATAGTCAATAAAACTAATAATAATTTACAATTATATGTTAATTATATCAATACTTCTTCTTGTAATTGAAATTGTCCAATTTAAAGCTCATAAGGTTTAAATTGGACAATTACAGTCAAAAATATTTGCAAACATGCATGATTAAAAAATGTACTAAAATAAGAATTTTGATATATCACTTTGACGGGATGTAATTTTTAAAATTATTGCAATTTCTTTAATTATTTTGTCGTCTCTTCTTAAGATTATTATTTTTGTTATATCTAGTTCTCTTCCTTAACAGAAAATAGTTTTAAATTTTCAATTTCAATAGATATTGTGGATTTATGTATGCGGATAATGTAAAAAACTCCTACAATAAATACTGCAGTATATGGATTTAATAATTTTAACACTTTAGGAATCCTAATGACTTGTAAATGAGTAGGTATTATGTTAATATGTGTAGGTTTTGTGGAATTTAGTGTATTTCCAAATTGTATAATGTCAAGGTGTTACTAATTTGGTGGTTAAAGTTCGCTGGTCTTGTTTTTATGCATATTTTTAGATATGCCATCCTAATTAACAAAAGTATGTTAGAGAACAGAATTATTATATTATTGTCGCTTAAATAAAAACGGGTGATGCGTTTTTACAAGACATGGTCGTTGATAAGGCGTGGGCTGGGACATAGATCCAACGCGTATATTATTATATCGCTTAAAATCACGCGTCTTTATAGACACAGTCCTTTACAAGGCTTGCTCAAGAATAAAGATTCCACATGTATAGGCCATTTAAGCGAACTTTAATGAAAGTGCATGGAGTATTATTATTAACTTCATTTTGACTACGGATCTTAAATGTGTATTATTACTTATATTTTGTGATCTTTTCACTCGTATCATTATTCTTTCTTATAGATAAAGATAATAAATACTAGATTTCTTTTTTTTTATTGCTAAAGTTGACAAACAAGCAGGCTGCCCACCTGATGGTAAGTGGTAACAGTCGCCTATAGTACATGTGGTTCCCACGAGATTCGCAGCAAATCTGCAAACCTCATAAGAACCACAGTGTACGTTGCCAACTTGTGACATGAGATGTAAAGTCACAGTACCCAGTAATTTCACTGCCTATCTTACCCTTCACGCCGGAACACAGCAAAGCGAACCCTGCTGTTTGGCGGCGGAAATAGGTAAGACGGAGGTACCCATGATATTACTTATAAGAATAAGATAAAAATACTTTTGATAAAGCTGATAAGTTTCTTGCGGCCATTCTTCTTATCACCTCAAAAATAAGTCCTGAATGGGTGGTAGGAAAAAAAATTTGGACGATTCAAAATAGGTTTCTATAAAGTCATATTTGAATAAAGTTAATTTTGATTTCGATTTTAGGAACTCTTTTTTATTTTCTTAATAATATTTAAAACCGCATGAAATCCCGTTAAGTTTTTGAGAGTATTGAGAATATATAATTGAATGTTTATAGACATTATTAACAAAATAACGTTATTAATGGAAAAGAAGAAAATTTCTTATTTAATAAAAGACCCCACAAAAAATTTTATAGGCCTTAAAATTTAAAAGACCCTTTATTATCTTTGAGGTTGTTAATTTTGAATATACCAATATATTTTGTATATGCCAAAGCCAAAAACTGACTTAATAAACTCTCCGCAATCATATTTACGAAAGACGGGTGAAAATTACGGTAAAATTACGGGTGCTTCGGGGGGACTGGTGTCGATCTGCCATTGATCTAATAACATTTATCTGACACTCCTATGGTGAAGAAAAATATCGTAAGACAATCAGCATACACTTTTTTTTTGTTCCCCTGAGGAAAATGTATTAAATTGCATACCCCGGCTGTGGCGAGCCGGCGGTTATGTGTGGCTCTCCTCCCCAGAAGGGGGAGGCCTACCCACTAAAAACCTCAGGGATGGCCTTCCTCAGGCATGTAGGAGCCCCCGGGAACGCCAAGTGAAACCCCCAGCCTCCACTCCCCTGCCGATGAGCCGTCCTCGGGGAGGAGGATTCCGTTTCGTAAGCGTACTGCATGTATTATGTTGCCAAGATGTGCAAAAACTCGTTCTTGTCACATTTTTAAATGCTAACAAGTGACCATCAGTAGGAACTTCCTAATTGATACAGTGATCATTAAACATATAAAGGTCACGCTAATTATTTATTGCTGCTATATATGAAGTAATAAATAATAGACACTAGCGAGTTTCATGATTTAATGTTTATTTTAGAACCTATTAATTTATCTATTTTGAAACTATTAATGTCAGATAAATTTGTTATTTATGTTATCCTACACGATTACATAATGCGTAATAATATATAAATGGTATATATAACAAACAATACATACATAATAAAAAATCGTTAGGTTTTCATGTATCCTATCTCAATGTATTATGTCATGTAAATTCGATTTAAAGTAGCTCTTTAAAGTCTTCAGGCACTCGAAGTACTTTGATCTCACGTTAATACATCAAAACTATTTTTTTTTATTTGTTCCCTATGCGGCACAATTCGATTTAACGATTTTATAATGCAAGGGGTTCGATATCTAGACTAATAATATTTCTCAAAATTTAATGAAAGATAATGCAGTTTTAATTCTAATATATATTGCAGTTTTCTTACAGTTGCCATCTTGAATAATTGAGACAATGTTGCAAACATATGTTGATTTTTAAAATATTTAATATGTTTTAATGTTGTATTATGATAATAAATGTAGCTATATATTGCTTTATTGGAAATAGAAAAAAAACAAGATTTCCAAAGCCTTAATTAAATTTATATTACATGATATGTACCTCCCGTGTACAATTCGTTTGTGGAATGAACTCTCTGCCGAGGTTTTCCCGGAGCGCTAAAGTATGAGAATTTTCAAAAGGGGAGTAAAAAAGGGAAGTAAATCGATTTTTAAAAAGTCGCCAACGCATGAGTGACACCCCTGGAGGATGTCCATAAGCTACAGTAACCGCTTATCATCAGGCGGGTCGTACATAGTAATAACTAGGTTTATGCTATTAAAACACGGTGTACTATAATTACTTTTATTTGGAATTATCCACACTTATAATTCGTCACTTATATATATTTAGGTAATCACAAGAGGCACCAAACAACGGAATGCCCACATGGTCGCCTGCATTTATCATTACACCTCGGTTGCTCTCAAGTGATAGTCAGTTTAATACTTTCTAGTTTCTAAAACATTTACAGATATAGGACATAATTATCTATATTATCTTAAATTGTGATTAGTATTTTATTTTATGTAAATACATTATAAAGTACGATATTAGAAATATCAGTTTAATTGAAACATTATGAGTAACTTCCTATAAAAACTAGATACTGATTTTATGGCTTGGCTACTAGCACTTTCGAGCCACAACCAAACACTGATTGAGAACACTTTTACAGATTAGTTATATACTAAATAACTGATTATCTACGCGTATAATTATACATATCTAATAATAGATAGATAGATAGATGAACAATTTATTTGCATCTTTAGTCATCGTAGGCCTATATGCAACCATCGTGGTGTAAAAAAGTGTATCTTTGTTTAAAATAATGTTTATAATACTTGCGTTTATGTAAGAACTTAAATATTTAAAGTGTAACAGCATTTTATTATAATTTCTTAATAAATGAATTCTTATAGCACACGAATGGCATATTCTTTCAATGATAATCTTATATATAAAAATGAATCGCAAAATGTGTTGGTAAGCTCATAACTCAACAACGCCTGGACCAATTTGGCCAATTCTTTTTTGTTAATGTGTTAAATTTCAAGGAGGGTTTTTACAATGAGGAAAATTCGAATAATTATCGGAAATACCCTAAAAACAGCCCTTTTATTTTCCCATGCAAACGTTTTCTAACTAAAACGTACAGTCGAATTGAGTTTTATTGTTATTATATAAAGTTCATATTGCAAGCACTCACTGTTGTCTAAGCAATGAAGGTGTGTTCCTAACAAAAGTCAAAGAGTCAATTTGCGCTTTATTAACGCTACATATAGTTGAAATTCAATCATATCTATCAAAACAGTGTGCGTGCGTGCGTTGGAGCACAGAATACATCGTTGAAGGATTTAATGTCACGTTCCAAAATTGAATAGCCACAAAATGTAATAGGTCATTTAGACTTTTTTTGCGATTTGGTTGGCTATGCGACATTATAAAATAATTCGGAACAAAAAACTGCCTCTGTACAAATCTTTTTTGATAGGACGAAGTCTGTCGGGTCCGCTAGTTTTATATAAATCCTCTTTGGTTCTTATTCTGTAATTGTAGAGCGCGAGTGATAGAATCCAAATTCAATCTGTTTTGTCTATTATGTAAGTTTCACATTTTTCTATAATAGTTTGATAACACTTGTCATATTATTTTCACAAAAGTAAAACATATTTATTTATTACCTACATACACAATAATATGAAATTTATTAAGCATTACATAACTTATTTCAATATTTAATCTTGATGTTTTACAATCAGTAACATGTCAGGTTTTACATTTGCACTACGAAAACCAACGCTATTATAAGCGACGTAAGACGCGTTTTAATGTATGTACTATAGCTTCAAATATTTTTTAAATACTAAATTGAGATTACAATACTTACTACCTACACTTCTAACAAAAGCTTTTAACTCTAATTCAGATCAAATTATCATTTATTTAAGCGTACATGTCAACTTCACCATAGAAAACTGTAGAAAATACTGCTCACTGTGTGGGCGACCCTTTCTTTATATGCCACATGTTCCATTATTATAATTGTTCTCACATGTGTAACGCATCCTACGCGCGTTGTTTCTTCGATAAAATGCCTACTTTAGCAAATGGCCGGCTTTGTTGAACTTCTGCAAGGTATTGAGTCATCTGTAACTTTAGAGAGTTTATAGCACAAATTACTTAATTAAATCTGTAATGATATGAATGCTTTGCGGTAATGAATTTAGAATTGTTCTCTTTTGTCTCATAGATGTTAGATTTTTTTTTGACGGACCTATGCTGAAGCCTCAGATGACTATGTTCAGCTTTGCAATGATGTGTATTTGTGGAAGGCGCACGAACTGAAGGTTCGACACCTAGTCAACTAACTACACCAGCGAGCCGGTGTCGTTAGGGTCTAGACAAAGGGAGTCGACGCAGCTTGAGCGCGCCGTCTAATGGCTCGAACGCTCAAGTTCGTCGTGTAGTGGTGGGCGAGAATCTACCCGGTACGTGACGGTACCGGGTATATGTTTGACGAAGGTGTGGCCCGGGTCTTCGCGCTCGCCGACGAGCGCCGTGAGTGAGCGAGAGACGTAGCTGTGTGGCGTGAGGGACAACGCGGTTGGTGGCCGGCGGGAGGGATTGGTTTGCGCGTGTGATGGGGTCGGGCGGGTCGGACAAGATGTTTTTAGGGCGGCGGGCTCGCGTATATGGAATTTATACCTTTACACAACGCTTGTGACGTCACAGATCGTGTTGCCGTCGGATATTTTTTCAAATGTAGAAAGCGAAAATACTTATATTAAAGCGTACCTTTGCGTAACATTTATGACGTCACTGGCGCGAGTTGACTTGGGGTATGTTTTCAGTTTGGATATCCCCAAGCAGTTTTATAAATTACCCGACCATAACGTAGCTATCTAATCTATAGTTAAAACTGAAATAAAACGCTTCACAAGTTTATTTGAAACAAATCCCACTGTCCACAATTTAAGAGCACTGTCAAAATTCACAAATATGATAAAAAAAAATACATCAGAACAAGCACAAAACTTAATTTTACATCAGATACAAGGCGTGTACCTAGAAAAATTAAAGTTCAAAGCACATCCATTAGTAGACGTAAAGAAACGGGAATAGGAAAATCTTAGTCTGGGTTCATGCTGGGCGGCCATCAAACAAAGAACGCATAACTACACGAAAGCATGACCTAGGACAGATTATTAAAATGAATGTCAATAACGACCGTTAATTTTATATTTTTCATTTTATCCGTTTTTCCTAATTGCATTTCTTTATTAGATTCATTTCCTTGTATAATAAACTTTTTTCTACTGTTCTTGTATTATTTATCTTAATCCTAATATAAAAATAATTATCCCCTTTTCTGTCTCTGAGTTCCTTAAAAGGCAATTAAACGGGTATGGATAAAAGTATAGCTAAACGAAGTGTCTTCCGTGAAAGTATACCCCAAAAAAATGTTGCAGTCGGGTATACTTTGAAATACTTGATACGGCTATATATATTTTTATTGTATATACGAACTCAACACTACGGAGCGTTGCGTAAAGGTATAAATTCCATATACGCGGCGGGCTCTAGCCGAGACGCTACCTAGGGGGTGTAATCTTCATTTTTTGAATGAGAGTATTGGGGTGGGTGAGAGCGTTATTGAATAGCGAGTGGCTAGATCTTTTATGTGGGCTTCGATCGACTGAAGGTCAAGATCGTAATGTAAATCTATGCTACGTGAGTACCACGGGCACCAGGGCACGGCGTAAGAATTTGGTTCTGGACTACCTGTAGTTTGTGGCAACCGGCACTTAGGGACGTGGGCGAACACTACGGATGCGTAGGTAAGTATCGGGCGTATACAAGCTTTGTATAATGTCAGTTTATTTCTATGTGACATTTTACTTCGCTTCCTAATGAGATGAAATAGTCTACCTAAGATAAAGGCTGCGCGATTGCGAACTATGTCGATGTGAGGTTTGAACGCTTAGCTGTCTATCGAGCGTAACGCCTAAATATTTAACTACATTTTGCCAGGGAATTGGCTTATAAAAGAGTTTTATTGACGGAAGGTCAGGGGTGGCTACTCGAGCCCTACCTCGATAAAAGTACATTGCTGCGCTCTTATCGGGGTTGACCTCGATTCGTCATTTGGTGAACAAGGCGCCGAGCGAGTCGGCGGCTAGCTGGAGATTTTTTACTGATTTGGGGATGTTTAAGCCGGACGTAACATAGATGTTAAAGTCAACGAGTGTGCTATAATCCTATCACATTGACAACACGAAATGGTTGACACAAAACCCTATTTGATTCAAGTAAAGTTCAAAGTAAACACATAGTTCACATTAATTCAGCTGAAGTTTACATCAATGATATAAAATCTCTCATGCTTTGCTTGGCTTGTATATTCACGTTTATATATTTAGACTTAGTTAAAGATCCTAATACCAAATGTAAAGATCATCTATAATCTTCAACTAAACAGTAGGTCAATTACTACTTGTTTGCTTAAGCAAACGTATTTGGGATGAAACGTTCAGTATCATCATCATTTTTGAAAAGAGACGTTCACTATTGGTCGTAGGCTATTTGTGAAGCATAATCGCAAGATCAGTCATAATTATTGAAAGATGAAGATTATTTAATGAATAACTCAAAAGGTCGAAGAACTAGATGTAAATAACATATATACCTTTTTGTCAGAATAAACAAGTTGCAGCTAAGTCATTACAGCTGATTTAAAATAAAACACAATATATCATCAACATCATATTTTTTTATATATTTGTTTAACATAACATTGATTTGCAGAAAAGAAAATCCGTGGGAGGTTTATGTATTGCTGTCATCACTTACTTACACATAGATAAAATATTTAAATATGTTTCTCGGGATATGTATGTGCTCTGGGTTATCACGAGATTTTACCCTCCCATCCAAGCCGTAGTCCTCTTATGGTCAAGACTCAGGCTGAGTTTAGTCGGTAGGTAATTCTGGTCAATCCGCCTCGATTCATCTAGAGTGCTAAATCATCACCGTGGTACTTAATTGCGTTGGTATCCATGAGGATTCTCAGCCTCTCCTCTTCAGAGGAAAAAACAAGTTAGTATGGAGTAAGTAAAATACTTTGAAATCTCCATACAGTACCTCGCAGCAGCACATTCATTAACTTCTAATGTTATGCGTACCTACAGAATGCAAATGATTTATTTACTGAAGTCAACAGCACAAATACAACAATATTTTACAATAGAAACATAAACTATACATACGCTAATTACAGACTGCCGAAACTGTAACAATGTGTTACGCCGGTGGCTTAGTAAAACTTCAAAAGTGATTTTCTGTGACTTAGAAACGTTTTCAGCAGGCTGAAACGTCGTTTCAGGCCGTTTCAGAAGTAGCTCTTTCACATACTAAAAAATCTAAATTACACCCAAGTTACAGTAGTTTTCAGGCGCCTGAAACATGTTTTCAGTACGTTTCAGGCTACCCTCTATCCAATGCCGCAATAACCTGAAAACCCGTTTTCAGGCGTTTTCAGGACCCCTTATGAGCCATTAAGCCTACTTCAGTAAAAGGACATAAATTTCAATAGAAGTATTAGAATGAGAAAACATCATTAGAAAGAGATAGACAAACACAGAATGTTCGAGAAAGATAGTACGGGAATATTCGAGTATTGTGTATCGAGAATATTCGAGTATCGAGACAGTTATACTCGAAACGTCTCGAACGCGCGACGTATTGGACTACACATTCGAGTGTGTCCGCGAATGTTCTGGCAAGAGTGGCAAGTATCTTAGGGGACTATATAAGGCTGTGTCCGGCCGCCGGGAAGAGTAGGAGTGTCTCGTCGAGTGAAATTGTGTTTTTTCTTGAATGGTTCGAGCTACCCACGTAGATCCCAACAAGTAGCTACCAGACCGACGATTACGATAGAGATCTCCTATCCCAAACCGTATCTGGCGCGGGAGTGCCCGAGAGCGGATACCGGGGCGGGGGGTGGGGGGGAACTTTTTCCTACCCACCCACATGCGACCAAATAAGTTGGAAAGCTGAAAAATAGAGGAACATCATAACAACATGCCGCCACCTACCACCAAGGCCACCACCCCCTCGTCGGAGGTTTCCGACGCCGACGAGGAGCTGCGCAAAATGGAGGAGGACCACATAGCTAGGAGCCAAATCCTAGCGCCCAAACCACAACGCCCGACTGCTGGCGTAGCGCGTCCCGCGACTGCGCACGCCCACGCGACCGCCGCCGGTACGCAAGCGCGAGCCGCTAACGCGCCCGTCGCCGGTACCTCGCGCCCCGCGGCTGCGACAGGGGCGGCCCTCCGAAAGGCGGCCGGAACCCCAGCGCGTCCCGCGACTGCGCCCGCGCACGCGAACACCCGCAACACCAAGACGGTAGCAGGGGGTGCGGCGCGTACCGTAACGCCCCCCCTCGCGCGACCCGGCTCCGCGCCCGCGACCGCGAAAGAGAAGACGCCCACGAATGCGCCGACGCCCGCAGCGCCATCTAGTGGGAAGAATGTAGACCACCAGGAGACAGTGGAAAAACAAACCACTTTGAGGGTAGTCCCACAACAAGTTGGAGAGGACGAACTCACGACACCACGGCTACCTACAACGTACGCCGAGAAAATTAAAAGGATTACCACCCACAAGCTGGCAGCCAAAATCGGAATCCAAGACCCGAGGCTTGTCAAGCAGAAGTCGCTGGAATCGATACAGCTGACAAAACCAAGACCACCAACAACTGGCTCTCAGGACACGCTCCAACTCATCACCTTCGACCGGAGCGCGCGAACGGTCTCACCCAGCAATCTGAGACCAACCGCGCCGACACCTTTCCCGAGCATGGCCAGACAAGACGACCCGGACGACGCTGCAAAACAACAGCAGCAACGTGAATCGAGGAAGAGGCAGCTGGAGGCGGACGACACCACCGCCACCCAACCAGCCAGACCGAAAATGCAGCCACCCGCGATACCAACAATTATCACAACACCGCCGGGTACTCAAAATATCACGCAGCCGCAGGTAGACGTAAATATCCCAACAGCAGTCTACCCTGCACAGAATAATAATATGCAGCCGAGAGACACCCGCAGTCCGACACCACAAATGAGTAAGGCAACGAAGTACCCACCCTTAGTGGTTGAAAAGCTGCCTAATTGGACCGCCCATTTCAGGGAGATTCAGAAGAAATTGGGGCATAATATCAACGCCCGCCCCTTCGGTCTTTGACAGGAATTTAGGACAGTGCAGAGATACCTCTCTGCACTAGAACGCAAAGAACCCATCTCCTGGTTCTGCTACGCCTTGCCAGCGGAGCGGAGCATAAAGGTAGCCATCAGGGGGCTGCCTGAAGACACGAGTCCGGCTGAAATCCAAGACGACCTCAACAACAGGGGATATGAATGCGAGTATGTCAAGCCGATACTAGCCAGACAGGGCAGGCCTGGCTGTGTATTCTTCGCACAACTACGCAGAGCCCCCAATGTAACACCAGGCATCTATGAGATAACCGACATGCTGAACATGGTTGGCGTGGTCAAGATTGAGGCTTGGCGCGGCAAGAAAGGCCCCGCTCAGTGCCACCGCTGCCAATCTTTCAGACACTCGTCCGCCAATTGCCATCGGACTCGGGCGTGTGTCATATGCGGCGGTGAGCATGCGGCGAAAGACTGCCCCCGACCTAAGGAGGACCTGCCTACATGCGCGAACTGCAGCGGAGCGCACACTGCCAACAACCCCAACTGCCCCGTCTATAAGCGCGAGGCAAGGAACAAGAGGGCTGGCACGCGCGCGCTTACAACCAGACAACAACCCCCCGCGCCCCCCGTCAACACGGTGACCGAGGAGTCGGAACCATCGGGCCCACATACACTTATGGCGGCCGCGAATGGACCAGAGGGACCCGCTAGAAGGAAGCGCCGCGGGGGAAAGGGAAAAGGAAAGAGGAAGACCGAGGCCGTAATAGACGCAGCCGAAACAGCTCCCACGACAGCCTCCACAAAAACACCAGCCCCGGCTGAAGTAAGAACACAGCGCGCGTCAAAAAGACCGCGATCGACAGGCGCAGAACCGCGCATTATAACAGAGCCACCTGAAGTGCCGGTGGTCGCCGCCTCGACCCAGAGGACGAAGGCGAAGCCGGCCACTTCAGAAACGGCGCCGATGACCACCGAGCAAACGACCGCTAACATCATAGAAGATGTTCTATCCCTTCTGAGAAGCGCGTTTGTCTCGGTAATGACTGGAGAGAGCCTGACCGCTGTTATCAGCAGAGGCCTGATGGAGCTGTGGAGGCTCCTCAGCAGAGCATGGATTCCAAATTAACCATCATACATTGGAATGCCTGCGGCCTGAACGCCAACAAGGCCGCTCTGCTGAAGTTGAAGCTAGCAGAATACAGGGCAGATATTGCCCTGATAAGCGAAACCCACCTCCGACCACCAGATAGGTGCAAATTCGCAGGATACCATGTGTATAGAAAGGACGAATGCTCCCCACATGGTATCGCGTACAGAGGACTGGCAGTGCTTGTACGACGTAGCCTCGTACATCGATCTCTGCCAGTACCGACATTGAAGACCGCCTACGGCCTCGGTATAGAAGTTGCCTTGGTAACATCAGAGGCCATGCGTGTGTTCGCATTCTATAAGCCGCCCCAAGTCCCCTTAGAAGTGGCTGACGTCCACCAACTGCTGGACTCGCCGCTTCCCACCATAGTGGCAGGAGACTTTAACTGTAAACACACCGCATGGCACTCAAACACCGTGTGTCCAAATGGTCGAAGGCTGCTGAATGATGCAGAGGCAAAGGGGTATATGGTCATGGGTCCAGAAACGCCGACGCATTACCCATACACGCAAACGCAGATGCCGGATGTTATAGACATCTTAGTAGCCCACAAGATCGGGGCTACTACTATAACACAAGACGTGATAGATGACCCGGCCATCTCCGACCACCAAATGGTACTGGTTAAGTGCTGTCCACCTTTGCGCACGCTACCAATGCCAAAAAGACGCCACCAAAATTGGACCGCGTTCACAGACCGCGTGAACGGGGACCTAACCTCGTTCCCCGTGAATACCGGTGTGGACGTGGACAAACTGACTGCACACATAACCGAATGCATCACAGCAGCGCTACATGACACCGTAGTAGAGCCGGATAACACCCACCCGACCTACCAATCACGACCATTACCAGGCAACCTCAGGCGATTGATAGAAGAGAAGCGCCGGATCAGAAGGATCTGGCAGCAGAACCGGTGCCCCGCACTGAAGAATCGCCTGAACGCTATGGCCACCCGCATAGCCTGTGAACTCCGCACGCTCGCAAATAACAGCTGGGAAGACGCTATACAGGAAGCCAGCGATGACTGGGGCAAGGTTCACCGCCTTTGCCGCAGACTCGCCAGGCAACAGAAACCCGTCCACCCACTGCGAGCGAACGATGGCACGCTCAAATACAGGGCTGAGGACAGGGCTGAGTTGTTTGCGGAGTACCTAGAAGAGGTATTCAGGCCAAACCCGCCCACGGAAGACCTACACACGCGGGAGATCGAAGCGGGAGTGGAATCCTATTTGAGAGACCCGATACCTCTGGCAGAAGACCCAGTCGTCTTCACACCAGGACAGGTCGCCAGAGGTATCAAGAAAACGCCCAGGAAGAAGGCACCAGGGCCAGATAGGATTACCAATGAGGTACTAAGGCGGCTACCTTATAAGGCCATAGCAGCATTGACCCGCCTATATAACGGCATCGTCCGAACATCGCACTTCCCTACCACCTGGAAGACTGGGCGGGTCATAATGATACCGAAACCCGAGAAGGACACCACCAGACCAGCCAGCTATAGGCCCATTACCTTGCTGGATACGATGGCCAAGCTGTTCGAGCGGCTGCTGCTCGATACCATGAAGCCGCACATCACCCCCCGGGACGAGCAGTACGGGTTCAGGGCTGATCACTCCACAACCTTGCAGCTTACGAGGGTCATACACACACTGACGGCTGCAAGGAACAAGAAAGAATACCCTGTGGCGGTCTTCCTGGATATGGAGAAGGCCTTCGACCGAGTATGGCACGAGGGCCTGATCCATAAACTGCGGTCAACATCTCTGCCCAGGAGGACCGTCCACACTATAGCAGCCTTCCTCAAGAACAGGCAGTTCTACGTGGCGGTCGAACAGGCTACCAGCAGCCTCAAGATCATCAGGGCCGGGGTGCCACAGGGCAGCTGCCTATCACCATCGTGCTACTCCTGGTTCACGAATGACATCCCAGTGAATCCAGGAGTCACCCTGGCCCTATACGCCGACGATGTGGCCTATATAACCACATCCATCAGGCCATCCCACGCGGCCTTGAAAATGCAGCGCCAGCTGGATGTCCTCCCCAAGTGGTTGAGCGACTGGCGCCTAGTAGCCAACCCTACGAAGACCCAGGCGATCATGCTCAGCTACGCCACGCTCCCCGACAACCTATCACTCCTAGGGCATCAGATCCCCTGGACACCCAGGGCGAGATACCTAGGAGTGACTATCGATAGGAAACTATCTATGACGCCGCAGGTGGAAACAGCGACAGCGCAAGCCAAGACGGCGAGAGCGCTACTGAGGCCGATACTTACATCACAGCTGCCACTCAACATAAAGACCACAGTTTATAAGCTGTATATCAGGCCGCGGCTTACTTATGCAGCGCCGGCGTGGTACGCTTTAACGGGGAAAGGGGCTAGGAAGAAGCTGGCAGTCCAACAGTCCCTGGCCCTCAGAACAGCGACCCGCGCACCGCGATATGTCAGAAACAGCGTGATAGCCAGGGACCTAAGAATGACATCCATACACGCACACATTAAATCCCTCGCAGCCAGCATGTTCCGCAGGACTGCCAGCTCTCACCACCATCACCTGCAGAACATCGCCCCCCACCACGCCCGCCCCCCTGACTGGCGAGCGCTGCCCCGAAGCCTTGTCCTCTCGGAAAGCGAGAGCGACAACTAACACAGAGGACAAACAAGCTGCTCCCATAAAGGAGCCATGATGCCACGACGGAGTATCATGCCCGTCACCCCAACGACCCGGCTGTAGTAACAGTCGGCGTTGAAGCCACTGAAGGGGGCCAACAGAGCCCCGAACAGTTTCCTCTATCTACAGCAGATAGAGATGGAAGACCCGATTGGATTGGCGGAAGAGTATTGTTTTGCGATACAGTGCGAAAACATCTAAGTGATATTGGAGAACTAAGAAGCGACTTTCAGTGCTTTCAATGAAGTTAGTGTACTAATTAATAAAACTTCAGTGTTTTGGTAGACCGCCGTTTAATTTACTGACCCCAGCTCGTAACAAATGTATTTATTTTGTGATATAAGCAGGGCGAGACAGTATTTCACGCCGACCCACCGCCTACAACTTTACAAGGCACAGGTCAGGCCACATATGGAATACTGCTCTCACCTCTGGGCCGGAGCTCCTCAGTACCAGCTCCTTCCATTTGACCGTATCCAGCGAAGAGCGGTTCGAATTGTCGACGACCCGGTGCTCTGTGGTCGTATGGACTCATTGGCGCTGCGGAGAGATGTCGCGTCTCTTTGTGTTCTCTACCGCATATACCATGGGGAGTGCTCTGACGAGTTGTTTGGGATACTGACCCCGACCGATTTCCTGTATCGTGCGTCACGGAGGGGACTTGCTTTCCATCCCCACCATCTTAATGGTTGGCTGTCCTCCACAGTGCGGTTTTCGCGTACGTTTTTCCCGCGAACGACAAAGTTATGGAACCAACTTTCGGCCGCGGTATTTCCGAACAGTTACGACATGGGAAGCTTCAAAAAAAGAGCGTATAATTTCATGAAAGGCCGGCAACGCGCTGATGATACCTCTGGTGTTGTTTGTGCTATGGGCGGCGGTGATCACTTTACCATCAGGTGACCCGGTGGCTCGTTTGCCTGCTCTAATATATAAAAAAAAATATTTAAGATGAAAACACACAATAATTTCATTGGAGAAATAGGAGGGCGTCCGAAAGAGACGATAAAAATTTTCTAGAAATACGTCAACTAAGCCCGTTTGCAGTTTCATTAACAAATGCAGGTGGTAAAAATTTTTGTACTACATCATCAACTATATGTGTTATTTTATACGAGAACAACATATATCTTGGTGAAAGCTTACGTAATTTTCAACTTCTTGTTCTAGGGCAACAAACAAATAATATAGTTGATTGGAATTCAATTAAGAAAGATTCAATTGTATTAAATCCAAGAACAATATGTTGGGGCGATGATGTACTAAATATGTATTGAATGTTTCGTTGATGACTGGTTGGACCGCAATGCATTGTTATTATACAAAAGATGTATCGTTGACCTAGATTTGTTGTATTTAGCTAGATAGAATACATCAGGGTTACAAGGCCTGGATTTCATAACTGAACGGCTAAATGGGGATTAGTTAGGTTTACAACATCGAACTGTTGTGGCATTCACACCATTTCGTGTGACTACTTCACGGTCTGATCCCAATTTAGTGGTTTTTAAATGTGTAGAAGCGTATGCAGTTTTTATGCAAGTGTTTTCGAGATAACAAAAGGGAAGTACGTAACAAATATTTTTGTTGTTGTAAGTAAGCAAATGTTGGAATGTTTAGTTGACAAAAGAGGTTTGTACGTGTAAACAAATAATTCTTAGGATATAAATTAAAAAAATATATGTATAATACTCCACACTAACTTTTTAGAACAATATTAAAATAAATTATAAGGTTTGTTTCATTTTTTAAAGCCAAGCCAATTTTATACATTTAAATCATGATTTTGACTACTATAAATTTTATGATGTTTTATGAAGAGGAAAGATTTGTATGTATTTTCGTATGTTTCTAACGAATAATCTCGAAACAACTGAATCGGTTATCATGAAATATGATTTTAGAATAATTTCGATTCTCGGGAATTATATTAAATATCTTTTACAACGGGTGAAACCCAATGTAAAGTTTTTATATTGATTTTTAAATGTTAAAAAATCTCGAGCTTTTAAGTCGATCTATTTTATTTTGTCATGGTAATTGTGTTCACCATTCATCTTGGTGCCGTGACTTGACGAGACAAACTGGCTCGGTAATCTGCATCTCAGTAGATTTCACAGATACTATTACAAAAGTACAAAATAAATTGTCTGTACTCTAAAGTTTTACCGCTAAAAGGAGTGTATAGTGTAATAAACGCTTCTCAAAGCGGTGAATGAGCTTGTTCTGACTAAAGGAAAATTGTCACTTGATTGTTTTGACATTTAAAGTACGGACCATCAAGAAAGAGTATTCGAATTTCGAATACATTTTTTGACGTTTTGAAGAATTTCCCAGTACTTTAAGTCCGTTGATTGGTGGCGTCTGTGATTTCACTTAACGCAAAGCCACATTTTACAAATTATTAACATCGCTTATAAGATTCTGTAGATTAAAAACAGTTTTTTTTTTATTTTCCAATTTTTTTCTCTATATCGATAAACAAAGACTACCCACCTGATAGTAATTGGTTACGGTTGCCTGTAGTGCATGTGGTTTCTGTGGGATTCGAAGCAAAGTAACAGCTTATTTCGTGGCAGAAAAAGGTAAGACGAGGGAACTCAAACAGACAACAGTAGAGTTTCTCTCTGATTCAGCTTTGTTGAAATTAGGCTTTCTTCAGAATTCTTTATGAATAAAACTTATATTTCAGATATCGTTACAGTCGTGTATATGTTCAATATTTTGTCACAAGCAAGCAGTTACATGTTTTTAACATGTCGATACTGAAAATATTTTCAATTTTAAAACTCATCCATGGTATAAACTCATTTGAAATTCACACCCGCAGCTCAAATTTCACACCAAAAACTTGTTCTAAAGATCATGGCTTAGTGATAGAGCAAAAGCTCGCTTTTGAATTAATAATGGATTTGGTTTTGCTAATCCGCGGGCCATGCCGGCATTCGAGCTGTGTCATTTATTACAATATTTTTTATCAAAAAGTGAAAATATTTACCGTAATTTAAAAGTTGATTACACAGAGCAATTTCAGATCCCGCTATTTATTTATACATAATTATTTCACGCATCGTAGACCCATAAACAATGAAACTTATTTGATTATATAATTATTGTATTTGTTTTTAGATAATAATTATAGATTATGTTAGTAATTATTAAATTATGAAGGAATGTAATTAAAATAATAAAGTTTAATTATAAGCTTTGGGCCGATCAGCAAGGCAGTAGATGAGAGAAGCACCACTGATTAAGTGTAGAGATATTTGAGGAGAGCATTGTACAAAGAAGATATCTACTGACTAAAATAATAATCATGATAATGGTGGGATATTCGGAAACTCTTGGCCTTAACGGCACATAATTGATTAATAATTCCCATAATTACATCACAGGCTATGCATATCACATCACCTGTAGTTGCTATTGGGACAATTGTCATTCTTATACCTATTAATATTAGAAACGCGAAAGTTTGGTTCTAATTGTCGCATTCAACTGAAATGGTTACCTTTTCGCCAGCGCAGAGACTTACATGTTTTATCCCTACTTTACAATATTTTGTACCTTCCAACATCTCCATCCTACCTTAAATCTTTGTTCTCTTTTCGATCCCATTCGTCATGTCGTGCCTTGCGTTCTAATTTTAATCTGACTCTAGATATACCGCCCCGAAGTACCGACTATTTTTCATATTCTTTTTCGGCTTATGCCGTCCGGTTGTGGAACTCTCTCCCTGAGGGTGTTAGGGGAGCGCGAACGCTGGAGTCCTTTAAGAATCAAGTCCGTGTTCACTTCCTGTCAAAGATTCCTTAACTTAAACTAGTTATAGCCCATTGTCCTGTCCAATTACTGTACTCATCCTATATTTAAGTCTCCTTTTAATATTTCCCTGGTCCTAGGTTGCCTGGAAGAGATTGCTGTTTAGCAATAAGGCCGCCTTTTGTACACTTGTTATTTTCTTTTTTTTTGTATGTGTATTTTATGAATACAATAAAGGGTTATGTTATGTTATTTTATGTTTGTAAGTACAGATGTTTGTCAATCTTTCAGGTAAAAACTACTGAAGTGATTTTGATGAAACTACAAAATTATAGCTTATACATCAGAATAACATATAGGCTACAATTTATAAGGATACTAGCTGGTGCCTGCGACTTCATCTGCACAGATGGTAGATTTATTCCTATTTACTTGACACTAATTATCAAATTATAGACAACTAACTTCCGCCCGCGGCTTCGCCCGCGTGTAATTAGTTTTTGTCAATCCTGATCCCTTATGTCTAAGGTACCAAGATTCATGGTCTTATCTTCAATTCAACCTCTATTTCACCCCCACACGTGTAAAAATTTCAAAATGCTAGAACAAACGATTTTTTGTTTCTCATGACGTGATATTTGACGATACTAACTTTCAACCCTTATTTCACCCCCTGGGTGGTCGAAATTTCAAAATGCTAGAACAAATGTTTAATGATTTCTTATCAAGTGCTTAAATATAAAGTTTCATGGATTTATCTTTTAAAATTAAGAAATCCCATACAAACTTTCAACCTATATTTCAACCCCTTCATCCCTTTTTTTCGAAATAAAAAGTAGCCTATGTTCTGTCTCAGGGTCTGTACCAAATTTCATCAAAATCGGTTGCGAGGTTTAAGCGGGAAAGCGTAACAGACAGACAGACAGAGTTACTTTCGCATTTATAATATTAGTTGGGATTCACTGGCTTCGTGAACTCCTGTGTCTGTCCTGTGTTCGAGTTCCGATGGAGGTAGATGTTTGCGTGATAAATGCGAGTATTTGTGTCTTAGTCATGGTTATTAATATACATTTCTATTATAATATTTATATACGTATGTCTGTTACTCTAGATCCCATAACACAAGCCCTAACTTTGGGCTAGGCTAATGGTAAATAATGGTGGGAGTGTATTAATATTTATTTAGTTTAGGTTCCAATTTCAGAATGATCAGTTACTAATATTCTTAAAATTGGCCCCAAATCAGAAAGTTACAGAGTTTGAGGAAAATACACAACCGACGCTGTTACAAAACTGCTACAACAGATTACCTGTGCACTGCTACACTATTACTCGTCGAGCCAGCCGCGACAAGGCGCCAAGGTCCGGGTGGCGAACCTTGTGAAATGTCGTTCGCTTTTGCGACTAACAAGTAACACACCAACTCAATATTACGATAACTGATTATTAGTCATACGTTTTAACGTTCTAATAATATCATAATGTTTATTGGACTTGTTGCAGTATAAGTACTACAGGTATCTGATTACTTTATTATTTAAGTCTAAGCCTTTGGTGTAATACGGTCTTTATGAACTTATTATAGCTTTAGTGAATGTTGTGCTTCAGGATTTAATTTGAAAAGGCTCCAAAATAAAATAATTCCACCATATATATTTTATTCTTCGATTGCTACATCGTAAAGCCCGAGGAACCTTTCTCAGTAACAAAGCTTATTACACAGAACACACACACAGAACTGCAGTAAAAGTAAAAGTAACATATCGCATTGAGCCACTAAGTGCGAGGAATTAAATAATAGATTTGTGCCATCGATATAATGAACTTTTATTTATAACTAGCTTTCTGCCCGCGGCTTCGCCCGCGTGGATTTCGGGATTGGGTGTATAGAGGGTTAAGGGTCATAGCTTTTGCCCACGGCTACATATACGCGGAAGTCGGTTTATGGTGCGAAGATTTTATCGCGCTTCCCGTGGGACTATCCGTTTTTCCGAGATAAAAAATGCCGCAAAACTCCTCAAGAATCACTCTATCTATTGATGAAAACCGCATAAAAATCTGTGCAGTAGTTTTTGAGCGAAGCCTTTATTGCGCATCCCGTGGGATCTGTCGATTTTTCCGGGATAAAAAGTAGCCTATGTTACTCGGGGAGAATGTAGCTTTCCAAAGGTGAAAGAATTTTTGAAATCGGTCCAGTAGTTTAAGCGTGAAGAGGTAACAAACAAACAAACAAACAAACAAATAAACAAACAAACACACTTTCGCATTTATAATATTAGTTGGGATGATTTATTATGTTTCCTGGAAGGCAATTTATCTGAACACATCTGTCGAGTAAAATCAAAACGATCAATCAGTTAGATTTGTGTGACTTAGACCGAAACACGTATGTGTTCAGCGACGATACTTTTCCTCGGAGGTCTAGCATAACGGATATAACAAGACAATTTTATCGAATGTATTTTATAGTTACACGGTGATCCTGTATCCACAACGCCACGAATCAATTCAAACTTGAACTCGGTAGTTCCGCATATCGATGCCGTAACGCCGTATGCGACTGTCACTCGTTGTCGCTTTCGTCGCTCGCGCAACCTTGGTACTTGTCATGTCTGCGTGGGCTAAGTCAAAAGATGCTGGTCATCTAATAACATTATAGTATATAGTAATATTCCTTATTTATGATGTTTATGATTCAATATCATATATACATATTATTTCAAACAATCAAAGTCATGTAAGTTCAACGATGGAAGAATCTGCTTAACCCCAAGAGGTATTATAACAATCGTCAGTACAATAGTTTTTTCATAAGTTTGGAAGGCAGATTTAACATTAGACATTGTGTTCTGTGATCTAGCGTCCATCCGGCTATTTAAAAATCGTAAAATATCGGTTAATTGTCTGCAATAATGCACTATAACTACTTCTGCTTATACGGTTACTTTTGTCTAAACTGTAAGGAATGAAATGTCCTTCATAAGCTATCTGCCCATTTTCATCCTAAATTTTGGTGGGTTATATGAACAAAGAAGTAAAGAACCAGGCAAGGTTTTTTACTAGATGGTTTTCATAATAAACAATTATGAAACACATATAAAAATCGAGATGAAACTAAGTTATGCGAAATCCGAAGTTAAAATAGTTACGGTCCCATGATCTCATGCAGCTAATTAACCTATTTTCTGAATTTCAAAATATATATTTACAAGCTTTCTTACGGCCACAAACTACTCCAAAGATAAAGGCGACGACTATAATGCCGTGCGCTTGTTCAGGTGATGACTGTTTGTTAATTATCATCATAAATGTTGCGGATTTATATCGAGACTCCATATATATATATATATATATATATATAGAGTCTCGATATATATATATATATATATATATAAACATTTAACTAAAGCGGCTAGTTATTGTTATATGAGCCAAGATCCAATGGCCAATGGCCTTTTTTTTTTTTGTTCCCCTGAGGAAAATTCATTAAGTTGCATACCCCGGCTGTGGCGAGCCGGCGGTTATGTGGGGTTCTCCTCCCCAGAATGGGGACGCCTACCCACTAAAAACCTCAGGGATGGCCTTCCTCAGGCATGTAGGGAGCCCCCGGGAACACTAAGCTACTTCCGGCAACCCCCAGCCGATACAGGGGAGCCCTCCCCGGGGGAGGCTACAGTACCTCCTCCGATCTCCACCACCGACGATGCCCCCCGGCCACGGAAGGGGCGTGGTCCCTCCCGAGTCGCCGTATCCGCGGGCGCGATTTCCTCGCGCCCGCCGGCGTAAAGTTTATTGCCTCAGATAGAGATTAAATTAAGGTAAAGGTTTGATATCGCAGTTAAGGTATGATGTCAACACCTTAAATATTATGAGTTGCGTAAGTAATAAAGTTACTAAAATCGCTGACGCTTTTCACTTGTGTATTCTTTACATCTGATACTATTACTATACTTACTCGTATTACTGAAGAAAGCTGTAAAATGAAAGCGATCACAGCTTTCGCTTATGTGTGCCAATGTACGTATTGGGATAAAAATTTCTTGAAACATGTTTATAATCATTTTGGCATTGAAAGAAGAAGCGCGTAATCGAAGAGTTATTAAGGTTTAATTTGAAAACATTACTTGTATATTTTTGTTGGGTATCTATCCAATATATTAAATATTTCAGGTCGGATGAAATATTTGAGATTCACCGTCCAAAGGTTTACTATTACTACGGACTTATTAGCATAATCATTTATGTACAACTCTAAAATACATATTACAGAACGATACTCAAAATCGAAACTCGTCTGAGTACAGTTAGAAAGGGATGGCTATTGAGCCCGTATAGAGGCTACACGGGCTTGAGAATACGAAGATATTAAACTTTCAAGCATTTTTATTATAAATATTCGATCATTACCGAGTCATAAAAATATGAAAAATCAAAAAATTACGCTTCATCTCAGTTATTTAATAGGTTACCTGTGCTATCATTTATAGACATTATTTATTTATTATAATCTAACAATGAAGAGCGATTTGATTGCTTGTGCGTATAAATAGTCTACGAAACTTTGAAACCGATTTTGAACAAATTTCCACGTGGTAATTTATATCATGGAATAAAAATAAAAATATCTTTATCTTGCGGGATAATTAATTCGGCTCTGAGAGTATTAATAGTCCAGTCAATTCCATTAACGTCATTACAAATGATATGTCAAAAGTCCCCATCGATTCCGCTTGTGCGTTGTTTTTTATTCGATACAAATTTGCGTTTTTTGCGTATATCTCTGAAACAACGAGAGCTATCGAAAAATGGTTCAGACAAAGTTTGTAGATCGTAAAATTGTCTACAAAAAAGATCTCAACACTTTTCTTCTACAAAGCATCGCTTTCGAGATCGCTTTTGACAAACAAGCTGACTGTAACCGCCTGACGGTAACTGCTTACATTAGTCTATAGTACCTATGGTTTCGGTGAAATTCGTAGCACATCTACCATTCTTATAAAAAGCAGAGTTTATAAGATGTAAAGTTATATTATCCACACGCACACAGCAATACGAACTCTGCTATATTTATTTTGGATAAAAATTTATAATATTAGGAATATCAAATATAACACGGGCTGAAACTTAGTGAGTCATATTCTAGTATTGTATACAAATAAGCTGTTCTATGTAGTACAAATATTTAAGTCATGTTAAACTTAGCTCACTACTAGTGACAAACAAAAAAAATCATTTATCAGTGTACGATGTCAACGACAGGTGGTCGTCTATTGTTACATGTGTTCCATTTAATAAAGACTGCGTTTTGTCACGGTCCAGTGGTTCCTTCAAATTTATGGCACAGTCAAATATAACGTAGTAGTGCTAGTAAGACGTTACGAAACGAAAGTTAACGTAGAGAGTCAGTCAGTGAAGAGTGTAGATACAAAATAAAATTTAACTACAGAAAATTGACCCTTTTTAATAAATGATAAAATATGGTAAATATATATCCAATACAAAATGAAGTTATCAGCCGCTCAGAAGTTCAGCTCAAGCACGCTTAATTCTTGTGCCTAAATGTCACTTCTATCCAGTTACATTTAGCTACTACTACATTTATCGATAAATACAATACTTAAACAATATTTAAATGTGTTAAAAAAAAGTAATTACAGATCATTTCTGAGAGTATTTCATTTTAGGGATTTCAGTGAACATTTATCATGACGGAAAACATTGTTTGACAACCGACATTTTCAGAATTTTCTTAGAGTTTAAAATCGAGTGCAGTTTGAAATCGATTAATATAACAATGTCTAACGATGGAAAAGAGTTGATTTGTTTACTAAATGAACAGTTTGTTGTCGCACTCGAAGTGAATAGTAAATTTTTCATTTCGAAACTAAAACTCAAAATATCACCTCGGATAGAGTCAGACTTGTTAGCACTTAGGTGTCGAATCAACATGAGGATATCTTGACTCAATCTATCGCTTAATGAGAATTATAAAATATACTATTATAGAAGTCATATTGTTTGCTACAAGATAAATAAATATATTAGAATTTGCAATAAAATAAAGTAGAAATGCAGTTTTTTTTATTCATTCAGTACTTGCAGGTGAGTATCTCATCGCAGAGGATCTGGAAATGTATTTCGTATAACTTGTTACAAATACAAAACCTACTGTATACATTTTTACTAAGGTCAGCCTTTTGCACCAGTTTTCACTCCATTAAAGGATTGTCGCTAATATCCGTTCATTGTTTTTGTGACTTTTTTGTAAAGCGTTACGCCCTGTTCGGCGCATGCTTCAAGTTGTTGTGTAAGAGCATGAAAACAACAATTTTACACTATTGTGAAAAGTACGTATGGAAATTTAAAAACAATGCATTTGAATATATTTCTAATTGGTGTGTGAATGTTGTGAAAATGAATCTGTACAACGTTTTTGCCTAGGATATGTTTATTTACTTGCAGTAAACTTTCTGTGTATATAATATTATTTCAATAAGCGCGAGGGCGCGGGTTATACAATGATATTATTTAAATAACCAGACAATTATCCTTACTAATATTATAAGTCGGAAAGTGAGTTTGTTTGTTCCGCTTTCACGCCGTAACTATTGAACCGATTGCTTTGCTTGCAGACGTAAAGATAAAAGCCCGCATTAAATAATAGGGTACTTTTTATCCTGAAAAAATCGACAGATCCCACGGGATGTGCAATAAAGGCTTCGCTCAAAAACTACTGCACAGATTTTCATGCGGTTTTCATCAATAGATAGAGTGATTCTTGAGCAAGGTTTTGCGGTATTTTTTATCTCGGAAAAACGGATAGTCCCACGGGAAGCGCGATAAAGCCTTCGCGCTATAAACCGACTTCCACGCAGATGTAGCCGTGGGCAGAAGCTATGACCCTTAACCCTCTATAGACCCAATCCCGAAATCCACGCGATCGAAGCCGCGGCCAGAAAGCTAGTATTGTAATTAATAGATATTTCTTCCATTTACTATAATTATCCTTTTTTTTTTTGATCGCCTTAGGGGTACCCGGGCTACCCACTAAAAACCTCAGGGATGGCCTTCCTCAGGCATGTAGGGAGCTCCCGGGAACATCAAGCAACTTCCGGGAACCCCCAGCCTCCGCTCCCCTGCCTAGAGGGGAGCCCTCCTCGGGGGAGGCTACTACCTCCACCGACCTCCACCGACGACGCCCCCTGGCCACGGAAGGGGCGTGGTCCATCCCGGGTCGCCGTAGCAGTCGCGACTTCCTCGCGGCCGCTGGCGACCCGACTACAATTATCCTAGCCCAAAATAAGTACTGTAAGGCTTGTGTTATGGGATTCAGGGTAGTTTTTGATAGACATATATATTCATAACTATGACTCATATACATCAGAATAATGACATACATTAGAATAGCACATTTGTGTGGGTGCAAAGCATTGGTGGAGTGGAGACCGTGGGGCGAGGAACGCCCACAAGGAAGGCCAAAAATGCGTTGGTGCGACGACATTATAAAAACAGCAGGAGTGAAGTGGATCGAAGCCGCCCAAGATCGTCGGAAATGGCATAAAATGAAGGAGGCCTATACCCATAGGGTAGAAAATGGCTAAGAAGAAGAAGAAGAAGAATAGCACATATACTACAGTTAATAAAGATATACGCTAATATAAGCTACTAAAAATACTAATCTTGCGTAAACGAAGACGGGGGCACTAAATACTAGTATTTAATAACGGGATTTTAAAAAATGACAATCAAATATTATCGTATATACTTAGGTCAATACGATTTTCGGCTAAATGTGAGTTAAAGTCATTTTGAATGAATAGTGTAGCTATATTGTTGGCTAACTAATAACGTAATGTTCAGTAACATGAAATGCCTACTCAATCATTTCTTTACATTTATTGCAGCAAGTTTGCGGTTCAACCCTTGATCGGAATTACTGTGGGAGGCCAAGCGAGAAAGTAATCTGGTTCTGTTGACAATCAAAACGTAACTTGATTGCCCTCCAATTTTCATATTATAATAATACCTATGCCTATCTTGAGTAAAGGCAACTCAAACAACTTCAGCTCACTCAAGCAACCTCAACTCAAGCTGACTTCAGTAACACATAATAATGTGCAAAGAATATATTTTGTTTAGCTACAGAAAAATATATTTTGTTAAGAACAGAGCGAAGCGGTACTTCACGCCCAGTCAGCGTCTGATGCTTTATAAAGCTCAAATACGGCCGCATATGGAGTACTGCTCACACCTCTGGGCTGGAGCCCCCAAATATCAACTCGACCCTCTTGACTCCCTGCAAAGGCGTGCTTTCCGTATCATCGGTGATCCCAATATTACGGCCTCAACAGAGACCTTGGAGCAGCGGAGAGACTTTAGCTCTCTGTGTGTTCTTTATAGGCTCTTTAACGGAGAGTGCTCTGAGGAACTATTTGCAATGGTGCCTTCGTCACCTTTTTACCATCGCACCACCCGCCACCGCAGTAGAGTTCATCCATATCACCTGGAACCGATCTTGTCTAGTACAGTTCGGTTTCAGCGTTCATTCCTTCCGCGTACATGCAAACTCTGGAATGAGCTCCCAGCTGCGGTGTTTCCTGAGCGCTACGATATGTCTAACTTCAAACGAGGCTTAAAAAGAGTAATTACGCTCCAGGTAGGCAGCGGCTCAGCTGTGCCCCTGGCACTGCAGATGTCCATGAGCGATGGTTACCACTTACCATCAGGTGGGCCATTTGCTCGTCTGCCACCATACGGAATAAAAAAAAAAAAGAAAAAGCTACCGTGAGCTTACATTTCAGCTCAGTGAGTTTGTACACGATATCGACAGCGTAAATTTTGTATGAAAACTTGTTACAGCGCTCCTAGCGGTTACGTAATTGTATTATTTTTTTATATTAACATGACATAACTTCTGAAGTTTCCTATACGTCCAAGAAACGATAAGAAAACGATAGCAAAATTATGGTAGAACCACTGTTATCAAGACGTCGAGACGGATAAATCAATTAACCTAGCTCAATTAGAGTGAGAGTTGGGAACTTTTGTCTTCTTCTTTCTGTGTAGAGAGTACGTTGTTATTAACAGGGAATAAAGTCTACTTTGGCTTAACAATGTAGATGAAATTTTTGATTTGTTCAGATGGACGATATGACAATAATAATATTCTTTATTTACTAGAATATGATACATATCAATATGTTATGTGACATACAGATTGTAGTTTACTGTTAATAGCGTGCCAATCAATCAATCCTTTTCAATATTATAAATGCGAAAGAAACCGTCTGTCTGTCGCACTATCACACCAATACTACTGAATTGATTCAAATGAAATTTGGAACACAGGCAATCTAAAATGTAGTTGACTATTTAATGCAAAAAGCGACAGTAAGGGTATGAAATGGGGGATGAATGTTTGTATGGAAAGTACGTCATTTTAAGTTAAAGTTAGAAGAATGAACCTTATTTTTTTATCTTTTGTTAGATATAAATAAATATGTCATTAATAGTTTTAAAATTTATAAATATTTGAATTGAGTTAAAACAGATAAACGAACTATTTCATAAATATTAAGAAATTTTAGAATGTACAAACAAATATTATATTGTACATATCAATTAATAAGATAAGATAATTTTTCCATTTTAATATATGTAAAAAAAATCGATACAGTCAAGTTAGTAAAGTCAAGCCTTAATCTATTAAGCCGGCTTTACTTTGATCTTTGACATCATAGATGATGTATGACTTAATTTAAAAAAAAAGTCAATTGGTAAAGGGCGACATTTTGGAAACGCAAGTTCAAGTCCCGTTCAAGTCGTATTTTTTTTGCGTTTTCATATTTCATATTGGTCTTGAGATGGGCAATGGGAAATGGCTTGCTCACTCCATCTTTCGATTATAGGTATCTCATATCAAAAACAAATTAGCGGTTAATGTCACACTACATAGACTTCGCCAGTAATTATGTGTTTTAAAATAAGCGCGTTCTAAATGATAAGTGGCTGAAGCTAAATATAACATTATTACTTGCTCCAAAGGCTATATTGCCCAAGGTTCGTTAGTAACATGTCTGTCTGTTTTGAATGTAATGATTTAGAGCAGTGATTCTCAAAGTGGTCCATATCAACCCCTAGAGTTCTATGAAAACCTGAAAGGGGTCTACCTCAGTGAAAGAAAAATTGGGGGTCCATGAAATGAAAATGGAGGTCTACGATAATGGATCTCAACATACACTGATAATATCTATTTACTATTTAAGATATATACATTATTTATAAAAGTACCTGAAAAGTAAAAAAAATATTATATTTCTGTAAGTTGTAGAATGTAGGCATTCTATATCAGGTAAGTACGGGTCTACGGTCATAAGGTCTACGACACAACTACTGCGCACGCCGTAGTGATGTCTCTCCGTCTGGGGGACTGTCCAGGGGTTCTCGGACGGACGGTCGAGCCGGTCCCGGGGCACATAATAATAATTCTTTATTTATAATAATAATAATAATAATTCTTTTCAAATGAGAGCCTCACACACGACCGCGCTTAGAAAAAAAAGGGTCTACGACACAAACAAGTTTGGGAACCTCTGATCTAGAGTTAGCATTATCCGCACATATGAACTTTCGAGTAAGCGGCGGCCTAGATAACCGTAACGAGTCCTACACATGGGCTTATTCAACGCATGTAATAAATTGACCCCACCCGTTCGTTCGATTGTGTGGTCAAACATTACGTCAGCAAATGTTACACGAATATTTGAATATTGTACATACGGTTTTCGTGCGTTGTAATATTTGTGGTTACCGATATTTTTAATTAAGTTAATAAATTATATTAGACCTGTTTTTTGTCCCGCTGAGGAAAATGCATTGAGTTGCATACCTCGGCTGCGGAGAGCCGGCGGTTATGTGGGGCTCTGCTCTCCAGAAGGGGGAGACCTACCCACTTAAAAACTCAGCGATGGCCGTTTTCAGGCGTTGTAGTGGCCCTCAGGATCGATTGCATCTGAGGATCCCTGGCCTTCGCTCCCCTGGGTGTGCGAGGGGAGCCCTTCTAGGGGGGGGGGAGCGAACTTGCAGCCTCTCTCCTCTCCAACCTCCTACGACGTCACCCCCTGGCCATCCGGCGGTGAGGTCCCTCCTGTATCGCCTAATATTTGATCTACAAAATATTTAATAAATCAGTGGTAGACTAGACAGTTCATAGACATAACCAAGAACAGTGGCCTTACCGTGACCGCTTAGAGTAAAGTTAAAATATAGACACCGCTCTTGCAGCTCCATCTTGCTTTTCGTTTTATTCCTGTTTAAAGCAATCATGGTAATAATTTAGTAAGCCTACCATGATCACTCCACAACTATGTAGGGTTTGCAAGGAGAGGAAGAGAAGGTACACATATCGTCTTATTGCTATGCAGATTACCTAAAATCGGTAAACATCATCAGGCTTTTGAACACGAGAGGCTAGACTGATGGTGGAGGCCAGTAGGCTAGGACAGTGCACACAGGGTAGTTCAATAGATCCATTGTCGGTAGAAGTGCGATGACTCCCATAAAGAGTCACCCTATTCCTAAGAATAAACTTGAAGAATTAAACGTGATTTGTTTTATAAATGCATTTTATACATTTCAACACTATAAATAGCGCTATATCAGATTAATTTATAGACAAAATTTGTTAACATAACAATGCTATGTAGATATAAGAAGTCGAACTGAGAGGTACAAGCGACACTAATAAGTTTCAGACCATCTCAAATCATTGGTATAGAATTAACATAGAACTGAAAACTGCGAATGGTGCTTAAATTTGCCGAGCGACCACGTCAACGAAAAATAACAAACAAGGATATATTTAAATTTTATACAACGGTGATAGTCTGTGAGATTTTCAGAGTCGCATGTCGCATTGGGTTAATGCCATCGATAACTAATTTTAGTAATGGAAAAAAACATGTATGCTACAAATATTTCAATTATACTTGCTACAAAAATACCTTTTGATATCTAGATGTTATTATGTCAATCAAGTTTAAAAGTAATTGAGATGACGACACATTTATGTTATGCCTAACTTTCCATCTGAGGTTAGCCCGCATTATATCCTATTTTCTCGCGGTACAAAATATCTTATATCTTGCCGCAGGTTTTAAACTATCCCCAAACCAAATCGTTTCAGCTGTGTTTATTGGAGTTTCTCACAGGAAAGGCAAATTTTATTGTAAACAAAAATTATATGTACCTTCTCTGCTCTTAAAATATACGCTTACATTTACACATTCGTGAAAATATAACAGATAGACAGATTTACTTAAACATTTATAGTATTAGTAGAGATTTCATAAAAAAAGGCTCTTAACGATAAGACCACCTTTGCTTGCATTATTTTTATGATATTACGTGGACGATCTGTATTATGTGTGCAATAAAGAGTTTATCTATTATAACATTCTATATTGTCTCATAGCCTACTATAACAGAATCGATTGCACGTGTGTTTTAGATTAATACAAATGACATTGGACCTACTTGTATTTAAAAACACGCCTATAAATCTTTAACATGTTCTTTTCATTTTAATTGATTAGATTATTTAGAACTTGACTCTTATGAACTATTAAATAACATACTATTCGATACGTTGATATAAGGTAATTTATTTAGTGAGTTTATCAGCGATGTATATGTATGTTACTTCCGAAGTTGCTGTAGTATGTAAAGTATGCTACTTTTCGTGTGTAGGAATGTCATGCCTACACACGAAAATTCTTCATGTTTATACTTAAAATTATGAGCATCATCTTGCTCTTATTTTATGCAAAATTTACTCGAAGTCAGTGAACACGTTATTTTTTAATTTTATTATTCTTTATAATATGTATATTACTTTGGCATTCAAAGCAAACTAAACTTAGTTTTAGTTTAGTGATGTTCAGTAATTACTCATAAACAGAAAACCAACCGTTGTTATTCCATGACCTGGTTTAGGCCTGGTCTAAACGAAAACTCGGGTTTAACTCAGATTTTAATGAAATTGATATTACAAGACACGGTTTACCCAAAGAACCGGGTTTATCTCTGGTTTAAAGATAAACTAGGCAACCCCTTAGTTTAAGTCTGGTTTCAAAACGAAATTATGATTTTTGACAGCTGACAATTTGTAGTTTGTGCATACGTATCTCTAACTAGATAGTCTGTGATTTGCGTACGTGATTTGTGTTTGCGGTTGTTCGGTTTTTATTGTTCTTGCTATTAGTTTATTTTCTCGATATTTCACGGACTTTACGGCTTGATAATGGATATTGATATACTCGATAATATGGATTTAGACGATAGAACATAAACAGTGTTTAGGATCATCTTTTTCAGATTATAAAAACATCAAAAACGTTTACTACTTAGGTGCATAAATGTTTAGTAAATTCAATACTTGTCTGTAACATTTCTCCATTCTCTCACCTTCTTCATATTTATATTGGTCGAGTTATTTTTATTTTCTAATATCGTGGCTGAATCTGACACCAAATTCAGTAAAATATCCTAAAGCAAAGTAATTAAAGTAGGTAGTAATAAGTTAAATAATCATTGTTTTATGAACTTAGAATTATGCACAGTTAACATTTTAATTTTCAAATCTTCTTTATTAAAATATAAACTAGGTAAGTACATACCTTGTCTTCTTGGCACCAATTATAGGATCTCTTATTATTTTCTATTTTTATATAAGTTTATTAAAGATATCATTGTGAAATTTAAAGAAAACGAAATAATTTTGTTTAGTAGTGGTTTTTTTTTCCCACTAGGGAAAGGCAAAGGCTCTGTGCCATACAGCCAATAATTTTGTTTATTTAAATGCTTTGGTATCAAAAGTGCGGTAAATGTTGAATAGGTACTTAATTTACGTTCCAACAAGCAATTTTTACAACGTGAAATGTATTATTATATTTTCTAGTATATATAAGAAGAAATGTAAGTACGAATATTTTCTTTCATACTTACATTTCTTCTTATATACTTATACTTTAAAATTAAATTTATATTATGAAATAAATGTTTTTTATCAACTTTGTAGTTTTATTTTCACTATAGTTATGAAGTCGGTTACAAACGAAGCTGCGTGAAATGGAACGATTATTGGTTTACTAATAACGTTAGCCGTTAACCGAACGAATGAATGAATGATAATCTTTAGACTCGGGTTTTGGAAGATCGTACTTGAATTTGCTTTTGTAATAAACTCCGGTCTAAGCCAGAGACCTTGGTTTAGACCCGAACTACATAGACCTGGTTTAAACCCGAGTTTTAGAAGTTTTGGTAATAAGAAAGCAAGAGTTCAACAAAAATTAATCAACATACTCAAACTGGTTTATTTATTCAACTAAGTGATTTTCCTATTCTTTTTTATACACTAAAGATTGGTTAAATCAATCTCAAAATCAATTATTTCTATTTGAACTTACTTAACTTTGTTTGAATCATTTTTCGGTAGCTCTCATTGTTTCAGAGATATACGCAAAAACGCAAATTTCTGACCTTTGACCTCGAATAAAAAACAACGCACAAGCGGGATCGATGGGGACTTTTGACATATCATTTGTAATGACGTATTCAAGGCCTGCACAAAAATCCAACTTGTTGGGAATTAATGCAAACTGGAATGTCTATTTTGACTGGACTATAATACAAGTACATATATTACCTATTATTATCTATTAGCATGCACATAAAGCGTAGCAGAGAAGCATTTATTGAACGTACTTTCCTTAGCACTGATGGTCCTCATCGTCAAATCATTTGATCGAATTTTCTTAAACATTTTAAAATACCCTTACTTTTTAAGTTTCTTAACATATTTAGTTATAGATAAAAAAAAATTAGTTTGTAAGCAATTACTTGTAAGCAATTGCTCAACTTTTAATCAAACGTCAGCCGCTTTGCCAGCGGGCTGGTTCCAAATTATGTGACCTTGCTACTGAATGGGGTCAGTTCGGTCGGTGGAATTGTCACGTCACTGCGCTGGCACAAAGCTCAGATCGTGATGAAGTTTCGATTGTTCTAAGCACACTCCAATGAAGGTCATGACGTCAAAATTTGTGAATTTTATTATGAATGAAATAAACTATATTTTATTAATAGAGGAAAGTCCTCTATCACAGATCTAATCAGGATATCTATCCTGGGTAGTAACAGAGTTGTATTATTTTTAGAGTTACGTAATAAGTACGAAACAAACTAAGCTTTTAAAGGATCACTTCGTTGTTAGTCTGTAAAAGTCATTTTACTCGGAAATACGTGAATGTATTAAGTTATTTAATCTCAAATACTCAAGTCCGTCTCTTGTAGCAGTGAAAAAGTGAAAAAATTTAACTTCTAAGTCAACCCAATTACAAGATACAGCCTTTTCTGCTCCGCTAATGCTACATATTCAATCAAAGTAATCAAAACCTATAATACTAGCTGTTGATATAAAATCATTTAGCATTTAACAAAAATCTCAATTGTTTTTATAAGTGTTTATTAGTTTTGTATTTTTAAATAGGACACAAAGTCCCATTACAAGATTATAATGTAAACAAATCTTCTAAAAGAAAGCTAAGAAAAACAGCATTAAGAAATTTGGATACAAGTAGAGAAAGCTTTTCTTTTTGAGTAATTTTTTTTAATTGCGTTATTTCTGGTTGTTTAACAAACCCGGCAAATGGTTAGTGGTTATAGTCGCCTATAGCACATATGGTTTCTGGAGATTTGCTACGTTACGTTGCCAACATGTAATATACGATGAAAGCCGTGATGCTTTTTTTTTGGACAGACCTGTGGTGAAGCCGCAAATGGCTATGTTCAGCTTTGCAATGAGTGTGTTTGTGGAAGGCGCACGAACAGGAGGTTCGACGCTTTGCCTGCTAAAGATACCGGCGACCGTTCCGGAGTCGTTAGGGTCGGTACTAAGGAGTCGAAGCAAATTGACGCGCGGCTCAAGATCACCGTATAGTGGAGGGTGAGAATCTGCCCGGCACGTGACGGCACCGGGTATATGTTTGACGAGGGTTCGAGTGTCGCTCAGGTCGTCGCGCTTTGAGACGAGCGTGGTGCGTGGGAGAGATGTGGGTGTGTGGCGTGAGGGACGACGCGGTTGGTGGCCGGCGGGAGGGATTCGTTAGCGCGAGTGATTGGGTCAGGCGGGTCGTTTATAAAGGCCGTGACGCCCAGTAATTAATACCTTTTACGTTACCCTATATCAGAATCCAGCCATGCGAATATTGTTATTGTGGGACAGAAATATATAGATAGAGGAAATAGATGGATGCAGACTGTCGCAGACAACCCTGATTTTAAGTCTCATTAATATTATGTTGGTAGAAAAAAATATATTCAACTTGCTATATCTTACCTTTTCTTTTAAAGCTATAAAAACAAAATAAATTTAATTTGAGTATGTCAAGTCAAATACCTGTACTGGAAAGACGGGGTTGAATAAGAATGAAGGAAAATATTATGATATATTTTTTAATACGAAAGACACATAATTTATATGGATTGGATCATTATTTTTCAAGATATTTCTCTACAATTTGGCATCATACAGTATATTTTGTTTTATTTATTTATCATTTAAAAACATTATTATCAAAAAAGACAGCATAAATAACTATTAATAAACGAATGAGGTTTAGAAACATGTTGTTTAAAAATGGATCTTTAAATGTAAGATTGATCGATCTAATATTATACATAGAATGTAATTCTGGAGGTACATTATTTATAAGCTGAAGAACCAGGTAAGTAGTCGTTTGTTCGCCATAGGTGTTGTTCATGCCTATCATCGTACATAACTTTATAAAAAACACAGCAAGATATATCTTTATACGATACCTTCAACTTTAAAAAAGATTTAATGTGCGGAGAATTCTCTTTACTTACAAGAAGATATTAAAAACCTTATAGAGTGGAGCACTACTAATAAATTGTGCCTGAATACCTCGTAAATTTTATCTGATAACATTTTCATATAAAATTTACGAGAAAACGTATTAAGCACTCCATTAGTTATTCAATAGCTAGTGAAAGGCTCTGGAAGTTTCTATTACTAGGTACCCCGCAGTTTTATTGGATAGTTAGGTGTGATTCTCTAATAATGTTAACGACATAACGAAGCTAATCAATACCATCTTTACCATAAGGACGTATGGGGTGCGTGCTCAGGGCCCCCATTCTCAGGGGGGCCCCGCAGGCCCTACAATTTCTCTTACTGCTTTTTTGCAAATTATTAACTTTATAAGAAGGTATTGACGTGGCATATGGTACGCTATTATATCAACGAAGACACACGGTCCAAGAAGGCTCATTTCTATGTATATATTTCTATCAAGCTGAAGCCGAGAGACGCCTATGGATTTGTAGTTTTGGCTTCCAACAACTGAAACGCTATCGAATTCGCTTAATCAAAAACGTTATTTTAGTGCATTGTGCCAACCGCGGGATGGAGTGAACATAAATAACTTATTTAAAAAAAAAATGTTAGTATAATTCGCGTTTTTTACTTTCCTATAGGGCCTCTAATTCTTATGTGCTCAAGGGCTCCAGCTTAGTTTAAGATGGCGGTGTAGCTAATTAATCTCTGGGTTTTATTTTTCGAAGCGCAAATGATTTTAAATGACCATCTCTAATTTACTTTATAACAGTTATATAAGGAATAAATTTGAGTATTACAGTAAAGTTACACTAAATCAAATCATAAAGTACACATAAATAAAATTATCATCATTTTAGCTAACAGACGCTCACTATTGGACATTAGGCCTCCCTTAAGGATCTTAGTAGGTCCCAGGAGACGAATTTTTGGAACAATAGAAAACCAACTCGCATTCGAAATCGTGGTATTCGTATACGAATTACCGAATTCACTATTTCTGAACTTTCATTTCGTGAGTTGTGCAACGAGTGGTTCAACCCACTCGTTTTTGATCTCTACTAGTAGAATATCCAACGCTGAAGTGACGTTGACAGTGATCCGTTTCACGTGTGGGTAAATAAAAAATTCTTATCCAAATTGCCGTCAAAAGGCGGGTAGCATTACTACGTAGCATGGCAATGCTGATCCACTGTGTCACATATGATCCAGCATTCCGATCACGTGTTGATTCGATTAGCCTGCCAGCTACTAGTTAGGGTTCAAGATTGTCAATCCATTGTTTCATTTAACCGCAATCTGAAGGAACACTACCAATGTAGTTTGCCTTAGACTACTTTCTGCACTTGATTATATATATATATATATATATATATATATATATATATATATATATATTATATATATATATATATATATATATATATATTATATATATATTATATATATATATATATATATATATATATATATATATCTATTTATATATATTTTAAAAGCAATTATATATAAATAATAAGTCCTCGCAAATTTTACTTTAAATTTTATTTTAAATATCACAAAACCATTTAGGGTTGGTTGGACGAAATCTCTCTGAGAGGTAAGTCCGCCTTTGGACCAATTAACTTGGTACCTGCTAATATATTTGTTATATTTATTGTAACTTTGTTTTATTGTTTTTACAATAAAGAGTTTTATATAATATTCCTTCAAGAATACCAAGATGCGTGATCTATAAAAAAAGTAAGCTGCTGTATGCTTTATTCTTTTTCTGTATGTTTTTATTATGTATATCATAATTGCGTGTTATTATTTGTATTTGCATGCTGCGGTTACCTATAATGTAAGGGCGGTTAGTTGAAAACATATATATTGTAAATTTCACCGTCGCTTTTTAATATATATATATATATATAAATGTATATCTGAGTTACTCTCGGTGCGAATATATAGAACCTGTTGTCTATGCTAAGATTAATAATGTATATAATTAATCTATTGTTTATGCTAAGATTTACTAATCAATAGTCAGATTTTCGCGAAGATTTTATAAATTTGGACTGTGAAAAAAAAATATTATATACACCTGTTTCCTTCATTAGTTTTGGCGGAGGTATAGAATCCAAATTTTTAATTATTTGAAAGTTCCATGCAATAGAGTAATAGTAAATGTAGATTGCAAAACTTTGGACATCTAGTAACAGAGAAATTTTTGAACAGAAAAACTTTTTAATTAAAAATCTTCATACTTTGGCATCAAATCTAGTAATAGATAGATAATATGAAAAACACATTTTTCTTTTTTATATTTATTATAACACATAACAAAAGTGATATAATAGCAGAAGTTCTGTGATGTTAGTTCCAATGGCCGCCTCCGTTCTATTCCGTGCATTGTTCATACACTTGTACTACCCCAATTATTCTGTGTCTTTACTTCCCTTTTGTGTAACATCACAACGATTCAATAATTCAAATTGTCTGCCAATACGTAAGCATATGTAAGCTTGCATAATTCATCATCAATTGATAGCAAATAAATTTTCTATATGATATTTTTTTAGTAACTATTTTTTTCGTTTCCAGGTTGAAGGAGCGACAAGGATAAGCAGACGAATACCAACATCAGCAAACAATGAAAAAACCGAAGACACGAGTCAAGCATCTAGCCCTAAGCCTACTTTTAGATCTAGAACAAGTAGAAGAAGAGATGACTTTTCAACACGCGATGTAAATATTAGAACAAAGAGTAGATCACAGGACAATACTGATGTTTTGACTGATCCGCCACAAAACGTAACGCGCAATGAACGATTAAATTTAAGAAGAACGCTAAGTCGATCTCGTGGAAGGACAACTGAAAATGAAAGTAGCACAACTGCAAGCAGCAGAGCCGCTGCTATTCGAAGTAGAACTAGACAGGACAACAGACGTAGTACGACATCTACGCTGCCACCTTCGGAAATTGCTTCACAGAGTACTGAAAAAATTGCAGAGATAAATACAAAAGTGGAAAATAAGACAAAAACTGTTGTAGTGGAAGAACAAAAAAACGATATTAATCAGTTGGGGAGAAGGAGCTCAATTATTCCAACCAGCGAAAGAACTATACTACAAAAAAGAATACGTGGTCGCATCAATACAAGACCAAATGCTAGGTCATTGGATCTTGAGATATCCGGGACTACTAACACTTTTATTAACGTAGAAAAAGAACCTACTACTGCTAAAGCAGGTGATCTGAGAAGTTCTAGAAAACTTAAATATAAATCACGCTTGTCAGATACAGACACAAATTTAACCGGTGATGGAATCAAAGCCTTAAGCGAATCTACAAAATCTAGTCAAAATGATGTTACTAGTCAATCAGGAACACAGTCTTCACCAATACAAGTAGAAGAAAATGCTATACCTGAAAATTCTGATGCTTTACCCACTAAAACGACTACGCCAAAAGTGACAAGAGTTTTGAGACGACCAGTGCAACGCGGAAAAGTTAGCTTTCAACCTTCATTACCTATTAGCGCGGTGAAAGTAAGCGATGAAATTAATGAAGACGATAATTACCCAGAAAGCTTTAAGGCTTTGATCCAAACAAAAGCTGTACCGGTAAGTTGTATAATCATTAAGAGTTGATTTAATAATACTTTATATACTTTGTTTACTTTTTCTGAAAGAAAATGACAACTTATTGCAAGGCTAATTATTTTTTTTAAATATTTTTTTGGCTTAACACTTAAAATTGTGCTGCCTTAAAAAACGGATAAATTACAGTTTAACACTTAATATGTGATATGTTATTTAATGTATTCAGAATTACGTTTAATTACATGAATAACAACGTGTTATACATTATTGTTGAAGAAAATACTAATTCTCTAAAATACCTCATCTTTGTATTGAATAAAAGCTATAAAAAGGAACGAAAACCTCTAACGATAAAAATTACGAGTATGATTGCCATATTTAACTGACTTGATGACTGCAATTTATCAGTATCACTTTTGCATACTCTATCATTTCTTCTTTTCATTTTGCATACTTCCTTGTATTTTTTTAAAGACAACCTAATAAAAGAATTAAATTCTATTTACCATTCTAAGCACATACATGAATTCACAACTATTGGTTTTATATTAAATTTTCAGACACAAACGAACTCTCCTCCTAGTGAGAGTTTGTCCGTGAAAGCATCACAAAAAGTTTACAAAACTTACACCTCTTCCGCACAGTCAACTAACACAGGATCAGCCACAAACAAATATTCAAGGGTAACGTTACACTACTAAAAATTATTTCTTCTCTGTCACTACTTTACATTCTCTTCACATCAGTTAAAAAGCTATAACATTATTTGCAACATATCGAACTTTACATTTGTCATACGAAAATCACGAATATTACTAGCATTAGAACTCTCTCAAGTTCTACATGTAAAGTCTGACGCGTTGCTATGCCTACAAATCATACCATAATTCGCCTATGTTGTATTTACAGTATAGAAACAAATTAGCTGCTGAAAAGAAAGAACACAACGAGGAAATTTCAACTTCAGCACCACCACTTTCTGTATCAGAGTCATCTAAGTCTAAGATACCAGAGTCTAGTACAAGAGTAAAGTTCACTCCAAGAAATAGGAAACTACCACCTTTCAATGTGTCAAGTAGCCCTTCACCCGTGTCGAGCCGAAGATCAGAAGTAACGCAATACAAATATAATAGAAAATTTCAAGTCGCAACAACCGAGTCCCCTAACAATAATAGTAAAAATAAATCAATTGCTACAAATGACTCATCAAGAAAAACATATTCAAGAAAATCTTTATTTCATAGAAAAAATTCGACGTTAACACAAAATACATATAAGAATGTTGAAAGCAGTACAGAAAAAAAAATCGAGAACGCAAGCACAAAAAAACCTATAGTCAAAAATCTTCTACCGAGAACTTCATATTACTCACGTTTGCGAACTAGTGTAAAAAATTCTACAACGATTTCAAGTTCGACTCAGTCGACAAAAGAAGCGGATGATTCAAATGTTACAAACAAAAATAGCGAGGATATAGCTGATATGCCACTTATTTTCACATTGTTGCAAAATCCTGTAGAATCCTCAACAAAACCTACGGAAACAGTGGATTTAGATGTAAACAAAGATAAAGATATGTTTATTATAGCTGTAACTAGTAAAGAGTCTCAGGAAGGGAATTCAATTGACGAGTTACCAATGATGAAAGAGAAACAAGAAAATAATCCAATGTTAAGAACTGCGCAAACAACAATCAAATATCATTCCAACTACAAAGATGTTTCATCATCTTTGCCAGCAGATAGTGTAGAAAATTCGATTTCCTCTACATTTGCACCTGTCAAAAATATCCAAACAAGAAAATACGGGAGAAAATTTGTCAAAGAATCAAGAAAATTCGATGAACCTGATGTTATTATTCCAAAAGTTAAGGATAAAAGCTTTAGAAAATTTACAGATGAATATACGAAATCAACAGAGGCTTCCACAAATGGCGTGAGTATATTAAAGAAATGTATATATATATATATATATATATATATATAATATATATATATATATATATATGTGTGTGTATAGTTATAGTTTACATTTAGACTTATAGTTTTATTTGAAAATTGTTAAAAATAACAGCATTAAGAATCATTAGTAAAATTTGTAAATAAATTAGGCTAATTCTCATTTTTGATGCTGTCATTTAAGTTAGTAAGTTTATGCAATATATTGCAGATAACTGTAGAAATGGACAAGATCAAAAGCAGATTTAGTTCGAAATATCGAGCTTCAATTTTGGATAAACCAATTTACAAACCAACGGTACCTAGTGTTACGTCATCAACGGTAAGTTATTTTATTTTAAAATGAACTTCAATATAAGTAGGTAAATTATTAATTAACATACCGCCCCTAAATTGAACAACCATTTAAAAATATCGACAAAGCCCCTTTATGTAATTGGCATTCAGAGTGTAACAGAACCGATATATAATACTCATATCATTACTCCAAACCTAATACATCCGCTGCCTAACATATACTGATACCAATGTACAAGTACTTATATACATATGTATAGTAAATACTACAAATTAACTAATTTTCATAGTCATGCATTCATAAAAAATCATCCTAACATATATTGTTCAACATTAATAAATACCTAAACAAGAAATTGTGCATGCTTAAGAGGTTTTTAAGTATCATTCTTGTAATAATTGTAAGTTTTTCATTGCTTAAGGCTTGGCTGAAATTCTTCGTGACTGACCAAATGTTGACAAAGTCTCTTGAAGAGCCAAATTGGTTCGAAGATTACGACTTACACGAAGTCAAGACAGAGTCGATGTCCAGACAGACCACACCATCGTCAATCAATCACGAAACATCCATAGAACTGGTTAATGGGCTCATACATCATAGCTAGCCAATTAATTCATCTTTTCATTTATCATAAATTGTTTGTCAAATTGTACTTTGTTTCAAAGAGATGTCATTTATTCATGATTTATCAGATAATTTACTGAAACATTAATTATTAAATAACATCTTTTTGAAACTAAGCAGTTCATCATATTTATATAACTTTATTCCTTATAATTATGTGTATATGCACGTAATATATTGCGAGCTTAAGTTATATCAATTAAACTATATAATTTGTATGTATTTGTTTTAATGCAAACAACTATTACATCTTTAATGTAGTTTCTTTCATCACCACATTTTTTCTATTCTATCTTAATTCCAATTTATATAAAGAGGCTTTGGTCTATGCACAAAAATTTCTTCACAGCACACTGAGATTTTCATTATTATTTGATAACACATAAATACTTCACTGTGTTTTTATCATTGGCTATTTCTATTTATATGGGTGAGACCACTTCTTATTTCAGGTAGAGGGTGAAGAGATTTATTTAGGGCCAGATATGAATGCTATTTCGTTTACTAAGACACGAAGTACATTGTCCTCAGCGGACTTGCGACTTTCCGAGAGTATGGTGAAATCATCACACGTCATGAATGTTGAAGCATCACATCACTCGCCCTCGGTTACTGTATCTATTTTTGATGCACTAGCTGAAATACTTACATCTACCCCTAGACCCCGACTCTCTTCAACAACAGAAGCATCTACACCAAAAGCAAAACCTAGTAACGATGTAAACCAAACACTCAAAGGCGTGAGTAACAGTAATGTACATAAAGTTGAGCTCTCGCCAAATCAAGACACATTAGTGACCACAAGCGCTGACATAAACACAAACGCTAGATCTGTACAGACCACTGAATGGGCTACACTAAATGTTATTAACAATTTGTCGGCTGGGGAAATTGATACAAAGTCAGTCAATACTAGTACTACAAAATCGGATTTTGTGAATTATCCTTCTGTCATGTCAACTACACCCTTATCTGCTAGAAAACCATTTGCATTTAAAGTTCTCTATTCCGATACAAAATCGTCGATTGACAATTTCTTGACTACAACTTTATCGAGCATTATTCAGCCATCGACTGACTCAACAACGGTATATAATACTGTATCTGACCTTTTGCTAGCAAATAACAATATCGTATCGTCAGAACTAACTAGCATGTTAACTAATAATATAAAGAGTATTTTACGAAACATGGATGAAAATAGTAGGTACAAAATTACAGATAATATGGCTGAATTGCTTAAGACGCTTATTCCTAGAGCAATTGACGGACTGACTTTAAGAGATGATGTAGATTTTGTTCCAAGTACCACTCCTTATAGTCTGGAGGATATAAAAGATACTGAAAATATTGATATAGTTGAAAATGATACAAATATTAATGTAAATCAAAATATCCTTCAAACTGTAACGAGCAAAAATATTGTAAATATTGCAGAAACTAGTTCCTTTGGTGATAGTATAACTCAATTTGTAAATATTACTAGTTCACCCTTACAAGGCACTTTATTTGTAACACATAACAGCACAAGTTTGCCTATGTCTATTTCCACATCCCCTTTATCTTCGGTTACAGAGACAATATCTCAAACGATAACCGGAATTACGTCTACAAATACAGATAACGTACCTGTAAATAGTAAGAACATTACTAGATTCAGTATAATATCTGGGGAAGGAATAAATAGTGATAGTAATGAATTACGTTTTCCATTCTTAAGTAATTTTAGAGCTGCTGACTTTAATTTGACAGAATCAATTAACATGACAAACGACCCAAAAACCCAATCTGCACCACTGACAACTGTACCAAATACATTACCTAAAGATACGTTTAATCTTAATATTGACGATCCAGCTCAAGTTACTAAATTTCAATTATGGATGTTATCTAAAAAAGCTAGAGTTCTTCAAATGATTGAAGAACTTATAAGACAACATAACGAGGAACTAGTTACTACTCCAACATTGACAGAGTTAGTGAATCAATCTAATAATGTACCTCTTTCTGATCGTTTGACAAAAATTATTGATAACATGGGCTCAACAACTGAGACTGTTACTGTTAATATTGACTTACCCATTTCCTCCTCTTCTCTTGAATCTATATTTCCTTTGACTACAGCTAGTTCAATGGTTCCTAGTAGAAGTGAAGAGAATTATAAAGTAGCCTCCACAACAACAGAAAGCATAATGTCAATGGAGGAGTTATTTGCTACAACAGAATCGGATTTTTCCTTCCGTTTTAATAATATGGAAACATTAGAGCCAGCTCGAATTACTACAGATGCTATATTTCAAGTTGCTCCAACAGAAGTATCAACACAAATAAGTGATAAAACCACTGATTTAAACAATATTACCCCAGATGCAAACAGTTTGGCAGAAAACAATATTGAATCCACTACAACTTTGATTATGTTAGATGAAACAACACAAATGAAACCTGGTTCAAAAATAAATGAACAGATTGAGTCGACTACTGCTGCAAATATAAGTACTACAACATCTATTTCAGATACTATTAATCAAACTCAAAAAGCACCAATCAGTGCTGAAACATCCAATCAGAGGAATAATTCTAAGATCCCAAAAAAAGATTATGTGATTTTTGGAATCTTACCTAATAATACTGTGGTACGTAAAGATCCTAACGATAATCCTCTGGAATCATTAACCGAAGCAAGTCCATATATCATTTATGGTTTACTACCTAATAACACAGTAATTCGAAGGTTCCCGAATGGAACCAGAGTACCGCGGGTAATGCAAAAAATTGATGTACTACCAATCAGTCCATGGAGTTTAAAAAATCCATTCAGCCCCATCCATAATAATCCAGCTATTGTCAAACCACAGTCTAACCCCATTCCAGTATCCACTAATATCGTGACATCTGCCGACACATCAAATAACGGAACGGAAAGTGGTTTGATTACCAGCACTGTAAATAACCTTCAAATAACGGTATTTAATTTTAGTTGTTTAGCTTTATGCAATGCTTGGGCTTCACTTTCACTTGCAGCAAAATTTAAGCAGGAGCTGCGCATGGATGGGAAATTCGGGATTATCGTAAGCTCTGCATGCCTTTCGCACATAACACCTTGTATCCTTAATATTTCATGAGCATAACATGTTATTTCAACATTACAGATACCTTCATCAACACCTAATATATACGATAGCAGTTCATTGGCTATAACTACTACCACCAATAAGCCGCCTGTTGAAATAAGCACTGCCTCGCATGTACTGAGTTTACGCACAACTACAATGCTACCGTCTGTTGATGAAATTCTGCTTAATAGTATATCTTCAGCTGCTAAAGAGGAGATGGTTATATCATCAATGGCAAGCTCTACTAGAGAACCAAGAATATTAACACTGGATATTGATCCGGAGGTATCGGTTTTATTTATTTACTATACTAATCAGTAAATAACGTTAACATGTATATTTTTGTATGGTTGACTAAAACTAAAATAGATTTGAAATATCTACTTAGTCTTCCAAAGGCCACGCTTATGCACAGGTCCCCAAAAAATATAAGTATGCATAACTCAGGTAAGTGGTGTTGGCTAAATAGTTCAGTAAGTTATTATAGCTTTTATAAAGTAAGTCAATATTTTTGATATATTACAGACAAAACAAATTCGAACTGAAAAGCCTGGCGATGGCAATGGAAATGCGGTGTTTAAATTTATTCCTATCGATGAAGTCACAGTAGCACAACAAAAAACCAATGTTTTGAAACTAGCATCAACGAAACCCACAACAGAAAATAACAGGAATGTTGGTGTACACATTGTCACAGCACAATCAATAACGGAAGCCAATACGGAAACACCACAAATACAGTCTCGTATAAAGGATACTGACAATCAAATTACTTCAACGTTTGCAACTATTGAGGCAGTTACACCTCTGACTACAACAATAACAACACAACAATCATCTCTACAAACATCTGATATGCCGACATCTACGAGTCTACCTAGCACTATTGATGTATTTAGTTTGCCAAGCACAACAAATACACCACAGACAACTACAACTCTAGCGCCAGAAACTACAACAGTTATGACAACTGCCAAAACAACAACTGTTCCAAGTACAACAACAACGGAACAAACGACAACAACACTATCAACAACAACAACAACGACGACGACAACAATTAAACCCACTGCTCAAACAACAGTAATACCGCAGTCGACATTGTCTCAGATACCTATCGATGAACAGAAGCAATATCAACAAGACGCTCAAATACTTCAAGCTTTATTACAAGGAACAGCGGAACGTACTCCAAAAACAATTAATTTGCCTCCAAACCATTTATTAAATATCCTTACTACAACTCCACAGCCTAGTACAAAAACAACTTCCGTAACACAAGGCTTAGATGCTACTACGTTACTTCAAGCATTATTGGGAGCTACGAATCAGCAGTCTAGTCCGTTATCATTGTCTAATCTAGCAGGATTTCAAAATGCTAATAGGATTCAAACTACTACAGCTCGTTCAATAGAAGATGACATTCGTCAGTTTGAAGAGGATACAAAATTACTGAAAGCATTATTGCAAGCTACTGGCCAAAATCCAAACAACTTTAATATACCAACTATAAATGTTAATCCTGCTACTGCTGCTCAAACAACAACCGAGAAAATGACCACCACGGCAGCTACAACGACACCAATGACTACAACAACAACCACAACGACGACAACAACTACAACTCCTATTCCTACAACAACTATCACGACTACCCAATCCATCAATTCCATTGAAGAAGACATTAAAAAACTTCAAGAAGACACGAAACTCTTGCAAGCTCTACTACAAGCCACAGGAAACAACATGAAAAATATCAACATACCCATGATATCAGCAATCACTTCAAACGTGAGGATAGCATCTAATCCACGAACTACCTCTGTTGGATCAAATCCAACTACTCCTATTAACATCAGACCTGTATATACAACTGTTACCACTACAAGCTTGCCTGCTCTGCCGACATTATCTTTTGAAAATACTGCGCAACCTAGCACAACAGATGATATCGGTATTTCTACAACATTCCTGCCTTTTAATCAGGGAAGGAGGGTGCCTGCTACGACCGCAAGATCAATTGATTCATCAGCGGGTCGTCTAATTTCGTCAACGGTAACTGCTACAACGGAAATGCCGAGTACCTCTACTTTCTCTGTGGAAGAAGATTTAGCGTTCCTTAAAAATTTGGTACGTTATGTCATACTATTATGTATGTCGCAGCCAACTGGTTAAAATATCCGTTCAATCAAACAGCTATACGTCGTTTAGCCGACTTGTTGATTGCAACGTTCAACATTACAGCTAGACGACGCTTAGCCAACTGGTTAAATGGCAAATTAACTAAGGTGGCCATTAGTTTAGTACTTAATTTGAGAGAATAGGAAGTTATTTCTTGGGAGGTTATACTTGGATTAAGTTTAAGAGGTGACCGAAAGTTTGATGAAATAAGTAAAAATGAAAAACAAATTTAATCATAATATTGTTTATTGCACCAAGCAAAAAATTACAAACATAAAAATTTACAAAGCGAGAATCATTTCATAATCCCGTAATTTCTCCTCGAATATTTGTTTAAATTTAGATTCATTCGTATCACTCGTGACCTGACCGTGACCTCATAATTTCTGTGTCTTTAATAAGTATATTACTACTACTACTACTACTTACTTTCCCAAAAATATCTTGAAACAATCACAAATCACGGCTAGTTGAGGCCATATTGAAAACAAAACGTATCTAGCGCTGCGGTGGTGAGCGCTGAACTAATTAAATTAGACGCCGGCTTTTGAATCAGCTGTAGTGTTGAACGTTTTGAGCGACTCAAATATTCAATTAATAAGCTAGACGTATGGTTGAATGGCGTCGTTCAGTTGTTTGATTTTGTTTGCTTGTGAAGTTGTTTGATTGAATGGCAATTTTAATCAGTTGGCTGCGACATATATATTACTTTCTTAATATATTGCAAATGCGTTAAATATATAAATTTGAAATACAATTATAAAAATTTAATTATTTCTTGCAAACTTACAGAAAACCGTTCTGAAAAACAACCCTAATCAAGAGGACCCTGAAGCCGCGCTTGCAAATCGCATCATAGCATTAGCAGTTGAGAGAAGTTTAAACGAAATTCAAACTAATCAAGTTAATTCAGATCGTACCGGCAAAGCAATTGCAAGCAATTCTCTTAATGTAATTTCGATACCCGTAACATCTACTACAACACGACCAACGACTACGACAGAAAAAACTACAACGAGTACGACTACAACTTCACCTCGACCCACTACAACTAAACCTCGAACAACTACAACTATGCCTCCACCAACTACAACTAAACCACAACCAACTACAACTAAGCCTCAACCAACGACAACATCTGCCCCAACATCTACTGTCTCAAATCTTTCAACTCTTGAGGATGACATTAAACAGTTCCAGGAAGACACGAAATTATTACAAGCTTTATTGAAAGCAACCGGACAGGATCCTTCCAAGTTTAATATACCAACTCTGCCACCATTAAACATGAATACTAACGTGAGTCCACATAAAACCAACGGCTTAGAGCTTTCAAATAATGCAAAAACCGCGCCTAAAGCTAACACAAATAAACAGACGCAGGTGGAAACGAAAACAACGACAGCTGAAACCAAACCGTTTGGCGCTAAATTTGCTGTTAAGCAAAGCTTAAAAAGTGTGCAAGATGATAAGACATTATTAAAAACATTAAAAACATTACAGGATGCTCAGGAGACAACAACGCAGAAAAGCAAACTCGCCATTACAGGTAAACTTTATGAATAAATTTGTCCCATCTAGATCCAATTAAAATATACTGCAGTTTATACTTATAAGTATAAAACTTATAAACACATACGTTATTCATGAGTTATACAACATAGACTTAGAGTGAAAAACAGCTATATTGTTTCTGTATGCTTGATGATTTATTCAATGGTGTATATCAGTAGGTACTTGCTATTACCATAGAAACTTGCAATCACTATTAAAAAAATATTTTTTATTTTACCAATTTAATCTCTAACATAAATCAGGGCAAACATCCGATGAAGCACTGAAGAAACTGCTACAGAATCAGCAGAAGGGCAAGCCAGCTGGCATTGTGTCGGATGCAACACAAGCGCCTATGTCGCTTAGCACAGAATATGGGAAAAGCAACGACGCGTTGCTGGCCGCGCTTCTGAAGGAGCAAGGCTTCGGCCCTACCACTGCGAGCTCTTTGGATGAGCAGCTGAGACTTTCGGTTCGTAATTTTATATTTTCAATCATCAAAAAGATTCAGTTTTAAATTAATTTTTTTTCTTTCATAATGAGAATTCATTTCAATAATGCTTTACTTACAACAATTTTATGTTCAAGTGATGATACTGATACGGACAAAGTGTCACGTTTTTTATTTTCACATAGTGTTAATTTTTCATTTGATTAACAATTAGCTAACCATGTAACAACTAATTGGCACCTTGTAGGCATTGCTTAACCAAGTGGTAGTGACGCCTAAAACACGGCGTACTACGACACCGGCGCCGCCGCCGCCCGCTCCTCGCCGGCCGATTCTTGATGGTTTGGCTTGGCTCTGGCAGCAGTGGCGAGAAACAGCGCCAGCACCGGGTGTGAGGACGAATAGGAAACCTCCGCCTTCAAGCCCATCGGTCGCTTCTTCGACCAGCAACAGAGTCAACTGGTTCGGTTCCGGTCCCTTCATGGGCAATGCAGACGATCAGCCAACCTCAAACCGAGTGGGTTTCTCATCACTTTTGCTCAGATTGTGTGATTGGGGTTGAGGTGACTGTACATGCTTAGATTAAATACAACAATTCCTCCCTCCTTTGGGTGGTATACAAAAATTACGATTGTTCCTATTTAATCTAAGTCTGGTTTTGTGTACTTTAAGGGAAGGTTGGGAGGGCTGTAACTGTGTAAATAGACTAGAATGAATGTTTTAGATTTATTGACTAAAAATTAATGAATCTCTCTAGTATATTTTTTTATATCGTTGTATTATTTTAGATAAATTAATGTTTATTTATTAAATTTGCTTCATTGGCTTGTAAATATATATTTTTTTGCTTTTGCGAAGCATTTATGTAATAAATAATTTCCGCTAAAATGTTTTTTTTTTTATTGAATGTAAATATTATTTGTATTAAAATATTCCAGACGCGATTATATATTATGGTTTGGTATGGTTAAATTTAACTTGTACAGTTATGAATTGTGTGTTTTATTCTGTAATATAATGTGAAAAATTAACTATTTAGTTATATTCTCATTAACAATCCTGCACTTATTACTTCACCGTCATCGTTCAACCTTGGTGACTGAAGGACCATCAAACGCTTAGGTAGTAAGTATTTTTTTTATAAAACTCTTTTTACTTAGCTGAACTTTTCCTATTTAGTTTTAGTTAAAAATTATCACATCTATTGTTAGTTACGATTATAACTTTACAATATTTTATACATTTCGTTTAAAAGAAGAAAATATTTGCTTCATACTTGTACCATTTGTAGATGATTGTCAATTTATTTACAAACTTTATTTAATTCTCACCAAGAATTCACAAGCTTGGTGACCGAAGCAGCATCAAATTTTTTTGTGTCTTTAAAGTCACAGTTATAAATAATGATATAAATTCTTAGCTATTATACAACTATATAATCATTTAAAATATTATTACAACTTTATATTCATTTAATATATCACAAATTATACAAAATGTAATATGTTATTAGAGTCAGATTAAAATGGATGTTTTAAGCATAGATATTTCTGTTAATTCCACAACGAAATATTTTAATTCTATCTTTATACGTATATATATTTGTGAATTTGCTTTTTATTTTTAAATTCTAGTACCAAATACTGTAAATACAAATATTTATGAAACATGTGTGAATGGATGTTTGTTATTCATTCACATAAAAATTACAAAACGAATTTTTGTCATTTTCAAGTAATATTATTATTACTATAGGAAAATATCTTTTTCCGGCTGGAAAATCTGATAAAACAACAGAACGGATTCTAATATGATTTGGTATAGGGATAGTTGGAAGGATATAAGATAACTTTTACTGTAGGAAAATATTTCAATCATTATGGATGAGATCGATATAATGAAGTAAAATTACAGCCTACAGCTATTAGTGCTAAATCTTTGAGAAAAAATGGTAACTAAAATATTCCACACGGATGGAACCCGCGTTTTAAATTAATCGTATTAATGGGGCGGTTCATTAAATATGGTAAGAAAAATACCGTGACTCAATTGTTATAAATGATTTTTTATTATTTTTTATTATATACTTTATAACTTATGTCATATTGAATTAAATGACACTGGTCAATTAAATATCGTAATATGTAATACTTTCATTATGAAAGTTGAGGAAGCTAGAAAAGAGTTTGTATCTTGATTTCAAGATCTTTGCCTACCCCCATAGGTGAGAGGTTTAGAATAGAATAGAATAGAAAGCATTTATTGACCACAAGCACAATAAAATAAGATAAAGAACACGCAGCAAATGGCCAATTAGGACCCGCCCTCAGTATAAGCTGAAACAGACTAATCTGTAGCAGCGCTGGTGTTCTGGCCGGGCCAAAGTGGGGTGATGAATAGTAATTGTAAAACAGCACAAAACAAAAAAAAATCATTAAAGTATATATTAGAAAACAAATTTCTTGATTTAAGAATATGTTTGTATATTTTCAGTGCTGCAATAACCTCGTCGCATACTCGTATTCATCGAAAGAGTTTGTAATGTCAAATTCGTTGCCCGCGAATTTATAAATTTAAATTGAGAACACGTAAAACCATTTGATGATGGCTTCACATAAAAACCTAGTTGGAAATTCGAAATCTTCCCTCTGAAAATTCTGACATTTTGTTTGTTTTGGTGTGTGTTAGCTAACATTTTGTTGGTTGCACTAACTTCTCGCTTAACATAAGTAATTTGTCTTATAAAGCGTTTGTTTCCATTAAAAACTGTGAACCCGTCATTTCTATACTGTAATATCGCATTATGGTAATCTTAGTACTACAATATTATGCCACTTGTGCAATAATAAAAAATTCTACCACTCCTTTCAATAATTCACTGAAATAAACAAACTATTGCTGAAATAGTTAGTTTTATAATTATTTTCCTACAGTACTAGATTTACTTTTTGTTATCGTGTGGTTTTTCGCAATTGTCTATATAATTTTGGTAAGTAATTAAATATAATACATAAATATATAATCGAATTTGCTATTGTGGCTAATCCGCCTATATTATTTAATCACTCTTAAAAACAATGTTATTTTATATTAATTAAAGATAAATTACCACAAATTTCTTCAACCGCTTTTTGTAAATATGTATATATGTAAAAAAATAATTAATTGCATGTATAAATTCCCTTTAACAATTTTTTAGCTTAGTATGAATCCTCAATACGTTACTAATTAATATTTTAATTAAATATGGCTGCTTTGGCATTTCCATCAATAATTGTTTTTCATCGTAAAAGACGACCAATACTAGACAGTAGACATTCTTTTCTGTACCCTAAAATATTTCCGATAGCTTGTCGTACACAATTGAAGCATGCGCTTATATCAAGTAATTATATCTTGAATTAACAAAGAAATCTTTATTTAACTCTTCTTTAGAATCTACTGTGTTTCTATTAAATAAAATAAAAGCTATTGTTATTAAACATTGTACCTTTTTCAAATATCTGCATGATTATTTTGTTAAACATGTCTACTTGGGTCGCTATCTCTTTTTCATCATGCTTATAACTTATTAAATACATATTCCCTTGGAAATAATATCTTGATACTGAAATAGGTTCCGTTGGATCCACCGCGAGCTGTGACGTCACAGCAGACTCCTGGAAGAGGGCAGCTCGTGTCTGCAGCAATTAACGTCACCAGAGCTTTTTCACAGTTCTTAGGAGCTGCAATACAGGTAACTAAGTTATGGCTATTTCGTTAAAAGTTGTTGGTGAATTATATAAAATTTATGTTAAAATTGATTTTTTTAAATTTTCTTTGTGTTAATGAATGATTACAGGGACAGATTGGCTGTAAAATATGTAAGGTTTTTTTTATCTGGAATTTCACTACTAACTGAATTAATGTCATATCATTCTGCTAAATAATGTCAATAATAATTTTTATCTAACGGACTCTAATCAATTTGAAAGAAACAATATTCATTTAATTAAATCTGTTTCATTCAACGAACATACCAGTCAAATTGTATTTGCGTGTCAAACGTAAAAAGAAACCAAATGAAATTTTAATCACGAAATAAGTATTTTTGTATGTACGTAGATATAAATTGTTCAAATTAGATAATTATAATATAAAAACATCTACCCTATTGGAGAGCCAAAACTGAAAAATTCCGATTATCGACTTTATTGTTAAAGCCGAAATTGCTAAATTCCTATTTCATAATTTTCCAGGGAGCGGCCCAGACTGTACAAAACGTAATACGGGCAGGTCAGCGGGCTGCGACAGACGTCTACATCAACGGCTCCGGGGGATCAGGATAGGGATAAATGGAACCTTATGTAAATAGTAATTAAGATTAATAACGGTCATTTAATATAAGTGGATCAAGAATCTATCTGTCTGTATGATTTTTAGTGTCTGAAAAATGAAACTTTAAATGGTCCGCAGGATTTGCAGAAATATGTTGTCCTCTTTTCTAAGTAAACGAAAGAAGTGAAAACGTTTCTACATTACACTCTAGAGAGTTTAAGGTAGAAAGTCCGATGCAACAGTCTACATTGAAATGAATTAAAAATATTTATCAAGCAATGTTTTCACTCTAAGAACTTTACTAAATAAAACAATTTATTATTTATTGTTTCAATAAATTATGCTTGTTCATATATATATTATATTTTTGAACACCTTTTCTCGATCTGTGTCATTGTTTCACAATCCTCTTACACATAAAATAATATCGATAATTAGTGTAATAATCTAAGCGATGTTCCATTTTAAGTTGCATTTTCACCAGCATCACAAATCACAGACTGAGAAATTCGCAACTTTTGCGAAAGTGTCATATGTACGCACAATGTGTTGTCAGTGCTCAAATGTATATATAGTTTTCATTGTAAATTGTTAGGAAGCCTACGTAATAGAGGGCGGCCATTATTTTAAATATTTTCTTGTAATTAAGTATTCAATAAATACGCATCTTTCTGTCGCCTTTGAAAACGCTTCAGAGCTTGATTTCGAGAAATCAAATTTGTAATGATCTGTCTTCTTAGATCGTTAAACAAGTTGATTTCAGGACTATTATTTTCAAACTTTTTTTTAAAGCATATATTATAAAAAAATGTTTTCGTGGAAATTCTAAATATATATTTCAGGCAGTACTAAATACTGAAAGTGAAACCTTACTTTTTGGCTCTTTTTGATGATTTGCTTGATATGTTGTATCTCTTTAATTGAAGGTGTTAGTATGTTTTTAACTATAAGTCTAAAAGTGCCATTAACAGCACGTCACAACTTTATCTTCCCCACTCCTATTTATTTCCCTGTTTTTAAGTTAAGACTAAATATTTAATTTCTAATTTTTTTTAAGATACAATGTTAATAAACATATCTTTATAATGTACTTACTATTCTCTTTAGTAATATTATTTGTGCTTTAACTTCCTTCTATATTAAACATAATAATTAGTTTTAATATTGTTATTGTCAAATATTAGAAAATTAAATAGATTATCACGTACATATTAATGTGGTAGTTGATTATTGTTTAATATTTATTAGTCATCATATCAGCCAATAGACGCCCTTTGTTGGACATAAGTCTCCTCCAAGTATCTCCACATCGATCTGTCCTGTTCTGTTAATGTTCAGGGCCTTTTTGCGTTCTTCGCCAAATTGTCTGCCAATCTAGTGAGAGACCTACCAACGCTACGGTATCTGGCATATGTCTGCCACTCGAGAACCTTTCCACCTCAGCAGGCGACAGTCCTACGGGCAATATGCTCTATCTACTGCTACTTGCACTTACTTTAGGTATGTCGATGCTCTTGGTTCTGCGGATTCTATAATTTCTGATACGATCACGAAAAGAAACCCCAAGCATAGTATTTTCCATTGTGCTTTTGGTGACTTTAAGCCTCCTTATAAGGCCCATATTTAATAGTACATCTCATATATATCTTATTTGTAATATTAAATAATATAAATTAGTTAAGTTAGTAATTGCTATTTATTTTTTAGTTATAAATCTACAATTATGTTATCTCTATTGCATTAATCGTTCTATGTCTGTTTCTAAGAATTACATAGCATGCCTTCAATATATTTAAGCAGTTAACGAATCTTGTGAATTTAATGTATTGTGTATATTTTTTGTACAGAATTCATAGATAAGTAGTAAATAGTTCATAATATCTATCTGAAATTCCACTTTGCCAATACAAGATATGTGTCAATTTTATGTACTTAGATATATAAAAGTCATTCAAACATTTCTTTACGTCTCAGTCAGTAATATTATATGTTTGTATTAAATTTTTAAATAATATTGTTATATTCGTATTTGATTCGAAAGATCAGAAAAGCTACAAAACGCATAGGAATACCCTTAATTTGTCTTATTGATTCATAATATTGAACGTTTTACTTTACTTTCAAGTCACGTTTTAGCATAATAATGTTAGATAATAATATTTATAATTAATTAAAATATTATGTAAAACAATTTTGTTACAGCATCACACACACGCCACCTATATATAGTTATGCAATATCTTTATTTATTTTATACCATTAATGAAACTTTGGGAAGTTGTACTGAAATAAAACAAACTATACCTATCTCTATCGTTTTTTTTATCTTCACTAAATGTAGACCTTGATTTTGTTAGCTTTTGGATAAGAATTGAGTGTGAGTCGTTACAGAAACTCAAACTTATCACTATTAGAGTGCAGTTTGAAAGGGATAGTGTTAAATAGGGTCAATAGAGTCATCCCTTTCTAACTGTGAGGAGGAGATTAAGTTTGAAACGTGCGCTATGGGAGCTCCTAAAATAGACGAGGGCTATAGCCTACGATAACAATACCGAAACTAGTGGCGGTAAATTATATTGTTAAAAGGCAAAGACGTTTTATAATGGCCATGGTTTTCGTGGATATTGTAGCAATTGAGACAACAGGAGTTCGTACATACTTGAAGTAGTGTTGATTACTAGGTGTCTCCGCTTCATGATAATAATCTGATCCTCCAAAGATCAGATTATTAAAATGGCGATTACCGTAAGTTCAACCATGTGTATACTGATAATAAAATTTGTGGACGAAGTGCCGGAATTAGGGAAGACGACCTGGCAACTTAACCACTTCTAAATGGAAGTATTTTAAGGTAACGTGTCAATTCGGAGAAGTCACCAAAAGAACATTAGCTTTTGTTCAAGTTAATGCAGCAAAGTTTCTTTTGGGGGATGAATTTGTTTGTAATTTGGTTACTAAATAAATAAGTATGGAAAATGAAATTTCTTATAAGCCTTTATAGTAAACGGCAGCTTTGTAATTAAATACCTATATTTCAGCTCACATAATGTAACTACATAAGTATAGTGCTGCACAACTCACAATGGCTTTAAAAACAATAGTTGAGGAGTAGTTCATTATGTGCTCAAAGTAGATCCCATTGAGGATAACGTAACATTTTCGGCCTCATCTTCAATTAGGTGAAATGGAGAGCTTTTCCAGCATTCATAAAAAAATCAAAATCACGGATCACGCATATGTGGAGTAAATAATAAAAAAAAGTACAGAAGACGAGGACAGTACTGTAAACATCGAAATAATACGAAAACATAATTTTGTTTAATACGAAAACAAAAGTATGAAACTCTGTTGCTATTGCAGCATCATGTTGCAAGTGACTAATCTGAGTAATCAAGTTACATCAATTTATTAACGCATTGAGTCAATAATCTGTATTTAAAACATCGCGATATTTATTCCATGTACTTTTTTGTACACCTTGCGCCTTACCATTTTCCTATTGCAATAACGAGGGTAAGTGGTAGCCTACTAGCTACAGTGTCATAAGCAAGTATTATCTAATAGATTTGCGTCATTACGATGACGTAAGGTTCACTGCAATATTGAAAAGATCCGTGTTTCCTAACGGAATGATGTCGTTCTGCTCTCATGACACTTTGATTCAGTTCCTTAATGTTTATCATATAACTAGGTTTAGTATCAGAATGAAGTGAATAATAGTTAGTCTCTGTAATATGTAGGTATCTAAATTGTAATTTAATGAATTTCCGATTGAGATTTGCTTAATTTACAATAAGAAAACTAGTTACTAGCTTAGTACATTTATCCAACACTCCAATAGGCTTGTTGCCTAAATTTCAGTAGTTAGATACTAATATACCTTGATGCCTATTCTATACAAAATAATTATTATTTTTGAAAAAAATTGCTTATTTATAAGAATAATTTTGCATTTAATTAAATATTTGACATTAGTCATCAAAAACGCTCATGACTGTCATGGCGTCTTGAATGACGTCACGCCGTGCAAAACACATCTGTTTTAGTATCGGAATATTCGGTATTGTGAAGTGATTCATCGTATTACAAGTACTGCATAGTACCCCAGTGTACAAGCACAAGTATAAAAACACCAAAAAATTTTTTTATATACGTGCCAAACAATCAGCAGATACGTAAAAAGTGGCTAACACTCGCGAGAAGGAATGATGCCCATTCTTTTTCGCACTTCCACAAGACACTTGGGAATGACATTTTGACTTTGACGTTTCGCACGGCGTGACGTAACACTTTTTAATTGGTGTTTGCTGTCACGTGACTCATGGCTTATTTAGTGCAATTTTATTTTATAAAAATATAAATAATCAAAAGTTATTATTTTATAAAACTTTGTTTTTTCATAATTAAATGATCATCTTAATTGTTATGCAACCTAATGCATCAGATTTGTTCATAGCGGATACAAGCCTATTCTGAAGGAAAGCATTGTACGATAGATAATCTGTAATCTATATCCTTATGATATAGATGAAGTAATTAGTTGACTTCACTTCATTGTAGCTTGGTTCAAATTAAGTTATTTCTTAAGCGTGGGCTCGTGCTCTCTCTCTCTCCGGTGGAGACGTATTTAATCGCTCTCACTATAGACACGGGTTATAGGGTATAGGGTGAGGCTGAGTGTGGTCCGTAGGTCACATCAGTCGGCCTCCCCCGAAGAGGGCTCTCCTGCATCGGCAGGGGAGCGGAGGTTGGGGCTCCTTACATGCCTGAGGAAGACCATCGCTGAGGTTTATAGTGGGTAGTCCTTCCCCTTCTGGGGAAGAGAGCCTCACATAACCGGGTATGCAATTCAATGCATTTTCCTCAGCGGAACAAAAAAAAAGCTCACATCAGTCGAGCCGCCTCTATCGGTCTGGAGTCTGACATTTCACACTGCGGTACTTGGTTGCGGTATATCTTGTGGAAAAGAAATGCCCAATATAGGTTTTCCCTAAACATCTCCATATCGAACGGTCATGCATTTATTTTCAGTCATCATCATCGTCAGTCCATTTTATGGGAAGGCTAATGCTGCGATTCCCGGCATATGCCTTGCACAGTCAATACTTTATTTTGGTGGTTGTGCTAATTACGGATAGTCGTTCTAAAGATAAAACGTTTTAAGATCGTTTTTTGTTCTGCGAAAATAGAACTATTTAAGTTTCGGACCAAAACAATTTTTGTCGCACAAATAGTCCTCGGATTGTATGACATCAATTTTTCTCTATATGTGTCTATAGATAAATATGCAAACATTTACTTGTTGTAACATTTGTTTTAATTTAAAATTTATTTAAAGTTCCAAATTTGCATTGCTACCCTTTCACTTATCGCATTGTGACGACTTTTAGAATAGGTATTTTTAGGTAGCGACTTTTGTTACGTTACATTAATATGTTTTTCAAAAAACGGCACCAAATTGATAACAATTCACGACTGGAACTAATAATAGATTTTAAATCTTCTGAATCAGAACGTCTAATTGAAATCCGTGATATTATAATTTTCAATAGAGTGCAGTCCGTCTCGATATCAGGCGCCGCCGCAGACGTGGCAGCCCAACAAACGAACTGCTATCTTATTTTGCGACAGATTATTACAAAGTTGCTATTATTTTACGCGTTATCGACATCGTTGCGACCAATACTGTAACCAGGAGGCAACAATCGAACGATTATTTTGTTAATATATTGATAAGATAGATCTTTCCTCTGGGGTGTACGTGTTACAGCACGACTTTACTGCTACTTACTTTGTTAACAACTCTCCTGCCAGTTTCACCGTTTTATTTTTCGTGTTAATATATCTTTCGGAACCAGAACTAATTTTATGAAATTGGTTCCGCCTTTTCGAAGTAAAAACTTAACAGAACAACATTTATTTTTATACTATTACTAATTATCCGCTCACTACAAAAAAAAAACCCATTCTATAGCGGATTTTCGTTAGATACTAAATTTCAATAACCAACCACACAGCCAACAGATTCTACAATAGTCTAGTCACGATTGATTTCGCTTAATAATTTGACGTGTTAGTAATTTAGTATTTGAAACTACTCTTTCGTGTTCATTTTAAATAGTTAATGGATAGTGTACTATTATTTAAGTGTAGTAATACTCCTCGGCAGTACATTTATTGTGCACTTGTTTCATGTCACATGTTCGAAGTATGGCGGATAGTTGCTCCGATTCAAAGACATTCAGACACGTGATATGAAGAGATACAACACTGATACAATGGCAAGTTTTGGCAGCACATTGTTTGATTGGCACAAGATGGAGACAGAGTGGGTAATTCGGATGGATTCGATTCGGATTCGATTAGACGTTTAGTTGTTATAGACGCTAAGCGCCATGAACCGAAAGCTCGTCAGTCTGCTACCATTCAATACCACCACGGGGCTGCTATGCTCACGTATGCTTAATATGCTCCGGAGTTCACTACTAAGGTCGGCTACGTTAATCTTTTCCGGGCGCACGAGCGTCGCCTAAATTAGGAGTCGAAGTCGTCATGGTCGAAACCGGCTGAAAGAACGTCATCATTATCGTTGTGCACTTATCAATCATCATCATCTTGCAGACGTACTAATTTTAGAGCACAAAAAATGCATTAGTTATCTGTGAATTTTGTTTTAAATGTTTTTTACTTCGTTACATTTACCCTTAGCTTGAAACTATGTATTTCGGTGCCATTGTAATTTTTTGTCACATACTAACTTTTACGTTTTAAGCAAGTAACAATTTTAGATACCCTATTTAATGATAGGTCATCTATAAAATTAAGGTATCACAAAAAAATTAAGGTATCACAAATTAGTTTAGCTCCTTGGATATTGCTAACATAATTTGAAAAACATGAGATACGGATCTTGAGATTGAGAGACCAGATATTATCGCGGTCTATTTGAATTATAACGCTTTTAAAAAAGTTGGCATTACAACTTTTTTTAATGCCTTTAAACGTTTTAAAATTAGAACTAGTTGTCAATTTTCTACTCTAAATAAATAGTTGCAAATCATATTATATTCTTTGAAGTTATTTAAATGTTCCAGTCTCTACATACTATTTAATGTTGCGTATTCATCAAGATAATTCCTCATTAACTTATATCACTAGTTTGAAAGATCCGCGACTTCAACCCAAAAAGGTTGAGATCAAAATTTGTACGATGGTGCAATGTTGAGGAAAAGTGTGTTGACTACTGTCCTCTATCTATGTAATTAGTAAGTAGTATGTAATTAGTAGTAAACATATAAATATATACTCATATGTATGAGTATATATATATGTTTACTACTAATTAAAATAGTTTTAATTTTCTTTTTATTTATATTAATTATGAATTCTTGATTTTGGTGGGTATAGTATGACAATAATAATAAAAAATAATAAAAGCCGACGACGTCTCGATCGCAGACACACCTCTCTACATCCTTAGCCATTCACACCAATGTTAGTCTCTTCGCACCAATATTGGTCTATTTATTTGGGCAGCCCATTCAGTCAGAGGAGAGTCACCACCTGCCGTATTTCAATCAATTAGGAGGCTTTGAGAAGACAGGTGACCGGAGTTTCTTCCATAACCCAGTTCTCATTACCGTCAAAATCGAATGCGTTCACAAACGTTTTGACCACTAATGACAATAGTTTCTGTGCATCTAATTGGGTATATAGTCTTTGGCTACATTTTTCATGGTGCAGATAGAGATTAGACCCATTTCGCTTAAACGGCCTCTACGCGTTGGATCTGTATCCCCGTGTACGCTATATAAAGGACCGTGTCTTATTATGACGCGTGAATTAAGCTACAATAATATGGTAAAATAGACCAAGATTTTTTCCAATAACTGGACGTATGTGTATTGGTCAAAATATTTATTTACAGTTACAAGATGAAGGTTAGTAATGATACCTTGTATCGAGAGATTTGTATTAAAAAAAAAACTACATAATGTAAATTATCTTCTACATAATTATTAATGATCAATATGGAGAAACTAGATACAAAGTTTTAATAAATTAACTTACATGGAAAAAGATAAATGTGTCTTCTTTTGCCTTCCATTATTTTCGTATTAAATCACTGTCAATACCCTTAGGGTACGTTGCGTGTGCATGCGTCATTTTTGTAGTCTAAGTATTACCCTCAATGAGGTACAACTGGTAACATATCTTATATAGCCCTGAACATCTATGTTTTCTATACTATAAAGTTTATAATCGCATATATAACGTGTGTAGAGAATTACATACTTAGAACTATATGAATATGAGACACGAGATATTTAAGTATCTGCTATTAAATGTAATGCAGGTGAAATTGTAGTTACTGCGAGGATATTTATGATTTAACTATGTCCAGTAATGTCCGTGCTATTGACATCGATGTGGTGGCCATAGGTGGCAAATGCATCGAAGAGAAATGTTCTGGATTTAGTAAGCTCGCAGTTATAGGTGTCAAGTTCCATAGAGAAAGCTCTTATTTTTTAAGTGGATTTTAGCTCTATCTTCCTTTGATAGCCAGGAAAAACATTAGAAAAAAAGTTGCTTTTACAAATGCAGTACCAGTACTTGCAGTATAGTACACCACTACTAAATATCTTCTTTTGCTCTATGTTCAGTAAAGTACTCGTATGTAAATTTCACAGTGGAAGGCTCAATTCCGAAATGAATTTACAAACCGAACTCTATTTTAAGATCAGATTGAGTCTGGTTTCTGCTGACATGAAACTACTGAAAACCAAATAAAACTAAACTAAACAGGTAGAGTTGATTGCACTTTGAAATACTTTGATTTAACACACTAACTAATAAGCTATGGGTACGTTGGTTTGGTAGGCGCTAGGGGTATACAAATTAATTTAATTTGTATACCCCTACAATTCGAAATCTTTTAACAATGTCTACAAAGATTTTTTTGTAGATATTGTTATTGTTTCGATGCATCGTACGAAGTTCTTAAGCTTATACCTGGAATACTAGTTCCACTAGGTTGTGCTCTATGTGGACCCGAAATACTGTGGACCCGGCACCCGCATGGTCAATCAATATTCATGGGAAAGTAAAAATGCGAAAGATTGTTCATTAAAATGTTCAGTTTCTTTAAAATTTATAACATGTTATTATAATTACCTACGTTGTGATACTATATTTTATATAACTACTTTTATCGAATATTTCTCGAATAATCATATTTAAGATTCTTAACAGAGAGTACAATAACCTTAAATGCTTAACTTTCATTTCACCTTGACCTTTGTTTCTTTTGCACGAAAAACACGATTAATTCACAATAAAAATGGCAGCTCTAACGGTTCGCGTGGAAATTTATTTTGATAAAGCTATTGATTCAATATCTTCAAAACGCGATAAAAGAGCTATAAATATTGCCTATAATTCTCGTTCTAATATTACATTGATTAGATTACATACATTTAATTATACCACTGAATAAATACGGGTGTGGTCATTTTTAAACATGACTTATTTGAAGCCGAGTTAGGCAGTCTTAGTTTCTTTTACTTAACCAGATGCAAGATTTATTTTGCAGGTGGAGCTTATCTTAAGAGCCTTTGATTTTCTGGCTCGTTCTTCTCAGAGATACAAGTGTCGAGCGAGTGTTGGAAACTATTTATTAGATAAATAAATTTTTCTTCATGATTAATTAAAGATGCTATGTTAAATTAACAAATACAGCCCACTGAGGGTCTAGAGGTTTTTCTTGAGTCATTGAGGGTTGTATTACCTGGCCAGAACTTGACCTTTGGTAGGCTGATGCTCCTCGGAGGGGATGCATATGGGCTGTGATGAAGAACATTAAATACGGACAAGTCATTATGGTCACCTTTTTACGAGGTGCATTTTAAATCTTTGAAATATGTACATGTATTTCTCAGAACTTGTTGTGTCAACACTGAATGATCTTATCTGTAAAAAAATTATTATTTTCTACGAGAAAGAGTAAAGCGTATGAGTGGACTCATTTATACACATCGCTTTTCCTCATTAATGTACACGCCACAGAACATTTAACGCTCGGCTGTTCTACAGGAGGAGTTTTGTAATTACACATCTTGTTACAATCCATTAGTTCGTAGTTTTTGCCTATACAATGAGGTATTTCAAAATAATGAACGTTTGGACACATTTGTTACTATATTAATTACATTTAAAAATAGTTTTTTCACAGTCACAGTTTTTTCAGTTTTGTAATTTTCTTGTATTTTAATGAAATTATATATGTCTTTAAGACGCAATGTTGTATGTTACAGTCAGTCAAATTTTTGTATTGTAGTTTTGTTATCTACCAAATTTATTTATATATGTATATCCGTTATCGTAGATCGCATAACACAAGCCTTGCAGAGTTTACTTTGGGCTAGGCCAATTGGTTAAGTGTGTATATGTTACCGGCAATCTGTATAATTCAGGTATTCCATACAATACCTAGGTAATATATTAGAATATTTTTTTTTTTTTAGGGGGGAAAATGCTCCTTATGCACCTTGACGCCGCGCTGGCTAGGCGCGGCCGTGTGTGGGGCTCTCCGGCAGAGTGCCGGCCTACCCACTAAAAACCCCCCAGGTTCTCTGGGCCCATGCAGGGCACATGGCGGGGTGCGCTTTCGCGATTCGACCGCTATGTGTCCCGGGGCCGGCTCGACCAGCAGAATGGTCAAGCCACCGCCAAAGGAGGGACTGTCCGAGAACCCCTGGACAGTCCCCCAGACAGAGAGACCCACACCTTGGCGTGCGCGCTTGGCCAGGCGCGCACAATATATAGAATACCTGGGGCGTCCAGGCAATGTATGAAATATTATGAATATTATTGTCCATTACATTCTTTACCTAGGTAATGTATACAATTCCTAGGGATTGCATAGATTACCTGCCGGTCGCCGGCATTGTGTAAAATAAATAGATCTTGGTCTATTTTTATCAATGTAAACTGGCCTACCTATAAAGTGACGGGTAAACAAAACATGTTCCAGTACTGAAAATCAACTTTATTGCAATTAACAATTAGGGTGCTCCGTAAAAAACAATAAAATCACAGAAAAAAATACGTGAAGCTAAAAAATCTTCTGGTTGTAACATTATGTAATTTGCTTACAAGTACGTAATAAGTATAAAAAAAACTTTAGTAACAAATTAATTTCTGTAAAAATAATAAGTAGGGCTACTGCCTAAGCAAAATTAAAATCAGTAAGTAATAAATTATTTATTCTTACATGAGGAACTATTATGACATTTTGAAGTGCACAAAATCTTACTTTTAAAACAAGAACACTCTTTAGTATCGCAGTATTTTTTGCGTCTACACTTGACAAATCCCTGACCTGTCCCCGTAGAATGCAAATTCACAACTGTATGGAGTGTCGTTTCTAGATTAGGGACGTCTTCTTTTTTAAGTAAGTCTTGATGGCAAACTGTAAATTGCTGTCTTGAATTGACGGTGAGGTGGCAGTTTCTCATTTATTAAAGATTCTTGGCGATGCTCACTCTCTATCACCTTCGAGATTAGAGGTAGATCGAAACACTTTATTTTGCACAATTAAGCAAATAGATTAAGATACTTCTTATAGAATATGCAAAATAGGCAACCTTGTTGCCGTAGGATAAATCTGCCATCAGAAGCTCGGGCTTGCCGAGCTGGGGGTGGCGTGGGCGAGGGCGATCCGCCGCCTGGGTCTAGAAATAACGCCGCACAAGACCGCGGCGCTGTGGTCGACCTTCCAAGGAGCCGGGAACCACCCAGTTGCCGGATATGGCTAGGTGACGCGGAGGTCCAGGTGGAACCATACATCAAGTACCTTGGCTTCACCTTGGACAGCAGGTGGAGCTTCGAAGAGCATTTCGTGTGGTTGATCCCCTAAATCAAGAGGGTAGTGGGCGCCTTACATCGCCTGCTGCCCAATCTCGGGTGACCGAGGGACGGTGTTCGCCGCCTGTACGCGAGCGTTGTACGTTCCGGGGCCTTGTATGGGACCTCCGTGTGGTCGCGAGACTTCACAAGGTCCTCCTGCTGCAGAGCTATGCTCCGGAGCATGCACCGGACAATGGCCATACGGATCTACGTACGATACCGTACGATCGGTGGTGTGCCCTGGTGGAGTGCCCCACTCGGGATTCCGAACGCCGAGTCTTCGTCGAAGAGATCGGGCAAGATCTGTCTCCGCCAGCGTTGATTGCGGCAATGCTGACGGATGAGGGAGGTTGCAGGGCTGTGGGTTCCTTCTGTGAAGCGGTGATGCTCCAGAAGGAGGCCGCCGAGCGGGATTGGGAGATGGCTGAAGTTTTTACTGGATAGGTCTCTCACTTCTGGGGAGGAGAGCCCCACATAATCACCGGCAAAAAAATAATAAATCTGCCATGAAGCCAATTATTAAGAAAAGGTAAAAAAAATCTAATAGTACCTACTGTTTCTTGCCTTCAAAACTATTTTATTACTTAAATGTTTATTTATTTAATAAAAAAGGAAATCTTGTTTATTTAATAATCATGAAAGCAAAGCAAGCAAAAGCAATAAGCATAATAGAATCAAGGAAGTTAGTATGGATTAAGCGAAACTCTTTGAAATCTCCATAAACAACATCAATTTCATACTTTTACCCTTAATGTATTCTGTCAGTCTAAAATATAGAATGTTATATATATAAACATATTTTATATTTGAAATGTCATATGACATCGATTTCGACATCGCTTGGAAAAAAAGAAGCAACGCATGCATCCAAAATCCGTCTTATTATTATATAATATTTATATTTAATGCGAGGATTTTTTACATCTGTTCAAGGAAAACCCAAAACCGGATACGGTGTGGACATGAAAGGATTTGGGATTTCTCGAAACATTAACTGAATTTTAAGTGTTTCGAGTACGCTAAATATATTCATAACAATGTTTTTATGTAAGCATTAGTGAACAACGGTCTATCTGTTTATCTTGGTATTGACCTCCTAATTAGTCCAAGGTTCGTCATGTATCTATTGGACCCATGAGTTCTTGATTTTGAATTTTTATGAAAATATACAGAAAGTATGAAAATCCTGTGTAAAATCTATCAAATCGCATTGAGCTAGCGTTGCGTGGTAGCTAAGGGGGACGGATGAGTCATATATGTTTATGAAAATGCTTTTTTGTATGAAGATATTAAATAATTACTTTTTATCTATACTATCGTTTTCTTTTGTTTGGATATTGATATATAGATTTTACCAGCTAATAAAGTTTATTTTGATTTAACAAAGTAAAAAACGAAGAACTTAACGAACGAAATTACAATACGTTAAATATCAATCTGACGGTATCTGGTACCTGACGGTAAGCCATAACCGTTGCCCATGGATACCCGCAACACCAGAGGAGTCACAGATGCGGTGCCGGCCTTTTAAAAGGAAATAAGGGGGGAAGGGGCAGTTGGGCCTCCGGTGCCCTCACTCACTCGGCGAAATACAGCGCAAGCGCTATTTTACGCCGGTTTTCTGTGAAGCCGTTGTATCACTCCGGTCGAGCCGGCCCAATTCGTGCCGAAGCATGGCTCTCCCACGGTAAAGATCAGATGTATACTCAGATTTTATACATCAGAATAACACATAGGCTACGACTTAAGCAAATATACGTCAGATTAGTATAAGTTACTTGAAATATTAATCCTGCCCAGACAAAGTCGCGGGAACCAACTACTAGTCAGTAATCTTATAAATTTGAAGTACTTTGACAAAACTCAAATACAAACTCCTTCTGATAAATTTTAAATGAAATTAAGTTTTGATATTGCACAATACCGTACATGTTTCCGGTAACACAGTGCTAAGTAGAACCTTGATTTGTTTATCATCGATCAACATTTGACGTAACGGGCCGCCCAGCCGTCCTAATCCGTCGACGATACTTGGAAACATTTAAATTTAGCATACGACTGGGAGATCTTTATCGCTTATTCAATTGAGTTTGCTTCTGGCAGGTAATTTACGTTTAAACTGGGTATAGTTTGTGTGCAGGTGTGTACTTTATTAGATTTTAGAAGGTATCTTGTTTGTCGTTATCAATACCTTAGACATATTTACAATTTAATTTACAAGTAATATAATTAGTTTGTTTCTGTTTTTTGTTAAGAGGAATAAGTAAATGAAAAAAATAAGTTCGTAGCTTTATAGACATTCGTATATCACAAATATCATCATATTGCCATCACTGCCCTCAAACAGCCAGCTAGACTAGCCACTGACTCTGTACGAGGTTATATATTTATTCATTAACAGCATAATAAGAAAAGCGTCGGTATTGCTAATGTGCTTGAAAAGTAACTTGTACTTTTCAAGAAGGTGAATAATTGTATGAAACGTTTTGGGAGCTATTTGTTAAAGTGTGTATTGTTAAATTGTAAAGGGGTTATTAAGACGACTACAAAAGTAGCACACCCCTTATGAGGCCTTATTCACTGCCTCCTCCCGCGAGGGAAAAATAAAGAGAAAAGTGGGAAAATCGAAGACAATTTCTGTACTAATGTTTTGTTGATTTCGAAAGAGCCTTCGATAGTGTGAATCTTTAGAGATAGTGCTGGTGAAACTAGGATACATGGACAGGCTAGTAAGAATGACCTAACTCCTACATAACGATACGTTACTTTGCCAACGTGCGAGGTAAAAATTATAATTTTTTTATGGTAAGCTGCATCAACAAGGGTCTAAAGCTCGCTCCCATTCTGATCATCTTGTATTTTGCAATTGTGGTTAGGGAGGTCTGGCAAAGTCTGTCTGATGGCATTCATATTCGTTTCCATATCAAATCTCGTACTAAGGTATCTCACATGATTATCATGGAGATAATATATTTGGATGATTTATGTTTTATAAAGAAATACTCAGAAAAACCAAACGTTATGATGAGATTCGATGAGTTGTATCGCAAATTTCTCCTTAAAATCAATGTAAAAGATGTGAAGAGAATACTTAAACGTTGAATAGTGCTATACTAACATAAAACGCGCCTCACTTAAGTAAGTGGACAAATTCAACATCCAGCACTATAGCATAGAAGTATATCTCTGATAATGAAGATGACTGGAGAACTAAAGCAGCAACTGCAATAATAACTCTTTTGACAGTCTTTGTTCCAGTATTCTTTTCACATCGAATGAAGTTCTCTTTCATCTCATGTAGTACATGGCAATCGTTCTGCCGAACATCTTGTAAATATAGTGCTGGTATCGCATTGATATCAGCATTTTGGCTAGAATTTATCTCAATTTTCTTCGTGACATTTTAAACATTTAATGGTCAAATCGTATTCAGAACACGAAAACGTGGACAAATGTATGTGGAATCGAGGCGTAAATAATAAATCGGCAACTGCAGTAGTACAAATATGTCTCCCGAATGAAGTTCAGAGAAAAGTGGCGAACTACGTTTTCTAATTTGAAGAACAGGATGATAGGAGGAAACGAAATGGTCTATTTCTGCGGTACAAAGACGTGCTTGAACGACACATGGAACTGTGTGTTCTTGATATGCTACAATATGAGACAATAGTGGTAAACAGACTGCGTTTGTGGTGGACCATTTTTTTTTGAATTTCAAGTTTGAGTGGAATAGTTGAAGTTAAGCGAGTCGAGCTCAACACTTAACTACGAGCGGTCATATATTATAATTACGTTGACTTATAGCGTATGCCCCCGTACATGCGCTGCAATTGGCTACAAGATACTTGGGAGTATATTTCTGTGGCCTAGTGCTAATAGGGCCAAAGTCGGTTTTTGTGTGAAACGAGATTGTAATGCCAGTTTATTGAAAAAGTATGATATTTTTTTGTGCTAAAAGGGCATTACTTCATCAACAATGTTTCAAAATGCCTTTTTTACATAGTAACTTTTGAAACATTGTTAATGAAGTATACCCTTTTAGCACAAAAAAAATATACTTTTTCAATAAACTGGCATTACAATTTCGTTTCACACAAAAACCAACATTGGCCCTCCTATTAGCACTAGGCTACAGATTTATGAAACTCTCTTAGCTACTAGCCGGTTCTTATGATCAAAATTGGTCGGGATATATATATCATAGTTATGAAAAGGTATGTTTATGGAATCTTACTGGTAAAATAATAACATAATGGAGCTCGCGACTTCGTCTGCGCAGGATTAGTATTTCGAGTAGCTTGCGATTATAGTCCATTTCAAATAAGATGATCTCTGTGACAGTTCGATTTCGACACTTGTAGAGAGGTCCTACAGTGAAAATAAAATCGATTGTTTCTGGTAATCGATTATACTTTATATGGAAATGAAATCGATATTATCTTACTACCAAAACTGAGTATCATTAGTGTTTCTGTATTATATTGAAAGTTTTTGTTGATCAATGCATTTATCTTATGTATATAATATTATGTAGGTATAGTAGAAATATAGTCAAGTGTTTACCTGTGATTTCTTACTTTGAAAATTGTAACTGTTCATAACTTGGTATTAAAACATCCACGAAAGCTATTTACTTCATTCGTAAGGCTCGTTTATTTATATCTAGCTCTTGTTTTAATAACCCTTATGTGACAATCACATAAACATAAACGATTGTCAGGTAATCACAAGATGGCCGCCGATTATTCGATGTCCCACCTCTATGTTTTTTTGACGTTCCGTTTCATGTTTGCGAATTGCATAGTTATTTAAAAAAGATTTATTTTTATTCTTTATTTCATTAAATTAAACTAAGCGATACTGTCTTCGTTTTATAAGTAAAATGTATTTTATTTTATTATTTTTTGCAATGAAGCTACTATGAATAAAAAATATTAAAGAGTAAAATTATTTTTGTTTGTCAAACGAAAAATGCGTAAAACAGAGCACGATGAACTGTCACAGAGATCATCCTAGTTGAAATGGACTATAGTATAGCGTATGTTTTTATAAATAGTAATCTATGTGTTATTGTGATGTATAAGCTATATTATTATAAAGATTCTTTAAAATTTATTTAGTAGTTTTTACGTGAAAGAGTAACAAACATCTACCCATCAAACTTTTGCGTCTATAATATTAGTAGCGATTATGTCCTCTTAGGAGGATATGTCCTCATCGTTTATGTCCTCTTCGGAGAAAAGCGCTGACCGTACCCTTTCCTGAGGGTGCGGCTAACCTCTCTCCATTCAAGCCATAGCCCTTACGGCCAAGGCTTAGGCTGAGTTTAGTTGGTAGTTCATGCGATCGGACCGCTCCGGTCATGTGGAGTCCAACATAACCTCCGTGACACTTGCCGTTGTGGGGGTATTTTGAGTAGTTTCGTGCTGCTTGTGAGGATTCTCAGCCTTCTTCTCCTGGGGGAAAAAAGAAGACTAGCTTAATATAATTTTTGTAATTATTTTTTGCTTTTTTGTTAAAACTTGGCTTTACGAATTTTGTCTCTATTAAATGTATGTATGAAGGTAAGTAAATCCATAGTAATCAAGACGACACCGATAACAAAGACAAGATATTGCAACTTTGAAACTTAAATGATAAAATTTGTTAAGTAATATCTATAATTTATGACATTTGTTATCAAAATGATATGCATATCCTATGTCCAAGATCCTCAGTACCTACTCCTACATTTCCTCAATATTTACGCTGTAGATTTAACTTACTTCTTCTACTCGGCTACAGCGTGGCTGTGTTTCATGCCCTATTTTAAATGTACCTCTTTAGAACTGCTAACTCTACTCCCGCTCCTTTATCGCTCGAGCCCTTATAGAGTGGAATAAGCTATTCTAGATTGTCAATCCAATGCTTCTTTTAAACGCAATGTAAAGGTACACTACCTATATAGCTTGTTGTGGACTGCCTTCTACACATATTACATATAATATATATATATACATATATATGTAATATGAGTGTGTAAGTTATAGTTTAATAACAGTTGAAACTAGTTTTTTTTTACTTAACCGCGTGAAATTAGTTTTTGTCAATCCTGGTATACATACTTTCTACCCTTATTTCACCCCCTAGCTGGTCAAAATTTCAAAAATGCTAGAACAAATGTTTAATGATTTCTTATCAAGTGCTTAAATATACAGTTTCATGGTTTTATCTTTTAAAATTAAGAAATCCCATACAAACTTTTAACCTCTATTTCAACCCCTTCATCCTTTTATTTCGAAATAAAAGTAAAAAAGCCTATGTTCTGTCTCAGGGTTTTAAGATTGTCTGTACCAAATTTCATCAAAATCGGTTGCGAGGTTTAGGCGAGAAAGCGTAACAGACAGACAGACAGAGTTGCTTTCGCATTTATAATATTAGCTGGGATTGTTTTAATCCTGTGTCACTGCTAATTTGCGATTCTCACGAAAAGAGTTGGCTGGAAGAAATCTCTGTGATAGATACGTCTTTTTTGTTCAATAAAGAGTTTATATATGAGATGCTCAAGAAGTGTGGAACTAATTTTTATATCTAAGTTAGTTACATAGGTAAAGTTCTCAATAGGTTTACATTTTCAATGTGATTGATTTTAATGATAGTATTTTCGACTATTTGAAGATTCTTCGAATATTTGAAGATAGAGTGTAGTTGCAGAAGAGGTGAGTGAATTATTATCAAATGCTTTTTAGTATGTTTTACTTTTTTTTTGAATATGTTTTTTAAATTTATTATCACTATTGTATACAATCAATATTTAACATCTATTCCTCAAAATTATCACAATTTCTTTAAATTTTTACGATCATAATAAGATTAACAGAATGTTTTTTTTTTATTATGGGATAGGGCAGCAAACGAGCAAACGGATCACCTGATGGTAAGCGATAACCGTTGCTTATGGACACCCGCAACACCAGAGGAGTCACAAATGCGTTGCCGGCCTTTCAAAGGGAAATAATAGGAATAAGGGGAATAAAGGGGAATAAGGGGGATTAGGCCTCCGGTACCCTTCGCGGGTCGCCGGCGGGCGCGAGTAAGTCGCGACTGCTACGGCGACCCGGGATGGACCGCGCCCCTTCCGTGGCCGGGGGCGTCGTCGGTGGAGGAGACCGGGGGAGGTAGTAAGCCTCCCCGAGGAGGGCTCCCCTGTGTCGACGGGGGAGCGGAGGCTGGGGGTTCCCGGAAGAAGCTTTCTGTTCCCAGGGGCTCCCTACATGCCTGAGGAAGGCCATCCCTGAGGTTTTTAGTGGGTAGGCCTCCCCCTTCTGGGGAGGAGAGCCCCACATAACCCCGGCTCGCCACAGCCGGGGTATGCAATTTAATGCATTTTCCTCAGGGAAACAAAAAAAAAAAAAAAAAAAAAAAGGCCTCCGGTACCCTCACACACTCGGCGAAACACAGCGCAAGCGCTATTTCACGCCGGTTTTCTGTGAGGCCGTGGTATCACTCAAATTTTCACACATTGCCAAAATTAATTTCTTTTGTAACATGCCTTAGTCTTATTATAAGAATATGAAATAGTCGTTTTAGTAGTAAAAGTGTGAGTGATCTTAGAAATTGTATTAATTTTGTTTCGACTTTTAGAAGTGAATTTCTTAGGTTGATAGAGGTAGGTTAGGTAGGTTTTCTTAGGTTGAATAAGTGAGTCTTGATAATATTGATCTGGCAGTTTTACTCTTTCAAAGATTTTTTAATTTATGAATATTTAAAAGAAAAAATAATAATTTTCATTTAGCACAAATAAGAAATGATCACTTATGAAACCAATAATGTCCGTGCTGTTGAAGGATATTGCTTTTTTTATTTTTTCTTCTCTATACAGTTCATTGAATATTTGGTTAGTACACTAAACTACATTCACATTACTGTTTAATATCCTATGCTACGGATCAACCACGAGTGCGGTTAATTTAATGTTACCTTAACTAATATTAAATAGGTGTACCGATTATTTTTTTCCCTGTCCATTAATTGTATCTCTATTAGGTAAGCAGTATTTCATTGGAAAATGGTGTTAAAAAATGCAGCTTAACTACGACAGAAGCCAACTCGAGCGCATAAAGCAGTGCAGCAGCGTGTAAAAGCAAGACAATATTATTGCTGCGTATAACGCCATCTCACTTTTGTAATGGTTATGATGTGATTTTAAGCGATTATAGTAGACCGAGTGTTCTTTGGAGGGCAATGTGGGTCGGCTTGCTCGGGTTCCGTCGAGCGTGTTCGGTTGCCTTCGCACATATTGGCGGCTTGCGTCTGCGCACATAGCTCCGAGCCGCCGCCTTGGCTACAGTCGCGTTTACCGCTCTCGGAAAATTTGTCTCTCGATTACGTCACGGGATGCAAACTTAACTCGGTATAGCGCGAATATGAACTGACGAACCGTAGCGACGATCGAAGACTTGTTATAACACTGCCGCCAAAGTGACAAACATTTTCTGTGTTGACTTGTTCGCCGAAAATGATGTGGGAGACCAATTTTCTTGAGGATTCAGAGACGGTAAGACAATGCTTAGTTATTTTACTAACATATGCTAATTATATGTAGCCTAACAATTTGCGGTATCCAAATGTGTTATTAATAAGCTTTTGAATTATGAAACGAAGCCGGTTTTGTACGTCTGCGCGTCGTAGAGACAGCGTGCGCGCATGTGTGCGTAAACTTTCTAGTTTTCGCTCACAGCCGACTGTATTTACATTGAACGTGAAGTTTTTCATAATATAAAACATGGAAGCGTTTAAGATGCTTAAATGCGTAAATATTCATTGCACATCCCGCGGCCGCGGCTCGCGAATTGTCATGTAAATAAATGCCGTTTTTGATATGCGTGTGTCACGAAGCGAGCGTGCTGTGAAAATTCTAATGCGGCTTAGATAGGCAGATAAGCTTTGGGAAAATGTAGGTGCGCTCGGAATGAAATTTAAGCACAATTACCATTTTTAATACTTGAAGTACTTGAAAAGATTTTTGTATAATTTCAGTAATTTGAAGAGGGATTCTGTAAGATCCATTTTCCTTTGCACTGAATACAGATTTGGTTTCTCGTTATTTTATACATTTATATGTGTTCATATTATTAAATTATCAAAAGAAGATTAGGCACTTATCTACGTTATACGTTATGTTATCATATCTCTATAAATAACATGTTTGTGGTGTGTTACTATGAAAAAGTGCTTGAGAATGATGTTCACAAAAACAATGAGAAGATGTATCGTACATTTAAATTCATTATATCATATTGTAAGCAAAAACATTAATAAAAACTGAACAAAATCACAATAATAACATTAAGAATGTACCTACAGAATTGATTGTACATAACGTAAGCGCTTATTTGAAGTTTATATTAGTAATATAAAACGTGTACCATTAATATGTACAATCTTTTAATGTTATAAGTTCAGATAGGCAGTTAATAGAGGTTAAGGCGACAATCTGTATCGAGATGTTTGTCAACAATGTTTCATCAAATAGTGTTTGTGTTTTCAAGATCTTCGCAAGAATTTGCTAATACTTTAGATAGCCTAGGTCACGTGATGCAATAATAACATTCAACTTGAACATTCATCTAAGCTATTTTGTATGAAAAGGTAAATTGTATTTTTTTCAAACTGTATTTATATCGTAAATGTTACATACATAAGTGCCTAGACAATTAAATTAAATTGTCTCCTACTGATTGTTAGTAAATTTAATAAATGAAAAAATGATAATCATTTATAGTCAAAACATGAAAATCTTATGATGAGTCTTATTCCTATATAATACTGCATCAAATCACTAGCTAGCACTTGAAATTATCACTTTTGATGTATCTATATACATAATCTCATAGCATTACAGAAACTGAGAGATATTTGAAAAAGTATATAGTCATAAATGTTTCATTTGTTAGGTCTGTGCGGTTAATGTATTTCTATATTAATCTACTGCTAAGGTCTTCGAGACTCGAGTTGAGAGATTTCAGTTCCGATCAAGAGTTTCGAACCCCTTCGTGACACGAAAACAGCGTAGAGATGTGTCATACATTGGTGTTGAAATGATGTGTAACTTCGTATAACGATCATAGAATTTTAGTATTTCGTAGTAGCAGGGTCGTAGCAGTTGCTAATCCGTAGCAGAAGGAGCTCTTCTCTTTTTATTTCCATTGTTTATCGATTTGCTCTACCACACAGCTTATATCAAAAATACTATTAATAAAGAACCAAAGGCAAAGAGACGGATTTGATTTAAACAATTAAATGGTGAAACCTTAGAAAGTGTCTTAATTTCTCGAAGTTATTGCTAAAATGCTCTGCACTTTATTATGTATTATTTTAACATTATTATTCTTTTGAACGTCATAAATGACTATTTTAAATTAATTTTTGTGACATAATTCAACGATATTGAGTCAAAATAACGTTTATGTTATTAAATGGATTCTAAGGAACATTTTTTCTTAATAGCAGAATAAAATGAGAGGTTTTTTATTTTTCCTGGGCTGGCTTGCTTGTCTATCAATCTCTATTTTACCTGTCAATCCTCCATAAATTGGATCTGACGGAATTGAATGAGTGCGTTATGATTTTAAAAACTTTGATAATTACATCGTGCTTGCTAAACAAAGAAATCGCTCATAGGAAAAATTTTGATAAATATAGTAAATTGTCGTCGATTGATTTTACGTACTTACTAAATCATGTTCCTAATTATAAATTTATTGTCTTATCGCACATACTAAATGCTCCAACAACCTTTGGTTAACCGAAGTAGATTATGACTACTTCATTAGTCTATCATACTTTGTAATGGAGTACTTAAATTATTAATTTAGTTTTTAATCCTCAGTGATACAGCTTATACTCGTAATACACTTGAACACTATATTGATTTACTAATTTATTAGTCTAGATAGAAGATTGCTAAATTATGTTATTTGGTGTGAAGAATAAAGGTGTTGGGTTCCTATTTGTTTTTATTGTTTATTGATTTATTCTCTACGCTGATGTACTGAAGAGTTAGTCAACTGTACTGCGCGTATAGTGGTCTTTAGGCTCGCGAGTGGTTTGGGAATCGCATCGCAAACACCTCCTAACTGATTCGATGCTGCAGTCTAACCTTATAGATTTCTTCGAAGTTCGTGTCGCCCCCGACGGAACAAGTACAATAATGTAGCTGGTGTTGCCATTCGCAGAAATTCGTCTCACTATTTACTAATGTAGTCGTTATTGCTTGAAAAGTTAGTTATACAAAACAACAATCGTAAACGTGGCATAAATTTTCGTAAACATTTTAATGTCAATTCACTAAAATTTGTTAATTAACTAAGGATATCAGTTACTTTTGGTTATTATACTGAATCCGCATTTCAGTCTTCAGCGGTACAATTTCATGCTCTATGTTACCATATTTTCATTCAACCTAGGGATAACATTTTCTAAAATCCTTTCTTTGAGAATGTCGTTAAAATGATTTCATGATCAATGCGCTGATAGATCAATCGGTTAGTAATGCTTGTCTTTTGTATATTGAGAAGATAGTTTGCAAGACTTTATTACACGAGCACAGATGAAACTAACCGTTCCCATTAAACGTTATTTAGTAATTTTCTTATTGCCATATAAATTGGTGTGTGCTTATATTTTTTAACACGCTGAAAAGTCGATCAATGGCGAGTCTGACTTGCACACGAATCAACAAGTGTATTTTTTTTATCATAGTCAAGAAACTTTATTTGTGCCATTCTTGTGACATTTTAGAATTCCATAGCTTTGATTAGTACCTTATTAATATTTTTTAGAATTAAGATTGTATGGTTATTAATTAATGAATGAAAAACCTTAAGCTTTCAAACAAAATATTTAAACAAGCTTCGGACGGTCATGTAACAAAAACATTGTTTTTGGATCATGTCTTAATTATAGTCTATTTATATTAATAGCGCTATGTTTCAAATATAAAACGCACCTGCAGATGGGACGATAATGTGTAGCGTGACCGAGTGCACGATTTCGGGACGAACGTGATGCCACTGTCGTGTAACTTCGTTGTTATGAGAACGCGGTATCAACTGGTCGCTCTCTTACGTGACTATACATTAGTACCAGTAGCTAATGCAATATGCCATCAGTATTAATTACTTATGCTTATTTTACTTTATGTCTAAATATTGCTTATTATAACGTAAATGAAAAGATACGGTAGAAGCAGCATTTAATGTAATAAATCATTATTGTCTACATTTAATTATATAAATTGTTTATTTTAACAAAATACAACAAATGTATCTTATATGTTAAGTATCGTTTGTAAGAATTTAAATAATTCCGCAAATACTGATCATTTTTTACTTTATAGAAAATGTTTGAAATAATTTCATTTTTGATCACTAGACTCATATGTAACCTAATATAGATAAAAGCGCTTTACAGATTGTTTGAATAAGGAATAAATAAATAAATTTATTAATTAACTATAAATACAACACATAATTTTATCTGCTTATTATTATGGTAACTACAAATTAAGTTATTCCTTGTTTAGTTATATTTATATATTTCTTGGTTAAACAAATTTTACAAAATACCCACTTCTTGTATTTTACTTGTATATTCGTAAAGGAAAATATGACTATGAAATTTTAGTTATAAACGTGACTCATTATAATCGCGAAAGACCAAGTGGCAAATTAATTAAAAGTCTACAATTCTGTTTTTATTAGATAGTTTTAAACTCGGCATTTCCTTTTATTTTTGTTATAACATTGTCAAATTCTGTGATATTGGTATATTCAAGTGAAAGTGAATAAATGGCGATATTTTAAATCGTAGATTTAGTAATCATTGATTTATTTACTTCAAACACAAGTAAAGGACTTCAACGACCGCGAGTCAAACCTATAACTTGATTGTTATTGTCTTACAAACATAATTATATATAATCAAAATGGAAAGTTTGCGGAAAACGTCGAGAAAATTCTGCTAAAGCGCTTCATTAGGTTCTCGCTAAGTGAGTATTAGGCTTACAATTAAGCTAGAAAATGGTCGGGGCTATATTAAGAAAGCGTCCGAAGTAATTGTTGGATGTCTAATGACGTTCAGCCACGCATAGCGTCGGCTTCCTCGACAAAACGCGTTGAGATACGCCTGACTTCCTCCTGCTTTGCGGTCACACGAAGATTTCCAGATTTTTTTTTATAAATACACAAGTAGCTTTTAAGTTTCGTATATGTATTGTATGGCATATATTGAATCTCCCTGTCTAACCGACAGCTTAAAAAATTTGCAAGTTTGTGCCTTTTGCATATTTTTCAGTGTGGTATTTGTCTAATAAAAGAGGTACTATATGTAACTCTTTCATTACATTTTTTATAAGATTAAGACTATAATTAAAAATTATACACATTTTTTAATATGGACGTCTAAGATATCCTATGATATTTACGCGTCTCGTATATGAAGTCTAATTTGCAAAACCCTGCTTAAAGTAAGTAAGTATACATTAATACCGACCTTATGAAGAACTTCTAATGGGACCTTCTAAAACAGAGCGAAAATACGTCCCCTGCCTTCCAACAAAGAGCGGTGCGACAAAATAGAACTATTGGTAACATGTAAAATAATCCCAACAGATGCTATAGGAAAGAGAGGAGTTATCTTCAGAGTTTGACATTGAATTCTAGCTGTTGTTTAGGTGCTACATAAAATTGCTAGCAGAACATAAAGATAAACCTACCTTATTCATTTCAGAAAGTTTTTTGGAAGTGACCAGGATCTTTTCTTCCATTTCAATACCATAAATTATCTAGTTAGAATGGTATAATAAAGTATTGAAAATTGTCAATTCTAATTTTCTCAAAGACCATACTAGACATTTTATGTGACCAAATAAAATAAAACAAGGCAAATCGAATTCAGTTTTTGGCACTTCACCGCGACTCCTTAGACAAAGTTTCACCCAAAGAAAGTAGAATACGAATAAAAGCGAAGCAATCTGAATTATTCATTGACATACCACGGGGCGAGGCCAGCCTTGCCCAAGTCTTGTCAGAATGTTATGACGTATAAATCGCAACGTTTTTTAAATGGTCATTACTAACTATACGTTCTCAACGAGATAATGGAATCTACTCTAATATGAGGTGTATTTCAATGATATTGAACCACCAGTGAAGATTTAATGAGTTTATAAAGACCCTTTTAAAATCTTCACTGGTTTACCTCATGTTGTTTTGCTTTACCATAAGAGTGTTGTATAGACATATTAAAATAGAAAACACTTGTTAATGGCTGATAATAAACATCCAAGCAAATCTAAGATAAAAAAAATGATTCAAATGTCATTTTACAATCATTTTTGCACACCGAATAAGCTAATCCATTAGTGAACAAACCAATGAAATAAGTTTTTCTAAGATAATGGTTATTACGCCCTAATAAATAACTGAGCTTCCTATAGACCTTGCAACTTCACTCGGTATGAAAACTAGCCACGTATTACGTGGTTAGTCGAAAGAACAATACCAAAAGTGATTTCAATCTCACAAATCACTTCCGACAAACTTGTTCAGGTCAATTTGTTTTAACATGTTTGAAACATGCATATTGGCTTTGACAAGCAATCACGTTTTGATAAAAAAAGACAATCGATTTTGTTGCTTATATATTTCTAGTTTAAGACTGTCATGAGAACGCAATGTATGATGGAAAGGTATGATGTAAAAAAATCTTAATGACATTAGCTAAATAACTGTTGAATATAATTGAACAATATGCATTTTGTGACACAAAATAATCAAGCCAGATAAATTAACATAATGTTTGTCATGCAATAATAGTTAGATCCGAAAACAATACAGTAAGTAATCTATTTTATTATTATTAAGCGGTGCCTACTTTGTATTTACTTATTGTTTCCTTGGTTTCTTTATTAAGGATAATTAAAAGATTATTTTACACCGACGTTTTTTGTAGCCTGTTTTTTTGTCGCCACGCGCAAGTCAACAGACTATTAAATACAAAGTTATATTATGATTCGTGTTCAAATGTAAAACTTGTGTTCTAATGGCAAAGACTTATAATCGTTTAATAGAATAAGAGACGTAAGCTACACGACTTAAAGTGCAAGGTCGCACAATATTTAATACTTAAGAACTCGGAAGCGATCCCTTTGAAGGTCGTCAGAACGAAGTTAAAAAAACTAATACAGCAAATCAAAAACAACTTTAATTTCTTCGACATACAGTTTGTTTTAGTGGAACCTTCAGCTTAAATTGTCCGCGTTTTTACGACGAACCAGTTTTGATAGCGGATCAAATTATACACATCAAGTTAAAAGACGTTCTGTGACATTAAAATTTCACATAAAAGTAATTTAATTTAATTTTCTGATTCACTTGGACAGGTTTTAATGCCATAAGGTTAGCAAGGAGATTTTCAAGTGCTTCTTTGTGTGTAATTGCAGTGAAAACCTGCTTTTAGATTAGCTGTTTTTCTCTGATCTGATCTTCAATTTAATGGAATTAATTTTTCACAATTATTACTAACAGTGTCTTAGAAAAAGATGACAGGTTGTAATTTTAAGTATTATCCTTAAAATAGCTTGGGAATTGAGAAGTATATAAGAAATATTTTTGATCGTCTATTGTTTCTGCCCTACACCATTCTGCTTGTCTAATCCAATTGTTGACAAATCAACTTTTTGGCAAAATATTCATGCCGAACTACACAAATAATGAGGTCAAGGAAGGAACCTTTTCTTCTAAGGGGTACAAATTTAAAAAAACGAAACTCTTTAATTAACTAACTCCCTAGCTTATATTTATTGTGGGTACACTAGTACGATTTGAATTTATGAAAGAATTCATTGCATATGCATGTTTATATATTTATACGATTATATTGTTTTACCCTTAAAAGCAAGGAAAAAGACAAGAAAGTAATCATCCAGTTAATATACACGTTTATATAAGTGTAATTTGTGTTAATATTACGAATCTCTTGCGTCTAAGTAAAACAAACTAAATTATAAAAACGGCATTTCATAAACATACGAAACTAACCTCAAATGCAGATTTTACATAAGCGAGTCATTAGAGCATTGTGCTTAGCTGGTATTCTTGAGAGGACACATTGCGCAACTATTTTCTAAGAAAGACGATTTGAATGGCGTCTATTTACGTTCCAATTTTCGCTGGCGTGTATGTAGGTCGAGGACGAATGCTGAGCTTAAAAAATATTTTAGTCCACGGGTGATAATTAAGGTGTATGTTTGGAGTATAGCACTGTATGGATGCGAAACGTGGACAATGACGCAAAAAGATAGAAAACGACTGGAGACCTTTGAAATGTGGTGCTGGAGAATGATGGAAAGAGTAAGCTGGACTGAAAGGAAAACGAATGAAGAATTTTTTAGTATAGTAAAGGAGAAGAGAAACTTATTAAGGACTATCGAAAACAGAAGAGGGAAAATGTTGGGACACCTGATAAGACATGACAATTTTCTTAAGAGCCATCCATAAATTACGTCACACGGTTAGGGGGAGGGAGAGGGTTGACGAAGTGTGACATTGTGTGACAAGGGGGTGGGAGGGATCTTAAATTACGTGACGTCACATTACAAAATCTATTAAATAAGCTAACTGTTAAATCACAAACTTTAAATTATTACTATTAGTATGAAAAGTGCTGTAAATATTAACTTTTATTGTAAAGTCTGTATACTCTCATAAATAAAGAAAGGAATAGTATCTTCTTCTATATATTAATAGGGGTACTCCCGAAACGTACTATTTTTCTAATTGATTATAGTAGGTGATTTTGAAAAATATAATAAGAAAATCATGAAATGACCAATACTTATTTAATATACAGTAATCGTTTTTTGTTTTGTTAATTGATTTGATGTTAATTTTATTAAAATGAAAATAAAACTGATTTCGAAACCGCTTTTCTCATTCAATAATTTCTATAATTTCAAAATTTGTGACGTCACACTAGGGGGGGGGGGAGTCTCACAAATGTGACTAGCTGTGACAAGGACGGGGGGAGGGGCAAAAAATCACGAAATTCGTGTGACGTAATTTATGGATGACCCCAGACCATCATAGAAGGAAAGATTGAAGCGAAGAGGAAGAGAGGAAGACCAAGAAGAACCTACATGCAGCAAGTGAAGGAGAAAATAGTTGTCATGTCTTATCAGGAAGTCAAAAGGATGGCGGAATGCCGACATAGATGGAGGTGCTCCACCGACAAGAGCCCAGCTCTTAAATTGAAAAAAAAAAATCCACGGGTGTATATAATTATCATCATTATAACTCTTATTATTATTATTGTCATTATTTTAGAGCAGTTACATTAGACTTTAATTCAGGCAGGTCTAATGTGTGTCCTAATCCAAGCCGTAGGGCCTTTATGGGCTCATGGGGTAGGTTATTTTGGTTAAGACGCCTCGATCCATCTGGCGTCCGACCGTGGCACTTGGTTGCGGTAGTAGCTAGTTTCCTCTTCAGGGGAAAAAGTCCTCATATATGTAGATTTGTTAACTTTGCATATTTCTTTAAGTTTCTGCACAAATATATGTGTAGTATGTACATATGTATGAATTTCGAATAGTAATATAATGCATAGATACATGATAGGATCGATCCTCATTAGATTGTTGTTTCCAGTATTATTTTTTCTTAATAAGTGTTCCACTTTTGGGATATAGAATCTGATAAAACGGTATTTCCTGTTACAAACAGAACCAAGCAATATCAGAGATGACTTAAGAGACGAATCTCGTAGACGCAACATTCGATAGCAATGACTCAGCATTGCGAAAGTAGAAGGAAAAATATACAAAAGAATTAGTAATTTTCGCCAGCGTCGACGTCCGTTTGACCATGTCGAGACACTATGAGTCAGACCACAATTAACTGGCCGTTGCGTGTTGCAACCATCGTAACAAATATCCCACTAGGGTAGCGTTGCGCGTTCATTCATTCGTGGACCATTCATGATTGGGTGTTGCAATGTAAGTGTTAGTAGAAATTTAGCCTGCGGTAGAAATGATATTGCTGCTGTTTTGAATGTCAGTGATATAACAACTATTCGAAACAAGTAGTGGATAATGTTAGCATTTTGAATATATCTGGTGATAGATGTTTAAATTAAAATACAAACCTATATAATGAAGAAATAAGTTGTTTCTCAATTTCTACCATATTTTATCACTATTTGCATTTATAAAACATAACAATCGAAGTATTTGTAATGAAAATGATAAATTTATTTTCTCGGAAACAATAACTTCTTTTATTACATATTGTTTATATTGCATTTTTTGTTTATTACTTTATTAAGGTAAATCAATAAACTAATTCTGATATAAAGAAATATGGTTCAACTGTGTGAGTAATACTTATCGAGAATTTAGTATTCAATTTAATAGTTTCGTACTTGTTTGCATTTAAAAATAATAACTCCTTGTCATAAAATAATATTTATCAAAATACAGTATTTATCAGCATAAAATTGTCGCCTATTCATAAATGTTATATTAACACTAATAATGTTATATAGATAACGTTTAGCTGTTTGTTATAAAATACGTGAAATAAGTTAGTGTTATAATGTTTATCGGTTCCTCGGACAAATAAACGTGTTTACATTTAAGGCTCATTATTTTTTTATTTCTTTGTTTGTGTGTGCTTAACTTATTGCACAGAAGCCTGCCAAGTATCAACGTGATTTTCGTTTTGATAATTTCCTATATAAATTTATCTGACGCTCCTACGGAAAAGGAAAACGTGAGACAACCTGCACATCCCTGGTCCCTAGGAGGTAGACTCTTTACCAGGGTCGTCTGCATGGGTACCTCCGTCTTACCTATTTCCGCCGCCAAACAGCAGGGTTCGCTTTGTTGTGTTCCGGCGTGAAGGCTAAGATAGGCAGTGAAATTACTGGGTACTGTGACTTTACATCTTATGTCACAAGTTGGCAACGTACACTGTGGTTCTCATGAGGTTTGCAGATTTGCTGCGAATCTCGTGGGAACCACATGTACTATAGGCGACTGTTACCACTTACCATCAGGTGGGCAGCCTGCTTGTTTGTCAACTTTAGCAATAAAAAAAAACATATCTGCGAAGAAACTCAAAGGTTCAATTAACTAATGGGCCAGTGTGGTTGACTAAGGCCTAATCACTAAGATAGTTGGATAGACTCGTGTTCGTGCTCCCCAACGGCGGGGAACATATCGCACTAATAATTACTTGACATAATACTATAAACACACGCAAAATTTGATTCCTCACGCGTGATCAAGACCGTCGTTCGATTAGTACAAAAACAGAATAAGGATAAATTAAAAAACTTATGTGACAGTTATTCAATTTGCAATTCTATTACATGAAGTGAGTAATAAGTTTTTTGTTGATTCTGAAAAATGTTCGATTTTGAGTTGATACATTATTGTATTATTAGTGCGATATATAAGGGGTAATAATGATGACGATGGTACTGTAAGCAGCACGTTAATGTATACAAATGAAATACGAAAATAGTTTTTATTACGTAGTGTATAGAGGCGATCTCGGACTCAATATGTGTAGGTCGTACGTGCAATGTCTTTAATAAGAAAACTAAACAGTCTACATTGGCATCATGTTGAATAATTTAGATAAAAACTAAAATGTATTATTTACAACACAAAATACTAGGTTTGCAGTATTATGTGCATAAAGGCATTATTATTGAAGTTTATAATATAATGTAGCGGTCAAAGTCGTTTTTGATATGCAGGAAGATCAAAATAAGCAAAATTTATCTGTAATTATCATTTGTAAATTAAAACACCAGTAGTTAAAATATATAAAGTCACAGTAGACGAGAAAATCTTGAGTCTTTAGGGGAAACATAGTGACGTATTTTTCATTCAAAAGTAATCTGTTTTGTCCCTGGAAATTTAGATCAGTGCTGTGATCTATGACATTTTTTTTACAATAAATTATTTTACAAAAAAGTGTTCTAAAAATGTTCCTAAAATACATATAAAAATAGTCAAACTTTTGAGTGTTGCAATACATCCAGCAAATAAATTTCACGTGACCATTTGAAAATGGAAAACAGGGTACAGATAAAGCTGTTTTACAATTTTAGTTTACTACAGATAATATAATTCTAGGTACCGTATGATTCTTGGCGGTTCAGGTAAAGGCGCCGTATTTAATTGCAGCAAGATTTTATATTCTCGTAAGCTGTGCAATTAATATAACGCTTCAGTTTTAAACCTTTTGTTATTAAATGAGAATGTTTTTCAATTAATTTTATCTTTGAGAAATAATCCCAACTAATATTATAAATGCGAAAGTGTTGTTTGTTGTTTGTTTGTTTATTTGTTTTGTTTGTTTGTTGTTACCTCTTCACGCTTAAACTACTGCACCGATCATCACGAAAATTTGCATACACATAGTCTGTGGTACGGGGAAGGATATCACATTTTATCCCGGAAGAAAGTAGCTACTGTTCCCGTGGGATCGAAATTAACGCGGACGGAGCAACGACGGCGGAGCCACGGGCAAGAAATAACAATATAATTATTTAATTAATAATAATTTAATTTGCATACACATAGTCTGCGGAACGAGAAAGGACATAGGACACCTTTTATCTGTTCCCGTGGGATCTAAATTAACACGGGCGGGCTACTAACAGTGTAATCCTTACTAATATTATAAATCGGAAAGTGAGTTAGTTTGTTTGTTTGTTTGTTCCGCTTTCACGCCGTAACTCCTGAACCGATTGCTTTGAAATTTAGCAGACGTAAAGATAAAAGTCCGGATTAAATAATAGGCTACTTTTTATCCGGAAAAATCGACAGATCCCACGGGATGCACAATAAAGGCTTCGCACGAAAACTACTGCACAGATTTTCATGCGGATTTCATTCATCAATAGATAGACTGATTCTTGAGCAAGGTTTTGCGGTATTTTTTATCTGTTTAGTCCCACGGGAAGCGCGATAAAACCTTCGCGCCATAAACCGACTTCCGCGCATATGTAGCCGTGGGCAAAAGCTATGACCCTTAACCCTCTATAGACCCAATCCCGAAATCCACGCGGGCGAAGCCGCGGGCAGAAAGCTAGTTAGCACATAAAATGCAAATACGTTTATATTTACGTAATTAAAAGTAATTATTATTAAGTGTATATATATTTTGTACTATTGTATTTTAAATAAAAATTCATACTTTATTCTACATAAGAGCGGTTGTTTTCTAAAATCGCCATAACGTCTAGTTACCACAGTGCTAACTGTAGGACATGGTTATGGACATAAATTAAAGCAAACATTTGAATATACTATATATTACTTACCACCAATATACGTGTTTTTAATATCCTCAAACTGGTAAGTTAAAGTATTACAAAACAAAATTTGACATTGACACAATCTGTCAAACTCGCAGATGGTGTCACTTTTGTAGAATTTATCATTCTGATTACAATATTATTGGATTTTTATTAAACTTTAAATAATATGACTTCCTTATTGTTAATGATTCCATTGATAAGAATAATAAACTGAAGTTTCATACATACATACATATATGTCACGCCTTGTTCCCAATGGGGTAGGCAGAGTTTCAAATGGAAAAAATATAAAAACAAAGAAATCAACATTCTGAAAACCAGATTACAAACAATTGAAATGGACTACAACGTCGTATTATAGCGGCAATCAGTGAAAATAGCAATCGAGTGTTCAACTCGAGTAAATGGATCGATGCAAATTATTGATACGTGGGCGCTTGTATCGATTGATCGGCGCCCGCTGAGTCTCCGGTGAAAGGGAACTGATTTGCGTCACAGGCTCTTGCGGCCTTGTGCATTGTAACATAATATTATATTGCGGATAATTACTAACAGTGTGATTAAATGTTATTTGAATTCTAGGTATAAAATAGCCGTTTTCTATAAAAATACTTAAGAATCTATATTTAACAACCCAGAAAGCAAACTTTATAATTTTTTTCACGCGTTTCAATCAATAGATATTAAATAACAATTTTACAGAAAACATAATTTATTATTCAGTATATTCGGCTTTAACCACGTTGGCCCAATGCGAATTGACTTCATACAGCTTTGAATTTTTTCGTTGATGTTTTCCTATACCGTTGGACCGTAGCGCCGTAGCTTATCTAAACATATTTAATCAAAATAATATAGTTTATTTATTCATAATATTACAAAACTGTAGAACAAAATAGGAAATGCTTTTCGAGATTGCTTTTAAATTTAAATAAATTAATTGTGAGATCCAACAGTAGTCGAAAAAAAGGAAAATATATTGTTTCTGTAACTTTTAATTTAAAATAGCTTTTTATAAATTAAAAAGTTCTTTTAAATTAAAAAAGTCCCTAAGATTTATATCTATTATTATTAATTTACTGATTATTGTAGCCATTGTGCTTTAATGTTCATATTAATTTTCCATTTATATTAAAATGTATTTTATATGCATCACTATGGTGTTATTGGGACTACGAAAGTTTTGCTATGTAAATTTATAAATTATTATACTCTACTATGCCGTTTTCACCACAATAAGTGTTTGGATTTATTGTATATATATAAAGCGATTTCTAAATGAAAAAGAGTGATCGATTTTAAATTTGACATTGATTGTTGCTTTTATAAGTTGTTACAAGGAAAAAGTCATTAATTTACAAAACTGTCTGCATAAACTAGATTCATACTTCATTTATTTTTCAGTCAAATAGAAACTGTGTTATTTACAATTAAATCAGCATACGAAAGATTATATAAATCTTTACATTTTAATTAATATTATAATAACTATATATCGTTACATTTTAATTGGATCTTAAATCCTGTTATAAAAAGAAGATAATAAGTACACTAATTGTCTTTCAAAGATGTCGCAATAGATTTGGAGTTTACTAAAATAATGAACCTTTTAAAGATGATTAAAAAACTAACCAGTGGTCGTGCAATGGCGTACTGATAACCAAGCACAATAAAATTAATATTCATATATGTATATTTTTTATAAATCTAATGAGGTCAGAGTACACATTATATATTCAAAATGGTAATTTATTTGCTTATTTTGATTGGATTGTATAAGACTGGAATGCAGCAAGAAATGGTTTATAGAATTCTGAAAATACTGATTTAAAAAAAACGTGTCAACAATTTTTTCTTTAGGTAATTATATGAAAAGATATTAAAATGTGCAATATATCTCCTGCATTGTTCAGTGGTATAGCGAGTTTATATCTTTCAACAAGAATAACAGTTGAAATTCAATTAATAGATATTTAACAGAGCGAGATAAGATGCTATAACTGTGCGTGTTACATTACAATTAACTGAAGACTACACGCCCGTTAAACTAAGTGTTTAAATAGGTTTAATATATTTCCTTCTTTTGTGTTGCTTTTACCCGAACGTTATGTAACCGATTTTCTTATATTTCGGTCAATTATTGAAGGAAATTCAGGAGCATAGAATTTAGTGACTTAAAACTTATAGTTCTTAGTTAAACTCGTACAACACGTCAACCAGTAATCGGAAACTCTGGCATATTATGAGAGTCATAAACTGATATTTATGCCTGAATATATACCAGTATATTTGCAATAACAAAATTATGTATTTATTTTATAAACCGCAATATTTAAAACGGCCACAGAATTGTAAAATAACGGATAATATTGTATTTTTTTTCCTTACTTCCTTACTTCCTTACTTACGGGTATATTACTGAAGCCAAACCCTTGGTGAGCAAAAGACCGTTCACCGGATGTCACACGAAACCGGTCTACAGCGGTTAGTTATGTTGGACTCTAGCAGAAGGCCAGACAATCTTTGGCCCGGCGAAGGTCCTATTGGTTTCGACTGATAGCTTTTCAGGGGAGAGGGCGAATATATCCAGGTAGTTGGCACAAGTGCCGTCACTGGTGTGTTCGAAATCCTACGGCATATTCAAGAAGAACAGATTAGACAATTCTGTTACTGGATATAGATTACCCTGCCTTAAAGAAAAGAGGAGAGGATGAAGCGGCTGGTGAACCAATCGGTCATATTTAGTCAATATTTTACCGCCTTCTAGCTAATAGAATGTTCTATAATTTAAATCCTTTATAGATAACAATATGCGTGTTCGTTTTGATTGCAAATGCAATATGGCCGCTATCACAAAATGGCGGATCACATTATTTCATAACCTTTTATTTGCGACTTAGTAATGCAGTTGATCTCTAACCGGTCGATAAAGTCTCTATGTACAGTCGAGGGCGACAAGAAAAAATAAATAAATATGCACATAGAAAAGGTTTCGCAGCAACGTAATCACCACACGCTGCGCGTATCATCTTGTGGGATTTTCAAACGCCCATTCGTCACGTTATTATATCATCCATCATCTTGCACAGAGTGGTAGGACTACATAACTGAATTATACTACTTTATTTTACATTTTAAGAACATTGTTATGTTAATAAACAGGTTTAATGAAGTTGGCCACCCCTGCCCAAAAAGATACAATACAAGCAATGAAATTAGTGAGCCGCAGATGAGATTATGAGGTGGACCCTAGTACCAAGGTTCAGATTCCTTTACTCAAATTCTATATCAAATCTCTACTTTAGTACAGATAGAAAGGGATAGTGCTATTAAACACGATAGCGCCATCTCTTTCTAACTGTAATTGATCAGATATTTAAGTTTGAGTCCTATTCTGTAATACGGGCCTGAGTCTCACCACCAGAAATATTCATACCATGCCTAATCTAATCCATTTTATGTATTGTGCCTGTTCTAATCGACCTGAAGCGTGCAAAATGGACTGGTTTTGCAAAAGTTGATTTTTGAACAAGTCTTAAAAACTGGTTATAGAAATCGAATATAAAGAAGGTTAAATAAATTCGATTCTTAATAAGCAAAGGATACAATTGATATTCAAAGAGCAAATGAAATCTGCATGGTCAGGTCAGGTGAGGCTAAACGTGTAAACAACTTTACTCTTTAATGATAAAAAAATTTGCAAAATTATTGAAAAACTTGAAGTAACTCTTTCATTTAAAGGTGTACTTTTTTATCAATTATGCTCCTTATTTTAGGATCTTTAGACATTATAAACATAAAGATTTGCAACCTCTTTCTCATTTATTAACACACAAACTATTAAACTCAAGATCCCAAAAAGCGAAACTAATTTGTCAAGTGATATGGCATCGATAATTTCTCTCCGTTGCTTGTTTAAATCGTAAAACGTTTAAATGTTAAAACAGTGAGCCTACTAACAAACATACTTATAGATTAAACACTAATCTTATTTGCTATATAACATAAAGTACAAAATTATCTGTTACACTATGGCACCAACCGCCAAGTTATTTTTTTTATTAATAACGATTAATTTATTAAGTAGGTAGTAATTACCCCATGCTTATATTTTGAAAAAAAAACTTACATTCATAATAGTATGTAGAGGAACTAAAGAATTAAAGAACGACAACGTTCGTAGTCTAGTATATTATAGTACACCGGTTTCAAGGTGTCGCCTCTGAGATCTTGGGTTCGAATCCCGGTGGGGGCATATATTTGTGTGATCGATGTAAGCATTTCTACCTTAGCCATGGTTATTAATATACTATAAATATTTCCATGAAAAATATTTATATATGTATAATATATAACACAAAACTTACAGAGCGTACTTTGGGATAGGCTAATCGGTGTAAATATGAGAAATCGCTTTTTCATTCCTCATGCTCGGAAAGGAGCGTTTCCTTGATCTGAGTATTGGGAGGAAAATGCTAATTCCCACCAGCGGGCGGGAAATTCTCATACTATTTACTTCCCTCCTTAGGGCGGAAAGTAAAAATTAAAAAATAGAACTGAATTAGGTTCCGTACATACAATCTTTGGTACAATGATAATAAAAGTATTTGGCTGAATGGCCAGTAGAAGGTAACGCGATGTGTTCCAAATTTAAAAATACCTGTGGAAAAGATAATTTTGGCGGGAGGGGAATCTGTTACGCTGTACCGAAATCTTGATTGTGTGATTTAGGTATTTAAGAAAAACAATGAATTAAAGCGATTCTGAAATTTCGGCTCCAGATTCAGTCACGAACGAAGCAAAACAATACTCGAAAATCTTTTGCCAAAAATTTCAAAGGAAAAGCTATTTTATTTTCCTTGCATTCGAACTGAAAAGTAGATTGCTTTATAAGGTTGGATTGATTCCTTTCCACCCTTATAAAGCAATCTAATATTTTATATATTTTATGACGTGAATTTTTCAAACATCCTAATTTAGTTGGAGTCCTTCGATGGGTATCTATCGATGAGCTGCGAAGATACTTCAGTAGATAAATGTTCAGCAATAGATAATTAATTTAACGAATTATTAAAAGTGTTTATCTGTTAATATTGCAATTATTTTACAGAGTTACCTGCGAGGCAAATATAACAAAAATTTCGAACTAATTCACTAAGAACTGGATCACGTCTTCGCTAACTAATGTCAACGTGACAAGCAAATATTCATAAATCATTTTTATATCATTCTCGAACTTATCGAAGATATAAACAACAATTTGGACTTTGTGCGTTATAAAAAAAATAATAAATTGCTTAGTTCATTAGCGGCGTATGAAAACGACATAGTTTTGATATAGTTAGTGAATCTTATTAAGAATTATTCTAGAAATATTGGACACCAATTGAATGATGGTCACGTTAGAATTGTAATATCTATATTATTGATTGAGATTTTTTCTTTATTTGACTGCCGGTCTGAGGAACTTGCTTATTGAAACTAGACAATCTAGGTAAAACATGAGAAACATTGACACATCAAGTTGTTAAACCAGCGAAGAAGTATAGTTAAATATAATATACAAAACGTATTTTTTATGTATGTGCCGTGTTGCAATAAAATTAAAATATATGTATTATAAAATGAAATGAAATTTAAAAGCCTATTTTTATTTACTTTAAATTTTTTTTTTCACCAATATTAAGAGATTTGTCATAGCGTTTCACAAGCTTTTGCATTTCCTTCCCATAGAATTCTGTTACCTGATTGGACCAATACTGCACCACTATCGTTTTGGCCTTATCGTCGCCGATATGGCGCTGACCACTCACAATCTTCAAATGCAGGAATATGTGGCAGTCACTGTGTCAAATGGGAACTATACTGAGAAAAGTCAAGGTGTTCCTTTACTTTTCATCAACTTTAATGCATCTGTAATGACAGCTGCGTTTCTAGTTATCAATGTTATTCCGTCCATCTTTAAATGCCCTAACTGAATTGCGCACCATGCTATCTCTCTACTCATAATGATATCGCTTTTAACATGTAAAACTCGAATTATAACGCACACTTCATAGTCTCAATCGTCAGCATCATTTTGAATGTTCACTATCATATAGCAGGCTTATTAACAGTTGAAGATAGGCAATGTACATGTCGGGACCGTAACTGCCGGCCCTGATGCGACATAATTTTAAAACAGAACTAACTTAAATAACAGACCTCGTATACATTCTTTGACGTATATTTTAAAAATGCAGTTACATACATGCAATACTTCTTTTAGGCAATTCGGTTTATGTAATTATTAAGATATATCCACCAGTTGGATGTTAGATATTAAGTATTAAATAGTCAAAATTCGCAATTAAACTCAAAATCCATTCTCTATAACAGACATTAGAGCCGTAGTCTCTAGCGTCGTGGCTATATCGCGTGCTTCTTGTCTAGTTGGATACACCTCGTGGCACTATATAGTCAGAAACATGCTTAAGGTGATGCTTGACTGCCTGAAATCACCAGACTTGCATATACGAGTATACCAAAACTTTTACAAATTAATACGCAAGGTGAAACTCTAAAAGTCATCTGGGGCTGATTGTATAATTCTATGAAAGTGATAAGGGGCTACATAGGAAAAGTAAATTTAGCCTTATTGGCACCAACAAAGTATGGGTCCATAAAAGTTACAGGATCTTGATATTGCATTATAAATACTGCAAAATTTTAATGTTATTTTTAAAAGTAGGTATCCAAAATACTGCATGTTGTTTCTTGTACGGATTGCACAAAACTTATAAAATATTTGGATTCTGATAAGTTCTGTTATAAATAGAATGTGTGAAAAAACTGGTTGAACATAGCAACAATATGATACGAAACAGGTCGCCATTTTGGCGGCTGCGCGGGAAAACCAAGGACCTTGACGACTGGTTACAGTCACTGCGCAGAGGCAGAGCTTTGCCACTTCGCTATAATTGTAAGCGTAGGAGCGTACGCTCAGAATGGTTGCACAGAGATATAAAGCTGCTTTATCTTCACGTTTTTTTAAAGCTGTCTGTTTGTATATTTAAATATATAATATGAACTTATAAATATATATATACAACTATTCTACATAGTGTGTGTATAGGATTTGAATTTTTGAATTTTCCAGTGTTTGTTATGTATGTAAAAAATTAGGAATTTCAATAATATTAGAACTCACTTTCATATATTATCACTTTTGCATTTTTTTGTTATTGCACTTGTTCATACCAAAAATGTATTTTTATTTTTATATTAAAAATTAATTACATCATACAACAGAAATACCGTCAGAAACAATTTTAAAAATACTAGAAATACCATTAGATTAAAGAAACATAATTAATATATCAATAAAATCCATATAAACCTACTTTGTGTAGGTACATAAACAGATGATTAAGTACAAGCAATAACTCTTCAGAATTTATAGCGGTATGTGCATGGAAAATTTATAACGTTTTGCAATAAATTAATATTTGTATTAACGATAATATAGTTTGTTGGATAGTTAATACTCAGGTAGAATAGATGTTGGTTATGTAGTGATTTAATATGAGAACCGCATTTTTATCCGCATTTTATCATAAGAACAGAGAAAAGCAAATGATGTTTATTTCAATCCTCTTATTACATGTTAAAATTTCCGCTGTCCTTTTTTCTTGGTAATATTGGACTGTTACATGGCAGAAATATGTTTTTCGGCGGTAAAATATCTTATGTTGTTTCCCGGGCTTATACAGCATTCCCAAACCAAATTACAGGGAATCCTATGTCCTATGCCCTATGTCCTACTCCGGATATCGAAACTATCTCTGTAAGAACTTTTATTAATATATGGTTTAGTAATTTCAAAGTCTATTCTATATAAACAAACAATCAAATTTTTCCTCTTTATAATATTAATGTAGCAAATAAAGTGATCAAATATATTAAGTTATTTGTTCATTGAACTATATTATATGACTATTTCCGCCGGCATTGATTGCGGCAATGCTGGCGGACGAGGGAGGTTGGAGGGCTGTGGCCTCCTTCTGTGAAGCAGTGATGCTTCAGAAGGAGGCCGCCGAGCGGGGTCGGGAGATGGCCGAACCCGCTCGAAGAAGGCGGCGCCGGGCTCGGTAGCACAGCTGCGGCGCCGCCGCGGGTCGCCGGCGGGCGCGAGGAAGTCCCGACTGCTACGGCGACCCGGGATGGACCACGCCTCTTCCGTGGCCGGGGGGCGTTGTCGGTGGAGGAGACCGGGGGAGGTAATGTAGCCTCCCCCGAGGTGGGCTCCCTTCTAGGCAGGGGAGCGGAGGCTGGGGGTTCCCGGAAGTAGCTTGATGTTCCCGGGGGCTCCCTACATGCCTGAGGAAGGCCATTACCACCGGCTCGCCACAGCCGGGGTATGCAATTTAATGCATTTTCCTCAGGGGAACATAAAAATAAAAAATATATGACTATTTAAAAAAAATTTGCATATTCCCTATCAAATGGTTGTGTTGATTAAAAGAAGTGCTTAGATTGATAGATCACGTAACAAATTGGCGCTAGGCATAACGGTTAGGTTTCGTTTCGGCTATAATTTATTAGCAGACTTGCTCTGCTGACGTTGATCTATAGAACTAGGTTTTAATTCCTCTTTCAAACGGAACTTTTCTTCGTGGTTTGAATAGTGGTGCCTGCATGCAGTGATAAGCCGGCATGGTTGGTTACCTGCATAAAACACGATAGGGATAACAATAAAATCGAGGATGGAAGTAAGTTTCGCTTGAACAACGCATGATATTGAAGCTCTTCTACACGGAGGAAAAATAATAATTGCAACAGGTACAAACTTAAACAAGATTGTAATAACTAATTCAGTTTCAGTTTCCCTGTTACCAGCCCAAGTAAATAATCCCGAACGTGAACGTGATTCGCCAGACTGTATCCGATTGGGGTGATGACAATTTAATCACATTTGACTTAACTCAAGCTTATTTATTAATTACTAAAAAGAGTTCTTTCAACATTGCTCCCTACATTTCGGGATGCACCTATTCTAATAACCAATCATCTTGAACTCTTTGGTATGCACATGTCATATCATACACAAGCCTAAACTACGAAGAGTATACAGAGTCCAGAGCCAAGTCCACCTCGCGTCAGTTACTTAGTCTCAATCAACAACGGGAACTGGTGCGTGAACATATTTATTGTTTTTTATTAAAAAAACGTCGCCCCGTACTAGGTTTTTTATCCTGTGGCATATGTGCGATCACATTCATAGAATCTCACATGCACATATACCCAGACCAAAACAAATTTTTGTAGGTTATACAAAATATGACGAAACGTCCGTCGGACGGAATTTCCGCACGGAACAGGAGACCTATTTTTGAATTACGAATGCGACTTAGAAATCACCGATGTGACTAATAATCACCGATTTTCAATATTTCTTATTTTTGAATATCATGATGTGACTACCTTTAGTCACAGGTGTGATTTCAATACGAGTGCCCTCACCCACTCGTAATCAAGTCATACTTGTGAAATGTTATCTGCGTTTTGTTTGATTTTTCAGTCATATATACTATATAATATATATATATATGAATGTAGCATATATATATATAATATATATATATATATATATATAATAACCATAATGGTTAAGCCGGCAATAACCGGCAGCGGCTACATTTTGCGTGAACCGAACTCTTACATTTATGTGTGTACTTTATCTATGTCGGCAGCTCTGCGATCGACTTTCAAAAATTGGATGTTTAGGAATCCGTGATCTCAAAGTCACCGCTGACTATTTAGTCATCGGTGATTTCGAAGTCGCATTCGTAATTCAAAAATAGGTCTCCAGGTCCGTGCGGGAATCGCACCTGCAACCCGTTGCGTAGTAGCCGATCACATGATTGCTGTATTAAGCTTGTCGTCAAAATAAAGCATTAATTAAAAACCGCCCTTTAGTATCATAATGATAAAATTCTACGTAAATAACGAACGTCATCTAGTGAATGCTTGAAGAAGCAAAACAGTGACGTATACATTGATTTCTCGGAAGACTTCTTACGTGATAAATGGCTGTTAAACAAACACGTTTTATGGCGATTAGTTACCGCCATTCTACACCATGCAAAACAAACGATCTATATAAGCACATGTTTTTGAAATGTTTCTTTTGAAAGTGATAGAAATTTGATACAAGAATGTTTATTAAAAGTTGGTCAATCTTTATTATAGTTGATTCAAACACTAAGTAATGAGTTAGTTTTTATTCATATAAACATATTCCCATATCAGAACACCGCGTCGTCCAGTTAAAGCAAATTTAAATGTGATCTTCGAGTGAAAATCGAAAGCCCATTTCCAGCCCAAGTATAGATATAACTTATAAATAATAATAGTAAGAACTACTTAAAACCTAAAATTATCTATTCTTCGACCAATTAGTCCAACAGGTTATACTAACTACGTTCTATTCAGCACTTACCTCACATTGTTCTATATTTTGCCATTTAACATGTGTAAATATTTTGAGAAATGTTAAGTTAGTTAATTATTAAAACTATTATTGCTAAGTAAATAAGGTTTTCAAAATAATGAAATCTAATTATGTTGACAGACATTTTAAAATTTTAATGATGATAATGTTTTTAACTCCATTATGCAAATGAAATATAAATATAATATATACATCACTACCTATCAACCGAACTAAGAAACTTTTGTTTTCTATTAGACTTAAATATACTTTTAAACAGTTGTAACAAAAATCTGTGTCGAAGTAAACAACCGTTTGTGCATAATTTGCCAATTTTTTTACAATACATAATAAGTATATACTATTTTAGTGACGATAATATTTTTTACAAAATAAGTTTTCGTATTAATAACAAATGAACGAAGAAAAAATACAATGTCATCACAGCCTATGTCATGGATACAAGAATATTTATTAAAAGTTGGTCAATCTTTATTACAGTTGATTCAAACACGATCTAAGTAATGAGTTAGTTTTTATTCATATAAACATATTTCCATATCAGAACACCGCGTCGTCCAGTTAACGCAAATTTAAATGTAATCTTCGAGTAAAAATCGAAAGCCTATTTCATTACCAATTTAACAAGTTATAAGATAACTAACCTCATGCTTTGACGTTTTATTGGTGTATAATAAGTGACCAACTTATATTTGTGAGTTATCTACCAATATAATACATTAATTTTTTTTAGTAGATTTCATTAGATTAAATTTGCACGCCAGATGGTTGGATGTCCAGGACAACTCCACATGCGTAAGTTTTAATCTCATAATGAAAGCAGTGGTTAATTAATCTTGACTAATAGGCGAGGCGAGGGAAATGGGAGAATTAGTGAGTAATTAATTTGGAAGTCAGGTAGCGAAGAGGACAGTTTGGTAAAAAATGTTTGTTTACAATTGTTTCATTCATTGGCATCTTGGAGAAGTACATCTTCAGAAAGAAGAATACGTTATGCTTTAGTTACAATCTTCTCAAGTTACTTTGATCTTTTTTATGCTTGGAATCTTTGCGCTATAACATTATTAAATGAAATATTGTTGGGTCTGGAAACATGATGTTATTGTTTGCGCTGCTAATTTATAAGCGAAAGCAAACATACAGACTGCAAACTTAAGTAAGTATGCTGACTACAAAAAAAAAATGCTATTCATCTACATCACACCCATAAATTGGATGACAAGGCAAGTAAAATTCAAGATTTATTCGGAGTAGATACTTTGTATTGACATGCACAGATTAAGTTTTAAAGAAATATGATTACAGGTTGAAATATTCGTTTTTGGCATATTTTAGCACTGTCATAAATTAATTAATTTAATGTCATTTGCATCGAAGTTGCTTACTAGGAATTGTATATATTGCTGCTATATTGATAAAGTGATATAGACTTCATATCAGCTTCAAATGGCACACCAACGCATAAATCTTTCATATTGACTACGAAATAGCTCGTACGTCGCTTGTAATAGCGACGGTTTTCGTAGTGTTAATGTAAAATTTCATGTATTACTTGATCATTCATATGGAAACATAACATCTCTATTGTTGAGAAGACTTCAAAAAATCTGAGTCAGTTATTTACATATATACGTTATCGTAACTTTTTGTTGAAAACAAATGGTAATCAATGAAAAAGTTTTATTTAATATGACGACTCCGTAGTCGAGTCGTTGGTACCCCGTTTCAAGGAGTCGCCATCTCCGAGGTCCCGGGTTCCGGGTTGGAGGCAGATGTTTGCGTGATGAATGCGAGCATTTGTATCTTAGTCATGATTGTTATAATATATTTCTACCAAATTTATTTATATATGTATATTATATGTATGCCTATCCGTTACCATAGATCCCATAACATAAGCCTTATATACTTTGGGCTAGGCTAATTGGTGTAAGTATAAGAAATATTTATTTATTTATTTATTTATTATTAATAATGCACTACAAGCCTATAAGGTTGAGAGGAGATGTAATGACGTGTATAGATTATTGACGACACAAAACCACATTCTAAAATAAATAAAAAACACGAAACACGATGAGTGACGCCATACTTAAAGGAGGAAAATATAAATTTCTTTAACCTTATTTTAATAGGTATCGATTTGATTACACAGTGTTAGTGACGTGTTTGTAGATGCTTTACCGCCATCAGATTTAATGACGGCATTCCTAATCGAGTCTTGTGTAAATAATAAAGTCCCCATATTTTTTATTCTTAATCATTAGGTAAATGCTAATTCCAAAAACTTTTAGGTGTGTCGGTGTATTAATACTTTCCAGACTATTTCGGTTATACGATTATAGAAAATGACCTTTGGATCATTGTTATTTTTTCTTTAAATTGGCCATGACCATTTCATTGAATCTGGAGAGGATGTTCTTATAATATGGCGGGCTTTGTGTTTTAACAAATATTTAATCGATCCACTCAACGGTAACGATTGTAGTTAAAACCTGTATATTATAAAATTATAAGGCTTCCAACCCCAGGGAATATAAAAATTTTCAAAGAAAATATATATAGTACAGAGTTCTTTTGAAAAAAAGGAGGAAAGATAGGAAAAATAATCTATCGAATATATACTAAAAGGGTGCTATTATAAAAAATATGTGTGTACGCGAGTACATACGAGTATGCGAAAAAGTAGGATTGTTGTCGATAAGCCATGGATATGATAATACGTTCATTAGAATTAATATCGAGAGACAATAACACTCGAGTAAGAAAGGGATGCTGCTATTACATCTAAATGCTACCATCCCTTTCTAACTGTAATCAAGCAGAGGTTTGAGTCGCATTCTGTAATATGGACCTATGACACTTAATCTCCAACATAGCGAATATCAAGTTAGTCATTTTTGTTTGTATATAATTCAGATTTAAATTTAATTAGGTCATGTATAAAGATCCCTATAAGATGTTGAGGACTTTAAATTTAATTTCCCAGTCAATCCGCGTAATACCGAATATCGTCGACCCAGGCACGTCATTTCCGACCCTCCCGACTCATTGACGCTGGCTCTGCAAGCCTTGCGAGAGGCGGCATCTGCGCCGCCATCCCTTAGTTAGTCCATACTTCGCAGCTTGCTGCACATGTACGAGTAGGCCCCATCACTTCAAGGCCGGACCCACTTTGGGTACCGAGCCTTCCTTCGCGCATATGTCCTCTTCGGAGGGCAGCGCCGACGTGCCCTCTCCTGAGGGTGCGCCAACCATTCCGTTCAAGCCATAAGGACACTAGGGCCAAGGCTAGGCTGAGTTTAGTCGGTAGGTCTGCTGGATCGAGCTGCCTCGATTCACCAGGAGTCCGACATAATCAACGCATCCCTGCTTGCCTGTTGCGTTGGTATCCATGAGGATTCTCAGCCTCCTCTCCTGAGGGGAAAAAAAAATTAAATTTGTCCTTACATTATTTGGGTAGCGACACTTATTTAATCAGAAATTGTAACATTAATCTTCCAAACGTACAGTAAATTTTATTTTTCTATCTATAAGGACAGCCAGATAAAATTTTATAACACTAGCCATAAGACTAGTGATATTGTTTTACTTCACTTATTTTCGTGACAATAAAAGCAAAATTGTTAGACGCAGTACTAATACTTGTGTATCTAATCGGCCGAACTTTGTCCACTGATAGCGCTTAGATTACCGTGTTATCTTATTACAACACAATATATACTAAAAAACTTATTGACTCTCTAGTAGTTGGGTAGTGAACAAGAAAACAAAGGCCTGTGTAATAGTGTTAGAATTAATTTGTTGAGTTGTTTTTCGAAAACAAAATGCAACAGTCATGGTGCACTTACTGTGGTAACAGCATGGATATTTGCAGCTGTTACGTGGACTGTTTCCAGGTATTTGGGATTCCCCTTTCATTTTTGAGAACGAAACAAACATAATGTGTCTAAATTTACTTATATCCCTACATATCAGTGTGATATAAAAATGGAAGTTCATATCTGTTACATGGATTGGTTAGATGTTTGTAATCTGTTTTACTTTTTCAAAATGTAAATTTCTGTATTCAATAGTACAAACATTTCTTGATCAGAATAAATATTTTTAGAAAAATACACACTAATAGTCTCTTTACCTAGTACGTCATAAGTCTAGACCCAGCAATAGTCTTTACCCATAAAATTACCGGTTAGAATGAAGATTATTAAAGATTGATTTCTCCATACTATCCCAACTAATATTATAATATTATAAATAATGACGACCTCTATAGTCGAGTGGATAGTACATCGGTTTCAAGGTGTCGCCATCTCTGAGGTCCCGGGTTCGAATCCCGGTGGGGGCAGATGTTTGTGTGATGAATGCGAGCATTTGTACCTTAGTCATGGTTGTCGATATATATTTCTATAAACAATATTTATATATGTTTAATATATGTATGTCTATCCGTTACCCTAGTTCCAATAGCACAAGCCTTACAGAGCTTAGTTTGGACTAGGCTAATTGGTGTAAGTGTAACAAATATTTATTTTATTTATTTTATTTAAATGTGTCTAAATTTACTTATATCCCTACATATCAGTGTGATATAAAAATGGAAGTTCATATCTGTTACATGGATTGGTTAGATGTTTGTAATCTGTTTTACTTTTTCAAAATGTAAATTTCTGTAGTAATAAGTTTCAATAGCAAACATTTCTTGATCAGAATAAATATTTTTAGAAAAATACACACTAATAGTCTCTTTTCCTAGTACGTCATAAGTCTAGACCCAGCAATAGTCTTTACCCATAAAATTACCGGTTAGAATGAAGATTATTAAAGATTGATTTCTCCATACTATCCCAACTAATATTATAAATGCGAAAGTAACTCTCTCTGTTTGTCTGTCTGTTACGCTTTCCCGCTTAAACCTCGCAACCGATTTTGATGAAATTTGGTACAGACAATCTTTAGACCCTGAGACAGAACATAGGCTACTTTTTATTTCGAAAAAAAAGGATGAAGGGGTTGAAATACAGGTTGAAAGTTTGTATGGGATTTCTTCATTTTAAAAGATAAAACCATGAAACTTTATATTTAAGCACTTGATAAGAAATCATTAAACATTTGTTCTAGCATTTTTGAAATTTCGAGCAGCTAGAGGGTGAAATAAGGGTTGAAAATTAGTATGCAAGTTTGTCAAATATCACGACATAAGAAACGAAAAATCGTTTGTTCTAAAATTTTGAAATTTTTATCAGTGTGGGGGTGAAATAGGGGTTGAATTGAAGATAAGACCATGAATCTTGGTACCTTAGACATAAGGGACCAGGAATGACAAAAACTAATTTCACGCGGGCGAAGCCGCGGGTGAAAGCTAGTTATTTATAAACCGAGAAAAGCTTTGAAATTTTTACACGAATCTCAACAGATATGAAACTAACTAAAACAGTAATTTGAAGTTAAGAAAAATAGTTTATTAAAGTTATAGACAATAAATTACATATTCCTTAAACATAAAAATGGCGTTACTTTTACGATTATTCGTTAATTTTATAAATAAAATCTTTCAGCATGTTGTAATCAGTACCTATGAGATATAATCGAATTGCTATGTAACGTAAAATAACAACATTAAGTTATGTAATATAAAAATTATTAAAATGTATTTATTACTACAGCAATAAAATGCAATATTATAAGTAGACTTATTATATGTTATAATATTAACAATTACTTAACGGAGTGGTAACTTTTACCTCTGCAATATTTAGAAGAAATCTATAAATATAACTTATAAATAATAATAGTAAGAACTACTTAAAACGTAAAATCTATACTACAACCAATTAGTCGAACAGGTTATACTAACTACGTTCTATTCAGCACTTACCTCATATTGTTCTATATTTTGCCATTTAACATGTGTAAATATTTTGAGAGATATTAAGTTAGTTAATTATTAAAACTATTATTGCTAAGTAAATAAGGTTTTCAAAGAAATGAAATTCTAAATTGTATGTTGACAGACATTTTAAAATTTTAATGATGATACTGTTTCTAACTCCAATATGCAAATGAAATATAAATATAATATATACATCACTACCTATCAACCGAAGCTAAGAATACAACAATAAACTTTTGTTTTCTATTAGACTTAAATATACTTTTAAACAGTTGTAACAATATTTGTGTCGAAGTAAACAACCGTTTGTTACAATATAATTTGCCATTTTTTTACAATATGTAATACATATAGAATTATGATATTTAATTTAGTTACGATAATATTTTTTACAAAACAAGTTTTCGTATTCATAACAAATGAACGAAGAAAAAATACAATGTCATCACAGGCCATGTCATGGTTTACAATATAATTTTTATTGTTTTTAAGTTAATTAAACTTTAATTTTGCTTGCCGTCTATCAAATAAAACGTATAATGTGTAATTGCTACAATAGCAATCATGTGTACACTATTTAAAAATTAATAAAACTTTTTTGTTTAAAATGAAAGAAAAAATATATATTTACTATTTATATTATTATTTTATAGAATTTATATATAGTATTAAATTCAAGTAATAAATTTACTAAAATGAAATAACTTAATTCTAAAAATAAACCATTTCTACAAACAGAGAGATATGGAATTCTAAACATATCTAAATACAAGGAAATAAAAGGAAACTTAGTTATAAAAAGAAAACCCCGCCTAGCAAATCAGCTTGCGTCATGGATCACATTATTATTATTTATACATTTATTAAATTAAAGATCTTAAATCTATTTTTTTTACAATATACATATATAACATAAATATTATAAAAAAATTAATTATATTATTATAATCTCATTATTCTCTTAAAATGTTCTGCTCATGTAGTGTTCACTTACATGAAGTGAATTTTAATTGCATAGTCGTGTGGGTGTAATATTCATCAGAATGGCAATAACACGTTTGACATAAAGTAGCTTAGTCAGTCGGCTTTTCCACTTACTCAACATAGGAATAAGTATAAATAGATTCTATTTTTAATAAACTTAGCTTAAGTTTGCGTATTTGATCTTTCAAATATGTAGTTTAGTCTCTCTAGTTATAAGATGATGATTTTCCAATGATTTGTTACGTCAAATTTTCTACAATAGCTTTATTGATTCATGTACTAACTTCAACTATATATAATAAATTTTAATTTATAGACCACACAACATTTTTAAATTCACACTCTAAGACAGAATGAGATTCGTACGGAAATCTCTGTTAGAGTACAATTTAAAAGGGATGGACTCAATAGCACCATCTCCATCTAACTGTACTCAAGCAGAGTTTTAAGTTTGATTTTGGAATACGATGCTTTGAATTATTCAGTCGGGTTTTTTTCAGTGCATTTTTATTTGAAGTTTTTTATGTATAAGTGGAGTTACAAAACAATCAACTAATATAATTTTTGAATTTAGTATAGCCGTTTAGTTTTGAATCCTAAGATGTAAATTTACTTAACTAATTTTTTAAGTTTTATAGTCCAATGTTATTCGTTGATGTCTTTACCACTTCTAAGCTTTATAGATTGATTTCTTGAGAAACTTTTCATTTCACAGAAATATATAGTGTAAAGTTGTATTTTATTTTTCGATCTTACAATAAAGAATCACAAAATTATTCATGTGTTGTAAATATATTTATTTCATGAACAATACGCTATTTTAAATAGAGCTTTGGCAGGCCATATAAAGTCGCAGCGCTCATTCCAGTAGGTAGAGTTGATTGTTATTATTATATCAGAAACGTTTCCCACGTACCGGTTGCTCTACCAAATACATAATAGGCACACGTGTACGCACATTCATTGGTTATGCTAACGACCGTATTGCATTGTGTTTTGTACGAAAAAATCACAACCAACGTAATAATAGATAATATAGTATTAATATACAACTAGTCTCGACATAATGTAGAGACTAGTTGTATCCGGCGACACAAATCTTATATTAAGATTTATTAAAAAACTAGCGACCCGCCCCGGCTTCGCACGGGTGCAGTGAAAAAATGGTTATGGTGGGTTATCCCTAAGAGATAGACATATACCATCGCGGACTTTTTTGTGGATTTTTGTAAGTTGTACAATACTGTAGTACATTATTTTGGTCTATCTCGTAGGGTTCAGCCAGCGTTTGCAATATAAGCGCAAAAAAACGTGCTTATTTACGACATCACATTAGAAACCTTTAAATTTATCAGTGTTTCTCTAATATATTATGCATTTATTATACATACAAACCTTCCTTAAGAATCACTCTATCTATTAAAAAACCGCGTCAAAATCCGTTGCGTAGTTTTAAAGATCTAAGCATACATACGGACATACAGCGAAAGCGACTTTGTTTTACACTATGTATTGATTATGAAGTTATTCACATTTTGGAAAAATAAATATTCCAAAGTGTAATGATTTTTTAATTATAGGCGTATCTATTATGGCCAAGTATGTTTCTTACTGTAACATTAAAATATAGAACGACTCCACAAACACGTAAATCTTACGACTCAGTTGGTGATTTAAAATCCGTTACTAATATCCGTCATTTCCCTGGTTATTCTTTAAATTGCTTTAGTCAGAATACATTAAAGGCCAGCTCATGATTGTTTTATTTGTTACAGTTAATTAAAACCTACGGTTATCTATTTGTTCGTTTTAATATATAATTTGTATGGTCATTATACTCTTTGAATGAGGAGACGGATGCTATTTTAAACTTTGCATTTTCCATTTGCTTCCTGTAATGAAAGAGGACTTTGGTATTATCTGCTTATTCAGTTCTGTGACAGTGGGATGTTATAAGATTGAAACAAAAATGTATCGTGCAAGTAAAAGATATCATTGATACCGACGACTTGATGGCGGTTTGATTGAGTCAGTAATAAACTTAAATTCAGTATTTTATGCATATTCCTCTTTATAAATAAATCAGCTATAATTGAAGAAAAAAAAACAGGTGCACTATCTACTTGTCATTATCATTAATCTTTGCATTAGTCGATCTTATCGTTAGTGATCGTCACTTGTTATTTTGGCCATTACATCATCAACAGATATTTAACGTCGACCTGGTCTAACCGCATCTGGCTAAACTGACAAAGGTTGTTGGTATAGCATTGTAAGTATTAAATGCTATTTGCACGATTTTGATAAATATACATAGTAACACAGATTTGAACAGGTACGCTACGGTTCATATACAGTAACAAAGGCAAGAAGTCAAATCATTCAGAGGTCAGAGCTACTTCCGAAGATAAAAAAAAATCTTACATAAGGCCTTGTTTTATTTGTCAATAATTATGTATGTGTGTGTTCTAAGTTGAAGTTAGTAGTAACACACAAGTTATTAGAAAGAATACACGATTTTATAAATTATAAACTAGACGTCGCTTGCTTGCCGCGGGGTGCAAGCACCCCGCGGTGGGGTGGTCCATCCCTGCTGTGTTTGACAAAAATTGTGGTCTGTCGAAAATTGGTGAAAAAAGTCTTCTTTTTTGTCAAAATGTAGTAAGTTATATATAAAATTGTTTACGTTTGAAAATTCACTAAGGAAGTCATGGCGTTTGTGGTCGCGTGTGTGCCGCGAGGTGCACGCACCTCGCGGTGGAGTAGTCTATCCCACCTCTGAAAAAAAAAATTGGCGGTCGGTCGAAAATTGGTGAAAAATTGTCTCCATTTAAGTCAAAACAAACTGAAAAACCGCGTGCAGTTGTAAACACTCTGAAAAACTCATGGCGCTGGTGGTCGCGTGAGTGCCGCGAGGTGCACGCACCTCGCGGTGGCGCTGCTCACTATTGCGATTTTCAAATAAAATCTTGTACAGTTTCGAAGTGCTAAAAAGCAAGTGTGGTCTATCCCACTTCTGTTAAAAAAATTGGCGGTCGGTAGAAAATTGGTGAAAAATTGTCCCCATTTAAGTAAAAAAAAACTGAAAATGCGTGTGCAGTTTAAAATGCACTAAGAAGCTCACGTCGATTGTAGTCGCGTGAGTGATGTGGTCTGCTCCACTTTGAAAAAAAATTGGCCGTCGGTCAATAATAAAAATTAAAAAATTGTCTCCAGTTATGTCGCAAAAAATTTAAAAAGTCTGTGCAGATGTAAACACACTAAGAAGCTCACTGTAAGTGTGGTCGCGTGAGTGCCGCGAGGTGCGCGCACCTCGCGGTGGTGTGGTCTATCCCACTACTGAAAAAAAAAATTGGCGGTCGGTCGAAATAGGTGAAAACTTGTGACCATTTATGTCGCAAGAAGCTAAAAAACTGTGTGAGGTTGTAAAACACTAAGAAGCTTACGTCGATTGTAGTCGCGTGAGTGCCGCGAGGCCGCGCACCTCGGGTGGTGTGGTCTGCCCCACATGGCTGTCAGTTAAAATTGGGGAAAAATTGTCTTCACTTATTCTTATGAAACTACAAAACCGTGTACGGTCGCAAGAACACTAAGAAGCTCACGGTGAGTGTGGTCGCTTCAGTGCCGCGAGGTGCGCGCACCTCGCGGTGTGTGGTCTATCCACTACTGAAAAAAAAAATTGGCGGTCGGTGGAAATTGGTAAAAATTGTCTTCATTTAAGTCAAAACAAACTGAAAAACCGCGTGCAGTTGAAAACACACTGAAAAACTCTTGGCGCTGGTGGTCGCGTGAGTGCCGCGAGGTGCGCGCACCTCGCGGTGGTGTGGTCTATCCACTATTGATAAAAAAAATTGGCGGTCGGTCGAAAATGGTATAAATTGTCTCCATTTGTGTCAAAAGAAACTGAAAAAGCGTGTGAAGTTTAAAATACACTAAGAAGCTCACGTCGATTGAAGTCGCGTGAGTGCCGCGAGGTGCGCGCACCTCGCGGTGGTGTGCCGTTTCTTTTTCATGTGGGCTACACCACATGAAAAAGAAACGGCAGTCGTCGAAAATAGGTGAAAAATTGTTTCCATTTGTGTCACAAGAAAATAAAAAAGTTTGAGGGTGTAAATACTTTGAGAAACTCACGGCGCTGTTGGTCGCATAAGTGCGGCGGTGCGTTGCTACTATTGAGATTTCAAATAAAATCTTGTACAGTTGCAAAGCGGTACAAAAGCATATCGAGGTAAGTAAAAAAAAAAAAAAGAAATTGTCATTTTACTATAACACACATTTGATTCCGTTCTACTCTTAAAATCCTTTCATTTGATACCCATATAGTGAAAATCGCAAAAAAATGTCAGTCGCCATGTTGGATCGGCGGCCATATTGAAATTTTTGAAACATCACATATGGCGTCGTGTTCTACTTGTCAAGGTCTTTCATTTGATACCCATGAAGCTTGTGTTCGAAAACAAAAGTGGTCCGCCATTTTGAGAGCGGCGGCCATTTTAAATTTTTTTCAATGTCTCTAACATGGCTGTATTAGACTTGCAAAACCTTTCATTTGATACCCATTAAGCTTGGGTTGGAAAACAAAAAGCGGTCCGCCATTTTGAACAGCGGCCTTTTTGAATTTTTTTTTTCATTGTCGCAATCAATGTCAATTGGGGAAAACTTGTCTTCACTTATTTCACATGAAACTACAAAACGTATACGGTTGCAAAATCACTAAGAAGCTCACGGTGAGTCTAGTCGCTTGAGTGCCGCGAGGTGCACGCACCTCGCGGTTGTGGTCTCGTATTGAAAAGTGAAAAATTGGCGTCGGCCAAAAATTGGTGAAAATTTGTCTCCATTTAAGTCAAAACAAACTGAAATACCTTGTGCAGTTTAAAATACACTAAGAAGCTTAAGGCGCTGGTGGTCACCTGAGTATTGTGAAATGAAAATTTGGCTATCGGTCTAAAATAGGTGAAAAATTGTCACCATTTATATCGCAAGAAACTAAAAAACTGTGTGAGGTTGTAAACACACTAAGAAGCTCACTGTAATTGTGGTCGCGTGAGTGCCGCGAGGTGCGCGCACCTCGCGGTGCTGTGGTCTATCCCATTACTGAAAAAAAATTTGACCGTCGGGCAAAAATTGGTGAAAATTTGTCTCCATTTAAGTCAAAACAAACTGAAAAACGAGTGCAATTGTAAACACACTGAAACACTTATGGCGCTGGTGGTCGCGTGAGTGCCGCGAGGTGCAAGCACCTCGCGGTGGTGTGTCTATCCCACTGCTGAAAAAATAAAAAATTGGCGGTCGGTCGAAAATTAGTATAAATTGTTTTATTTGTGTCAAAGAAAATAAAAAGTTTGTGCGGTTGTAAATATACTGAAAAACTCATGACGCTGGTTGCCGCGTGTGTGCCGCGAGGTGCACGCACCTCGCGCGGTGGCGTTGCTCACTAATGCATTTTTCAAATAAAATCTTGTACAGTTGCGAAAGGCACAAAAGCATATCGAGGTAAGTAAAAAAAAAAAAAAAGAATTGACATTTTACTAACTCACATTGGTTCCGTTCTACTCTTAAAATCCTTTCATTTGATACCCATATTGTAGGGATTACTGTACAAATGTTATTTGGCGTTTTTGGACCGGCGGCCATATTGGTTTTTTACGTTGCCACTAATAGGCTTCGATAGCACTGAAAAAATACGTAGATGTCGCTTGCTTGCCGCAGGGTGCAAGCACCCCCGGTGGAGTGGTCTATCCCACTTCTGTTAAAAAAATTGGCGGTCGGTCGAAAATTGGTAAAAATTGTCTCCATTTGTGTCAAAAGAAACTACAAAACCGTGTACGGTTGCCAAAACACTAAGAAGCTCACAGTGAGTCTGGTCGCTTGAGTGCCGCGAGGTGCACGAACCTCGCGTTGTGGTCCTCGTATTGAAAAGTGAAAAATTGGCCATCGGCCAAAAATTGGTGAAAATTTGTCTCCATTTAAGTCAAATTAAACGGAAAAGCGTGTGCAGTTGTAAATACACTAAGAAGCCATGGCGAGTGCGGTCGCGTGAGTGCCGCGAGGTGCACGCACCTCGCGGTGGCGTTGCTCATAATGCGTTTTTCCAATAAAATCTTGTACAGTTGCAAAGCGGCACAAAAGCATATCGAGGTAAGTAAAAAAAAAAAAAAGAAATTGTCATTTTACTATAACACACATTTGGTTCTGTTCTACTCTTAAAATCCTTTCATTTGATACCCATATAGTGAAAATCGCAAAAAAATGTCAGTCGCCATGTTGGATTGGCGGCCATATTGAAATTTTCAAAACCTTACTTAAGTCGTCGTGTTTTACTCGTCAAGGCCTTTCATTTGATACCCATGAAGCATGGGTTGGAAAACAAACGCGGTCCGCCATTTTGAGAGCGGCGGCCATTTTGATTTTTTTTTCATTGTCTCAATCAATGTCAATTGGGGAAAACTTGTCTTCACTTATTTCACATGAAACTACAATACCGTATACGGTTGCAAAAACACTAAGAAGCTCACGGTGAGTCAGGTCGCGTGAGTGCCGCGAGGTGCGCGCACCTCGCGGTGGTGTGGTCTATCCCACCTCTGAAAAAAAAAATTTGCGATCGGTCGGAAATTGGTGAAAAATTGTCTCCATTAAAGTCAAAACAAACTGAAAATGCGTGTGTACTGCACAATACACTAAGAAGCTCACGTCGATCGTAGTCGCGTGAGTGCCGCGAGGGGCGCGCACCCCGCGGTAGTGTGGTCTATCCCACTACTGAAAAAAAAAATTGACGGTCGGTCGAAAATTTGTGAAAAATTGCCTCCATTTAAGTCAAAAGAAACTACAAAACTGTGTACGGTTGCAAGAACACTAAGAAGCTCACGGTGAGTCTGTTCGCTTGAGTGCCGCGAGGTGCGCGCACCTCGCGGTGGTGGGGTCTATCCCACTAAAGAAAAAAAATAAATTGGCGGTCGTCGAAAATTTGTGAAAAATTGCCTCCATTTAAGTCAAAAGAAACTACAAAACTGTGTACGGTTGCAAGAACACTAAGAAGCTCACGGTGAGTCTGTTCGCTTGAGTACCGCGAGGTGCGCGCACCTCGCGGTGGTGGGGTCTATCCCACTAAAGAAAAAAAAAATTGGCGGTCGGTCGAAAATGGTGAAAAATTGTCTCCATTTAAGTCAAAACAAACTGAAAATGCGTGTGCAGTTCAAAATACACTAAGAAGCTCCACGTCGATTGTAGTCGCGTTTCCGCGAGGTGCCGCGCACCTCGCGGTGGTGAGGTCTGTCCCACTACTGAAAAAAAAGAATTGCCGGTCAGTCGAAAATTGGTGAAAAATTGTCTCCATTTAAGTCAAAACAAACTGAAAAACCGCGTACGGTTGCAAAAACACTAAGAAGCTTACGGTGACTCTGGTCGCTTGAGTGCCGCGAGGTGCGCGCACCTCGCGGTGGTGTGGTCTATACCACTACTGAAAAAAAAAATTGGCGGTCGGTTGAAATTGGTTTAAATTGTACCCATGTACCTATTTATATGAAACTATAAAACTGCGTGCGGTTGTAAGCACACTAAAAAGTTAACGGCTCACTATTGCGATTTTCAAATAAAATCTTGTACAGTTGCAAAGCGCCAAAAAGCATATCGAGGTAGGTAAAAAAAAAAGAAATTGTAATTTTACTATAAATCACATTTGAATCCGTTCTACTTTTAAAATCCTTTCATTTGACACCCATGTAGTGAAAAGCGCAAAAAAATGTCAGTCGCCATGTTGGATCGGCGGCCATATTGAAATTTCAGAAATGTCACTTATGGAGTCGTCTACTCGTCAAGACCTTTCATTTGATACCCATGAAGCTTGGGTTGGAAAACAAAAGCGGACCGCCATTTTGAGAGCGGCGGCCATTTTGAATTTTTTTCAATGTCTCCAACGTGGCTGTATTAGACACTCAAAACTCTTTCATTTGATACCCATGAAGCATGGGTTGGAAAACAAATGCGGTCCGCCATTTTGAGAGCGGCGGCCATTTTGATTTTTTTTTAATGTCTATAACGTGGCTGTATTAGACATTCGAAACCCTTTCATTTGATAGGTACCCATATTGTAGGGATTACAGTACAAATGATACTTGGCCTTTTTGGATCGGCGGCCATATTGAAATTTTAGAAACGTCACTTATAGTGTTGTGTTCTACTCTTCAATACCTTTCATTGATACCCATGAAACATGGGTTGAAAAACCAACCGGTCCGGCATTTTGAGAGCGGCGGCCATTTTGAATTTTTTTCATTGTCTTTAACGCGGCGTGTATTAGACTTGCAAAACCCTTTCATTTGATACCCATGTTGTAGGGATTACTGTACAAATGTTATTTGGCGTTTTTGGACCGGCGGCCATATTGGTTTTTTACGTTGCCTTAAAAGGCTTCGATAGCGCTGAAAAAATCCATTCATTCGATACCCATATCACCGTATCGGGATTGAAAACCGCGATAATATAACAAAAAAAATAATAACCATTACAAAAAATTGCCTCCATATTGAAATTTTCGAAATGTCACTAATGACGTCGTGTTCTACTGGTCAAGTCCTTTCATTTGATACCCATGAAGCATGGGTTGGAAAACAAAAGCGGTCCGCCATTTTGAGAGCGGCGGCCATTTTGAATTTTTTTCATTGTCTCTAACGTGGCTGTATAAGACACTCAAAACCCTTTCATTTGATACCCATAAAGCTTGGGTTGGAAAATAAAAGCGGTCCGCCATTTTGAGAACGGCGGCCATTTTGAATTTTCATCAACGTCTCTAACGCGGCTGTATTAGACTTGCAAAACCCTTTCATTTGATACCCATATTGTAGGGATTACAATACAAATGATACTTGGCCGTTTTGGACCGGCGGCCATATTGTTTTATAACGTTGCCACCATTTAGTTTCAATAGCGCTAAAAAAATCCTTTCATTCGATACCCATATCACCGTATCGGATTGAAAACCGCGAGAATAAAGCAAAAAGAGAATATTAACCATTACAAAATGGCCGCCAGCGCCGCCGCCATCTTGAAAATGTCAAATGTCAATTTTTTCCAGTGTAGTAGACTAAACTCCACATCGGTTGAGCATAACTGCAGGCGTGCAACTGTCATCGGTTCGCGTCAAAAAATTCGCAAAGTCGCCGAAACCGAAATCTGCCACAGCGCCCAGTGTTGCCATATATCTGGCCCAAAAGGTGGTAAAAATGATCAGCGAGGCGCGATCGACCCGGCCATGTGAAAAAAAATCGAAAAAACACGCGATTTACGTTCTCCCCAAAATCTGAAAATTACCCCAAAATCGGGGTAAATTACCCCACCGATCGATTCTCCCCACCGAGCACTACAAAAGGTCACCCGGGGTTGTCAGTCGAAAAACGCTAGCAACCCTGCGAAAACCGCGATTAAATGTTTTCGAAATTGCAACTTTTTACAAAATGGCCGCCGGCGGCGCCGCCATCTTGAAATGTCAGAGTTTCGGATTTTTCCCAATATCTGCACCGTATACGGGGTGGGATGACGTTTGTCCCGCGACTCCAGCGCACCCCGATCTGGGAGATCAATTCGGGTCAAAGTCGGTCTGCGAAAAGTTTCCAACCTCCGTGGAGGCCAGTGTTGCCAGTGTAGAAAAATAAAAATACCAGAAAGTCATAGAGGCCCCGCCGGCCTATAGGCGTGTGGTGTTGAAAAATTCCAAAAGTCGTTATTTCGATTTTCGCCTTTCGGGGCCCCTAGGAGAAAAACTACCAAAAACGGTAGAAATTTTCTCCCACCTGGCAACACAGCTCGCCGAGCTCCACCCCCGCCCGGAACATTTCACCCCGGTCGGAGGCCGCCATCTTGGCGAAAATCCGGTTGGAAAATCGCGTCAAAATTGGCGATACAAGATGGCCGCCGGCGCCGCCGCCATATTGTTTTTCGCAGCGCGCCGCAAATTTCCCAAAAGACGAGGACAGTCCCGACCGCAGAAAAAAAAAAATCCCGGAAATAATCAAAAACCGCGCCGGTCGACGGTCGCAAACACGGGTCGAAACGGGTTTTTCAGTCCAAGATGGCGGCGGCGCCATTTTGTTTTTTCGCAGTTTGACAGCCGCACCGCATGCCAGTCACAGCGCGAAACACCCCAACCAAACGCCATTAAAAACGGAGGTGATTTGGAAAAGTTGACATTTCGCGCGGGCCGCCATGTTGGATTGGCAAAAATCCCTTTATCCCATTCTATGAACTAAAAAATCTAGAAAATTCCACCCTAACATCAAAACACTCAAAACACCCTCTAAACACCCTAAAAACAACCCTGATCAGTCAGTCAGTCAGTGAGTCAGTGGTAATCGAGCTTTATATATATAGGAGAATATACAATGTTTGCATCGAAAGAAGAGACGTCTGCTTTGATACCTCTTATTTATTTCTGCTGCAAAATGTCAATGTTCGCATTACTGTCTTCTTACTTGCAGGATAAGATAGGCAGTGAAATTACTGTCTTCTAACTTGCAGGATAAGATAGGCAGTGAAATTACTATCTTCTAACTTGCAGGATAAGATAGGCAGTAAAATTACTATCTTCTAACTTGCAGGATAAGATAGGCAGTCAAATTACTATCTTCTAACTTGCAGGATAAGATAGGCAGTAAAATTACAATCTTCCAACTTGCAGGATAAGATAGGCAGTGAAATTACTGTCTTCTAACTTGCAGGATAAGAAAGGTAGTGAAATTACTGTCTTCTAACTTGCAGGATAAGATAGGCAGTGAAATTACTGTCTTCTATTTTGCAGGATAAGATAGACAGTGAAATTACTGTCTTCTATTTTGCAGGATAAGATAGACAGTGAAATTACTGTCTTCTCACTTGCAGGATAAGATAGGCAGGGAAATTACTAGGTGCTGCTATGCTGCAAATTTCACAGGAACCTGTACTGATGACTGTAACCACTTATCATCAGGTGGACAGTCTGCTTGCTTGTGAACCTAAAGAATTAGAAAAGTGTTAAGGTTGTGTTGGTAGGCATTATAATAGCATCGTACAATGAGCAACAACATAATTTCCTTATTTAAAAAGTTAAACGGAAATTAATACGTACATTAGCACAATGTGGAAGCAACAATAGATCCGATATTAACTGAACGTTTTACACATGTCACTGATGTAATTAACTGCACAGTGACGTGCCAAACTATTTGATATAGGGTTTATTAAAATATCTATATTAGTTTGAGCGTACTTCCCGCTGTGACGCAGGCGCCCATTGAGACTAGGCTCCGTGCGCCGGCGCAACTCAGTGGCTGTGTGATCTATCCGACGCGCACACGCACTCATAAGCCGAAAAAATATACAGCCTCCTTCAACGTGAGAAACATTAGACTGTCTTGGGCGTAGGCCGGCCGGCGTGTTAACCTCAAAAGAACCTTTGACGCACCAACATGTACTCGACGCTGCTGGATCAGTACAGCTTTGACGTTCGGAGGTGACTGTGTGAGTGCGGTTTGTTTTATACAATATCCGAGTGACATTAACTTAAAATGGAGGGTGAACTGTGGCTGAATCAAGTGAGTTAATAAGTTTACGCTTGATGTTTACCTTTTGATAATTTCGTCATTTTAGTCTGTTTGTTTGAACGTAGCTGTTTTTTCGGTGCCAAAATATTATAACAATCAAATATTAATCTAAATGTAAGTTGGGTTTCATCTTTGTAACATTTATTCACAATTGATAAACCAAATAATGGCATTGCTATGGCATAAATTTTTAAATATCCAAATTTTGTTTGTATGTTATTTAGCACTCTTGTCGTTCTCGCTCGCTCTTTTAATATGTTTGAAGTAGATACTTATATTAGTGTCAAACCTTTCAATTGTTTATTTAAAACTAGCGGGTTCCGTCACTTCATCTGCGCAGAATTAATATTTCAAGTAGCTTATATTAGCGTGGCGTATACCTTTATAAATTTTAACCCATGTATTCTGATATATCTATACTAATATTATAAAGAGGAAAGATTTGTTTGTTTGTTTGTAATGAATAGGCTCCGAAACCACTAGACCGATTTCAAAAATTCTTTCACCTTTGGAAAGCTACATTATCGAGTAACATAGGCTATATTATATTTAAAAAAAATTGGGATCCTTACTAAAACTCCAATAATGTACCAAGGTGTAATAATATTATAAATCGGAAAGTGAGTTTGTTTGTTTGTTCCGCTTTCACGCCGTAACTACTGAACCGATTGCTTTGAGATTTTGCAGACGTAAAGATAAAAGTCCGGATTAAATAATAGACTGCTTTTTATCCCGGAAAAATCGACAGATCCCACGGGATGCGCAATAAAGGCTTCGCTCAAAAACTTGCACAGATTTTCATGCGGTTTTCATGAATAGATAGAGTGAATCTTGAGCAAGGTTTTGCGGTATTTATCATCTTGGAAAAACGGATAGTCCCACGGGAAGCGCCATAAAACCGACTTACGCGCATATGTAGCCTTGGGCAAAAGCTATGACCCTTAATCCTCTATAGACCCAATCCCGAAATCCACGCGGGCCGCGGGCAGAAAGCTAGTATAACTATATTATTATAAAGTTTCATACATTCAGAAGTCTACTTACGTGAAAGAGTAATAAATATCCATCCATACAACCTTTCGCATTCATAATAATAGTAGAGATGATTACGATATGGTCATTGATATTGTAAATAATTTACAGTATGGTAAATGTTATAAATAAAATCGCACTTTGTGCGAGACGTATCTAACGTAATAGTTATCTTAATTCAAATGTGCTTTGTCCGAGATCTATCTATCTTAAAGTGATCAATATTTCAATTTCTGACAAGGACAAACAGCATTGTTCTTGTATCCTATTATTACCTATCAGGAATTAAGCTGTAATGGCATGCATTATAAATTCATAGCCGACGTAACTAAGGTCGTATGTCTTCATTCAAGCCGGTTCATTCAAGCTTTGCTTTTGTCTGGCCTTAATTCAGAAGAACAGAGACAACGATATGTTAGCTAATTGTTTTTAGGCCTACAGCATTGGCGTGAAAACCCCAAGGTCTGAATGAAACTGGGCATTGCAATCGAACAGTCACGCCGAATGTGCGCCGGCCACAATGCGTTGACGTCACGATCATTGTCATTTTTTTTATATTCTATTTATAATCTTGTTTTTATTTCATTGACAGAGAACATAGCTCGATACATTGCTATTTCATGGACGCACTATTTTCGGTTAGGTGTCTCTACTAAGTACCAAATTTGAATGACAATAACTAATCAAACAAAATATTTAGAAAGAAAGAAATATATACACTTACGCATCTTTCCCATAGGGGGAGGTAGAGATCACAACTCCTTTAACTCTAATTAATACATTCATGCAGGCTCGTCGATTATGAGTACTCTTGACCTGACCTTTTTCCAGGAAATCTCCTATTTGGTCTAAGTAAGTTCGTCTATGTTATCATCTATCAACTTGCCCATTTACCTTATAATTTTCTTTCTTTAGTAGTATTTCGTTTATCCTATCTACGCGTACGTAGATAGTCTATCTAAGCATTCACTTCTTGATTTTTGTCACTGCACTATTACCGCACATTTCCCTTATCGCGCTTTTTTACAATTCATTCGCTCTGTATATCATCAACTATCATTTATTAATAGGATTATATATTAATAATTATTTCTATGATTTCTTACCTGTTCATATGACGACTAATTCTAACGTAACGTACGAATATATGATAGATGCTATTGAAACTTAATAAATATTTTAAATGGCGTAGTGATAGGTTGGAATATCAATATCAAATAAAATTATATGTATCTATCTTATGATACTTATCATATTCTTTTATAAAAACTTCGAGATAAAGTCGAGTTACGTTGAGCAAATCAGGAGTATAATTTTTTTTTATGCAACCGTTTTATTAATAGAGTTAAAAAGGCGAGTGGCGCTGGTTATGATTGTGAGAAAGTCATGCTGTAGGTACATATAAAACGTTTTATATGCATCGGCAAATAAAACTTTATCGACGACGAATAATATCATCATTTCATTGATCATTTTTATAAACAGCAATCACAAAGTCTATATCCACAACTATTTATTTTAATGCATCGAGAGAGAAATATAACACAAAGACAATTTTAGTAGGAAATGTTAATAATCTTTACATATACTGTTTAATTTTGCTGTAAAATTTAATGTTTGACATATACCAGCACCGTTGACACACGTTTTACAGATTATATCTAAGGTCCACTTTGTTTTTAATTTGTAGTTTACTGGCCAGTGACAATTTTATAAAAACCTATATCGACAGAGAAAATAAAGTATATATTAAGACAAAATCAGTCGTTTGCTAAGTCGCTTATTTTGAATTTTTTTGTTGTAATATTTGTATTGATTGCGAAAATCTTAAAATATTTTATTTTCAAAAAATCTAAATTAATATTAACTTTATTATTATTATATTACTATGCTTTGTAATCCGTAGCAGCTAGGTTATCGTTATGTCGATATTATGATTTGAATGCTGTTTTGGGGAGTAAATCATACATTTTTCTGTAATCATATTTTTAAATTGTCTAAATCAAGATACTAAACAAGATACTAAATCCAAAATACTTAGGTATACAATTCCAATGAGCGCTTTATGAAAAGCAATGTTATCAATTAAATTATTCGTTTTAATGTTTATTGCTGTTTTGTTTTATAGACCTGTCCTGACCTCAGGCAATATTGTAATATTTTTGGGTAAAACCAGAGGATATATGACACACTGTCATATATGTCATAAATTCCGATACTGTCATAAATAATCGTACTAACTTATCAAATAGATGTTATTGTTCATATGTCGTTAATTACTTACGGCTTTATCAATGGTTGTAATAACATTAATATTACTTCAATCTGAATTGTCAACTGTTGACCACATCGTGAGAACCTGAACCATCATGACAGATGCTATTGTCATTTCAAGATTTTTCTTGTTTCTGAATAAGTTGATCAACCGGTTCGACCTTCTTGTCGAAAGTCTTGGTAGAAAATTTAACAGATTTGTGCATTGATTGTCCAGAAACGAATGTAATAAGTCTTTTATTAAGTTAACTAAAATATTAAATAAAGTGAATTATCATCGAAGCAATTTAAAAAAAAAACATTGGCTTTATCTTTAACGAGTCCATTAGGCTCTGATATAGTCTATTCTTTTATTTAGTATATGTATATAGTCTCGATATAATCTATGCATAATTTATACGTAGATTATATTCAATACATATTTATTTGCACATAATACGAAGTGTTTAAAATTCAGATAAAACACGTGATATATTTTTGAAAATAAGAATATCTATTTTTAATCTTAATCATAAGATTACGTTTTAAAGTTTCTACCTCGTTCAGAAATATGTTTATTATGTCATCTCGCAATTTAAAAGTATAATAAGTAAATTTAAAACCATCTATTTTCAAAACTTTGTAATATTTAATTAAAAATACTTAAGAACAATTAAATAAATTAAATTTGCTTTGTCCCCAGATGCCACAGACAGTACCCAGGTCTGGGTGCAGCCCACCGTCGGCTTCCCAGGGTGAGAGGGCAGTACCTGCCTCTCCAGCAGACATCCATCACTTGCTGCGCTTTTTAGGCGCTACGTCACCACCAGAACCCATGCTGCATTCCCCACCAAACCCACTCACAAAACCTCCACCACCTTACCCTGAAGATCACACAATTCTCGAACGTCTATACGATTTTGAGAGCTATCCTACACCTTCGCCATCATCAGATGAAGGATCTATCCCTACAGTAGCTCTACAGCCGGCTTCACCATACAACTCCCAACAGTTTAACTCAGTATATATCAAAGAGGAACCCAATTTATTACTAGTTCCAGGTTTTGCATCACCGTACCCCTTATCTCCTTCAGGCTCTTGTGCCTCATATGGCAGCCACAATCAATACTCATCGCCTGTCCCACAACACGACGAGTACATTGATATAGAGGAACTGTTAAAAGAAAACCAGATCTTACAAGAGAGCGTTCAACACAGTTTTATCACCCCAAAAATAGAAGTAGAAGGGCCAAGGGATCACGTATTATTAAGATCAGCACTTGAAGATACAACATTCCAGAAACGATTAAATTTGAAACCTATTCCTTTGGAATTAGGATCTGTGAAAATGGAAGAGAGTAGCGGAGGTGATGACGCATTAGTTGCACCTGATATTGATCGTGTACTATCTATGGCCATTGAGCAGTCGAAAAGAGATGTGGACAATACCTGCACAGTACTAGGAATTTCACCAGGTGAGTCATACATAGATAATTTATTGATTCTATTAATAAACAAAAGGTTAAAATGTGTATATGGAAAATCTATGAACAATCACGTCCACAGAACATACGTGAAGAATGTGTGATGAATTATGTATGATGACATGACATGTGAATGTAGTAGCAGTATTTCTTAACGTTAATGCTTATAGTGAAGTGATTATTAATGACGTCACTGTGACCTCAGCGCAGCAAAAAGTTTGCGTCTCTATGTAGATAACATGTCAGCTACATCTTGAACACATCGCGGATTACAAATGGATTCTAAGAATATGGGTAGAATGGTTTGTTACGTAAGCAGAAACATTCCCGATGTTTTCATAAAATTAGTACAGTTAACAGTTACTTATTTACATTAAAAATTATCGATTGTCGAAAATGATTCTTAGTTGGTCATGTTGATTGGGGTGTTTGATTGTGAAACTATAAGTTATGGATTCTGTATGTGCTTACCACAAAAAAACTATCCACAGATCCTATGCTCTGGAGTACTGGAGATGTAAAAGCTTGGGTCATGTTTACATTACAACATTTCAACTTACCAATGGTACCAGCGGAATATTTCTCCATGGATGGGGCTGCGTTAATGGCATTAACAGAAGAAGATTTTAATCAGAGAGCACCACAGGTAAGAATGGAAAATTTACTGTTGTCATGGTCATGTAAATCAGTATCAAAACCATGTCATAATTGATAAGTAATTGTGTGTTGGAATAAACTACATAGAGGAACACGTGACAACCCGACTTATCTTTCTGCATTTGATATCGGTATTATCAAAATAAAAATATGTATTTACTTGATTATGCAGTGAGCATTGTTTAAAAATTAATTTTAAATCAATTCCAAATGAGTAAATTTTTGCATATTTGTATCAAACAAGAGTAGGTAGATGAGAATAGAAATTTTCTGTATAATCAGCTAACCCCGAGAATAACAAAGGTGTTTATACAGAGCAAAGTCTCAGTTATTGGTTCATGTGGCCAAGATAAACAACATTGTTTACTTGAATTCGCTGTATATATACCTAATCACCTCTAACTATAGAAAATGTATAGCAACTGCCAATGAATATATTAATAACTTCATCTTAACTAAACTCGGGAATCTTTAAGAGTTAGATAAACAGCTTTTGAATCTGTATTCTCCTTGCTATCAGGTGAGATGAAGTCATACATTCAAATGTTTCGCTAATATCAGTATTGACATCAGTTTGAACTCAAATTTTATGTATAACATTTATTGTGGTATCATCAACTAACATGTTCTCATCAACACTAATTTCAGTTGTTGCTTCCTAAGTTTTTTTTTGTACAGATTAGCTTACATCATCTTCACGCTAGGGTATGCGCGTGTTCAGAAGATATTTAACTTTATTTTCGCATTGAATAATGATAATTAATTTAAGTACTCTATGAGTAGTACTCACTACTTTATAAGTAAGAAGTATACCGTTTCAACTAAATTTTTGGTTGATTATTTGTTACACTATAATAGATAACTATTTAAATCCACCTGAGTGATCAATTGTGTGATAGTCTAATTGTAAATCAATAAATATTACTACATGTTTTCGTCGCTGCTTATTTCTTGGAATTTGTTGATAAAATGATTGTTAATCTTTTCAATTATTACGAAAACGTAACATCACGTGTTTGAATCTAAAATATGAATATCGTTTATTTTTCATTCCATATTTAAATCGTGTTTTATTGATAATGATTAAATATAACATAAAACATTAAGCATAATAGTAATTAGACAAGGTTTTTGTGCTGCTCTGCGTTTTATATTTATATCTGTAACAAGATTTCTCTTTTTTTCATTCATTAATATACATATGTTTAATTAACCAATTATCAATTCTATTTATTTTACAGAATATAAGCTCTGTACTATTTGCTAGAATAATAAGTTTTCATCAATAACATCTATATGATAAAACCCAAGTTGACACAATAACAGTAATTGAAATTACTTTCATTCTTACTATGATTACACATAATCTCATAACATTACCAAAGACGGCGTAATATTTAGGTGCAAATATTTTTTTAAGTATTTTGTTTTAACTATATACAATAGTTCAAACAGGCAGACATTGATTGTATGCGTTCAAAAATGAGTTTTAAAGCATTGGGATTAGGTTGTTGTTAGTTGTGATGCGTAAACAGTGCGCACGCGCCAATGCCCACAGACTTTCTCCAAGGCCGATGAAAGTCTTAGTCAAGGCAAGACACGTTCTAGCACTTGTGATATGTAAATGTTATTTAATGGAAAAATAAAAAAAAATAGTTGCCTTTTTTACGTATATTCTACAATTTACCGGATTCCACGCATGTTATCATCATTCGCTATTATAAAATAATGAATCTTATATTTATATTATTCTCGTTGTCTTAGGCTGGAAGCACACTTTATGCCCAATTAGAGATTTGGAAAGCAGCAAGACCTGAGTCATGGCGAACGACACAATGGTCAGAACATCAGCAGTCCTCTCCAAACCCCACGCCTGCTGGTCTACAGTCACCGGATGATATGAGCGATGGTATGTCTTTATTATTCGCTAGTTAATTATAAAAAAAAACGTCCGACAAACCACTGTCGATGGTGGTTATAGCATCATTACGGTGAACACTTGTCCAATTTCAACCCGAAATGTTAATCAGTACTGCTAGCTTTAAAGTACTAACAGAGTCTTCATATCCCAATGACGATTTTGCTCTTTCAGGCAGTTCTTCAAATATTGAAAGATCTGAGTGAAACTCGATTCAACTTTAACTTACTACCAAGTGAGATGAAAACCAATATTGTAATAATCTTTTTCATATCTTGGAAAATAAAATAATATTCAAACATCTACATTTATAAGTTTGCACACATTAAAAAAGTACACTAATCTAGTAATATCTGCTTTTGATTAATTAAAGTATTTGAATTTCTGATCTACCAAGAAGAAATAGTTGATAAACAATTATTTTATATAATTAGATGCTCTTCAGCCTATCACGACTATTTGGAACAACCATAGTTATCGTCTAGATGATCTATTGTGATTAACAGTTTACTCTTATGATCTAAAATGAAATCAATAAAATATGAAATATTAAGAACAAAATGCAACGTCAAAATTGGAACAATACAAATAAAAAAATTATTAAGCCAACGCAATTATATACAATAAATATTGAACGATTAATTCATTATAGAATTGACTGTTTCCAAGTATCAAAAATGGCAAACATTGACCGTGCAAGATCAGATTCTAGGAGACATACTTTCTGTTGAACAGTTACCTACTCCATGAAAAGTGTCAATCTGCGATAGAGGAAATAGCAGTCTACAATTATTCCTTTTGCGTCGTATAGTATGTACAAGACTTCCATATGAATTAGATGTGCTGTAAATGTGAATCACTTTCAATGTTTTAATATAGAGATTTTTCTGATTTTAGTCATCGTAGAAATACTGATGATTTTACTTCGAAAATTATTGATTAGAATTATTTGATTTATGGGACGCTATGACAAAGTTACACACTTAGTTACAAAGCTGTGACCCACTATTTACAATAATATATTGAATTGAATGTTATTAGAACATAGCACGCAGCTACAGTTAATCCATCAATCAGAGCTACTTGATCCTATTGCTATTCTGCCGTCCCTTGCTCTATCGTACTAGCGCGAATCCCATATACGTACAGTCTAGTTTTTGTATCGATTCCCGACGACCCAGTTTATACAACTGTAGCCACCGGATTCACAAGGTCGTATTTACCAACAAACGCTTGCGGTTGGACTTTGCAAAAATTCTCATTGCTGCCATCAGATACGGCTCATAGTCCGTCAAACTTGATCATTTCAACCGAAGTTTCTATGTCGCCAACCACTTTGAGTGTCACTTTGTTTAACGTTTCTTTCGTTTATCTCTTTACTGGCTTCGGTTCTGGGTCTAAATACGGAAAGACTGAAATATCAACTTTATTGACAAGCGCTTAGATGTTATTTTCGACGAGATACGATCGTAGTACCTTATTCATCTCCAATTGCATGTGGCATTCTTAACAACACCCCGCTTTCTTCTTTAAACAGAATGTTGTTATTTATCATCTGTATCGCTGCGTTGTGTTTACGTGAAATCATTTTCACATTCGCTCTTGTTGACTAAAATATTGAACTATTCGCATTTTATAAATAAACAAACATCAAATCTTGCATTTACTGGTATCTTAAATAAAGGTTTATTTAATGCCTTCTTATAAGCGTAGTTATAAAAAATAGTAATACCGGCGTATTAGACACAATGGCTCACTACTGGGAAATCATTTTCTAGACCAGTAGCTATACTACCTATATACCCTTATTCCAGCGCAATAGATCAATTAGGCGACGTTTAACGATCCTAAATTGTTTGATAAGACGATTAATGCATATCGTGTTTAGTACACATGGAGGTTGCATAGTTTTCTGGGTGCACCTGTATGCTTTCACATGTAGCTACCATGAATGTTGACCATAATTACAAAATTGATCGTAAAATTAAATAGGTTCTTGTACTTTTCGTCGTGTTGGCAATTCTGGAAATTAGTCCTCTGTAGTAACTGGACTTAAGATAGACATTAACATATGCTATAGCTGAGAATGTTTATTCTGCATTCATTTTTAATATTTTTTTTTGTTTACAAATATTAAATACTATGTGTTTTTTCAGTGACTTGCTGAACATATTAGTAATTGTTGGAAATAATTCATTTTTCGTTACCAATTATCTTCAGATAGTGATAACAATGAAATATTACTCATCCAAAATTTAGTTTACTTTTACGATCAAACTATAAATCATTCTATAAATATTCAAATTACCATACTGTCATTTTAAATGAGTGGTCTGTATATTTTATTTTTTGTGTTCATGTATATTCGAAATACAAAATATATCCAACACTTTGTACATTTTTTTTAATTTATCTATTTTGTTGTAGATGAAGATTCCGAGTCAGCTGGCACTAGTGCCGGCGCTGGCGGTGGCAAGGTTAAATCTGGAAGCACACACATACACTTATGGCAATTCTTGAAGGAGTTACTGGCATCACCTCAAATGCACGGTTCCGCCATAAGATGGCTTGATAGAAGTAAGTTCAATATACATTTACAGTATTAGTTAATTTGAAAATAAACAATTCTGTATTTTTTATTTTTACTTCTTGATGCTAATATGATGTTTACGAAATTATTTCATTGAAACTTATATGATTACGTTTAAAATTGATTAAGATACACGTTCATTTATATTTCATTATATTTAATGTTAAATATTACTCTAACACACAAATATCCTTGATGTGTAAATTTTTAGAAAACTAAGGACGTAAAATATAAGCAATCAATATTATTTATAGGCTCAATTACTAATAAGTTTGAAAATAAGTGAAAATAAATATGAAATATTCTAAGCACTTAATATACGGAAACAAACAACTTTTAATAGCTACTTTATAAATACATTATGAGCAATCCTTACGATTAATTTCGAGCATGCTTTCCGAATGGACTTGTTTGAACTTATATGTTCACTTACCTTATCAGTCAGTAAATTACAACGGTAATATCACTCTGATAGCCTTAAATTAATGAGAATAACATATTTCACATTAAAATTAATAAGTTCAATAAACCGATGCTACTGAATGATAAATACGTTTCTTCATTAACTTTATTAAATCTTCATTCTGCAGGAGAATTATAATGCGTCTTTGTTTAACCAGTTAAACGGTGTAAAGGAATAATTGACTCACCTGGGTAATTAATGTAGTTGTCGTTGTATTGTTCTTGTTATAGAAACAATAAAAGGTATAATGTTAGTTTATTACGATCAAGTTAGAATGCATTGTAAAGTCTAGAACATACCTAACCTGCTGTGCTCGCGGACATCGATTCGCCATTGTAGTTTTATTCGATTTCTCAATTTTTTGTTTTAAATATATAAATTCCTTCCAGTGATGGTGCTTCAGTCACCGACATCTTTTAAAATATCATAATAGTATTTTCACTTACATTGATCTGGAATGATCTCTTAAAAATTAATTTAACTTCAGTAATTAACACAACTTACATCCTTTATAAAATAGATAGCTGAATGAGATATATAATTTCACTCTCGTCATCTGAACTCATATCTTAAGCGTCTGAATTTCTTTATATCGGTATCGGTTGCTCTGTTCGCATCATCACGTCTTGGATGCAGGACTTCGTTGCGGCGAGCTACGACCAGCGACATTCTCTTATCCAAGGTGAACCAGCCATTTACTCAGCTAATGAAATAAGCTGCGATAAAGGTTAGCTCTGTGTCGTGACTCGCTCGTATAATGTACCAGCGTTCCTAAGATTTATTATGACATTTACGGGAGACATTTAGGTTTCGTCTTTTTTAGATCACGAATTTGAGTTTTGTGCTTTAGTGTCGATTTCAAGTATTTTTAATATATTTCTTGTCTGACTTTTGAGGGTAGTAGTTAAAACTTAACATGTTTTAGATATTATCCGATAGCGTACATAATAACTAATGTATCAGCCGATTGTAGATAGTGCCAATAGCATTAAGTCAGCCTTAATGCACTGTCCATCAGAGTTATGTAAATAAGCTATTATAAATTCTATTAAATTAATTAATAAATTGATTGCTTTTGTTTTCGTCTTCCAATTTCAAGTGTAGCCATTAAAAAAATGTCACTCATGGCCATGGGATAGTTACATTGAATATTCAACATCTAATGTTTCAGCGAAAAGAACAAAACAAAACAGTGTTTGAATAATTTAGCGTGCGATGGTTTATTCATGTTGCGCTTTCTCAGGTAACGGCGTCTTCAAGATCGAGGATTCGGTGCGTGTCGCCAGGCTCTGGGGCAAGAGGAAGAACCGACCAGCCATGAACTACGACAAGCTCTCGAGAAGCATAAGACAATACTATAAGAAAGGCATCATGAAAAAGACAGAAAGAAGTCAGAGATTGGTGTATCAGTTTTGTCATCCGTATTCTTTATAAATGGAGAAGCTATGTAGTTTTAAGTTGTAAATATTTATTTGTAAATATGCCGCGGTAAGGCGGACCAATGGCTGCTTCGGTTTCGCTTGCGCACACGCAAAGCTGAATGCAGTCGGTGCTTACAGCCGAATTATCGAGGCGCGAATGTCGCTCTCTCGATTTACTAGGTGTAATTTTCCCTCCATTTTATTCGGGAAAGGTAATTTTCTCTAGAATTCTACTGGATGGGACTACTCATTAACTAGGTTTAAGTTTTTTACCGGCGACTAGGCGTTAACGACGCTGTCGACTTCTCTCGATAGTAAGCTTCGTTTCCGTCGAAAGCAGGTAACGTTTATCCCATATATCTATGATATATTTCTAGTATGTTCTATGAACTATTAGTGGTTAAGCGTTCTGTAAATAAAACGAACGTAAAAATAGATATTAAGTATGAATACAAGGTAATCTTGTTTTTAAGTGATGTGAAAAGAGATTATTCACGTATTTAATATAGATGTAGATTTTATTATAAATCTTTTGATTTAATTAAAGTTATTTTTTATATTAAAATGTTGACGAGTTACGTCAAACAGAATTGTATTAACTTATGTCTTATTCCGAGGCGGAATGATTGGAAGAGTTATTTTCGGGCTGATTAAATTTTGTGCCAAATAGACGCGCTTATCTTTATTAGGGACAAAATAAGAAAATTGTGATTGTATGTACCCGCCGATGTACATATTATTATGTATAGTATCTGCAATGCAACGGTGATGGGTTAGTGATATAACTTTAATAATATACCGTCGGTGCCTGTTGTCTGATCAATTTTGAAGTTAGAATTGTGTTTCTGTCTCTACATGATCTGTTATCATGTTAACTTTGATAATATTTTGTTATCTAGCAATATATTTCTACAATTAGCTATTGATATATTAACGAAACAACAAATCAACTTTATAGTGGTCAGGCAACAAAGTGTCGATAGAAATTTAATTTAAAACAACGCAGTTAGCGTCATTAATATGAATAACAATAATTACTGGACCAAACTAATTTAGAACTTAATGTATGATTGTATTATGAGAAATAAAATAAATGGCCATTTAACTAGTTTTGTTGATTATTATCATTCTAGTACCATCTAACACCCACCAAATTTTCCCAATCTCGTTTCCAATTTTCTACTATCAGCAATTAAGATAATAGGTATAATAAAAATATACACTTAATAAATACACATGTGTATGTGAGTTGGCTATATTACGTTTCGTGTATATAAATCCGATAAATAATTTAATTATATTTTTAATGATATAGTAAATAAAATTATTTAATGAGTATTGATAAAATTATCGATATATGTATACTACAATAAACATAACCATTTAAGTCAAAACAGACCTACTTCATGCCAATTGTAATCTTATTACTTTCTACTTACTTCCTAGTTTTGTTTATCAAAAACATCATTATAGTCCTGTGACAGAATACCATATAAATGCGGGGTGTAATTAAAGTGTTTACGTAAACATATTAACATCAATTTTATAAAAAATTATAACAATCCAACAGTTAGAATATGGAAAAATAACAAGAAATCGGCAATTTTGTCAGACATTCTGACAGAGTGACAAGGCTGGATTTTTTTGTTGATCGACAAGTCAATACTCACGTCTATATATCTCCGATATATAATCTAATCTTCCCGCCAAAAGTTATTGATTATTATTATGTCGTCTTATTCCACGCGTCTTTATAAGACGTACGCGGGGATATAGATCCAACTCGTAGAGACCTTTAAATTTAAGATTGTGCCTTAAATTGGTCTAATGCACCAAATGGGTCTAATGCAAATCTGCAAAATGCAGCTCAAGCCAATTAAAAGCACAGGAACTTTTGTTATTGCAGGTAAAAAGGTTTATGGGCTTGTATTTTGATTTTGGTGGTAATGAGAATAGCTATCTGAGACTCCGGGCATCTGCTTTGTGGTGAAATAAAACTCTAGACTAATATTACTGTTAACGACATATGTATATGATAAAAGCTAAGAAACCATAAACCAAGCGCAGATGTCACCTAAGAGTGAATATGGAATTATCCTTTTAAGCGACATAATTTAACCCTCATTACCTTGCCAGTTGGCAGTGTCTGACAGCCCTGACGGCTGTAAGGCGGATGGTCTAAAATTTCGACATTTTGGGTGCTCAAAAACATTTTTGTTTGGCAGGCGGTGTGTAAACTTGCATTGTCATGGTGCAGTATCACACAACGTCCAGGATTGTTTTTTAGGAATTAGATGATAACTTCTGGCAAACAAACAGTTCTACACAGTCAGCGTTAATCGTCTTACGATCTTCTAGTAATAATAGTGGCGACGTGACCTCCTTTTGCCACAAAGGAGTCAACCATTTTCTTTGAAGTACTCCGTGTACATATGACCTTGGTCGGTTTTGGCTCATCCTGGAAGACCTAGACAGTAGACTGCTGCTTTGAATCTGGATCGTAAGCATATATCCAAGACTCGTCACCACAAACCATATCATAAACATGCTTTGACTCTCCTCGATTGAATCGCTGCAGTTTTAGCTGCCACACGGCTTCGATATTCTCTTGCGTCATAGCGGTGTTTGGACGACCTTCACGTGGTTTGTCACTGACGCTGGACCGCCTACGTTGAAATTCTAAATAAATGCGTTCTGTAGAGATGGTGCTGCACCACTAAACATAGAAGTGATCTCCTCAAAGCACTGACGTCGCGATAATCCTCTTTGAAACTTGTAGAAAATTATCGCACGAACATTTTCCTTGGACATTTTCTTTTTAACAACCTACTGCTACTCGTATTGTTGTCAAAATCAAAAGCATAGACCTTTACAGGAGCTTCCTTACATCAAACTAATATAAAATTGAAAAGACACAGAGCTTCACAGCTTTATGATCTCATACATGGAAAAAAATACTACACCGTCGCCTCGTCATTCTCCTTGATGTAGGAGCAGTATGTCGTGCTCATCCATTCATTTCCCGTTTCTATCACTGTAGGGCAGGGTTTCCCAACCTTTATTTCACTGAGCCTCCCCAATTCAAAAATAATATTTTCATGCCCCCTTAAGTTTAAAAACATTAAAAACACATATTTTTTTTTACAACTAAATTATTTCTTTGAATTAAAATTAAAATACAGATATTTGTAGATATTTATGTTTTAAGAATAAGTGAAGATATATGTATCTACACTTGAAAACCATTAATTACTTTCACTTTAGGTAAATATCCTAGTTTTATTTTAATCCGAGTCCGCCGGGCCGACGATATATGTCGGCAACTTTTTGTCTTTGATTTGATTCTTTTCAAATAGGCCAACGGGTCGTGTCGGCGTGGCGGCCCGGCGGGCTTAGTGTGTATTGCGCTTAAGTACTCGATTACGCCCCCCCCCTGGTATTCCACTACGCCCCCCAAGGGGGGCATGCCCCCCTGGTTGGGAACTCCTGCTGTAGGGTAATACACCTTCTACCCACCGCTTTTTGGGTGTTCTTTTATTTTTCTGTCCATCCATATTCATACTTATAGTCACGTGAGATGTATCTGCTCAGAGACCCGAATGTTTAGATGTGAAAATAGTCTGATGAGACTGAGTAAACTGAAAAATTAGTATTTTAAATAGAGTAAAAAAGTGGCTATACTTAAAAGATGATTTGGTAAAGACTGATATGATGTGGACATGAAATGCGAAGAGTTAAATGTCATATGCTAACAAAGGTGCACAGTGCGGTTTCAATTCGGGGGATTACAGTATGGGGTTCTTCAAAAAGAGAGTAAATAAGTTTTTAAAAAGGTCGGCAAAGCGTTTGTGATGCCCGTAGTGTTGCAAGCGTCTATAGGCGACGGTGACTGCTTACCATCAGGCAGGCCGTAAGCCTTTTTACTACCGTTGTAGTGTATAAAAAAAATATAGATAATGATCTGTAGTATACTATCTCTAGTAGCAATTTAAGTTGGCTAATAGTTGGGCCTCCGTCCACTTTTGAGTTGGCCAACGGTGTTGTTTGTCACCCCTAAAAATTGTAGGTCCGGTAGTAGAGCCAACTGTTGACTGGCCCGTTGTTACTATAAGGAAATATTACGTTGGTTTGGTATAGTTGGCCCAATATTGGGGCAACAGTGGCGCGGTTGGGACAATGTTGAGGTTTTGTTGGCAGTATAAGTATTCATTTAGATTCATATTTCATCGCTATTTTGAAAGTTTGTCCTTCGTATTTTAATAGTTCATAGTTATATACCATTTTATTATATTATATTTAAGGACAATGAAAAATAATTCTATTTTTACATGACACGACAGTACACAATTAGTAGAAATAATACATATAATTAACATTTACATTAATAATTTGGATTTTGTGTTCTTGCGATTTACTTAAGCTACAGTATTATATACCTTTTATTAGACTAATTAAAGTCTAAGCTTGATCTTTAAATCAACAGGGTAGAGTCAAGAAACGGTACAATGCCGTGTAATGTCAAAATTGCTTCCAGATCATTGCAAGCAGATAGTCGTGCAAGCTGCTATGGTATATGGATTCATAGATGTCTTTCGAGGATAGAGGAATTCAGGAAATTGGTTAATCATTGTAGACTGTGATCAAGGTTATCTAAGGTTAAGATCTTCCAATTCATAAACATGTAGCTTCACTAAAGTAGCAGATAATATTTATAGCTGTAACAACAGCAGAGTATTAACTCATATTGGAATAAGTTCATGGGCGGCGTTATCGCATAACATCAGATTGAAAGACAGAAACAATAATGAACCGTGTCCCCGAAATAGCGATGCGTAAACCGAAACGAAAGCTTGCTTTGAAAACGTCCTAAAAACACAAAATTAATGTAGTCCAACTAAAGCGCATAAAATCTGGTCCAGTTGCATCACGTTGCGCAAAGGTGACGTCACAGAATCGACAGACGAATTCCACGAGTGAAAGTTCCTTTCCCCGGCCTTCGGAGGGGGCGACCTTTGGGAGAGGGGAGGGAATTGTGTAAGAAACGGCGACACTTGTCCATGTTTTGATTTCGGCGCATTGATTATTTGTAACACTATTAAAACAGGTAGTTTTTTTTCTTCTAAAGATGTCCTAAGGCAAATGTTTATTTCTCAATGTACCTACAAAATAAAGATATTTTCATATCATATTACCTCTACTGTTCTCTCTCTACTGTTTCAGTTTCTTGCCTGTGTGTGTAGATAGTTGGTAAATACCTGCACTCGTATTTTCATTATTTCATAGTAATCACACATAAGACGTGGAATTTGCTGCTGGCACCTGCTAGCTGTATTTTCGTGTATTTTAATCCGAAAGGAAACTTGTGCAACCATAGATTGTATTTATTGCGTATACTAGATTGTAATCTTTTTTTTTTTATTTCCTACATTTAGGGGCCATTCATAAATTACGTCACACGGTAAGGGGGTGGGAGGGGGTTGATGAAGTATGACATTGTGTGACTGACATTTCAAATTCTATTATAAGCTAACAGTTAAAACACATACTTTAAATTATTACTGTTATTATGAAAAGTGCTGTAAATATTATTTTTTATTGTAAAGTCTGTATACTCTCATACTTAAATAAATAACTGAATAGTGTCTTCTTCTATCTATTAATAGGGGTACTCCCGAAATGTACTATTTTTCTTATTGATTATAGTAGGTGATATTGAAAAATATAATATTATAAATTTTATTAAAACTCATTTCGAAACTCGAAAGCTTTTATCATTCAATAATTTCTTGTAAATTTAGATATGTGACGGTAAACTCGGGGGGCGGGGGGGGGGGTTCAAAAAATCACGAAATTCGTGTGACGTAATTTATGGATGACCCCTTACATTAATTAGTCTAGCCCAAAACAAGCTCTGTAAGGCTTGTGTAATGGGATCTATAACGAATACTATACATATATAAATAAATTTGGTAGAAATATATTATAACAACCATGACTAAGGTACAAATGATCGCATTCATCACGTAAACAGCTGCCCCCAACGGGACTCGAACCCGGGATCTCAGAGATGGCGGCACCTTGAAACCGGTATACCAACCACTCGACTACGGAGCTCGTCAAAATCTGTTAAGCCTTCTAACTCAAAAAGGCAAGTATTACCTCTATCAATATATCTTATCTATGAGATTTGCAGTATCCGAAATATATTCAACATCGCTATATATGTATTGTATAGCGATGTATTGTATCCTTTGTACTTTGACCGTTTTAGTCTCGTAGAAGGACAATTACCATTAGTATATTACATTCCAAAAGAAAAAAAATGTTATATAGTCTATTTCACGAGTCATGTCAACATATATAACAATCAATAATACTCGTATACATTAGCAATGCTAGACCAAATTTCACAAGAAAAAGTAATTTTATTTTATCTTTACAAATCTGTACATGATGTATTTATTATATAATAGGTAATTTTATATTTATAAATCATTACGATACATTTATATGTTTCGCGTACACTATTACCATTCCATGGGTAAAAATAAAATGCAACTGAGTATAGCTTTAGTGCAGACACCTTTTAAAGCGTCTTCATTTGACAGTTCCTACGAAAGTTTAATTAATTTTACAGAACTCATATGAGACAAATATACACAAAAAATACAGTACCTATAATGTCAATAAAAAAAAAATGTCTCCATTTAACGGCTATGTTTCTGCTTTGCTTACGAGCCAGTTAAAAGCTTGTGTCCATTTGAATAATTTCCTACTCGTGTTTTGAAGGTGTAAGCGACGAGCGAATAAACACATCTCTTTGATTAGAGATAATTATAGGTTATTGTGAATATCGACTTCCATAGCTGCCTAGTTAATATACCGGTTTCAATGTGTCGCTATCTCCCTGTTTGAGTCCCGGTGGAGGATGAGGTGTAATATCCTACTACTATTATAAAGGCGAAAGTTTGTAAGTATGGATGTATGGATGTTTGTTACTCTTTCACGTAAAAACTACTGAATGGATTTGAATGACCCTTTACCACAATATAGCTTATACATCAGAATAACACATAGGCTACAATTTTTGAGGTTTCTAATGTGAGCTCGTAAAAAAAACGCATTTTTTGCGCTTACATTGCAAACGCTGACTGAATCCTACAAGATAGATCAAAACAATTTACTACAGTATTGTACAACTTAAAAAGGTCTACAAAAAAGTCCGTGATGTTTATCTCTTAGGAATAACCCACAATAACCATTTTTTATCCTTTACTTTGTACGAGAAATAATGGCTTATTTACGAAGCGATTTTAAGCAATACAGTATTAATCCTTATCCAATTAAGTATCTTAAATACATTGTGCCTTTAATAAAGATCAATATGGCTTTTTACAGCATGTAAATTAAATAAATATTTTCGAAGATATCACAGATTTAAAATGCAGAGTCATAGCAATTTCGGCGATAAATACCGTTTCGGTGATAAATACCGGCAGCGGTGCCAGGCGAACAGTGCTTAGTTACCGTATTTCTTACTTATTACTAGACTAGACGGGACGAACCTGAAGTCCACGCGAACGAAGTCGCGGGCAAAAGCTAGTATATGTATAATACATGTATAAATAAATAAATAAATAAATAAATAAATATTTGTTACACTTACACCAATTAGCCTAGCCCAAACTAAGCTCTATAAGGCTTGTGTTATGGGATCTAGGGTAACGGATAGACATACATATATTATACATATATAAATATTTTTTATTGAAATATATATCAACAACCATGACTAAGGTACAAATGCTCGCATTCATCACACAAACATCTGCCCCCACCGGGATTCGAACCCGGACCTCAGAGATGGCGACACCTTGAAACCGGTGTATTATCCACTCGACTATGGAGGTCGTCGAATGTATGTCTGTCCGTTACCCGAATTATCCGAACACAGCCCTTACAGTACTTACTTTGAGCTAAGCTAATTGGTGAGTGTAAGATAATATCTACTATATTATATCTACTATATCTAATATACATACAGAAAAAAGAAGCATGGATGTCGCAATTTCGAATCTGGAATGGAGTAATCAATCAAAACAAAATAAAAACGAACTTTATTCAAATATAACTTTATAGGAAGCTCTTTTGAATCGTCCAAATTTTTTTTCCTACCATCCAATCAGGACGTAATTTTTAGCTGATAAGAAGAATGGGCGCAAGAATCTTATAAGCTTTATCAAAAGCAATAACAACATTTACAACAAATTATGTCGTTATCATACAGTGTTTACAATTTATACGGGAAAACAAATATTTACATTTTAGAATGTCTTCAAATCAACACCAAGCATTGGCATCATTAAATTATCATTGACTTTGTATTAGTCCTTACTCATTAGCGCTTTGAATACAAGACGTATTGCGCTCTTTGAATGGAGTACAGGAGTTGTGACTCGGTATATGAGAATATCTGGCACGTGTGAGTAAGATTTCAGAGCAGTTCATAGACGACCGCAACTTGAGAGCATCAGTGACATGCTCAAAATTGTGTTCATCAAGTAATGTATTTAAGTTTTAAGCAAAATCATATTATGTAGTAAGTATTTATATTTTTTCTAAGAAATGAGTTAGATCTCAATAATATAATGGAATGAATTCTGTTCCATAAATTCTACCCAAGTATCAAACAGCGTGGAATCGACATTCTGTACTAAAACGAATTGTTTTAAATTTAAATAAATTACATCAAATTTCAATTTTAAATATCCACACTACTATACCTACCAGAAACATATTATTTCAAAAATTGTCTACGAGTAATAACTAAATTTCAATTTTCAAATTATAAACTGTAATGAACTCTTCACATTACAAATGGTTTGAAGTTTGTTGGAAGTAATTAGTAATACGAAGAGAAAACAAATGGAATTAATAAACCTATAATAAGCACATATTACAATATTTCTTTTTATTTAAATACAGATGTGCAATGTTTACATTATCTTATATTGATAAACCAACTTATCTGCCAATTATCAACAGCACATTCCATACTACAGTAGTCCCACACAACTTATTGCACACAAGTTATTCTTTATTTTGTACGTCAGAATTCTGAATTAATAAGTCAATGCCGATGAATTAGAGTTATCAATGATTAACATTGGATGATTAACTAATTCAATCGACATAGAAAACGAAAGAGTTTTGTAGGAAAGTTTAAACAACTTGACGTATTGTAGTGCTCCTGTTTCTTGAACAAGAAAGGTTCAAATACAAGACTGTACAGATCAGAACCAGAAGTTGGTCCGTTCACTTATAAAACTTAAAATATCCCTTGAACACTCACAATAAGTGTGACGGACAGCCCTTCATACAGAGGATTCATGGTGTTGGACTGTTGGCGCGCAAGCGCCTTAGTTCGTCGGCGGCTGTCGGCGATCATCGGAGGAGGCGGCGCTCGCGCAAGGACGGGCTGAGGACATGGAAACCGGCCGGTCGGCCGGCACTCAGCTATCGAGCTTCCCGGGCACCGGTCACATCGCGCGGACACGAAATTTATTACTTGTACCTAAAAATAATTATACCTATGTACATATTATACAGTCCACACTTTATTTAACGTCCAGTAGTTAGGACCCTAACACATGGACTGCCTCCAAGCATCCTCTGTATAAACGACTGTCCGTCAAAAGCAAACGCCACGATACATTCTCGTGGAATACAATAGCGTGGCTGAACAACCGGCAAAATTTCGCCACTCCTCAGCATCCCTACTGGAAGCATGCGAATACCATAAGATACTGCTAGCGTTCGGACGAACTGAGATGGTTGGTGTAGGAGAAGTGAACCAGCACTAGACGCATATTCTCCCTCTAGAGATTGTCTTGTGTTCTCAGACAATCCCCTTTTGTTGAAAGTCCGAGAAAATGGTTAAGCAAGATCGAGTCTGTGAATAGTGACCCTACCGCACGCAGCCAAAAGGGTAAAGAGAACACCGGGAAGTTTTAGTGGATATGCCTGGAACACATCCTCGAAGCTTGGCACCAAGGGAAGGAGGAGGTCACCTACCGATTGACTCAGATACTCACCGGGCACGGCTGCTTCGGTGAGTATCTATGTCGAACAGGACGGGAGGGATCGACACATTGTCACCACTGTGCATCCGACCTCGACTCGGCCCAGCACACGCTGGCGGAGTGCCCCGCGTGGGCCTCCGAGCGCCGAGTCTTGGTCGCAGAGATCGGGCGAGATCTGTCTCCACCGGCATTGATTGCGGCAAGAACACATGCAAGGAGCAAATTTCAACACGAAATAAAAAATTACCACGGACAACAATGTTTAACTTTAGTCAAAGTATACTTTACTGTGGTACCAAGATTCTCTCATATTACTTGTAGACATTCAATTTATCTCATATTAATATGGTTTGATATCTTTTTAAGTAAGACTAAAAAATCGCTGTAATCTTATGACTTCGTATGTTCAGAAGGCGTTGTCCGAAGGTCAGCTACATTCCGAATTTCTGAGCAGTCCAATCGCCAACTGGTACGAAGCGAGCAAAGCCGGCGCCACCCTAAACAATCTTATGACTATACCTGCTATAGGTATTAAAAATTATCAACATCCATAATGTAGTCAGTTTTATATCAAAATATATAGTAGAGATAAGTATTATTTATAAGAAATTCTTGGAACGGCCTTCTTTGGAATGTCAAATTACTGTTATGCGTCATGAAAGACGACCACTTTTTTTTAAGGAATTCTTACCTGAGTCATTTTTATGTATTACTCTTAATATACCTTTTGACGTTGCTGTGGTCTGGTCATAGGCCCCCTAATTGGGAGTTCCGAGGTGGGTAATACTATATATTTCAAAAGTTTCATACCTCATATCGATTTATCTAATGCTTTTATGGTGAAGGATATATTCAAATAATGTAATCTGAATACATACTCGTATTAAGTGACGAAAATATAAAGAAGTCAATCAATCCACATAGAAGATTAAGGTCAAATCGGCTTTATTTAGGATATGCTTGGTAGGATTGGAGATTGGGCGATTCAGAAAAGAACGTAAGTTGCCGTCATGGATATAGATAACAGGCCTAAAGTTGTCAATGCACTGAGTCTAATCTTAAATGCTTAGGCGTCAGACCTGCTGAATAATCGATGTTTTAAGAGGTAACACAGTACTTGCTCTTAAACATGACTCCGGTGACCTATTATTGCTTATATTTATAAGTCTTACAAAATTCAACCAGTTGCACTACAAAAATCGTCGATATCACGAAAGAGTTCTTGGTACGGCTCTGACAACAGAGTTTACATGTTACAGCTCATAATCACACACACGCACACATATATTCATACGTACACATAAATTCTTCGAACACCCACTTCTACACATACATTGTTATAAACACAGCAACCTTTATTTTACTTTATTTTTTATGTATAAAATAAAATAATAATGTAAATAATAAATAGTTGCATGGACCTAGCTTCCTTTGCTTTTTCTCAGATACGGTAAATTAAAAAAATAAAATTTCATTGACGTCACACGGCTAATGACGTCATCGAATTGACTGACATTTGACATTTAAATATAGGTAATCTTTCGCTTTGTTTGGAGTAAGTCTATATTTAGTATTTTCGTGCTAAAAATACACATAAATAAAATTAAAGAATGGGAAGGGGATTGCAATTATTCTTTCTACTCTCGCGTATTATTTGCTTATTTGTGCTTGAAATATATACATAGTTTAAAAAGGTAACTTGTGTCCTTAAGTCTAATTCGTAGCCTGATAACAAATAGGACATATTTGTAAATATGAAGCCAGGTAAAAGTGTCGATGTAAAGGAAGAGATTGCTGAAGTGCATACGTCGGCGCGATCGCCATCGCCAAAGCATAAAACGAGACATCGCTCTAGATCAAGTTCACGAAAATTTTCTAATGGACAAGTTGCTGAAGATGTCAAGACTGGGCCTACAACAAACGAAGAACCTGAACTAGATAAAACCAAAGCTCGAGAAAGCTGGGTGAAATCTGAACACGAATCACTAGACATAGAATTACCAATACATGAACAACTGAAACAAGGTATTTTGGGTTTTGTTGAGCAAGAAATAAAAAAATCCGATAAAAATCCATCTTTTGTCTTCTACTCACATGACCCCAATGGATTGGATGAAAAGTTTATGAAAACTTTATCGAGGCCTTCAAGTGGCCACAAAGAGAAAAGAAGTCCTTCTTATAGAAAAAAGAAAAGGCATTCTTCTAAGCACAGGGATAGAGAGCTGCATGATTTCGAAATTCCGGGATCCAGTCTGAGTGCTTTAGAAAAGGTATATTTTTATAAATCAATTAGTATATTGTATAGTAAGTGAGGGTACTATTTAGAATCATAGATGGTGTAGCTTTTCGACTTTCACAAGTGCTTGTAACAGCCTAGACTGAATAAATGAATTTGAATATATAGGGTACATCTCTAGAATTTAAGCATACAATCCTGTGTGTAGTAAGAGATTCAAAATTAGTTCACATCAAGTTAAAATAAATTTGAGAATGAATCATATATTCTACTTTTCATTCCTACTATGAAAAAATATAAAATTGTTCTAAAATCTCAAATATATTTATACAATCATACCAATATTATTGGAAGTATTGAACATACATTTATTTTATAACATTGGTGATGAGCAAATCACTACTGAATTTCAAACAATATATATTAAAGGGTGTTTTTGTGGATTGTATCCTTTTCATGAAATTATGTCTTATTAAATACCAATATTTACATTTTCATATTGTATTTCAAAAAATTATATATATTTAGCTATCATAGATTGCAGGTTCTTATACTAATTCATATTCAATCTTTCTGATCTTAATAATTTATGCTCCTATTTTGTTAATATTCATATTCAAAATTCAAGCTTTCACATACTTTTGAATATTGATGTGCTAACCAAACAATGATTTTTGAATAGAATGAAAAGACTTTTAAATGTTACTATACTCAAATGAATATAAAATCATTTGTGTAAATAAGAAATAGATAAATATTTTTTTTTTAGTTTTAGGTAACTTAGTAACTAGACCCTTGATAAAGATGCAATTTACCAGTGCATCTTTTTAATACACACACACACACACATATATGTATATATACATACCTATTATTTTAGTAAAATATAGCTTAGCATAAATAATTTTTTTTCCTAATTTCCAGGTTGATGATTATTTAAAAGAGTACAACAAAGATGAAGTAGTTACCTTGAGTGGTGAATTGGAAATAGAATCTAATGATCTAGACAATAACAATGGAACATCAAAGGATATTAGGCACAAACCAAGAAAAACTAGAAGGAAAATCAGAGATGAAAGACAAGAAAGTGCGGCCACTGGACGGGAAGTTAGCCCAAAAGTCTTCAAAAGTAGTAAAAATAAACAAGGATCCAAAGCAGGTTTGTTATCATATTTCTATATAATTTAATACCAACTAAGATTAACTAATCACCAACTAATCGGTGTATATCCTAAGTGTAGTTTTTATATTCTAAGTGGCAATATACCTCTCTGTTAGTGACGGGTATTAAAATTGATATAATATTTAATTAATTGTTCACAAGCAACCTTGCACTTTCCATGCTTTGTAAAATTCTGTAATTCATAACTCCAATGATTAAGTCTTATATCGGTACTACCTAAAATCTGTGTAATATTGAAATAAACTTTTAAGGAGGTTAGCTACCTCAACAATTATGGTATTGATTGGTTTTGTATCTCATAAATTATGTATTTTTTCGATTTATATAATACACCATTCGAACATAGTCAAAAAAATAATTATTTATTGGAAGTGTTCTTTATTGCCAAAAGTATCAATTATTATATATTGAGAATGAATAAACTAATAGTACTATTTAACAATCATTTACTGACCCTTATTTTCTGGTTCTTTAAGTAAAAAGATACATCATTCATGTAAGTTTCGAAAATAAGTAGTTATTTGTCTTTACTGAAGGGAGATTATACCAGGGTTGTCTTTGTGGGTACCACTTATTGAAATATAGGCATATTTTATACCAAAACAGTAGAGTTTTGCTATAAAATATGACCTATATTTCAAATATGGCTGGTTTGGTTTGAATGGTAAGATATTCAGTGAATTTACTAGTTACAATTATTTTACATCTTGTTTTGTGTTACAAGTCGGTAACATATTGTGGTTCTTGTTGGAATTGCAGATTTCTTGCTAACTTTACAGGAATCACATATACTATAAACTATAACCACTTACCATCAGATGGAAAGCTTATAAATTTGTTTGTAGCTATAAAAAATGTGATTTTTATATATGTGTGGCTACATATATTTATAGATGAAAAAAAATTAATTAGAGTTTAATATTCAATAGGTGTATTTTGTATATTTTGCCTTGTTAATTGATGAATTTCATCATAATTCTTTCAGTTCGACCTACAGATTTAACTGCTATGCTTGAGAATCTTGAGTCTAACCCCACATATAATGAGCAATACATTGACAACCCATTCTCATCACCGTCACCTTTGACTTCGCCTAATGATGATAGACTCAATCCCTTCGGAGGGCAGAAACAACAAAAGATCTATTTGCAAGGTGGTGGTACGTTCAGGGCAGTCTCCAGAGATGCAATGTTGGAATCGCAACAAACGGGAGGGGATGGTGGTGACAAATATTTAAGGTACTGCAATATATTCACCATGTAGATAAATTAAATTTTTAAGTATTGTCATCATGACCGTAAGTGATGATCACTTGGATTTCTCTACACTGACGATATCACTATCTCACATATTAAAATAATGTTTTACAAGCTGACATAATAATCAACATAAACATGTTATTTCTTTTACCACTGCTCGTATTAGTTCTCACTTTTGCTAAACATATTGATATTGAGCGACGCTACTAGCAAAGCGTTGTGAAATACACTGAAAACAAAAACAGGAATAGAATAATATGTATGCAATATAATTATATAAGTATGTTTGTCATCATCAATAATTAAACCTATTGTTTAGGTTAGGAGACTTCACACCTCTCGACGTAGCCCTGAGTGTTCAAAGAGCTTGGAGAGCCTGCACCAGTGCAGCCCATGGAGTGTTGGGTGGACTATCACTCCTGCATATCCTTCTCATCGGTTACTCTGATGGTCTCGATGCTGGACACTTGTCGTTTCACGCAGTCGTAACAATGCCATATGTAGCAGCGTACTACTTCTTTTGTGTGCTGTGTTTGCTGTCCGTGCTCGATAGGTGAGAAAAACAAAACTTATATAACCATAATTAATCAACCATCTACTTAAATCAAGGTAAAGTGTGATTTTATTTCTTAGACTATACTGACAGTTCAACTGGCAAATCAATGGCAAAAACCCGAAATTACGACAGTTATCAAGCAGACTGTTTCAATTATATACTTAATTAAGAAAATAAGAAAATTTTAAATATTCAAGAACAAAATTAAATATAATATTTTTATATATAATTACTAGAAGACGCGACAGACTTCGTCCTGTCAAAAAGATTTGTAAAGTGGCTTAATTTTGTTCCTACTTATTTTATATATAATATCGAAGAGCCAACCAAATTGCAAAAAAAGGTCCAAATGATCTATGACATTTTGTGACTATTCAATTTTTGGAACGTGACATTAAATCCTCTAACGATGTATTCTATGCTTCAACGCACACACGCACACTGTTTTGATAGATATGATTGATTTTCTACTTTATATAGTGTTAATAAAACGCAAATTGACTCTGTGAATATCACAGTGTCAATTTGGAACACACCTTCATTGCTTAGACAACAGGGAGTGCTTGCAATATGAACTTTATACAATAACAATAAAGCTCAAATTGACTGTACGCCTTAGTTAGAAAACGTTTGTTTGGAAAAAAAAACTGTTTAATTATTCGATTTTTTCTCGCCGTAAGAACCATCCTTGAACTTCAATGAACATTTAAAAAAGAAGAATTGGCAAAATTGGTCCAGGCGATGTTGTGGTATGCGCTTACCACACATTTTGCGATTGATTTTTATATATAAGATTAATAATAATATTGCCTTGGCCGAACTTTTACAAAGAATTAATATTTGAGTGCCCAGGACTTCTTCACGTTCAAAAGATACATTTTTCCGGTGTTCTTGTATTTTTTACAATAAATTAGAATTCAATATAGATGTGTTTTGTGACTCCCTGGGGGTATACAAAAATAAACTAGCGTATCATTATTTCCATAAACTATAGATAAGTCTTTTTTTATTTTTCTTTACGTTTTAGATTTTATGTGTAATATTTAATATGTTTATAATGATTTCCATCACATACCTATCTGTACACTTTGCAATATTTATATAAAAAATAATGGTACTTTAGGTCTATTTGTATATATTATTTGATATTTTCATACTTTATTATAACACTGTTTGCTACCTTAATAAATAAATAATTTGATTGATGTAGCCTGTATTTTACAAACATTAACAACAATGTTCATGTCATTTTAATACTACAAGAAATATACTTTTGCTACTAAGGACTTGTTATTATTGTTTTTGATCAAAGAAATTTTTGCTTCACTTTAAGCCTTAGTCAAACATTTCACATTTGATTTAAAATACTATAACAGTATTTTAAAGCAATTGCACCGGTTTCCTAATAGTATATACACAAATATACACTTTCACACACACAATTGTGCCACGATCTCTATATTATTCCTAGTGCCCGTGATCTTTTCTGAATTATCAGTTTTGTTTCGTCTAAATCAGGGGTTCCCAAACTTTTTTGTGTCGTAGATCCTCTGCCATGCTTTTCGGTTTTGGGTAGACCCTCTACTTACCTGATATTGAATGTCTACATCCTACAACTTACAAAATTTTATGAACATTTATAATATTTTTTTACTTTATAGGTACTTTTATAAATAATTTTGTCTTTATATTAGAAGATAGTATAATGTAAGTAAATAGGTACTACTAGTGTATGTTGAGATCCATTATCGTGGACGCCCATTTCCATTTTTGTTTCATTTCGTTGTTGTTGGTTGTCATAGACTCCTAGGAGTCGATATAGACCACAGGGGAGTCCTCCTCGGGGGAGGCTACACTACCTCCCCGATCTCCTCCACCGACGACGCCCCCGGCCGCGGAAGGCGCGTTGTCCCTCCCGGGCCGCCGTATCCGCGGGCGCGCTTTCCGCTCGGCGGCCTCCTTCTGGAGCATCACTGCTTCACAGAAGGAGGCCACAGCCCTCCAACCTCCCTCGTCCGCCAGCATTGCCGCAATCAATGCCGGCGGAGACAGATCTCGCCCGATCTCTGCGACCAAGACTCGGCGCTCGGAGGCCCACGCGGGGCACTCCGCCAGCGTGTGCTGGGCCGAGTCGAGGTCGGATGCGCAGTGGTGGCAATGTGTCGATCCCTCCCGTCCTATTCGACACAGATACTCACCGAAGCAGCCGATGCAGCGTAACCCTAGTGTCAAAGTAACCTTTCAGGATTCCTGAAGTTAGGCATGAATTAGGGTAAGATTTCCATGTCTCTGAAGTATGAATAGTACACCAAAAGCTTTCCCTTTGATTCACAGGTTAGACATAACGAGTATGGATCTCTCACACGGCTTGCAGCCCTACTTTCAGCCCATCGTGCTGGTCATTCTATACATGGCTTGCTTACTAGTTTGTACTGCAGCCAGGATGTACGATGAGCTTATGGTATACCAATACACGCCGCTGGTATTGAATACTACGGGAAACGTTACAATGGTAAGCTTTAATTTACAACTCTTAAAATATGGCTTACGTTCCTGTTCTAATGTTACTTGTAATAGAATCGGTTTTCGTGGCGCAAATATTAATCATAATGTGCCACCGACTGTATCTATTTATCGTTGTTTTTTAATTTGTTTACACACATTAATGTGTACTATATATTATTTTCAAATGAATCGATCGATGGCCTTGATTATAAACGTAAATGACTGCTTGTTGATCTTTCATTTTTAAATGTTTTAATGTAATGCATTTGCGTTTTTATTGATTACATAAAAATACTTTCTTGTTAGTATGGATACTGCGTCGTGTTTACATCAAGGTTTTATCATTACTAAATGTACCGAAAGGGTGTAAGATTCTTCACGCACTCTGATTTTTAAAAGCGATGCAAAAGCGACACAGTTATAATGCAAGTTTTCATTGTAACAAAATGTAGGATAATGGATAAAAATTTTTTTTTCAGCCAACAATACCTACCTTTTACCACACTTGGACCCACTTTTCCATATGGAGGGCGGTCCTGTCTATCCTGGGTTTAGTCTATTATATCATATCAAGCCCTCCAGACCTGGTTTATGCGAACCTCAGCAAGCTACTTCAATTTAAGCATACTTTGCAGAGTATCGGTTAAATGCTGCATTCACAGTGGTGTTGCCACACTAAAAATAGTAAACAGTGACACATTGAGTGTCTTTGATCTTTATTGTGTTATAATTAGAAAGGACATGGACAAAAAGTGGACCTCAATCATGTGCAGCGTAAGATATATCAATCGATAGGTAATTTTATGTTAATCAATTAACAATTTATTATATTTTTTTATATCCCCCGTTTTTCTGTTCAAGTAAACACATCTCAAAACGTGGTTAAAATGTTTTAATTAAGTATATAAAATGATAATTTATTTAAATCTCATTGAAAAATGGTTATATAGTTAACAAAAGAAATGTAATTTAGTAATTATTAATTCATGAAGTTCTAGACATGTTGTGCTACTGACCACCCTGAATGTACATAGTCTGTGACCAATGACACTCGTCCGCTGTCAATGCGACTTTGACATGCAGCATGTCTTGGGCAAATTAATAAAAAGAAAAAAAAACTTGAAAAAGAAGATTCCATCAACTTGCTAGTATTAAATAATTTAAATTATTATTTACAAAAAAACGGGAGATATTTAAAATCTAATCTTTATCCAGATGAACTACAATAATGTATACTCTTCTCTGGTAAAGTTTCGTCGCTGCACATTACTCAGGCCCACATACAAATTTTGACCATCACCTTTATTATTATATATGTTACTGTATTAGCTCGAACTACGGTAAATTCTAAGATTTTCCAGTAAACCCCAAGATTTACCAATTCTTTATGGTAAATGTCCAAACAGGTATGCGATTCGAACTTTTACCACCATTCACTTGGAGAATCTTAGCATTTACATTAAAGGTACGGTAAATGTTGAAAAAACATCATGTCATAATGTATTTAGTGCATCGACTCGTTGTTAAATGCTAAATAGAAAATACTGATCAGTAATTAGTCAACGTAAGCGTTATGTTTGTGAGAAGATAATTTTACTTGTGTTATTTTTTACTACTTAGGAAGTATTTCAAAGATATTAAAATTATTAGTATCTTATTAACAAAACCATTTTCAAAATGAAAATAATTTAAATATTAGTTAGGATTAGTTATTTAATTACTATCGTTTGATACTTATATAATATGTATCTAACATTTGACTAATAGTGAGTAAGAATTACTCATTGCTTTATTCCTAAAACCAACATCTACCAGCTGACAGCGGTAAAACCTAGCATAAACTGTATTCGAATGGTAAAAGCCCGAAAAAATCGTTACATTTTCTGAAATGCTTACATTTACCGATTCATGTAGGTAAATCCTAAGACTTACTCAGTAATCTTAAGATTTACTGTAGTTCGAGCTTCTACAGTAACATATATATGCAGTTCACATTCCATTTGTATATTTAGGCCTATATTGACATCAAGAATTTGTATAAGTGATTGTTTGAAATTACTCTAAATCTATAGAAAACTGTTACCAAATATATTTAATAATGCTATGGTTACATAATTGTGAGCAATGTTCTGAAAAGGAAATAACATATAATAAATTTATATATTCGTATTTGTTATGTAGCTAAAGAAATTTATGGTATTAATAAGATTCTATATATCGTTATATTCTCATTATACAATTATCTAATTTAAAATTAGTCTACATAGAACTATAAGACTTGAAAGTGACATTAACATTTCTTTATTAAAAATATACATTTAGATTGGTCCGCATAGACAATCTTGTAAACAAAGGCATACAAAGGTTTGTCCTTAAAAACTGTGTAATCGATTTTAGTGACAAGAAAAACTACTTATATAAATAGATAATTTATGTAAGCAGTTTTGCTTGTCACTATAATATGTCATGTAAGTATGAATATTGTCATTCTATATAGTTAAATAGTTTACATTCATATTGATCAAAAGATCGATCGCTTAATATAACATTATTATTATTTAGAAGCTATGATATTGGCGCCCAACGCGGGACCATTGTAGTGTCTCTGAGACGATTTTCTGGAATTCGTTGTAACTAATCACTTTTTACACGACATTTTTGTTTTGTAATAACCGTGTTTATCATCAATTTCTTAAGCTTAGCTTCCTATGATCAACAATTTACATATCCACAAAGGAAAACTAACACAAATTTATCTCAGTTGTAAATATTCCATTAGTATTATATATTTTATAACGTTTATATATTTATAAGAAAATATTGATATAAACGTAATAATGTAAATGTGTTGATGTATTTAGTAACTTTTTTATCAAAATAATGTGTATTTTTATATTTCATAATGATTTTGCTTGTTAGGCCTAAATCACTTCACAGAAATCTTCCATGATACTTGGTGTGAATCTGGACATGCCTTAATAAGTACATATGTCAATGTACTTGAATTTAAACGTGCAATTAATAATTGCGTCTTAAAAATAAACTCTTGACATTAATTTGTACGGACAATGTCAAGATAAACTGTTTCGAGCCATGAATTGCCACGGGATTTTTGTTTGAAACAATTAATTACCGATGATAACCTCTGCGTTTACATCTTAATTTTTTTAGATAATCGTGTCCTGATGCGATGCCTGTTTATTTGTTGCTCTGTTTATTGATCTGATGTTTTATCTATTGCTTATGTTTATTTCGAGTAAACTATGGCCTATGATACTGTGAAGTGTGTAAAATGAACAATAAGTGCGCATTACCTGTATTAATTAGGTCTATTGATAAGAAATAATTGGCAGCTATCAGTAAAATAATTGTAAGCTTAAACATTAAAGTAAATTAGCGATTTGATAAAATTGCAATAAATTTAATTAAGTTAATACTAGGTCGGTTTAAGGTATTCTTAAAATGTGAAGACACTGAAAATTTTATTGCTTGGACATAGTACAAGTAAAGCAGTAAGCTAATGGCCGCGCGTAGAAAGTTTACCGTTAACGAAAAGACGTCACTTGTTGAAGGCGCCGATAACAATAGGGAAGATGCAATATTTTTATTTTTGTGCTCATTTCAAAGAACTCCACGTAGAATAGACAATTTAAAATTATCAATTTAAATTTTCGCGCGAAAACGGACCTATAGTTCATATGACGTCACTTCTGTCTGCTGGCTCATTGATTGTACTGCGCGTGTCATTGCTGGCTTCAGTTGTTTTTGCATTTATTTCGACTTTCAAGGTATTATTTTGTAAAAATTTACAATGGACTATCCATCAACATCAGGTGATCATAACTATGCCATTGATACTGCGAAAAAAAGCCGTGGGGGCATCTTTTTCAAATAAGTTTCCTTATAAATTGTTTTTGATTGGACTTTCTGACCTAAAACTGAGAAAAATGTGGTTTCAAGCGGCGAAGAGGAATGACATTTATTCCCCAAAGACTATCATTCGATGCTGTGAAGACCACTTTGACTTAAGTCGGTGGATATATTTAATGTAAATTTAGTTAATCTGCTTGTACACAAAAGAAACAGTTACCTATCTAACACTTACCCAAACTTTTCAATGTCTTTTTGTTTAGTCCCTTTCATTTATACACTTGAAAACTCTGCACTTTCGACAAAAAATGTCACTACCATGTCAACATTAACTTTTGGCAGAGTCCTAGAATCTGCTTTGGCAAACCCAACTTTCATTTTTATTTAAAAACTTAATTAATATTGGTTTAATTGTTCACTTTTACTACAACTTATTAGTAGGGGAGGCCAGGATGCTAAATGTGTATTTACTCGAGCGTCGTAGAGACCTATTGGAATTGAAAGGTTATATTTAGGAAGAAAAAAAGATTATGACATGTGTATATTTTTTGCGGTGGGTTTAGCAGCTACAGGTTTTCAAAAATTTTGATGTCTAAAAAAAGTACATAGAATTCTCGATCGTGTTGATAGCATCAATTTTACAAGACTATTTAAATGTGACACAAGCTTATTTGCCACATTTAATTGATTCCAAAACAAATTATGACTAATCAAAATTTTATTTTTCGAATTGCCATATTTTGGATTCTCTGCACGTAATAGAAAATTTTAAGAATCAACAGATTCACGTCATCAAACTAAACCATATATGTGCTAATCTGACGTGCACGATTAAATTCATATAACATTTCTTTTTAAACTAGATCGTCACTAGATGGCGCTCTGAAATTTCGTAGGGTTATTCAACAAGACGAGAGGTATCTCCAATATCTTAATCTGACACGCCGGAGTAACTGCAAAAATCCCCTCTTGGCCTCCACTACTATACAGTGTGTCCCTGGATAAAGTGCAATCCCGAAAGGGGATGAAACTAGACCATGAATCATTGACTAGAAAAATATAAAAAAAAATTATAAAAAATTATTGTAGGATTCATTGGTATTTTAAGATTTTCATGTGTCATTAAGGACTCTATGTATAAAAGTATTGATTTCTTCCAAAATAATGGGTCTATTTCTTTGAAATAAAAAAAAAAAACAGTATGCCTAATACCTGGCGATGACCATGAAATATTAAATAGTCCGCAAAAAAGTAACTATCTTGGGTAAAAAAATGTATTTTTATGAAAAAAAAATTTTTTTAGACGTTTATTTTAAAAAACTTCAAATTACTAAAAAAGTGTGCCCTATAACTATGTAATTTTATAGCTTACTTTTATTCTCTACCATTTTAGCTTCCAAATAAAAAAAAAAAACAATGTTCTAACTAAAAAACCACGCTTCCATTTGAGTGCGAGGAATGGTCGGCGGAGACGAGAAGGATTGTTATTGCCAAGTTTTCAGATCGAACATTTCCCACACTAGCCTAACTAGTATACCACCACAGTTTCATAGTCATTCTTCATCCTTCGCGTGACGCCATTTTACTATCGGCAAACTTTCTATGTGCAGCTAGTAATTAATTAAGCCCCTTACAATGAAATATGATATTATAAAGCGACTCATCATTGGATATAACCGCCATCTTGTTTTGACAGTTAAAGCGCGAAATCATATTGTTTTTCACTTCGGTTCTATAGCTCGTAAAACATAGTTCTGCGACAGCTGTTACTGCAATTACGCTCATGAAGTTCGGAAATTATTGACCGTGCGAACGAATGTACTTAAAGTTGGGATCGCTCGAATAAGTTTTTAAACTATTTGTCTTAAAATTTTGCTTTTTCTTTTTCTACAACGCTTTTCTCTTTTAAATATTTACAAATGTAATCGATAATATTAATAACGTTTATTTAGTGTTCAGAAAAAATTACAAAACAATTGTTTGAGCATGGAACTCTGTAAATTTGACAGCTAAAATAAATATATTCTACAAAATCGGTAAATTTGACAGATACTTTTCGGAGTAACAAGGAGAGATGCTTTTATCTGATATATGTCTATTGACAAGTCCGTGCTCGCATAGGTCTTATATAATATTGTTCATACGAAAAATGACAAATTATTATGAATTAAATCATACTCACATTTTTAAAGATCTTGAAAAGGAACAAATAAAAAAGAAAATTATCGTCCACAGAAATTCACAGAAAATAGTCACTGGTGTGTATTTGTGTGTTGGAACCGTCTTATCATTGTGTATCCGAACGAGTAACTCGCTAGAACAGTATGCACACGTACTTACAAATCATGTCTGTATCTCTGTGAATTCTGTTTTATATTGTGTCAACATTAAGTGTTTTCCATTTGTTCTCTACTACTTACCTCAAAATTCACACGATGCCTATTTGTGGTGTAACACTATATGTCTGTTAGGATATGTGAAAGAGATACAAAGTTTGGATTGAAATAGTTATAAATAAGTCTGTGTGTAAATGTTGCTTCTCCGAAGTAACTAATCTGTGCACAATTATAATTGCATCAACTATTTTTAGTTTTAAATTGAGTATATATAATCTCTGTCTGATATGTTCGCAGGTGTTTTGTAAATTGTCTAGTCGACCTAATCATAGTTTTAACGATTTTTTATTTTAGTTTTGTTATGTCAAATGCTATAATATATGTCAAATCTAGTCTTTGAGAGTTAGTCTTATATTACCTGTTCTTTGTTTTTTAGATACAAAATCTAGTCAATAATGTTTTCTCAATATCGTCTAAAGTGTTAGCATAAATTTTAAACATTGAATAAAATATTTTTTAAAATAATAAATTTATAATGTTACAACTAGATGATTTAGATGTCTTGTTAATAACGATATAAAATAATGTTAATTCTGTGTGTTAACATTATTTTCAATGAAAACAAGTGGATATTATGTGTTGTAAAGGAAGAACCTCAAATAATATAGTTGCAGAGATCTGTATCGTTGTTTTTCACCTAAAACTTAACAACACAATTTAATCATTATTTGCGTGGTAATTAATTATTTTATTTATGTTATCTCATTAAAAAAAGTAACTATTTTTGTTCTCTATCTCACATTCATATTGATTAAAAGATCAATCGCTTATATAAAGTTAGTATTATATGCTATGAGATTGGCACCCAACGCGGGACCATTGTAGTTTTTTCGACGATGCTTTGAAATTCGTTTGATCGTTTGTAACTCATTACTTTCGATACAGTACATATTTTTTTTGGTGATTACTCAAGGGACCATTTCTTAAGTACTAATATTTTATTTGTATTTCTGTGTAGATATACCTAGTCAATTTGGACACAATTTTGTTTTGTTATTCTAGTATCGCTTTATTGGATTCTGTGCCAAACAAAATCACATTTCCTATAAATTGAATTTGAAACCTTTTATTTGTCTTGTAACAGCAATGTTTCATTGTTTTTATTAAAAACTGGAGAATCTCATAACCCTACCTCAATATGGTAATGATAATATGTTTATATACGCATATGTAAGTCATCGTATGTATGTATCAGCATTATATACTGTGTTTAAGCGTTGTTATAACAAATTCAATAAATATTCTTTGTGATAGTAAAAATTTACTTTTTACTATACATCTATCCACCTATTCTATGATATATTTCTTCCATAAGTTTTTTATGTTATGTACGTGATAATAAAAAAAAACAAAAGTGCAAGAGCAGAAAAAACAAACGATTCAATAATTTATGTCGATTTAGTTTCAAACTCGCTCCTCTAATTCGACAGACGGAGCGTGGCTGTGAAAATAAAAATTGCAAACTAAGCGCCTACCTTTTTTATCAGCAATTGTTGAGATATGTAAAGGGTGTCAATTAAATGGTTAGCATAGTATTGTTATTTCTGTGAGCAGAAAAATATAATCGGTGAGCAGAAATAGCTAATTGGTCAGCAACTCATGGTCAGCAAACATTTCAAAATCAATCAGCAATTTATGTCATTCTGGATGGCTGTAATTATTTTTGTACAGCATATTAATTATATAAGCTGCAATCAGCTGCTCATGTTTAATAAAATTTTGGTAAGCACTCAGAGTGTAAGCAAAAAAATGCATTTTGTGCTGCATATAAGAGTAGCAAAAATACTTTATTTGTCATGCCTAACCTAACCTAACCTAACCTAACCTAACCAACTCTATGGGGAAAACTTAAAAAAAAAAAAAAAAAAAAACCTAACCTAACCTAACCTAACATACCAATCAAATATACTGCTTATAGACATGTTTTTCTGCCGCTCAATCATGAAATCTTGCCGCTCAAGTAGTTATTTTGCGGACTGAATGTTTATTATGCAGACTCATGTTATTGTTGGCTGCCTATGTATGATTTAATTTTTGACCATTATCAAAATTAGTTGCGGAACAAGAATTGCTGCCTGTTTTTTTTTTTATTGCAAACAAAATCTTTGTATGCTGACCAAATTATTTAAATGCTGCTTTTGGGTGGCTCGCCAAATTTTATAATTGCTGACCAATGTAATTACTTCTCATATGTAAATTGTGCGCACGGAGCGGCGCTAAAAAACGTTTTGGAATTTTTGTTTTTAAAGTCCCGATTTACACGTCAGTTAAATCACCTTGTGTCTTGTCATATATTAAAGCATATTCTTGGCCAATTGCTACGGTGGTATGAAAGAGGAAAGATTTGTATTTTTGTCTGTAACGAATAAACTCAAAAGTAATGGACCGATCTTAATAAATATTTTATTAGAAAGCTACATTATCACTGAGTCACATAGGCTATATTAGTACTAGATTACTATAGAAATCTTTAGAAATTCTTATTAAAACCAACCGAAGGCGTAAAAAAAATTGCCATAAATGTCTCATCGCATACGCTGCTAAGAGTATTAATGATAGGACGAAAATATGATCGACAATATTATACAATATATCAATATCTACAAAAATCTTCGCGAGACCATATGTCTAACTATTGTAGTTACGTCACTATAACTAACACTATACTTTTTTACATTTAACAAATTGATAGAAATTCCGATCCAAATCAGACCGTGTTATCTATATAAATAATTTAATATTCAAGACTGTCTCAATACCTGATGATTACTTTTTGAATTATTGAAATCGCGCGATTGGCTCCTTACGCTTTAAGTTAAGCAAACCAACAATTTATTTCTAATTTAGTGATTCATGGTCGTTTTAATCAGCATGCTTATAACTTAAATTTATTTCTACCCGTGCGAAGCCGGGACGGGCCGCTAGTTAATAAATTGGCGATTAACCTTATAACGGCTCTTTCCCGTGGGGGTAGGCACAGATCACAATTTTCAGTGCTACGATCCCAATAAAACTTTCCTAGCTTCTTCGACTTTCAATTATTATTTTCATGCACGCTCTTCGGTTACGTTTACTTTTTGAGCTAGACCTTTTATATCTATAACCTTCAGTATAACCTTATAATTTTTTTAACAATTAACAGCCTTGGTTCTATTGAACTTAGGGTGTCACATTACAACGATACAAGGGAAAATATAGATACATAGATAGATAGATAAAACTTTATTTACACTTGACTTCATCACACACAAATACAAAGAACTTAAAATTATACAAACTTAACAATTACACAAAACAAACTAAATTGTGTGCGCTGCAGAAGTGCAAAAGGGTCGTAGCTCAGTGTATTCTGCTACCACCCGAAGGTTTCTTAGCAGGAAATTACAAAGGTCTTATAGTGACTTAAATCATTTTGCGCGTCCATAAGCAAGCGTATCTGCGTATACAAGTATAATAGCATACACACACACACATACGTGCACGCACACAAGTAGAATATATAATTATTTTAATACTATCACAACAGTAAAAGATCGAGCGAAAAATGTGAGTCCGCCGTTCAAATGGCGAAATCCGCTACCGAATACCCCTTTGGAATACCTAATCGTTGTTTTTGTAAAAGAAATAATTTAATATGTTTTTTGAAAGAAAATTTAGATGTCAACTGTCTTAAAGGAGGAGGTATATTATTCCAACATTTGGCAGCTAGATAACGGAAACTGCCAGTGAAAGCCACAGTTTTATGAGGATGACTTTCTAAAAGATATCTACAGGTTCTGGTACCATATCTGTAATGAAAAGAAGATGTTTTGATTTTCGAAAAGAGATATGCCGGCTTCCCATATTTTAAAATATCAAACATCAAGCAAGCAAGATGCAGATGTCTCCTAGAGCTGATATTTAGCATGGAAGCTTCATTTATATAAGGAGAGATGTGACTCCTAGGAGGTATCTTGAAGCAAAAGCGACAACATGCATTTTGTACTCGCTGTATAAGACGACGAGTTTTGGACTGCAACCGTGAACCATATACCAAGTCTCCATAAGTAAGTTAAGTAATATTATCTCTTAATTACTCCGTAATTAAGAGATAATATTAAAGATTCGCAGAGCATTATTCGTACTTTTTCATTAAGGAGGTTTCTAACAGTGTATAAAACTTTTAAGCGATAAAAGCAGGACCTAACTAAGTTAAGTATATGGGTCTCAAAACGTAAAAGACTATCAATAGATATACCCAGATTCTTCGCTTCACATACTTGTTCGCTTCGTTGTTCGCGGAGCTTCGCCAGGAGTAAAGGGACATTTAAGCAGTCAAATGCACGGGAAAAATCCAGAAGAACCATAAAAGTACTGTTACCAGCATCTTGCTGTGCAAGCACGTTATCGACAACATCCAGTAGAGCTGTAGTGGTTCCCATACCTCTACGAAAACCAGACTGAACAATTTGGCAGAATATGTAACGGAGCAGATATTTAGGGGGACACTAATTTATGAAAGTTAATAAATATTATGATACAGTGATTTTGAAGTCTCTTATTCTATTGTTTTATAGTTTCTTATTATATACACTCACAACGTAGAGGAAAAGGGAAATGGAAGGAAAGGGAAGTTTAGCACTTACGGAAGACCGCCGGTGGTAGGATCGGGAAAAAGGCTGGGAATTAGCGACCGCTACTCAGGAGACGACGCGGTGTACAATTATTTGTAGGTAGAAGAACGGCAATACAATTGGAATAAAGATTCCAAAGATTTGGAAAACAAGCAAGTTATCATAAACCTATTCTGTCCTAAAACCCTAAATCTAATAATAACCTAAATGAACATACGTGCATAATATTAATTTTCTTTTAAAATATATATGTATCGTGAAAGCGGAGAAGACTGCCGAGTTTATGTTTGAAATGAATGTCAACTTTTGGAGTGAAGTGATAAGTTACAAAATCCTAAGTCTTACAAAATTGAAATCAAAATTAACTTTATTCAAATATGACTTTATAGAAAGCTCTTTTGAATCGTTAAATCTTTTTTCCTACCACCCATTCAGGACGTATTTATTAGCTGATAAAAAGAATGGGCTCAAGAAACTTATCAAAAGTAATAACATTTACAATAAATTATGTCGTTATCATACAATGTACACATATGTGTTTACAATTAATAAGTAGAGATCGGATAATCGGATGCATATTTACCTAATGTTAGTTTAAGACAAAGTATGGAAACGGCTTTTTATTGTTTTGTTAAATAAAAATCCCGGGATTGCGGAATTGGATAGCCGGATGTTTATTTATTTACCTAATTTAGTTTTTGACAAAGTATGGAACTGTCTTTTTATTTTATTTCCATAAATAAAAATCCCGGAATTCCGGTACTGTAGAACATTTTGGTAATGCAAAACCCGGAGTCTCGGTCTTTTGAAAATAAATACCACGTGCTAATTTAGTAATTTTCCAACAATATCACTACGTTAAATTTGCAGTCCCGTATTTTCCCGGGATTTTTATTTAACAAAATGTATTTTAAAAAGCCGCTTCCATAATTTGTGAGCCAAAAATTAACTTTAGTTAAATATGCATCCAATTATCCGATCTCTATTAATAAGGGAAAACAAATATTTACACATTAGAATATATCCTCAAATCAACACCAAGCATTGGCATCATTTAAATTATCATTGATTTTGTAATAGCCCTTACTCATTACCGTCTTTTTAACATGTACCTTGAACTTATGAAGAGGCAATTCAGTTACACTATGTGGAATCTTGTTATAAAAATTTATACATTTGCCCATAAACGAGCCTCTAGTTTTTTGTAGCCTGTACTTACGTTGGAACGGCAAGTTTATTTTTATTTCTTGTGATTAAATTATGCATTTGAAAATTAGTATGTACAATTTTTGTACACATAGGTAAATCAAATTTTCATAAATATACTGACTCGCTAAAGTCATTATATTAATCTCTTTAAATACATCTCTAAGAGAATCCCTTGCTCGTAAATTATAAATAGTTCTGCTCTTTTTTGAAGAACAACTTGTACTTTCTATACTAGTAGCTGACCCCCATAATAGTAAACTATAGGACATAACACTGTGATAATAATTGAAGTAAATTAATCTTGCCGTTTCAACATCTGTAAGTTGTCTTATTTTTTTTTACAGCATATTCTGCAGAACTTAGTCTGTTTGATAGGGTCTCAATATGTGGATCCCTTTGCAAAGCCGGATCCAAAGTAATACCCAAGAATTTAGTAAATTCCAAATTCTACCACTTCATTATTCATTTTAACAATAGTGTTTACTTTTCTTATATTTGGTAATGAAAATTTTATACATTTAGTTTTATTGGGGTTTAACGATAAATTATCAATCGAGAACTAGTGCAATACTTTAGAAAGAGTACTATTTACAAAGTCAATATTGCCGTTTCCTCTGTCAACCTTAAATATTAAAGAAGTATCATCTGCAAATAGTGCAGTATTGCACAAAGTATCAGTGAAGTGTGGGAGATCATTAATATATATCAAGAAAAACAAGGGTCCCAATATCGACCCCTGGGGCACGCCCATAACAATAGGAGTACCTGCAGACTCAGTCCCACCAACAACAACTTTCTGGACTCTGCTGGACAAATAAGATTCGATTAGTCTAAGTAGACGCTGCATCAGAGACACCATAATGTTTCAGCTTATTTAATAAGGTCTGATGATCTACGCAGTCAAAAGCTTTCGACAGGTCGCATCGCATCCTGTTTACATTCCCAAGCGCTAAAAATGTGTTTGAGAAGTGCAACTCCAGCATCTATAGTGCAACGTCCTTTGGTGAAGCCAAACTGATTTATATGTATAATGTTATTTCCTGTTAAAGGCAATAAATACAAATCCTGTCCTTGAATTATATAATTGAAATATAATACCCCTACCTTCGTTTGCTGTCCAGGTAAATTTTCCGAAAACTTGCACCTTACATTAAAGATATTCCGTGACAGTATTAAATAATTTATTTATTTATTAAGAGATAACAAACAGTTACAATATATATAGTACGATTTAGTTTACAACATCCAAGCACGCTAACACTGCAACCAACAACGTTATCCACAAATTAAAAAAAAATAGTGCGCTACATTTGACCTCGGCACCACACAGCACACACACACACACACACACACATATATACGTACACCACGAACAGTATCCAATTTGTTTTATTTTTTATGTTTAAAATAAAACAAAACAAAAAAATAAAACAAATTAAGTTAAATAAATAAACTACATTTAACTAATTAATATTATAATAAATAATGTATATCTTACCAAAAAATTTCATTGGAAATAACGAAATTATTTGTAAGAGATTTACGAGTACATTTAAGTATCTCTGGTGCCTTAGTTAGCAACAAGGAATTCATTATAGAACTGCGATACAAGCTGTTTACCTACCTTCAATAGACTTAACATCAATAAAAAGGAATCGATAAATATTTGCTTGGTGAATAAGCAATTACTAAACGAAATGTCGTCCAAAATTTGTTATTGGTTATCAATAGCTGGTGCTTGAGAAAGCGTCTTTGGCAATTACTTTCATATTGTTCGTGAGAACAAAAATAAAATGTTGTTTACGTAATTTTAACATTGTTACAACTTTACTATGATCCTAGCGTCAAAATTTGACGGTCAAATCTTTTCATATTATCTCTGTGTCTTAATTATTTTGTATACATTTTTTTTTTAATTTTGTCCACAACTAATGAATAATTTTGAGAGTTTCATATTGAAAACCTGCATTTGTTTTGATTCAGTAATGCGCTATGACCATATTGGGAGACCCGAGGTTCACTTCTCGGATAACAATTTATTGCTCAGCTTTGGTTGGTTGAGGTTTCATAGAAAGCTAATGGCTTTCCTGTTATATGTAAAAGAAAACAAAAATGTTAAAATCATATTGTATTAACCTTTTGAACAATTTCACTAATCGCAGAGAAAGTGCCTGATATTAAGACTACTAAATAAAACACTAGGAGAATAGAATTTTTCCAGAGGATGTAATTGTATTTTCCTGGATCCCGCTCCCATCTGTGGACCGTCTGGACAACTATTGGTATGAGAAGTCCCAGGGTCGAGAAGAAAACTGCTCCGACGAGGCTTATCAGAAGACCAAGATCTGGCACCGCAACTGATAGGATAACTGTAAAAAAAAGAGAGGTTTAGTCACTAGCCAATTGTAGGTCACGTCAATACTGGCGTAGATATTATGTTTTTTTTTTTAAATTAAATAGAAATGGCGTAGTGAAATTTGTATTGTGTTCACATTTAGTAAACGAAAAAGTCCATGGCTTCGCCTGCGTTATACCGAATTTTACAATTGAAAATATATATTTTCTCGTGGTAATATATATATATATATATAACTTATGTTTTCCCCGTGTCTTCATACATCTCTGATTGCATTAAAACACAGCCAGCTGTTTTTATCAGATTTCTTGAAGGAATATAATTTTTTACAAGTTATATTTGACGACCTCCATAGTCGAGTGGATAGTAGGTACACCGGTTTCAAGGTGTCGCCATCTCTGAGGTCCCGGGTTCGAGTCCCGGTGGGGGCAGATGTTTGTGTGATGAATGCGAGCATTTGTACCTTAGTCATGGTTGTTGATATATATTTCAATAAAAATTATTTATCTTAATATATATATTTCTTGTGTGCGTGTGTATGTGACTGAACTCCTCCTAAACGACTGGACCAATTTTGATGAAATTTTTTGTGTGTATTCCAGGGGGCTTGAGAATGGTTTAGATTCACAATACGGTCATATAGATATTGTTTTTCAGCTAAATTATTTATTTAAAACATTTGAGACAACGTGACATTTTTTTTTTTTTTTTTTTTTAATTATACATTTGCTACTCCACAGACTCGTAGTCCATGCCCTTTATAATTCTTAATTAAATATTTTTTACAATTCTCTTAATTAACATGTACTCAATTTTATTTTATTTACGCAGCTAACAATGACATGACATTTGAGACATTTGACATTTGAGACATTTGACAGGACAACGTCTGTTGGGCCAGCTAGTATATGTATAATATATGTATGTCTATCCGTTACCCTAGATCCCATAGCACAAGCCTTACAGAGCTTAGTTTGGGCTAGGCTAATTGGTGTAAGTGTAACAAATATTTATTTATTTATTATTTATATTATTGTGAAGTTTAATTAAAATCCATTCAGTAGTTTTTTCGTGAAACAGTAACAAACATACGTCTATACTTACAAACTTTCGCGTTTTACATTTAGTTGGGAAATTCACTTCATAAATTTTAGTAATGATTACATTACATGCTTCTTTTCTATTGAAGAAAAGTACATAACATGGTAAGGAATATACATAGATATGAATATGATTAATTTCTATATTTTTCTGTAACTACCAGTAAATAACATGCCAACTTTGCTCTACCAAACTATAAAAAAACATGATTAATACGCTTCCAGACCTAATTTGAGATTTCCATCGTGGAAAACTTGGCAGCGCTAAGCACTCACGCTTTTAACGAAATAATTTCAACGCTTATATAATATGGTGACTGTACGAATTTTTGCGCGATAGTTGTGAGCATATATAGAGATGATTTGCAGTTTCAAGGTTTTACGTCTAAACGAATTCTTTCTATTGTCACTGGATGTTTGACATAATCATGTATCTCTAAAATACTTAGAGTTAATAATTCTAATATTAGCAAGGTAATTTAGGACAATAAGGAACAATTCATGAAGGCTCACGTGGCCGACTTGTTTGTAAACTGATTTCAAAGTTAAGATGACATTTTCGACATTCTACGTTTGAGTCACCGTGAGAGTAAATTTTTTGGGGATGATTATGAGCATTTCTGACTTACACATGGCCTTTAACATATAGAAATACATTTCCATCAAAAAATATTTATTTATGTATGATTAATATGTATATTTCCGTTACTCTATATCCAATTACACAAGACCTACAGTGCTTATTACTTAACTAGGCTAATTTGTGTGAGTATAAAAATATTTATATTGTTTATTAATTAATATGTCAAATCATTTTGTTTCCATATTTATTTTTATTTATATAAAACTTGTATATTTAACTTGATATTATCTATTTTGTATAAAATTTGTTTGACGATAAAATATTGCGACAAGGAATATTTTATAACATTCTTATAATTATATACAACTATGTTATAATTATTAAATACATTTATTTATTATATGTCATTAGGTACCATAATAATTCAATTTAGTCATCATTATAAAACTCAATTACACATACATGTCGTTATTGTTATCATCCAATTCAATTTATATATTTTTTTTCCTCAGGAGAGGAGGCTGAGAATCCTCATGGATACCAACGCAACAGGCAAGCAGGGATGCGTTGATTATGTCGGACTCCTGGTGCTGTCCAGGTGGCTCGACCACACAGACCTACCGACTAAACTCAGCCTAGCCTTGGCCCTTTTTTTTTGGTCCCCTGAGGAAAATGCATTCCTTGGCCCTAATGGCCCTACGGCTTATATTCAATTTATTATTAATAATTAACATTTAATTATAGATACATTTTGTTATTGCATTCATTATTATTGTTATAAATTTCATTATAAAAATCTATATATATATATATTTTTTGTTCCTACTTATTTTATAGATAAGGAAATTTCTCCTTAATTTTCTTTGCTATAAACCTCACGAAGCCCGAGACCTTTCCAACGAATGCAAAACCGTGGAAATCGGTTCGTGCGTTCTGGAGTTATAGCGTTAGGAAGGAAAACCCGACTTATTTTTATATAGTAGTAAGCTATATTAGTGTAAAATTCCATTAAAATACTGTAAGTAGTTATATCGTGAAAGAGTAATAAGCATATAGCCATACAAACTTTCGCGTTTCTAATATTTGTAGAATATTAAATTAAAAACGAAGTTCTTTAAATTTATTTAGAATGAAATCCCACAAGAACCGAGAAAGTCTCCAAGCAAGATTATCTTTATATTATTATATTTAAAACAATTTACGCAAGCATTTCTTTGGAAAGACTAAAGCAATGAAACTTAAGCTATTTAGGAAGTAGCCTTTAATTAATTTACCACGAATTTTCGTTAAAAAGATTTAAGCAATTACATTTGAGTGTACTGTCTGCATCTGATTTTGTGAATCTATTAGAATCTTAAGTTTAGCAAATATTTTAATTTACTTAATTAAACATATTATACACGGTATTGTATGTCATTTATTTGGCAATAAAACGTTAAACCGCGCCATGGTTTTTTATATTTCATCTCATTAATAAATTTAACTCAATATTTTACAGTTTTTAATTAATCTTGTGTGCAATCATCCCGTACTCTGCCAGCTTTAATGGACAGCAGTGGGAACTCCGTGAGCATGTGTCAATATTCGCTTACGGGCATCTAAAAATTCGGCACATGTAAAGTATAGTTTGGTAATTGAGGTTGAACCAAGTTCAGGGTGGACAACTATACTAGCCCGGCGTGAGTGAGGTTGGGTATGTCATACCCGAAAAGTTTCTAAACGCAGACATTTTAATGTTACTGTTGCCATGCAAGTCCTGGTGTTTCACTAGCTGGAGGTAAAGATGCAAGGGGTGAGGTACAGTATCGAGTTTAGTGTTGCACCGGCGGCGACGGCGGAATTGTGTTGATTTGTAGGTGTAATTTTGGTGCTCTATTACATGATCTCACAAGACTTTTCAGTTCCTTTTTTATTTATAATAATTAGAAGACACTATTGTTATATTGATTTACCAAAGTTGGAATTTTGTTAGATTTTTATGGCAAAAGAAATTAATTGCCTGAATTTGTATTTTTCGAAAATAATTTAGATATTGTGTTATTTCAATAAAAATAATGCTGCTTAACTTAATGTTGATATTTTATTTACTCATCTTGTTGAATAGTTACTATTATTAATATATCTTAAGCATTAATTCTAATTACACAATCATAGTATCAAAAATTTTACATCAAAATTTTGGGTATATCATACCCACCTCATAGCTGGTGTAACAATTTCTCACCTCATTCACGCCGGGCTAGTAAACACTAACTGATCTAGTAAAATCCACCAATCTACGTATTTAATTACAAACATAGTCACATTACGATGGTAATATATTGCAGTTACGGCTCGAGATAACCGAACTGGGATATTATAAAGTATTAAACGAAAGCATAAGATGAATAAGGCTTAATGAGTTTAATGGCATCCGATACGTAACAACTAGCTTATTTGGTGTTTGAGATAATCTTTTTACACTATAACATGAAAAGTTATCAAATACACTAGCCAAAAAAAGAAACACTTTGCATGTCTCCGGAAAAGCAGACCTCAGCTGTCGAAATCGAGTTAAAACTTATTGAAACGTAAGAAAACACAATTACGAAGCACCATAAATTAATTAACAAGAAATTTAATGCCATAGAAAGTGTAGTCAGTGAATTAAAATCAGAAACTCATAATGAGTATTACAATTTTGAATGGCTTCCTACGGATTTGTTATTAACAATCAAGAAATACGACAGTTTGTTAGATTTTTACACTTGTATAATTTACAGCAAATGCGCGCAGAAATAACTGCAAGAGACATCATTATGGGACAAGAGGTCTATGAAATATGGAAACAAATTTTCATTTAGTAGTTCACAATGGGTAGTGAGTGTCTATGATTGAGTACGTTGCTGTTATCCTGAAACATGATGCGTTCATCAAAATAATAGAGAAAGAAATTCTTGCTTATAGAGAATGACAGAGCTATTTGTCACCTCTAAGATGACAAGAGCTTTTGTGAAACCGTTCCTAATTCTCGATAATGAAAACAAGAATAGCACTGTGTGTAAATAAATTAAATATATAATAAATTGATAAATTAAAACAATAAAGCAGTCAATTAAAAAACATGGCCTCAGAACAAAAGTTGAAAAGTTGGAGACGTGACACTATGAAATCTATACTAATATAATAAAGCTGAAGAGTTTGTTTGTTTGTTTGAACGCGCTAATCTCCGAAACTACTGGTGCGATTTGAATAATTCTTTTTTTGTTGGATAGTCCATTTATCGAGGAAGGCTATAGGCTAAATAACATTACGCTATGACCAATAGGAGCAAAGACAGAGCGGTAAATGTGTAAAAAACGGGGAAAATTATTCATTTTTGAAGGCTTTCTTTGCGTGCGCTGCGAAAACGGTTCAAGATACACAAAAAATATGTATGAAAGAATTATTCCTCTATACATGATCTAAAAAAAAGTCCGCGACGGCATATGTCTATCTTTTAAGGTTTAGTCACAATGACCGTTTTTATGGTACCTTTGGTCGAAATAATTTGTTTAAGTTGTATCAACATAATAATATTAATCTTTATTCAAATATAAATATAAATATGTTGTTGGAATCCCGCAAGAACGGGAACTATGTGGGAAAAACCAAAAATCTGCCGGAAGTCACTATTCACGCGGACGAAGTCGCGGGCAAAAGCTAGTTAACTAATTCAGACAATCTTGCCGTTTTAACAGACACATCTGTTTGCCAAGGACTCAGTACGGGGATCCCATTGCACACGTGAATCGCTACTGCAGAAGAAAATTCTCAAAAATGTTGTAGTGTCAATTAATTATACTATATTATTATACATTTTTACAATAGTATTGGTATTTGGCAATAATATTTTATAGATTTAGGACTGTAGTATAAAATCAATCTCTTTTTTTTTGTTCTTAAGAAGAGGAAGGTTTAGAATCCATCAAAAGGAGCACGAAACGCGCCCAGGATACCCCCGCAACGGCAAGTGTCACGGAGGTTATGTTGGACTCCACGCGGCCAGAGCGGTCTGACCACGTGACCTACCGACTAAACTCAGCCTGTACCTAAGTTCTAAGAACCATATAGGCAAATCGTGAGGGCGAGCGCCCCTCAGAAGAGGGGGGGTGCAGCGCAGACCTATAAAAGGGGCCCAAAATCAATCTCAAATTTCTACCTCGCCCCCTCCCCTGGGAGGGCGAGCGTTCCGATGAAGCCGATAGGGCCCCAGGCTTTCTGCCCGGCCAAAGGCATTAGGCAGTGTTTAGTTGGTAGGCTGACCTTCTGTCAGAATCCAACATAACCACCCGCCGTAGACCGGGCGCGGGTGGTATCCTGTGCAAGGTCGTCCAAGCACCAGGGGGTTGTCATAGCGACCACTGTGGTGGCGCGCCCCCTATGAGGATTCACTGCCTCCTCCCGCGAGGAAAAAAAAAATCTCAAATTATAAAAATAAGTGTAGTTAGAAAGGAATGACACTTAGTGGCTTCAATAGTACCAACACTTTTTGAACAGAAATTTAAGCTTGATTTTAGAATACAGGCTTTAGCCTTTTTATCTATAATTTGAGACAGCGTGTAACATTTTAACCAATTAACTAGTAGTTATATGGTAACAAAATTAATAAATCATCTTGACACCTATTCAGTTCCCAAATATTCAGCCGCCAAGAAAACTTGAGTCGACTAAGGCTATATTTAGGTATAAAAGGGCTTTTATGCTAACGGTAATTCAGTTTTATCTCAACAATGTTTGCCAGTATTATCGTTATAAAAGAAAATATGTGTAGCTATGACTCGCTGTGTGTAGGTAAACACACAATGTCCAGAAATGGCCATTGACGTAAGCCTACCCAGATACTTCCCAATTATTCAAGTCACAAACGAGAACGGACCCTAATCTTTATAAAATGCCAGAAAAATACACCGGCCGTAGAAACCTTTGGGCACAAATACCTAACATGTATTCTATATTAATAATAAACTATGTTTGTAAGTGTTCGACATTTTTTTCTCAATTTATATATTTATTAGGAAAAAGTGCATTTATTTTGAAGCAAACATAATTTTTCTGGGTCCCATTATTTTTAATTATGAACAAGGCCCAACAAGACTATTCAATAGGATCATGTTCTTGAACGTGCCTCAAAGAAGAACAAGGCACACTCAGCTTTTATACGTACCAATAGTGCGCACGAACTACGAAGCCAATGACATGACCGTAAGGCTTCCAAAAACGTTCAACAAATTCTTTTCTGATACTGAGCTTTTTGCCTCTTCAAAGAAAGCATTCAAGTCGTCAATTTATAAAATTATTAGATCCTGACATTTAATTTTTTTTTTTATTTTAACTGACATTAATTAAAATTTTATTTTTTATATAATTTTTTATCAATCTTTATTTCAATTTAACATTTATCAATTTATTAATTTAAATTAAAATTTAATTCCATCGATTTTTATTATTCAAATTATATTTTTTTTAACTATGTTGTGAATTTGCATTATTACCGGGTGCACGATATTGTCTCTTTAATAAAGATGCCACATAAGGCTGCGCTAAAACCCGCGTTATCGTAGTCAGATTGAACGGATCGATCATCGTAGTGAATTATAAAGACACACACATATTGTTATACACACCCATACGCACACATACACGCGTACATACACATGAACACACACATATAAGTTTATAAAATAAGGCAAATATTACTGTTAATTTATTTTCTTTTGTACTAAATGTTACACACTTACCCTACATTTTTATATGTAGTACTCAAGATAGCAAAGTTAGTTTCTGTAATTGGCTTATGTACAGACATATTTTTTTTTGGATAATTGTAATATGAATTTAAGCTGTAGAAACTGTGTTAATGATAAATAAATAAAGACACCTTTCCTCTCATTTCCCCAAGAGAACAATGTTGTATTAAGCTATGCTACTTAATTAACTGAATCCGTAAAGAACGCACTCGCAAGTACTTGCTGTGATCTTAGTCACAGAGATTAAAATTACCGTGGCATTAACCTACTCATAATTGTTGGTAAATCATATGTAATGAGTCTGATTAAAAAAGTGATGGATAAAACTGATAAGAAATAATGAGATGTTCAAACGGGTTATTGAGAAGGAATGGGATGTGTAAATAAGGGCCTTACGATGCTTAGGAGAAAAAAGTTTGGTGAAAACCTAGGACAAAGCGTACGACAAAGTAAGGAGGGAGGGATCCGTGTATGGAGTGTGCAGTTTGACACGAGCACTGAATAACTATATAAAGATTCCAGAGCCAGCGTGAGGATAAGGAGCTAATACTGACTAGTTTGATATCGGAGAAGGTGATAAACTCATGGACGATTGGATCCTCACACAAATGCAGTCACGCTTACATATTTTTATCTATAGGATTGTATAGGATAAAGGTCGTATGAAAATTCCATTATTACTCTTTTTTGCTAAGAGGTGTACGGATTATTTGTAAATCTAAAGAAAAAGTTAAGTCCAAATTTATTTATTTCTTGTAAGCTTATTATGTAAGTAAAAACTTATTGGGACATAAACATAACTATAATAGCGATATTTTTTGTGGATAATTTTATGTTCTGCAAAGACGTAGTACATTATTTTGTTCTATAATCAATCGTTTTCGTAGCGCATGCGATGTGAGAAAGTTTTATGGCAATTTTTCTACACTTTTTGAACATTTTATATAACCTATCTTTACTAAAGATAGTGACGCTTTCCAAAAGTGAATGAATTATTCAAATCGGTGAAGTAGTTTCGAGGCATATGCAATGCAAACATAAAAAAAAAAACAATAAAATTTTTCCTCTTTCTATTATTTGTATAGATAACTTGCTGACATTGAAGTTTAATTGCGGCTGGTATTGGTATCAGTGAACAGTGTGTAATTTTTTTTGTATATTGTTTTTAGTCATAAATTGTAATACTCCTACAGGTAAGTTGGTACAATAAACTGTGTAAGTTTTGATCCAATAAAATAGATTATATCCGAAAACATCAATCTAACACGGGTCTTATTAAGGAGTTTTATTAGAGAAGTTTTTCCACTATCTCCGATGTTCCGGATCCGAATAGATGGAGAGAAGTTCATTTCCCTTGGTCGTTGACTGAAATGAATTACAAATTAATGAAGTTTACTGATCGTATCTGATTACTTAATTAACCTAGAATTACTTAGAACGCAATGAATTATGGTGCCGAGTTGTTCTAATATTGAAAAAATGGAATGCATCTATTATTAAGCGGCACAAGCTATTTGGTAGGGATGACTAAGGTTGGAAACCCTCTTTCTATCATCAACACAAATTACAAAACTTGATCTTTCTTACTTATAGATCATCGAGTCGCAATTCGCAGATCTGCACGGCTATCTGCATGCCTTTGAAAATAGCTCACATACCCTGAACTTATTATTATACAAGGAGGTTAAATTATTAAAAGCCTATTTGTCCTAGGTAATCTGAAAGAGCTCGGAGTATTCGCAAATAATAATGAAATACATAATTCCATATCTACGATTAAATTATTAAGGCAAGTGGATTATTTATGCTCGTCTAAGTTGTATCACTTTGTGTTACTCAAATTCAATTCTATAACTAAAATATGGTTGACTGATTCTGTAATGCATTACACTATATACCGTCCTGAGCTTTATCACCTGAATCTTGTTCATTTCTAGACCTTGTAAAGTTGGGGTGCGATGTAAGACAACCTCTCCTCCTGGTGCACCCTGGGCAAGGTCTTTCGACGGCTACTAGTCTGATAGAGGGCCCCATGAGAGAGCCAGTGGCGGAGGGGCGAAGCCCCCTTCTTCTTTAAGAAGAGGTGTGGCGGCAGCTCAGGGAACCCATTTTGGGTAGGAGAATGGCCGAAGATATCCGGCAGCCAACTTCGTGATGGCCCAGTGTGGGCGCTTGTCGCCATACGCCGACGGAGTCATGGTAGTTGTCCGCAAGTGTTCCTATGGTTTCGTCAGGGCGCGATATAGCTTTTTAGTTTCAGGTTTTTAGTGGGTAGGCCTCCTGGGGAGGAGAGCCCCACATAACCACCGGCTCTCGCGGTAATTCAATGCATTTTCTTTAGCGGAACAAAAAAAGGCCTTATCAAGTTAGTAGTTAGTACATTGGTTTCGAGCTGTTGCTATCTCTGAGGTTCCGGGTTCGAATCCCGGTGGGGGCAGATGTTTGTGTGATGAATGCGAGCATTTGTACCTTTTTTTTATAGGATAGGGCAGCAAATGGGCGAACGGATCACCTGATGGTAAGTAATAACCGTTGCCCATGGACACCCGTAACACCAGAAGAGTCACAGATGCGTTGCCGGCCTTTTAAAAGGGAATAAGAGGAATAAGGGTAATAAAGGGGAAAGGGGGGTTGGGCCTCCGGTACCCTCACTCACTCGGCGAAACACAGCGCAAGCGCTATTTTACGCTGGTTTTCTATGAGGCCGTGGTATCACTCCGGTCGAGCCGGCCCAATTCGTGCCGAAGCATGGCTCTCCCACGGTAAACCTTAGTCATGGTTGTTAATATATATTTCCATCAAAAACATTTATATATGTATAATATATGTACTTATATCTATCCGTTACGGTAGATTCTTTAACACAATCCTTATAAAGCTTACTGTGGGCTAGGCTATTGGGTGTTGGTTGGAGGGCTGTGGCCTCCTTCTGTGAAGCAGTGATGCTCCAGAAGGAGGCCGCCGAGCGGGGTCGGGAGATGGCCGATTCCGCTCGAAGAAAGAGCGCCGGGTTCAGTAGCACAGCTGCGGCGCCGCCGCGGGTCGCCGGCGGGCGCGAGGAAGTCGCGACTGCTACGGCGACCCGGGATGGACCACGCCCCTTCCGTGGCCGGGGGGCGTCGTCGGTAGAGGAGACCGGGGGAGGTAGAAGCCTCCCCCGAGGAGGGCTTCCCTCTAGGCAGGGGAGCGGAGGCTGGGGGTTCCCGGAAGTGGCTTGATGTTCCCGGGGGATCCCTACATGTCTGAGGAAGGCCATCCCTGAGGTTTTTAGTGGGTAGGCCTCCCCCTTCTGGGGAGGAGAGCCCCACATAACCGCCGGCTCGCCACAGAAGGGGTATGCAATTTAATGCATTTTCCGCAGGGGAACAAAAAAAAAGAAAAAAAAAAAGACTATTGTGTGTAAGTACGAAAAATGTATTATTCATTATTATTTGAAGTAATATTTAGGAGTGTATATATCAGAAGTGTATGTTCTGTACACAAAATATATGAATTAATTAAGGTATTTTTTCCGCTTACAAACTGTATACATTATTTTTTTATGCTAAGTGTCGAAAGCGCTACATCATCGTTCGACGAGTACTATTCAGCAATCTATTAAGCGCCATTGTTTCTTCTTGCTAACATTTCTTTTGTGTTAACAGCTCACTTGGTATCATTATATTTCATTTTAATATGAAGTCTGGTAACTTCAAGTGTTAAGTTTTCAAGGCTTTGTTAGGGTTTGTTTAAGTGTAATATCAAAGTTGCGCCCCTTAATTATTTCACTAGTCCTGTACCACATTCTCTATAATAAATACAAAATTTTTTCCAATGTTGATTAATTGATATTCATCTCACTGCAAACAACATCAATACAAACAACAACAACAAACATTCATCAACTCATGGCAAAGGGATCACTCTCGTTTAGTTCATCCTTTGATATATATTGATATCTCTTATGAAAATATGTGAAAATAAGGCAATAATATCTAAATAAAATATCTAAGTACATACACCAACTTCTTGAGTTACTGAACATGGTCTTTTGATTACTTTGCCTTGACTTTACCTTAAAGAGAGAAGTATCGTAGAGCGAAAGTATCGTGTTCGAAACCCTTTTAGATTCCTTTGATATAACAAAAAGACTAGACCTAAATTATTTATCTACGTTAGTGCCACAGTGTAGTAGTATTCATATTAAACGAAGCTTAATCAGGTTACTTAAGTTTTACAGGATTCATATGAAAATTAATGAGCGCGCCCTACATATTCAGTTCAAACATGCTGTTTGACTAATGTGTTTACTAGCTCGTTAAATATTTGAATAATTTATACAAGACGAAAAATCAAAGGGAATATGTAAACAGGACTTTATTGAAACATTTGAACATAGCCTTGTTCTTTTCTAAGTAATTCTACCATAAATATTCAACTATTAATAGTAATAGCTTGTTGAGCTTAAGTAATGTAAATTGATTGAAAGTTTGACGTACTATACTTATATATCAATAATAGGTAACAGACAAACCCATTTTCTGGGCTCTGAAATACTAGAAGTAGTACTAGATATAGAAAATCATCAAATAGTGTTTAGTTGATAGGCTGGCTCTTTGCTAGATTCCAACATAATCACTTCGCCTTAGACCGGTTGCGAGTGGTATTGGATTTTTTTTCGAAATCTAGCCGAGACGTTGTCTATCGGGGTGTAATCTACATTTTTTTATTAGAGTATTAGGGTGGGTCAGGGCATTAGCGAAGTAGCGGAAGGCTACATCTTTAATGAGGGATTCGATCCACAGAAGGTCTAGATCGTAATGCATGTCTATGCTACGTGAGTGCCACGGGGCACCCAGGGTACGAGGTTTCAATATGTTTTGTGTGCTACTTGAAGTTTGTGCAACCGGCATTTGGTGTTGTGCGCGAACACTACACACGCGTCGGTTAAGATGGGACGAATACAAGCATTGTACATTGTTATCTTACTTCTAAGAGATATTTTACTTCGCTTTCTAATGAGACGATAGAGTCGGCTGAAGATGAAGGCTGCGCAATTTTGAACTATGTCGATGTGAGGTTTGAACGTTAACCGCCTATCAAGGGTAACGCCTAAATATTTGACCTGGTTTCGTCTGGTCGGCATTGGCTACTCGAGCCCTATCTCGATATTCGCCATTTGATGAACCAAGCGCCGAGGATTCGGCGACTAGTTGGAGTGTTTTTAATAGATTGGGGATGTTAAGCCCGGACGTAAATATCGCGGTGTCGTCCGCGAATAGGGATACTTGTGTGCCGAGAGGCGGCCTCGGGATGTCACTCACGTAGAGCGAGAATAGGAGAAGAGCAAGCACGGATCCTTGAGGGACGCCTGCTCGAATTGGGTGGGGGGATGAGAAGGTGTCTTCCATGCGGTAGCGGAAGGAGTGGTTCGTTAGTTAGGCTAGTACGATGTGTACAAGTCTATCCAGCACATTGAGTTGGAGTAGTTTGTACATCAAACCATTGTGCTAGACCTTATCGAACACCTTCGCTACATCAAAGAATAGCGCCATCGTTAGACGGGGTCTCCTAAAGAGGATGAAATGATGTAGTATGTGCTCCAATCTGCTCGTCGGGAAGAAGGTGGTTCGATTCCGCGAAGTCTCTAAGGCGCGTCAGAAGGACGCGTTCGTCGAGCTTCCCTATACATTTGAGTAGAGAGAGAATAGGCCTGTAACGAAAGGGCAAGGACGGGTCTTTACCGGGTTTGCGGAATTTGATGACGTTAGCCTCTTTCCACGCGTCAGGAAAGAGGCAGTGGGAGATGGCACTATTGAAGATAGTGACCAGAATGCAGATTATCTGAGCGGGGAAGGGGCGATAGATAATTGATTTGCAAAGTTAACCGAACAAGCTTGATAATTTCTATTCTACACAGTGAATATATCGAAACTAGCACTTAAAGAGTTTTTGCTTAACTTAAAGTACATTGTAATATTTATATTTCGAAATAAATTTAATATGTATAGCACATGTTTTGTTTTTTATTTCATTGGAATAAACTCAGATTAATGCTTAGGCTATAAGAGACATATAGGCAAATCGTGATAGCGGCTGCCCTCATTGGGAGAGACGCGGTAAATCAAAACCGAAAATAAGCTGTAAAGTAAGACGGAAAATCTAAGTCAGTACAGGTGTAATATTGACTAAAATATGGAGTATTCTAATTTCTAAATCTATTTGAGATGCTTATACTATAGATAATCCCTTCTGATGTAGTTTCTTGTTAACTAGAAGATCGATATTACGAAACATTAAATAAAGTTAGCAGTTACCGTACGCTTAACTTAGGGAGCTTCTTAATAAATGAATTCGGACAACTGTGAGACCCTCACAAGTTGAGATCGTGATTCCATTGGAAGCAAGTTGAATATACTTATATGTAAATATAAACTGTTAATTTATAGAACCGATTTTACACAACATTAGCGTTGAATTTTCGTCAAAACTTAATTTTTGTTTTGTTGGATGGGGACAAGTTTGCATAGCGGTTTTAGCTTGACATTTTACCTGTACAGTGTACAGTTATGTATTTAGTACACGTCAGGCCAAGGCCAACACGAGAAGTCTCTAAAAGCGACTTCATTAAAATTTGCAGGTAATACATATATTTTTCTTTGAACCAGTAATCGGATCTGCTTTGGATAAAGAACGATTCTTGAATACTAATGACTAGCATTCCGCCAGTGGCTTGGTTCGCATATAATATATTTGTTTACTTCAAACGCAGACCAAGATTAATAAATAAAATCAAATTGCATGTAAGCTTGCAAAAATAACAACGTCCTATTAAACTGCCACTTTATTTAGATTGTGATTTTTGGCTATATATTATTATTATATATTATATTATATAATTTATTATTAAATATTATTTTGTAATTGTTATTTATTATTATTGTTTTGAATATTTTGTATAAGAATATTGCTTTGAATTTACTGTTAGAAATAGATGGTGCTGTATAGGCTTAATAGCACTATCTTTTTCTAACTTTACTCAAGGAAAGATTTGAACTTAGAATACAACGTTTAGGGTACTTTCCACGTGTCGCAACTCACCTCAACCAGACGCAACAAAACTTAGCAAGGAAAATACACATACCATTAAGTATGTATCCAGTATATATCAGTTTTTATTATACCGAAGCCAGTGTTTATCAGTATTTTGTCCCTTAATTCAGTTGGCATTTGATATAATAAGATGTGGAACAATAATATACTTGGGTCCGTATCCTTATCATACGATATATCGTCGTCGCTTCGACACCTCTCGCTCTGACTTCACTGAGTGTATAAAAGTTAGAGAAGGACGTGGCGACAATGACAACAATATATCGAATTTGTGTGTTCAGTGCAGAATCAGGAGAAGAATTTTTGAAACAATAGAAAACCAATTTGCATTCGAAATTGTGAGATTCGTATACGAATTACCGAATTCACTATTTCTGAACTTTCATTTCGTGCGTTGTGCAACGAGTGGTTCAACCCACTCGTTTTTGATTGCTACGAGTGCTAGTAGATATCCAACGCTGAAGTGACGTTGACAGTGATCCGTTTCACGTGTGGGTCATCGCCGGTTTTTTGTTGATGTTGTGATTTAAATTTTTTCTGCGTGAAACGGAATCTAATTAAGAATTTTGTTTTTAATGACAACACTGAATTCGAGTGATTCAAAAATCTATAAAATTGTAAGTGGTAGAAAATAATTTCGCGCACGATTTGTATTTGTATTCGAATTCCGAATTCATATATGTATAATGATTCAAAAATACGTCTCCTGGTCTATTTCTGTAATAGATTTCCAATAAATTATCGCAAGTCCTCGACTAGCAGGCATATGCTGGACACCATAGCGTTTGGAAGGCTTCCCACAAGATGGGCAGAGGATTTGGTCAAGATCACAGCAAGGCGCTGAGCGCTAGCAGCAAGGATCGACCGTTGTAGAGATCCTTGGACAAGTCTGTGTCCAGCAGTGGGCGTCTCTTAGCAGAAATGATAATGATGGAATCATCGCGTTAAATATGAACATGTGTAACTAAATTTTATATATATGTTCTAAAAACGCCATTACAAATTAATAGTAATTTACAAAAAATCAAAACATTTACAAAATTAAAAATACTTGTTATGTGGTGATATTATTAGCTTGAAACAAAATTAGTATTAACTGTCTTAGTTCGCCCTGAGACTGGACATTTTTAGTCAGATTTTACAATAAGAATAATAATATATAATAAATAGTACTTACCAGTTAGCAACACACTGATAGTGCGCACAGCGATTTGCGTGATGTTGTGGAATTTCTGGGGGACTTTGTCCCTCACCCGGGACCAAATTATTTCCATAGGCGCGTACATTTGTAGGCAATACGTGAAGAAAACCGCAATTGCCACCAGAATTTTCGCCGATAACGCCAATCTGAAATAAGATTTAATTTATTCCTTTTCTTCAATGTTTTGTAATAATAATAAACTTACATTCGAGACAGACACAAACAATATACATGTTAATATACATGTTACTATAATAGTATAGTAACATTTATATGTATAAGTCGATGCCTGCCCAAATTATAGGGAAGTAAGAGTGATAAAATTAAAGCATATATTTATCTAACTAAACACGTAACCCCTTTTTTTTGTTCCCCTGAGGAAAATGCATTAAATTGCATCCCCAGGAGGGGGAGGCCTACCCACTAAAAACCTCAGGGATGGTCTTCCTCAGGCATGTAGGGAGCCCCTGGGAACGCAAAGCTACTTCCGGGAACCCCCAGCCTCCGCTCCCCTGCCAATACAGATGAACCCTCCTCGGGGGTGGCCCCCCGGCCACGGAATGGGCGTGGTCCATCCCGGGTCGCCGTAACCGCGGACGCGACTTCCTCGCGCCTGCCGCGCCGGCGACCCGCGGGGACGCCGCAGCTGTGCTACCGAACCCGGCACCGCGTTCTTCAAGCGGGACCCCTTTTAAAAATACCTAGTTGGTATATCAAAGTTAGTTTATTTAAGACAGAAGTTATCGTATTTATTTTTTACTTTTTAGTTCTTTACTTCAATATCTAGTAAAAAAAAAAGAATAATTAGATCGGATTTGTAGTTCCGGAGATATGCAAACACAAACATAAAAACATACATACATACACTTTTGAAATTTAGCAGATTTGTTCAGACGTTAATATATGGACTAACATATACGAAAACTGAGCTCTGGAAATATTACATACATACGGTTCGAATTGATAACCCACTTTTTTTGAAGTTGGTTAAAAATATAAGTGTGAAATGAGAACTAACTTCAATATATGCCTAAGTTATTGACTTCAACGATCAACGAAATGAGATCTAAATGGGTGTTAAGTTTAATGGAGAGTCCTGAAATTTATTTACAACAATTTAAAATATGTGTTAACTAGCTTTCTGTCCGCGGCTTCGCCGGCGTGGATTTCGGTATTGGGTCTATAGAGGGTTAAGGGTCATAGCTTTTGTCTACGGCTACATATGCGCGGAAGTAGTTTTTGAGCGAAGCTTTTATTGCGCATCCCGTGGGATCTGTCGATTTTTCCGGGATAAAAAGTAGCCTATGTTACTCTCCATCCCTTCAACTATCTCCACGTCAATTCGTCGCTCCGTTTTGTCGTGAAAGACGGACAAACAGACAGACACACTTTCCCATTTATAATATTAGTATGGGTAGTCGGGCTGCAATAAAATTGTCCATTCGTTTGTTCCGTCCTATGAAAATAATTGCATATTGATAAAAAAGTGTAGATAAGAAATACAATTATCCCATATATCTATTCTTAATACTCCAGTACCTCGAAAATATTGTTCTACATATCTACTACATTATCACTATATACTTCTCCGTACTAGAGTTCTCCCGTGTCCAATAACGTACCGTACTGTATCCAATTACAATTTGGCTGTTTTTACTATATTTGTACTAATACTAATGGACGGGGTTGCTCAGTTTGATGTGATCTACACAGACTTCGACAAGGCTTTCGAAAATAAGGATCACATAAAATGGATATTCGTGGAAAGCTATTACGGTAGCTTGCACCATAATTTTGAAGGCAATTTCCGACTCTTGGTGGTTATTCTCATATAGCCCCTTTACTGTATGCTTCATATATAATATATTTATAACATCAAATCGTTTTCACGAATACCAACGATCTATTTGTTCTTACGACAAGAAAATATGGATGAACGTAAATTCAGTTTCTGACTGTGAGTTGTTCAAATTGATATCAATATGAAAGCTAAATGCCAGAATATCAGTATTACACGCAAGAAAAATCTGAATCTATTTCAGTATCAATTCCAAAATCGCTATCTAAAAATACATTTACATGATAATGCCAAGCATGTAGATTGAAAACACGAAATTTATTATTATTTAGATAATAAAAAAACAAAAAAAAATCGTCATGTATATTGTATTTAACTAAGAACAGGCTCAATTCTACCTTTATAGGCGGCTGGACCAACTGGCCCCACTTAAGTGACAACTTAAGCCCCCATCAAGTGTTTGGTATACCGGTTTCAAGGTGTTGCCATCTCTCAGGTCCCAGGTTCGAGCCCGGTGGGAGATGTTTGTATAATGAATGCGAGCATTAGATATTTCTAGCAAAAATATGTATACATATATAATATATATATGTCTATCCGTTACCCTAGATCCCATAACACAAGCCTTACAGAGCTTACATTGGGCTAGGCAAATTGATGTAGTAAGTGTAAAAAATATTCATTAATTTATATTTATATTATATAGATATATTGTTGATTGCTCTTTGAGGTTTTTGTTTTGAGGTAATAAAAAGTTATTTATACTTTTAAGTTTTAGATAAAAGATTAACAAACAAAGAAATAACATCACACTCAATTCATAATCAACTGTTTAATCGCCTCATAAACACACAAAACAAAAACACAATCGATATGATAATCTCCTTGACATCGATTAAAAAGGATATTCCAAACTAAGAAATCAGTGCACGTAGCATAGATTACGCTACGCTACGCGAAACTTAAATGTTACGAATTAAAAAGAAAGATCCGAGGAGTTGTACTGCTCCAAGTTTCAAGGCTAAGAATTATACTAATTTTCAGAACGCAATTCCAGAGATTTGTGAAACTGAATAGACAATGAGAGTAGTTAAGTAGGTTGGAATATAACTGAAATTGTGATGAATAATTTACTTCAACTTATAGAAATCATGGGATTCAGTTCTAATATTACTGATTTCTAATACTAATCTGTCGAATATATATTTTTTTAATTTTTATTAGAACTAGTTGCAAACTAAAATGTGTGTCACCTGATGGAAAGCACTCACCGCAGTCTCTTCTCTTTGAAATAGTACTTTAATATGTTGACATCAAAAAACGATCGAAAAATATTACCAATAAATGTACAGTTAATTTTTTCAACCTGCAATAACATTCCGCAGATGATAATGGCATCATAAAGATAGACAAACAACGTGGACGACTGGAATCTATTGGACCTTTAATGATTAATGTGAAAATAAAGTAATTATGTACAAATGTTCTCTTAAAAAGTTGTTATAATATTTTGGAATTCGAAAGAAAACCAGATACGGCCTAACCTATTTTATAGGCTGTGTAGTTCACATGGGCACAGGATCTAAAAGGTATAAACATCGCTCGCGATGCCTTTCAAACTAATAGTATATACGCATCAATAAATTCGGTGATTGTCTATGCACTGTCCTCCGCTCTGGAAGGCGGGCTTTTTAGTTCAGGTCCCAGGCTTTCTGCCCGACCAAAGGGAACTCTTTAGTTGGTAGGCTAGCCTTCTGCTAGAGTTCAAGATAACCACCCGCCGTAAGCCGGGCACGGGTGGTATCCGGTGTAAGGTCGTCCGAGTACCAGGGGCGTTATTAAGAAGACTGCAATAGTAGTGCACCCCTTATAAGGATTTTAACTACAATTTCCCGTGGGAGAAAAAAAAATACTATTTTCAATACTTTAGTTTAATTTTGTACACCTACTTAGCAAAATTTTTGGATTAATTTTTGGTCATCTTTAATGGTAAATATACATATTCTTCTGGTAGCAGTCGTTTGTGAGATAGATTTGGAATACATTTATCTCCACTCTATTTATTCTTGAAAGTACGATTCGCGCACGCATTATTGATAAAGTAATGAAATACTATGAAATAATGTACAAAGTACGCACAGCGTGACTGATAGCCAACAACGAGCCGCTTTGCTATGTGACAGTGCACAGTGGACTTGCTAAATGCTTGTAGGACAAAAAATTATGCTCTGTACGACATATTACTGAATATGTCATAAGTGCCAGCTAAGTTAATTTACTGCAAACATATTTCTGCGAAGTGTCCGTACAGTACCCGTTACTCTATCCCATATTACAATAGGACTTTATATGGCGTCGATAGCGCTGTGGTCTCGGCACTGATCTTCGACACATTTTTTTTGTACAGTCAACGCAATACGAAAACCGCCGTTATTACTATAGACGTAAGAGTTGGCTCAAGTTTAACATGTGAAACATACATATACAAGTATCTCATGCTCCTACGGTAAAGGAAAACATTGTGCGCTAACCTGCATTGACTTGTGAAGATATTGAAACGTGCTTATGAAGTAGAAATGTGTCGATCTTTACAGAACGACTCAATGAGTCGTTCCTTCCAAGTGATTCACTGATACAAATTTCTAACGGCGCGCCGCGGCGCTTCAATTGAATCATTCGCTCAATTGCATCTCGGTTTCAATCGGCACGTGGCGCTCGCACGATTGAGATAAGTAAATAGTTCAGAGTCGGAGTACTTCGGCTCACGTCGCTCAATTGCGTCTCAGTTTCATTCGATACGCGACGCTTACACGATTGACTCAGGGTCACTGATACAAATGAATCAATATCAATATTTAAATCAGTATATTTGTATCAGTGACTCTAAACCGATTTAATCGGTTCAGAGTCACTGACACAAATGATGCAAATGAAGCACTTTACTGATTCGAATCTTTGTACTGATCCGGATACAAATTATTCAATCTCAACAAAGATACGTTTTATCATTAATATGAAGTTAACCGAAACACACTGGACCGACATTTAACTGAGATCAAATCGTCTCTAAATAAGGTAGGCTTGTGCTTTTCCCTGGAGACGGAGATACCAGTCACAATGATGATCAACTGGCTAAATATGGTTGTTAGTAATTTCTATCTAACCTTTTAGGGATATAGAATAGATTTGATTGTATCTCGTATGGTGTTTGTTATCATCTCGTCACAAGACTGTAGCGGGAGCGAATCAATTATTAATATTATTGCCAAAAGACGTACTTGAATCTTTGTTCTTGAAGGAAATGTAAATATTAATACTTAGTTGCACGTCAACCTGTATTGTTGTCTCGTTCTATCGTTCAGTTACAAAGAGTAAACAGTGGATTGGCTAAGTTATGCTTAGCTTAATTTTATTAACACGATCAGAAATAAGAATAGCTCAATTTAATGTAATTGACTTGCCTGTGAAATATTTTACTAAATGGCTAATAAATATACTTTACTTTACTTTATAAAATGGCTAATAACATGTTTTATCTAAGTATTAGAGATTCAGAATCATAATGACATAAATGTTTTTACTTTATGTGTTTAGAAAAAATATTAATGCTAGATAAACTACGTTAAGCAATATTGTAATAAAGTAAGAAAGGCCTCTCTACTGTTGTTATGAGCCGTATTTTTAATTTGGTTGGGTTTTACGACTAAGTGTACGGTGATTAAATTTGATGTTTCCCTGTAGCCTCAAGGGAAGCAAGGAAGAGTACACAGGAAAAACATTTGAAACGGCAAAGGAGGACAGATCTGTTCTACAATGCTTAGTAAAAAAAAAATTGTGACAATAAATTTATTACGTCCGCTCATTTGTTAAATATTACTGAAATATTGAGAAACGACATGTAATTGGGTATATTTTATAGCTTTTTTTGTATCAATTTAACATGCGTTATTTCCGCACATATTCGATATTTAAACCTTCAAAAAAATGAAACTGTTTAGGACTTATGAGTTTCGGACCGCGGAAAAGGAAATTTAAAAAAGTAATAAAAAAAAAAAGATTTTGACATTACGTTTTCGGTACTTGACTGTCACTTCGGATTTTTTCACGGCATTTTTATTGAGTTTATTTACGGCGGAAAAATAATTGATCATTTACGTGTCATTTAGTTACGTGTATAAAGTGTATCTAAATATACCATTGGACTAATATTTGACATTACGGTTTCGACGGGATTGCATTGGAGTAGTGGTCGGCCACGCGTTCTCCTATTTACACTACAAGTATTGTAGTTTATGATATATATTTATAACCACATACGGTAGGGCACATTAGTACACACAAAACACACGTTCAAGCCAAGCCAGAACTACGGACCGGTAAGTAAGCAATATTATTATATAGTTAAATAATATAACCAAATTACGGGCGTTCGGGAAAACGCAACATTTTTTGGTAGCAGAGCGTGGTTTCCTTTTCGGTTACGGACCTGTTATTTTGTAAATTCTTTGTTTTGTATTTTATATAATTATTAAAATGTCGGACGGTTACAACGAAATTCGTCGCATTTTGCAATGGTTGGTAAGCGCATTTTCTCTGGTGAGTAGACCAGACAGGGTTGAGGCCTTGAAAGAGCGGGCTTCAAATGCGAACAGATACATGGCGGATCTGGATCAAGCTTTACAAATGTGTTATGATAGGGCTGACATGAATCCAGACAATGAAACTTTGCAGGCAAGGTTGATTCAAGCTCAGGCAGACTACAAGCAATGCTTAGAATATTATGACAGCATTATTCAGGCGGTAAGGACACTGGATCTGGCCAGTAGTCCCACGGTTAAGGGTCAGTCAAGTAGTAATGCCTCAATTTATACTAGATTGCCGGATTTAAATTTGCCCAAGTATTCTGGTGGGTATGAAACTTGGATGTCATTTATTAACATTTTTGATTCTTTGGTACATTGTCGGATGGATATATCACTCTCACAAAAATTAAGTTATCTGTTGAGTTGTCTATCGGGAGACGCTCACCAGGTTATTTCACATTTAACCATAACAGATAACAATTATGAGACTGCAAGGGCGCTATTGATGGGCAGATATCAAAATATTAGGTTAATTGCGGATGCCCATGTGGCAAAGATATTAAATTTGCCTTATTTAAGGAATATCATGTTTATAAGGGATGATTTTTTAAATCCATTAAAGGTGGCCTATAATTGTTTGGAGAAATTAAATTTACCAGTAACGGAGTGGTCATTCTTGTTGCTCCATATTGTATTGAATAAGTTACCCTCTGATTTAAAATTAAGATTTGAACAAAAATATGGAAGCGGAGATGAGGCAAGCCCGTTGCCTAAATTTATTGACCTTTTGACCTTCTTGGAGGAAGAAGCACGGATTGTTGACAATGTAGGCTCACCTCCTGCAACGGCTACCTCAGGGCCATCTGGGAGGCCTGTGTCCAGTCAGGGAAGACCTGTATTCAGTCAGGGTAGGATTAGGCCACCCACTCGGGGGACTAGGGTAGGTATGGCTACATCGGACCATACTATTAATAATAGGTTGCAATCCAAGCGGGTTGGTTGCACCTTTTGTGGCATCATAGGCCATTTTATATCTAAATGCCAACATTTTATAAATTGTTCCCCTCAACAGCGGAGGCGTTTTGTGCAAAATCACAAGTTATGTTATTTTTGTTTAGGGGATCATCTTGTTAATAGTTGTGCAGTGGCACGGCCATGTATTCATTGTAACGGCAAACATCACGGGATGTTATGCCTGAATAGGAATGGTGGAGTTAGGCCTGCAGCGGCACGGATTGGTTCTCCTTCAGGAGGGGGTCAAAGCGGACAAGTACGGACTTCACCTCCTCATTCTGGACGAGCGTCGCCTCGACGGGTGGACGTGCGCGCGACACCTCCATATACGGGTGGGGGTGGCTTTAGGCCTACTTCACAGGCATCTCCACATACGGGTGGGGGAGGCACCGGGCCTATGGTACAAGCACCCTATGCAGCGGGCATAGGGCATATTTAAGCGGACGAATCTCGTGACGTCACTGCGGAACAGTATGCGTCTGCGGCCTCGTATGCAGCGAGAGCGAGGGGTTTCTCACCACCACTCGCGGAACGGCCGCGATTGAGGAACACGCCGCCATCTTTCGGTCATCCGGTTGGTTACCGGACACCGGATGCCAGTTGGCACCTGACTCGGGCACCATTGGGGCGCTCGAGACCCCCTACATATAACCCTCTGGCGCTGTCGGCAGCCCAGGTTTTTAATCGGGTGAATGCTTCATTTCATAGTGACGTTCAAGAATAGGTAGTCGCCGCCGCCTCGCCAAATGCAACCTTTTTAAATACTATTTTATTGCCTACCGTTGCGGTAAGGATTTGTGATATTAACGGTTTTTATGTTAGAGCACGGGCTCTAGCGGACACGGGTTCGCAAGGTTGCATGATAACAGTTAATTTGGCGAGACGGTTAGGCCTATACATATTTAATAATAATATTTCGGTTCGTGGCATAGGTGATGTGCTCGTGTCACATGTTTATGGTCAATGTACCTTTAACATTGTTGGAGAATCGGTCTCTCAACCTGTTATTACAGTTACAGCACTAGTGTTGCATGATATTTTAGGAGAACATCCACAGGTGGAATTACCTTCGGAAATTTTGAACTCGGCTTCTCACCTGTCTTTGGCTGACAGAAAATTTTTAAATATTGGAAAAATTGATTTGTTGCTTGGTACTGATGTGCTTGGTCAATTATTGTGCACCGGACGCACTATAAATTTAAATAATAATGGCTTGGTTGCTATACCATCGCACTACGGATATATGATTATGGGCCCAGCATATGATACGGTTTCTGATACGGTTTTTACGGGCGTTTCTCTTTCGGATTTAGTACAGCGTTTTTGGGAGACAGAAGAGGTACCCACGGTTTCACGGAAGGACCCGCTCGACGAAGAATGCGAGCGCCATTTTATCGAAAATGTTTATCGGTTACCGAACGGTCGTTTCGTTACTCGGTTGCCCTTTGTGAGCATTCGCAAACCGCTGGGGCAGTCCTACCTCACTGCTGAGAAACGCCTGCTTTCTATGGAACGTCGCATGAAGCGAGATACAGAGTTTCGCGACAAATACATTGAGTTCATGCGGGAATATGTACAATTAGGTCACATGTCCCTGGCACGGAGGGACTACTCATCGGAAGAACACTATTTCATACCACATCACGCGGTTTTTAAATCGGATAGCGGTAAGATACGGGTCGTGTTTGACGGGTCGGCCCCTTCCTCTAACGGTGTTTCATTGAACCAAATCCTGCACTCGGGTGCTAAACTACATAAAGATATTTCGGATCTTATTTCGGCCTTTCGTAGACACCAGGTGGTCTTCGCGACGGATATACGCATGATGTTCCGGCAAACGGTGATTGATGAGGCTGATAGACGGTATCAGCTGATTCTTTGGCGCGAGGACCCGTCTCACCCATTACGCGTCTACGAACTGAACACAAACACGTACGGTTTGAAATCTAGCCCCTGGATGGCTATGCGGTGCTTGTTGGAACTCGCTCAACGGGAACGCGTTCGATTCCCTCGTGCGGCGGACGTCTTAGAGTCGGAAATTTTTGTCGATGACGTTATCACGGGTGGATCTTCGGAACAGGAGGCTTTAATTTTACGTAACGAGCTCATAGCGTTATTGGCAACGGCTGGCTATGAACTACGGAAATGGATTTCGAACAGTCCACGTCTCTTAGAAGGACTACCAGCGGATCACGTTCAAGATCCATTGTTATTTGAGAATCCGGACTCTCCTCGTTCAACATCGGTTTTAGGTGTTCAGTATTTACCGGTTCCTGACATCTTTTCCTTTCGGGTTTTAACAATAACGGAAAAGATATGGACTAAGCGGCTAGTCCTGTCTACGGTTGCTCGTATCTATGATCCTAACGGGTGGATCGCTCCTATAATATTTTGGGCTAAATGTTTTCTACAACGGTTATGGTTGGCTGAGCTTAAGTGGGATGAGACCCTACCTACTGAACTCTTAACGGACTGGCTCGCATTTATTGATCAGTTACCCACTATCGGAAGGGTTGTTATACCTCGTAAAATACTTCCACCGGGGAAGTATCATGCGTCACTTCACGGTTTCTGTGACGCCTCGGAATCGGGTTTCGCGGCAGTCGTATATCTTCGGACGATACAGCCAGATGGTTCAGTAGCGTTACATCTAATCACGGTGAAGAGCAAGGTGGCTCCTATACGCAACCGCCAAACCATACCCAAATTGGAGCTCTCGGGAGCTGCGTTACTTACTCGGTTATTGAATCATGTTTGTGATACACTCGGGAAGCACATTAACATAGGCAACGTTTATGCGTGGACTGACAGCCAAATTGTTTTGGCGTGGCTCCAGACCTCGGTACATAGGCTGGAAACATTTGTTGCGAATCGGGTTTCGCAAATTCAAAACTCGTCAGTGAATCTGAATTGGCGGCACGTACCCGGCGAGTTGAACCCCGCCGACGTGGCCTCTCGCGGCTGTTATGCCTCCTCGTTGGTGAGTCATAACCTTTGGTGGGGACCTGCTTGGTTGACGGCACCGGAGTCGTCATGGCCCCCTACGGTTTTAATCGGATCGGATCCGCTGCCCTGTGTGCGTGTCATGGCTGTGGAGAAAGAAATCGTCACAAACCCTCTTTTACTGCGGTTTAGCTCTCTTAATAAATTACTGGCCGTTACGGGATGGATGCGTCGGTTTATAACGAATACTCGCAAACCGGTTGTAAGAAATACATCTTTGTTTCTGACGGCAGGCGAACGGCGTGCTGCTCTCATGTTTTGGGTACGACGGGTACAATCGGAACGGTTTTCTGACGAGCTTAAATCGTTACGGACGACGGGTCGGTTAAAGGGTGCCGTACAGAAACTTAACTTATTCATTGATGGCGAGGGATTACTTCGTGTTGGCGGACGGCTGCGCAACTCGAAGCTGCCGTATTCGGCTAGGCATCCCCTTTTGCTGCCCAAGGACGGACCCTTGACGCAGTTGATAGTAAGTGATCGGCACATTACTAACTCGCATGCAGGTTGTACGGCACTGCTTGCTATTCTTCAGCGGGAATTTTGGATACTATCGGCGCGACGGTGCGTCCGATCGGTTATATTTAAGTGTATACCTTGCTATCGGTTAAAGGCTAACACCATGCAGCCTATGATGGGTGACCTACCTAGCGATCGGGTTAGTGTCACCAGACCTTTTCACGGTGTCGGTACGGATTTCGCTGGTCCTTTTATTGTCAGGGCTTCTCACTTGCGGACCTCTAAGACTTACAAAGTTTATTTATGTGTATTTGTTTGTCTGTCAACGAAGGCAGTACATTTAGAAATAGTATCTTCGCTTAGTACGGAAGCGTTTATCGCGGCGTTCGGACGTTTTGTTTCACGGAGGGGGTTACCGAGTTTGGTACGGTCGGACTGCGGCACAAATTATCAGGGTGCTGACAGGTATCTTAAGGAGGTCCATGATTTTTTAACGAAACATAGTACGGACTTGGGACAAGCAATGGCTACTCAGGGCATTACGTGGAAGTTTGATCCTCCTGGATGTCCTCATTGGGGAGGCATCTTTGAGGCTGTCGTGAAGGTGGCTAAGACACATTTGAGACGTGTTATTGGGGAAACGGTTCTTACGTTCGAGGAACTTACTACGGTCTTTTACAGAGTGGAAGCAACTTTAAATTCACGGCCTTTATGCCCACTCTCTTCGGATCCCAACGATATGGAGGTTTTGACACCGGGTCATTTCCTCATCGGCCAGCCCCTTGCAGCTCTCCCTGAGTATCCCTTTGAGAATGTACCACTGAGTCGACTTTCTCGCTTTCAAATGCTGCAACAGATGTCACAAAATTTTAATAAACGGTTTTATTCGGAGTATTTGCACATGTTGCAGCAGCGGCTGAAATGGACAGATAAAACGGCTCCTGCACGGGTAGGGGATCTTGTCCTGATTAAGGATTCAAATCTTTCTCCTCTACGTTGGCGTAGAGGACGCATTTTGAAGCTTTATCCAGGCTCTGACGGTGTACCTCGGTTCGCAGAGGTCTCGATCGGCGACTCTGTGATGCGCCGTGCGGTGGCAACCCTGTCCCGTCTACCGGTAGACTAGCGAGATGAGGGTTGCTCATCTCGGGGTGGGGGATTGTTTAGGACTTATGAGTTTCGGACCGCGGAAAAGGAAATTTAAAAAAGTAATAAAAAAAAAAAGATTTTGACATTACGTTTTCGGTACTTGACTGTCACTTCGGATTTTTTCACGGCATTTTTATTGAGTTTATTTACGGCGGAAAAATAATTGATCATTTACGTGTCATTTAGTTACGTGTATAAAGTGTATCTAAATATACCATTGGACTAATATTTGACATTACGGTTTCGACGGGATTGCATTGGAGTAGTGGTCGGCCACGCGTTCTCCTATTTACACTACAAGTATTGTAGTTTATGATATATATTTATAACCACATACGGTAGGGCACATTAGTACACACAAAACACACGTTCAAGCCAAGCCAGAACTACGGACCGGTAAGTAAGCAATATTATTATATAGTTAAATAATATAACCAAATTACGGGCGTTCGGGAAAACGCAACAGAAACGTAATCCCATTTAAAAGGCTGGTGACGAATTTCTGATTTTACTGTAAACGGTTCTATCAGTTGATTACCCCCTCACAAACATATACTATAGTATACTACTGTTGTATATATATGTATATATACTATAGTATACTATAAATGTTTTACTTTGTAATTCTCTGTCAAATGTAGAGTAAATTAAAAAAAAACACTATTGTTTATTTCTCTGCTGTAAAACTATGCTGAAAATTTTCGTAAGAAATTTCGCATTTTAGATCGGATCATTTGTTTTCGATCTCTTTAAAGATTCTTGAGAATGCTTTGATATTTGGTGATTTGTGATAGTTGGCTAGTAGTTTCTTTAAAATTAGGTTCTTAAATATCTTGGCTTATTGAATTCACAATTAGTTTAATACTTATTCTCAGTCGAATGTATTTGTTTTTCGACCTGAGACTGTTTATACGGATTCCTTTTATATTTGATTTTGCATATAATCGATATATTTGTTTCCGTATCAATTAAAAACTGCATATTAATTTCTAGTCGTTAGTTGGGGGATCATCTTATTTAGAAGTCGGCTTGTTCATTTTTGCATATCCTAATTGTATGCATATTTCGTATCCAATAAAAATAATCATTCATGATGTGTATTATAAAATTATAGTAATAAATTATATTTTCGTTCGGAGTTTGGTCTAGCATTGGTATAATAGGTACAACAAGAAAAAATATCTTCCACAGAAAATCGTTGATAATCATATCTCTATTATTTTTCCAATTTTAAATAAGAATGTTATGTGTTTTATGTGTGTCAACACACAAATATTTACTTACACGTGTAAGTCCTAAGGATGCGAAGGACCTGACTGCGGTGAGCAGCGCACTCGTGCGTGACGATTCACATTGTCGAGGTCAATTTCGATACCGAGCCCTGATGGTATCTCTCTATAATTTGATTTTTCAGTTTATTGTTATTTCACGATTTTTCTATTAAAATGTTATTGTTACTTAATGTATGTAGCTGTTGATTTTAAAAAGTCTTTTTTCTTTATTTTTCTGTCAGGAGTATCTGACTTATTTTTTATTACTTTTGTTGGATATACAACACGCGGATATACAACTTGACTTGACTTGACCTCTATACTCGAGTGGTCGAGGTCCCGGGTTCGAATCCCGGTGGGGGCAGATGTTTGTATGATGAATACGAGCATTTGTACTCTAGTCATGGTTGTTGATATATATTTCTATAAAAAAAAATTATATATGTATGTCCGTTACCCTAGATCCCATAGCACAAGCCTTAGCTTAGTTTGGGCTAGGTTAATTGGTGTAAGTGTAAAAAAAAAAAACGTAAGTAACGCGTCGTGTCACGATTTCGTGTCCCACACGGGCAGATATTTTGTATGACCTATAAAAATTTGTTCCAGTCTGGATGTATGTGGATGCGAGATTCTGTTTATGACTGTAACCACAACACAGGACAACAAACACAGTAGGGGGTGACAATTAAAAAAAAACTAGGTAAGTCTGCAATTTTACCCATCTATTTGTTAGTTGTTAGTCAAAATTGCCTATCTTGTTTATATTAATTACGCATTATTCAATTTTGGTAAGACTTGATTAAGATGCTTTTAAAGAAAATATCCACTCAGTACAAGTTTCTTTCTGAGAATATATTATATAAAATATATATATTAATATGACACGTAATTCATCCATAAATGGAAGTAGTTACACAGAAAGGTTCTATGCCATACAAATCATAAAATTATGGTTATTACATTAAACCAGCTGCAAAACATTACAATCTAAAGAAACGTCAACATTCAGCTGTACATCAATAAAGGAATGAATGATATGAATGATGAATGAAATCTCAATTATAATATACTAGCTGACCCGCGCCCACTTCGTTGGGCATAATATCAATAATCCCCGAAGCGAGCACGAAAGCGAACTGAATTAAACCCGAAGCCATCGCGCGCCGCAGCCGTCCGCTGATGATGATGATGACGATGATGATGATGATGATAATAATGATGATGATGATGATGATGATGATGATGATGATGATGATGATGATGATGATGATGACACTCAGCAATAATGTGGCTTTCTATTGGTGAAAGAATTTTTAAAATCGATGATGATGATGATGATGACACTCCGCAATAATGTGGCTTTCTATTGGTGAAAGAATTTTTAAAATCGGTTCAGTAGGTCCCGAGATTACCCCTTACAATTTAACAAATATACAAATATACAAACACACAAACTTTACTTCTTTATAATATTAGTATAGATATGTCTCATTTGTTTCTTAATGTTGATTGGATCCGTTTTTAAGTATAATATTGTTGATAGAATTCTCAGAACGAAGCTTCTACCGAATGGATTTTTCCTTTAAAAGCATCTTCCAAATAATGCGATTTTGGGTTATTTTGTTTGACATATCTATATAATAATAATCTAATCTAATTCCATTACAAACTGTAATAATATAATTTATTCTTGTTTAGTTGTAATTTTTATTTACCGTGTCTAGCATTATATCAATTATTCCACGTATCGTACGTACCTGCTACATTTTTTCACCGAACGATACCTTCTTCACTCTAAAAATAGCAACAGAATTACAAATCTGTCCTTTTTCTTTTATTTGTACGATTGTTTATGCATAGAGTTTCTTGATGTAAAAATAGATATTGTACATTCCATTATGTTATTGAGAAACACGTTACATTTTTATTTAGATTTAAGTTGTTCTATGCAGGCTTATGGTTTATATATGGTTATTATAAGCGAAATATTATGTCACATTATGTTTCCCTTATTAATTTAATTTATAATAATGATAAATAAAATTAATGATAACTAATGCTCGGAATAGGTAGTTTAATTTTATGTTCTTGCGATTTTGTGAAATCAATAGTATGGATATGCCTGGGAACTTACTATTTTCAGAGATTGTAAAAATACCTATTATCATCATCATCATCATCATCATGGGTCACCCTCTGACATCCAGAGGGTGTGTTTTCCGCACTTAGTCCTGTATGGACCATTGTGCGTAAAATATTATATTGAACTTTTAAAATAGTATTTCATCTTTTAGCTTATTATTGTAATAATAAGTTGGAAACATAAAATTTTACAATAAAAGCGTAAAGAAACGAACAGCAAATAAAAACAGAAAATTGTATTTTATTTGAAATATGCTATCCTTCTTTTGCAACTAAAACATGATTTTTTTTCCTTCTACTCACTACTATAAACCTACAAATAAACAATATGTGTCATTTTCATGATGAAATAAAATGACATAAGTTCTATTGCATTGCATTATTTAAGGTCCCGGAAATCTCGCAGATTTTAAGTATATAATTGTAATGAAACGAACACATTTCTAACATTCTCACATTAAATGTAACATTTTTTATATAGAAAGCCTATACCTATAAACAAACAAATAACAAAGTTATTTTAAAATTTGTTTATACACTCATACAAATTAGGCGAGTTTACTGAGTTATGACGTCACGATTGCAGTGTTGTTAGTATGGAGCGTTTTTGAGCGACCCGCAACAGCGCCGCAAACATGTCGATGTATCTTCAAAAGTAATAGGTGCAGGTCTACTGTTGGTTCTACAATATTTCTCACTTAAAAGAGTGCTCTTATTATATATTGAATTTAAAAAATTGTCGTCTACCCAATTATAGTTTGTATAAAAAGCGCACGTTAAGCTATTTTGTGAGAACCGTAAGAGATTTTCGTAAATAAGCAGAGCATGACGTAACGCCTAGGGTATGTTTAGTTCTTGTATCTGTGAAATTTTGTAAATGATATTCTCCTCTATTGTTATTTTTTATTTGGATAAAGTTTTATTAACGCCAGATAATTTGTATACTCTGTTCAAAAACGAATCCGTGACAGTTCTGAAAAGCAGTAATTGCGTTTCGCCCTCCTGCCATTTAACCGCATGATCGGAAATTGGAATTCTTTTAAAATTCCACAGATTTTTCTTACAACCATACAATGAAATCATTTTGTGGCGGCATTATTATTTAGTATACAGTCTGGATTTTTGTGAGGGGCAGTAAATACCCTACCTGTTTTAGTTTTGAGAAAATGTTGTTAGGAAACCATTCATAATGTTTTAGTATATTCTGTACTGTACTCATATAATATATGTATATTTTAGCAAATATAATATGAATATACAGATTTATCAGTCATGTTGAAGAGCAAATACATACAATGATACAAAAGATCTTAAATATATATTTTTTCATAAGTACTGCCATACATATGTATAGTTTTCCATATTTTCCTCTGCGTTTCCTGTGCGAATTACGTTTTGATGAATGTTTTTGAGGATTACTTTTGACAAAGATGCAAATCTCCAACATAAACAGACCTGGCAATGTTAATAATTTAAGATCTGAGATCAGAACATGGCCAACAACTACCCATAAGTTTCAGACTGCAGATAGCTCTAATAAAGAGCGGAAAATAAATTTTTCCACGTTTTTCGACCCGTAATCTTTCTACTGAGTCATTGCCAAGAAGCATGTAAACAGAATTCTCTACGTCTACGTAAAATTTCATAGAAATGATTTTTTAGGATAAAATAGGTGATAATGATATAAGTTTTTGGACAGTTTGCGATAAGACTGACCAAAGCCAGTGTAGCTGGGGAGCACGTCCATTAAGGATCGTCCTGTATTCTCGACAGATTATCTGGAACCCATTTCAGTAACTAGCATTAATGTTTGGTAGACAAACTATAATTATGAAAACTGTACCAGATGGCTGATGGATCAATATGATGAAATCTGAAATTGCTTAGGGTATTAATTAATTATAAGTTTGGCCGGCAAGCAAACAGAAGTGTGACCAAACTTAGTAACAAAGTTTCCTGAGGTGTTTTATTACAGAGTTCCTTAATAATTATTTAGTAGTGAGAAATTGGATGACAGACAACCAACAACTATTTTGAGTTATATAGTACTTTCTGGATAGATATTTTTTTCATATTAACATTTTGTACTTTGGTTGCTTGATATCATGTCATTATAGTTATGATATAGTATATTCCGTGAATGCATGTTTGAATAGAAAGATATGTAATAGAACACACAAAATTACGGCTGTTTACAGACGACCTAAAATTAATATACACAAATGCTTCTCTAAGTAATTTCGATCTACATATTACAAATAGATATATATAATATTTGGGTCTGGTGTAATCGGAATAATATGATATTAAACATAAATAAGTGTTTCCATATTAAGTTCAACAGTATAAAGAAACCTCTGGATTATGTATATAACTTAAACGGTCATCTATTGCAGGAAGTAAGCGACATTCTTGATTTGGGAGTGTGTTTGGATTCTACTTAAAAATTCAGAGCCCATATCTATATGGTTGCCAAAAAGGCTTCGTGAATGCTGGGGTTTTAAAGCGTAACATGAAGGGGTTGCAGACGGCTCATATAAAAATTATTCTTTTCAATTCCTTAGTCCGCAGTAATCTAAATATTTAAGTTCGCCAGTGTCAAATTCAAATTCAAAATCATTTATTCAGTCTGGGCTGTTACAAGCACTTGTGAATGTCGAAAAGCTATGCCATCGGTTCGCAAATCTACGGCGGGAGACCTTGTACTGAGAAGAACTGGCAAGAAACTCAGCAAAGGCTGTTTTTTTTCCCTGTATCAAATAGATACAGAGTCGTCCATTTGGAAAATGACTTCAATATTGATAATTCATGAAGTCACTTTCCATTACATAATATAATTAATAAAAAATTATTTTGAAAACATGCCTATATTAGGAATGCCGTGTCATACAGTTTTAAAAGAATATATTAAAGTTAAATTAAAATTATGATAAATACGAGTAGTACCCAGTATAGCAAAGAGCAGACTCATCTCCGCTGGCAGCACCCGTTCACGAGCATGACGCATGAACCAGCCATCGCTTCGCTCAACCGTGTTTTAGGGAACGTAACGACCCGCCTCACACGACACTGCACTGTCGTATGGAATCCCTTCTGTAGTGTTGCATCACAAAGATAGACTCCAGGTCTATTTCATGCTTTTTCACAAGATATTTTACGTTCGTGATCTCGGCAGTATCTCACCGGTGTTCATATGATGATCGTGTATCTTATTTTCATCTTGAGACACTGAAGGCCCGTCGGGCGAGACATGACTTGGTATTTTTATATAAAATACTTAACGAAATCATTAATAGTAGTGATATCCTACGCCAGGTCTCTTTGGTGGTACCGTCTCGATGACCAAGGTATCCTATAGCGAGGAGTTTCTTTATGCCATATTGTAGAACCAACTTGGGCTTAAGTTCCCCAATAGTTCGTATATGTAGAAGCTACAACGAGAAACAGTCAAACTGCGATGTCGATATTTTTTTTACACATTGTGTTTCTTATAAACGAAAACTAAGTAATTAAGAGTAAATTAGTAATAATAGGAATATATAATTAAGTAAGGAAGGGTGTTTCATTTCAGGGTAGTTTTTCTTAGTTTGTTTCTCTTTTAATATAAATGTTACATACAACAACCTTAATGGACAATGTCTTGTACATTTCTAATTGTCATATGTATTAGGTAAAATAATATAAATAAAAAAATAAAGACGAAAGAATTTTTTTTATTAGATCTATCTACTCGTATATTATTTTTCAGATATTTAGCTACAGGTGTGGGTTCAGTGATGGGCTCTATGATCTGAGTCCTGTGTGGTATCCGCTTACTATCTATATAGCGGTTTTTTCTTGCGCTTAGGATATGTTGAGTCGCGGTTAAAGTAGGAACGGGCGATGGAAATTTGCGACTCTTGCTACCACAATGATAGTCCAAAACACCCGTTTTGTGGAGCTGGACGTAACCGTAGACAACTAAGTCCATTATATTTCAGCCACTTTGTTGCGGTACGGTGGGAACCTCCCGCTGCCAGTCATTATTAAAAAGATGCTGACTGGCGAGAGAGTATAAGGCTGTTGTCGTCTCTTTCCGCGAGGATGTAATCTTACAGAAGAAGGCAGCAGAAACGAAGCGGAGTGACACTGTCCCCGGTCTGTCTACCAACAGTTTGGAAATTGCGAAAGCTTTCTTGAGAAGAACAAGTATGAAGGTCGTCAAAATATTTTTGTCCCTCTCAAAATCAGAAATACGAAGTGTTTCAATTATAATGTCAAAATATTATATCAAACCCGAGTAGATTTTTCTGCCATAAATAATTAAATATTTGATTATAAGCTTTCTTTCTTTTTTTTTCTTTATTCTTTCTTTGTACGTATATTGTAAATGCATATAAATTTCTCGTAATATTAATATGGTAACTAAGTTAAAGTGTCCAGGCAGGAGTACGCTTAGCGAGTTTGGATTGGTTGACTTTTCATACCCCTTAGAGTTTCTACAGATAACAGCACATTAAGCTATCCAAATTTAACTGTCTTTTAAGGATATCAACCTAAATTTGAAGCAAAGCATAAATAAGAAAAAAATATCCAAGTTCAAGATGTACATGATGTCAAGTTGTACAAGTATTTGAATTTGGACAAACAAAACACACGGTACACACAACAACACATCAGAATTACTATTGCAAATTATATGTTAGTACTGTACATCTATACGTGTACTTTGGACCTTTCACTTCGAAGGTCAGAGCCAAAACTACAGTGCCTTCAAATTTAAGATTTTTACAAATACATTCATTAACAAATATATATTTATAATTTTTTTTTTACTTTGATAATGACTATATGAATTTAAGTAAAATTACTAACAATAGGCAGTGAAATTATAAGGTATTGTTGTTTTTGTGGGGGTTGCTGTTTGTTTGTATAATTCTTACTGTTAGTATTTTTTTTTATGTTAAATTTGAAATCTGACTCGAGGCTACAAGATTAAGGCTTCCATTATTATTGACATACGGAACTTGAAAGAAATATTATTCTAATGTACATCATACCTATTTGTCGGTTTATCTAAGCCCTTTAATATAACATGAAAAATATTGCTGTTTATGAATTTGTCGTAAACGGGAAATGCGTAGGAATCGGACTGACGGAAGGTAAATAGGAATCTATAAACGACCGCCAGTTGTTGCGTATACAAGGGTGTTAAGCCGTCAAAATGTATTTGTTCGGAACGAACAGACACGCCGAGATGGCGTTCCTTATGTAGTAGGGTTGCCGTGACGTTATTCCCCCAAAACATTTTCCTGTTTCCAACCAGGCATGGGAACGTATGCTTAAATTAGGAGTAAATATAATTAGGAGACAAACAAGACTTGGGTTATGAGTTACAAATGTCGTGTCGCGATATATAGGACATAGGCTTACTAAGACGGGATTTAGCAAAATTTTAATTCAAAAAAAGGGAGAAATTGAAGAAAATTCATGTACAATTAATCACTTCGATGAATCTGAATAATATCGTGAAAAATATTATCGACCATATGTTGCTTGTATGCGACGCGATTGGGCAATTATTTGTTGGGAAACTCGCAACAGTTTGATTGGAGACGATATCTATCTCAACTGATCGCTATAAATGTTATTACTGTAACGTAAAGTAAAGTAACGTTGCCTGTTTGTCATTAACATTTTTACTTAATTGATTTTGATGTACTTTTGTATGGTTTGTTGGTTTGGAACTCCGGGAAAATCCCCATGTCCTATGGGGTGATACGATATAATGCTGGCGAAAAGTTTGAATAGATTAAGGCAACTAAATATGGCTTCTTTGGCTTTAGAAACGTATTTTATGAAAGATCTGTGGGCAAATTGCTGGTTATAATACCACGAGCTATTGCCGCATCAGCCTACGCTTAGCATGCATTGTGCTTCTTGCGAGAAAAGTTTATGAAAGATATTTCATACCAGGTATTGATGAAATGTAAAGTTGCTCTGCAGCAACACCTCACCTCACCTCAGTTCCAGAATTAGCTATGCCGACAGAGTTATCGGATAAAACACATAAAACTATCATCCCACCTTAAACTGCAAACTTTTAGACCTTGTAATGTCAACCACAACGGGAGCATGCAACTAAGTGAGTGGCACTGCACTCCGAATAAGACAGTGATCTGTGAAGCCGAGTTGAACGTTTACAGGCTTATGGTATCTATCTAGATGACAAGTGAACAGTAGATCTAAACTTGAAGAGTTCGGGCTCTCTATATCCGGTATTTATGTAGGCGAGACGTGAATTTGTTGGCCAATTTCACTATCGCAGATATGGAACTTATTAAAGCAAGCATAAATGCGTGGATAGTCTTGATTAGCTTAACAGACCTATAAGATGGTCATATCATTATTCATTATCGTTCGTACCCTGGATAGCGAATTTGATATATTCGCTATATATAATATCCGAGTCTCGGTGAAGAAGAGCAAAGCCGGCTTAGCTGTTTCTAGTTGGTGCTAATAACTTTAGGTTTGGAGTATGATCTTTTGATGGTACAAAAGTCTTATGTACGGGCAAGCCCGCACGATATTAGCAACTCAGGTAAACTGCATGCGGAGCGTTATTGTATGCCTGCTCGGGTTACGCGAGCTGTACTGTGTAGCATCTTTAAAGTAATAAATCAGTGTGTATTTAGCAGCCACTCCGGGAAGTTTTATTATCAGTTATCATCCCCGTATATCATAAAAACACTAATGAGAGGTGGATGCAGCAATATCAGCACATCCCCCTTACATTTTGGTCCTTCGAGCATTTGAACACAGTGATCTAGTGGAAATCACTCAGTATTTCGTATCTTGAACTTTACGCCACGTGCTTACTTAAGCGTCGTGTACAGTGAGCGTCACATCAAACGGAACATTTCATCGCATTGTGTGTGAACTATCAGCTATCATTTGGGACTGTATCATCACTATCATCACCTTCGGACCAGTCAGCTCGAAAACACATCATTATCATCTCAGCTCAACGCAGCCACAGTGCTTTCGGGCAAAAGCAGCTCGAATCATCAGCAGCATCGTCACCGGTACCAAGTGACCAGATAAGCAGTATCATCAGTGACAAGTAAGACTGTTCCTATTATCTTTTCATTAATATGGAAGACTTAAAAGCTAGACAATTAGAAATAATTGAAAATATTCAGAAAATAAAAACTAACTTTAGCAAAGATTCTTCCCACAGGAAGACTCCTGACTATATTCAACTTAGACTTACCGCGTTAGATAATTTATGGGCTGAGTTCAAACAAAATCATTTAACCCTCTCACAGCAACCTGACTATCAGCAGACTGAATATTTTCAGCTTAATTTGTATAAGCAAGCTTAGGTGCTATATCAATCAATTAGCAATATGTTGATATCTTATTCAAATCCAACTGAAGACAAAGCCACTCAGCCTAGCGGTGAAGTAGAAGATCTAATATCATTACAGCGTACTAACTTCAGAGCCTTGAATCGCATTATTAACAGCATAAACGTAAGTGACTTAACAGAGAAGTGGGAGATAGAGGACGAACTCGACAATATTCAATCGAAATGGAATATGATCGATAAACTGCATTTAAAAATTGATCATTTATAACAGGGTGAACATGTGTTGTATGAGAGCGAATTTATAAAACATGAGCTATCTTATAAAAAATTAAGCGCGAACTGAACATGAAAATATCAACTATGACCCATATCCATCAGTCTACACCACGTTTAGAAATTCCTGTCTTCACTGGAAACTATAGTCAGTGGCCGACATTTTTTGATTTGTTTAGCGAAGCCATACATGACAATAATACCATATCAAAATCTCAAAAAATGCAGCACCTTAAGGGAAAACTTAAGGGTGAGGCTGAACGCTTAATTCAACATTTACACATTTCTTCAGAGAATTATGATACAGCTTGGCAAATTTTAACGCATAGGTATAACAACACTCAAATTCTTTTTGCAAACCAGATAGAAATTTTTTTGAATCAACCGGTTATAACCAAACAGTCAGCATCTCAGTTAAAGCGATTGTATGATACATCAACAGAGTGCATACACGCAATTCACAATCTAGGAATTGATACAAATACGTGGGATCCGTTTCTAGTTCATCTCCTATGTAAAAAATTAGATAGTGAAACCTTGGCTAATTATAAGGAAGCGCGTAGCTCACCACGTGAGTTAGCAACATTAAATGAATTTATGTCCTTTATCGAAACGAAATACATAGCGCTTGAGCCAATCCAATCCCACGAAAATCATAATAAAATACAACAGCCTAAATTAGCGAATTCCCACCCTAAATTTCCTATGAAGTATAATACCTATAATCCTCGTAATTTTCCTACAAAAAATTATAAAGCTGTTACCACTCAAAATAATTCAAACTGTCCTTTATGTAACTATTATCATAACTTATATCAATGTCGCAAGTTTCTGAAAATGACACCAGATGAGCGACTATCAACTCTAGTAAAATTGAATTATTGCCGTAATTGTCTTTTTAATCACTTCGAATGACGAAAAAACAATCATTACCTCGTCTTGAATTATGCGGGGCATTGCTTTTATCACAACTAGTACGTAAGGTCATCGAGTCATCATATCATAATATCATAATCCATGCCTGGTCAGACTCGATGGTCGTGTTAGGTTGGATAAAGGGCGATATATCAAAATGGAAACCTTTTGTGGCTAACCGTGTTAGACAGATACTTACCGTCATTCCGTCATCATACTGGCATCACGTGAGATCGGAAGATAACGCGGCAGACTGTGCCACAAGAGGTCTATCTGTGGACGTTCTGATAGAGCATTCTTGTGGTGGTCAGGGCCTAAATGGCTTATCAATTTTGACCCTACAGTGATCAGTAATCAAGTATATCAGACACCAACTATCGAAGCAAAGAAAATTAATGTAAATATAGTCTTAAAAAATAATTCTATAAACAACTCATTTATCATAGACCTTTTACTTAATCATGGTTCCTTAACACGTGTTGTAAATATTGTTGCTTGGATATCCCGTTTCATAGCTCGAATTCGTAAAAGGCAATGTGATGTCATTTACAGGCAATTTTTATCACCATTAGAAATATCGAATGCGTATCAATTCATTATAAAGGAGTATCAGGAGATATTACAAACCCTTGATAATGTTTTCATAGCTAATATCAATCAAATGAATATTCAATGGCATTTTAACGCCCCAGCTTGGCCCAGTGCTGGCGGACTCTGGGAAGCTGCTGTAAAAAGTTTCAAGTATCATTTAAAGCGAGTGCTAGGCGACCAGCGACTTACATACGAAGAGTTTACTACTCTTCTTCATCAAATTGAGGCATGTCTTAACTCTAGACCGATTTGTGAACTTACCGAAACGCCAGATGAATTTTACTTAAGCCCGGGACATTTCCTAGTTGGTGGCCCCCTTTTATCTAGACCTCAAACAGAGCCTCAATCCATAACTTTAACTAAGCGCTGGCAACTTGTTCAAAACATTAACAAGCAATTTTGGAAAAAATGGTCAACGGAGTATTTACAACAACTCCAAACTAGGTCGAAATGGACACGTCCAACCAAAAATCTTGAAGTAGGTGACATAGTGCTGGTCAAGGATGACAATATTCCACCGGGTAAATGGGCTCTAGGTCGCATAGAAAAGTTACACCCTGGGCAGGACGGTTACGTAAGGGTAGTTAGTTTAAGGTGTAGAAATAATATCATTCAACGTCCTTTCATTAAATTAATTCGTTTACCTATCGATGACGAAATATCACATAAGCCCTTTCGACAACCTGATCCCACTCCAATAACAAGCAATAACGAACCTCTACAGAATCCATCCCCACCCAAACGAAGAACTAGGAAGAGAGCGTTTAAAAACTTATTTGTAACAACCTTATTCTTATTATTTACATTTATTACGCCTAGTGTTCAATTAAAATCTAGTATTTATACCATTACACAATTTAATAAAAATCAAGTTTTTTATTTCGATAGATTATCCGACTTACAACTTATCAAAGATGAATGGAAATTGATTGTATTTTATAATATGTCTAGTTATTGGCAAGGTATTAATAAAGTCAAGAAGTACGTAGCTCACATTAAGCATTTAAGTACCATTGACAGTTCGATCCACAAAAACTTGATTTTACAATTAGAGCATGAATTAGACAAAATAGATCACTACAATTCCTTGTTAAAATATCACACTTTAAGCCGTAAAAACGTGGTCTGATTAATGGTGTGGGTACCATAGCAAATACATTGTTCGGAGTCTTAGATCAAAGTTTCGCTGACTCATATAAACGAGATATTGAGAAAATAGCACTTAATGAAAATCACCTACAACAACTGATAAAAAATCAAACAACAGTTATGGAGTCGGAATATAACATTTTTAAACGAAGTGAAGAAGTAATGAAAAAACAATTTACATTTATTAAACAATTTGTGCAGAATAACACAGTGACCACTAACCAGGCCATACAAGATAATCGAAATGCACTATATATGACGTCAGCGTCATTAGTCGCAAATATTATTATATCAAACATAAGACGCATTCAGCAGTCCTTGTTAGACACAGTGACAGATATCAGTCATGGAAAAACATCTTTTGTCACCTCAGCAATTGGAGCATCAGGTAAACATAATTTCTGGACAAATACGAGGTGAATTAATCGTACCCGTTGAGAAAGATAGCATCAGAAATCTATATAAGATACTTACCATGTCAGCAAGAGTGCATGAAAACTACTTGATAATAGAAATCAAAATACCATTGACCACCAATGATATTTTTGAACTAGATGCAATAATTAATGTTCCTCAAAAAAGTAGCGACAAGCAAATTCACATACAACCTTTATCACCGTATATTGCTTACAATACACAAAAGGATATTGCCTTTTTTATAGGAGAAATAGATTTATTATCATGCATCCACACTTTGAGTGAAAAGATCTTATGTTCATTAAATAAACCAATTTATAATCTTCAATTAAAACAATCATTATGTGATTTGAAATCATTAGATAATGCTGTTTCTTGCAGAAAACATGTCTCTATCTGCAGCGTTCAATGGATAAAATTACGCGATCCCACCGCCTGGCTCTATTCCTGTTGCGAGGAATGCACAGTACGCATTTTCTGTTATCATGATACGGCAATGACCGCGATGCCATTGCCACTTAGGCAATGGCATAATCTCCTTAGGTCAGGGTTGCTCGCTGAAAACAAACAGTTATACTATATATGCTCATAAAAATCTGATGCATCATATGAAAACGCAAACAAATTTACTTCTTACACCTAAGTTGTCTTTGCTTAATAATGTCATCAACACATCAATTTCCGAAAACTTCACGGAGCTGGAGAATCATGATGAAATGTGGAATCAAGTCAGGGAACAGATCAATAATCTAAAGGAACAGTCTCAAAGGTCTGATAACAACTTGTCCATCCATGATGTTCATCATTACTCTATATCATATTTTATGTTGTTATTACTGCTCATATTATGTTGTATCATAGTATTTCTGGTAATCAAGTTTAAAAGGAGAGCTATGGATATAATCAAGTTTAAAAGGAGAGCTACGAATATGTCAGTGGAAGTGCTGCCCATGACTCATTTATCTTCCGAGCAACAAACAAACGCGGCCGCAACCGAGGACGAGGACGCGTCGAGGACTACGCAATCTAGGACTACGGGTGCGTCTCGCTCCCGCAGGAGATCGACCGGAAGTTTTGTGTCTATGCGTGATACTAACTATATATCAAAACCTATTAAGGCAACGAGTGTCAATAAGGGAACCTCGCCCATGGTTTCCTCGCGATCAGTGAACGTCAAACTTAGTGAAGAAAAGTGACGAAACAATTTAGATTTAGCTTTAACTTTTTAATATTGTGTTTTTTATCACCCTAGCATAGTTTGGTAATTTTATATCATTTAAAACTTAATATACATGAGCATTGTTTAGTTATCAATTTATTCTTAGTTTTCATACTTTTTGTATCTTTTTGTGTGGGCAGGATGTACGGGCAAGCCCGCACGATATTAGCAACTCAGGTAAGGTGCGGACTGTCTTCGTCTCGTTGGAGCGAGACGGTAACCGGTCAGGGTTTTGACCCTCTTCGGTGGCTTCTTTCGCCGATCGTGACAACGACCGGGGCCTTGGGTCGGCGGTCTTGCCGCCTTGGCATCTACTTCCCCTTTTCCTGGTCAACCCTCATAGGAGCTTTCTTTGCTCTACTATGTGGGGACGGGTAGGGGTGTTTCGTATTTTATTTTATTTTATGTCTTCACTCATCCCCCTCCGGGGTCGGGGGCAGGATGAGACTTCTGGGGTATTCCAGTCTGTCCGGTGGGCGGGCATGATAGGGAGCGATGTCCATTAAGAATGGGTGACCTGAGGTGGCCGCCTTCCTAAATAGGGTCGTTGCCGTCTTCCTGATGTAGTACTCCAGCGGCTCGACCCTCAGGTCACGTGCAATGCGGTCATTCCTGACGTACCTGGGGGCACGTACAATATGTCTCAATGTTAGCGACTGCTGCGCTGCCATAGCCTTTCGTGAGCTTCTGCAAGTCAATGCATACCAGGCAGGGGCCGCATATGTTATTCTGGACCTCACGTACTTGTAAAGCGCCGTCATGATGTTCAGCGGTATCCTAGGTGAGGACAGGATGGGCCTAAGTAAGGCTCTCACTGACCTGGCAGCATTGACTACGTTCTTCACATGTGGTGTCATTGTGGCTCTTCTGTCTAGCGTGACCCCCAGGTATTTCACCTTCGAGGACCACTCAATTGGTTGTCCCAGCAGCTGGAGCTTCGGAGGCAGGATGGCAGCTTTACTCAGCAGAATGGCTTGTGTTTTGGCGGGATTCGCCACCAATCGCCACTTGCCAAGCCATTCTGGGAGCATGTCGAGCTGCCTCTGCATTTTCGTCGCAGCGTGGGTGTGCCTTCTCGAGGTGGTGACGAAGGCGGCGTCATCTGCATACAACGCTAATGCAACTCAGGTAAACTGCATGCGGAGCGTTATTGTATGCCTGCTCGGGTTACGCGAGCTGTACTGTGTAGCATCTTTAAAGTAATAAATCAGTCTGTATTTAGCAGCCACTCCGGGAAGTTTTATTATCAGTTATCATCCCCGTATATCATAAAAACACTAATGAGAGGTGGATGCAGCAATATCAGCACATCCCCCTCACATCTTATATTGGGTTTCCTCTTAGCTCGGGCATTACTTAACGCGATTTTGTTAAAAGCAAGAAAAATATAATTTATCAAGATATATAGATATATAACAACGACATGGTATTGCTTCTGAAACTACCGTAGGATGGCAGTCACATTGCGACAGTGACTCGGCGCCTATAAGTCACAAGATAAGCTATCTTGTGACTTTAGGCGCCGAGTCATTGTCGCGAAAGTCTACCTTATAGTTGCTCTTCATAATTGCGTCACTGATAAACCAGCTGTGAAACGTGTCTTAAAAAGACTTTAGCATCTCATATATCTCCCTACCAAGGACATTGAAACTATTTTGAGTAATATAGGAATGTAGTCATTAATTGATTACGATGAACGTACATATGTAGCATAATCTCTTTCACATACACCTGTGATCATGTAGGTAAAGGTATATTATCTCGATCTGTTTTTTTATCCTATAAAGAAGTAGAATAATTTAAAAATACAACTTACAGCTCATCCTGAGGCAGATGCAAAGTGATGCTCGGCAGGACATGTGAACCATACTTCAGGTAACCGAGAATCCCAAAGATTCCATACAGCAGCGACACGAGCATCATGGTAGCATTAAGCACGCCAAAGTAGCCTAAGAAGTTCTGAGGTTTGGTCATCTCGTTTTCCACCGGCATCACCACATTGATCCCTTCCATGGCAAATATGGCTGTGCTGGAAATTTGAAATCAATCATTTTTGTAATGTTTTAAAAAAGTGTTTGGATGTCATTACAAACACTGTGCGAATGTCAATTTTGGACAAAAATATAAACGAGCGCATACCAGAATTTATTAGCAAAGCTTTAAAAAAAATTAATTGCGTCTGATTTATGACAAAATATTTCTAATAGTTCAAATATAGTATAATAAATTTATTAGCAAAATTGTTGTTGAAATTATTGTTGAAATAGGTATAAAGCTGGTTAATAAAATGAATGCTTTTATTTATTCAGTTGGATTTAAAGGGTAAATAAGCCTTTGTACCTATTTTTCGCAACTTATACTGTGAAATACAAAATGTAAAATGTAAATCGTATTTTTATACAATATTTTTTGTACCTAATTAAACATACGGGAAACACAAGGAAATACAAAAATATTTTAGAATTAGAAACGCACAGGAAAACGAAAATTACGACAACAAGGAAAACGGACAACCGTTTTTTAAATGCTGTTTTGCATCTTCTTCGCCTTGTTTTTTTGGACTACAATTAAGAAATGACTTGACTTAAATACAACTATTAATTGTGGAACGTTATTATTAAAAGTAATTTATGCCTTATTATTTATGTCGACATTAGCTCAAGTATATGTACTGAATATGAACACATAACTCTTACTAATCTGCTTAAGTCTGTACCCGTCAAAAAAGGATGCCCAAAACGATCTAAAAGGTCACGTACAATGGACTAAGTGCGGAAAGCATACATACTAGAGCAGTGTGTAACCTATTATGATAATAAACAGTATAAAAGAAAAAATGGCATCACATGGTTTCTTAAACATGGCATTTCACTGTTTCCGTATCTACAAAACACACATTTTTATTTAAATAACAATCCTCAATAAAATTAATAATAATATTTCATGTTTATTAACATTTTGACGAAGGTTATTATTCTGCGTAGGATCCTACGCAGTATAAATCTTATATATAAAAATGAATCGCATAATGTGTTGGTAAGCGCATAATTCAACAACGCCTGGACCAACTTGGCCAATTCTTTTTTAAAATGTTCGTTGAAGTTCAAGGATGGTTTTTAAGGGGAGGATTCGAATAATTATCAGAAAAACTCTAAAAACAGCCCTTTTATTTTCCCATGCAAACGTTTTCTAACTAAAACGTACAGTAGAATTGAGCTTTATTGTTAATGTATAAAGTTCATATTGCAAGCACTCACTGTTGTCTAAGCAATGAAGGTGTGTTCCTAACATCAAAGAGTCAATTTGCGCTTTATTAACGCTACATATAGTTGAAATTCAATCATATCTATCAAAATAGTGTGCATGCGTGCGTTGGAGCACAGAATACATCGTTGCAGGATTTAATGTCACGTTCCAAAATTGAATAGCCACAAAATGTCATTTAGACTTTTTTTGCAATTCGGTTGGCTATGCGACATTATCTATAAAATAATTAGGAACAAAAAACTGCCACTGTCTTTCTTTTTGACAGGACGAAGTCTGTCGGGTCCGCTAGTGATTGATAATATCAAGCCCAATTGATTGCACTAAGCAATCTTTACGACTATATAACAAAAACTAATATACATAGATCTATTTCTAGTAAAGAGGGTTGGAAGCTGTATTTTCAACATAATATGTTACATATATATTGCTTGAGAAAAAAATGTGTACTATGTAGAACACGGCCTTTCTTGCGCAAGAAGCGCTGGCCGCTTATTTCGTCACGGCACCCTTAATGATTCGGTCCGTCGCTCGCGTGCCACCATCTCTACCTGCAGTTATTGAACCCCCTACAGGTTGAGAATCAATGGCAAGAGATGATAGCAAGCGGCCCGAGGGGATTACATTGGTGCCGTGGAATTTAGGAAAGGCCCTGTTGTGGGACGCAACATGCGGGAACACCTTAGCGTGGTCCACGTTAAAAAGCTGGCTTTGCGCCAGTTTATAGGCGCCGCAAATGCTCTCCCTTACTAAACGATTAAGGTTTTGTGACGCTTACAGTAGAGTCACTTGGCACATGGTCGACATGAAAGATTTTGTTAAGGCTTTGGCGGCACGATTGGTCCAAACTTCAGGTGACGTAATGTATCATTCTGGCGATACAGAGAGGTACAGAGAGAATGCCGCAAGCTGACTTATTGGTCGGGGTTTTCTTTTTATAACTGGGTTTCTTTTTTATTTAGATAAATTTATATATCTCTCTTTTTCTAGGTTTAATTTATTTTTAGAATTAGGTTATTTAATTTTAGTTAATTTATTTAATCATTCAGTATTTAGATTTTTATATTAAACTAGCTGACCCGTGCCCACTTCGTTGGGCATAATATTAATAATCCACGAAGCGAGCACGAACGCAAACCGAATTAAACCCGAAGCCATCGCGCGCCGTCCGCTGCTTTGGCCTTCACACTTATGACGATGAGTTTACTTGTTTTCATAGATTCATAATTTTTCGTAATATATGACTAATAAATATGACCTAATGATTTGAATTATTTTATTAATATAAAAAATTAAATTGTCTATGCTAATGTTAAAAAATATACTTTTTGTAATTTAAATATAAAAGTTAGACATACGCTGTGTTGACTTTTTTGTAGGCATTTTCAAGCTCCACATTTTTTCTCTAGAACTCAAAAATATATCTTTCATATTTAAGGCAGCGTTCGCAAGAAACGCTTTCATTCGACCGGTTTTTCTCCGATTCACTTTGCAAAACGGGCTACCACATAAAAGCCTTTTTATTATTCGGTGTTTTATATAACCTATGACACTCAGCAATACTGTGGCTTTCTATTGGTGAAAGAATTTTTAAAATCGGTTCAGTAGATCCCGAGATTACCCTTTACAAATATACAAACACACAAACTTTACTTCTTTATAATATTAGTATAGATTATTCATGTATATTGTTAAAGTTAATACGATATGAATAGAAAAAAAAAGCATCTGTTAATAAATATGATAGGCGTAATAGGTAGGGCGTTTGAATTTACAAATATTCTAACACTATTATATCGCAGAAATATCGAATAAAAAGTAACACGAAAAATTCTTCTGTTGTTGTGAAATTCAAGCTAAAAGTTAAATTCTATTTTTAAATACAATTTATTATTAGATATAATTGTACCCACAGCTATTCCATTACGCAAAAACATCAGAGCAATCATCTTTTTGTTTTGAAATTAAAAGAGACATTGAAACATTTTTCAAATGGTTCGGGCACCGGGCACAATTGGGAATGAAAAATATAGTATTTGCAGATAAGATTGTGTCGTTGCAAATTAAAAGATCCCTTGACAATATTTTGCTTTATTCTTCGTTTGAGCTAGTTAGTTTACTTGGCTGATTCGTAAAATGATATTTGTTTTGCTTTTGCTTATTTGTGCTTATTAAAGCACACGATTAAATCGCGTCAGTCACGGTTAACGTAAACTGGTATCAGGCCTTATAATGGGTGATCTTGAAGGGCGATTCTATAATTTTTCATAAATACAGCTCAACCGATTAAAACAAAAGGAAAATTTCTTTAATTGTCTCTAATAGTAGTAAATAGCAGGAGTAATCGAACCATCAATTTGAAAGGACAATATCTATTTTTGTGAACAATGGTGGATGAATTCTTTACGTTTTATAATCCTGAAAAACGTGCACTTTTCTCGATTTTCGATAAAAAATTGCTCTTCCTACCCTAACTTAAAACGCCTTTACAAGGTGTCAATCTAGTTACACTAAATTATAAATAAAAAAGTGGCAATATAAATCGATATGCTATCAATAATCCCATCAAAAATAACTATATTATCGATATTATTGTTTGGATTAACACATATAGATAGTTTATTCTGTATCGACTAATAGAATATCGATAATAATGAAGGTAATTGCGAGACATTTTTTTTTTGGAATATGTCCATTTCAACATTTTGTTATTGCGTTATATTATTTACTATTATTTAAAAATAATCATTATTACTCTTTTAACGAGAACATCTACTATTTATTATTTGTAATTTATAATTCATCGTAATTAATTTATACTAATATAAAGCTGCAGAGTTTGTTAGTTTGATTGTTTGTTTGAACGCGCTAATCTCTGGAACTCCTGGTTCGATTTGAAAATTGTTTTTTTATTGAATAGCACATTTATCGAGGAAGGCTTAAGCCTACATAATATCACGTTGCGACTAATAGGAGCGAAGAAATAATGGAAAATGTGGAAAAAACGGGGAAAATTTTCCGTTGCATGCGTTGCGAAAACGGTTCTAGATACCAAAAAAATATGTATGAAAGAATTATTGCTCTTAAAATGATCTAAAAAAATGTCCACGACAGTATATGTCTATCTTTTAATGTTAACTCACTAGAATCGTTTTTATGGTATGTCGCGTTGTCAAGATCGGGTAACAGCCGAGGTGGTTGTTTGCATAAATAAATATGATGCTCAAAATAATTATTCCACGCAGACGAAGTCGCTAGCACAGCTAGTATTTAATAAAATTGCAGAATATTAGAAAAGTTATTATTTTAGTCTTATTGCAAAAACAATGAAAATTGTTAACCAAAATAGGCAATCACCATATTATAGCAGAAAATATTTTTTATTTTTTACATATACTCTTAAATGTACATAAATATAATGTGAAAATTATGCAACATATAAGATGTACAAAGGCGAATTTATTTCTGGACATGAAAACTCTAATTGTGATATGGTTAAAAGGCAGCATATTGAAACCATTACTGCAGCTCGCAATGAGCGTAAACGCACCACGAAGTCCGGCAATAACAGTTGTGCCTAACTGTATCGTGGAAAAAAGTAAATTAAACCAACAATATTATTAAAGTGTTTATTTATAGTGTAACTTTTGAACTAATAATATATAATATAATTGATATACATGTACGTACATGTACACCTGTCTGTTCTTCTTGTAATGTAGAAAGTTTGTTATATTATCAATTAGCATAACTAGCCGCTTGAGAAAAACTTAAAAAATTTGGACAAAATTCTGTCGTACTTACGATTAGATCACAGAGATTCATGGAAAAAACCAACGCATTAATCATCTTAATTGCAATAAAGATAAAGTACATTTATTATCAATATTATGTGTTTTGAATAGTAGAATCGTCTAGTAATTTATTAAAGATATATAATACTCGAGAAACATAGAAGAAACCCCGTGAGTGAAACCTCTTCTCCCGTTAAATCTGTTCCACAAAAATAATAGCGCAATCAGTCTTTTTCAGGGAATTCTTTTATGAGCAAATTGTTTCCGTTCCACGTAAATAATAATGTTCAATCAGTTATAAGGAAAATGAGCACTTAGACTTATAACTAAACAAATAACGGATCGGTTTCCGATGAGTTCTCATTTGTAATGTTTCAAGCAGATTGTTACTATTTGCCTTGCGTTGATATTTGCCAAAAAGATTCCGGTATTACGCTTGTCTCGGTAATATGTGAAAAAAATTTTTACAAGATTTTTCAAGAACATTATGTTCTAATACGTATTAAATACATTTTGTCAGTATGTTGCTTTCTCAAAATGTTGAAAATATTTTGGGAGCGTTCAAGTATTACGTAACGCAATTTTTGAAGATTTTTGACCCCCCTCCCCCCTTTGTAACGCACCGTAACGTTTTCTGTAACCCCTCCCCCCTGTAAACATTACGTAACACTCAAGTGAACATTTTTACCCTAAAGTCACAAAAAGTTATGTTATAATTTTTATCCTTGGTATACATAAACACTGTCGCCGGCGGGCGCGAGGAAGTCGCGACCGCTACGGCGACCCGGGATGGACCACGCCCCTTCCGTGGCCGGGGGGCGTCGTCGGTGGAGGGGACCGGGGGAGGTGGTAGCCTCCCCCGAGGAGGGCGGAGGCGGAGGCTAGAGAGGGGAGCGGAGGCTGGGGGATCCCGGAAGTGGCCTTTGTGTTCCCGGGGGCTCCCTACATGCCTGAGGAAGGCCATCCCTGAGGTTTTTAGTGGGTAGGCCTCCCCCTTCTGGGGAGGAGAGCCCCACATAACCGCCGGCTCGCCACAGCCGGGGTATGCAATTTAATGTATTTTCCTCAGGGAAACAAAAAAAAATAAAAATACATAAACACTAACGAATACTGACAACGAAAACACATTAAATAACGTGCAATACAATCTAAGGATTCCCCGTGAAATATAAACGAAAAGATTTGCCAACTTGCGGGAACAAATTAAAAATGACGAGCAGACTAATACAATCGAGGGATTGTCCGTAAAACGTAAACGAAAAGGGTTGCCAATTTGAGACTTATAATTCCCAAATTTTTTATTTAAAAAAATAATGTTACGTAACGTGTTGTAAGAAAGACCCCCTCCCGCCACTGTAACGCATCGTAACGTTTTACGAGACCCCCCCTCCCCCCAAATTGCGTTACGTAATACTTGAACGCCCCCTTTCTTAAAATATACCTAATAGCTCAAATAAAAGAAGGGTTCGATATACAATAATTTTGCTTATAATAATAATCTTAGAAATTTGTTGAGGTTGATTAAACTCAAACTTTTCTTTTGCATAGTTATGAATATACACACATATACTCCGACATACAGGTTAATTGCTCGGCTGAGAATATCGATGATTCGTATATTTAAAGTCTCTCAACATGTTTAATCAAATTGAAAATAATTGATTGAAGCCAGTGTTGGACTAGCAACATATCAATAATTTCAAATGCATGAAACAAATCTCACGGATTAAGTCTGTATCTTTTATGTTCATTTTATGTTATTTGAGAGCTAAGAAATCCAAAAAACTAAGTATTCGGAAGTTATTCGGTAGTAAATTTCACATTTTTACTTGTACTTAACTTTACCTGTACAGTTAAAAAATATCACTCAGGAAAAGTTATACATTTGTGTAAAGTAGTATTTAAGCTAAAAGAAATCTGTACAAAAAAACATTATATCTCGAAAACTATTAAATAAAACGTATTATACATGGAGGTCCAATCGACGGGCATTGGTGCTCCTTACCACAGACCTTCGCTGGTACAGGATTAATAAGCACCTGTATCTAGATATAACGGACATATCATAGCAACTAAAGTATATTTACTCGATGCGGTTAATACCACTTTAAAATATAGTACAATATAAATACACTACTAAGCTTTATTGCTTTATTAAAGCTCACCTAAGCTATGACAATTCCAGTTACTCTTCGACACAGACCAACATTTTGTGGTTGGAACTTGTAATATTATTTCATGAGAGTATCAATACATAGTATAAAACAAAGTCGCTTTCGCTGTATGTCCGTATGTATGCTTAGATCTTTAAAACTACGCAACGGATTTTGACGCGGTTTTTTTTTAATAGATAGAGTGATTCTTAAGGAAGGTTTTTATGTATAATAAATGCATAATATAGTAGAGAAACACTGATAAATTTAAAGGTTTCTAATGTGATGTCGTAAATAAGCACGTTTTTTTGCGCTTATATTGCAAACGCTGGCTGAACCCTACGAGATAGACCAAAATAATGTACTACAGTATTGTACAACTTACAAAAATCCACAAAAAAGTCCGCGATGGTATATGTCTATCTCTTAGGGATAACCCACCATAACCATTTTTTCACTGCACCCGTGCGAAGCCGGGGCGGGTCGCTAGTAAATAAATAAAATAGCGAATAGTCTGCAGATAATTTATGCCTTATAAAGGATCGTGTCTTACAAAGACACGTGATATAAGCGATATAAATAGCGAGGAGTCTACAATCTGCAGCTAATTTATTTACTAGCTGTGCCCACGACTTCGTCCGCGTGGAATCGTAATTTTGGGTAGCATTTTTAATGACTGAGAGTGTTATAAACGTAAGAGTATCTACAATCTGCAGCTAATTTATTTACTAGCTGTGCCCACGACTTCGTCCGCGTGGAATCGTAATTTTGGGTAGCATTTTTAATGACTGAGAGTGTTATAAACGTAAGAGTAGGCATATATAATCAGAAAGCTTCGAACTGCTAAGCTATTGGGAGTTACACGTGTTATTGTGAGTCAACAATAAAAGATAGACATATGCTGTCGTGGGATATTTTTTGTATAATTTTAAGGAAAATATTTCCGTCCTACATGATTTCTGTGTAGTTTTAACTTAATAATACACGTGACGGAAGCTTGAAAACTGGAGTAACTACTCCCGTTTTCCCAACATTTCCCTTTACTGCTCTACTCCTATCAATAGGATACGGCGATGAAAAGTAATTATACCAAGTTTCGTTAAAATCTGTTGAGTAGTTTTTGTTTCTATAACAATTATACACACAGACAAATAAACAGACAAAAATTTTAGTGATTGCATTTTTAGTATCAGTATCGATCCCTAATCACTCCCTTTTTTTTTTTGTTTCCCTGAGGAAAATGCATTAAATTGCATACCCCGGCTGTGGCGAGCCGGCGGTTATGTGGGGCTCTCCTCCCCAGAAGGGGGAGGCCTACCCACTAAAAACCTCAGGGATGGCCTTCCTCAGGCATGTAGGGAGCCCCCGGGAACATCAAGCCCCTTCCGGGAACCCCCAGCCTCCGCTCCCCTATCTAAAGGGGAACCCTCCTCGGGGGAGGCTACTGCCTCCCCCGGTCTCCTCCACCGACGACGCCCCCCGGCCACGGAAGGGGCGTGGTCCATCCCGGGTCGCCGTAGCAGTCGCGACTTCCTCGCGCCCGCCGGCGACCCGCGGCGGCGCCGCAGCTGTGCTACCGAGCCCGGCGCCGCCTTCTTCGAGCGGGATCGGCCATCTCCCGACCCCGCTCGGCGGCCTCCTTCTGGAGCATCACTGCTTCACAGAAGGAGGCCACAGCCCTCCAACCTCCCTCGTCCGCCAGCATTGCCGCAATCAATGCCGGCGGAGACAGATCTCGCCCGATCTCTGCGACCACTCGGCGCTCGGAGGCCCACGCGGGGCACTCCGCCAGCGTGTGCTGGGCCGAGTCGAGGTCGGATGCGCAGTGGTGGCAATGTGTCGATCCCTCCCGTCCTATTCGACACAGATACTCACCGAAGCAGCCGTGCCCGGTGAGTATCTGAGTCAATCGGTAGGTGACCTCCTCCTTCCCGTGGAGCCAAGCTTCGAGGTTCGGGAGTACGGCACCGACGGCCCGCTGGCGCGCGCAGCTCCGTACTTCGAGCTGCGCACGCCAGGCCGCCACAATCCGTCGGTGCCACTCCCGCTTAGGCACTTCGTGCGCGGGTTCCAGGGCGCTCCCCCCATCGCTCCCCCGGTCGACACGCCGCGACGCATACGTCGCCGCGTACATGTCGGCCAAGATGTCGAATGGGGGGGAGCGTCCCAGAACCGTCGCCACCTCGTACGAGATTGTACGGTAGCCTCGTACGATCCGTATGGCCATTATCCGCTGCCCTAATCACTCCCTGATATTTATTTTGGAAATATATTTCATGTACAGAATTGACCTCTCTACATATTTATTATAAGTACGAGTAGATATAGATAAAGGACAGTGTCTTATAAATATCGTGATATAAGCGACAAAAATAACGAGGAGTTTACAATGTGCAGTTAATTTATGCATTGTTCCCGTATAACCCGCGTTGTGTTATTATTCCATTAAATTGTTGTTGCCTGTTACTGTAATAAATAGAATTGATCTGCTGTATTCGCAACTTGAATTTCGATCAAAAATAATATCTCAAGGTCGCACGCTTCTAATGCTACGATCTTAGAATTATTCTAAGATTCAGAGATAACCTTTCCATGCGAGGAAATTGGAATGCTTTGTATACAACCCTGGTTATTGAAGTTTCGAAACAATTATTATTTGGATATGATACTTGATTATTTGCCAAGTAAACATACTATACATTTATTACTACACTGTTTATGTCAGATTAATCCTTGATACGTTTGTAAACAGGTTCCTACTGGAGCTCAAACTGTACAAATGTATTGATAAAAATTATATAAGGTTTTTAATATATCTAAACGTTCCATTCCACATACATAAAAAGATCATAAATGTACATGAAAATAGACTAGTTGATTATAATAGTTATACAGTTTTGTAAATAGATAACTTAATGTCTTTTTTTTTCACCGGCGACCGTTCCGGCGTCGTTTGGGTCAAAACTAGGGAGTAAACGCAACTTGAGCGCGCCGTCTAATGGCTAGGGCGCTCAAGATCGAAGTGTGGTGGAGGGAGAGAATCTACCCGGTACGTGACGATACCGGGAGACCTATTTTTGAATTACGAATGCGACTTCGAAATCACCGATGTGACTAATAATCACTGATTTTCAATAATTCTTATTTTTGAATATCACTGGTGGGTGATCACACTAGGTGTGATCACCCCTGCGTGGGTTTGCCGTCCCATACCAGGCGCGTCCCCAGGTGGTGGATAGGGGAACGCCCCCCAGATATGGGGGGTACCGGCTTCGGCCGGCGCGGGCCAAAAACGGCGGGGAAGGGGCGAAGTCCCCCCTCTTTCTTAAGAGGGGGTGGAGCTCTCGCTCTTTGGACCCTTTATGGGTCGTGGGATGGCCGGTGGTACCCGGCGGGCCGCTTCCATGCGGCCAGCCGCTTCAGGCGGAGGGGCTGAGGTCCCCCCTCTTTGCTAAGAGGGGGTCGGAAACCTCGCTGATTGGACCCGTTCAGGTCGTGGGATGGCCGAGTCCTACTCGGCGGCCGCCGTTCTGCCGGCGGCGTGACAGGTGGCGCGTTCGCGCCTTGGTGCTTTCGCATTGTTTGTGGGGCCCCTCTCGGGGGGCAGTGGCCACCTTCGGGTGGCGTGGTACGGCGGACCTGCAAGGTCCGCGGCGCGACGGGGTCGGCGGCCACGGGTGTGGCTGCCGATTAGGTCTTTGGACCCCCGTCGGGCAACCTGTGCGCTCCGGTCGGTGTCGTGGATCATGTCTCGCGGCCGATCGGAGTGTGTAGGGGCCCTGCCTTAGCCGGCCGGGCCGAGTGGAGAAAACCACGTTAAAAAACCGCAATTCCCTGCTGTTGGAGACCGCGGCAGCAGGGGGCCTTCGGGTGGTGGGCGGCGTACAGTCCACCAGCTAGCGCCAACCTGGGGTACCTCCCGACCCCCCAGTGTATATAGGGTTACCCGGGTGCAGGGGGCACCGCCCGGGTGGACTATCTCATCCCCCATACTCGTGGGATTCATAATGAATGACCTAAACTTAAATAAAAAAACCGAGGAGAAGGAGGCGAGTGCAGGGGAAGTGCCTGCTGAGAAGGAAGTGGCGGAAGTTCCGGCGGCGGCCTTGGCCGTAGCCGATGATCCCGCTAGGAGACGGCGTGTCCGATCCCTACACCGGGAAGAGGACGGGAAGGCGAGTGGGAGGTCGCGATCCCATTCACGGGGGTCCATCTCAGGGGTGGAGGAAATTGGCCGCGGCGGGGACATCGTCCTGTCTTTCTTACGACCGGACACGCCGCGGCCGAGGATGTCCAAAAACACCAGGACATCGGTGGCGGTGGTTGCGGACGACGTCGACAGCGATAGCTGTATGTCGGTCGCAACCACCGATAGCGAGACGCCGCGGGCAGCGCGTAAGCGTAAATCGCTGCGTCCCCTGAACGGCAGGGGGAAGAAGGGGCGGGCAGATGGGGACGAGGACGTCCCCTCTAATGACGCTGCCGCGGAGAGGGTGGCCTCCACAACGGACATCGGGCGGGCATGTTGGCATGCCTCTCCGATGTCGAAAAAACTGTGGAAAAGGCGAGGAGCACGAAGGCGGAGGTGGTGGGCGCAACGAGAACCGCGCTCACCACTCTCAAGACCGGGACGACCGAGCTGTGCGAGCGGGCAGAGAGGAGGGACCGGGAGAACTCCCAAGTCACCTCTACCATCGAGCAGCTCTCCGCTCGAGTCCTGGCCCTGGCCGAGGAGGTGGCCTCCCTAAAAAGGGAAAACGAGGCTCTAAAAAAGAGCCTCCGGGCCAGACCACCGGAGCCGTCTCCGGGGAGCGGGGCGCTGCGAAAGAAGGGAAAGGCGACAGGGGGTGGGCAGAAGGGAACGCCCGCTCCCGCAACATCACAGTCGCCCCAGGAGGAACCAGCGAGGCCGGCCTGGGGAGAGCTCTCCTCTTTAATGGAGAGAGAGTTCGCCCGTTTTCAGGCCGACCTTATGAGCCGGTTCTTCCCCGAGATGGGAAGACGGCCCCCGCTGGCGCATGAGCGCTGTCAGGCGGAGGAGGCTCGTCCCGGCCCGCCTGCCGCGCAGGAAGGGGGCGGGAAAAAGAAGAAGAAGAGGGGGGGGAAGAAGAAGCATAAGGCGGCTCCCCCTCCTCCCAGGCCCGTCACGATGGCCCCGCCGGCGGCACTTTCAGCGCCGGCGCCCGAGATCCCCGGGGTGACCACCTGGGCCACCGTGACAAGACGCCCAAAGAAGGCTGCCCCCGAGAGGGTCGCGGCCCCAAAAGTGGCCCCTAAAATAAAAGTGGTGGAGCCCGGTCCCCGGAGGCTACCCAAACCACCAGCCTGCGCGGCAGTGGTTGTTACGGTGCCTCCGGATTCTGGGACCACGTACGCCGCCGTCATGGGGACCGCCAAAGCAAAAATTAGCTTGGCGGCCCTAGGGATCACCGGCGGCGTACGGACCAAGAGGGCGGCAACCGGGGCCCTCTTATTAGAGGTGCCGGGCCCGGAGAGCTCCGCAAAGGCTGACGCCCTGGCGGAGCGAATGAGGGAGGCCCTGGAAGGCACGGGCGCGAAAATCACGCGCCCGTGCAAGATGGCGGACATGCGGGTGATGGACCTCGACGAGTCCATCGCCCAAGCGGATGTGGCATCAGTCATATCCGCTGCCGGCGGGTGCTCCCCGACCGACGTTAGGGTCGGGGAAATACGCGCTGGGCACGCCCGCATGGGGACCGCCTGGGTCAGGTGTCCGCTCGCGGCCGTCAGGAAACTGACGTCGGGACGGCTCCTGATCGGGTGGTCCTCGGTCAGGGTGCAGGCGCTCGAAGCACGCCCTCAGCAGTGCTTCGGGTGCCTCGAGAGGGGGCACGTTAGGGTTGATTGCCCTAACCGCCAGGTGGACCGGAGCACTCTGTGCTACCGGTGCGGAGAGCCGGGGCATATTGCCCGTCTCTGCACCGCGAGTGCTTCCTCCTGCCCGGTCTGCAAGGACCTGGGCAGACCGGCAGGCCACCGGGTCGCCCAACCTCCCGCCCCGGCCCCGGGGGCGAGCGTAGCGATGGACGTCCAATCTTAACATGGACGTCCAAAGCACAGGGTGCAGGGTGCTCCAGGGTAACCTCAATCACTGCCGCGCGGCGCAGGATCTTATGATCCAAACGCTCGCGGAGGGTGAGGTTGCCCTGGCGGTCGTCGCAGAGCCCTACTCTGTCCCGAACCACCCAAGGTGGTTTGGGGACGACCAGGGCTTGGTCGCCATTTATTGGGCGACCGACCGACCGCACTGCACCCTGCTCGCTACGGGGCCGGGTTACGTGGCCGTGGAATGGGGGTCCACGGCCACGATAGGCTGTTACATCTCCCCGAACTGCGGCCTCGCCGCATTCGAGGCATTTCTGGACGGGGTAGCGAACTGCGTTCGCTGTTGCGCTCCCCGTCCAGTCTTCGTCCTGGGTGATTTCAACGCCCACTCGCGAGAGTGGGGCGACACCCGGGACGACGTAAGAGGGGAGACACTCCTGGAGTGGGCGGCCGGACTGGACCTCCGGCTTTTAAACCAGGGGTCAGTCAGCACCTGCGTGCGGTGGCAGGGGGAGTCGATCGTCGACCTGTCATGGGCGACTCCCTCTGCGCACCGCATGGTGTCAGGTTGGAGGGTAGCGGCGGAGGTGGTTACACTCTCCGACCACCGGCACATCGTGTTCGACGTGTCGGTGGCCCACCGCCGCCTTCCCGCACACTCCGGGAGGACAGCCGTCCGCGACGTTGGTCCATCAAGCGGCTGGACCGGGATGCGGCCCTAGCCGCTGCCCACGTCGCGGACTGGGCGGAGGAGGCACGGATTTCGCCCGACCTCGATGTGCATGCGCGGGCTGCCTGGCTCCGGGGCACGATGACGTCGATCTGCGACGTCTCCATGCCCCGAGTCAGGCCGCCCCGGCGGCGCTCTGCGTACTGGTGGAACGAGGAGATCGCGCGGCTACGGGTTGTTGTAGTAGCCGCGCGCCGCCAGTACCTCAGGGCCCGTCGAAGACGGCAAGCCTCAGTCGACGGAGTCCTGAGCGCCAGAAGCGCGTACGGAGCCGCGGTCAAGGCGCTCGGCGTCGCCATCGCCGACGCCAAGGCGCGGTCCTGGCGCGAGCTGCTGGGGGGACTGGAGAGGGACCCATGGGGGCCCCGTACCGGATGGTACTGGGCAGGCTCCGACCGTGGGTCCCTCCGCTGACGGAGACCCTGGACCCTCTCGTCGTGGGAAGAGCGGTGGATACGCTCTTCCCGAGGGTCCAGGACAGTCCCCCCGCCGCCCCGTCGCCCGGCCCTTGGTCGGACGACCTCCGGGTGACGGAGAGCGAGCTCGCCGGGGCCGTTTCGCGGCTCTCTGCGCGCAACACTGCCCCGGGACCGGACGGGGTCCCGGAAAGGTGCTAGCGCTGGCGCTCAGGGCGTTCGGGAGCACGGTGAGGCAGCTCTTCACGAGCTGTCTCCGCGAGGGCGTGTTTCCCGTCGACTGGAAGTCGGCCAGGTTGGTGCTCCTCAGGAAGGAGGGAAGGACCGGCGACGTTCCATCTTCGTTTCGTCCGATCTGCTTGCTGAACGAGGCGGGGAAACTCTTCGAGAGGGTTATCTCCGCTCGTATCAGCGAGCACCTGTCGCGCGCGGGTCCCGACCTATCGGACTGCCAATTTGGATTCCGGCGGGGACGATCAACGCTGGACGCTGTCCAGCGTGTTCGTTCCCTGTCGGAGTCCGCAGTCCGATCAGGGGGGGTGGCGTTGGCGGTGTCGTTAGACATCGTCAACGCCTTCGGTACCCTCCCCTGGCAGGCCATTAGGGAGGCGCTCGTATACCACGAGCTGCCTCCCTACCTGCGGGCCGTGGTCGGGGACTATCTGCGCGACAGGACGATCGGCGTGATGGGACGGGACGGGATGGAAACGTCGAGGAGGGTCGAATGCGGCGTTCCGCAGGGGTCGGTGTTGGGACCCCTGCTATGGAACCTCGCATACGACGCGGTCCTTCGCACCAGCCTTCCTCGCGGCGTGAGTGTCGTCTGCTACGCTGACGACACTCTCGTCGTGACGACTGGGGCCGACTTCGGGCCGGTGCTCAGGCTTGCCGAGCTTGGGGTGGCATGTGTCGTGCGGGCGATCCGCCAGCTGGGTTTGCAAATAGCGCCTCACAAAACCGAGGCGCTATGGTTCCACGGCCTTCCGAGGCGCCGGGAACCACCCAGTTGCCGGATCCGGGTGGGTGACGCGGTGGTCCCGGTGGGGCCGTACATAAAGTACCTGGGCCTCACCCTGGACCGCCGCTGGAGCTTCGAGGAGCATTTCGTGCGGTTGGTCCCCCGAGCCAAAAGGGTGGCGGGCGCATTGCATCGCCTGCTGCCCAATCTCGGGGGACCGAGGGATGGAGTCCGCCGCCTGTACGAGGGCGTCGTGCGATCCGTGGCCATGTATGGGGCTCCCGTGTGGTCGCAAGACTGCGCGAGGTCCCCCCGCTGCAGAGCTCTGCTACGGAGCCTGCAGCGGATAATGGCCATACGGATCGTACGAGGCTACCGTACAATCTCGTACGAGGCGGCGACAGTTCTGGGACGCTCCCCCCCATTCGACATCCTGGCCGACATGTACGCGGCGACGTATGCGTCGCGGCGTGTCGACCGGGGGGGCGATGGGGGAGCGCCCTGGAACCCGCGCACGAAGTGCCTAAGCGGGAGTGGCACCGACGGATTGTGGCGGCCTGGCGTGCGCAGCTCGAATTACGGATCTGCGCGCGCCAGCGGGCCGTCGGTGCCGTACTCCCGCACCTCGAAGCTTGGCTCAACGGGAAGGAGGAGGTCACCTACCGATTGACTCAGATACTCACCGGGCACGGCTGCTTCGGTGAGTATCTGTGTCGAATAGGACGGGAGGGATCGACACATTGTCACCACTGCGCATCCGACCTCGACTCGGCCCAGCACACGCTGGCGGAGTGCCCCGCGTGGGCCTCCGAGCGCCGAGTCTTGGTCGCAGAGATCGGGCGAGATCTGTCTCCGCCGGCATTGATTGCGGCAATGCTGGCGGACGAGGGAGGTTGGAGGGCTGTGGCCTCCTTCTGTGAAGCAGTAATGCTCCAGAAGGAGGCCGCCGAGCGGGGTCGGGAGATGGCCGATCCCGCTCGAAGGAGGCGGCGCCGGGCTCGGTAGCACAGCTGCGGCGCCGCCGCGGGTCGCCGGCGGGCGCGAGGAAGTCGCGACCGCTACGGCGACCCGGGATGGACCACGCCCCTTCCGTGGCCGGGGGGCGTCGTCGGTGGAGGGGACCGGGGGAGGTGGTAGCTTCCCCCGAGGAGGGCTCCCCTCTAGAGAGGGGAGCGGAGGCTGGGGGTTCCTGGAAGTGGCCTTTGTGTTCCCGGGGGCTCCCTACATGCCTGAGGAAGGCCATCCCTGAGGTTTTTAGTGGGTAGGCCTCCCCCTTCTGGGGAGGAGAGCCCCACATAACCCCGGCTCGCCACAGCCGGGGTATGCAATTTAATGCATTTTCCTCAGGGGAACAAAAAAAAAAAAAAAAAAAGGTGTGATCACCACCAGTGATTCAAAAATGCCCAATGCCCTCACCTACTCATAATCAAGTCATACTTGTGGAAATGTTATTTGTGTTTTGTTTATATATATATGAATGTAGATATTATATATAATATATATATATATATATATATATATATATATATATTATATATATATATATATATATAATATATATATATATATATATATAATAACCATAATGGTTATGCCGGCAATAACCGGCAGCGACTACATTCTGCGTGGAACCGAACTCTTACATTTATGTGTGTACTTTATCTATGTTGGCAGCTCTGCGATTGACTTTCAAAAATTGGATGTTTAGGAAGCCGTGACCTCAAAGTCACCGCTGACTATTTAGTCAGCGGTGATTTCGAAATCGCATTCGTAATTCAAAAATAGGTCTCCGGGTATATGTTCGACGAGGGGTGTGTAGCCCGAGTCGTCGCGCTCGCCGACGAGTGCGGTGAGTAAGCGAGACACGTGGGTATGTGGCGTGAGGGACTACGCGGTTGGTTGCCGGCGGAAGGGATTCGTTTGCGCGGGTGATGGGGTCAGGCGGGTCGGATAAGGAGACAACTGTCTTATCATAAAAGATTAATTATATAATAACACTGCTTGGGTTTAATTTTAACCACATTAAATGACATACACTGTGAACTTGTTTAAATGTATAAAGGACGTTGGCTTTTTATCTGAGACCAGCTTCTAATTGACAATTCTGTAAAAATCCAGGGAGAAATAAACAGCCTTGACGGTTTTTTTGCTGGTTCTTTCAAATACGAATTCTCCCGCTGTAGACTAGTGAACCAATGGCGTCGCATATTTGACATGTAAAAGTGATTGTAAACATACTATTTGAAGAATAAATTTCTGCGTTAGATTTAAAAAAAAATATGGGAAACATTTCCGTGCAAATGTCAATGTTACCTGGATACATACATACAATTTTCTTAGAGTCTCCTTGCGGAACCTTAGATGGGATAAGCAATCCCCTTTTTTCCTTGTCTTGTTATTCTTTACTGCATTTAATGGCAGCGATTATGGCCCCGCGTTTATTCAAAGTACTAGTCGTTACTTTGAGCAAATAAAATGTCAATAGTAGCGAAATAACCGCTTTTTTAGCTGACCAACCTAAATACCCTAAACTCAATGAAAGTGACCCGTTCCCGTCCCGTTTGATTTGCTTTGATCGTTCACTTTTCCCTTGTTCTGGGATATTTACTGATATACTTGTCGTAATCATAAAAGCGACTAGGAAATCTGTACCAGTAAAACAATGCACTAATAATTAGAACTATGCTGTAGCATAGCTACTGCACAAATTCAGAAGAATATATTTCATTATCAATTTAGGCAGTAAACGCCCACTGCTAGATATAGGCCTTCCCAAAGGATCTTCAGACTGGTCGGCCCTTCTAGCGTCCAGCGCCTTCCTGTGGCTCTCACTAAATCGTATGAACCTTGTAGCAGGCCTACCAACGCTGTGGTGTCTGACATATGTCTTCCACTAGAGGACCTTTTCTCTTCAGCAGTCATCAGACCTACAAGCACCACTATGCTCCAGCACACCCAGCCCACTGCTATCTAAGGCTTGCAATTCTTGGGACTATGTCGGCGTCTCTGGTTCTTCTGTGGATTTCATCAATTCTGATACGCTCACGCAGAGAACTTCCATTTAGTCTTCTCCTTTGCCCTTTGGGTACCTTTGAACCTCCTAAGGGCTTTTAATTTATTTAACATTAAATTAATAAGGATTGGAGTTTCGCGATGCGATTTGAATATCGTACGTAAGTTACCGTCATCGCTAACGTGAAGATATGTTTTACTACTGAGGAAACGTTGAAGGTCATTGATCGATGTATAAGCTGTAGTATACCTGTATGCTTTATCGTTAACCTCACTATATCTAGATACCTATTTGAAAGACATATAAGTACATTATATATTTTTAAAGTACTCACGTCACAAACAGAGGCCAACTGGATACACTGACAAACAGCTCAGCATCAGTGGTCTTCGGGAAGTCACTGAACGTGTAATAGAAGGTAATGCCAAAAGCCAGTAACAGGCAAATGTTGGCGAACATGGAAAAAGGCACCAGAAACTTCAGGTATCTAATCTGCGTGATGAGGATTAAGGGTAACAACAGCATCCCGCAGTACGCCTCCGTAGGGAAATTATGCTCCGGGTAGAAGTTGTCGATTATCTGTATGGACAAATTATGATTAAAGCAATTTTCATAATGATATTGTCGGGACACCTGCACAATTTTAATAAATTAAAATTATAAATAATATACAGGTTGAGCAATTTACATCGACATTATGGGGACATCTACACAATTTTAATAAATTAATTAAATTAAAATAAATATACAAAAAAATTGGACTTAGAATTTTAGCAATTCAATGAGTGTGTGTGTGAAGTAGTACCTTTCTTCATCATCACAAGTATTAAAGTTACCTCCCACTACATTAACGATTTCATTTTATTTTAATTTAGATATATTATTCACGTCAGTACTAAATCATAAAGTGCTACTTATAGCCAAAGCTTTCAAAATATTCCATAACCTATAAAATTCTTGATGCATACTTAATTAATAATAAAGTCAATTCATAGTATTTCTACTATTATTAAAGACTCTTTAGAGCGCAGACACTTATTTATTTTAAGACAATGTTAATGGACATGGTTTGTTTCCATTTTGTTATCGAGTAACTGGTTTCATCTTGAGATACTTCGATCTTCACAAGAACGAAGAAAAATATGTTCGCTATAACAAAGTGATGCAAATTCACTATCGAGGTATATGGCTTACGCCACATCATTTATTATGCGAAGAGCTCCTTTGACAAGAAGCGGAAAGTGTCAAGGCGGAGTATCTAATGAATAGACTTTCAAACTCTACTTCGATTCAAGCGATTGTGGGCCTTCCAGCTAACCTAAATGCCACATAGTCTAGTCACCGTTAACATTACATTCAACGAAAGACAAAGGCAAATAGTTGAAAGATAACTATATACGCGTCTTCAAATAGAGTGATTATGCAGTCTTGCAAGCATACCACAATTTAAATTTAATTTTTAACACCTTTGCTCGTAAAGCTAATGTAATTCCACCGGTTTAAATATGTAAAGCGGGTAATAAAAGCACGTGTGTGACCAAAGCAAATAGTTAAGTAATAGTCCATACAAATTCCATAACAGTATTATTTGCCATTTCCCGCGCGGCGCGAGTCAGTAGGCAACGCTAGCGCGCTGTTAAAATGGCGAGAAAGCAACAGTGTGCATTCACAGATTGAGTTTAATTAAATGTCTTTTTTTTTCTGTTTCCTCGCAAATGTGTTAAAAACGTCGTACGATATATGCACGTATTGGTTATAACCATCATAACGCACTATTATGTATACTATAAAGATTGTAACTGATATAACAAGTTTTATGAGGTTAAATAGAGGAAATATGCGTTGTGAAAGGAGATGTAGTGACAAAAATGGAGAGATTGACGAAATAAATTTATATAGCAAATATGAATGGTCAGTTGATATGGGACGACCTAGATGAACATACTTGGACGTCAGGTCTGCCGCTCGTCTAATGACCTCTCTGTGAAGGCAGCGTGCGCGGCTGGCTACCGCGCACGCCGTTCAAGTGCCTCTTTACCTGGGATTGTCCTAGTGTTCTCGGACAATCCCCCCCTTGGTGATGGCTCGACTACTAGTCGAGCTAGCCCGTGGGCGTGTGGTGGTAGAATCGCGAAAGCGCAAGCCGCCACGCACCCCGAAATGGGCTTAGAGGACACCGGGGAGTTTTAGTGGGTAGGCCGGTCCCTCAGACCGGAGAACCCCACACACGGCCGCGCCTTGCCAGCGTATTGCCACGGTGCATAAGGAGCATTTCCCCCCAAAAATAAAAGGAAGGTCAGGTCTAGAGTAACCGACGTTCGTGCATAAAAGTATTGATAAAAGCCGAGAAAGCTACGGGAAGATGATTGTAGCAAGTAGAAAACTGTGATCTCTGATTATCCCTCATGGGAAAGTAGCGTAAGTATATATATAAAAAAAAAATGACTTTATAAACAAATTAGTTTGAAAACATAAATATAGAAATAAACGAAGTGTAAATGTTTGAACGTTAGCAAATGATGCATGATAATGGCATGGTCTAAAAATATGAATAAACCCAAAAGTTGGGATATCAGCACTAAAAGCATTATCAATTGTTCGATCAATCATGACATAGATCGGATTCTGATATTTGACATTTTCTCAATAGGGAATTAATCTCTTTTTTGAAAAGAATCTTAATTTGAACCATGCGTGTCAGTAAATCATATACTACAAATATAAAAATTTTATACACTCGTTAAGTACTATAAAAATTGGATTAAAATTTAATATTTTCAAATTTCGCGCGTAATTAGACGAAGGCGCCGCACGAGTTGTTACTCTGTAGCGATGTCAATACGGCATGTAAATAATAAACAAAGCTCTCTGTTTGATGCTATGTATATTCATAAATTAAAAATGAGTTATTATCTTTTATATATAAACAACTAATAAAGAAATAATAATAAAGAGTAATACTGACATTGATGTTTTAATAATCCGTAACTCGGCAGAACAAAAGTCGGGATTTGCAGCAAAGAATTTTCCGACCATTAATGCATTTATTTTTGGTAAATTCTCCTTTTACAAAACTGCTTTCCATAGTGTGATTCACGTGCGAATTCAATTTAACTTACGTATTTATAACGTTCTCTTACATTAAAAAAGCAACCTACAAACTTCTTTTTTTATTGTTTTGCGGCTTTATACGTACAATGATTCATAATGACATTGACACGCATAAGTTTACAGTACCTTATGACGTCACGACATGGCGGCCTATGTTTCGCTCTTGTTTTACGTATAGATTAAAAAAGTGAATACTTTGAAACTCATTTTTATATTATTTTTATTATTTTATGTACTTAAACATGATGGTTCCGACTATTTAATGCATAAGCTATCATAGTTATATGCTTTTAGATATTTTCTAATATAGAGGGAGGTACCCTATTATGCAATTATGCATAGTCGAGAACATAGGTTCCTGCTGGATAAATAATGCTACTTTCTAGCGGAGTGCAGTACGCGCGAACGGCCCTCAGAGCCACGGCGCGTTGGGCCCTATGCAGGGAAGCCACGGCTCGAGGGCCAAGGGCGTCGGCCTAGACAGGGGCCCCGTAAAAAAAAAATGTCGCCCCGCACTAGGATTTTTATCCTGTGTCGTGGGTGCAGTCACAAACAGAAATCTCACATACATAAACCCAGACCGGAACAAATTTTTGTAGGTCATACAAAATATCTGTCCCGTGCGGGAATTGAACCCGCGACCCGTTGCGTAGAAGCCGATTACTCGACCACTGCGCTAAACGTGTCGTCAAGGTTGTACCTACTACATTATCATTTGTCATCCTGTTATACCCAAGTTTACGAATCAATAAATAAAATAATTTGAAAAAGATTAATGTTCCTTATAATAAAATATTTTTATCTGCTGATCATCGATCTAAAGTTTCAAGTTAAATATCATCTGTGTGTTGATGATGAAAATCAACTTTAATATATTTATAAAAAAGGAAATAAAGGGATTATTATATAATGTCAAAGTAACGTGAAAAATAAAATATAGAGATTATTATGCGGGCATTTAAATATGAAACGTGTGTATACAATCTATTCCTGTCTTTCAAAGTAAATTTCCTTTTGCTTGTTTATTTAGGATAGTTAGGGAATCGTGTTTGCACAGGCAGTTCAATGATGCTGAGTATTATGTTTTTGCGTAATATTTACAATGATAACTTTTTTCAGACCGTTGTGTAAATAAATCATGCAAAATTGATTGTTTAGTCGTATATTTTTCACGCAAAAGTATAAAGTCATATGAATATACTTTTGCGTGAAAAATATACGTGCTTAAAAGTCAAGCAAATAATTATACGTTCACAAACATATTATAATAAATCCATGGATCTGTGTCAATATAAAATTTTCCTATGACATGGTGATGTGAAATTAAATTAGGTAACGCAAAATCGCCTAATCTTCTGCTCCTAATTTAATAGATTCATTGATTGTATTCTTATCATTTATATGGTTAAATAATTTAATTGTTGTCTTCAAATATTTGAGGTAATGTAATCTTTACAGTAATTGTAAGCTATCGACTTTATGTAATGTTAAATTAATTGCGGATATGAACATAGTAATAGTAAATTCGTCGAGAATTTACGTAATTTAAATCATACTTTTTATTTGCGGTAATTTAGGTTTTAGTATTGTGTAAACAGAAAAAATCGGTCCCTTAAATACTGTCTGCTTAAGGCAAGCAAAGTAAATAGAATACAACTAAATAAATTCGATCCGAATTAATATTATATTTGTATTAATAAAAATACTAATTGTTCATTACAAATATTACACAAATTTAAAAATAATATAGATAATTATGTAGAACGTTATATTAACCAAAAAATTACATTTAAGCTTTAAAAACATTGATTTAAAAATTTAATAAGTAAATATTTCTTACACCAATCAGCCTAGCCCAAAATAAGCTCTGTAAAGCTTGTATTATGTAATCTAGGGTAACGGATAAACATACATACATATATTATACTTGAATAAATATTTTTGATAGAAATACAAATATATTAACAATTATGACTAAGCTACTAATGCTCGCACTCATTACACAAACATCAGCCCCCACCGGGACTCGAACCTGGAACCTCGGAGATAGCCACACCATGACACCGGTGTACTAACCAGTCTGCTACGTCGTGATAGTAAAAATCTAAAGAAATGCTTTGTGATATCGCAGTAGCATGTGGCATGAGTGATACCAGTATATTTATAACAACTTAAGTCATGAAAAAATCATGAGCTGTAGGATATGTCATGAATGCTTATGAGTAAAATAAATATATTGTATGAGTCGTCGAAAGAAATAAATTCAATTAAGGCATTGGGTACTCGTCTTTTTGTTAAAATTCTGTAATACACTCCAAACTAAACTATTAATAAATCAAAAAATTATACAGCACAGATTATAATGACATAATTAATAGACATAATCTACTTGCTTGGTCTGTTTTTACTACTTAATCTTTACGTGCATTTCATCACTACATAGTATAAAAAAAAAATCGCTATCCGCCTTCCGTCTGTCCCTATGTATGCTTAGATCTTTTAAACTAAGCAATGGATTTTGATGCGCTTTTTTTAATAGATAGAGTGATTCTTAAGGAAGGTTTACGTGTATAATAACTAGAGATCGGATAATCGGATGCATATTTACCTAAAGTTACTCTGTCCTCATACTGGAGTGTCATTATACGCTCCAAGCCATTGCAGACACAAACCGGGTAATCCTGCAGTGGATAATAGGACACAGCTCACTCGGAAACGACGCGGCTGACGAGTTGGCAAAAAGAGGCTCCAACACGAAAGTGTATGGACCAGAACCCCTAATGCCCATTCCACAGGCAGAAGTAAAAGCCTGGCTGCGCAAGAGAACAGAGGAACTACCCCTAAAAGAATGGACAACTAAGGATGGGTGCAAGCGAACGAAGGAAGCAGTCCCGGTACCTTCCAAGAAGCTTGCCCGTTCCCTTATCAAACTAAAGAGAGACAAGATCCGAAAGGTCATAGCCACTATAACCGGACATTGCCTTTTAAACAAACACCTGTACACAATAGGTATAACAGACAGCCCCCTGTGCAGAGGGTGCATGGAGGCTGAGGAAACGCCACAGCATGTTCTTATGGAATGTGCAAGTGTGGCCGACCAACGGGAGAAACTTCTCCATTCCCCGGCGTCCCTGCCAGAAGCATGCAGCAGCCCACAGAGGCTGCTAGCGTTCTGGGAGGAACTGGGATGGATGGAGTAGGAAGGAGGCAGGAGCCTTCTATCATACGCACAATGGCCCAATCGTGAGGCTAAGTGCGGTGGAGCCCAGCCAAACTAAACTAACTACCTAAAGTTAATTTTTGGCGCACAAATTATGGAAGCGGCTTTTTAAAATACATTTTGTTAAATAAAAATCCCGGGAAAATACGGGACTGCAAATTTAACGTAGTGATATTGTTTGAAAATTACTAAATTAGCACGTGGTATTTATTTTCAAAAGACCGAGACTCCGGGTTCATTTATACAACTATGCATACGTATTTACATGAAGTTTAGTACCGGAATTCCGGGATTTTTATTTATGGATATAAAACCAAAAGACAGTTCCATACTTTGTCAAAAACTCAATTAGGTAAATAAATAAACATCCGGCTATCCAATTCCGCAATCCCGGGATTTTTAGTTTCCATACTTTGTCTTAAACTAACTTCAGGTAAATATGCATCCGATCATCCGATCTCTAATAATAACACCCATTAAATAGTGGAGAAATAATCTTATTTTTGAGGTTTCTCATGTGATATCGTAAATAATTGCATTTTTTCCGCGTACATTGCAAACGATTGTATACAACGTTCATAGTTTTTCTGTAGTGTATTAAGTACCAGGATTGCACCCGTGCGAAGCCGGGGCGGGTCGCTAGTTAATAAAAAATTATGCTATCTGATACAAACGTTTGTAACGTTATAGTCTTCGAGTTGGGAGGCCTGGGGTTGATACTGTTACGTTTAATCCAATGTGTTATTCGTTTTTAAAAAAAATACATATTATTTATATGTTAACCTTGAGATTGTGATTGATGAGATAAGCTTACTCTATATTAGCGATTAGGCCTTAAATCGTTAATATGGTGTCGGCTCATGTCTCCCGGTGGGGACTGATATGAGATTACTAGGGATTCGAGTAATCAAGAGGATAGTAAATTTTTCATAAAACCAAATCAAAATCAAAATAATCTTTATTCAACATAGACCTTTACAGGCACTTATTGACGTCAACAAACAAAACAAAAAAAAAAGCTTTAAAAAATTCAAAAACCTTGTCCGTACGTACGAATAAGGAAAAAAAAATTGACTCGACACCTGTTCGGAAATTGGGAGAGCCTTCTCGAGAAGAACAGGCAAGAAACTTTGAAGGTCTATTTTTTATCTCCTCTTTTCAATGTTAATAATTATATTAATAATATATAATGTTAATATTAATAATATAATATAAAAATACAATATAATATAAGATACAATCAAACCTAATACGATTACAGTCGTATGTATTTACATACACATATAAAAATAATACAATATTATAAATAATGTTGTTACCAAACATGGCTCTATGAATAGTGTCCCTATTCCCAAATAGTGTGATCATTTAGATAATCACTTACTTTATAATAACCTTTACTCATGAGTGTCTTTTTGATATGGATTTTAAATTTATATATAGGCAAATCAATGACACTGCGGAAGTTTGTTTAACATAGATATACATTTCCCCAAGAACGAACAGCTAGTATTATGGAGTCTGAACATTGGAATGGCAAGTTTATTTTTGTTTCTAGTATTCACATTATGTAGATCACTGTTTTTATTGAATTTATTATAGTTTCTATATACAAAAACTAAATTATCATATATATATTGACTAGCTAAAGTTAAAATATTAATTTCTTTGAACAATTCTTTTAGGGATTCTCTAGCCCGTAAACAGTAAATAGCACGAATCACTCTTTTTTGTAAAAGGAAAATACTCTCAATGTTAGCCGCTGATCCCCATAGCAGCAGTCCATAGGACATAACACTATGAAAGTAGCTGAAATAAACAATTCTTGCCGTTTCAACATTAGTTAAAAGTCTAATCTTTCTTACTGCGTACGCCGCTGAACTAAGTTTGATTGCCAAAGTTTCAATATGTGGATCCCACTGTAGTCGTGAATCTAACGTAATGCCTAAAAATTTAGTATTATTTACCAAGTCAATGACATCACCATTCATATTTAAACGAGTATCAACCTGCCTTACATTGGGCAAAGAGAATTTGATACATTTTGTTTTCTTAGAATTTAAAGACAAATTATTAGTTGTGAACAGAACTCTCGAGAGAGCACTATTTACATCGTCATAACATTCCTTTTGTCTATCAACTTTGAATAGTAAAGAAGTATCATCTGCAAACAATACTGTCTCACACGATTCTGTAATGTAATGTTCATTGACCCAATTAAACGTAAATTGATTAATTCAAATATTGATTGCTTGATTCAAATATAAGGCACTTACGTCTTTGATGGATGCAGCGATGAACACAACGTAAACGCTAGTTCCGCCCAGGCAGACGCCGGTCATAGCGTAGTCCGCAAAGTGTCTGTGAACAAGGGTATTTAGTTCAGTAATAGGAAACTGCAAGAGATATTTTGGATCAAGGAAACGACACATGGGCTTTTAATATTATCACCATAATCTGAACATGTAATTAGCAGATACGGTAAGTTCAGTGCTAGGTAGTGAGAAAAAATACGAGTGTCAGTGCTTCTGTGATCTTCTGTTCCAAATATAGAGGTCTGAAACTAGTTCTGACATGTATCAACTGGTACTTTTATAGTGCAGGTAGATATCGTCGTGACGCTACCTGCATTTACTTAGTAACAAATTCAAAATATGACAACTCGATCAATCGGCATTGTTCTCGCGTGGTTGACTAAGGTCTAATCGACTTAACATAGTAAGGGTAAGCTGCTATATGATGGAAATCAAGTTGATTTGTGATAAGTAAAAAATCAACCATAACTTTGAGAGATTAACGTCGATATTGCTAACAATTCTGGCCAATTACAGGGAACATTTAGCTAACTCATAACAGAACATAGGTTTTAGTGAGTTTGTATAGAAGTATGCAATATTAATCTGGGGTTTAGCGAGTTACAGAAATCACTCTAACCTAACCTGTGGCATAGATAGGTACGTCGATGGACTGTCAGATCTGAATATTGAATCATAAATCGAATTTACGAATTTCAAATGTGAGAATTCTGTTAGATCGCAATTATATCACTCACGACGGTTGTCGGATTCGGACAGAATATTAGGCCTGCCATCAGGCATCAGGCTTCTAGAGAGAAAACAAAACTCGCCTCATCTAGAAAATCAAGGTCATCAAAATAATATTTAAGGGGTATATAAGTTACATAATAGAGGAAACCTTTTTGTTTTTTGAAAAAAAAAAGGAATGCTGTCAATGACTAACAGGCATGTGTGGTACTCATCCGGCGGGAAGTAGGACCTACCCACTAAAGCATCTTAGTCTCAATTCTTTCCTAAATTAGGTTCAATGGAAGCCCAATATATCCAGATCACCCTTGGATATCCCAGTAAATATTAGTGATGGAAAAAACGTATCTTTGTTGAGATTGGATCATTTATATCCGGATCAGTACAAAGATTCGAATCAGTACAGTACTTCATTTGCATCATTTGTATCAGTGACTCTGAACTGATTAAATCGCTCCAGAGTCACTAATACAAATGACACAAATTGACATTGTCAATCGTGTAAGCGTCGCGTATCGAATGAAACCGAGATGCAATTGAGCGACGTGATCCGAAGCGCTCCGACTTTGAACTATTTACTTATCTCAATCGTGCGAGCGCCGCGTGCCGATTGAAATCGAGAATCAATTGAGCGAATGATTCATTTGAAGCGCTGTTAGAGATTTGAATCAGTGAATCACTTGGAAGAAACAACTCACTGAGTCGTTTCTGTAAAGATTGACACATCTCTAGTAAATATTAGATGGACCGTAATTACTTGTCTAAGACTGTGTAGTGTACTTATATATAAATATGTTATATACATACCTAACTTAATATTTATTTATTATATTAATTAATACAACAATATATATTTATATCGAAAAACGTTGTAGCTAATATATTAATATATGTACTTATATATTAAATATATTAATGTATTCCCGCAACCAAAACTGAAAAGTCAACTGACTTCAAGATGAAAGCAAAAACATTTGATAGACATACCTGGTCAGCTGTTAACATAAAAAAAAAATGCTAATTAGCTGTAGACGTAGTGGCGATCAATAGATTGCTGCGTAGATATCTCTGAACGCTGATGTTGGGCTGTCATTACTTGGCTCAACGTATTTAATTAAATATTAATATAACTAGCGCTATATTCGCTATATAGATGGATGGACGTAAGTATAAATACCGTATATACTCTACTGAACAGCTTCTGTAAATTACTAGCCTATCATCTCCAACGGATGTATAATTTTAAATTTAGAATTATTAGAATCACGTCAAAGGAAAATACGTATAAATATTTTGCAAAATTATATCTCACAATTGATTATTATTAATCTTCAAAATCTGTAATCCTCAAACGTAATAATAGCGTTCGGATCTGTTGCTCACAATAAATCGGGATTTCAAAGTACTCCTGAAATAAGCTGTTGATTGAAAACGCAATTGCCGATAATGATGCATACCCTTGTTTACCCTCCTCTCATTAAGAACGCAAACGCTTATTCCCAAGTACTCTCTGTAGATAAACTTCTTTGATTTACATAATTATATTCAAATCGCCTCATATCTCTGCGGCATTTCAATTAGAAATAAGATAATATTCGCTTAACTGCTGTTTATTTCGTGTGAAACCTACAACATGGATTTAAAGAAATTTGTATATGAGTTCATGTGAAGATAAGACGAGATAAGATTAGGATTTGCTGAAAATATATCTGTCTTGAAATGCACTGTCTGTCCATGATTTGAAAATTCAACGTTTAAAAAAACGTAACAAAGTTATTAAAATCAAAGTTTAGTTATATATTTATTATAATGTTTTCCAAATAAGCGTTACGTAGGAGTCGTTAAAAAATGTCGCGATAATAATGATCACGTGGTCGTTAGGCAACACAAGACCATCTTTTTATTGCAAATTTATTTTCTATTATTCATATTAACAACTAGCGGCCCGTCCCGACTTCGCACGGGGCATTACTCTTTGCAGCGTATGCGATTAAAGATATTTTATAGCAAATTTTTTTGCACCTTCGGTTGTTTTTAATAAGAATTTCTGAAAATTTCTATAGTAATCTAGTACTAAATATAGCCTATGTTACTAAGTAATAATGTAGCTTTCTAATGAAAAAAGAATTATTAAAATCGGACTAGTACTTTTTGAGTTTATTCGTTACATACAAAAATACAAATCTTTCTTCTTTATAATATGAGTGTAGATAAACCCAAAGCAATCACGCGCCGTCCGCTGCTTTGGCCTTCATACTTAAGACGATGAGTTTACTTATTTTCATAAAGATTCATAATTTTTGTTTATATATGACTAATAAATATGACCTAATGATTTAAATTATTTTATTAATATTAAAAATTAAATTATCTATACTAATATGAAAAAACTCAAAAATATATTTTTCATAGTTAAGGCAGCTTTCGTAAGGAACGTTTTCATTCGACCGTTTTTCTCCGATTCACTTTGCAAAACGGACTACCACGTAAAAGCCATTTTTATTTTTTATAACCTATGACACTCAGCAATAATGCGGCTTTCTATTGGTGAAAGATATTTTAAAATCGGTTCAGTAGATCCCGAGATTACCCCTTACAATTTAACAAATATACAAACACACAAACTTTACTTCTTTGTAATATTAGTATAGAAGTATAGATATAGATTTTAACATTATCAACATCACGAAATCTTAGCATAATATCAAGTCTTAGCATAACATCAAACCTTAGCATAACATCAAATCTTAGGATAACATCACTAACGTTGCTGACGTTTGACTTTCAAACACAACTAATAACGGCTATAATTGACTGATAGATTATTTATACAACATATTTTTTCAAAATATACGCAAATATATTCAAATTATTTCCCGGTGCGGATTAATAGTTCATACGGTGAAGTTAAGCAATAGCACAAAATATTATTATCAATTTTAAAGGGGAGATAAATATTCATCCGAGTCTGAACTTGTTATATCTTTTTATCTGTTATAAGCTTGAATGCTTTCCCAGTTTCAAAACAAATGTACACTCAAATTTTGTCAATTTTCAATGTATATATGAGCTTTTAAAGGCTTATGTTGAATAACAATTTTGAATACTAATAACATATATAGACAAAAAATCCGACCGTTAAGCTTCCGGGAAAACTTTTTCCTCACATTCAAACCTACAGCATACGTTCCCGTAATTGAATTCAATACACGTAACACAAAGTGAAAATATGTTGTAACGCATATAAATTGGAATTCAATACAAAATGTTAGTACTATCATAGAAAAAATGATAATAAAACCTAAAATGATATTGGATGATCGAATTTGGAAAGTTGGCAAAAAAATTATCAACATTCTTAGCGTGAAATTATGTTTGTTCAGGTCTCTAACTAGAGGCGTGTGTAGGGATTGATCCTATGCAGCCAATAGAAATTGCCAATCCCTTAGCACTTTGTAATACTACAATTTCAACATTAGAAGAACGAAATTGAATTACGCACTTGAGAAAACTTATCGATTAAATTATTAATCAATGTTAAGCGCTAAACTAAAACAATTTGTTAGAAAGGTCAAGAAAATTAGGTCTGTTTCTCAAACATTTTGTAATATTTTATTTATACCAGAGTCGTCTGTGTGAGTACTTCCATATTACCTATTTCTACAGTTAAACAGTAGTGTTCGTGTTTCTGTGTTCCGATGTGTAGAGTACCGTGACTTTATAACTTCTCTTGCTTGCTTTTTTAAGAGGTGGAATGCCGATACCCACCATACCTATCGATAGCAAGTCGACAGGACTTTCCCCACTTAGGGCAGGTTAGACCACTAAACCACTTCGACATCTATCTTATCCTTGATCTAGGCGATCCAGGGATTGGAAAACTAGTAACTCCAAATCACACAGCTCAGACAGCCACGATTCGATACCAATTCTGGAGATAGAGGTGATCTCCAGACGGGAGGGCCTATTTAATTAACACACGAATTACGAGCCACCTTAGCGCGCTGGCCACACCGAGAGCTGTCATAGTGACATTCGCTAAGCTTCTTAAATATGTTTGCCTATACTGATAGGATAAGTAAAGTCAATACTTCAGTTTTTAAATCAAATTTATTTCCTTGCATAATTTTCGTCACGCTCAACGTAGACGCTGCCGAGTCTCCCGTGGACCCCTGCAGGTCTACCTGGACCACTTTGGGCCGAGAATAACTGTTTTTTCTTTGTGTGTTTCCGCGTATAAGGTTGTGTACGAGTAGCTCTTGATATCTTTGTGTCCTTTAAATTTTAAAGCATAAATTGAATAAAAATTGTTATATTGATAAATTAAATTGATTTTCATTGATTTCAGTACAACATTTTTTAACAGAGCTCTTTTAATAATATGTAGAAGGATTCCTCAAGTGCGCACAACTTAATAATATTTACATTGCTTGTTAGTTGCTATGTTAAATTTGTTAATACGCAATGTATTGTGTCTTCTTGTGATATTTTTTAGCTAAGGTACAGTTAGCTAGACCAACAATACACGATTAACAGTCCATAATAAAGGAAGTTTGTTAGGCTTAGATGTAGAAACCATTAATTCATTTAGTAATTTTGATATTCGATAGTGGTTTATAGTACGAGCCTTTTTTACTGAAATTCAGGAAGCTTCGTGTGCTAATGTATCAACAGCTTCACATATAAAAACTAAAAATAAATAATAAATTCAAAATTCCTTTGACGTTTAGTACCGTTAATACCCCTAATATGCCTTATTGATATTGTAATAAGTAAAATACGTACGACCGAAATTCGGCTGAGTAAATTTAATATAATGTGTGAACTGTAATTCAAAAAGCTTAAAGTGTTTCTACGAAAATGGTGAGAATATTTTAAATATTTTTTTGACAGTTTCAAAAGACACGTATAATATCAGATATCCCAAATTACTAATCGAAGTTAGTTACTGTCGCATCGAATTAAGTGAGTTGTTTAAAATAGTTGTACGCAGATAAAATCATGAATTTGATACTGTAATTATACAGAACTTCCGACCAAATACTCTTATAATTATGATGCAAGTTTAATTACGGATAAGTTCCTTTATTCGTTAATTATTATTGGACTTAATGAAGTAATTAGCAAGTAGCTGTAGGTGTACCTGCTGGTGTATATTTAAATTACCTGACATGCTTGGAATACCGCCTTAATTTCTTCGGGCCGTGCGAGAATACTTTTTCACATGTGTCTGTGTAGCTTAACGAAGGTACTCTGCACTCTTTACAAATTTCCCTCGAGGTGGATACCTGAGAACAAGTAAATCGATATCTGTGAAAAAATGCTACTCGCATCCTGCTTTTGCCTAAAGTATAATGAGATAATGTAAAATGTTGCGGTAAAAATATTGCTTCGGGAAAATGTGTGTTTTGTAGGACGCAAATTGTTAGGGGTCAATGTTAAAGAACGGTCCGAGCACTAAATTCGATTATGACAAGACTTCTATTGAACCACAGCGTTACTAAAAATAGTAGTAGATAAAAAATAAAATCATGGTCACTTAATATTGCAAAGAAATGAAAAAAGCAAACTGTCAAATACACAAAATTATCACTTTAAACAGTCACTAAATAATTGGCTGCATTGTCGTTAAATTCTTCCGTTCATAACAAAGAAGGTTACGTCAAAAAAGAGATCTTTTAGTTACCCTAATGCGTTCAGGATCTGGTCACATTCCACTATATCGCACCTTTTGAAGTGACCTAATCCAAAATTCTTGTTCTAATTAGTCATACAGACTAGTTTAGTATAAAATCATGAAAACAATTCAAATACCAATAACAATAAAAAATATGACAGGTAACGTACAACTTAAAGCGTTATAATAGAAAAACAAAAAAAATTACCAACTCTTCAATCACATTTGTAGCGTTTACCAAAAAACAAGAATTTTGAATTAGGTCACTTCAATTCTAAAGGTGCGATCTAATTTTTAATATATAATACAAGCTAATAACACTCCGAATTGTGGAGTTTGTGATATTTAAAGGACACATACGAGTACCACTCTGTAGTGGAGTGTCCGTGCTTACGAGCGCAATATTATTGAAAGTGAAACTGGTTTTAGATTAATAGAAGTAGACGTATGTAATAATAATATATAAGCGCACTCCGAACCCACTGTCACCTGGAAAAAATTACTCATATTCATCAAATAGTCAAAATATGGATCCGAAGCTGTATAGAGCCGGCCAACAATGGGACTGAAATGGTCGCTTAGCGACAAAATCGTCTATAACAAAGAAAAATAAACATTCGTCTTAAATTACATTACTATTTATTTTATTTTCATAATAGAACGCAAACTTCACGTCGAGGCTCTAATATTGCTTATTGCTGCCGTCTTGTTCACTGGAAATATTCTATGTAATTTTTTTTTCAATTTATTGATTTATGTTTTGATTTTTAAGATTCTATAAATATGGTCATACATATATTATACGTTGTCTAAATAGTTGTATTAGAACTACGTATTAAACCAGTAAATTCTCATTTTCCTGTAATCGCAGTATTACAGTGACATGCTTAGCCCAAACTCCATTCCCAAAGGGTAAATTTGACGAAATAAATTTCGAAAGTACTCGTAACTTGTTCTGGACGAGTTTTAGCGATTATATTTACCGCCCTGTTTCCTGGAAGCAGTGTAATAAATAATCTCGAAGCTGCTCTGCCCTCGTCTTAGACAAGGAATATTTTCATCATTTGATTGGAAATTTTAAGGAAGATTCGTTTTTCCAATAAATAATCAAGTAAACGTCTCTAGATCCCTTGGGAGGGTCTCTTACTGTTCGTTATTTTCCGTAATGTACATTCCCTTGGTAAGTTGAACGACTCTATATTTATAAATACAGTACACAGTTGTATTTTAGCCAATTTAAACACTCGGAAGGCTGATAGAAAACGAGGACGAGTATAGATTTGCGAAGAAAATAAAATCTAATTACCATATAGAATATCGTTTATAAATTTATTAATATAAAATCTGCCTAAGTGGAAAAATACTAAAGTACTTTCGTGAACAGACAAATAAATTCTCGTAGAAACTGACACTGAAGCGACTGTTATACTATGAACTTTATGATCTATCTTTTTTTAACTATCCATAATTTGAAAGCGTAATTAGAGTGGACTCACGTAATTTGTTTTAGCATTATCAATGCTAGATTAATGTGCGCAAGGAACAAAATATATCTCTCTATTTTATCTTCACAAATTGATTTTGTTTCTCCCTGAGTAGATTGAGATGTTTAGACTTGTGAGAATCTGTACTTCTGTACAAAGATTGTCCTACAATAAAATACTACTTCCAAATGTCTTATTTAGTATGTCGTAATAGCTGACGCAATCTCGATTGTTTCAAGAAAAAAATCCACATTTTTACGATTGAATCTCCAATCGCTACTAGTGAGACTTGCGTATTTAGATTTATATTACACATTATACATTTAGAAGAAAGATATTTCGCTAGATGATGAAAAATCCTTGCAGAGCTCTGATCGTATACTGTCAATGTCAGGTAAAATTTTTGTAACGAAATGCAAAGCCCGCGCCCGCGCAGGCGCCTTTATGTTAATAGGGTAGACGACTACAACTGATTATGACCATTTTTATACTATAATTATCTGATTTGAGCAATTTATAACTCATGAAAGTATGTCAATATAGAAATTTCAGTTTAATTATTAATTTATATTGTTTTTAGATTTCTAAAAAATGAGCAATTTTCATTTACGTAATTTTAATGAAACGAACACATTTCTAACATTCTCACATTAAATGTAACATTTTTTTATATGGAAAGTATACCTATAAACGTACAAATAACAAAGTTATTTTAAAATTTGTTTATACGCTCATACAAATTAGGCGAGTTTACTGAGTTATGACGTCACAATTGCAGTGTTTTTAGTATGGAGTGTTTTTGAGCGACCCGCGACAGCGGCGCAAACATGTCGATGTATCTTCGAAAGTAATAGGTGCAGGTGTACTGTTGGTTCTACAATATTTTTCACTTAAAAGAGTACTCCTATTATATACAGAATTTAAAAAATTGTCGTCTACCCAATTGCGGATTAATCGGCTTTTAAATATATAAAAAAATGGTTTTACTGCACGTTCAGTTTGTGCACTTTGAACAATATATTTAACAGATTCTTATTTTTCTATAACGGTACTAGTATCTACAGATTTTCCTGCTTAATTGGTCTTATTTGAGGTGGACCGGGAACATGAATACCTAACTCAATTGAATTAGTATAGAAACGCTATATAAGTATAAGTATTCTATTGTAGCAGGTGTTATTTTGCGGAAGTCCATTGTATTACAAAGGATATTGTTTTTTGCTGATTCCGCGCAGTTCATGATGACTTGTCCAACAAGCAGACAAGGTCGACACGTGTTTCGTCTCTCAGCGAGACATCTTCAGGATTTGTTGCCCGCTCGATGACTCACGATGACAGCCGCTGGTGAGTCATCGAGCGGGCAACAAATCCTGAAGATGTCTCGCTGAGAGACGAAACACGTGTCGACCTTGTCTGCTTGTTGGACAAGTCATCATGAACTGCGCGGAATCAGCAAAAAACAATATCCTTTGTAATATAAGTATAACGCAGAGTTCTATTATGCAGGCATGTTGTTTCTAATATATCACAAGTCTGTTCTGACCTCTATGGATATAGAAATTTTGTTTCGAAGATGTCTTGTTGTTGGTATATCCATGCAGACCTTGCCTCGGACCTTGTATTATCACTATCAGTTAAAATGAGGATAAGATTGAAATGAGGTATGAAATCAAGGCATGATCGATCTGGGGTATCAGAAATTCTTATAAATATTAGGTCCCTACATATAAGATTGGCCTTTTGTGCGGGAAGAATATAAAATCTTTTTTTATTTTGTAAAATATATTTAATTAGTTCATTGATCTTTTTACTAAAAAAATCATAGGGGTGAGAATCAATAAACTCTTTTAAGGCGGTTTGGACTGCCGTATCGGTGTTAAATTTTTTTCCTTGTAAGAAGTTGTCCAAATTTCGAAAAAAGAGGAAAAAGCAAGTTATACATTTCAAAACTCAAATGTACCGGCTAAATGACTCGCAGCTAAATGAAGATATTTCAGATCAAAGTTGTGAGTAACACAAAACGTTAATTTCATATGTAAGGACCATACGTATGTAATATTTATTGACGACCTCCATAGTCGAGTGGATAGTACACCGGTTTCAAGGTGTCGCCATCTCTAAGGTCCCGGGTTCGAATCCCGGTGGGGGCAGATGTTTGTGTGATGAATGCCAGCATTTGTACCTTAGTCATGGTTGTTGATATATATTTCAATAAAAATTATTTATATATGTATAATATATGTATGTCTATCCGTTGCCCTAGATCCCATAGCACAAGTCTTACAGAGCTTAGTTTGGGCTAGGCTAATTGGTGTAAGTGTAACAAATATTTATATTTATATTATTTATTTTATTTTATTTGTCCAAGTCGCGATTAAAAATATTCTTATTGCATGAGAACGTAAAAACTGTTGTCAAGTAAAAGTACTTCACTTTTCAGAGAATCAATATCATACAATTACACATGTTTTCTCTGTTAATTTATGCGAGCGTTGGCGGATGAGCAAAGTGTGACGTAATATCCATAAATTATCGTAAGCTTTTTGCGTAAACAACTCGACATATTTGTTTTGATGTGCATTCACAATTTGGCTATAACGACATTTAGCTTTTTGGAGATGAGATACATTAATTGCATGCTTAGTCACGTAATGCGATTATTCGTGATCTTTACTTGTCTATATCATTACCGGAAGTCTGGGGTCGATCGTGCGAGGCGATATATTTGTTGCTTTTCAATTTATGTAATTATGTAAAATTATTCGATGCTCTTCTGGCGAAGGAAAAAGGAAAAGATCATGAGGCAACCTTCGAGCCATTTATCGTATATACGATAACGTCCATTTTTATCGCTGAACATTTTCTTGATGCTCTTTTCAAAAGAAACAGTTTTTATACCAATTTTATTTTGTAATCAACGCGTTTTAAAAGAATTTGTATTATTAGTCTCCAAAATTAACATTTTAAAGAACAAGCTTAATCGCCTTACCAAATCAATGCACGTGTTTCTTCCTAATATGTCAGATATTTTGCTTTCCTAGTCACGAGGAGAATTGGTAAATTATATATAACGGTATTAAGAAACTAACCGAAAACAGGAAGTTCCTTTTTACGTAATGAAATTGAAGTGTTTGCTTTCAATAGAAAATACCTAACATAACATATACGAAGCATATACGAAATGCCTCCATAATGAGCAATTCGAAAATAGTACATTCAACTCACGTTAACGATATGGATGAGTACAAATAACAATTGTGAATGAAATAAAACAATGAAAGGAAATTACAGATAAACAGCTTAACGCCAACTAATGACCCAACCTCACAAATAATGATTTACACTACAATTTGTTCAGGCAATTTCATTTATACATACATACATACATACATATACTCACGCCTTTTTCCCATGGGGGTAGGCAGAGATTACGTCTTTCCACTTGCTACGGTCTTTACATATCTCTTTCGCTTCATCTACTTTCATAACATTCCTCATACATGCTCGACGATTGCGGGTACTTCTGACCTGGCCTTTTTTGAGGACACTTTCGATTTGTTCGAAATATGTTCGCCTAGGTCTTCCTCGTCCCGTATCTCCACTCACTCCAGCTTCATAAATCCAACATCCACATGCCCAAACCACCCAAGCATCCCTTTCTCTATTCTTGTCACGATATCCTCTTTCAAACCACATTTCTTTCTAATCACTTCATTATACAATCTGTCACTCAGTTTTACTCCTGCCATACTCCGCAAAGCTCTCATTTCTACTTTCATTTATGTAACAGTAGTATTTTCGCTCAAAGAAAAAAAAACCTTTAAGCATTGGGAAACCTTCTTTCTATATATAAGAATAACTTTGCACACATAAAACACCCATGAAAAAGAACACTAATAAGAAAATGTATAAGAATAATATATTTAATCCTAGAGGATATTTGGCTAAAATTTTGGCTTAAATCCACAGATATTGCTATATCCGATGTTAGTATGACTTTTTAACAACTATTTTCGAAGTATTATTTTTCTCACATTAACCAAATTAAATCGCGAGGACAGTCCATAGACAAACTAGAGTAAAGTGAGAATAGCAAAATGACGCCATCTTTTGTGCTAATATACTATTTATGTAATATATTTTACTTAGCAAATATTATTTTTTATTCACTTATGAAACTTTACTAAAAAAAATAGGCAATTAATGGCTGTGTGAGATTATTTTAGATGCTCAAAGCAAATTAAAAACTAATTGGCTAATATTTTATTGATTGATAAATGTATTTTCATGGAGCAGTACAACCCGGAACTTCTCAATAACGGTACATCGAGAAGTTGATCGTTGAGTTGAATCTAGAAAATATTTGCAAGATATAAGAATTTCGGGCTTTTTTATGCGGGCGTGGATTATAAATATGTTATCTCTTTTTCTCTTTGCGTATATATATATATATATATATATATATATATATATATATATTATATATATATATATACTTACTTACTATACTGATGAATTATTCAGTGATTCCACTTACTTAAAATCTCTTGATACTGGATGTGCACTATTGTAATTAATTAAGCTAAAGATGAAATAGAAAATTAAAAGGAAAATGTTTACATTAAACAACAGATCAGCTTTCTCGTTTTATGTCGTAGCATTATTTAACAAGGGCTAAATGTTAAGCCATGTTTAAGGAAATGAAGCTACTTATTTCCGCAATGATTAAAATAAAAAAAATTTGTTGCGTTCTCAAACTTTATATATTTTATAATATATTTTTAACCGGGTGCTATCTAGTTATTACTTTCCATTCTAGATATATTACACAGTGAAATCTTTTTCTACCTTTACACACACGTCAAGGTTTATTTGCTATCGATAGTGATTTAAAAGTATATCTAGTCGTAGTTGAACGATTGCTCATACATTTGAAAACTAAAATTCAAATAAATATTATTTATATATATAAACTGTAATGTACGCAATAAAATAAAGTTACAATAAAAATAAAAAATATTTGCAGGTAAGTTAATTGGTCTAAAGGCGGACTCATCTCTCAGAGAGATTTCTTCTAGCCAACCCTAGATGGTTTTGTGAAATTTTAAAAGAAAAATTTGCGGTGACAGTATTTATATATAATTGTTTTTAAAATATAAATGATAGAATCGTCATATTGATTTGTTGGCTGAATTTTGAGTAACTTGATTTATTGATTTCTTCTCACAATTATACAGTAACTTGATGATGACAATTTTTAGTTAAGATAGGTTACAGTTGAAGAGAGCAGGTAGTGAAAGATAATAAAATATTCTTGTCTACCACAGACTATGAAGATATATGCACCGTAGCGGCTCCTACCATAATTATAACCTGGAGTTTAGCTTAATGATAAGTTAGTTTGTAATAAATGAATCTATACATGTTAATTTGGAATTAACACAGAGAGTAGTCTAAGACACATTACATATGTAGTGTTCCTTTAGATTGTGCTTAAAATGGATTGACAATCTTGAACACTAGCTGGTAACTCATTCCAAAATCCATATATATGAAATTATCCAACCATGGCATGTTTTAATCAGTTCAATTGTGAGAACTGTTGGACTAAAATTACTCGGTAAATGTAAATTAAATAAACACAGCGTAAATAATAGTTGCATGTCCTCCAGTACCAATTTCTTTCTCTAGATTGTATTCATCGCAGACTGACTAAAATCGGTAACTACTAGGTAGGGTATTTCTTTATCGCTTATATTATGGTGAGCGCTTCTAGGAATTGTTCGGATTGATGAGCGACGAAACGTCCACCCTCGTCACTTAGACCGCTGACAGTTTACAATGATAATTTTTCACCAAGAATTTTCAGCCTCACACTACAAAACTGTGGAGTGGACTGTCTGCAGCATTACCGAATCCGTGCTATATACACTTTCAAAATAACCAGTATTCGTATTTAAAAGGCCGTCAGCGCACTTGTGTCTTATATGACTATGTGGGTGTCCATTTTCTCGTTAGCGCCCCCACAAAAATATAGTACATCCTGTAATGTAATATCATCCTACAGTAAAAAGCTTCTTTGAAACACGACACAAGCGAGTTAAGATGTCAATTGCAATCATACTTAGAGATCTTATGTTATTTATTCGTTGAAGTTGGACAAGCTTAAAACAGTTTTAAAGCTTGTCCAACTTGGTTGTAACTTTGTCGAATTTTGTAATTTATGAGGTACCTGCACAATATTGGAAGATATTTTTGTTCAGTACATCTGAAACGAAATGTAAGACTTGTGTTGTGTGTAGAATATGAAGTAAAGTTCTTATTATACTATTAAGTTGAAAATAGTACGTATAAGTTACATTTTATAAATATTTTATCCCTAATCCATAATTTATGTTGCAAATGAAAATGCATTCATAGTATTATAACCTTAATAAAATTTATTAATAAAACTTACATTTAAACTTATCCACTCCACTTCTAAGATAAGAAGGCAATCACAGAATTTTAAAAATCAGTTGTCAAGCCAAAATTAGGACTTTTTAAACAAATGCTGTTTTGTATATGGTTAAGTAACCATATGATCAAAACAACTTATAACAAATCTTCTGAAATTGCGTATCTATCTATAATTTTCTAATCATAACTTGCTGTCCGCCCTTGGCTTCGACCGCGTTATATTCGAATTTCCCACAGGAAGGATATATTTTCCGTCGGTAAAATTATCTTATTTCCTTCCTTGGGTCCTCGGGTTTTACGATTGGTATATACGGGGTGGTTACCCCGTATATACCAAACGTAAAACAAAAATTGATTAGCTGTTGTTATCGGATTTTCGCATGGGAAAAAGTTATTTTACCGCGGTAAAATATTTTATATCATTTCCGGGTCTCAAACAATATTCATACCAAATTTCATAAAAACTGGTTTAATACTGGTTTAATAGGGAGTGATGTGAAGGACGGATAGACAGACAGATACTTTCGCATTTATATATATTAGTATTGATACGGACGAATTAGTTTGGATGCGGACGAATTAGTATGGATACGGATGAATTAGTATGGACGTTGCCCGCGACTTCGTCCGCGTGGAATTCGTCTCTTATCAGCAAGTTGCTAATTTATCATCTGATTTCGATAAAACTAAATTTGTATGTCTAGGCTAAGCTTTATCTAGCCGTAAAATAACAATTAAAATATGTTTAGGTATTTAACAGACAGACAGGCAGACGGATAGACAAACGAATAGGTGGAGAGACCAATGGATAAAATGATATATTGACGAACGGATAGATAGACGGACGAACGGACGGATATTATGTTATTTGTAACATAACTACTTACTTGCAGATACGTCTTTAAAATTGCATTATTATATAAGAACGCAAATAAAAAAAAAGAATGATAAAAAATCGGGGGATAGGTACATATATTTTTTCACCAAACCTTTCATCCCTCCTTTCAACCCTTTACAACCCTTTTCTGCATTCAAAAGTAGTTTCTGTCCTTTCTCAGGCTCTAGACTTCTGTGCATAAAACTTCATTTAAATCGGTTCAGTGATTTTAACAATACTACCATACAACCTTTCATCCATCCTTTCAACCCTTTACAACCCTTTTCTGCTTTAAAAGGTAGCCTCTGTCATTTCTCAGGCTCTAGACTGTGTACAAAACTTCATTTAAATCAGTTCAGTGGTTTTAACAATACTTCTTTCTATACAAACTTTCATCCCTCCTTTCAACCCTTGATAACCCTTTTCTGATTTAAAAGGTAGCCTTTGTCCTTTCTCAGGCTCTAGTCTATCTCTGTATAAAATTTATTTAAATCGGTTCAGTGGTTTTCACAATACTGCCATACAACCTTTCAACTCTTTACAACCCTTTTCTGCTTTAAAAGGTGGCGTCTGTCCTTTCTCAGGCTCTAGTCTATCTGTGTATAAAATTTTATTTAAATCGGTTCAGTGGTTTTTACAATACTGCCATACAACCTTTCACCCCCTCCTTTCAACCCTTTACAGCCCTTTTCTGCTTTAAAAGGTAGCCTCTGTCCTGTCTCAGCCTCTAGACTATCTGTGTACCAAATTTCATTTAAATCGGTTCAGTAGTTTTAACAATATCTCCATACAACCTAGCATCTCTTCTTTCAACCTTTTACAACCCTTTACAACCTATTTTGTATAAAAAAGTAGCCTATGTCCTTTCTCAGGCTCTAGACTATCTGTGTACTTACCAAATTTCATTTAAATCGGTTCAGTAGTTTTGGCGTGAAAGCGGAACAGACAGACAGAGTTACTTTCGTATTTATAATATTAGTATAGATTAATGTTTCATGTACACACTCTACATTATATATACTGTATGTTATTTTCCTAATGGCTCTCAGCAAACTTCGTATTTCGTCAGTCGTCGAATTTCTAAACACCAATTAATGTAATTAATAAACGATGAATTAATTATTTATAAAGGGATGACAACCGTTTACAATATGCGAATTACACTTATAATGTTACTTATTATAAGCATGACAATACTGCACCTCACAACATTATTCACGAATTAACAAAGATAAAAAGCTATAAAGAGCTAGTGTCTCAACATAACCCTAAGGTTATGTTGAGACACTAGCTAACTAGTGTTTAGTTGGTAGGCTATCCTTCTGCTAAAGTCTAACATAACCACCCGCCGTAGACCGGGCGCGGGTGGTATCCGGTGTAAGGTCGTTCGAGGACCAAGGGTTTATTAAGACCACTACAATAGTAGTTCACCTCTTAAGAGAATTATTACCATTCCCCTTGGGAAAGCTATTTACGTCCAGCTTAAATATCCCTTATCTATTAAAAACTCAGCAACTAGCCTCCGACTCACTCGGCGCCTGGTTTACCAAATGGCAAATCGAGGTCAACCCCGATAAAAGCGCAGCAATGTACTTTTATCGAGGTACGGCTTGAGTAGCCACCCCCGACCTTTAGTCAATAAAACTCTTTGATAAGTCTATTCCCTGGCAAAATCAAGTTATACAGGGTTGTGCAGAGGAAACGCATGTTTTTCAATATTGAATTGCTGGGATACAATGGGTTGAAAATAATAAAAACAAGTATTAAATGATAGGTTTGGTCATAAAACAAGTATTAAAGGATGACGTCCTTCTTGCTGCATACAAATTTGGATCCTCTTCTGAAAATTACTCTGCGCTGTACAAAATCCCTTTCATTAAGTTGCTGTACGATCATTATTTTGTACGGATGGAACTTGAGATCATCATGTAAGATACGGTGAAGCGAACGACGTGACATACCCAGCGCTACAGCATGTCGTGTAGTCGATCGTCTAGGACTAGTAACAATTGCCGTTCTGACTCGGTCAACATTTTCCGCAGTACGAACTGAACGGGGAAGACCTGGTGGTTTCTTTTTCATCACAGAACCAGTACTTCTGAACGCTGCAACCCATCGGAGTACGGTATTTCGATCAGGCACTGCACCTCGACGTCCAACTCTAAAATATTGACGGAAAAGACGTTCCACTGTGACTACAGAGTCATTGTTTCTAAAAAACTGTTTTGCAACGAACACACGATGTTGTACGCTCCAACGCTCCATAGCGATAGAAACGGCATTGTTGTAGCTGTCTGCCAACATTTGTTCAAGGTCAATGTCCCCTCCCGTTGCCGCGTACTAGCAGTTCGAAAAACATGCGTTTCCTCTGCACAATCCTGTATATTTAGGCGTAACGTTCGATAGGCGGTTAACCTCATATCGTCATAATTCGCAATCGCGCAGCCTTTATCTTAGGTAGACTATTTCATCTCATTAGGAAGCGAAGTAAAATGTCTCTTAGAAATAAGTAGACATTATACAAAGCTTGTATACGATCGATCCTAACCTACGCGTCCGTAGTGTTCGCCCACGTCGCTAAGTGCCGGTTGCACAAACTACAGGTAGTTCAGAATAAGTTCATACGCCGTGCCCTGGGTGCCCCGTGGTACTCACGCAGCATAGACTTGCATTACGGTCTAGGCCTTCCGTCGATCAAATCCCACATTAAAGATTTAGCCTCCTGCTACTTCGCTAACGCTCTGACCCACCCCAATACTCTAATTCAAAGAAAAGTAGACTACACCCCGTTAGATAGCGTCTCGGCTAGAGCCCGCCGCCCTAAAAACATCTTATCCGACCCGCCCGCCCCCATCACTAGGCGTCGAACCTTCTGTTCGTGCGCCTTCCACAAACACACTCATTGCAAAGCTGAACATAGCCATCTGAGGCTTCAGCATAGGTCACCCAAAAAAAAAAACTTGAAGCAAATAAATTTTCAACATGGACCTTATGGACATGAAAGTGGATAGGCGTGAGAGGAAGACTGAAGAAAAGATAGATGGACTGTTTGAATGATGATATATTGAAGAAGGGAGTTAGTGTCGATATAGCGAATGCTAGAGGAATAGGAAGTACATGTTGCGGCGACCCCAAATGAAATTGGGAACAGGGCAAGAGAAAGAAAAAAGAAGGACCTTATGCTTAAGAGGGGATCTCGAAACTGTGTAATAAATTTTACTACTTATGTACCGTCAGACTGATAATTAAGGATTGTGTATAAAATTTTCATCTGTCCTCACTGTCCTCACAATATCTGTAATTATAAATCTAATAATTCACATAAAGCACATTCACATTTGGATATGTAATAATTACCGAAAGCTATTATAGCTATATATAGAGCCGAGACAATAGAAGCACTGTAAGTACTTGTAAAATAAATCGGTGTTGTAATTTGTTTGAAGAATAATTCAACTAACAAAAGGCTGAGTCCTATTTATTTACTAGGTAAACAAACAGCGTATGTAACAAAATATGAACTAAAAATAACAAAAGAGAACCAACAAGACTTAGGCTATCCAGTAAGTACACAGATAAGAGACATTATAGTCGTTTAGGCCAAATAAAACAACGAATGACGTACTAAAGTGTAAATATTACAAAACAAATCAGATTATAAGTCCGAAAATAACAGTTATACTACAGTTTTATTAGGGTTAAATAAGCTAAGGTATAATTGTATCTATTCTCAATTTCAAAATCAATTTCTCTCAGTTTATTAAAGTTGTTACTCACTCAATTTGGACATGATTTGCCTAATGATATTTCGCTATAGACGACGCATATCCATATTGTGCAACTTTTAAAAACGCGGACGCTTTCTATGGACATACTAAACTTTCAATCTTCACGAAGGTACGGGAAGACAGCCCAGGATACTAAGCTACAGTCAAGTGCCGCGTAGATTATGTTGGACTTAAATTAGAGCGAGACGGCTTGGCTTTGCCCAGCTATCAACTAAACTACTTTGGAGCCTTGCTTCTAACGACTGACTAATCGTAGAAGTAAGAGCGACCGCTCCTTGCACCCTAATTTGAACGGCTTAGTTTCGACGCGCTATTATTATCTACTTTTGTCTGTATATATTATTGGTTTTGCCTTAATTCGTAAAGTATATTAGTTTGATTACCATATTGATGTTGATGTTTAATGTTAATGTGAGATTTTTTAAATATTATTATAAGAAATAAATGGAAAATATGAGAATAGAAGTGGAGAAATTGCAAGAGGAATGTGTGAAAGAGAAAACTAAACATGCAATTGAATAACATAGAGTGGTATTTAGAAGATGGATGGCATTAAAAAAAGGGTGTCGAGAATATTGCTTTTAATATTAATATAGTGAGCAAAAAAAGGAAGTAAAATATGGTCATATTCGCATCTCTTAGCTTCTTATTGAAACATACATTGGTGTATATATTTTGATAAAAAGGTAAAGGATGCGATTTCTGGTAAGAAGTAAGCTTAGTTGGATTGGATTGCTACAAAAGCAAATCAGCGAATGGATCAAGCAACTAGTATAGAAATGACGCAAGGATGAAATATACGAGATTGAAGAAAGTAATTATGGATGTTGTCAGAAGAAAACAAAAGAAGAAAAAAAAAGTCATCTAACACTACGCTATCTCGACTTTCAGAATAACATTAAGTTCTTTTGAAAGTCCATACGAACTGTAACAGGTAAAACAGCGATGAGCTAAGGTTGAAACATGGAGTTGAGGAAATAAGTAAGACAGATAAAAGAGAATTAACTTTCACGTAAAAGAGATAAGATGTTTGAAAGGGGGAAAGGCTGTGAGGTATCACAGGATATCTGCTGAAATAATGAACGCTTGTAGGGCTGCATGGTAACTCTTCTGTACCACTTATTCAACCTATGTTGGAAAAAACGTCAAGTAACGAAGGATTGGTGAAACTCTGTGATTTTGCCATTGTACAAAGATAAAGGCCACAGCAAAAGTGCAGAAATAACTATGTTATTAGCCTACACCGCATTGTGAGTAAATTATATGCAAAGGTTCTGAATTTGAATAATTTAAATTATTATACTTTGAAAAGAATTCCGAGTTCCGTGTCATAATTTAAATGCATAGAAACTGTAAAAAAATAGACAAGTAATTATGCATCCAATCGACCTATTCATCCAGTCCAATAAAATTTAAATAAATTATTCTATGTGGAAGAATAAATAAATAAATTTGAATAATAACTAGGCTAACTACTAACTTAGACATTTATCATCAAGGTGGGTCACTGTCTCATATGAAACCAGTAGCAAAGAAAAAATGAAGTATCGATGTTCGATTGATTATACTAATGACCTTAACAGAAAAATAGAAATTTGTTAAAGTGTGCTTAATTAACATTAACATTTTCTACAATGAAACATTTTCTTAAATTTGTATTTATTGATAACAACATTTTAACTATCACTTTAGCTTAAACCTTTTGAATTTTGGTCCTTGAACGCCATTTGCCAATTGTGGATTCTGACCTCTTTATCAGTTGCTAAGCATGACGGGGTTATGAGTCGTTTGATGGCGTCTCGCTCCCCGCAATAATAGATGAAGGACTCCGTGTGTCTAGATATAGCCACTACAGCATGAGGAACACTATCGTGGACCGGGTTTTTTGGTTCTCTGCCCCTCAGCACAATTACTCTACGGTGCGTCAGCCCCTGAGCCTCATGTATCGTTAGCAATTTAGAATTTTCTCCAGTTCCATACCATTTCATTTCGTATTCCTCTTTTTCCTCCTAGGTGAAGGTCAAGAACAGAGTTTCTGAGTCAGTTCTTTTAGACTCTGCTTCTGATGCCATGGTGCTCGTCAGGGACCTCAGTTCCTTCCTAGACGTGTGTATGCCTTCGTATATCTCCTTTAACACATTCACTACATCCATCGGGCAACGTTGTGTGCAGAGAATGGTTTCTGTGACTGTCGTTATGGCAACTGGGTTGCTGTATTGCATTTGAAGTAGGTGGTCTCTGTCGATAAAGGAGATCTGGTTTGTATCACTCATTAAAACCAGCTCTCTTGCCCCGGTCAACCTACTTGCCACGATTATGGATCCAAAATGGACCATCAAAGCCTCGTCCACCAGTAGGCGCTTAGCTTTCTTTGCTCCGTTTATAAGCACCGAGGCAATAGTTTTTACTTTTCCCTTCGCGACAGAGCGCCTAGACGACCCATCATCTCCCTACTTAGTTCTTTGGCCGTAGCAACAGTGCTAGTACGGATCGTGTCTTCCTGTAGCTGGAAGTTTTTAAGGAGCCAGGTGGTGTGTGATATAGTGTGTAGTATTAAAATATTTATATTTATCTATTAAGATTAGAATATAAGTTACAGCACATTAAAAGGGAAAAAAATTGTTAGAAAACTAAGCAAAGTGTAACAAAGTTCACATTGGTTTTCTGCGGATTCTTTTTGAGGTAGACGTGTCATGTCGTTCAAAGACACAGTACACAAACCATTAATAGTCATAGTAAATGAATATAATAATATTGTATTATTTAATCAAAACGTATTACTAACTGCGATTATATATCAAAACACAATCTAAATCAAGAAATCCTAATTTCAATAGAAGTGATGGTTAGAGCATACCACCTCTTTAGGACAAAATCTGAAACACGTCCATAGAATGCTAAAATTAAAGACACAGTAAGCTCTGTTTGCATGGAATGGACTTCTTAAACATACGAGGCGACGGTAGTTACAAAATATATGTATTTACATTCAACAAATGAGATGACGGTACTTACAAAATATATTTAGATTCAACATTTAATATCCACCGCTTGACCACGAAATGCATTCAAATATCGAAATAATAATACAGACGAGGTGATTCAGAAGGTTGTTCCATTTTAATGTTGGCGCAAATAAAAAAAATGTCTGAAGTCAAATAGAGTTTTACACAATACTTACCAATATATGAATGCAATGTGTTGCAACGAGTGCGACCACGAACATACCGATGGAACCAGGGATTAGACCTATTTGTTTGAAGGCTGCTGGCATGGCGAGCATACCCGTCCCCAGCGAGGATTTGAGAAGGTGAAGGAATGAGCCAAGGGTGCTGAAAAGACAGATAGGTGTAAATCAGGGCAGAATTAAAGCACAGTAGATAATAGATGATGTTAGAAGATATTAGTTAAATAAAATAACATTATCTTCCCAAACCAAAAGTATCCAAAGTATCAAAAGTAAAAGCATAGTGTAAATTAATTTAATATTTAGTATATTGTATTAATAGTATACGATTCGATATTTCGATTCGATAGATTCGATACGATGCTAGTGGAATATCGGTGACTTAAGAAGACTGGGCATCAACAGCATGGAAAAAAAGATGTTTCTTATTTTGATCATGGAAAATTGGGTAATATTTTTGACATGTAATAGGTGTATTCGGATTAGTTAGACCGTATCAAATAGTAAGCTAGGAAATTATTAATAATATGGAATCATTTAAATTCATTTCTTCTTTTTCTTTTATCCGACAAAGAACCGACCACAATCCTAACACTGCTTCAGATTAATTTGATGCAACTTATAAAGAGGTCGTGTCCTAATTGGCCGTTAGTGTTTCTGTGAGTATTTTTCTGGTTTACCATTGTGTTTGTGGTAATAAGGCCTTATTAACTTTTTCTTTAAACTCAGTAAAAGAATTAAATAGAAGTTTTTATATTTATATTATAACTACAGAACGTGTCGGACGAAACAACATGTTTTAATGAAACAATAGAGTGTTCCAAATTTGAGTTTAGTTAAAGGTTTGAAATACACAAAGTTATGAAATTAAAAACATTTTTTATTTAGATCATAAGAAGGCAAAAATAAGAAGTTTCATGATGCAAGAAATGGGTCTGGGAGGTCGAATGCTGTTGTGTTCTGTACTTCACTTCGCTAGTCATTAGCCATACATAGGTTTTTTCGTGTAGAGTATACCTACAAAACGTCTATATTGATCTTAGGGTGATGTAGAGGAAACCAATTTCTCTAGTACTACTATACTACATTTAATTGGGGGTTAGCCAGACCACCGCTGCTTCTAGCGCCAGAACGTGAAAAGTTGTGAGAGAACAGCGAAAGACTAGCTAGAGCCTATATTGCTTACTAAACAAAAATAAATAAATATCAAACGTACTTACGATGTAGGATGAGGAACATCTCTGTGATCTAATGGATTGTATTCTTCTTTGGTACTGTTTGTGCTGTCTAGGTGAACCAATGTAAGGGTGGATTGTGTCTGTGACGGCGGCAGGTTATCCGTTCCATTGAGATCTCTGCGGAAAAAAGGGGAAAATTATAATTAATTTCTTATAAGCATTTAGTTCGATCGGCTGATGTGTCTCTCACGACCAAACCACTGAAATAAAATACTATAACATAGTATTTCTATAAATATGATAGTAAAGCTCTTCATCTTAGCAAGAGGTAAATAATGGAAAAGAAAGATGATAAATAAAAAGTTGAAAATAGTCATTTCATCTGCACTCTTTAATGATTGAGGAGCTTGTGTTTCCTCTGATCATTGGAACATAGTAACCTAATTAATATTCCAAATATGTAGGTATAAGACAGTGACAGCTAGGAAGGCGTGAAACTTAGCAGAAAAGCTTGCTCCATAACCCTGAGCCTAAACTTCTAGACTTTATCTCACCTAATGCCGAATGACAATTGGATTCAGAATAAATGAAAGCTTTATCTGAATTCATTCAGAAATTTGTTTTAGTGTTTTACATATCTAATTCTTTATTACATAGTCATTAGGACAACATATTTAAATACATCGATATTAGTTAAGCGGTTTCAGAAGCTCTGAAATCAAACAAAATTCATTTACTCTCATAACTAAAGGAAGATGGCCTGTCGTTTCGAACAAATCGCAGTTTTCTAATTCAGAATGAATGGTGTTTGATAAGAAGTAGCTGGTAACAAAATATCAGAGCATTATGACTTTGTTGTTCAATTAATATGTACTTAGTATAAAAAATTATATTCATTGTTGTTAAAAAAAGGCGTGTTCATTTAATTTTCTTTTCAGATTGATTTATTAACTCATACACCAGTTATCACAATTTATTTTCACACAGTGTCAGGTAAGGCCTTTCAAATAACTGAATTCTTTTTCTTCACATTGTATTCTTATGTCCATGTGAATCGGGGTTCAATATTGTTACTGTAGCAATATTTTTAACACGGGCACCCAAACATTACTGCAACATTTTATTTTAGCGTGAAAAGGATTACGATAAGAGGTTGTGACAAAGTAGCTAGTTTGTATTTATCGAGTCGGACAATGGGCCATGAGTGCTTTTAATCACAGCGCCTGAATTGAATTATATTCGTTCATATACAGTATTTTTAAAAGGTAATGTCTAATTTCATCAAATGGAAGTCAACTGGTTATTGGTCGTTATATTGCAATAGGGTTCAGAGAATCCGATTGACTTAAAATAAATAAATATTTCTTAAACTTTCACCAATTAGTCCAGCCCAAAGTAAGCTTTGTTAGGCTTGTGCTATGGGATCTAGGGTAACGGATAGACGTACATATATTATAATTTTTTTTATAGAATATATGTTAACAACCTTGTCTAAGGTACAAATGCTAGCATTCACTTACTTCTAAAATGTCGTCATTCCTTCCCCTTCTATCTTTCATAAGCATAACACTAACGTCACAGAAAAGTCACATTTTGGTAATAACAATAATCGTACTAAAGGTACCCCTAGTGATTTAGAGTGTTAGTAATATAGTATATTAGTTGCAAATACTCTCTAGTAACATTTTGATAATAGAAAACTGCTTCATAGCGTTAATATATATCTTAAGAACATACCAACGATTATAATTTGTTGGTACATATTATCCCAAGGATTTAACGGTTCATTATTGTTATAACTTTTCTGTTTGCTACCACCTAAATAAAAAACATACAAATAATTTTATATATTTAACATTCTAAAAGCGTTTTGTTTGCTATTCTTTATACGTTAGCGTGGTTGTAACGCAGACAGCGTATATGGATTAACAGGAGCGGTCAGGTTTCAAGCATTTTGGATAGTCAGGATGATATTCCTCATTTTTCGAGGACTTTTACTAACTTTATTTCACGATATGAAATGTATATGAGAGAAAATAATATATTTATTTAATATACATATATTTATTCAAAAACTCAAATTAAACAATTGATATCCGATTACATTCATTTTGAATTATGTTCAATTACACCTTATGTTTTAATAAATACTAACATTGATTATGTCAAATTAGATTAAATTAAATCTATAAAAGAATATTGGATAATTAATTCTACTAATTGTAAGTACAAGTTACAGTATTTAGCAATAACATTATATTTTAACACTCTTACTAGGAAGTTTTTGGTAGAAATACAGTTAAATATAATTACTGGAATTATTATTATTAATAAATAAATAAACAATTTATTGCCTTTTTTTACACACAGATACAATAACACTTAAGAATAAAGACACTATACTATACAAATGAAAACGAACTAAAATTATATATATAAGTACCACTAAAAAAAAAGACAAAAGGAGGTGGCTCAGCTTATGTTGGTAATGGCATACACCATTGACCAACGCTGTTTTTCAGCCACTCCCTCAACTCTCTGATGGATTTCGAGTTTTAAATTACAGATGTAGTAGATATTGATATAGATGTGTAGATATTTCTGTAGTACCTTATATAATTTATAAAAAGTTTAATTAAAATAACAATGAAAATAAAGAAAAAAGAATAGTACGGATTTCTAAAGTAACCCCATGTATGTAAACGGTATAAATTTAATGTATTTAAGTAACGCGCTGCTCCCGAAAAATAAAACAACCAGTCAAAGATATATTTTTGTGGTATGAATGCTTCAAGTTTTCAGCTGCGATCTGTTTCTGTTGTAAAGCTCGTTTATAATGTGATTTAAATGAGCATGAACTCATTTGTTGTTGCATAGGTGGGGGTAAATCATTCCATATCTTAGCAGCATTAAACTTGAAGCAGCCCCTGTATCTTGCAGTTTTATAAAGACCGTTACACAGACGATTTTGTATATCAGCTCTAAGTTGTCTTTTGCTGGTATTCCTCACAAATGACAACTTTTCAAATAAATAAATTGGATTTTTATTCCAAATGACCTTTTGCACCAAACAAGCATATTGCAGTTCCCTCCGGTTGCTCATGTTAAGAATTTTGTGTCTATTTAGAAATGGAGTTATATGTTCTCGTTTTGGCACCTTGAAACAGAAACGGACACAAGCGTTCTGAACTCTCTGTATTGCTTTCGCTATGCTGACATTAATTCTTGGTCCATATACAGTAGTACAATAGCTGAATGGAGATAAGACTAACAAATCAACCAACCGAACTCGTATATCCTCCTTTATGTACTTCCTGATTTTGTAAAGAGCTTTCAATTTTATAAAGGCCGACTTGATTTTGCTATTGACATGCTGTACATATTTCTGTTCGCTATCCATTATCAGCCCGAGATTTCGTGCCTCTGCTGTAAAATCAATAACTGTATTATTTATTTTTACTGAACCTTCACACTCCAAAACATGTTTAATTTGATTCTTAGTTCCTACAATAAGTGCTCTTGACTTGGTAGTATTCAGAGTCAAAGAATTTCTTATTAATTATAATTATTAATCATTGTCGTTTTTCTCTTATCTATACTTATAATAAGATAAAAATCTGTGTGTCTGTCTGTATAACCATTATAAAACAAAAACTACCCGACGGATTTTATCGAAACTTAAATTATTTTTCATTCTGATCATGAGTTAATTAAAATATACTTTTTATCACGTTACAATCAATATTAGCAGAGCAGTGAAGGCAAATGTTGGGAAAACAGGAGAAGTTACTACAGTTTTAAAGATTCCGTCACGTGTGCAACCTTAATGGTTAAAGCCATACAGAAACCATGTATGACGGAATTTATAGAAAAAAAAATATATATATATATAAGAAATGGCGGTGTGGCGGACGGTAGATTCGACACCTTGCCTGCTAGCGACCCCGGCGCCGTTCCGGGGTCATTGGGGTCGGGTCAAAAAGAGTCAGTTCGGACGCTCAAGAGTGTCGTGTACTGAAGGGTGGGAATCTACCCGTTACGTGATGGTACCGGGTATATGTTTGACGGGAGTGAAGGTACCGATTACTTAATCAATGCTCTAAATAGTTTGCATTGGTGTTCAAATGCAGTATTAGTGATTGCCGTCAAGAACGTAAGAATCGTGGCCTTCAATGGACGTAGCATCGAGAGATTAGTTCACGCTTCGTTTTAAGAATTCGTGATGGAAGAATGAAGGAAACATGTGACCTATCAAAAATTACATATTTTATTTTTTCACAACGTTCCTTTATTAATAGTAATTTAACTATTTAAGTAACTATTTGTGTACTAAAAAACAATTTCCCTTCCACATCCTATATCTTAAGACCATTTGTCGTCGTTAACGAGTGTTATCGGTGATTTACCGTGGGTGGGGTTATTCTCGTCTTTTTATAACCTAAAAGGCTGGTCAGGGGTGTCACTCGCGCATTGCTGACCCTTTAAAAACATATTTACACCCGTTTTGAAGAATCCCATACTGTAGCCCTCCGGGAAAACCTCAGCTCATTCCACAATCGAAGTGTACACGGGACGAAATTTCTCTAAAACCGGACTGAGGGGATCATTTAGGGGTGAGAATGATTTCCCTGTCGGTGGCGAGCGGTTGGATGATAGAAAGTGGTCGCGAGCATCATAATCTTTAATTTCTCGGAACATAACCCATTATATTGGTGGTAGAACACACATAAGGAGGCAAAGTCTCTCCCAAAATTTAGAGGTTCGATACCGCTTGTGAGTACGGGATCGTCGATGAGTCTCACAGCGCGCTTTTGAAGCGAGTCTAGGGGCCCAAGCTGGTGCTCCCACCCTTTCTTTTTATTTTTTTAGAGGGGAAATGCACGTCATGCACCGTGACACCGCGGTAGCTAGGCGCGGCCGTGTGTGGGGCTCTCCGGTATGACAGGACCGGCCTACCTACTAAAACCCCCCTGAGTTCTCTAGGCCCATGCAAGGCATATGGCGGGGTGCGCTTTCGCGATTCTACCGCCGTGTGCTCCGGGGCTGCTGCTCCCACCCAGAGATGGCAGCAGTATATAAGGATATGTGAAGAAGGAACTTGTTCGATGATAAGGTGAGGCTGGTAGTGAGTCAGTGCAGTGTAAATTTAGTCACGCTACGTCTTTAAAATCCACTCACATTTACTATCAGATATTCTGTTGACTATTCATAAAAAATAGATTAGATAGTCGTTACTATGTGCTGTACAAAATGTTAATATATCTGAGTGTGGAAATTTATTTGAAGTGTCTCAGAACAATGCGCACTGTGTTGAAATCTTATAACTTTTCTCTTGCGGTTTTGTTTCATTGTATTATTTTTATTTATTTTTGTTAGGGACAACATACAGTTTATATATGTTAGAAATAATAATAATATATTTAGTGTAAATTATTATGTCATCCACGGTTTGTTTATGTGGTTGTGCAACCTGACAGAAAAGGCATGAACCATGAGTACAAAAATATAAGAATATATCACACATATGCCTTTTGCATTCATTATTAATGCTATGAAAAAGAACAGAAGTAACAAAAATGTTTTCTAGATCGCAAAGGGTTCCATTATTCGCTCTCATGATTAGCCTAGACAGTTCTTAGAACTTAGGCGTAAGGCTGAGTTTAGCAATGTTTCGTAGTGTTCGTTCAATTGCAAAATCCAGTCCGTACTGTTTTTGATTTTTATATGATGCACACTTTTATGTTTATTAAGTCAATTTACAAGGAGACTACTGATAAAGCATTTTGTCCGAAAATAATGGAAAGAGTCTGCGATTCCAACTGCACGCCATACTTTAAACATGAACTATGCCATATTAAGTTGACGCTCTTACTAGTAACACAAAGGCTACAAATGTTTTACATACACATTTATACTAAGATAATAATATACGTATATAACATCCACCATATCTATTATCATAACATAGACATCTCTTAATTGAAATAATCACTGCGTTCATTTACAGATCGTCAGAATCAAGGTGACACGCACGATACGAATCTTGAACTCGGTAATTTGGTAAACTAGTTCCAAGTTCATCGTATTAATTAACGATCAGATTGTGATGTTTGGAAAAAAACATATTCAGTGCACAATACATGGAGCTTTCAAATCGGGTTTGGTTTCAAGATTTGATAATACGAGCGACGTTCTGTATCGTAGCGAATTGAATTGATTTACGCCTTTTTAAACTAACAACTTTTTAACTAAAAACTTAAATTTAAAAAGTTTATTGTTTTGGCGGCCTTCTTACTAAAATCTCTATAGTTGACAGACAAATAGAAGTTCCCTTAGTATATAATATTGATGACTAATAATTAAATACTCTATACAAAATTACAGTAAATGTTATATTCGCCATTTTGTGGTGGCGGCCATCTTGAATTTGAAATTTGTCATAGAAAAAAACTTGAAAACTGTTTCTTTAAGATTGTTTGTAATATCGATATTAACACATAAAAGTGATTTTTGTATAAAAAAGATTGTATCAAGCCGAAATCAATAAAATGCTATTTTTAGCTCTTGTCGTGTCTAGACAAAGACACGAACAAATATATATTATATTACTCTTAGATCTGTAAAATCTATTAAATCTCGATGTTTTGTAAGTATAGTCTTAATTAATAGACACTGGAAAATTTTGTCAAACTGCTAAACTAGTTAATTTATAAACAAAGCTATTAAGTAGTTTAAAAATATTTATTAAGTTTTTATCAAACGAAATGCACGAGTTAGCTACTCCTTACGTAGTATAGAATTAAATAGCATAATTGTATATTATTAATTTAATTTTTAAGCAAAACACTCAAGTAATTGTAAAAATATTTTATATAATCACAAATACTATAATAACAATTTACATAATAAGATGTCAGAAGTTTCAATATTTTACATTTATATTCTCTTTATCGAGAAAGATTAAGAATAAAAAAGATAAGATACGATAAGATATAGAAATTACGAGATACATAGAGATAGCGGTTCGTTAGCATCATTCTTGATTCACTGGATATAGTTTCAACATTATTACTAGGTAAAAAAACAAATATAAAGATATCTCTGTCAAACATATATGAATATTTATTAAATATTGTTAATGTGTAAAATCTATCAAGATTTATACATTCCATATTTGAATTCTATTTCCATCATATTTTCCACTCGATTAACGTAATTAGTTTGTGAATTATGTTTATGAAAAAGTTGAATGAAATGAAGATACCGTCATTCTAGTTCTTTATTAGTGGGAGAGTCTATACCACGGTCGTCTGCTTGGCAACGTACTCTGTGGTTTTTGTGGGGGTTGCAGATTTGCTGCGATCATTACCGTAACTACACATAGTAGAAGCGACTGTAACCACTTACCGTAAACTAAGCTCTCTGCTTGCCAATGTATAACAATTAAAAAATCTTAGAAAAAATATTGTATGCACGCTCGTTAAGTTTTTTTTTAGGATACGCAATCAACGCCATTTGCCTGTTTGAATCTTCTTATATATACGTTGCATAAAATACTTTAAGCAAATTCAATGGTAAAGTGGAGTCAAGCGGATTAATTACTGACGTAGATTTCTCCGTTTGCAGGAACTAAAATCAATAGCGTTACATAGTAAATAATTAAGGTGGCAATTACCGATTAACATTGCGCTGTGAATGGGAGCAATTAAGTTGTTGTTTGTGATTTATATCACGGACATTTGTTATTTCATACAATGAAGTATAGTATAAAATCAGTTTCAGATGTAAAGTTCGCTTCTTTAGGAAGTCATAGGAAAGAGATTTTGTGTCTTGGTGACAAATTTCTAAGTAAATCCGCGGGTATAGAATTCTCCTCATTCTAAATTAAATCAGCATAGACTTAGCCGTTTATATAAGAATTTTCAGCAAGGATAAAGTATATGTGTGGAGTAGCTTCACCAGTATGGCCACTTTCTTACCTATATCACACACAAGACTCGTATCGAATTGGTCAAACGCTGTGTCGCTTGACGTTTAAACTATTGCCTCAAGATGCATACTCTGGAGGACCGTCGTATATTCGCTGATATGAACCTACTATATGATATGGTGAATACTACACTGAACTCACCGGCGCTCATATAACGGATTGCTCTTTACGCCTACAATATGCACAAGGCAAAAGAGCTCACTTAATGCTGAAGTAGCTCGCTCGAATTATGCCAAGCATTCCGTACTGTATCATCTTATACAAACATACGAGGATAGATTGAGTAATACCTAAATTTTTTATGATTTGCAACCAATTGATAAACGGTATTTTAAAGCATGTGCCCCAGTACTCCAATAGTAGATACACACATGTATACACTTTTACACACATAATTGCGCCCACATCCTTTATTATTACCTCTCTGCATGATTAATTTTGTTTCATCTAAATTGTCATTGTTATTAATTATTTAATGTATTTTGTACAATTAACTGCGTAACCTGCAGATGTTAATACAACAAACTTTGTTATCAGCTGTATATGTTTTTTGATTGAATATTATAAGCAAATGTATTTATGTTGTAAGTTTGGAAAAAATATGCTGTATATTATTTTTATACTCTCTCCATTGCAAATGGCAAGAAATTTGGTAGTTTTTGAGTTTATCGGTTACAAATATACAAGAAGATTTATTTATTACTGGGTTATATAAAATTATTCTTCTCACAGAAAATAGATACATTCCCGAAAAAATATCTTATCTCCTTACTAGGGTACCAAACATACCCGCACATAATTACATCAGATTCATTTCAGCTGTTTCTTATTAGATTTTCCTACAGGACTACTATTCTGTGTTTTTTGGGTCTCAAACTATCTGCATTCGAAGTTTCCTTAAAATCTGTTTAGTAGTTTTGCGTGAAAGAATTTCAAATGTTTCAACTACAGAATACTCCTAAAATTCGATTTGTAGTCAACGTTTCGAATTCAGATTTAGTGAGATTTTAAAATTGTAACGTGTAAATCGAATTAAATAATTTCCAGTTAATTATGTACTGGAAAATATACATTATTATATTTCGGGGATACCAGAGGTCCTTAATAATTTCTTATGGACTAAGTATAATAGTGCATAATGTCGATGCAAAATAATAATTTTAATCCTTAAAGTATAATATTGCATAAAGTCGGTGCGAAATAATAATATTAATCTTAGATAAAACTAGTCACGATCTTAATTAAAGGCTTAAAATTTGTGCTCATTTTATTCTTTATTTCAAATACAATAGTTCTCTATAGTCAGTCCGGTGCCATTAAATAAACTATATAACTAAGTGTTGTTTGTTATTACTAGCGTGTAATGACAATAACACAAAAGTTATTAAGCGCACAACACACGTCATGGAAGAACCTATTAAGTAATAATTTAATTCAATTTCAAGAAATTGTTATATGATAATGAACCATGACTTGCTATTTATCGAAATGCGCAGCATGCATAATTTAAATTAGTCCACGTCATGGAAATATTCTTCTTATGCAACTTTGAGCTGAATTATTGCAATATAGTGGCAGAATACACGCAAAGTTGCACTTGTACAGTAAAAATCTCAAATTATAAAATACTAAAAAGATCCGGACAATACAGGGGCTAGTCTTGCGGACTAGGTCATTATTAGTTATTAAGTACTAACATAGGCTAAGTATCTTGATGTTACTAACACACTGGATCTGTATGTTATCCTTTTATTAAACAATAAATAAAAATAAATAAATACTCCATTAATTTAGTTTTGGACATTATTACAATTGTATCTATGACAACTAAAACGTTAAGCTTCTCTGTTTCCAAGAAGAATTAGCAACCTAGATTATTTCACCTTTGTACTACTCGCAATAAAAGTTATTTTCGTAGTGCTTTACGTGGCTTTACATTTAAAACCGTGTAAATTATTCACGGTTCAATTCATGCTTCATAATACATTATACCACAGAAGACATCAGTCCTTTGTAGGAGATAAAACTTTTGGAGCTTTAAAATATTTAACGGTTCAAGTTATAGTTGAAAATGGATTTTGTCCAGAATTAAATAGTTTTTAAAGTCAAAATTTATATGCTAAGATTAAATTTATTGACTCTCAACAACGTAAGATCAGTTCTAGGTCATATTTTCAATGTTTCGGCCTTTTTAAATATATTCAATACTTGTCATTTGAATATAAACTAATAATTATATACGTAAGTACGTATTAAAAATTGTGCAACCCTGTCAGATTTGTGTTCTGAAGGAGCTAGATTTACAGAAAATAGAAAAAAAATGTTCTATTCATACATTTATACTCGTATTTCACACTTAACGTGCGGAAACAGTGGAAATCAGACTAATTCAAATAGACTTGCAGCACAGGTTCATTAAGCCACCAGTTGCGATCGCAGTGCAACCTAGTAGCACATCAACCATTGCTCATTTTTTCATCTCGAACAAAATTTGTTGCAAGCAAACAGACGATAGTTGACGTGCAAATTAAACAAAATCGACGTAATCGCGACTGATTGCCAAATTAAATAATAAGCTTATGGATACCCCGCTGCTGTCATCGACGTAATGGCTGCGTTATTTTTGTCCGTTGTATCGTTAGAGAAACTACAAATTAATTTAGTATTGCATCCGTAACAATTACTTAATAGCTATGTTATCGATAATTCATTCGTTCGATCGTAGTTATATCGCAATACAATTATATGGCACGTGTTATCTTCAGTAGGTTGCCTATCGTCTTGAAATGCGCCATCGTGTAGATGCGCGTCAACTCTACATGCTTTATGTCCGGTTGGAAAACCAACAGTATAATAAACGTCATTTTCTATTAAGGGCTATAACAGAATTCATCATTGATTTAAGGGACTGGCAAGTTAATATGGTGCCTGTCGAAGCATTAGCTTATGAATGCACAATTGCACTGATCAAAGATACTCCAGCGCACTTCTTTATATGAAGTTAGTGTTGGATCATAAAATTAATAGAAAGTTCATTAAAAATCCTCATAGTTTTTTTGTTTATGATTGGTTTGTGCCATCGAAATTGTATTTAAAGAACTATTGAAAACTTTCGATCACGTATGGATAAGTTCTTCATTTTCACGTTGTAGGAAGAACTACAATACGTGCACGTGTCTTAGATAAAATTACTCCATTACAGAATTTAAATGAGACTGACCAACAGACATATTGTCTAATATTTTGTAATGCTAGTTTAGTTAAAAAAAATGACTTTAGCTTAGTGATAGAGACATTCCAAAACTGTGGAGCTGGCATAGTGGAGTCAATTAAATAACATAAGACGAGTTTTGAATGAAACCCGTCTTATGGGAGTATCTTCTGCGGAGTTGGCATAGTGGTGTCAATTAAATAACATAAGACGACTTTTGAATAAAACTCGTAAAATTTTATATGCAGTTGAACATTAGAGTAGCCTAAACAACGCTTATACTCGTAGTAGAATAATTTTAATTTATAGGACTTGCGTATATTGATGTATCTTTTAGAGAACAAGTGAAGTTGGAAGGCCAGAAACTAATACAATATGTGAAATTGGATGCTACCTGTATACTATAATAATGAAATGATGAATACCACTAAAATAGTAAGTTAAATTTTCTTTTCCATTTTAAAAATGGATAAGATAGTTTGTAATTTCAATATAGAATATTTACCTAACATTCCTTAAAATCGCTATTATGAAAATAACATGCAACAACATATAATAATATAAGAAAAGTAAAACGTTTTTCTCATACTGTTCAAATTTACCTATAATTATATTGATTTAAATTCTACCTATTGACAAGAATTTTCATACAGATAATTTGTTTAAAAGTATACGCCGTGGATCTCACTCAACAGGCGCCTCATTATATCTTATCAGTACTTTTAAAATTATATAAAATGACGTTGACCTTATCCCCACTCATAGGTTTAGTACTTAGTAAACTTTATATATATTGATTAATCTTTATATACATTACCCTCCAAACTCAGATATCGCGAATCAAAGCCTGCTAATTTTGCATTGTAGTCAAATCAAGCATAATCTACAAGCAATACTAGTGGTGGTATTCAAATCGGTCACTTCCTTTATTCAGCAATCTTCGGTGTGTTATAACTAGGTCCCACTTTTTACTAGGTTAAATGTGCTCAATACCTGAGAATGAGTAGTATCCATTAGAAAATAAACTTTAATTAGATTAGATATTGGCATGTCCTGTCAAAATTGCATTTTCTTGCCAGTGGATTTTGGATCTACCATGACTTTGTAACATAACATAACGTAACGTAGTGTAACGTAATGTGACGTAACATAATATAACATAACATAACTCTTAATTGTATACATAAAAAAAGAGAAAACAACAAACAACAAATGTACAAAAGGCCTTATTGCGAAACAGCAATCTCTTTCGGGCAACCTAGGACCAGGGAAGTATTAAAAGGAGATTTAAACATAGGATGGGTGCAGCAACTGGAAAATAGGCTATAACTAGTTTAAGTAAAGGAATTTTTGACAGGAGGTGGACTTGATTCTCAAAGGACTCCAGCGTTCGCGCTCTCCTAATACCCTCCGGGAGAGAGTTCCATAACCGGACGGCATAAGCCGAAAAAGATTATGAGAAAAAATCGGTACTTCGGGGTGGTTTATCAAGAGTCAGTTTAAAATTAGAACTACAGAAGTTATATAAAACTAAAATTAGAACAATTTTAGCTTTCCGCTAGGGGCGTTGTTCATATATAATCTGCAAATCATTTATCTATGTTAGTATTAATATATATAAAATATATTACTGGTTCATATGAATACCTGTCAATATATTGTCTTTTTCACTTCAATGTATAAATGGCAACATTTTTCATGCATTGTTACAAGACAGCTGAGTACTCTATTATAATGTTTGGTTGTTGTTTGATGGCGTCCATTGTATGTGAACTGTTTATTTTTACCTTTGACTTGTTTTGAAATATGGATTTCGACCGATAAAAGTAACGAGTGAAGAATAGAACGTTTCCCTATTCACTCTAGAATGTACTATTATATACTTTGTATTATAAAATATACATAGTTGTACAATATCCAAATCTTTATTAGTTAAACTTAACAAAAATAAAATATCATTTTTAAAATTAAAGCAAAATATATGTCAAAAATATAAATTTACAATAAATCTAGTACTAATACACTGATTACCTGATTTTTATTTAAGCTGGCATATGAAGTAGCTACATTATTTAATAATTCATCAGATTTAATTCTATTTGTTAGTAATCTATAAATGTAAGGATATATTATGCGGCTTATAAAATAAATATTTCTAATGTAAAACTAAATCTATATTCAATTTTATGCTTTTAATAATTATATTGAATTGTAATTTTTTGTCAGAAAAAGACTCGAAACTCGGTAATATAAAATTAATATCAAATTATATTATATAATAGTAGAACAATGAGAAATACTTCTTTGTAAACTTGTATCAGATATAAATTGTGACGTGAGAAAGGCATATGAAGACATTTTAGACGGAAACGATGACAGAGAATGGAATGCTAGTACAGATTAGTCCCTATTTTACAATTAATCTATTATATTGTTTTGCTAGCAGTTTCTTAAAAAAGAAAGGAGACGTCAATAAGTTTTGTTTCTCATAATTTTTTAATTCTGTTTTATTATCGATGTTTCGATAATTTGTTTTTTCTATCCCATCACTACAAAAAATACGTTCTAGCGCAAGGGGTTATTTACAACTGAACACCTTGCTTTGTTGATTTCTCATTGCATATTTACCATACCCAGGGGCGACAGGAACATAAAGAAATTGTTTAAAATAAAAAAAAATATATTATATACTATGGATTCGCAAAGTCAGAGCCTACGTCGACGGTGTCACGTCAAAAAGGAAGGAAAATGGGAACGTGGGATACATTGAGTCGCCACTGTACTTGAAAAAATTACATAGTAAATTCTCCGATACCAACATATTAATAAAATATATTTTTTAATTATTAATCATTAGGCGGCCACTCTTATAGTCAACTGTGCCCTTAGCAGAGCAAGATGTCGAGGGATGATGAGAAATGTCTAGACGGTGCCCTCTTAGTTGTGGATCCTTAGACGATCGTGAATTGTGCAACATCATTATTTTTACTTATCTCTGCCTTTGCATCAAATCAGATTAACATTTTATCTTGACACGACTGAGTGAGAGAGCAACAAACATAGGTAAGAAGATATGTAAAATATTTCATGATAAGACTACATACTGAGTTTGTTGCACTGGCGGTTCCACTAAACTGGTTCTTGCCCTTGAGGATACTAAAGCTGATGTTTACTTTGCTCAAAGATTAAGGCTTAATCTATGAGTCAAGTAATCACTAACTGATTGGAAATGGAATGCTAGCAGCTATGCAGTATTCTGGTAACCCGACTTTGTGACAGCCTCTATTCGAATAGATAGTTATATCTTAAGTGTTAATATTTTAGATTTATTATTTATTTCTTAGATGGTTTCTTAGAACATTAAAGATAACACTTAGTTTTATTAAAAATATGTTTTATTTCTTACTAAATAAATTACTCACGAAAAATTAATTTCTTTATCTCATAAAAGACAACAGTTTTCCATTTTGCCACATTCCTAATTCCAGATAAATATCATATACAAACACAACTATTATCAAATTTCAAACATGTCTGTATTGACATAATATTAGAAACAAAGTGTTCTATCATTTAATCGTTATAAAGAGAAACCTCAATTATGATATTAATGGCTTAATATAGAACAAGAATTTTATCTATTTATCAAACTGCCCCCTTGTCCCCCCCTTGTCTTCGCCTACATTATAAAAGGATTTTCTCCAAGGAAGAAGATATTTTCTCGTACAAAAAACTATTCTAAATCTTTCCCCAAGTCTCAAGTTATTGCAATATTAAAATTGGATTGGATTATTAACGTGAAAATGTAATAGACTTCATTGTCCGGATCGTTGGGGAATTGGAAGTGATAATATATTTAATACAATAAATTATTGATTATTTTTTATAGCGAACTAATACTACTTCTTATGAGGCCGTTCGTACTGGAGGTGATAGTGGTTCGTTCTCCTTGAATCTTAGTACACACGCTTTAGACATAAGTACAGGATAGATTCAAACGTCTCGTCTATTTGAGTAAAGTTAGAATAGGATGGCGCTATATGAGCTCAATAGCACCATCCTTTTCTAAATGTACTAAAGCAGAAATTTAAATTAAGATTTAGATAAGAAAGAAGGCGAACTTTCAATGAGTTCGTCATTATACAGCCGGTCACTTCAGCCGGTGATTAAATCGGACTCAGATTGAAGCTATACCCACCGGTTAAGCTCTGCATAAAGACTCGGTCCCATTAACCTCATAGGTTTGAATTGTTTGCCGATCACCTCCTCAGGTAACAGAAAAATGCCGCGCTGACTCCTAAACCGACCATATGTGCATGAATCGACATTGTGACCAAAACGGTTCCAGTCATATGTAATAGCGATGTAACCATATTCCTATTCCACTGTGTAACCAACAAGTTTGTTTGTTTACAGTAATTCTCTAGAGATATTAAGATCCAGCTTGTACACTACCGGAAACTGCTATTCCTTCTTCCTGATTAAAAACGAGGTGGATATCGGGCTGCTTTAGTGGATATGTCCTTGGTAAAAATGCACACACCTTTATCCATTTTTAAGCCTAGAGCACCTCGGCTCCATGATTATTACCGTTATAATATAATATTTATTCTATAATATAATATAATATCTATAATATAATATTTATTTCTAATGAAAAACGTTAATAAATTACACAAAAAAGTACAATGTTTTTGTATTTTATATGCGTAATTATTACCATAATAAGATAAATAATTAAGGAGAGTGTAAATAACAATATTATTATATTACACTTACTTTTGGTTGAGGCTTTGCTTATATTAGATTTGTTTTTAGATTAATTATTTAAAAAGTCAGTATATAAAATAGACCACAAAAGTTATTTATAGACAATATTCTTGACTAATCCAGATGCCAAGCCACTAAATAATTGGGTTAGCTAAATCTCGAGTGCTCATATAAAATTCGAACTGCTGTTTTACCTAAAGAGGTTACTTCTATGGGGTGAGTTGTGGAAAAACCTTTCTCAGCCCACTTCTACATCATAATAGTAATATGTGTGCCAAATTTCAGCGCAATCGGTCAATATTTTGAGCTAAATCAGCAACGGCTGCCGTCTCAAACAAACTTATACAAGGCTTATACATAGAAATATTAATTCCTCTGCCTTCTTAACCTAAACTAAATGTTTCCTTTAGAATTTCCCTTTATTCGACTATCTAGAAGTAACTTTCTTAGTTTATCCTTCAACATTTGTTGAAATTTTAAGACTCTTAAAGATGGGTAATATTTCAGTATTTTGTATCATAGTATATCTAAATTTGAAAGTTTGTTCAATAAGAAACAGTTTTACTATGTAACACGACACTTAAGATTATTGTTTCTCGCAGAAACTCTAGAAGCTTTGAAACACGATGTCAAGCTTTCCTAGTAGATTGAGATTTTACTGCTGTTTTACGGCAATTTTACAGCATACTGATTGATGTTCGCTTGTAATTCATGAGGCGTGAAGTAATATTATGTCATATTACTAGACAAACCAATCTTTAAAGTGAGTTCAAAGTATATTTGGATGCAGTCCCTCTTTTATTAATTTTATTTTGTTATAAAATTTTATCAACTTGAAGTGTATTATGCTTCATGGCATGAAGTAAAGTACTAAAAAATCTCAATAGAGATTATTTATATTATTTATAGACATACATTGTTAAATAATAATAATTTTATGTTATTTTATTAATAGATAGAAATTTTAAAGCCTTTATTTATATCTGAAGCAAATTGTGTAAATATAAGATGCGGCATTAAAAAGACTTCGAATTCAAATACTTAAATTACATAATTTAACCATAAAATGCAATGCAAATAAAATTAATTTATTAAAGTAATTTCCATCGCGTTTTGTCATGATTTATTTTTGACTCAATATTTTAAATATTGTGCGGCGATTGGGACAATAGTAAATTTACGAAGTTTTGATTTTAAATAAACAAACTTTCAGGGAATATAGTTATATTTATATGTATGTATCTAATAAGAATACTTAAAAAACAATCAAATTGACCATTTGTAAAAGGTACCAAAGGAAAAAGTGTTCTATCTTCATAGAATTAATGTATAAAGCCAATAACCAACAAAATGTCAACGTTGCAAAATATTATCTCTTTAATCCTAAAACCTGTCGGGACGAATAAACAATATCAAAGAGCTAACCCGTTAGGGGTCCAAAATTGTTGTTACGTCTGTCTGATTCACATTCAATTCTGATAAACCAAAGAATAACATTATTTATAGAATGTTTCTTTATGTTTATTTATATCTAGTCGCTAAGCCATTTATGGTATTAACTTATTTTTATGAATGCCATCAGTAGCTTGCATACGTTATTTTTAAGAGCTAAAGAGCTTAACACTGTTATCCAAAAAAAGAATCGAAATTTCGAAAGGCTGTACTGTTTTGTAGTTAAATATATAAATTCTGAATAGTTGTACTGTATTTAGCCTTTTTCTTTCTAAAATTCAATCAGCTGTGATAGATAAAGACGTGTGTCTTGTAACTTATCAATATTTTTAATTATAAATGTGAATATTTCGCCTTTTTAACGTTACAAAGTTACAATGTTTAAACGTTACAGTGTTTTGTTTCTTTCTGTCTCATAAAAAATAACAAGAATAAAATAGTGTGTGATGTGATGATTGGCAAATATAAAAATAAGAAATATGCATGAAATTCGTTTTTTTTTGGTAACACGTCATAATTAACAAAATAATCTAAGCAATTTGCTAAGAAACTATCTAATTACAATAAAAAATGTAATGATAAATATTAAACATTACACGTTTCTTGCAAAACAGTTTTTTTTTTTTGTACGCGGATTATATAGTGGTCGCGCAAGGTGACATCATATTACATATTGGATCGTGTCTAACCGACAACTTAAAAGCTTTGTGGCTTTAATTCTGTGGGTAATCTGTGAGTGTAACAGATTCAAGGCTAATCCGTGTTATTTCATTAGCATTTAATTAAAATAACTTTGAAAAGAGTAGACAAACTGGAATATATTACCCACTAGCGGTAATTAACATAGCATTTTGCCTAAATTACCAAACTTGAGAGATAAAAACAATAAACATTTTTTTTTAATCATTTTCCTCTTTTCAAGCTCTATTATATGATACCCAAATTGTAGGGGTTGTTATGAAAACTATAAGTCGCCATTTTGTATCGTCCGTCATATTGGATTCAAAATAGCTGTATTTATAAAATCTTGTATGGTCATTAAAACTAAATGCGTATGCAAAATTTCAGCTCTAAAGCTTTCGTGAAAGTGGGTGAAATATTGATTGCAAGATTCCAACACATACATACATACATAGTTAAAAGAATTTGTATACTTGAAGATTGCATTTATCATCTATGTTATTGTGTTAAATTAAGTAAATATATATTTAATACTCTATTTTTTATTGTAAACATTATGTACATTTTATAAGAAGAAGATCCTAGGCATAATTGATTTGAAAATATAATAAGGCATTTGAGATTCTGTAATGTTGTGTGCAGCAGTTCAATTTAATTCTATTGTCTTGTCTATTGAATCATCGTCAAGGTGAAATAATAGTTCTTAATTAGTGTTACTTTAAGTGTTTTTTACAAATTAAACCTCGTCTTCGGTATTTTTATTGAGCACAACAAGTTAGTTAAATAACGAGTATAGGGCAATGCTATGTTTAAATAGATTTCAGTGTTCAGAAACAATTTAATAGTTAAATAATATCGTGGGTAAGTTATGGAAGTTTTTACATTTTTTTTTCAATAACCGGAATCTTATTTAAATTCAGATATATTCTAATAATGATGCCAAGCAAGAAATCAAAATAATACAAAAATTGTTTTCCTTAATTAAGAGTGTTCTTATAATACTGTAACCACAACGTACGGAAAACACGGTTTTTCTCGGACAGACCAATTAATTTAAATGAATCATTATGTATCGTCTCATAATATTAATGTTAGATGAAAAGACGTATACGGCAACAAATATTTAAAGTATTAGGTAATAATATGTAGGTCATTGTTTTTATTTGGTAAAAAGAGTTAAATTAGAATATTTTTGACTAGCTCGTGTTCGCGACTTCTTATTTCAAATAGTTAATGCGTATATATATATGTATACATATGTATGTATATAGCGTATGTATATAGCGTGGCGTATATCTTTATAAATTGTAGCTTATTGTGATGTAAATCATATATTTTTGTAAAGTATCATTCAAATCCATTTTGTAGTTTTTACGTGAAAGAGTAACAAACAAACTTTCGCGCTTAAAATATAATTAAAAATAATAAAAACATTGATTATATTTTGCAATATAATCACAAAATTTTGTTACAATAGATTCACACTGTCAGGTCTATCTATACTTTATCTATGAAACTGCCGGATTTTTTGATCGTTCCTACATCTAACTTTATTAATTTAAGACTTAATAATCAACATCATTTAGTGAGACACCCACTGTTGCACATAGACCTGCCTCAAGGGTCTTCAAATCGATTCCCGTTTCCTTAACACTTTCACTAAGTTTAAGATTTTTATATTTTTTTTTTAATATTTTGTCATTCATTTTAACTCAGCGCTTTTTGGGCAATTATTGAATCATACTATTTGTATATAAATTGAACAATAAAATCTCCAAAATTATTGCTTGAATTTTATGATTTATTGCTTGAAATTTTATCAATATTTAATTAATATTTTTTTGCCTTTAAATTTATGTAATTAGTCCAATCTCTAATGGCATGTATTTAAGAGTTTACAATTTTAAATTTTATAAGTTATCTCACTTTACTTATTTAGTTTCAATGTACACATCGGTTAAACGTATTAATATATAAGTAATCGTTTTTATTTATGTAATAGGGTATGCATAATTTTGTTTAATATATATGGATTCATGTTATTTTGGACGAAAATATTTATTTATATAGTTTTGTGTATCTACTTATCTAAGCTAAATATTAATAATATCTTTATATACATGTAGGATGTATGTTTTGTTAAGATAGTTTATAGTGGACTTTCTTCTTGAATGTTTTTGAAATGTAACTGACAGACGAACAGAGTGACGGAGTGTGTTTGCGACAAGATGTTTTAAGTGTAGATTTTATTCTAATATTTATGTAATTTCACCTGGACGAGGCTTCTTATTTCCATTCCTATATATATATATATATATATATATATATATATACCTACACGGGTTATTATTTTTTCTTTACAATAACTAGTTTTGTATGTGCTTGTGAGATTCTATAACAGTAACTTCATCCACAATATAGGACTAATTAGTAGGCGACGTCGAGTCTAAAACAATCTTCAAATGACTGTATTATTGACAAAAAAATAATGTTCAAATATTTAAGTGTTCGAAGTATTACTTGGTCCAACAATTGATAATAATTACATCATCCAACAAATTGATCGCATTTGTTACACGTGATTGTAAACGTGATCAATTTTCATTTTCAAAATAATGATCACTATTGTTCACATTTGACGCAGTAATAAAACTTTTTAATGAAAAAAAATTATAAAGTAATCCCATGCTTGCAAAAATCGCACACAGCCGTTGACTGCAAAGGTTTGACAGTAACCTTGACATTTACTTGTGTCAATAGAGATAAAAATATGGTGATGATGATGAACTTTTGTTCATCTCTAGACAGGCAACCGAGTAAGCGGTATGTTTGATGGAAAGCGATTACCACAAAAAAATGACGCTCTTCTGACCAATTGGTTTAATCGCGCATTACTTCACGAAGTTAGCATTATTAAGATACTTTTGACATTTGATAAATTACTTCATTGCGATTTTCTGAACAAACGTAAGCGATTCCTTAAGCGTGTGAGATTCAACCGAGTGAACCTAGGTAGAATGATTTATTCACTACCCGTTCTTAAATACAATTTTCAAATTCCTCATTTCAATTTATTCGTCTTGCTTTTTTTATATTTCCCTTATACTTATACTTATAGGACAGAGGTTCACAATTTTTTTTTGTGTCGTAGACCCTTTACCATGTTTTACGATTTTAGGTCGACCCCCTACTTACCTAATATTGAATGCCTACATCCTACAATATACAAAATTTTATAAGCATATTGAATATTTTTTTACTACATAGGTACTTTTATAAATTATGTATATGTCTTTATATTAGAAGATCATATTATATATGTGAATAGATACTATCAGTGTATGTTGAGAATCTTCATTATGGACCCCCATTTTCATTTCATGCACCCCAAAATTTTTTTTCGAAACTATCCAATAATATAGCTTATACATCAGAATAATATCAAGGGTACAATTTATAAATTATAATTAATGAGCTTCACATAAAAAAAAATATTAGGCGGGTCTTTCAACGTAGAATTTGTTATGAGTTTGACAATAAATAGAATAATAGCAAACATGTCAATATTGTGAGAGTTGAAAAAATATTTAAAAGAAACAATTTTCCTTGCAATCTATTCGACGATCTCCAGCGATAACGATGTAGGGAACTCTTTTGGGAATCGCCTTCACCATAACATAATAGAAAGGTCTTCCTTAATTAATCTCCTAAATCACGATCGTATATCTAATCGTATCTTTCTTTTGTGTTAAAAATCTTATTATGCCAGTTAGTTTTATAGAATTTTTCTTATTAATTCCTTTATATTAGTCTCAAAGATAAAATGTGAAAGGAAATTACGCTAAAAATGTATTTCTGTAGGTTTACCTTCAAACAACTTTCACTCACCTACTTTATTTTTATAATTTCATTAAATTCATTTCAATTTGATCTCATTTTAAGAAAATATATATGCGACATCAGAAATTTGACCATATATGACCGTACAAGAGTGTACGAAAATGTAGAATTAACTAATATTAACTGTTAAGTTGTAAATTGTGTCAACAATCCGATATTGTTTAAATTTGTTTAATATCTTTGTTCTCAGAACAATAAGTGGAACAATCCAATGATAACATGTTTCAATGAATGAACATTAAAAGAGAAACCTCACCTTATTTTGCTTTCCGATCGCATGTTGTTGCACTAAAGAGCTCGGCCACAGAACAATGCACTTTATTTATATCACAATTGCACACAGAACACCTCGGCAACCATTAATCATTTCTTTGGCACTACACACTAGCAATAGACGGATTGAAGTGAACGTCTGTTATCTTCTGAACGCAATCGTAAAACGAGATTTTTATTATATATCGTAGGGCGACCATATTTTATATATTAAAATGGATTTGTGTAGGTACTTCATAGAGATCGAACAATACCTGTTGTCAAATTGATCGAGCACACAATATCCGTGCAAACGTTGCGGGCCAAATTGACTATGGTATGACGATGTATGCAGTACGAGTATTAGTGTGCTATTGCGTGCGTACAGTTCTGACCACTGTGTGTGTACACTTGTCATTAATCTTGTTTGATTAAAAATGTATTAAGTAAATAGATTTTAAATCATTTTTTAGATATAAATTGTGTTAATATTTTCTTACGTTGGCATCATTGTAACTTTGTCCATTAAAAGGAAACGTCTTTCTGATTTATTATGAATTCGTTAATAATTAAAAAATCTGAATATTGTTAAATATATATTTAACCATAACACAGAAATAATTATACATAGATTCAAAATAAAGACGCCTCTTTCCCACGTGGGTAGGTATCACAGTTTTTTGCTTGCTACAATCCAAACATACTTCTCCAGCTTCCTCGACATACATGAATACTTTTATGCACAGTCATCGGGTATGAAATTATTAAATACTAAATAATAACAATAATAAGGCGTAGGGAAGTGACGACCCCATCGCTAGGGACACGAAAAAAGTATCGATACTTTATGGTATCGAGTAGGTTTCTTTTCGATACCGATACTTTTGTACTCGATAACTTGTATTCGATACTTTTACTTACCAAGTACTTTTGACAGATATCGTATCGAATAAATTACTTGTTTTTTTATTTATTCATAATTTATGGCAACATTTGCAACGCCATCTTGTTCAATCTTGCTGAAGCTTTCATTCATAGAGATAGTTCCGTTGCCGGTAGGTTGCCGGATTCACATTTCATTTGTTTAATTAGTCTATGGTTCATTGGCTGTACTGTAGCTGTATGGACTTAGATCCCTTTGCCTAACCTCACGAAAAAATCATACAAAAAAAACTCTGGTTCATTCGTTCGTTGTTGTTAACTGACAGTTGGTTGTTATTTATAACATGTTGATATTTAATGATTTTCTTGCATTATTGATAAATGATAATTGACTTATTGATATTTCAACCTATTCAGAACAGCACTCACAATTATTCTGTGTTTGTATCGGGATTTGAATCAGTGCAATATCCAAAGAATGCCGCCTACCAAGAGTGACGTTTGGCAGTATTTCGTCAAGATTAACAAAGATGAGGTGAAATGTAAGATTTGTTTCAAAACTTTAAAATCGTCAGGGAATACGTCAAACATGAATAAACATTTAAAGAAACACCCTAATTCTGATGCCTCAAGGTAATTTTTTTTAATGATTATATGGTCCTTATTTATATAACCTAAAATTTGTTTTGTAGTCATTTAATAGGCGCACGAAACTGATTATTTTATATTATTCTTTTTAGTGTAAAAGGAGATAAAAAACAAACGACGATGTCGACGATTCAGAAAAAGTTAGAACTGTCGAATTTAACGAGTCGTGATCACGAACCCCAACCATCAACAAGTACATCGAAAGCACCTGAATCAGATGCATTGCTAACAACTCCTTCACCATCTGATGTCGAGAGAATTCCAATAGTAATCAGTGGTGATGGTGAGTTAGAAGAAACCTATGCACCACCTCCAAAAAAAAGGCAACTTTCAATTGTACAATCAATGGAACGAAAATACTCTTATTTGGATGGAGGAAAAGATTATTTGAAACTCTGCAAATGTTTGCTTTATTTTATTTGCGTTGATAAAAGACCGTTTGACATTGTGAAAGGGCGTGGGTTTAAAAAATTGATGCATCAAGCATGTCCATCATTTAAAATTCCTCATGTAGATACCCTTAAAGCACAATTCGAACACTTTTATAGTGTAATGCGTTTGAAAATAGAAAATATATTTGACAATGTAGATCACGTGGCATTAACCTGCGATATTTGGAGTGAGATGATGACTGTTACCAGTTATTTAGGGGTTACTGCTCATTATTTGCAAGAAGACAAACTGGTGTCACGTTGCATAGCTACCGTTGCACTGGATCAGCGTCATACTGGTGATTTTATCGCTGAAAAATTAAAAGAAATTTGTGCAGGTATACACATCAGTTTGGATAAAATAACTGCAGTAGTTACAGACAATGGCTCGAACATGATAGCCGGCATAGCAAATTTTCTAGAAAAGAACAAACATTTACCTTGCTTTGCTCATACAATTAATCTAATTGCTGAATCTGCCATGTCAGTCAATGATTTAGGAGCATTAGTAAGCAAGGTACGAGACATTGTAAAATTTTTCAAGAGCAGTGTAATCCTCAGTGACTCTTTACGTCAAAAGCAAACTGGGTCTCAACCTCTCAAACTGATTTTAGACGTGAAGACTCGGTGGAATTCCGTCTATTATATGCTACAGAGATACATTGAATTAGCACCAATAGTTCATCAAATTTTGATGTTAAATACAAAAGCACCACCCACACCATCGGCTGTAGAAATGCAAAATATTAAAACATTGATTTGTATTTTGAAACCGCTGGAGTATGTAACCAAAGAGTTATCAGGTGAACAGTATGTAACCATTAGTAAAATAATTCCGATGGTGAACTGTTTGAAGACGCAGATTAATACTATACCTATGGCTGTAGGTGATGGTGATGATCCCCATGGAAAGGTAATAGATACAGTAAAAAAAGAAATCCTAAAACAGATAGAACGCCGATTCGGACATATTGAAGGTAATTATTTGATTGCAATGTCATGTTTGCTAGATCCGAGATTCAAGAATATCCATTTTCAGGACGCTAAAGCTTGTGCAAAGGCAATTTCTTCACTGAGAAGATATATAACAACGTCTCCTAGTGTTATCGGCAGCGATCATGACAGCGATTCCTCTCTTGAAACAACTTACGATTTTTGGAGTCACCACAAGAAATTAGCTCACACGAAAAAGCGAAGTAAAACCAGTGCTTCATCACAGTTTGAAAATAAGGATGAAATAAGCCATTATTTATCTACACAGGTTTCGCCACTCTCTTTGGATCCTCTGAAACAATGGGAAGACATGAAAGTTGTTTTCCCAAAATTATATAAATTGGCACGAGAATTTTTATCGATTCCTGCGACTTCAGTGCCCTCAGAAAGATTGTTTTCGAAAGCTGGAAGTACAATTACTAAAACCCGTAACCGCCTATCGCCAAAAAGGCTCGACAAACTTCTTTTCTTGAGCGATTGTACCGAGGAGGAATGGGATTTATAATATTTTAGATTAAAAAATTGTGGCTTTACTTACAGGTTGTTTTTATTTATCTTAGGGCTGATTTATCCATCGTAAGGTATAAGTTAACAAACCAATAAAGTATAACTCAGCGAATCAAAGTTGTCTACACCTTCATATTTATAATAAATGCATAACATAAAGTGACACTTACTTTTAATCATATTACACTTTATTGGTCTGTTAAGTGTTATCAGACGATGGAAAAATCAGCCCTTATAATTATATATGTACCATTTGTTACTTTTTCATTTTCTCTTACTGTATGAATGAAGGTACAGACGATACTTACTGAACTGACTAACATTGACAAACTAACGTATGGCGTAGGCCCTGCCTGAGAAAAGAACTCGATACTTTGAGGTATCGATACTTTTGTGTCGATTCTTTTACGAGTACGATACTTTTTTATCGATACTACTCATGAGTACAGTATCGATACTTTCTATTCGATACCGTGTCCCTACCCATCGCCCGCTGGTGGGGCATTTAATGCCCCTTGACTGCAATAAATGCCCCATCAGTGGAGTCAGTCTCCCTCAGGGCAGCTTGTGGCGAGTTGTCGGTGAGTTGCGTCACCGAGGGTACCGATGTGCTTCAGGGGGGCGTATGCCACCCGCCTCTGTCTTGTCTTAACCCGCCGGACAGAGTGGAGTCGTAAGAGCAGATGCTCGAAGGGTGGAAGTGTAATAATGTCATAACGCCGACGGCATCTCGAACGCTGTCGCAGACACACCTCTCTACACCCTTAGCCGTTCACACCAATGTTGCTCTCTTCGCACCAATATTGGTCTGCTTTTTTTGGGGGGCTCATTTAGTGAGTGGCGAGTCACCACCTGCCATAATTAAAATCAATTAGGAGGCTTTGAGAAGGCAGATGACCGGAGTCTCTTCCATAACCCGGTTCGCATTACCACCAAAATCGAAATGCAATAGTCCACAAACTTTTTGATCACAAATGACAATAGTTTCTGTGCATCTAACTGGGTGTAGTCTTTAGCTGCATTTTTCATGATGCAGATAGAGATTAGACCCAGTTGGTACACTCCACGCAAACTTTCATTAAATTTTGCTTATACGGCCTCTACGCGTTGGATCTGTATCCCCGCGCACGCCTTATAAAGGACCGTGTCTTATAAAGACACGTGTTTTAAGCTACAATAATAATAACTTTTATTTCGGACAACAAGTTCCATTTTAAGACTTGTTTGAAAACTTACGCTGAAAACCTAAAAAACTAGAAAAAATATTTAAACATATTTGGAAATAGTTCACCATACTGAGCGCTATGAGATATGGAATTCCCGTTCATTTTTTGGAGTTACAGTGATATCTCATCCATAGCTTAGCATGGGTGACTCCCTTCGTTCAGCAAATACCCTCAGGAGTATGGGCACAACGTGCGCGCATCACTGCATAGAAATCTGGCTACGCATGCCTAAATAAATAGACATAAGTCTGCTTTAACTCATAAAAGTTATGCCACATTTAAAATTGGTATTTGATATAGCATATAAAACTATACTGTGTCAGATAGTAAAAATCATGGTAACCCTACCGTAAACAGGTATCAAAGGTAGATCCGTCAGACATCAGACACACAAACACGGATCGCGTGAATTCACATGACGTGAGTTTTACTCGATCGCGAATAAACAACGGCGCGGATTCGGTGTCTACAATGATTTGTCAGCGCTATACAGCTAGTGGATTGGACAGTTTGTGGATTACGTGTTGGAAAACAAACGTATGCCAGATCTGAGATGAAGAAATCCCACAAAAAGAGGTTTTGTTTTGTTTCGAAGTGATTATGTCAGTAAGCAAAATCTTTGAATCGCGCACACTTTTTGATTATGTTTGTAAGAATTGTCTTTTTTTTTCAAGGGGAAATGCAATCGCAATGTATCCGTCTCTTATCAAAAGTGCCAAGTGTTCACCTTATTAAACTAAATAAGACTGCCGAACTTCTATACGTTTTCAGACATGGATTTAATGGTACCGTTCATGAATGAAATTGAACCATTCTATAAAACTAAACAAGACTAACAAAAAAGCTAATTGGGGTTAAAAAGATATTTGCAGAAAAAATATTAGGAAACGGAATACAGAACTATTTACTAACATTTACAAATATCACAAATAGTTCTTTAAAATATTCTGATTTAAAAAAATACTAGTTAGAAATAGCGCCAGTTTCAATGTTAATTAAGGAAGACAAGAACTGATTAGAATTGTCACCGGTACCAATAATTTTGTGATATTAAGTGATAAATCTAAATTAAGTTCCTGAATACTGGACAGATATGAGTTGAATTATTTTTTTAGGCGACCTTCTAGTACATAGTTTTTACTATACCTACATTTTTACAAAGTATTACCTGAAATGATTAACTTAAATACAGTGGCAATGAATATAATATTTTTTTTTTTTTAATATCTTCTTCCCTTTTATGGGAAAGGCAAAGGTGTTAACCATGCAGCCTAGTCTGTAATATCTTCTACTTTAAGTTCATATACATTTATAATTCACCAAATGTGGAGATAACGTAATTAAAGATGGTTTCAAAACATTCTTCATTAGATAAAACTTGCTGTAAGGAGCGCGGTAAATCTTGAGGGGTTTTATTCAATATGCAGGATAGATCTTCCAACAAAATATGACGTTGAAGAGCGAAATTTGGACATTCATAAAAGAGGTGATGCAAAGATTGAGGTAAAGTAGTATTGCACCAGTTGCACGATGGGGAAGCGATCATGCCAAGCCGATGCAAATGCTCATTAAATCGACCATGACCAATTCTTAGACGACAGATAATTGTATAAAATTTTCTATTCATATATTTATACCTATTGAACCAAGGTGTCTTAATTTTATTATTTATTCTATGATACCACTTCCCTTTGATGTTCAAAGTATTGCTCCAGTTATCTTCCCATAATTTTGCTGTTTTTGATTTAATTAGAATTGTACAATCAGTGTAACAGACAGCAATGTTTTTGATAGGAACATCTCTGTGAATATAATATTTGTATTTGTCAAAAGTGAAGGAATATGTCAAAATAACTATAATTAAGCAAAGGATACGTATACTATACAGCCTAGTCTCAAATAATTTTATTTTTTAGATTTACGTTATACATATGCGTATGGTATTTTAACGAATGAGTTGCATTATATTAGATTATTTAATTACATTAGTGTAATAAAAATGATATAATATTGATTTCTCACTTCTTTGATGGAATCTAATGTTTATCTATAGATAATCCGACTAAAACGTTTTGTTTCATCATCGTAAATATTTCTGTTCAATAACCAGATAGAAAATGATGAATATCTTTTTTTTCCCAGCTTTAAATGATGTAAGATTGTTGTATTTAATTGTATGGTTAAAACTTTATGTATTTATCATATTTACAACTATATACGTTTTAGAAAAATATTAAGTCCATTTTCGCTAATCTTCTTTAGATGTATTTCTTCTATATCTATAAGCTATCACAAGCAGCAGAATATTTACGCTGCAAGCGAATGTAATTTTAAACTGTGCCGATAACCTTTAAGACCAGACTCAACAAGTTTCTTGAAGTTTTTCTTTCACACATCTTGAATGCATGTAGTCCATTCACTTTGATATGTACGAGCTCGGTAAAATTTACCGACAGCTATCATATAATAACCTTCAGAATGACCTGAATGTTTCCTCACACACATATATCTACTTTGATGTAAAGTAAAACGGCAATATTATATGTGTCTCATGAGTGATGTCTCTATGATGATGTGACGTGTATGATGTCTCTAGAGTGATGGTTGAAAATGTGTTTATTATCTGGTGATGAACGAAAAATTGTAACTACGTAAGAATGAAGTAATAAATAATTCATACATCATAAAAACAAAATATGCCTTTTTAAATACTTAACAGTATCAGTTAACAAAAATATCCAAATTTAACAAAACAATCAACTATAATAATTAACTGGGAATACATAATCGCCAAAATTTTGATGAATTGTTACTCTTATTATGTTTTTATTTTATTTATAAGTAATATTTAACATTTAATAAGATCTTAATAGTCGGTCACTGAATCGCGAGATACAGATGTTTTTAATTTTTTTGTAGCATTCGAACTCGATAAGCTTAGATCGGGATGCAACAACTTCTGAGTTGTTGACAGGTTTTATAACCTTGGACAGATCTGTAGCAAATAATTTAGGGACTTTATTTCGCTTTGTGGTCTCTTTGATATAATCAGAATAAAATCTACTTGTGTCGAGTCTGGATTTCGAGATGTATCTGTCTTCGATTTATACGTGTTGAGCGACGACATATGGAATCGAAACCTCGTTATTTATAATGGGCTATGCTCAGAGTCTCCGCGTGGTTGACTCCGAAATAATTAATAAATGAAAAAGTGTATTAATATAAACAATGCTAACAAAATATACGACTCGGGCGGAATTTAAACTCCCGTTTATCAAATTGTATTGAGGCTACCACCAGGTATTATCCGTCTCAATCGAATACTTCAACTGAATTCTTCACCCTTTTGTTAATAACATGATATAATATATTCTAGTTGAGAAAATAAATATGTATCTTAAAATTCAACAAGTCACGTCTTTAATTACAATTTACAATCAATACTTTCACATAATTTTTTTTTCGAAGAATTCTATTTCATTCGAATATTTCAAATAATATGTATTCACAGTCGAATAAATCGAATACCTAATTTTAATAACAATTCTAATGAATTATTTCGCCCATCCCTATAAGAAATTAGAGAATCGAATAAAACGCTGTTAAGAAGTGTAATGAACTCGCACCTTTAGTAAAAAGGTAATTGCCCACATCACTGAATCACCGACGAATCACGATATTTATATACACGAAAATCACAAACCTTTTACGAGCACTTTTTTGGTATTTTTTACAATTTATACTTTTACATATTCTCTTAAGCGATTCTTGGCCACGGCGAATAGTACAGTGGATGCGATGTCATGCTATAATGCTTAACTTTGGACGGTTCTTATGCTACTTTAAACAACTTCTATAGTAGGAATGTCAAAAGATATTTTGGTTAATTGGTACTTCCTTAAACAGAAATGTATTAAATGTTCCTTCACTAGCAGAGACCGGAGAGTTGACAAGAAATGTATTCAATCTTCTTTCATTAGCAGAGACCGGAGAGTTGACAAGAAATGTACTCAATGACCTTCACTTGCAGAGACCGGAGAGTTGACAAGAAATGTATTCAATGTTCATTCACTAGCAGAGACCGGAGAGTTGAAAGAAATGAATTCAATGTACCTTCACTAGCAGAGACCAGAGAATTGACAAAAAATGTATTCAATGTTCCTTCACTAGCAGAGACCGGAGAGTTGACATGTTAGGACCCATTATTTGACGTGTCATCAGATGCACGAAAGAGTTTGAGTTATTTTATATTTTGATCACTATCAATGCCGATATAAGGTCAAATTTACTTAACATACATAATAAACCAAGTACACATCCCAATACCTTATGGCGTCAAAGGTAATTGCTCATAATAACGTCTATATATTTTATTCCACCAAGGGGTAGACGACCAGATGGTATATATATATATATATATATATATATATCTGTCGATACATACAATATTAGGGACATAGAAGAGAATATTTGGGCTTAATTTTTATGACTTAATAGTGACTTGTAATTTTTAAATTCAAAAGATGGTAAAGTAGTTCTTAGTGTTTATTTTCAGTACAAGATCTTCTAATGTAAATTTGTGAATCAACGACAATGCGCAACAAAATTTAATTCAATACTACTAATGATTGTATTAAATGCCTATTCACTATTGTGATATTATAAATAATGAGTAAAAAGAGGAAAAAAAAAGAAACGTTCAGAGTTTCTTATCTATTCTCAAGAAGTTCCCTCAATTTCCATAAACTACTTAACTTAAAATTAAAATTCATAACTTTACGTAAATTTCCACTCAAATGAAATACAGACATCAAAAAAGCAACATGTTTAATGTTACATAGGTATTCTACAAATCATATTGGTCATTTATTCTACATTTTTTTACCATGTAGCTATGTAACCTTTTTGATTAGAAAAAAAATCTATCTCTCTATCTTGATTTTTTTTATTAGGTATGTACCTAGTCGTTCATTATAAAGAATAATTGACCAATACAATTTGTAGAATAACAATATCAACATTAAGCGTGATGCTGAGGCTTTATTGATATTAGTGTATTAAAAAGACTCATTAATGTTATAAGTGATGTTAAAATAATTTGTCACGTATTGATGACAACGTTATCTCTCACCTGGTTTTAAGCAAAAATAGACCTTGTTGTTTTGTGATATGCAAACGTTATTCACACTGAGCGCGGGTGAAGTAATTATACGGTGGACTTGTGTATATGTACGGTAAAGTAGCTCTTTGTGTTCAATTATTTTTAAATTTGTTTTGACGTCAACAAGTTCCTGGAAAGGCCTATATTGAATTAATATTACGAGTATTTACATATTAATTTTAATTTAATTATAATTTAGATATTAATTTTAACTTTCTCCCGATTGCTACAAAGACAGTATTAGCTCAGTCACTCTTACTTTCTTTGAACTTTTTGATAGCTTGGAGCGGCTGCAAAATGTAGCCATCAGGTTTATTTTCAATCGGCGTAAGTTTGACCATGTTTCTAACTATCGCTCTGAACTAAAATGGTTACCTATTCTCCAGCGCAGAGACTTACATGTTTTATCCCTACTTTACAATATTTTGCACCTTCCAACATCTTCATCCTACCTTAAATCTTTGTTCTCTTTTTTGATCCCATTTGTCATGTCATGCCTTGCGTCCTAATTTTAATCTAACTCTTGATATACCGCCCGAAGTACCGATTTTTTAAATTCTTTTTCGGCTTATGCCGTCCGGTTACTCATAATACTCTCTCGCTCTCATAATACGCTCCGGGAGAGAGTTCTCTCTCCCGGAGGGTATTATGAGAGCGCGAACGCTGGAGTCCTTTAAGAATCAAGTCCGTGTTCACTTTCTGACAAAGATTCTTTAACTTTAATTAGTTATGGCCTATTTGTCCTGTCCAATTGCTGCACCCATCCTATATTTAATTCTCCTTTTAATACTTCCCTGGTCTTGGGTTGCCTGGAAGAGATGAATACAAAAGGTGGTACAGATACAAAAGGTGGTCTTAGTGCTGTTGAGCAATAAGACCACCTTTTGTACATTTGCTGTTTGTTGTTTTCATGTGTGTAATAAATAGTTATGTTATGTTTAATTGCTAAGTTGCAGGCTAGATAATATTATAGTTTTTATCTACTATCATGCGATTAATCCTCTATAGAAAAACCTACTCGTATAACAATTAGCTTATTGCCAACATTAAAACACTCAATGATATTATGATCATTATATCATCCAAACGCGTGATATTATGAATTTCTAAAAACAACATTCTCGTGCAATGACATTTTCACCACCAGATCGCAAAAATTTTGAAAAAAGAACAATAAATTGTAGACTAATTCGTAATTTCGGATTCTCGCCTTCACGTGTTATTTCCCGCCATTTTTTCACTCGAATATTGGAATGTATTGGAATATTTTATAGAGGATTCACATCATGATTGTAGATAAAGTCTTGTATGCCACATTGTTATAATTAGGTATTAAAACAATCATGTGATACTATTATCACACGAGGGGTGATTCGTGTTTTAATACCCCTGATTATACAACAGTTGCATAAATAACTATTTTCCCTCTGGAGAAGAAAGGCTTAGAATCCTCATTGATGGCATTGCAACCAAGTGTTGCGGTGATTATATCGGTCTCTAACCCCGATGGCTCTAATCGAGACGGCTCTACCGGAATAACCTAGCGAATTGGATGGAAGTGAAGATTATGCTCTCGCTAACGCTCTGCACAAACCACGTAAGCGCGGTTTGTGCAGAGCGGACACAGGTTTCTTCCGCCTGGAGGCTGAGAATCCTTATTAATTGGTATTATTATGGTGGTCCGCAACCAAGTGCCACGATGATGTAGGAGTCCAAACCGACCGAAATAGTTCGACCAGTATGACCTAGTGACTTGGATGGAAGTGAAGATTACGCTCCCCAGGCTTCCATTTTTGTTAAAAATGAGGATAGAATCACATCCAAGTAACATAGAAGGAACCTACGGTATATTCCATGGCAGAACGTAAGAATTACGTTAGTACTATATTATAAAAGTGTTCTTTGTAATACATCGTTTGGATTTTAATTATTAATGGTCGAACTTCACAGGTGGGTAGGCTGACTTTTTAAATAATAAATGCTCAAAAAGGTGCCGTCCCCGCCCCAAGCAGTAATTATTGACTTTGTCTATCGATCCTATTTCCGTAATTACTATTATTGATTGCTTGTTTATTGGAAAGAACAGCAAATTATTATGAGGTAAATGATATCACTGTCAAAGTTTGTTTTTTAAATATATATTAGCTAACTAGGCTTATGCTTTGCAGATGGTCCTTGATTTTTTTCCTTCAGGAGAGGAGAGGCTGAGACCTCAAGTTATCACCGCAACCAAGTGATTATATTGGATTCCAAACCGACGGCTTGACCGATATGACCTACCGACCAAACTCAGCCTAAAGCCTTGGTCCTAAAGACCCTACAGCTTGCAGTGAGAGAAACCGCTCCTCAGAATAGGGCAGTTTTTGCTCAATTCTTGAGCAAGTTTAATGCCTTCGTCCCCCTCCCCCAACCCCAATTGTTTGAAAATCATTGCAAGGTTTTGGGCCTACTCCCATCAAGCTGATCTAGTGCGGGTTTATGTTGTGTTTAAATATCTAGTTCAGTCGAATGCCGCAATCATAGCTCATTAAACAAAGCGGTACAACACGCTCCCGAAGAAGGAAAGTATTAAATTAGAAGGATTTAATATGTCTTGTAAAACGATGTCCCATTTGATGTAAATCTTACAGTAAATACATCTAATTTTAATATCATTAATAATATTGTAAATTGAAATATTAACGCCGTCAGTACTTTTATCGTGAAGGTTGTTTATTCATATAAGGTTGTTTGACTCTATACAATTATCGTCTACTTGGGTCCCTTCATTTTACTTACTTCATCTTAAATAGCAGTTCTGGTCATTGTTGTTCATATTGAACATTGTTGTGTTTCGTGTGAAGAGTAAGATATGCAGAGAAATTACACACAATAACCACTGTTAGTTATTATGGGGATCCTAGAATTGTTGCGAATCTCACTGGAGCTGGATACCCCCTTTTTTTTTGTTCCCCTGAAGAATAATGCATTAAGTTGCATACCCCAGCTGTGGCGAGCCGGCGGTTATGTGGGGCTCTCCTCACCAGAAGGGGGAGGCCTACCCACTAAAAACCTCAGGGATGGACTTCCTCAGGCATGTAGGGAGCCCCCGGGAACACCAAGCTACTTCCGGGTAGCTCCCCACCGATACAGGGGAGCCCTCCTCGGGGGAGGCTAAAATACCTCCCCCGATCTCTACTACCGACGACGCCCCCCGGCCACGGAAGGGGCATGGTCCCTCCCGGGTCGCCGTATTCGCGGGCGCGATTTCTTCGCCCCCGCCGGCATCACTGCTTCACAAAAGGAGGCCACAGCCCTCCAACCTCCCTCGTCCGCCAGCATTGCCGCAATCAATGTCGGCGGAGACAGATCTCGCCCGATCTCTGCAACCAAGGCTCGGCGCTCGGAGGCCCACGCGGGGCACTCCGCCAGCGTGTGCTGGGCCGAGTCGCGGTCGGATGCGCAGTGGTGGCAATATGTCGATCCCTCCCGTCCTATTCGACACAGATGGATACCCTATAAGCGACTGTACCAGGTATGCAAACTATTTAATTGTAAATTTGTAGCAATAATAATAACAAAAAACGTAGCTTGTACTTGTTACAATAGATAGTATTTGTAATTGCGATTTGTATTTGGATAGGCTTTTTTATTTCATATGTCATCTCTATCTTTATGAGATTTGTCTGAATATGTATGAACGACGAACGATATATAAATTCTAAAATGTTATTTTAATAAATTACTACATTTTTTTAAATATAAAATTAAAGACAATTCTTCTAAGAATATAACAAGATTACATTTCTGTTTCATGCAAAGCAAATTCGAGTCATTGTCCTCACTGGATGAAACTAAATGAAATATTTCGTGCTCCATGTAATTATAATTAAGAGCAAAGAGATGAGGTCAAATACCTCAAATTGTGCTTAGGTTTAGCTCATTAAGACTGTCCTAGCCCAATACTATGAGGTTAATTCAAATATTACAAGTAAAAATTGAACAAATTTAGGCCGAGGGGATCCGAAAGTTCTTCAGTTATATAGATGAATAAAAAAAATAATAAAAGTTACAAATAAATTCATCAATAATTTTACAATGAATATTCGCGTTATTTTCATTGCGCAATATTTTTTAAAGACGTTTTATAGCCTGTCTAAGCGAATGAAGGCGAATTTTCACTGTGGAGTAATATATCAAATAGGAATCATAAATTATATGAAATGAAAGCCAAGTTCCATATTATGATATATGCCCTGGTTGACTTTAACCTCAAAAGAAGTGAGATCTAAATGGGTATTAAGTTCGATAGCCTGTCCTGAAATATAAATTGAAGCCTTGGGTCTAGCTGGCTGGCTCTTTCTCATTCTTTTCTCTTATTCTAATAGTTATTAAGTACATACTGAAACAGTCATTAAAGATTTGTTTTATGGTTATTTTCTACTAGTAAGCCAAATTTTCGGAAGAATAAAATCACAACTTACAGGTTTTGAACTTGAGAAAAAAATTCCAAAATTCATTCATCCAAGCCATCGAGTAGGTAAGTTAGGATTGACCATTGAACTTGACGCCCGTTTAATTTGGTGATATCGCTTCTTTTCTCATTGAACCACCAACCACCAAGACATGCATCATAATATCATTAATTTTATTGGTATCATTATCATATTGATATCATTATTGTTGACAGTAATTTTTAATAGGTAGTTACAATACCGAGGCGCTATGGTTCCGCGGCCTTCCGAGGCATCGGAATCCACCCAGCTGTCGGATCCGGGCGGGTGACGTGATGGTCCTGGTGGGGCCGTACATCAACTACCTGGGCCTCACCCTGGACCACCGCTGGAGCTTCGAGGAGCATTTCGTGCGGTTGGTCCCCCGAGCCAAAAGGGTGGCAGGCGCGTTGCATCGCTTGCTGCTCAATCTCAGGGGACCGAGGGATGGAGTTCGCCGCCTGTACGAGGGCGTCGTGCGATCCATGGCTATGTATGGAGCCCCCGTGTGGTCACGAGACTGCGCGAGGTCCCCCCGCTGCAGAGCTCTGCTACGGAGCCTGCAGCGGATAATGGCCGTACGGATCGTACGAGGCTACCGTACCATCTCGTACGAGGCGGTAACGGTTCTGGGACGTTCCCCCCCATTCGACATCCTGGCCGACATGTACGCAGCGACGTATGCGTCGCGGCGTGTCGACCGGGAGAGCGATGGGGGGAGCGCCCTGGAACCCGCGCACAAAGTACCTAAGCGGGAGTGGCACCGACGGATTGTATCGGCCTGGCGTGCGCAGCTCGAATTACGAATCTGCGCGCGTCAGCGGGCCGTCGGTGCCGTACTCGCGCACCTCGAAGCTTGGCTCCACGGGAAGGAGGAGGTCACCTACTGATTGACTCATACTCACCGGGCACGGCTGCTTCGGTGAGTATCTGTGTCGAATAGGACGGGCGGGATCGACATGTTGCCACCACTGCGCATCTGACCTCGACTCGGCCCAGCACACGCTGGCGGAGTGCTCCGCGTGGGCCTCCGAGCGCCGAGTCTTGGTCGCAGAGATCGGGCGAGATCTGTCTCCGCCGGCATTGATTGCGGCAATGCTGGCGGACGAGGAAGGTTGAAGGGCTGTGGCCTCCTTCTGTGAAGCAGTGATGCTCCAGAAGGAGGCCGCCGAGCGGGGTCGGGAGATGGCCGATCCCGCTCGAAGGAGGCGGCGCCGGGCTCGGTAGCACAGCTGCGGCGCCGCCATGGGTTGCCGGCGGGCGCGAAGAAGTCGCGACCGCTACGGCGACCCGGGATGGACCACGCCCCTTCCGTGGCCGGGGGGCGTCGTCGTTGGAGGAAACCGGGGGAGGTAGTGTAGCCTCCCCCGAGGAGGGCTCCCCTCTAGTTAGGGGAGCGGAGGCTGGGGGTTCTCGGAAGTGGCTTGATGTTCCTGGGAGCTCCCTACATGCCTGAGGAAGGCCATCCTTGAGGTTTTTAGTGGGTAGGCCTCCCCCTTCTGGGGAGGAGAGCCCTACATAATCGCCGGTTCGCCACAGCCGGGGTATGCAATTTAATGCATTTTCCTCAGGGGAACAAAAAAAAAAGTGTTTATTGTATATCTTGCGCTGTAATATATTATATCATATAGTGAGTAACCAGCTTAACGCTTGCCCCATAAATCTTGAAATAGGTTGATTACGTCAACTATGTTATAGTTCAATAGTAAAACTACAAATAAAAAAATATTTAGTAGTAATTAAGTAGTTTTATGTAGTTTTAACTAGTTTGACGAGTATCATGTGACATTATATTTGTTGAGAAATATAGGACAAAAACACACATTGGTCTTTAGTTCACAGTATAGATTACAATTTCACAGTACTCTTAACTCAAATTTGCCCTCAATTGGTTCAACCACAGAGGAGTATGTTTTAGTCAAAGGCGGTTAAGCGGGCAGCACTGAGTAGTTACGACGGTGGCAGATAATTGAGCTCGAACTGTGTTCACCGTGGGCACTCCTATCTGACCGTGGGCAGAACCCGTAGCACAGTTCCGCCGACCGTAAATGGTAGGGCGTTTTAAGTGGTGGACGAGTCACCCGTGTAAAACTACCTTTTGAGTTTTGAGAAAGGAAAGTTACTGGATGAGAACATCCCACGCCTATTTACAGGTTCGTCGTAGTCCTTAAGGTTGTATATTGTGTTTAGATGACATGATTATTTGTATTTACAGTATAAAAATACATTGTTATATGACAAACAAATACTGACTCTATTACTACTAAACTAGCTACATATAAATACACTTACACTAATAATTAAATAATAAGATTATTATTAATTCAAAGCAAGAGCATTAATTAAAGTATTAACAAAAAAAAAAGTTGACGATTACATATCTTTTTTTTTCCTAGGAGAGGATACCCCCACAACTATTAATCATTAGTTTTATGCAAGCCCAATCTATAGTCAAAGTGATAAATAAGGACGCAATCGTTTTTCGAAATATTTGGGTTATCAAGAATCATTTTAGAAATGAACGATTTTAGAAGTTATAATATATCTTGATGTAGATGTGATTCTAGGTGATTTATGTACATCCCCTAAACGACCTCATAAATTAAGGTTTTTATTAGAAGGTCTTAGTCGTATCTAGATTACCTTATAGGCCACGAGGGGTCGGCAAATAAATTGTATGGCATAGACGGCGACACTTTCGTTACTTTGATAGTCTTTTGCTTGGTTTTCACTGACATTATTACATTATAACGATATTTTTGTCAATGTTCTTGTTTTTAGTGTGCAATAAAGAGTTGTGTTATGTTATGATTATGCATAAAAAAAAAATACAATATATTTCGTATTTATTAATGACTAGCTTTTGCCCGCGACTTCGTTCGCGTGGACTTCAGGTTCGTCTCGTCTAGTCTAGTAATAAGTAAGAAATACGGTAACTAAGCACTGCAGAGCCCTAATCATAGGCCTATAGGTCAGCTTCAGTCAGCGTTTGCAATGTAAGCGCAAAAAATGTGTTTTTTTTACGACCTCACATTAGAAACCTCAAAAATTGTAGCCTATGTGTTATTCTGATGTATAAGCTATATTGTGGTAAAGTTTCATTCAAATCCATTCAGTAGTTTTTACGTGAAAGAGTAACAAACATCCATACATCCATACTTACAAACTTTCGCCTTTATAATAGTAGTAGGATTATTATTTACTAACGTTCCAGATGCAGAATATGTAAAGTATATATTTTTAAATTTATTTCTTATGTTCGTCGGCTTTATATACTGGTTGTTATTTTTACATAGGTCGCTGACCTCACATCGGCTTAAGAAAAGAATCACAATTGATAATCAAACGAAATTAAGTTTTCAATTAATGAGTTTATGTAAAGAAGTATTTTTAATACAGGTTCGTTTCTTTTTTACACAATCATGATTTATGTGTTATAATTTTAACGAATAAAGCTGATTACTTTAATTCAGGCAACACCAGTGATTTCGTGAAATCATTATATTCAACATTGTGATTAAATCTCAATAGCCCATGAAACTGCTTTAGTGTTATTATAGCCTTATCTTTATGGCATGGACGTGGTGTCATCAATCCATAAATTTTGTGGCTTTATTGTTAGACTCAGTACCTTATTTTAACCATTTCACAAGTCCTAATGAATTTAGTTTGACGTCAGCGGTATTCCTGGTAATGGAGTTCATTGACTTTGTTAATAGACCATGAAGAAAAAAAATTTGCATATTCTTTGATATGACTGTGAACCATTATACGATTTGGGATGAAATCTGGTAGGTCAGCGTGCGCAGTAGATTTTCTACTTGGAGGATGTGTGACGTCACTCTATCTTGCTGCATGGCGTTGTAATTTCAACTTGTTTATTTGAGACTTTTGTACAAAGCAAGGACTTTATTCCAGACGAAAAACTTCGAGTAGAATTCCATTGATGTATATCTTATTTTTTCTGGGCTCCTCCTATAACACTATCCTGTAGCTGCAATGCTATTCCACACTCTATTTGCGGATACCGCATATTTGACTAGAATGTGTTTATGATTTGGTTTCGGAATATCAGAAAGACCGGGATCGGTAGCAAAGTTGCAGTATACCAATGTGGTTGGTTTTTAGTATCTCGCATTACGTTTATAGGACGTTACTTATAGTAAAGGAAAACATTGTTAGGCAACTTCAAATATCATACACATTTTGATATCTAGCTTAAGCATTTGTTTAGGATTTATGACCTCTGACAACATTCGGACCGTGGAAAAAGAAGGGCAATAAAAAAAAAGATTTTGACATACGATACGTTACAGGGGGCGTACTCTTGAAAACGCGAAAAGTAGTACGATACGGTTTGAGGTGTCGTTGTAACTATCGTAAATTTGACGTTTATTTTGCGAATGTTCGTCTGTCAAATTCAATTCATCGTTGTCATTTGAGGCTTTCTTATGTCAAAATTAATATCGTTCGTTCGATCATCGGTTCGTCAGTTGAAATGTTTTAAATAGGATACGACACGACGAAGTCCACGATATATCGAATATCGTTTTTAAGAGTACGCCCACTGTTTACGGTTTTATCTCGGTCGCATTTTTCAGCTGTATTAATTGGCTTAATAATTGCATATTTACGGAATTATATCACAGTGCTTATATATACGGCTTTATCGAACTATATCACTTACGGATCAACAAAAGCAAGAAATATACATATAGTGTCTTGAAGACTGGTTTGGAAAGTGGACGACCACGCGTTCACTTAATATACACTACAAGTATCATAATATATGGTACTAGCTGACCCGTGCCCACTTCGTTGGGCATAATATTAATTATATATCGTATTCCGTTCTTCTATATATTCTTTACATAGCAGCTCTTCCCATTTACTCGGCAACCAAACGCGATTTTAGAGTCAAAACCTAAATAGAGAAAAAACAAGACGCAACACATATAATCTGTGTAATATCCATATGTCAAGCCATTCTTTGCGTTTGCGCGGCAACTATTACGTTGACTAGCACGGATTTGTGTAAAAAATTTAACAAAATAAGAAAGTTTGGTGATATCTGTTATTAAAAATGCCAAAACGTCGTAAAGAAAAAGGTGACTTAGAATATTATATCCAAAAAATAAGAAAGATCGAAGATAGAATGAAACGACGCCATAGACGTCGTAGAATTGACTCGAATTCTACCGACAAATCAACTGACACAGGTTAGTATCTACTTATAATATCTTTTTTAGGACCCTAAAAAATTTGCACACATGTTAAAGGGAATAAAACCAAACTATTGACACGCATGATGTACGTGATACATAGCCGTGGGCAAGCACTGTGTATACCATTATACATAAGTGAATAGTTGGTTCGCTTGGTTTATGTCTATATACTCGTAGAAATTGTCTGAGAGACTATCTACGTAGTAATTGTATATATAAAACATTCTCATTGGTAATCATTGTATTACAGAGATAGACAAAAATGAACCAAATGCTGAGATGGTGGCCTCTAATTCCCCTATAAGTTTAGAAAGTTTACAGTCAGAAAAGCCATGTGATTCCCTTCAGGCTCAAATAGTTGAGTCAGAAAATATAAACCCTGTCATCAGTACTGAAGTCCTGTTGGCTCTGGGAGATTTAATGCCTGAGAAGCCCAAGTTTGGACCACCAATAAATAAAGACATAGCAAATTTATGGACAACTATACTAAAATCTGGACTTCATAAAGAGTATAAAGAAAAATTGATGGAGCAACTAATCCCAGAAAATTGCCCTCTTCTTCAGGCACCAAAGCTTAACCCTGAAATTATGAGCTCAGTTCCTGATTCCTTGAAAAATAGGGACAAAAAGATAGAATTGGAACAACAACAACTTGGCATGGGCATATCAATTATAACAAATACATTGACACAATTAATAACTAGTGATAAAATTGACAAAATTAAAATAATCACAATGCTCAGCGATGCTGGGAGAATTTTTACTGATTTGCAGTTTACGCAAACAAAAACAAGAAGAAACTTACTATTTCCTTCTTTAGATAAAACATTTTTGGAGGCTATCAAAGACATAGAAAGAGATGAATACCTGTATGGCAGCAACCTAACTGAAAAAATTAAAACAATTAAAAATTGTCAAAGAAGTGGACAGTCAATCAAAAAATCTGTTCTTGTGACAAATAGCTGATCGGGAAACTTGTCAGGTCCACCTCGCCACAGGACTGCTGCGAGGTATGGACCAAAGAATTATCAGTCCTCAAGTCAGTCACAAAAATTCCACAATACTGCAAAGCAGTTCAGGGTCAATCAACCATACAAAAGGCACAAAATGCCACAGGAGAAACTGCCTGCCCGAACATAGAGGTAAGTCATGCTGGACGATTAGCATATTTTTTGCCTTGTTGGCAAAAAATTTGCAATGATGAGGCAATGCTTCAAAATATTCAGGGTTATAAATTGGATTTTTCTAGTGCACCATACCAATGTGGTATACCAAAAAATAATGTAACAAACTATACTAGCAATACAGATGTCAAATTATGTTTAGCAAATTTATTATCAATAGGTGCAATTTCACCATGTCTTCCATGTCCAGATCAATTTGTGTCAAGTACTTTTCTTATCCCTAAGCCTAATGGCACCAAAAGATTTATTTTAAACTTGAAAGCATTAAATAGGTTTATCCGAACATCTCATTTTAAAATGGAGGACCACAGAGTTGCAATTGCACTTATCTCACCAGGAGACTGGCTAGCTAAGATTGACCTAAAAGATACATATTTTTTGGTAAACATAGACCCTCAAATTAGGAAGTATTTACGTTTTCAATATGATAAATTATATGAATTTAATGTACTCCCCTACGGCTTATGCTCCGCTCCAATGATTTTTACAAAAATGATGAAAATTGTAATTACACATTTAAGATCAAAAGGATATAAGTCTGTCCAATATATTGATGATCTTTTATGCATTGGATCTGATTTTAAGTCTTGTCTAAAAAATGTTCAAGAAACAGTAACCCTTCTACAATGTCTTGGTTTTGTTATTAATTTTGAAAAAAGTAAACTTGAACCTTCTCAGTGCTGCCAATTTTTAGGATTTGTGTTCAATACTAGAAACATGACCTTACAACTACCTTTAATTAAAAGGCACATTATATTAAAAATGGTACAAAAATTTCAAAAAATTAATTGTTGTTGCATACGTGACTTAGCTAAGTTAATAGGAACACTAACTGCAGCCTGTCCTGCAACTACTTATGGTTGGCTCTATACCAAAATATTAGAACATCATAAAGGTAAACAATTGATGCTAAGCCAAGGAAATTTTGATGCTAAAATAAACTTGCACCCAGAAGTTTTACAAGAATTAAATTGGTGGTACAATAATATTGAAAATGTATATAAAAATATTTCTTTTAAAAATTATGACATTGAAATATTCACTGATGCCTCTAAGAACATAGGATGGGGTGCAGTGTGTAACAATATTAGAGCTAATGGAACTTGGACAAAAGAGGAGAAAAAATTTCATATTAATTACCTAGAATTACTTGCAGTATTTTTAGGATTGAAGATTTTTGTGAAGCATAAAAAATATATGAATGTGTTATTAAGGGTTGATAATATGACAGCAATTGCTTATATAAATAGGATGGGTGGTAGTCAATTCCCACATTTAAATCAGTTAGCCAGAACCATATGGCAGTGGTGTGAAGAAAGGTATATATGGTTAGTAGCCTCATATATTAAATCAAAGGACAATAAAGAGGCTGACGAAGAATCAAGAAAAATTAATCCTGATATAGAATGGGAATTGAATACCACTGCATTTCAAGAAATAGTGGAAAGCTTTCGCAAAATTTTATAACAGACCTGTGGTAACAAATAATCAGAGTATTTTTGCAAATAGGATATTGAGTTGTTAAATGTTAACAGTTACTCTAGTTATGATCTTACTAAGTTTTACTAATTAATTAAATTAAGTTAACCATAATCACTTAATAATGAAACTAATTTCATGAGAAGTTAAGTCTTAGTTAATTTTAATGTTTGTGTTTAAATAAAAAACATAATTAAACAAAAATAATTGTATACTTTATTTATCTTGATTAATATAAATTAGGAGTGTTTAAAATGGGACAACTTGCTCATTTTAAATATTACACCTTCAACTTTACCTTGAGCTCTAAACATCTGCTATGTAAAGAATATATAGAAGAACGGAATACGATATATAATTAATGATTAATCGAACTTACCTGTAAGTGAAGTTCTATCATAATTATATGAAGTATTCCGTTCGAAGATATATGTTCCCACCCACCCATCCCAGTGGTAAAGTTGATGGCTGTTACATGATTAACTCTAAAGAATGGCTTGACATATGGATATTACACAGATTATATGTGTTGCGTCTTGTTTTTTCTCTATTTAGGTTTTGACTCTAAAATCGCGTTTGGTTGCCGAGTAAATGGGAAGAGCTGCTATGTAAAGAATATATCTTCGAACGGAATACTTCATATAATTATGATAGAACTTCACTTACAGGTAAGTTCGATTAATCATTAATAATCCCCGAAGCGAGCACGAACGCGAACCGAATTAAACCCGAAGCCATCGCGCGCCGTCCGCTGCTTTGGCCTTCACACTTATGACGATGAGTTTACTTGTTTTCATAGATTCATAATTTTTCGTAATATATGACTAATAAATATGACCTAATGATTTGAATTATTTTATTAATATAAAAAATTAAATTGTCTATGCTAATGTTAAAAAATATACTTTTTGTAATTTGAATATAAAAGTTAGACATACGCTGTCGTTGACTTTTTTGTAGGCATTTTCAAGCTCCACATTTTTTCTCTAGAACTCAAAAATATATCTTTCATATTTAAGGCAGCGTTCACAAGAAACGCTTTCATTCGACCGGTTTTTCTCCGATTCACTTTGCAAAACGGGCTACCACATAAAAGCCTTTTTATTTTTCGGTGTTTTATATAACCTATGACACTCAGCAATAATGTGGCTTTCTATTGGTGAAAGAATTTTTTAAATCGGTTCAGTAGATCCCGTGATTACCCTTTACAATTTAACAAATATACAAACACACAAACTTTACTTCTTTATAATATAAGTATAGAAGTATAGATATATTTATAAAAACATATGGTAGTACACAAATACAATACAAGCAACGGCGCAAATGCAGTCTGGTAAGTAAAAACGCATATAATTACACAAATAAATACAACAATTGCAGCATTCATGCCAAGATGCATGACATAATATCTACATCCTAAATCACCATTTTGATTTTGGAGTCGACCAATCTGCGTTACCTGTGAAATAATGCTTAATCGCCCCAACTTTACTGGAACATACGTGGAAACCTGGACGGTGTAAGCTTGGCGTTAGTATTTAGCATCTACCTGCGATTTTCAGTCATCGGTATGCCTTCTGGTATAGTAAGGTTACTAAAGCTTTGTTTCTTGGTTTATGTCTAGTACTCGAGGAAGATCTGGAGAAAGAGCTATGGCAGCTTCCCATACATCATTTTATTCAAAAATAAAATAAGCGTCTATGAATGAAATATACCTTGTTTAAAAGATCATGTAGTGCTGATTAATAAGAAAATAAAATCGTAATTTAAGGAGTCCAGGTTTTTGAGCAATTTTGCATAGAAGTTTTATAGGTTATGCCTTTATTAATCATATTATTTTGCGCAACAACAACAAAAACGCGACAGATTTAGTGTATTAATACATATGTTACAAGTAACACACAAAATGCGTGTGCTCACAGAGGATCTGCCGTGGCTACGACCGCGACCACTAATTTTGGCTTAAGAACCTTATAAACAACAATATCCAAGAAACAGGCCAAAATCAGAATCCTTAAGCACACCCAAGTCACAAAAGCAATATCACAGTCCGAGTCATATTATTAGTGGCGAAAACAAGAGACCTTAAGCAGTCCGGGTCAAAAATTATAAAGAAAACGGGGGAAAAGCAGCGAAAACACACAGAACACACTCGAGCGTTGGCGCAAGGGAGCTGAGAACTTGGTTACTTACTAGTCTGTGGAGCTGAGTGATGTACTAATCTGTGTGAGTGATGAAAAATAAAAACGAAATGTCAAACGTCGTATTTTTTTGATAGCTCTGGATAAGAGTCTCTACGCCAGCGCCCATTTTCATGTTAATTGCCAAAAAAGGTTTTTAATACTGAATTTCATTGAAATAATTTAAAATCTGTATAAACATAAATAGACTAAACCAAAAATTACATTAGCTATAATCGTAAACAATTTAAACCACATATTTTACAGCAAACATTCATGATTTTAATATTGCAAAAAAATATTATTTAGTCTGGCAACCTTGTACTAAAACATTGTCATGCCGGAAAAGTAAAATAGCTACTTTTAATTAATTACTTTTTAACCTGGCCTTACCCAAATGTGCCAAAATCATCAAAAATAGTTTATGAATATTTTATAATCATTGGTTGCTGTGAGTTCTTAAGACGCTTTCAAAAATAGTGAATAAAAATCTGCCATAGCTCTTTGGGTACTGGATACCCAAATCGCATTAAGTGAGAAGAGAATGGACATCGAGTTGGTTTAGTGGGTATGCCCTGCTCCCCGCCGGATGAGTCCCACACACGCCATTGACAGGTACGGTGTGTAACAGCAATAAAATTTTTAAGTAACACAAAAGAAAATTCCTTAGAAACGTAATTATTTACGTTTTTAGCATTTCGACTACGTTTTTTAACGTCACGCTTTATACGCACGCAGTATAATTTATTACAACATTTCTATTGTTGTCGCTAAAATAAATGCGTTTCGTGGCTTAAGTCCGGGATTTGCTTCTTTTTGTCCAAATTGATATCAAGGTCATAAAAAATATATTTTTGTAAAAAGTTCACTTGCTAAAAAAAACGATTACATAACTGTCCACTCGATATATTTGTTGTTAAATTTTATTAATTAATTAGCCACACATGAAATGTCTGTGTTATCCGTGTTCAAATTATTGACTTTTTAAATTATTGACATTTCAATAGCCTTGCGGAATATTATCGGAATGTAATGATGTTGTTTTTCCAGATTCTAATATGTCAAATCTAAATAATAGTTCCGTTAAAAACGCTTTCGCAAACTACAGACTTTGTTTCAAATCATCATTTTGTATCAGCAACATATTCCTTAATTATGATTATTTTTGATTTTTAAAATTTATAAATACTATGTTGTGCAATCATGTGTTATTTTGAGTCGTGTAAATACGGTTGCATTTTGATTGTTTTAATTTCTTGTATGAGTGATAGAATTTACGAAACACAATCGATGCGCATTATTAAAATTGAAAAAAAAATCATATTTCATTATTATAATCAGGTCAATTTCAATGATTAATGTTATTTTTAAGTACTTTGTGATATTATTGCTGAGAATTCATATATATGCATGCTAATAATACTGAAATTTTTTGTTTACATTTCTCCCGTGGAAACATTTTCTAAGAATACTTTGTGACTTAACATTAATAAATCTTCAGAAGGATTGATATCTTGGTTATAAATATTTATTCCTTCTTTAGTTTTCATTATTATATGAAAATATTGGAATATTTAGTATGTTTATATTCAAATGTCTTGAAGTATCTTGTACAAGTTTGCTGTAAAATAAATATAAAATCATTAAATCGTAATCGGCATCTCATATATTAAATTAAGTAATATGTAATTCTTGGTAAAAATATCGATAACTTATTTATCGATAGTATCAATCTCATCAGAGGTATAGGTAAAACATGATGAATCCACGTATAAGTTTTTATCTAAAACTAGCTTTTGCCCGCGACTTCGTCCGCGTGGAATAGTGACTTCCGGCAGATTTTTGGTTTTTCCCACATAGATCATGTATAGAGGAATAATTCTTTCATACATATTTTTTGTGTATCTTGAACCGTTTTCGCAGCGCACGCAAAGAAAGCCTTCAAAAATGAATAATTTTCCTCGTTTTTTACACATTTACCGCTCTGTCTTTGCTCCTATTGGTCATAGCGTAATGTTATTTAGCCTATAGCCTTCCTCGATAAATGGACTATCCAACAAAAAAAGAATTATTCAAATCGCACCAGTAGTTTCGGAGATTAGCGCGTTCAAACAAACAAACAAACAAACTCTTCAGCTTTATTATATTAGTATAGATAGATTTTCTATACATTCAAAACATATACCTATATTGTGACAGATGATAATATTTATTTGTTTCTTTGTCTTTTTATTGAAAACTTTTCAAATACGTACCAATAATTAAATTTGATTAAAAAATAAAACCTAATTTTATTTCCAACTTTACTAGAAATCCTATATCATTAGGCTTTGAGAGGTTATGTACGTTCCAAATCTATGCGTCAGTATATAATAAATATATACATAAATTAAGTATTCAAAAAACAATCCTAAACTCAAGATTCAGGATATAAAATTGTTTACATTATAGTTGGATTTATATACTACTAGCTTTCTGCCCGCGGCTTCGCCCGCGTGGATTTCGGGATTGGATCTATAGAGGGTTAAGGGTCATAGCTTGCATGGCTACATATGCGCGGAAGTCGGTTTATGGTGCGAAGGTTTTATTGCGCTTTCCGTGGAAAAATACTGCAAAACCTTGCTCAAGAATCACTCTATCTATTGATGAAAACCGTATGAAAATATGTGCAGTAGTTTTTGTGCGAAGCCGTTGCGCATCCCGTGGGATCTGTCGATATTTCCGGGATAAAAAGTACCCTATTATTTCAAAGCAATCGGTTCAGTAGTTAAGGCGTGAAAGCGGAGCAAACAAACTCACTTTCGGCTTTATAATATTAGTAAGGATAAAAAAATCAAACATTAATTCTTTATATTACTATGAAGAGTACTTCTTAATAGTCCTCCTAAAGCAGACGTTCTCAAAGTGGGCCCAAAGGGGTGCGATTAGTGGCCGAGACAAAATTGGAGGTGGCGTAGTGGTTTAGTTAGGGGATTTGTAATTTCATCCTCTTAGTATTTTAATATTTACTGAAGTTGAAACGTACCTATCACCCAACATTGATAAATATGTAACATACGTTTTCTAAGATAATTTAAGATTATCCTGTATAACCCTAGAGCAGTTATTCCCAAAATGGTTTAAATCAACCCCTGGGGGTACATCGGAGTGATGAAAAGGGTATTTTAGTCGATTGAAACATGGGAACTACTCAAGAAATAAAATTTCAAATAATGTGAAAAATGCAAGGTTCGAAGAAACTGAGGAATCAAAGCTGATGCAAAACAAACTGTAAATTTGATGGCACGAATTTAATGTTTACCGTCCAGAGGCCGTGCTATATGAAGTATGTGGAGGAGATTGAGAAAGTTCAACAAACATTACGAACTATGCATTAGAATTGTTGTAGGCAAACTTTATCCTACTCGCACTTTCGTAAGAAGTATAAAATATGGCCTTTGTAGGACAGATGTAGTTACCTGGAGATGAATATTTTGTAAGCAATTATCCATAATAAATTTGACTGCATGGACCTAAGTAGTCAAATTTATTACACAGTTCTGAGATCCGCTCTCAAGCTTAAGGTCCGCGTTGACAATTTATTTGCTACCAGTGTTTGTTGTACAAGCACATGTTTGTATCTGTACATGTCTTCAATTTGTCAAAATGCAATTATTAAATTAAAATTGTTAAGAATATTACATGATAATTCAAACAATAACATCTAATCATATGTATGTAATTAATATTAATTGGTTAAATGTTGTTTATTTATATGTTTATATATATAAAATTTAATTTGTTTTATTTTAAACACTAGCTTTTGCCCGCGACTTCGTTCGCGTGAACTTCAGGTTCGTCCCGTCTAGTCTAGTAATAAGTAAGAAATACGGTAACTAAGCACTGCAGAGCCCTAATCATAGGCCTATAGGTAGCTACTGCAGTATGCTCCTATAAACTACATTTAACGATCTTTTTCCTAATGTGTTTTTTTTACGACCTCACATTAGAAACCTCAAAAATTGTAGCCTATTTGTTATTCTGATGTATAAGCTATATTGTGGTAAAGTTTCATTCAAATCCATTCAGTAGTTTTTACGTGAAAGAGTAACAAACATCCATACTTACAAACTTTCGCCTTTATAATAGTAGTAGGATAAAATATAAAACAAATTGGTTCCTGTTTTGCTATGTGATGTATGTATAATTGTTAAATATGGGTGTATTACTTACCTGAAATAAATGGATAAATAAATAAATATGGTGTATGTATATATATGTGGTATGTGTGTGAGTTTGTGTGTTGTGTGTGCGCTGTGTGGTCTGAAGTCTAGCGAACTATTTTAGTTTTTTTTAATCTGTGGATAACGTTGTTGGTAGCAGTATTGGCATACATAGATATAGTAAACTGAATTATACTTTATATATTGTAACTGATTATTATCTCCTAATAAGTAAATAAATCGAACCGATTTTAAATTCATTTGAAGTAATCCGAACTAATGCTGAAAGACATTTCCGATTGTCCTTTGTCTTTGTTAACTTAGATATTGAGTTGTTGCATCATAAAATGTTATCTAGAACTATATGTCAGTGGTTCAAAGTACACACAGATGACGTTCAATATAACTTGTTTACGGCAAGCGCTAGTTGGCATGTATTCAGAAACTACTGTTTTCTCGTTAACTTTGTCGTTAAAACGGTTCTGATCTTAATGGCCCAGTAATAACCGGACCACAAACCATGTAAGGGATATAAATCCTCGAGTTTGTGACGAATAAAGTAGTTTGTGACTTTTAACCCGGCGTCATGGCGGTTGGGTCTGAGCGACCCGTCACATTTTGTTTCACTTCTAGTTCAGTTACTATTCTTGCGATGTTGCCGCTCTTCTCAATAGCTGGAGCTATAGAGTTGTTCTTTGCTTCGCAAGCAATATTTTTTTTTTTTTTTTTTTTTTTTTTTTTTTTTTTTTTTTTTTTTTTTTTTTGTTTCCCTGAGGAAAATGCATTAAATTGCATACCCCGACTGTGGCGAGCCGGGGTTATGTGGGGCTCTCCTCCCCAGAAGGGGGAGGCCTACCCACTAAAAAAACCTCAGGGATGGCCTTCCTCAGGCATGTAGGGAGCCCCCGGGAACAGAAAGCTTCTTCCGGGAACCCCCAGCCTCCGCTCCCCCGTCGACACAGGGGAGCCCTCCTCGGGGGAGGCTTACTACCTCCCCCGGTCTCCTCCACCGACGACGCCCCCCGGCCACGGAAGGGGCGTGGTCCATCCCGGGTCGCCGAAGCAGTCGCGATTTCCTCGCGCCCGCCGGCGACCCGCGGCGGCGCCGCAGCTGTGCTACCGAGCCCGGCGCCGCCTTCTTCGAGCGGGATCGGCCATCTCCCGACCCCGCTCGGCGGCCTCCTTCTGGAGCATCACTGCTTCACAGAAGGAGGCCACAGCCCTCCAACCTCCCTCGTCCGCCAGCATTGCCGCAATCAATGTCGGCGGAGACAGATCTCGCCCGATCTCTGCGACCAAGACTCGGCGCTCGGAGGCCCACGCAGGGCACTCCGCCAGCGTGTGCTGGGCCGAGTCGAGGTCGGATGCACAGTGGTGGCAATGTGTCGATCCCTCCCGTCCTATTCGACACAGATACTCACCGAAGCAGCCGTGCCCGGTGAGTATCTGAGTCAATCGGTAGGTGACCTCCTCCTTCCCGTGGAGCCAAGCTTCGAGGTTCGGGAGTACGGCACCGACGGCCCGCTGGCGCGCGCAGATCCGTAATTCGAGCTGCGCACGCCAGGCCGTCACAATCCGTCGGTGCCACTCCCGCTTAGGCACTTCGTGCGCGGGTTCCAGGGCGCTCCCCCCATCGCTCCCCCGGCGCAAGCAATATCTTAGTAGTGGCACAGTCGCAGTGGGAGTCACAGGTGCCCAAAATTGAATAAGGTATGTGAGACCCATCCCCGCAATCAGTGTATCAATTTTACGCCATTTTTTACAAATATGGTTTTACTTATTATCCGTGTTTTTATCCTTTTATATTTAATTTTCTACTGTTGTTTACAATTGTAGTTGCTGATATATAGTTCAATGTATTTTATTTGTATTTTTTGTAGGTACTTATAAAAAATGAATCGAGAAAAGGCAAAACGACAGCGTATTTTAGCTATTTTACAAGACTCTGATTATGAGTTTACTAAAACTCGCGGAGTTGAAGTTTTCTCATCTTGATTTGGTTTTCAAAAGGATGTTACACTTGTCATCCTGTCACTCATGTGCCTAAAAAAACAAAATAGTATTGCACCTGCGAGAGTTGCAACAAATATATCTGTGTAGAACATATAGTACCTTTCTGTGCTAACTGTACCAAAGATAATGATCGAAGTGATTAATTTCTTTTTTTTTTCTAAAGTTAATTTAATTTCCTACATAAAAGGGCCATTAAAACATTAAGGCTGATTGTTAATTAATTACAATTTAAGTGAAAGAGTAAAATTTTGTTGACAATTATCGTTCTTTTTTTAAAGTTCTATTAAATATAAATAAAACATAATATAGTGTGAAATTAGTGTTTCATATATTTACAAAAATACCTAAAAAACTAAACCCGAATACATAATAACTTTATTATTTATAAGGTATTAAAATATTTTGACATTAATGAACGGGTCGGTGAGACCCACCCCAACGCCCGTGTAACACTTTTCTACGCCCATGACGCCGGGTTAAAGCACTTATTCTAAGCGGAAATGTTTTCTGTGGGTCCATACCCATAGATAAATATAAATAAAGAAATTATGAAAATTAAGGCCAAGCAAACGGCAAACAAACAATGATTTGATGGAATTTAATTATCATGGTCAGATACTAACGAGGGGATAGTAAGGAACTCTATTTGATGAAGTATGTTCGAAAAATAGCTAGATCGAAATTAACCAGAAAAGTTCAGATGTTGTTATTGAAACACGACGAGCAAGCAGACGAGTCGACATTTCAGCTGAAGAAAAAACGACGTGTGATAGTTAAGCAAATTTCTGAAAACATTTTTTAGTGTCTCCCTAGCAACATACCGATTTATTACAGAAAATTTTAATGTGACCGCAGAACGGAGTAAATGCTCTAAAGTCTTCGTAAGAATCTGCTGAAGCTAACATATAATCTAAGAATTTTAATATGATATCTCTACGGCCTTTGCGTGTTGCGATGACCACTTGTTTCAAGGTCATATAAACTCTTTCATCGGTCATATAACCTTTCTCACAAATAGCTAAATAATAACAAGGCACTGGATTGATGAAGTTACAGTTAAGCTATTAAAATTGTTATACTAACAATTTGGAAGAAAATCTAGAGGCTTAACATTTTTCATACTTGAAAGTAAGACGCCTAAAGCATGGCATTTAGGTTTTATACAACGTTATATATGTGCGTTCATTGACTTCTTTGTTAAGCATGTGCATTCATGCATGTGCAAAGAAACTGAAAGAAACCTTTGATGTAGGATTTATTGCCTTCATGGCCCGATTGGTCAAAGAGTACGCAGGAATTTTCTCGTGTCTAGATCTAAATATTACAATTTCAATAATTGAAAGCCTCCTTCTCTAATATTTTCAATTGGTGTAGCTGCCATGTAACCATAGTTGCTCCTTTATGAAAGAACTAGCTGACCCGCGCCCACTTCGTTGGGCATAATATTAATAATCCCCGAAGCGAGCACGAAAGCGAACTGAATTAAACCCGAAGCCATCGCGCGCCGTCCGCTGATGATGATGATGATGATGATGACACTCAACAATAATGTGGATTTCTATTGGTGAAAGAATTTTTAAAATCGATGATGATGATGATGACACTCCGCAATAATGTGGCTTTCTATTGGTGAAAGAATTTTTAAAATCGGTTCAGTAGATCCCGAGATTACCCCTTACAATTTACAAACACAAACTTTACTTCTTTATAATATTAGTATAGAAGAAGCAATTATAATCATTTTCCTTTATTTATTTTGTGAGAATATATGAAAATAAATATATAGAACAAGATAAAAAAAATTAAACAGCCTGATTAATTGTGAGAATTAAAATATTAGTGTGAGATGATTAAATAAAAATTAAGGAGCCTAATTAATATAAAAAGAAAACTGATTGATAGAATAAATACTTCACTATTTCCGTTCTCAAGATACATTTATGATTTTTGTTAAATGGATTCTCTCTTAACCTCCAAAGTTACCGACATACAGAGAACGGTACCAACGGCAAAATAAAAACTAATTGGGAGAATTAGCTAGATATTGAGATTAAAAATTACAGACTGATTAAATATAAAAAGAAAAATTATAAATAGAATTAGTAATTCACTATTTCCGTTCTTGTTTAGATTCATAAGATTTTTATTAAATGAAATTTCACTTGATCTCTCACTTTACCGACAAGAGAACAGTACCAACGGAAAAATATAAACAAATGGAAAATACCATGCCTGACGAGGAGTGGAGTATACTTTTGCTGGGAACCTCAGACGATCAGGACGTTTTGGAAGAGCTTGAGTGCAGTTGGTGTCAGCCAGTAAATTGTTAATCGCATTAAGATAAGTAATTATCGTCGCTTAACGTACCACATGGTTTTGTTAGTGATTTCAATGTGCAATTAGTTTTTAGTCTTTCTTAGATTACTGCTACGTTTCTTTTGTCGCTTTAAAGGAAATAATAATTCTATGTGATTAACTTTTTTATGTTAATGGGCAAACTGTAAATTTTAGTGAATAAATAATTTGTTGATAGTTGATTTTAAAAGAATAAATGATTTTAATACTCGTTGTCCATGGTTTATTTCGAATATTCTAAAAGGTGTTACAATTGCAAGATTTTGAATATCAAACGCAAGTCCATGAAAAGATATATCTCTATATCTGTGTGGTGTACATAACTCTACTGCTTATTTCCCAATTAAAATAACTAAGTAGTTCACTACATGCTAATACATTGTAAAAAATGATTTATTCCGTGAGAGTCTTAATTACGTTGGCGATTAAGACTTTAAATCGAAAATTTATAGTTCAGGCTAAAAAAAGACAAGTTATAGCCCTGTTGAGTCATTATTAGGCCAGATAATGGGCGCACTGAGAATGAGAAGCGTTTGCTGCTTCGGTTTCAATATTCACAGCGCTTTTTAATTTATTACAACGATGAGCTTTTTGTTCTTCGACTAAAATTGTAATTTGAATACAAGAGGGTAGACAAAGAAAAAGTGGTTAGATGAATTACATTGATGTTTTACGGTACGTCCATTTGTATGCCGTCGGAAGCCTGACTACGAAATGCCGGATTTATTTCTACAAGAATGTTTTTTTTTTCCCCTTTTTTTCTGTACATAAATATTACTTTGCGTTTGTTTATTTATTAATGTGTAGGCTAATTAATGGGTATAGGCTTACAAACTAAGAAAAACAAAAATCATTGCTACCGTTCCACACCTAAAAACTTCTCTCTTAAGTCCCAATTTTACTGAATGAATTTTGTTGAATTGCCTTAAGTCCAAATGTAGAATGATAATAATAATAATAAAGTAACTGTTATGTGGAATGTTGATTCAATGACCAGCAAGAACCCAACGGCATATAAATCTTTTGAAACAACTATGTGTATTACAAGAAAAACAATGAAACACAATTACTTGTTTTAGTAGTCACAACGCGGCTTCCAAAATTTTATTGCAATACTTCAAGACCGCGGGTCGCCGGCGGGCGCGAGGAAGTCGCGACTGCTACGGCGACCCGGGATGGACCACGCCCCTTCCGTGGCCGGGGGGCGTCGTCGGTGGAGGAGACCGGGGGAGGTAGTGTAGCCTCCCCCGAGGAGGGCTCCCCTCTAGGCAGGGGAGCGGAGGCTGGGGGTTCCCGGAAGTGGCTTGATGTTCCCGGGGGCTCCCTACATGCCTGAGAAAGGCCATCCCTGAGGTTTTTAGTGGGTAGGCCTCCCCCTTCTGGGGAGGAGAGTCCCACATAACCGCCGGCTCGCCACAGCCGGGGTATGCAATTTAATGCATTTTCCTCAGGGGAAAAAAAAACCACAGTTCCTCTGTGTCCGAAAATTCCCGACGCCTCCGACATCTCGTCCTGTGTCCTCTGCTCTGGACAGGTTAAATATCGTGGGTGTCTCAAAGTACCTAAAACCCGAGTCAACCCAGTCTGGTCGCCACAAAGTCATCACGCCCGGCTACTCCCTTGTCGCAAACTACCATAACCCGCTATAAGGCCGCGTACAGTGGCTCTACAACATGGCGATCTTGGGCATCCGAGCCAGTAGACGCACGCTTGATTTGCGTCGACTCGATTTGTTTTGCCTTACCCTTAACGGTTCAGAATCGAGTCGGATCCGTTACTCGGCAATGCGCAGAACCCTCCGTTTTCGTTTCTTCCAAAACACAGTAAAGCTGTAGTTGTAAAAAGGTGTCTGCTGTTTCAGCGTAGGTCCGTCCAAGAAAACAATAATTTTACATACAGCCTTTGATAAATCCTGTTATATTTTACAATCAAAAGTTCTTCTGAAAATCTTTTTTCAAGAGATTCTAATAAAGTTAAATCAATAAAATCCTGAGCTATGAAAATTACGGGAAAATATTGATCTTTTATTGGCATTATACTCATCTTATCTTTGTAGGTTATTTCTCTGTTGTGGTTCAGTTGAGACTATGTTCTATGAAATCTTTTATGAAAAATCGAAGTTATCTTTAAATATGTATTTAATTTAGTAATTTGGTATATGTTTGGCAGATTATATATTTCATTGTACAAAAACTCTTTCTTTAAGTAGGTTATATAAAAAATATGTTACACTATCTCGTAAAAGATAAATTATATTATTAACAATTATTATAAATGATAAAAAAATTATAAAACACAAATTAAGAAATATATTTGAGAATGGTGTTTTTATACTTATTTAGATATTATATTTGAAACGGCCCATTAGTAAGACTATACATTAGAATTTTGTGAGAACTAAAGATTTTGATATCTTTTGTAAATTTTATTGTTCGTTTTTTCTTTCACATAGTATAAAGTTAAATTAAGCTAAGAGAATATTTTCAGAAGTGAGAAAATACTGAAGGAAGATTGATGTATACCGATGTGTAATTTGGGTTTTCATTCATGGTTGTTGAATACAAAATTAATTGTTTAAAAATAGAAAAGTTATTGTAAGCTTAAATGCTACGAATACAAGATTGAAATTACAGTAAAATAAAAGTTTCATGAAAGATTGTCTTCTCATAGACAAAAGGAAAAAATCAGCTTGATTTTTTTACCCCCACTTAACGATTAGATTAACGATACAGTCTCAAATTGAAGAACGTTGCAGCATATAGAACATTGTATAGTTAAGCAACAAGAAGAAACTCTCGTAAAACTCGTTAATTGCTCCTATAATTGTGATATACAGCGCGAACAAAGGCTCTAAAGTGCAGTTAGCAACCAAACAAAAGATAAATTACTTCGCTGTATAGTATAAATAAGAAAGGGAAGTGGGTGGATATGTGATTTTGTTATTTATGTGCATGAGATAAATAAAATATACAAAATTAAATGCGAATGTACACATTTTGGATGCTAACGTGGCTTAGTTTGGAATTTGTGACAAAATGACTTAAACACCACCCATCAGAATAGAATTAGTACGTGGGTACTTATAGTTTACAAAGAGAACGATATCTTCAAAGTTATATTCTTGGGGAAATGTATAACTTTTTATAACAAGTTACCACACAATATTGTTAATCTACCTTTTAATAAACTTAAAACTCGAGTAAAAAAAACTTTGATGGGCAAAGGATATTATCGAGTCCAGGATAACTTGGATGATCGAAGTGTCTGGGACTAAAAAACCCTCGCTCGTTGAAATAAACAAATTGTTAATAAATTCTTAGGTAACTGTGTAACATAATAATATGTATATTTAACTGTACCTATTATAATAACCTTTTGTTACTTGTATCATAATACATTATTGCTAGTTTTAAATGATTGTATGCGCGTGTCCTGCGGTTGATTTTTTTTTTTAGTTGTGCTAATTTACACGGGTACCTGTTTTTGGTAATTTGTATCCTTTTGTGGCTTAAGGGTAGTCATACTCTCATTAAAATCTCTTCGGCAGTGTCGTGTGAGGCGGGTCGTTACGTTCCCTAAAACATGGTTGAGCGAAGCGATGGCTGGTTCATGCGTCATGCTCGTGAACGGGTGCTGCCAGCGGAGATGAGTCTGCTCTTTGCTATACTGGGTACTACTCGTATTTATTATAATTTTAATTTAACTTTAATATATTCTTTTAAAACTGTATGACACGGCATTCCTAATATAGGCATGTTTTCAAAATAAATTTTTATTAATTATATTATGTAATGGAAAGTGACTTCATGAATTATCAATATTGAAGTCATTTTCCAAATTGACGACTCTGTATATATTTAATACAGGGAAAAAAAAACAGCCCTTGCTGAGTTTCTTGCCGGTTCTTCTCAGTACAAGGTCTCCCGCCGTAGATTTGCGAACCGATGGCGTAGCTTTTCGACATTCACAAGTGCTTGTAACAGCCCAGACTGAATAAATGATTTTGAATTTGAATTTATATCAAATTGGATGTTATATGTTAATAAAAATTGGTTGTCTGTGGAACTCCGTCTACTGCCGATATTTGAACGTAACAACGTCTATTACGTGGTAATTTTCTTTTTCTGGGTGCAATGAAATTATTTAAAATAAAGTAATGTATAACATTTATATTTTTATTTAATAGTTTGTTTAAATTTTCTGCTTCTGAAGTTATACATAAATTAAGTCGTTACGGCGTATTAAGGTACGCCATGCAGCATCAGAGATACGTTGCCGTGTGGCGTCAGATCGCCCGTTACGCCGTTTCCGAGTATGCCTTCGGGCGCTCTAGGGGTGGGGGTAAAGTAGGCGTGGACTCCGTGTGGCGTCAGATTCGGCCGTTACGGTGTTTTCGAGAATGACTCCACGCCGTACCAATTTAATAGACGTTGTCACGTCAAAAAAATATTCAAATATAATTTACACATATCACTTTTGTGCATCAAGGAAGCTACAAGCTACAAGACAGCTACAGAAGGCCGGTAACGCATCTGTGACTCTTCTGGTGTTGCGGGTGTCCATGGGCAGCGGTTATCGCTTACCATCAGGTGATCCGTTTGCTCGTTTGCTGCCCTATCCTATAAAAAAAATAAAAAAAACAACATTGGTTTAGTAGCTTAGTACGGGAGATCTTGTACTGAAGAAACCAGCAAGATACATAATTACACAAACATATAATAAGGTTACATAATTTGTAGCTTTGATTGCATAATTATGTCTCTTTATAATGTAAGTACATAAATTATTTCAAGTAAGCCGCCGTACCAACCACGTATATAATGTGTGATATTTTCCACATCAATATATATTTTTTTAAACTGTACTGCATTTATGTAATTTGATAGCTAAATCAAAAGTAATTTTTCATTATTTTATCATTCTCAATTAATGGGATTGAATCATTGATGTGGTTTATACTGGTGTATAATATACGTGAGTTGAAGTGCACTTTGATTATCGCAATACAGCGTGATTGGCTTACTGTGTTCAAAAACTTCCTTAAGCAAATATTTTAAGTATATGGCTTCTTTGCAGGCTTCGCTTAGGGCCATATATTCTGCTTCAGTAGTAGATAGTGCGACAGTGCGTTGTTTACGTGACTCCCAGGATATAGCTAAGCCACTGAGCAAAAACACAAAACCTGTATAGGATCTGCGGTCTATGAGATTAGACCCATAGTCTGCATCAGCATATCCTACAGTACCATCCGTTGATTTTGTGTACATCAACTTTTTATTTTTAGTTGCCCTAAGGTACCGTAGAACCCTTTTAGCTGCTCTCCAGTGTACCTCATAATTTTAACTTGTAATGTTAACCCAATAACATCAAATAGGGTAGGATATATTCTACCCTATTTGATGTTATAATGTTTTTTTTTTTATCGGTTTCATATGTAAAACCGATAAAAAAATCAACGCTCACTATCATTCACAATCAACCTATCATGACTTGAAACTCAGAACCTAAAAAAACACAATTAGATTCTAATTTTAGCCCCGGAAAAATACCAGTTAAACTACCGTCGATTAAAACGCCTACAACATGTAAGTTAAAGTCCAGTTATTTCAAAAGCCAATAATGACTTTTTAAACGCACACGATAAAAACACTGATCAGAACAGCTATCGAAATGATTGAAAGATTTTTTTTGCAATGATTCTAGTATTTAATTTCAAAACTGTACAAAAAATAAAACATCGATAATGACAAATAATACTAAAATATAAATAATTTTAATTCGTTTCATAAGTGTACTGATTCTAAAGATAAAAGATAAAGGTTAATTTATTTATTTTACTTTTGTCGTTATTCGAAAATAGCGCAAAATTTACTGTCTGGACATTCATGACATTCGTCACTTCAAAACATAGTATTAATATAATTCTATGAAAACTTTGGGGTGTTTAAATAAACAGACAAATATGACAAACAAATTTTAATTCACTATACATTTTATACAATCTTTATTTACACATACCTACTTATATATATGTACTTATAACGAAGTCAGTTATGTTTTAAAGCTCGATACTTTCTTGTTTAAACACGTTACGAGAGTTTTATTTACACTTACACTGTTTAACAAGTTTAGCAACAAAAGTATATTTACACAATTGTTCTAGTCATCACTCATAGAGCGGTTGTGTGGATGTGGTCGCTTTGGCAAGTCCCGTCCTGGGCCAGGTAATGCGATACAGGAATTGGCTCCCGTCTTTTCCTGTTTCTATTACCTGCGAACAATTGTAAACAAGTTAAAGCAAGTATTAAAGGGTTTTAAGATAGCCTCCGTGGGGTTTGTGGTCGAGACCACACTCAGGAACTCAGTGCTAGATAATTATTTCGTACAGGAGACGTATTTTTGAATCGTTAGACGTGAATTTGGAATCGAATACGAATACAAAGCTTTTAAATAGCTACATAATAACAAGTAAATATTGTTTGAGTACATATATTTTATGATGTTGTTATGATTTTAAATTTTTCTGCGTGAAACAGAATCTAATTAAGAATTTGTTTTTAATGACAACACTGAATTCGCGTGATTCAAAAATCTATAAAATTGTAAGCAGTAGAAAATAATTTCGCGCACGATTTGTATTCGTATTCGAATCCCAAATTCACTTCTAATGATTCAAAAATACATTTTTGAGGGTACAGAAAATTATACGAGTCCCGCCCACTCATCGCGACCGTGACGTGCAAGACGAGTAATGATGGAGAAAACGTATCTTTGTTGAGATTGGATCATTTGTATCCTGATCAGTACAAAGATTCGAATTAGTGACGTGCTTCATTTGTATTAAATCGGTTCAGAGTCACTGATATACATATTCTGATATCTGATAAATGATACAAATACACTGATATAAATATTGATATTGATTCATTTGTAACAGTGACTCTGAGTCAATCGTGTAAGCGTCGCGTATCGAATGAAACCGAGATGCGATTAAGCGACGTGATCCGAAGCGCTCCGACTCTGAACTATTTACTTATCACAATCGTGCGAGCGCCGTGTGCCGATTGAAACCGAGATGCAATTGAGCGAATGATTAATTTCAAGCGCTGTTAGAGATTTGAATCAGTGAATCACTTGGAAGAACCGATTCACTGAGTCGTTTCTGTAGAGATTGACACATCTGTAACGACGAGGCATTTGTTCAGACGCGGCGTGTTCAAAACATTTGACGAGATCACTTCCAATATGGACGGTCAAAACAAGTCACATTAGTTCACTCTCATATTAAAACAGATAATAATTAGAGTTAAGGATTACTTAAATGATTGGGTTGGGTTTAATTTTAATAGTTACGTTGCTGAATATTTCGACTTAGTAATATAACCAAGTTTGATATGTGGCCTACCTATCAACTTCCTTTTTTAATCTCTTCTGTTAACATACTGTCTGTAATATCGACCAAAATCCAAGATATTAATAAACCTAAATATTATTTTTCTGAGTCAGAACTCTGGGCTCGTACTAATGATATGTTACGGAAACAATACTCGGAATATATTTTGATATTCACTGACAGATCAAAAACACAAAATACCAGTGGTTGTTCCTTTTATAAGGCTGGTGTAAAAGTTTAATTTTGTGTAAACGATCCTAATATTCCCGTTATGGGCCTTGAGCTTTTGGTTATATCCGAAGCTTTTTCATGTACCAAATCAACTGATTATAAAAAGATTGTTATTGTTACTGACTCGAAAAGCCTTTTACTGCATCTAATTGCTTGTACTCGCGGAAAACTGAGAAGAAGTGAGGATTACCTCATTATTAAATGTATCGATCGTTTGATACGTAGTGGGATCGAAGTCTATTTCTAATGGGTTCCTTCCCATGTAGGAATTCCTGGCAACGAGATTGCTGATGACCTCGCCAAAGTTGCTCAAGCCGACGGAATTCCGTTAAATGCCAAACCTCGGTTCACCGATTTCGTAGCATTAATTAAAACAACTAATTTTAATTTGTGGAAATCTGAGTTTCACTCTCAATCGACAAACAAGGGAATATGGTATAGGACTCTGGTTAATGAACCTCCAAAAATTCCTTAGTTTGCTTCGATGAAACTGAATCGAAGAGAAATAGTTATATGTTTTAGATTGCGATCTGGTCACGTTCCATTGAACAAGTTTGGTTACCTAATGCGTAAAGTTGAAAATTCTAACTGTGCCGTTTGCTCACAAGAATCTGTTTCATTTGTTGATTGAACGTAAAATTAACGAATCTCTTCCACAAGAACTTTTAAGTAATATGCGGTGTCATCGAAACAATCTGTTTTTTATTTTTCATTCAATATTTAGTTCAAATTTTATGTGTGAACATGACAGCATAGTATTTAGTTTTATCATTCATTCTTTAAATTTAAGAAAAAATTTAATTTTGTGTCTTAATGTACATATAGAAAACTTGTACACTGATATCAGTGTACATATACTGATATTAGGTATCAGTATATATATACTGATACCTAATATATTGTTCCACAATAATTTTAAGCCGGCTTAATCTTAGGGTTTAAAATCAAAATCATTTATTCAGTCTAGGCTGTTACAAGTACTTGAGAAATTCGAAATGCTACGCCATGGGTTCGCAAATCTACGGCGGGAGACCTTGTACTGAGAAGCTTTATGGCTTTAAATAAAGATTATAAAAAAATACATACATACATACATACACTCACGCCTTTTTCCCATGGGGGTAGGCAGAGATTACGTCTTTCCACTTGCTACGGTCTTTACATATCTCTTTCGCTTCATCTACTTTCATAACATTCCTCATACATGCTCGACGATTGCGGGTACTTCTGACCTGGCCCTTTTTGAGGACACTTTCGATTTGTTCGAAATATGTTCGCCTAGGTCTTCCTCGTCCCGTATCTCCACTCACTCCAGCTTCATAAATCATTTTGGTCAGTCTACTTTCATCCATCCGTTCCACATGTCCAAACCACCCAAGCATTCCTTTCTCTATTCTTATCACGATATCCTCTTTCAAACCACATTTCTTTCTAATCACTTCATTATACAATCTGTCACTCAGTTTTACTCTATTATTATTATCTATTATTATATTCTATTATTGTAATTTGTATTTTTGTCTATTATATACACATACAAATAATATATAAAACTTCTTCTGTTGCAGGTCTACTTGAAGGAAATTCAGTTCAGAAATAGGCAATACCTTTGTACACTTTGTTTTTAATTATATTTGTAGTTGTGTTAACAACATGTGCAAAAAATAATTAAATTAATAAAATAATGAAGCTTTTATAGATATAATGTAAATTTACAAGTTATTATTACAACAATAAGCTAAAAGATGAAATACTATTTTGAAAGTTCAATATAATATTTTTACAATCTCTAAAAATAGTAAGTTCCCAGGCATATCCATACTATGATATTAATAGTATGGATAATCGCAAAATCGCAAGTACATAACATTAAACTACCTATGCCGAGCACTAGTAATTACATAATGTTTATATTAATATTATATATTTAAAGCCCATTGAATTATGTACAATGTAGATTTCATTTGTTATATTCCATTGTTGATCGTTGATTGCGGGCAGGCTTTGGTCCGTATCAAAACCAAAACATTTTCATAAGTTCAATAAACTTACTACTTTAATAAACTTAAAACTCGAGTAAAAAAAACTTTGATGAGCAAAGGATATTATCGAGTCCAGGATTACTTGGATGATCGAAGTGTCTGGGACTAAAAAACCCTCGCTCGTTGAAATAAACAAATTGTTAATAAATTCTTAGGTAACTGTGTAACATAATAATATGTATATTTAACTGTACCTATTATAATAACCTTTTGTTACTTGTATCATAATAAATTATTGCTCGTTTTTAAATGATTGTATGCGCGTGTCCTGCGGTTGTTTTTTTTTTTTTAGTTGTGCTAATTTACACGGGTACCTGTTTTTGGTAATTTGTATCCTTTTGTGGCTTAAGGGTAGTCATACTCTCATTAAAATCTCTTCGGCAGTGTCGTGTGAGGCGGGTCGTTACGTTCCCTAAAACATGGTTGAGCGAAGCGATGGCTGGTTCATGCGTCATGCTCGTGAACGGGTGCTGCCAGCGGAGATGAGTCTGCTCTTTGCTATACTGGGTACTACTCGTATTTATTATAATTTTAATTTAACTTTAATATATTCTTTTAAAACTGTATGACACGGCATTCCTAATATAGGCATGTTTTCAAAATAAATTTTTACTAATTATATTATGTAATGGAAAGTGACTTCATGAATTATCAATATTGAAGTCATTTTCCAAATTGACGACTCTGTATCTATTTAATACAGGGAAAAAAAACAGCCCTTGCTGAGTTTCTTGCCGGTTCTTCTCAGTACAAGGTTTCCCGCCGTAGATTTGCGAACCGATGGCGTAGCTTTTCGACATTCACAAGTGCTTGTAACAGCCCAGACTGAATAAATGATTTTGAATTGAATTGAATTGAATACATAATAATAGTTTTTCATTACGGATCAAACTTAATTAGTGACTGTAGTTAGGAGTCATGCTTTTAAATAAAACAACAGAATTAATCTGATAATAATAAACTAATAGTCCAATAATATTAAATAATAATAATAGAAGGCAAATGATAGGAGTCTCTTCCATAGACCGGTTCTTTATACCAGTAAAATCGAAATACAATAGTCTACAAACATTTTAACCTGTAATAACAATAGTTTCTGTGAAGATATTCTGTTAGATCCAGTTGGTATAACTCCAGGCACACTTTCATAAAATTTTGCTTGTACGGCTTCTACGCGTTGGATTTATATCCCCCCGCACGACTTATGAAGACGAGTGATATTAAACTAAATTAATTAATATTCTTTTGTCATCATTTACACTAATAGTAGGAGATCGAGCAGAATGACTTTTTTTGTCAGTGATATTCTAAAAAAATACAATAACATTTCTAATTTGTAATAAAATCTACAAATACGAGTACAATTCATTGGATTCCGATCCGGATTTAGATTTGTATAATTAAATTAAAGCGTCAAATTCGCCCGTGTTAATATTTTTAACGTTTATTTTTTTAATATTTCCAACTAGAATTACGAATCAATTATACTCAAAATGGTTACACGAATTTTATATACACTGAAGGCACGGGTTTGTCCGCTTCAATACATAGTATAAAACAAAGTCGCTTTCGCTGTATGTCCGTATGTATGCTTAGATCTTTAAAACTACGCAACGGATTTTGACGCGGTTTTTTTTAATAGATAGAGTGATTCTTAAGGAAGGTTTGTATGTATAATAAATGCATAATATAGTAGAGAAACACTGATAAATTTAAAGGTTTCTAATGTGATGTCGTAAATAAGCACGTTTTTTTGCGCTTATATTGCAAACGCTGGCTGAACCCTACGAGATAGACCAAAATAACGTACTACAGTATTGTACAACTTATAAAAATCCACAAAAAAGTCCGCGATGGTATATGTCTATCTCTTAGGGATAACCCACCATAACCATTTTTTCACTGCACCCGTGCGAAGCCGGGGCGGGTCGCTAGTAAAACATAAAATAAACAAGGACTGTGCGTGTGTGTGTGCAAAAAAATACAGCCGTATATCTTCGTAGCGTGTGATATCATACCGTACCTATCATAATCATAATATTCTATAATATGGGATTCGAGCCTCGTTATTACGCAAAAAGATCATTTTCTCATTTCTCTCCCCGTTATTTGCATATAAATTTTCTTTTCATCCATGTTAATAAGCGTGGAAGGCGTTGAAATCTCCGTCTTTCTTCCTTAACTCCGTCAAAGATTGACGAAGGTAATTTTAATAAGAAGTAAAAAGGTGACGGTAATTTTAAATTATTTGATCTAACCGTTTTAATGTACGCTAGTATTGGCTTACCAAAATATTTGAGGATCGATTGTAAATTTATTATTGAATGTACGGGCTTTAGTCTATAATAGCATGTTTTACTTTAACTTTATTACTTCAAGATAGATCTATCTTGTGATTCTAGCTAACACTATGATTCCTCCGTAAGTTCTAAAATCAAATTAGAGGATTTTCTGCCCTTTCAGGATTACTATGTCGGCAGTGTTCATGATATGTTTGCTTAGACGACGAATACCTATTCTTCTCGAATGCTCTCCCGATTTCCGAACATGTGTAGAATCAGATTTTTTTCTTGTCAGCTTTTGTTTTTGTTCTCTCAAGCTTATATGTTATGACTAGAGATTGGATAATCGGATGCATATTTACCTAAAGTTAGTTTAAGACAAAGTATGGAAACGGCTTTTTATTGTTTTGTTAAATAAAATTTTTCACCATTTCTGTTTTTTTATTCAATTATTTAATTGATTATTGTTTTAGTCAAACTAGCTCACTACTTTCGTACAACACTCTTCATGTAATAAATCGTACATTCATAAATCGCACGGGGAACTGAAACTAAACTTCATGTAAATACGTATGCATAGTTGTATAAATGAACCCGGAGTCTCGGTCTTTTGAAAATAAATACCACGTGCTAATTTAGTAATTTTCAAACAATATCGCTACGTTAAATTTGCAGTCCTGTATTTTCCCGGGATTTTTATTTAACAAAATGTATTTTAAAAAGCCGCTTCCATAATTTGTGAGCCAAAAATAAACTTTAGGTAAATATGCATCCGATTATCCGATCTCTAGTTATGACGTCAATGAACTCTAGAAATTCTAGAATTTTAAAATCTTAGATACTCAATGATTTACAAAATCTTCATCAGAGTTACCACGAAAAGCTGTATTGGTGGGCAAAACCTTACCGCTATAGCGAAAAGTGACGGGAAAAACAAAACTTCTTGATTACCTTTCTCTTTTTATTTGTAATTAGGCAATTTATTTAAGAGTTGAATATGGGTGGGTTAGTTAAATATAACATCAGCATGGTTTACACAAGACATGAGTTCTTTCATTAGAGTATAACATTTTTCTTGCACATTATTAATTAATTTCTTTTTAATAAATCACTGTTCGTACTCGATCGCTGAGTTGTTTAAGTGGCCAACACACCGTACCACGCGTCAGACGCGGGTATGTGTCCCGCCCATACAGTAATTTTTGCGTTTGTACTTTTTCATATTTATAAATAACTAGTTTTCCACCCGTTGTGCTGCTTCAATCGCGTTATATTGGATTTTCTAAAGGGAAACATATTTTTTATTTCCAAAAGGAAAGATATAATTGTCTACAATATGGAAAGCTCAAGTTGTCAAACTTTTGCCATGCCTTATGTTTTCTAATCGTAGACAACCCTAGTTAACAACTAATAGCAAATATATAACAATAAATAAATATAAAGTAAATTAAACCTTAACTTATGTGAGGTCATGGCTAAACTCTAATGATTTAAATGAAGTCCTTTATTTAAATTTAATTTAAATGAATCACACCAAATGCATACATTTTGAATATAATGATGATATGATTGGAGAAGTTTATCAAATCAAGTTTAATTAATATTCATTGATAATATGGCTTGAAAAATCATATTCATAATTTGTGTATATAATATTAAAGTATATTAATAAGAAAGTAAATAAATTTATATATGCTTTTTAACGAATGTCAGTATGGTAGTTTCTGGCGATTCCGACACCTAGGGAAACACATCCTTGACCCAGATGAAATAAACACAATCCGAACTGGGAACATCCTATCTTTCTTGGTCAGTGCCCAGTTAAAGGAGCTACTGTAGGGCCTAACATAGAACCTACATAGAAGGCTGGTCACAATAGATCTTAATAGGTCGCAGTGATACATATCAGCCTCGACTTACACACGAATAATGGTAGTTTCTGAGATCGTGTTAAATAATAATATTAAAATAATAATTATTATTAAAACTTCAAATAATTTATTGATTTTATTGTCAATATATATTTCATATTAAATTTGGTGATTCAAACAATATAGTAGGAATGTTTTCTACTCAGTATGTTTTCAAATTTATGTGCACAATAACATTTGCTTCATTGTTTCAAATTATAAAATAAAATACGTTTCTTTCCACTGCAGTTGAAATAAATCAATAAAATCAGTATAATAACAAGGAATGTTCTGGTTGATTATGACGAGGCGTATTAAAGAAAGCAATAAAAAGTGCTGTGTAATATTTATGTAATAAGGATGAATATACAATAAGCGAATGCGTCTGACATATTAAATGGATATTTGACGCGTTATTCGTCGGTACGAACCCAAAAGGATAAACAGAAATACCTACGCAAGTGGCGATTATTAAACCTCTTATTTATATAGTACGTGAGAAAAATACGCACGTGTAACCTAGCAGCATATTTTCAACAACAACTCAGTATGTATTATTCAATACGTTGTAAGACATTTGATAACAAAATTTTAATAAATCCCAAATTTAAGCAAACATTTCACCTATGTAACGACGTTATCCCTGCAAATAAATGGAAGGCCCTACCGATATTTTTAGAAATATGATATAGCTTATAATTTAATAGCCTAGCAATTTGCGCTCACGTGCGCACCGCCCTTGAGTTTGACAGATGATAGATCGCAGGCAAACCACAGAGAATCACCGCGTCTGGATTATTCATTTCGGGCTATTAGGCTATAACCGCGAGCTTATTGTGTAACTTAGGAACGAGTCGCGATCGCGTCGCAATTCAATTATACATAAACCATTGCTCGTTTTCTTTCTCTCATTCAAAATAAGCACAAGGAAGCAAACGATGGTTGATGGGGAAAAGTCAAATCAAGCGATAGCGACGCGATGACAACTGATTGATGAGATACATAATGAGCCAGCGGAATAGCCACAAGTCGCCACGCCAGTGCGGTGACAGAAAGGCGAAGCGGCAAACGACGCACTGAATACGCGCGTATGCCGCCAAATAATATATTTACTTTTAATTTTTATTACGAAATTGCTATAAAATTAGTATGTTATTAAAATTAACAGTCAATATGTTTTTGCTTAGAATTTAAATATGTGTGCGTCGGCGAAGTGGTAGTAATTATCTTTTGTCTTCTTCTGGTTTCAGTGTGGATAGTTTGTACATTTACCTTACCTTATCTTACACGATCACGTGTACCTTTGGCTAGTTTGTAAGTTTTTTTAGATATCAACTCAAGTTTCAACTAATTGCTAGAAATTTTTCCAGTATTTACCGACTTTTTAAATAGTGCGAGAAAGTTTGAAAAAACTGACTATTACTTTTACAAAGTTCTTCGAGTTGAACTAATTTGTATTTTTTTAATTAGGGACTTTTTGAAAACGAATAAAAAAATGGCTAATATAAAATAATATAAAAATATGGTACTATTCTATGAAAATATCTAAAAAGTTTATCATCGTTTGTTAATTATAATTATATAAAAATGTCTTCATAGTTCATAGAGTTATCTAGCTGAAGTTTAAATTATTACTAATTATTAATCCAGGATTATCACAAATAATTTAAAATTTGTTTAGCTAAGATTTGTCAGATCAAGAATCTACGAAATCACTCATGGATACACCATGAGAAATTTGGTCACTGCTTGTCTCAGAGATTAATTAAGAGAATTAACGTCGGCGTCGTCTTACAAATTATAGTCTATTATAGACTATAATTTGTAATCCAATGGATTCAGATCTTGGCCTGACGATGGCTAGTCTTCAAATCTTATAAAGTCCGTAGTATTAGATTCGTGTTAATTTTGGACAGTTTATGTACAGATCGTTAGAAATAGTTCATGTGACCAGGAGCAGTTCTGCTGGACAGTTACAGTGGATTACGGTACATTTTTAAGTGTATTGCTGACAGCTTTTATAACACGAACGGCTATGGTTTTTAACAACCGCCAAGGTTTAACAAATGAAATGAAATAAAATAATATATTTCCGAACAACATAAAGTTAAACCTTTTATATATTTAAATTATGTTTATGATACCTATCCTACTATTAATGCTTTTTTTTTTCAAATTATATATTTAAGTAATTCTGCCGTCGTAGCACGAGAAAAGAAACATGATAAAGTATTTATTGTGAGATATAATCGCCATCTCGAAAATCTTTTGTATTTAGACAGCACAACGTAATAAATCTATTATATCACATGGACAAAAGCATCCATAAATTTAATCACTTCGCAAGAATATCTCTCTCTCTTGTCTCTCGTCAAATTTACGAATTTTTGTTAATTATCTTCAGGCGGTTTTAACTATAAAATTTTGTTTAAGCAGAGTTCTATGCTCGCAGTCTTTTTCTACTATGTCTTCGCTATCGTGTTGGATATTTTTTTTTTTTTTTTTTTATAGGATAGGACAGCAAACGAGCAAACGGATCACCTGATGGTAAGCGATACCGTTGCCCATGGACACCCGCAACACCAGGGGAGTCACAGATGCGTTGCCGGCCTTTAAAAGGGAATAAGGGGGGAAGGGGGGCTTGGGCCTCCGGTACCCTCACTCACTCGGCGAAACACAGCGCAAGCACTATTTTACGCCGGTTTTCTGTGAGGCCGTGGTATCACTCCGGTCGAGCCGGCCCAATTCGTGCCGAAGCATGGCTCTCCCACGGTAAAAAATTTATTTGACGTGTAGTAAACTACAGAAGTTATTTCGATGTAATATAAAAAAAATGAATACTGTAATATAAGTTACAACAATCTATGCAAAGTTTCATTACAATGATTTACGCTATCGATGTCGATTGCAAAAGAATGGAGATTCTCGTGGTAGTTATTTAGATCTACAATTTCGTTTACTTTTTAAACAGATACATTGATTTCGAAGCCCTTCTAAGCAAAATATATATAAATTATGTAGTATAAAGTGAAATATTTAAGCTTATTAAATGTAAATTTTTTCAATATAAAAAGTATAAATATAAAAGTACCAACGTAACAACGTTATTGGCAATTTTGTTTGACGTTTATACAATTACGCGATTTTTTCATATTGTGAAGTTACTATTACTATTTATGGAATAGAAAAAGATATTACTCGATTTAAATTTTCTCATCAGCATCGCTGTGGGTAAAACTCAATTTACCTGTGTAACGGGCCGCGAAACTGCCGGCGCGCGCAGTGCCGGGTGCCCGCCGCTTCCCAAGACTGTACTTTGTGAGCCGCTGCTAAACACATTCCTCTCCTTCCAAGCCGTCCAGCTCTGAAAATGAATCATATATTTTTGTATCTGTCCTTAATTCATGTCATGTCGTGTCTGTCATGTCTTTTAAAAATAAATTTAAGTCATACGTCCTTAATGCCCAAAAATCGTTACCTTAGCACTTGTATATATTTTATTTTGCATATTCTATGGACCCAGCCCAGTCGCGCTTTTATGATAACTTTCTTAGGTATATAATGACGAACTTTATGCTGTTATTATAGATATGATTTATGAAGTTATTGTGTATTTGGGGGTTTTGGTGTTTATTTATTTGTATTCGGATTATTTGGTTAATCACCATTGTACAGTCAAACAATAAATGGTTAGTTTATTGTTTAGTGTTTATTATTTGTGTTTTTTGTTTTATGTTATTTCATTCATTTTTTTATTTTTAATTTTGTAAATGGCGTCCGCGGAAGATCAGCGTCGTGGTGTACGCCCGACATATTGTCGGCTTGGAAGAAGACTGTCATAACTCAAAATACACAAACTTTCAGGGGAAGCATGTAAACATTTTACTGGATAAAATGTACTCGGATCTCGACCTCAATAATTAATTAGAAACCATATTCTTTACAGGTGGCTTTATTATTATATAGACATTTATTATTATTATAGAGAAATTGAAGTTATTTCATTGCGAAAACATAACAATGTATTTTTTATTATGCTGATGGGAGACCATTTTGGTAACAAAATGACTTGTATGCATGTTTATCTTTGTATTTTCCGGACCGTTATTTTGCTTACCAAATAAACGTTTTTCTTTCTTTCTTTCTAATTCTCTTAATTTTATTTATTACCTATGTAAATATTTATTGCAATAATATCTATTACTCGACTAATTGACGGTAGCAAAGAATAAAATTGAAGACAGATTATATAAAAAAATACATACGTAAACATATATATGATATATAAATAAACATGTAAGCATTACTTTACTTCAAAATCAAGTTTTTTTACATAGTATTTACACAGAAAACTCTTCAAATGATGTCTGATATATATCATTTGAAGAAATTAGTATGTATTTACAAAGTGAGTTTACTTGTAGCTATAATACGTATATATTATTAAGACAAATTGCAGTAATAATAAATTATGAGAGGAGGAAACGTATCTCTCATACAGTTCACGATGGCAAGTGTCCATTAGGTCAGAGTTTCCCTCTGCGCCTCAGGAACCCATTGCACATATTTTACGACGTGGTGCTCAACTGTAATTTTACTACAGCTTACCTGCCACATATTTATGCGAGAACATGTCTATCATTATCTCTGTAATCTGAGTAAGTGCGGCCGTCACCATCACCTTCTATGTTCTCTTTCATAGGCTAGTCATCGACCATGTGGCCCTGCGATACGAGTACAATCGATGACACATCAGTTATGAGACTTCTATGTTGCTGAAGCGCCAAAGATTCATTGAAGCGAGATATTTAAAATACTCATCATCAACATAATGGAACTATAGTATTTATAGATATAATGTGTTTAAAGTAAAGGAAGTTGGGTTCAGACTATTTATCTGAGGCGAGCTTCTAATTGACAACTCTATAAAAAAAAAACAGAACTTGCTGGTTGTTTGCTGGTTCTTTCCAGTGCAAGGTCTCCTACCGTAGATTTGTAAAACAATGGCGTAGCATCCTTGACGTACAAAAGTGACTGTAAAAATTCCATATGATGAATAAATTTTTGACTTTGATTTCGATCTTGCTCTTCGAATCTTCATCGTTTGAAAACTTAACTTAACCGACATTATACAGATTCTTAAAAAAAGGAAATCATAGGAATGATGAGGTTTTTGTTCACGTGAAAATTTCGTAGATAAGTGGCAGTGAGAAGTGAACTTTAGATGCACTAGTTGACTTAAATTAGCAGTAATAACAGCTTGGCATTCCGATTTCACTAAATTCCTATTATCATGCATCGATTTGACAGAAAATACAATAAAACTTCATTAGGGTGAAACGGAGCTAATCAATAATTTTTGCAGGTATTTCGTCGAATAGAACATTTTTCACTTTTAATTAAGAGTTATACATAACATTGAACAAACGATCGAATCATAGTTTCATTAAAATATGTTTTGACGATTAATGTTTTGTACTAAGACTACCTAAATTTCAACGTTATTTCAATGTTCATTATTAATATTAATAAATTTTAAAATTATATTTAAAATTTACATTAGCTTCTTATTTGTTTTAATAGATTAGCAGCATTTTAGCAGGTAAAGTCGCTTAAAATATACGCGAAGAAATTGTGTGTGATCTAATTTCTTGAGAAAATACTTAAAATAGAACCTTCAAGCCTTCACTTAGATGTGCAAACACCTTGTGATCGACAGTACATGTACGTAGTTAAACTAAACTACACTATATATATATACGTAATAAGAGCGATTTTAAGGCAAAGCTTCTATTGTTTTTTGTTCCAAGGCAGTGAATTTCATTCCTGGCTATTTTTAGAATATAATGGAGAACTATTATAGAAAGTGTTGGTTTAAGTAATATTGCTTTTAATAGCCGTGATATATATTATATATATATAAAAGATATGTATAATGTAACATATATGTAACAGAGAATAACTCGCCTTAGATGAAGACAAAAATCAGCCTTACAACGATTTTTCTTTCATAAATGTACAAAATCAGTAGGTAAATCTATACTAATATTATAAAGAAGTAAAGTTTGTGTGTTTGTATATTTGTATATTTGTTAAATTGTAAGGTGTAATCTCGGGATCTACTCAACCGATTTTAAAAATTCTTTCACCAATAGAAAGCCACATTATTGCTGCGTGTCATAGGCTATATAAAAAACCGAAAAATAAATAGGCTTTTACGTGATAGTCCGTTTTGCAAAGAGAATCGGAGAAAAAACGGGCAGCGGATGGCGCGCGATGGCTTCTGTTTAATTCGGTTCGCGTTCGTGCTCGCTTCGGGGATTATTAATATTATACCCAACGAAGTGGGCGCGGGTCAGCTAGTATGTTATAAAACACTTAATATATTGAAAAAGTTTTTAAGGAATGTACAAAAAATATGTTACAAGTTCTATTCAATAATATAGAATTGAAACTCGGATGTAAAGTGCTATATTATGAGCAAATTATAGACCTTAGTAATATTATTAAAGCGAAAGTCTGTCTGTCGCGCTTTCACGCCAAACTACTGCACTTTTCACAAGGGCAGTGGATACATTATAATGCGAAAAAATGCTGTAAGGGTAAAAATGTTGAAAGATTGTATCGACAATACATACGAAAAAGTACGAAAATCTCAAATCGTAAAGAAATTTAACTCAAAGATTGTTAAAATAGGGAATGGGAAAGATGATACAGATAATTTGAGACCCGAAAAGACATAGGAAATATTTTTTCTTTGGAAAAATTTGATAAAATCAGCTGGCCGGGTTTCGATACAAATTGCTATTGGGATGGTTGGAAACTCGGGAAAGAACACAAGATAATTTTTACCGCGGGAAAATATATCTCTGCTTTTGAAAATTCGATGTTACTCGGGTGGATTATATATATTATTTTTAATTAATAAATAAATATTTTTACACCCACATCGATTATTTTAGCCAACAGTAAACAGTGTATGGCTTGTGTTATGGGATCTAGGGTACCAGACAGACATACACAAATAAATGGTTTTTAAACAACCTCGACTAAAGCTCAAAAGCTCGATTTCATTTCACGCTTTCATATTCGTTTCACTCTTGAAAATTGATAGAAAAATCGAAGTACCTTAAGCACATAAAATTGATGGCTACATAAATACGCCATACAAAATTATAAAAAAAAAACCCGACAAAATCACGTCATACTTTCATTCACAATCCATTCAAGCATATTTCTATTATATAATTTCGCCATTTTGGATTTGAAATTTAACATATTATATAGCTCAAGTCCTTTTTTTTCAATACGTCGCCCCACACTAGACTTTTTATCCTGTGTCTTGGGTGCGGTCACAATCATAAAAATCTCACACACTCAGACCGGAACAATTTTTTGTAAGTTATACAAAATATCTGTCCCTGAATTGAACCCGCGACCCGTTGCGTAGATTACTCGAGCACTGCGCTAAGCGTGTCGTCTATATTGTTAGAGTTGTGACAAAATATGTAATCTTTTATATTGCGGTGGTGACGGAAATCGTGACACAGTGTTAAATTTATTTGCAGTATCGAAGGTATTTCCTCAAACTGCACTTAGGTAATTTCAGCCATATTATACGAAGGCACAGTTTAATTAAGTCGCCGAACTGATACATTTAACTTTGGAAATCTCGCAACCTGCGACTGGCAAGTCAATAGATTCTCTTTACCAGCCATCAGAGAAATGGAGGTGCATTAATCAACTTTTGTGTAAGTTGTTGATTAAATATCAAGTTTTGAACTAATTTCAACTGGTTTCCGTTATTTGTTCGATGTGATACTAATTAAATCTATTTGCGAGGGACAGTATTTTACGTTTTCTATTTTCATATTATCATTTTCCTGAAAATAATTTGTACTATTCGCTTTACTTATAAATAAGTACAATTCATAAGTATGTGGGAGTTATCTCTTACAAAATGTAGGCATAGAAAATTTTGGTAAATTATTTAATCATAAAATGTTTTAAGATATTTGCTTATCTATACTAATATTATAAATGGGAAAATGTGTTTGTCTGTTTGTCCGTCTTTTGACGTGATTTTTACATGGAGATAGTTGAAGGGATGAAGAGTAACATAGGCTACTTTTTATCCCGGAAAAATTGACAGATCCCACGGAATGCGCAATAAAGGCTTCGCTCAAAAACTACTGCACAGATTTTCATGCGGTTTTCATCAATAGATAGAGTGATGCTTGAGCAAGGTTTTTTTTATCTCGGAAAAACGGATAGTCCCACGGGAAGCGCGATAAAACCTGCGCGCCATAAACCGACTTCCGCGCATATGTAGCTGTGGGCAAAAGCTATATGACCCTTAACCCTCTATAGACCCTGTATTAGCTGATAATATGTTTATTTATAAACTTGGTAACAAAGAGTGACAGTTGCTATGATTAAATAATTTAAAATGATTGAATATAATGGCCAGTAACAGAATGTTTATGGTACTATAAATACATGCGGGTTCAACACCTCCCCGTAACATGAACACTCTGAACTGTTTACACATAATTATAAATAAAAATAATAATCCGATCTGTACAAACCCTTAAAACTAACAACAGAGTCAAGCTTGTCTAAGTTAAGCCTAAACACTGTACACATTTACAATGGGAAGGCCTAGCTAACGGCTTAGTCAATATGTCTGCTGTCATGTTCTTAGTGGGAATGTACTTCAGGTCGAAATGGTATTGTGACAAAGCATCTCGAATGAAATGATGACGAATGTCGATATGTTTAGTGCGAGCGTGAAATGTGTTATTCTTGGTGAGTTTTAATGCACTTTGATTATCAGTGTAAATTGTGATGGAATGATTGATGTTGAAGACTTGCCTAACTAGAGAAGATAAGTATATAGCCTCCTTGCACGCTTCGCCAAGAGCCATATATTCGGCTTCAGAGGTAGATAATGCAACAGTGCGCTGTTTGCGGGATTCCCACGAAATAGCTGCTCCACTTAGCTGGAAACTATAGCCCGTGTAGGAACGCCTGTCAACTATGTTACTACCATAGTCGGCATCAGCAAAACCTACTAACTGACTTTCGTCTCTAATGAAGGTAAGGGCGAGATCTCTGGTTGCTTTTAGATATCTTAGGACACGCTTGGCTGCTCTCCAGTGTGCCTTTGACTTGGGGAGCTATTTCAAGTACTCGGATAGCATGTCTGTATAGTTTAAAATCATGTTTATTAACTATTTATATAATGTTAACAATTTAGATGAGAAAATGAAAGTTTTATAGAAATAATGTTATCCACACCCTAAGAATAAAAAGAAATGTATAAGCCCTTTTTATATTTAACAATTTTTAATAATTACACTCCCAATAACACACATTTTTTCAAATTTTAACAAAAATTTTATTTATCCAAGTAAACTTACGAAAATTCTTTCTTTTTAAAGCCTTGCTATAAATCTATATTTACGTGTTATTCAGATCCTCCTTGTAAGCTTTTAAAGAATCTGTGACGTCGTGATCTTCAAAACATTTTTATATATTATTATTATTATTATTAGGAGACGACCTCCATTGTCGAGTGGATAGCACACCGGTTTCAAGGTGTCGCCATCTCTGAGGTCCCGGGTTCGAGTCCCGGTGGGGGCAGATGTTTGTGTGATGAATGCGAGCATTTGTACCTTAGTCATGGTTGTTGATATATATTTCTATAAAAATTATTTATATATGTATAATATATGTATGTCTATCCGTTACCCTAGATCCCATTGCACAAGCCTTATAGAGCTTAGTTTGGGCTAGGCTAATTGGTGTAAGTGTTACAAATATTTATTTATTTATTTATTATTTTATTTATTTGGAAGACTAAGAGCACATATATTTTTTTCAATAAAGTTATAGATATTCACGTGTGGAAACATACTTAAATAGTATAGGATAATAAGGTGCTTTTATTAAACTCCTTTGAATTTGCACCAGTCCATCGATACTTGGCCTTTTTCTCCTTTCGTTCCTTCAAACATTATACTTCTTATACCATCTCTTATCTCTAACGTGAATTATCTCTCATCTTTCTCCTTTTTTCCCTTACTACATGGTACAAGCCAGGGGATCCGCCTATCAAATTAACTTTCAAAATACTTTTTCCATCTTCTTAGCACGCAATATTCATTTTTTGAAACTTAAAAATTTTAATATTCATTTAAATCAAGTTTAATTCTATAATCTTATTCATAAAATAAATCTTCGTCAAATATACAAATTTCTCATAATAATGAAAACGTAATATCAAATTCTTAGGAGCACATTTTTACAGCCATATAACCTTGGAATGCCACGTAGAATGTATGTAATAAACTCAGTCACTTCGTATATAACTTAAAAGATATCAAACAAATAATTGTACATATAGGACGCATCAATATCTGCCTATTATTATGACCTTATTGTTTTGGGTAATTTATGGATATTGTCAACGTATTTAAAATAAAAAAAAAATGTGTACGAGCTATAACTAATAGTTGATTCATGACTGTAGATTCTAATTCAAATTACTTTAATATTGGTTTGAATGTATATTCAAAAGACTGTCTATATGTCAAGTCTAAACCAAGCTATTTTCAAAACCTCAAAAAAGTCTAAGAACTCAGTTCAGAAACTTGCTTTATGATCATTCGTGTACAAATGACAGCTATAAAATAATAAATTGTTAATTATATAATTTTTAACGTTTTAATAAGCGTTAAATGTTTAAATAACGGATGATATAAAACTGTTGAAAAATACACAAATCAAGAGGAAATTGGATAAATGGTTAATGAGTCATTTATTCAATTCAATTTACAAACAATAATGTGTAAGTTATATAAAATCAGACAATTTTTATTATAATGATTTATTTAAATAATTATAATAATAATCTGTATGTTGAACTGATTTCAAATCTATAACAATAATTGGATTTAATGATACATAGGATGAATACTTCACGTTAGTATCAAGGTAATATAAACGTATTTTGGAAAATAAATTACAATTTAATCTAGTCTAGTTATCAACCTGCGCACCAAAGGATGTACAATATTTATGTATTGTTATATTAAAATAACCTATCCTTGTCTCCGCAAAAATCGAAACACTATATTAAGCAACCAGGTCGTACAGCTCTGTAGTATTTTTGTGTAATTTATGCCTACAGATTCACCTAGACAGGCCGAATACGCGAGCATAAAATTTTGTTTCGTATAATAATTTCACAATGCTGTTAACGCAGAAAATATCTGTTTCTGTGAAAGCCTTGATCGATTTCGAACTGATTAATAAAATGCCATGATATATTTATTTTATTATGAGTTGAGCATATTGTGAAACATATTAGCAGTCACAATAGTTATAGTCAGCAAGGACAAGATTTATTTTTGAGTACAGGAACTACCACCGTTAGTATATCATTTATACTATTATTATAAAGACGAAAGAGTTGACTGTTTTTTTGTTTGTTTGCCTTGAATAGGCTCCAATTTAAAAACATGACTTTTAGGAAGCTATACTATCTTCGGTGAACATAGGCTATATTAAATTGAAAAAAAAAAATTGAATCAATACTAAAACTCAAATAATATAACACAAGGTGTGAATATTATACCAAAAAACTCACAATAAGTGTTTTACATTAAAAAAAAAACAACGGTAGCACTCCGGGAGTGCCGGCAGAAGTGAAAACTTTAATTATTTTGTTTTTTAATTGTTGTGTTTAATTATAAGTACAAAAGTACTATCATTTATGAGGTAGAATACAATGTTTATTTATTGCGCTATCGTAGAGAAATATGACAATCAGCAGTCACCATCCTTGGATGCGCGTGGCACGCTGTACATAAACACACACGGACATTCGCGCAAGCGCCGCTTAAACGAAGCAGCACACTAGTTCTTCTCCATTCCCATAGATCTTACGCTTTTTCGATCAGCATCACGTGACCCTGACGCGAGTTTGGAAGTTTTTACCCATACAAAAAGTGCTCAGCGCCGCTAAAGAAGTTTTCACTTGAAATAAAATATTTTGTCTTTTATTTATACTTTGGAATTAGTGCTTATCAAAATAAAGTTTGCATCAATACCATTATATAACTTTTTAAATTATTCAATTTGGTCATTCCATTCAAAAGATATCGTAAGTTATTTGAAAATGTCGCATGGTACCCGCTCACGCCGTGAAGTTCGGTTAGACGGCACCATAATAGTAATAAGCGATTTAGGTGTTCTTCATTTTACTCTTTTTAAATAGCCCTACGTAAGAACAAGAAAGTGTGTATGGCAGAGTATGTATGTACAAAAATATAACTTTTAAAATGTTTGTTTTATGCCCGTGCCGCCGATGGAATGTTAGTTTAGTATAAAACGGGGTCCGAAATTTTTTATTTTCTAAGACTGAAAATTAGAAACGCGATCCTTCAATATCATTAATACCAAATTTCATACATTACCCATAATTTGGGTTTAATATACAAAACACAGCAAATCCCGTTTGTAAGTCTAATGGAAGTGACTTGGATTCAATATTATGCAAAAGGCCCAAAAGATTCCACATATATTGCGGCGTGAACGAAGCTGTTAAAATTGCATTTACTTAATTACAAAAAGAAACGAAATCTGGGTACGCATTAGCATATATATAAGTTTTGTGTAGCACATTATACGAAGAATCATACATTTTCTCCGGTCTTTTCTTTTTTTTTTTTGTATCGTGTTGCCGTGAATTTAGACGATTTCCGATGGTATTTTAATGTAAAAGCGTTTTTAATTGAATGTGGTAGGACCAATAAGTATGATTTCCCAGGTCAAAAGGAGGATTGATTTGGTAATAAATAAATGGGCTACGCCACAGGCTGTCATACTAACTTTTTGAAGTACTAATAACATATTCATGAAAGGTTTCCCAAGATATTTGAAGCAAGCTTTTACGTAACTAATGATATCATCATGAAACTGTTTAGGGTTCCGTACCTCCAAAGGTAAAAACGGAGCCTTATAGGATCACTTTGTTGTTCGTCCGTCTGTCAAGACCCTTTTTCTTAGAAACGCGTCAAGATATCAAGCTGAAATTAATGTCACATACTCCTCATCTCTCGAAGCAATGAAAAAATCAAATATCTAAATCAAGACAATAAAATATATGGCTGCTTATGTTCCATTTATATTGTAAATGTTGACATTTGCAAGGGAATCAAAACCTATAGGGTAGGGTAAACCATACAGTAATTGGACAATTAAGCACGCAATAAAGAAAATATTTTTATTTTGTGTTGACTATATTACTTTATTAAGTGTTATATAGATATTTAGAAACTACATAAAACAAGCTTTCACCAAAGTAGTGTAAATATCTTATTTTTTATAAATTATTGTGAAATATTAGTGTTATAAAAAAGATGAACAAAAAACATAGTTATTGGACAAATTTTATATTTATTGGACATTTTATAACAGTTATTGGACAGTTGGTGAATAATCTAATTAATAGTTTAATAAATAATAAAACAACAAATGATCGTTTTGTTTTTTATTGGTAGTAAACAAATTACTTTAACAAATGTGAAAATATTTTTAAAATAAAAAACTAAACAATTAGCAAATTATTCATGCTTACTAAACTCTAATCAGTCTTCCATTAGAGATCATAAAAATAAAGAAATTAAAATGAAAAATTTTAAATGAATAAACAACTTTAGAATAAAAACAAACACTTAAGTTTAATTTTTTGGTATTTTTTCGTACATATCAAACAGAATTTTGACACGGTTACTTCTGGTACATGTTCCTGGTGTTTTTGAGGTACACACTTGTTAGTGTTTTGTAGTTATCTTATTTTCTTGCATTCAAAAGCACTGTCCAATAACTATTCGGTGTCCAATGACTGTATGGTGTACCCTACTTTCCATTAACCTAGAATTATGAAATTTCGCAAGTGACAATGTCATGAAGCACAAGCAAAGAAAAATCTCCGAAAACCGTAAAGTTGTAGTTATTTCACAAAAAAAAACATAATTGTGAAAAACAGGAAAAATCTTTTAATTTTAGTACTGCATGAACAATTTACATGTCGATAAATTTGTACGGAACCCTCGTTGCGCGAGTCCGATTCGCACTTGACCGGTTTTTACCAACAAATATGTTATTAAAACTTACTTATAAAACTGTTCAAGCTTAATTGAGTAATCGACACTGTAATTTCATATATTTTAACTGTATTATAAATTATTTTACAAGGGACTATAATTTTAATTATTTATTTCATTAAAAGTGTTTTGAAGTACTCCTAATTGCTTTTTATAACGTAGTGTTTGTGTGTGAGTGTATGTGTGAGTGTGTATGTGTGTATGTATGCATTTGTGATCAAGTAAGCAAATAGAGAGAACTTCTATTTATAGAGTTAACCTCTATTTTTCAATGTTTGAATATCTCATCCTTTAGAATGTGACGATTTATTCCATAGATTTACCAATCTATAGAATAAATCGTCACATCCTAAATTCGTTTCTTATTTTTCGTAAACTTATATTCCTTATATTTCTTAAACTCGTTTCTCCAGGAATTTGCTGCCATATACTACCGTATCGTACCGTACCCTGGAGAAACGAACTGTTGTGGACAGCTAACCTTCTATAATGAGGGAAAACGTTTTGTCATGTAGAATTATGGCGGAAACATATAAATGAAACAAGGAGTATTGGCGATTTGAAATCTCTGGCAGTTAACTACTCTAGTAACTCTCTCTTGAATGCGTTCTAGAGCGAGAATTTGGTACTGTGATTGAGTTTCACAAACAAGAGCAGTATTTCAAACGTCGTACGACGTTACATCTCGCGACGATATACTATATATTAAACGTGTTTGCACATGGAAAAACGCCTTTATAGATGTATTAATAAGTTCTATTTCCGATGAGTATATATATGTGTACTGTATTTTATTTTTAATTATGTTTTTAACTAAACTGTATTTGTCTAGATTCTAAAGTTGATGCCTATGTCATAAATTACAGGGAGGTGTACACTTTCCCATGTGTACTTAATAGTTCTTATGCTAATTATTCAATTGACGATCAAATTTTAACCGGAAATTAAACTTGACAGTTTAACGCTATAGAAAATCTGTCAAACCGCCGTATTTATTCTACAAATAAAAGTTAGGTGATGATTAAATAATTTGCCCTAAGAAATATATTAAAAAAATATATGGAAAAATGTTTATTAAGGCATAAGTCGGCACTTTATATTCCTCTCAATGTTGAAGGTATGTAAGAAGAAATATTGACGAATCGTTCACAGCAATTAGACATCTAAATATTTTTGACTTATCTCACCAAAATACGGAATCTGATAGCGACTGACAAGCCAAGCTATCGAACGAAGGCAAATACAATGTTTATAATACGACAAAATGCAAACCGTATCGGCATAGCCGAGGCCTCCTACGCGCCAGGCGAGGATTTTAAACAAATTAAATCTGAAAATTTGCAGGGCGCCAGAACATTTCTGATTGGAAATCGAAATGACAATCAAAGCACTTTGAATTGTAAAACGAATGGGTAGGGATCCATTTTAAACTTCGCTGCGAGCTTGTTTCTCAAGTAAAACGTTACAAGTAATTGGCAATATCTACGAATATCTCCTAAATGAAGTGGTATTAAAGAGTTCATCCATTATGTATGAATTTCTACGTTATAATACAACGATACTAGAAATAAGTCACGCTACAACGTTTTTTATTTGGATCTATATTGTAGCTGCGGATGGCTATATTCAACTTATTCCTTGACGATCTTGGAAAGATACGAGAACAGATGTATCTGCGCCTTGTCAACCAATGAACACGGTTAGGGGTGAGAAGGGAACGCCAGAGGATGGCCATCGCTGAGGTTTTTAGTGGGTAGGTCTCCCCCTTCTGGGAAGGAGAGCCCCACATAACCACCGGCTCTCTGCAGCCGGGGTATGCAATTCAATGCATTTTCCTCAGCGGAACAAAAAAAAAAAGGGGGTGAAAAGGGATGGAGTCCAAATGTGTGCGCTTGAGGCTTTGATGCAATAACTACTTTGGTGTTGCAGGTGCCGTGCTCAATATTTCCGTGTCGTTCAACCTCCATGCTCTTATCTGACCCGCCCGACCCCATAACCCGCGCAAACGATTCCCTTCCGCCGGCCATCAACCGCGTCGTACCTCACACCATACATCCACGTTTCTCGCTCACACACCGCCCTCGTTGGCGAGCGCGACGACCCGGACTACAAACTCCTCGTCCAACATATACCCGGTGCCGTCACGTACTAGGTTTCTCCCCCCTACTACACGACGATCTTAAGTGTTCGAGCCACTAGACGGTGCGCGTTGCGTCGACTCCCTAATTTCGACCCTAACGACTCCGAAACCTTCTGTTCGTCATCTGAGGCTTCAGCCTAAGTCCGTCATAAACAAAATCAACCTCTACGATACTGCGATATTTGCTACGTAGTAAGGTTTGCTATTGGTCGAATACTAATACAGCCAGATTACGCTTAAAGCAATCAAGGGACAGGTAAGCTAGCAGTTAGGTAAATGTGATCTATCCGATCTAAATTATCCAAAGTAAAGTTTTAGATAAAGTACTCCTAATTTTCTCCGCCCTAATAGTCTGTTAACATGCCGGGCTTGTTAGGCGGCAAGGCGAAGAATCTACAGTTCTTGTGCCTTCTTAAAATAATCAAGGTAAATCTGAATATAGAAATCTGCGGCTACAAAGTCAGTCCGACCAAAAAAAGTAACGAGTCACAATCAAAAAGGGAATGCTCAGATAGGTTGGACACGAAGACAGTATGGATGTAAGATGAGCAATGAAAGAAATTTATAACACTAAGTGATCGGGTTAATCGGTAGGGGACGACCTAGACGAACAAACTTGGACTAAAGAAAAAAAGGTCAGGTCAAAAGTACTCGTAATCGACGAGCGTGTAAGAAACGATTAATGAAAGTTTAGGAAGCTAGGGTTGTAGTAGGAAGCTAGGTTAGGGTGATCGTAGCAAATGGAAAACTGTGATCCCAACCCACTCCCGTCGAAAAGATTATACATCGCCATCTTTCCACAAACTTATAAATTCTAAGTCCTGTTTATCCCACGGTTACCTAGAAGAGATCGCTCTTAGCAGTTATGTCGTCCTTTGTACTTTGTCTGTCTTTTTATTTTGGTTGGTGTACAATAATTCAACATGAACTGGTAGTTACTACCAATTGATCTGGTGCAAGACCGTACCCAGGAATAATTTTCAGGGGGGGGGGGGGTTGTGGAACCAGGCGGGGTCCGAAGGCGCTACCCAATAAAACTTTTTACAAAATTGTCAAATAACCCGTTTTTAGGCCATTTTAAGCTTTTATCGTAATAGCGCCAAACGGTTACGGTGACTTCCACAATGAAACGTACCTATGAAGATCAATTATAACTTGAGTAAATTTAATTCCTATGTGTTTGAAAAGCTTATTTTTGAGAAAAAAATCGGGGGGGGGGATATGACCCCTTTGATCCTTCCCCCCCTGGGTACGGCCTAGGTCTGGTGTATGAAACAGATATTTATTTACCGGTGCGTCCAGTCTGGCTACCCCTCACTATGCAAGCGGTAACGTCTTGGCTGGAAGGAGGAGGTGTGGCCTGCTTGCCGCACTCCGACTTCTCAGGAAAGCACCCCCTGAAAAACTAAACATCAGTAAAAAGTTCCATTTGAGTATATGTTTTTTCGTGTGGTATTTGGTGGCCATGATATATCAGAAAGATACACTACAGCTCAAAAGAATTTGGCCACCTGCATTTTGTGTAAGTTATAAACAATACATTTAAAAAAAAACATTTATTAGGTTTCATTGTAACGAGTCCAAAATTAAAAAAATGTATTATTGTTATATCAAAAAAATGCTAATAAACAGTTAAAATATTCATGAAGTAGTTCATTTAATAACACTTTTCCAAATATATATTTTACTAGGTGGCCAAATAGTTTTCAGCGGTAATGTATTAGATTTTATGGCATAACATGAAAAATTTTGATTACAGACGGAGATGGTATAGTTGAATGGTTGATCACTAGTATGGCACAATTTTCGTTTATTGTTTTTCTGTCATAATATTCATCTAAAATATATGTCAGTCATTCATCATAAAGAATAAAAATTGAATATATTCGCTTCAAATCCCATTGTAAAACACGAAATAAGATTTAATTTTTTAATATTTTGGTCGTAATACAATTTTCGTTTATCAAGTTATCAATTTTTTTTAAGCTATTATACTATTAGAATTGAATATCTAAATGGTTGAATATATCTTAGACACATTTGGTATCGATGATGAAGTCATTAATTACGTAATCTACGCGACACAACATTCATCTTCATCATCTAGACGCTTGGCAGTCCACCACGGTGTGGGTGCTTTGCTCGTTTGCTGCCCTATCCCATAAAAAAAAATCTGTGATTATGATCATATGCGATGTGTGACCTATTCAGCATTTGTTTCTAAAACATTACTTAATTAACTAGCCTTAAATAACTGAAAGTAAATTAAAAACAATTAATGTATTATAAAATAAAGGTTCAAACTCAAATCTCTGCTTGACTGCAGTTAGAAAGAGATGGCGCTATATAGGCTCAATTTTATTTCAGCGATTTGATTTTACGTTTGAATTTAGAACCAAACTTATACTCAAATCGTTGCCTGATTGTAGTTAGAAAAGGATACTGCTATTGAATCTACATACCTTTCGAATAAGATGATTCTAAATTCAAACATAAAATCAAATGGGTGAAATGAAATTGAGCCTATGTAGCGCCATCTCTTTCTTCGTTCTGTAAATACGAACCTAAATGTCTAATTTTCTGTCACTTAACAAAAATAAGTTTTAAGTCACATAGCTTGATATATCAATATTCAATCTTTCCGTAATTTAACTTGTCCAATACCCTCAATCAGAGCGCAGACAGAATCATTGATATCGAGCGAGAATCACGGTTTCCTATCAATGAACAATATTTATCAGGCGCATCTATAAGAAAGATCTCATTGTGTTGTTAGGAGTTCGAAAGGGAACAATGGTCCAACGTACAAAGATAATTATATATAAGGGGTGGGAATTCGAGTGGGTGTCATGTATCCGGTGCTTTATCTAATTGAAATTCTATTCTATAAATTAATGACATGGCTTTGTAAAAAAATAATTTATGCTGACTTTCTATTTTATTATTGGGAATATTTGTACGGTCGGCCAAGAAAGTGGTCTACCAGTTTTGACAAAATTTCATATGTGAGTAACATAGCGATAAGGTTGAACTCCTGTACTTATTACCTTTTTAAGATTATGTAGAGTGATGACATTTAAACCTAAAATAATCTGACAGCTATTAATCTGTCAATTTTGTCAGAATATTTTTGCACGGGAAAATCAACTCTGTTACTTTATAGCGCGCGAATGATTTTCAGCCTTAGGGTGGTAGACCACTTTCTTGGCCGACCGTACGTGCGAGCTTATTTGAAAAGAAATGTTTCATTAGAATTAGTTGTCAAATGGAACTATTTATAAGTTCGTGCTAAGTAATTTAATTTCCAATTAATTTCATTGAAATATCGTTAAACTCTTAATCCGTATAGGTAAAATTTTATGTCAATAATATGAAATGTCAAATGATATTTAAGTTTGTGGCGAAACAATTGCTGTAGCAATCGAGTGATCGGCTACTATGCAACGGGTTGAAGATCGCACGTTGCAAATATTTTGTCGGAGCTGTGGTTTGTGCCGGTTTGGGAGTACGTGCATGTTAGATCCTGTGTTTTTAACTGCACCCACGGCAAAAGCAACGTTTGTTTATTAGTAAATAAAAATTCACTGCTGGATATAGCCCCAAGGATTGGCGCTGCTAGCATCAAACGTCTTCTTATGAACTTCACCAATTTGTCTGCCCCTCTCGTGGGGGGCCTGTCAAAGCTACGGTTTCCGGCACATGTCTACCACTCGAGGATCTTTCCACCTCAGCAACCTTTAGCCATGCTCAGCACACCGTCACTTAGGATTCACAATTCTTCGGGCTATATCAACGACCTTGGTTCATCTACGGGTTTCATCATTTCTCATTCTCATTTCTCTTTGTATAATGTAAGTGTAAATTTGATACTTAATGTTTATGTATTTTTAAATATTTTAAATAAAATGCTGAGAGCTAACTATGAATAATCAGAAGGTCAGATAGTGGAGATACACCTGCAAGGTGAAGGGATTCGCGACGTGCCACTTTAGTAAATATGTTTGTTTTATCTGATGAGCTTATCAACTTCATGTAAGGTTTTTTAACTATGATACAATTTGCAAAAATGTTGGAACTTTCGCCTTAGGATAATTATAAATTTATATTTGAAAAAACACCATATCAGTATAACAGAGACGACTTCGCCCAACTATATTTTAATTTCGATTGGACATCTATGACTTTTATTGATGAAAATTCATTTTCAAGTTCTTAAACTATCAGATTACTATGTCGCATTGTTCAGAACCAGTACACAAAAGATCACGCGGTACCAAATCATGATTATTATCAAATTAGTGCAATAAACATATTTCTTGCTTGATTTGTGCAGCAGGAGTTACATTACTTATGAATATGACACTTACAGGAGTTTTTTAAGTATCAAATTCACATGAAAGATAAAGACAATGCGCGTATGTATACTGCAAGAAGGAACAGCAACTAGTTCTGTTATAATAAATCCCTAAAAGCTATTCCTTGATTTGCCAGAAGCACAGATATAAAACCGATTGAGAATATTTGGAGGCAGATAATCCAAAGATGGCATACTCAGGATTAAGGATCCAAACGATCACTTATCGATCGGTGTCACAGACTGGGAAGAATTTCAACGTACTAAAATATGTGAGCAATTTATATTTGATCTATTCGCGAACGTCCCTTGGCCATCATTCAAAGTGATAGGGGATTTACATATTTTTACGTAAACATTAATTTTTTTTCGTTTTTATTATGTTAAAAAACTATTGAGATTTTTGTTTTATCTTCCTTTTTATCCGTACTTTCCTAGCAGTCCCTATTTAACATTACTCGTATAAATGTGTAGTAAGTCTGCCTGTTACATTTATTTTAATGTCAAAACGCCTGAACCTTTTTTGATGTAATTTCCTATGTGGATAATATTAAGCTTGACATAAATTGATAACACTGAGTTTCATAATATGTGGAGGTTGTGCGCCTCTCGCGCTTCATTTCGCACTCTTAAAATTGTCTTCTGTAAGATAGTTTTATAGCTAAAGTATTTCTGCATGTAGTGTGGGCTAGAGCCACAAATATTAATAAATAACATAAAACGAACATAATCATAAATTTGTGCTAATTATTATAACAAAACCAAATAAAACTTATATAGTATGTAAAAGTGATTTCATTACCCATTACATATATAGAATGAGGCTTGGGGGAGGATAAAAGATAATTTATAATAATAACACCTTCCTGATAACGTGAGCGAAGCCGCGGACGGCAAGTTGTACATAATAATAACGCCTACCTAAAACGCGAGCAAAACCGCGGACGGCAAGGTGTACATAAATAAAATGACAACAATTTATAAAAATGTCGCATTATTGAAATCGTCTCTTTATTTTAAAAAATATGCTTTCTGGCTAGTTCACATTACGAGTTCACCTTGCGTTGAATGGGAGGTCTTCTCGTGACAGATGACAAACTATGTGACAATGTAATAGACAAGTCTATCACGTTATGATACATACCCTCAATATAATAAATCTCCGAGAGCTATAAATCTCTTGTAGATTTATTACAGTAAGCCTATCGTGGCTCCGGTATTGGCCGGTGTGCATTAACTCGTAGATACGGCATTAGATAGAGTCTGACCAACGAACGTGACTAGAAATAATGGAGGCCAAAAATTGTTAAAGACATTGATACTTTTTTTATGAAACTGCCATATATTCAAATTAATTGATCTAGATTAAACAATTATATAACCTGCTTGATCGTATGCGCCTTCAAGGTTTTTATTCTTATAAGCAAAGGTACTTAAGTATATTTTGATGTCTAAAAGCCTAACAATGCCCCTCACTGACGCCTTGCCGCGAGAGCTTCGATCGTCGGCGGATCCTCCCCCCCATCAGATGAGGGGGGGGACACGCCAACGGGAGCTGTATCGCAGCGTGACAAGGTCATGGGAACTCGTGAGAATACTTCCACGACCTCGTCGGCGTCGGCCCCTTTCGCCTCCCCGTTAAAGAGGGGGGGGGGGAGACCGTCGATCCCCGGGGCATCCGGGGGATCGTCGACTGACGGCGACCTTTGTGTAGCAGGGACTGGCCTTCCCGGGCTGGGGCCCCACTGGTCTCCGACAGGAGGAATGAGGCGCGCAAATGCGCGCCTCCTTCGCCCCGTACGGTGGGATGCCTGTGCACCAGGGTCGTCTTCCCTTGCGCGCTCCGCCGTCTCCTTCTGCGTCATGACGTCGACGTAGAAAGAGTTCACCACCGTCCACGTGTTCTCTCCCTCCAGCATGGCACACACCACGTTCTGGAGGGAGAGGTCCTCGCTCATGACGTGACCAGCTCAGCGCGCCGCGCGGGGAAGGCCGGGCACACCGCTGGGCGGTGTCCTCACTGGCGCCACAGTGGTAGCATTCAGGGGTCGGCTCACGTCCGATGCGGTGCAGGTAGCCAAAAACAACCATGGCCGCTTAGCACCAGGTGGTACGTGAGCGACCCGTGACGCCGGTTCGCCCATATGGTGAGGAATGGGTACATCGCCTCGACGTTTCGGGACAGAGTGTTCGAAATGGAGGCGGCACCCATCAGCTCCCGATGCTCTTCGAACCACAGGCGAACCATTTCCACTGTGGCCTCCTCACGCCACGGCCCGCGGGCCGAGGGCGTCAGCCCAGACGGGGGCCCCGAGTAAGGGCCATGCTCTGCACGATGCCGGCGTACAGGCGGCGGCAGCTCGCGCTCGGACCACCCACGTTAGGCAGGAGGCGGCCGAGCGCGTCCGCCGTCTTCAGCAGACGGGGCTCGAGGCGTCGAAAGTGCTCCTCGAACCCCCATCTCCCGTCAATGAGCAGCCCAGGTACTTGATGTGGGGCTGCAAATGGACTGACACCCCGTCAACCGAGATCGCCGCCCCGGCCAAGGGGGCGTCGCCGAGGCCGGTGAAACATCAGGGCCTCGGTCTTGGACAGGGCCACTCGGAGGCCGAGTGACCCTATCCGGCGTGCGACTAGCGTCGTGTAGGTTGACGCTAGCCGTACGGCCTCCGCCGTGTCTCTCCCGCGCACCGTGACGCCGCGCGTGTCGTCGTTATTATGACCGCGGCAGTCTTGGGGGCGTCAACTTTGGCGCGGCGGTTGGCTTCGCTTGCATCAATAAACCCTAAATAAGAATTAATTTTGTGAATAATTAAAGAATAGCATCCAGTTAATATTTTAGAGTCCCCTTATTGATTTTTAAACCAATAATGTTAGTTTTGTTGTTATTGTTATTACTAGTGAAAGAACAATTGTGAAAATATAAAATCAGTCACTTTATGTTTTTTAACATTTTTATTATTTAGGTTAAATAATTTAGGTAATACTTTAGTAAATAAATAACTTAAGGTATTTAAATATTACCTACTAATGACTTTCTATATGGAAATTATATATCTGACTATCAGATGGAAAGACGATTAAATAAGAACACGAGTTAATTGGAACACTGATGTAATGCGACTATTTTATACAGAACTTACCACATACAAAGAACTCTTTGTTCTAAATATAAAACGAAGGAACTACTCGAAAAAGTTACACACAGTAAGATCAATGTGTCCCTACAGTTTAACATTTATACAAAAAATATACATTAATTTAATTAATCGTAAACGAAAACTTTCAAATAGATCGCGTTACGAGTAATATATACTTTGTATATAATCATAATGTAGAAGTGCACATTATGATTCGTAACATTGATCTCATTAATAGGTTGCGTGGTTAGTAAATATAAATAAAATAATAATAAATAGTATATTTAATGCGGTTAGTGTCAAGTTGTTGTACGAAAGTCGACCTTCTGTGAGGCGGAATTAAAGTAAAAACATTTGATGACTTGGTATAAAACGTCATGTCAAGGGAATTCGGGACCTCGTTCCTTTGACAATTGAGACATTTTCGTGCGCGTTAGCTATCAAATTTTTTATTGGTTATACTATCCTCTCACTTCACAATAACTTTTTGTCTCCACCAAACAAACGTTTCCCCGTCGTTTCAGTACCTATAAATCGAACAATGTCAAGAAAGGACAAAAGAACGTATCTTTAAGGGTGACCAAAATATGTCAAATGATTTGCTTTCAACCTAACATCTTTTGATAAAAAAGTCATTTTTTAATTTTTATTTAAAAGAATTCTGATGATTTATAGTTTATCGAATTTTTAGCATCCTTTTTAATTATCTTAATATTTTCTCCTTAATATGATTGAAGAAATCTGAATATTTTTTTATTCAATTATTTTATCGTTTCACACTATATAAATTTCAATATCACATTAAATATAACATCGACTTATCGATAACGGTTACTATATGATTGAGCTAAATGTTGAAAATATTATAAACTAAGAGTGTTAATAAGATTGAATGAATGAAGAAGAAAGATATATACTTATTTAAATAAAGGAGTAAAAATCAAAGGACGTTATACTTATATGAACGAATTTTCTCTTCCCATTAAAAACAGTAGGTTTCATCACAGGACGAATCGAGAGGTCCAGGGTCGATTTTGACAAGACCCAATTTTTCTTTGCTTAACGAAATTCATATGCACATTTATCTGATGCTCTTACGGTGAAGAAAAAATAGTGAGACAACCTTCATACATCCACGATGAAATGTGTATGTGACGTCAGTCAATCTCTACTGATCAAGCGTAATTAAGAACATTAAATTGCCAATGTTTCAAAAGTACTGTTGATTTAAAGAAGTTTCTAGAAGAACTCTTTTAAGTAAGTGTTGTATAAACATGATATGTTTAACTTTAGGTCATAAAAAATAATTGTAAATTAAAAACTATAATCAATGAAACACACAAGTGTCAAAAAGTCTTTTAGGATTGACTTTTTTATACTTCTTAATAAAATTTCATTTAAACGTATTTAGTATGACATAAATTTTACAAGAAATAAAAGGTTGTGATTTTTTTTAGCTGCATAGAGCTGATCGGAGAAAACTGAGTGGGAAAAGGATAAAACTTTAGACATTAATATTATAAATTATTTTTAACTTAATACATCCACAGGTTCCCAAAAAGGAGAGTCAAATATCATAATGATTTTATAACGGTTAGCATTTTTTATAATTGAGGCAAAGAACCCTAAAATGAAAGAAATACATCAGTCAAAAGAAAGTGACGTGAGTATGTTAACAAGGCTGTTTCGGGGTAAAAGGAAATAGGGGAGCACATGAGTTAAACTATCAAAGAAACGTTTATATTCGCTCAATTGTATCGTTCAATTCCGTTGTCATGATCAAGAACCCTACAATATTATTATAACGAGGAGTAATACATGAGTATAACTCCTTGTTATAAAGCAGTTTCAGTAATATGTCGATAAATGCATTGACAAGTCGATATGCATTGATGACAATAAGTAGTGAAAATATAAATAATGTGAATAATTAATAATATATGTACATATATTATGGTTTATTACATATATTATGAATTAAATAAATAAAAATAATAAATATTTATTTGAGTGTGTGTAGTGTATAGGAAAGATTTCTACAGTACAGAAATCTCATTCTCAAAATATACAATAATGAGACATATACAATAATTTTGTTTGGCAATGCTACAACAATCCTTCGAAATTAATTTACAAAGAATCATTACAAAGTTTAATTCTAAATTTAATGTATGGTATTTAGATGACGGTACCCTGGGCGGTGACATTAAATAAGTCTTAGAGGATCTTCGTATTTCAATAGAACAATTTCGCGATATCGGACTAGAATTGAATTTTTCTAAATACGAACTTTTCTTTTCCGATACTTGTTTGGACATAGAACTCACCATATCCAAATTCTGTCAGCTTACTCCCAATATTAAAATCATAAATAAAAGCTCATTATAGCTCCTATGGGCGCCTATTTTGGATGAATCTTTCCCAGACTTTATAGAAACAAAAATTAAAAACCTTTCTGAAGCCTCGGACCGCATATCAAAAATAAATGCTCACGTAGCATACACAATTATCAAATATTGTCTTTTCGTACCAAAATTCACATATGTCCTGAGGTGCAGCCATTTTTGGAGATTTCCCAACCTTTTAGAAAGAATTGACAATATTATTTATAACCTTCTAGCTTCAATATTAAATATAAATTTAGACGAACACTCGTGGACCCAGGCATCTTTGCCGATAAGACACGGTGGTATAGGCATCAGGAAAGTAACCAGCGTTTCACTCCCCGCATATCTGTCTTCTATACACAGTTCAATATAATTAATGAGCAACATTATGAAATCACAAATCCAGCCACTTAATATTCCTTTTGTAACAGAGGCCATAGATGCGAGGAGCGCAGCCTGCCCAAATGTCGACCTGCCTGTAAACACCAGTTCACAGCGTCTTTGGGACGAGCCGCTTTGTAGGCTAGTACGGGACAACCTATACCATACGGCAACCAGCCCTGTAGAGCGCGCTCGCTTCATTGCCAGCGCTGAGTGGGAATCCGGGCAATGGCACCAAGCTCTATCTTCTTACAATTTAGGAACCTTTTATCAGTTGCTCTTCGCCTGGGAGCGACCTGCGTTGTGCCACATCGCTGTCATTGTGGTGATTATGTTGACCAACTAGGTCACCACGGCCTATCTTGCAGCAGAAGCGCGGGGCGTGCCTCTCGCCATGCCAGCCATAACGCCGTCATCCGTAGGGCCTTCGCCAGTGTTGGAGCACCGGCTGTTCTAGATCCGGCCGGCATTAGCCGCGACGACGGTAAGAGACCCGACGGCATGTCCCTCGTGCCATGGAAGATAGGACGACTACTAGTTTGGAACGCGACATGTGCTTATACTCTAGCGCAGTCCCATCTTCGTGGCACCGCAGTTAGGGCTGGGTCTGCTGCTAACTCGGCTGAACTCCTCAAACAGCGCAAGTATGCAAACATAAATAGTGGTTGCATATTTGAGCCTTTTGGGGTGGAGACTGGGGCCCTGGGGGGAAAGTGCCCACAGAGTTTTCAAAGAGTGCAGCTGTAGATTGACCGAGGCTATATGTGAGCAGAAAGCTGGATCATACTTAGCGCGGCAAATCAGCATCGCCATACAACGTGGCAATGCTGCTAGCCTTATGGGGACGTTGCCTGACGGCAGCGATTTATTTCAAATATTTTATTAATAGTTTAGTTTTTAATTTTACTTAATTTCATTATTATATATTGTATAACAATAATGAGAACAAATACGAGTATATCCTGTCACTGTACGCGGAGAATAACAAACAAAACGTCACCTCGCACCCATTCAGCTGAAAAAGACATCAGCCTACGCTTTAAGCATATAATAAATGTGACCACAGAAACCTCATGTGAGGAATTGTCAGACCAAGACGAGTGGGCGTTATTCACTTGCTCACGATCGGTGACTTTAAACAAAATCCAGAATAGCTTCTTGAACATTCTTTTTATTCAATACATGAATTTCCTGATCACTAACAAAAAAATATTGCAAATAAAATTAAATAAAAAAAATATTTAAATAAAAATAAATCGCGTTTAATGTTAATTAAAATTAATAGCTAATTGAATGAAATTAAATAAGATGAAATTAGGTGTAACAATAATACTCTAATTAGAACCAATTGTTATGTATGCAAATGTACTATGAATATATACGAGTAGTTTCTTTATACTTATTTTTAACTAACTACTTAGCTTATAAGAAAAATTTGGTCTTTTTAAACATCTGATATAAATCAGTCTAGTCGAAATGATTCTCACATGTCTTAAGACCGCGATATTTTATTTCAGCAGCTTTTGAGATAAAAAAGCTTTGGTAACCGATACTGCGTGAGCTTTACACGTTTCAACTTAAATGGAAGTTACGGAATAAAGTTGTAGAGAAACCGCTAACACGTCAGATTCGATAACACGAACATTCGTAAAACTTCCGAGAGAGTTTGACTGTAGGCGAAGAAATCAGTAACGGCTTTTAACCATGCAACAGAAATTGTGACTACACGTTTAAATGTCCAACGTTATTATTATGGAGAAATAGACTAACTAGTATAATTTGCAAAAAGATGTCGGATCCAACTCGACTAGGCAGTGTTTGGAAAGCAACGCGGTTTTTACCGCATTGCCTCAATATGAAAGTCTTTGATTCATGCTTGTTACTAGATGGAACCGAAAATATTACTTTGTTTCTTAATTGTTCTAGGGTAACGGATAAACATATGAATATTATAAACTAGCGGACCCGACAGACTTCATCCTGTCAAAAAGATTTGTAAAGTAACAGTTTTTAGTTCCTACTTATTTTATAGTCTGGGCATAAAATTCTCCTGTACAGAACCGTCACCCTGGTGGTAGGGCCTTGTGAATAAAAAATAATTAAATAAAACATATATAAGCATTTAAAACTATTCAACTTTGGAACGTGACATTAAATCCTCCAACGATGTATTCTGTGCTCCAATGCACACACGCACACTGATTTGATAGATATGATTGAATTTCAACTTTATATAGCGTTAATAAGGCGCAAATTGACTCTTTGACGTTTGGAACACACATTGCTTAGACAACAGTAATAATAACAAAGCTCAAATGGACTATACGTTTTAGTTAAAAAACGTTTGTATGGAAAAAAGGGGTTGTTTTTAGGGTTTTTCCGACAATTATTCGAATTTTAGAAAAAACATCAAACAATCGAAACCATCATTGAACTTCAACGAACATTTTAAAAAAAGAATTGGGTAAATTGGTCCAGGCGTTGTTGAGTTTGCGCTTACCAACACATATTGCGATTCATTTTCATATTTAAAAATATATAAATATTTTTGATAGAAATATATATTAACAAATATGACAAAAGTACAAATTCTTACATTCATCACACAAACATCTGCCCCCACCGGGACTCCAACCCGGGACCAAAGTTCGTAGGAAGCGTGAAATCCTTAGGGAAGGCCTTTTTTTTTGTTCCGGTGAGGATAATGCATTGAATTGCATATCCCGGCTGCGGAGAGCCGATGATGATGTGGGGCTCTCCTCCCCAGAATGGGGAGGGTACTCACTAAAAACCTCGGCAATGGCCTTTCTCAGGCATGTAGGGAGCCCCCGGGAACGAAGCCCTCCTCGGGGGAGGCTACCAATACCTCCCCTGATCTCCACCACCGACGACGCCCCCCGGCCACGGAAGGGGCGTGGTCCCTTCCGGGTCGCCGTATCGCGATTTCCTCGCGCCCGCCTGCGACCCGCGGCGGCGGCGCAGCTGTGCTACCGTGCCCGGTGCCGCCTCCTTCGAGCGGGATCGGCTATCTCCCGACCCCGCTCGGCGGCTTCCTTCTGGAGCATCACTGCTTCACAGAAGGAGGCCATAGCCCTCCAACCTCCCACGTCCGCCAGCATTGCCGCAATCAATGCCGGCGGAGACAGATCTCGCCCGATCTCTGCGACCAAGACTCGGCGCGCGGAGGCCCACGCGGGGCACTCCGCCAGTGTCTGCTGGGCCGAGTCGAGGTCGGATGCGCAGTGGTGGGTTAGTGTCGATCCCTCTCGTCCTATTCGACACAGATACTCACCGAAGCAGCCATGCCCGGTGAGTATCTGAGTCAATCGGTAGGTGACCTCCTCCTTCCCGTGGAGCCAAGCTTCGAGGTGCGGGAGTACGGTACCTATCTCCAGCAATGGGCGTCTCTTGGATAGAGTAAAGATAACGATACTAAAATCCGAGACAATAACTTTATTATGGCGTTGAACGCATTATTATTAATTAATATTCTGATGGATACAATCTTTATGTCCAAAAATAATGGACTATCAATCATAACGCCTATTATATTATACAATTTGTCAAAAACTATTCCATCCAATACTACATGCTGGTATAATCTATAAATAGACTAAACTATATTGTCTATATATATCTATCGAAAACTATGTACAACGAATTACGAAACCCGGCCACGCGCATAAATTTTGTGATATTAGGTCTACGGCTGATGGTAATTGCCATTAACTTAAAACGTCTGTGAAAATTTGGGCTACGTATGTTTTTGAAAAGGGTTCTCTTCGTTTAAGTCTCCAATTACACTTAACGGATATTTCCATTACAGATCCAAAGGTAAACTTAATCTCTTGTGAGTGACGCACAAAATAAAGTAGGTAGCGCGTAATTAATGTCCACGCCAGTTTCTTGTAGGATAAATAGAAATCGTATGTAACATTTGAACCTAGAAATAATAATATTATATAATAATAATATTGGCGAATCAAGATTATCAAAATATTTCAATCTGGGTTCAACTCAATAATAGATAGAAAAATCCAATAGGCCAAGAGCTAGTTGAACTTGCGTATCAAGGGTTACGCGAATGTCGGACGAGGCGGCGGGCGCGGGGGATATACGAAGGTGGTTGCGCGCCAACAATTATACATTTAGCGTTCTCGGATTTATTGCTTTAATGGAAACGTGTGTTATAGGTTTTCATTGTTTGACAGCTTCAAAATATGAGCCATGAATGGAGAATATCTTTTTTTGTTGATACAAAATACACATTTACTGTTTTTGTATTTTTTCCGTTACTTGTGCTACATAAAATGCTTTATGCCAGACCTCACGATTGCAGGTCAACGGGGAAGAACTCTATAGGTTTAGATTCCCTTGGGAATTTCAAAATATGCGACCGAGTATAAAAAGCTATATCTTTTGATTACACATTTGAGTATTTGATATTAAATTCAACTTTAAATGTTTACGTGTTTCTAGTAAAAAGAGCGTTGACTGCGGACAACAAAGTGATTCTATTATCTAATACTGGCAAAGTATAGTTCTAATTGGATAAACAAAATCAAATTTTTAATTACAGTTGCGAAGAATAATAAATATAATATAATTACCTGAACAGCTTGCAAGCTTTGAAGAGCGTAATGAATGCCTGACGAAACTTGCGGTTCATAAAGCAGTAGGTGATAGGATTGCAGCACGACGAGCAATATGCCAGCAGTTGCAGCAGTACCACGCCCTTGGAGCCTATATACTGGTACAGCTCATCGGGGTAGAACAGGTAAATCTGAAGAGGCGGAATATTTGTGTACATTTATAATTAATTTTTTTTACTTCGAATTAGCTGTACGGTCAAGGAATTTAATTCCCGACCCTTTTTTTGAAATATCGCCAGACAATAACAATACATTAAGGTGGAAAATTTCATTTTCTTGTCCTTTAATATCTAGTGATGTCTATTTGTCACGTGTACGTGTTACGTCTTAAGATCAGTTTACGGTCCGATATTCAACTTTAGATGGGTCGCAAATTAAATTCCTCAACTGTATGATGTATATATAACTTATATAATAGATATATCAAGTCGAAAACAAACGACATGTTATAGATGTAATTAAAATCTGTGTATAGAAATTTGTAGCGTATTTTTTTTGTGCTGGACCATAAAATTCTCTTTACAATAGCAATGGTTTATGTAGAATCTTTAGAGATATTCAAATAGATCCAGATCTTGACAGAGTTCAAATCTTTATCAGGATCCACAAATGTAAAGCATGTGGGACCTACTGCAGTAGTTAACAGGATATCCTGAGGAGTAACGAAATTATGGTTCATAATTCTAGAAACATATTCTATTACTGAAGATATGTTGACAAGTATCTTGGTAATAACTTCGTACATATCGTAAGTATCAATTAACAAACTGTGAATGTTGAAGGTTGCTTAGGTTAGGTAGGAAAAGGCATAAAAGAAGAAATAAAGAAGATGAGATCCCGGAAATTGACATGAGGTTTGTATAATAATAGTTTGGGTAACTTTCAATTAAGTTGTAAAATTAACTCATTTCTATTTTTTCATATTGGCTTCTTGTTTTATTTATATTTTGTGTTTGAGTAGCTTCGAAATGAATGTAGTTGTCACTTGTATATTAAATAATATTTAGTTATAACATACATTAACGATTTTGATGTTAATCTATGTTATGTTGGTGATAAATAAATGAAGTATTAATACGTCAGACACGGGAAGCAATCACAGTTTAGTCTGCGTATGGTAGTCGCTCGTTTCGAACCCTGTCATAATTTTTTTGACTAAATGTAGACTAAAGATATTATTTTTTAATGAATTAGCGCCATCTCATTTATTTATGTGGTCCGTTTCAGGCAAATGGAGATCAGTGTATCTTTGCATTATGGAGTCTGTGGACGGGTTTGGGTAGGTTTTTTTTTATTAGGTGTAAAGAAGGCGGTGCGTTCTAATACATACATACACTCACGCCTTTTTCCCACGGGGGTAGGCAGAGATTACGTCCTTCCACTTGCTACGGTCCTTACATATCTCTTTCGCTTCATCTACTTTCATAACATTCCTCATACATGCTCGACGATTGCGGGTACTTCTGACCTGGCCTTTTTTGAGGACACTTTCGATTTGTTCGAAATATGTTCGAATCATTATATGTAATATTCTTTCTTACCTAAGGTTAATAATAACTTTATTACTTACAGTATTGATAACATGAAGTGGCGTCCAGCAAACGAAGAACTCCAGTATGATGACGAATAGCATTCGTATTACCTAAAACCAACATGATTTCTTATAACATTTATTCAGTTAAATATAAAAGTTCCTTCCTTCTATGTTTAAGCCGACAAATATAAGTAATAGAAGTAAATTGTTAATAAATTTCAAGGTATACTTTTACATATGAAGTCCAAATACATTTTTCTAATTAACTAATTTAACTGAGACAAATATTGATGTTAAATATAAGTTAAGTTTACTACTTGTTTAAAAATTGGAAGAGCATTCTCTAGAAGAACAGGCAAGGAATTCCAAAGATCTCTTTCTTTCTAATATTAAATTATTTACATAACTTAGATTTTTCAGAACTATGAAATGTCCATCGGAGTGATTTGATAAGTTTTTCAAATAAGACTTACGAATTAGATTACTGTATAAAAACTTTTTGCTTTCTTATAAATTTTCTTTATTTAATAAAGTTATTAATAAACAAATTCGGAGGTAGAGTCAAAAATCATTGAGTTTGTTGAAGCAGCACAGCTCTTGAATATTACTTGGAAGTTTATCATAGAAACATACAGAACTACCCCTAAAGAGATTGTTAATTATTTACAGTCTCGTATTTGGTAGAAACAAATGTATTTTTTTTACGAAAATACAAGGTTTTCGTGAATCCATGCTTCTATTTGATTATTACCAGCTGTTACGTCATATTTTTACTAGTTTACATTATATTATGAAGTTGTGTCAATTTTAAATCCATAATGAAATTATAGCTAATCTCATATTCAGAATACTATAATATTAGTTTCGCTAAAAATGTAAAAATATGTATAGGAGTGTATATCAACATAAATTATTAAGAATTTTCGTCCCCCATCTTTATTTTCATTCTTATTTCAAGGTTTTAGTTGTAACAGTATCTATATATAGCTATATATAGCATTGGAAAAAGTATAAAAGCCAAATAAATTACATAAATTTTATGTTACCAAAATAAATGCTAAAATAACATAATCCTGAATAATGGATAACGTTATTCTGGCCTAAAAAAGGATTCAACATTAAAGCATTGACATTTTGAACTTAATGACTCAAGATTTAAGAAGCTGCTAGTCCCGGCCTTTATCCTGGCTGCTGCAAAGTCGGCGGTTGCTTTAATTCACCAACTCAGGACCGTTACGATTGATGTATCGTTAAAGGAACGTTTTTGATAGTTTAGTTTAGTTTTATTAACTTCATTTTCATTATTACATAATAAACCTAAATTTTAAAATGCATTGGAGATGAATGATCGTCAAATGTACAATTAATAATTATTCTTATAATATTGAGTATATAGTTTAAACAATGTCTGTATAATAAAATATTTATGTATAATATATATATATATATATATATATATATATTATATTATTATTATATTATTATTATATATAATATATATATAATAATTTAAACAATATTTCCATCATTACGAATATCTGAAAGTTTATGAGTATGGATGTTGTTACTCTTTTACGAGTCAAATCAAATCAAATCAAAAGAATATTTATTCAACATAGACCTTTACAGGCACTTACGAGTATTGATGTCAAAACAAACAAAACAAAAAAAAAGCTTGAAAAAAACAAAAACCTTGTCCGTACGTACGAACAAGGGAAAAAAATAAATAAAGAATAAACTACTATATGGATTTTGATGAAACATACGCTTCAATTTATAAAGATACTATGTGGTACCCGCGACTTCGTCAGCGTTACTCGAAATATTAATAATATATAAACATATTAGCTACTCGAAATACCAATCCTTTTTTTTAATGTTAGGAAAATGCGTTACGCATACCGCGCTCGGGAAAACCGCGGAGCTATGTTGGACTCACCGCGCGCTTGGAGGTCGAGTGCCAGCCAAGCGTTTTTTTTTTCTCGGAGAGGAAGGCTGAGATCCTCACAAGGAGCACGAAACGTACCCAGGATACCCCCGCAACGGAAGTGTAGGAGGTTTATTCGAACTCCACGCGACCGGAAACGGTCAGCACGTGACCTTTTTTTTTTTTTTTGTTCCCCTGAGGAAAATGCATTAAATTGCATACCCCGGCTGTGGCGAGCCGGGGTTATGTGGGGCTCTCCTCCCCAGAAGGGGGAGGCCTACCCACTAAAAACCTCAGGGATGGCCTTCCTCAGGCATGTAGGGAGCCCCTGGGACACAAAGGCCACTTCGGGAACCCCCAGCCTCCGCTCCCCTCTCTAGAGGGGAGCCCTCCTCGGGGGAAGCTACCACCTCCCCGGTCCCTCCACCGACGACGCCCCCCGGCCACGGAAGGGGCGTGGTCCATCCCGGGTCGCCGTAGCGGTCGCGACTTCCTCGCGCCCGCCGGCGACCCGCGGCGGCGCCGCAGCTGTGCTACCGAGCCCGGCGCCGCCTCCTTCGAGCGGGATCGGCCATCTCCCGACCCCGCTCGGCGGCCTCCTTCTGGAGCATTACTGCTTCACAGAAGGAGGCCACAGCCCTCCAACCTCCCTCGTCCGCCAGCATTGCCGCAATCAATGCCGGCGGAGACAGATCTCGCCCGATCTCTGCGACCAAGACTCGGCGCTCGGAGGCCCACGCGGGGCACTCCGCCAGCGTGTGCTGGGCCGAGTCGAGGTCGGATGCGCAGTGGTGACAATGTGTCGATCCCTCCCGTCCTATTCGACACAGATACTCACCGAAGCAGCCGTGCCCGGTGAGTATCTGAGTCAATCGGTAGGTGACCTCCTCCTTCCCGTTGAGCCAAGCTTCGAGGTGCGGGAGTACGGCACCGACGGCCCGCTGGCGCGCGCAGATCCGTAATTCGAGCTGCGCACGCCAGGCCGCCACAATCCGTCGGTGCCACTCCCGCTTAGGCACTTCGTGCGCGGGTTCCAGGGCGCTCCCCCCATCGCCCCCCCGGTCGACACGCCGCGACGCATACGTCGCCGCGTACATGTCGGCCAGGATGTCGAATGGGGGGGAGCGTCCCAGAACTGTCGCCGCCTCGTACGAGATTGTACGGTAGCCTCGTACGATCCGTATGGCCATTATCCGCTGCAGGCTCCGTAGCAGAGCTCTGCAGCGGGGGGACCTCGCGCAGTCTTGCGACCACACGGGAGCCCCATACATGGCCACGGATCGCACGACGCCCTCGTACAGGCGGCGGACTCCATCCCTCGGTCCCCCGAGATTGGGCAGCAGGCGATGCAATGCGCCCGCCACCCTTTTGGCTCGGGGGACCAACCGCACGAAATGCTCCTCGAAGCTCCAGCGGCGGTCCAGGGTGAGGCCCAGGTACTTTATGTACGGCCCCACCGGGACCACCGCGTCACCCACCCGGATCCGGCAACTGGGTGGTTCCCGGCGCCTCGGAAGGCCGTGGAACCATAGCGCCTCGGTTTTGTGAGGCGCTATTTGTAAACCCAGCTGGCGGATCGCCCGCACGACACATGCCACCCCAAGCTCGGCAAGCCTGAGCACCGGCCCGAAGTCGGCCCCAGTCGTCACGACGAGAGTGTCGTCAGCGTAGCAGACGACACTCACGCCGCGAGGAAGGCTGGTGCGAAGGACCGCGTCGTATGCGAGGTTCCATAGCAGGGGTCCCAACACCGACCCCTGCGGAACGCCGCATTCGACCCTCCTCGACGTTTCCATCCCGTCCCGTCCCATCACGCCGATCGTCCTGTCGCGCAGATAGTCCCCGACCACGGCCCGCAGGTAGGGAGGCAGCTCGTGGTATACGAGCGCCTCCCTAATGGCCTGCCAGGGGAGGGTACCGAAGGCGTTGACGATGTCTAACGACACCGCCAACGCCACCCCCCCGATCGGACTGCGGACTCCGACAGGGAACGAACACGCTGGACAGCGTCCAGCGTTGATCGTCCCCGCCGGAATCCAAATTGGCAGTCCGATAGGTCGGGACCCGCGCGCGACAGGTGCTCGCTGATACGAGCGGAGATAACCCTCTCGAAGAGTTTCCCCGCCTCGTTCAGCAAGCAGATCGGACGAAACGAAGATGGAACGTCGCCGGTCCTTCCCTCCTTCCTGAGGAGCACCAACCTGGCCGACTTCCAGTCGACGGGAAACACGCCCTCGCGGAGACAGCTCGTGAAGAGCTGCCTCACCGTGCTCCCGAACGCCCTGAGCGCCAGCGCTAGCACCTTTCCCGGGACCCCGTCCGGTCCCGGGGCAGTGTTGCGCGCAGAGAGCCGCGAAACGGCCCCGGCGAGCTCGCTCTCCGTCACCCGGAGGTCGTCCGACCAAGGGCCGGGCGACGGGGCGGCGGGGGGACTGTCCTGGACCCTCGGGAAGAGCGTATCCACCGCTCTTCCCACGACGAGAGGGTCCAGGGTCTCCGTCAGCGGAGGGACCCACGGTCGGAGCTTGCCCAGTACCATCCGGTACGGGCGCCCCCATGGGTCCCTCTCCAGTCCCCCCAGCAGCTCGCGCCAGGACCGCGCCTTGGCGTCGGCGATGGCGACGCCGAGCGCCTTGACCGCGGCTCCGTACGCGCTTCTGGCGCTCAGGACTCCGTCGACTGAGGCTTGCCGTCTTCGACGGGCCCTGAGGTACTGGCGGCGCGCGGCTACTACAACAACCCGTAGCCGCGCGATCTCCTCGTTCCACCAGTACGCAGAGCGCCGCCGGGGCGGCCTGACTCGGGGCATGGAGACGTCGCAGATCGACGTCATCGTGCCCCGGAGCCAGGCAGCCCGCGCATGCACATCGAGGTCGGGCGAAATCCGTGCCTCCTCCGCCCAGTCCGCGACGTGGGCAGCGGCTAGGGCCGCATCCCGGTCCAGCCGCTTGATGGACCAACGTCGCGGACGGCTGTCCTCCTGGAGTGTGCGGGAAGGGCGGCGGTGGGCCACCGACACGTCGAACACGATGTGCCGGTGGTCGGAGAGTGTAACCACCTCCGCCGCTACCCTCCAACCTGACACCATGCGGTGCGCAGAGGGAGTCGCCCATGACAGGTCGACGATCGACTCCCCCTGCCACCGCACGCAGGTGCTGACTGACCCCCGGTTTAAAAGCCGGAGGTCCAGTCCGGCCGCCCACTCCAGGAGTGTCTCCCCTCTTACGTCGTCCCGGGTGTCGCCCCACTCTCGCGAGTGGGCGTTGAAATCACCCAGGACGAAGACTGGACGGGGAGCGCAACAGCGAACGCAGTTCGCTACCCCGTCCAGAAATGCCTCGAATGCGGCGAGGCCGCAGTTCGGGGAGATGTAACAGCCTATCGTGGCCGTGGACCCCCATTCCACGGCCACGTAACCCGGCCCCGTAGCGAGCAGGGTGCAGTGCGGTCGGTCGGTCGCCCAATAAATGGCGACCAAGCCCTGGTCGTCCCCAAACCACCTTGGGTGGTTCGGGACAGAGTAGGGCTCTGCGACGACCGCCAGGGCAACCTCACCCTCCGCGAGCGTTTGGATCATAAGATCCTGCGCCGCGCGGCAGTGATTGAGGTTACCCTGGAGCACCCTGCACCCTGTGCTTTGGACGTCCATGTTAAGATTGGACGTCCATCGCTACGCTCGCCCGGGGCCGGGGCGGGAGGTTGGGCGACCCCCCCTTTCTTTTGGGTGGGCAGCATCTCCTGCTGCCCACCCGGTGGCCTGCCGGTCTGCCCAGGTCCTTGCAGACCGGGCAGGAGGAGCACTCGCGGTGCAGAGACGGGCAATATGCCCGGCTCTCCGCACCGGTAGCACAGAGTGCTCCGGTCCACCTGGCGGTTAGGGCAATTAACCCTAACGTGCCCCCTCTCGAGGCACCCGAAGCACTGCTGAGGGCGTGCTTCGAGCGCCTGCACCCTGACCGAGGACCACCCGATCAGGAGCCGCCCCGACGTCAGTTTCCTGACGGCCGCGAGCGGACACCTGACCCAGGCGGTCCCCATGCGGGCGTGCCCAGCGCGTATTTCCCCGACCCTAACGTCGGTCGGGGAGCACCCGCCGGCAGCGGATATGACTGCCGCCACATCCGCTTGGGCGATGGACTCGTCGAGGTCCATCACCCGCATGTCCGCCATCTTGCACGGGCGCGTGATTTTCGCGCCCGTGCCTTCCAGGGCCTCCCTCATTCGCTCCGCCAGGGCGTCAGCCTTTGCGGAGCTCTCCGGGCCCGGCACCTCTAATAAGAGCAGCCACGTGACCTACCGACTAAACTCAGCCTGGCCCAGGTTCTAAAACCATATAGCCAAATCGTGAGGGCGACCGCCCCTCAGGAGAGGGGCGATGCAGCGCAGGCCCATAAAGGGGGCCAAAAGTGCTAGAAGAGGCGCGGGAAGTCAAAGTGACGCCGAACTTATCATGAGGGAAAACCCAGCCAAGCGCGCGGCCTACCGACTAAATACCTAACAATGCCCCTCACTAACGCCTTGCCGCGAGAGCTTCGATCGTCGGCGGGTCCTCCCCTCATCAGATGAAATAATAATAATAACAATAATCTTTTTTGTACTCACACATAAGGTATTGGATATTAGAAAAGGAGGCGATATAATATTTTTTTTTTTACTAAAACTTAAATGTGAGAGTCTGGAGTCTGAAAAAGGATGAACCTGCGCTACAGATCTCCAAGCTGCATCACCTCTAGACATTAGACATTAATGTATTTTATAACTTAAATTGATTACAGTAAACAAACAACAACTACAAATTAAAAGATAATAAATAAAAATAACAAAAATAAAATTGCAGGGTTAATAACTACAAACTTACAGAATATAAATAAAGCGACCACTGTGGAACAAGTACAACATGACATACCGGTATATTTCAACGTCTTTCATTGAAATATACTAGCGGTCCAAGAAGGATTCAGATTCATTATAATCAAGCGTGGGGGCGTGGCGGCTCATTATAATCAAATGTCCAAGATGAGGGGGGGGGGACACGTCAACGAGAGCTGCATCGCGGCGTGACAAGGTCATTCCACGACCTCAACCGCGTTGACCCGCATTGTGCGGGCCCCTCTCGCCTCCCCGCTGAAGAGGGGGATGCCGTCGATCCCCCGGGGGGGCATCCGGGGGACGAAACGACACGAAACTAGGTATAGTTGAAACTTTTTAAACATATGTACGTAGGTAAGTTAATTACGTAAAATTTTGAAGTCGGTTAAAAAATCGCTATCTCGCAAAAAGCTCGCAATTTCGATGAAACCTATAGTATCCCTAAGTTGAATAATACCTAGTAAAACAAAAAAAAAATACTTAGATCGGACTTGTAGTTCCGGAGATATGCGAACACAAACATAAAAACATACATACATATAAACACATTCGAAATATGGCAGATTTATTCATACGCTGATATAGACTAACATATACAAAAACTGGGCAGTTCTGGAAATACACATACGGGTCGAATTGATAACCTCCTTTTTTTGAAGTCGGTTAAAAAGGTAGATAAAGAAAAGGTAGAAAGGTAGAAAGTCGAAGAAAAAGGTAGAGTCATAAGAGTATTTTTGACAAATGATTTAAATTTGTGAAAAGGCAACACTTCCTGGAACTTTGTTGTAAAAGGCTATTCATTACCCTATAAAAGAGCTTATAGTTTTATGAAGCCGGTACGTTACAACGGAAAGCTCATTTTTATTTCTTGTGTTTCATTTATGCACTTTAAAATTTTAATCAAAATTATTATACTTCTTATTAACCTAAATAAATTTTTCGTAAATGTATATTTATGCATCACCCAACAGTGACTATAGCTGATTATATAAAGCGAACCTCCCAAATTAATCTAAGCAATGGGAATCAATTTCTCACAGGAAACACAGTCCAAGAAACTTGATAACGGTAATAACTAAAACACAAGATTCGTCGTACTAACATCAATAGCACAATAAATATAACTGCATGAATTCATTCAGTCCAATGGACCATTTATCTGGGAAAGCGTTCCCAAAGAACTTGTGAGATAAATCGTCTTTCAGTTCGACTATATTGAAACTCGCAAGTTTTGGTCCAGTATTTAGGACACGCAAGGGAATCACCTAGCTTTAAACTCTGAAGAGTATTTTCTTCTATAATTGACAAAGGCTGGTCTGTTATTAATAGTAATTAGTCTTAGCCCCTATTGAATAGAATATGGCATTCTATTCATACATTCCGACATAGTATAGCAGTATATGTAGCATATAAAACTTAATTATACCGAAGAAGCTCACTGGCAGGGTTGTCTGCTTGGGTGGCATTGTTCAACACATTTGTGTCGCAATACTAGGTTTACTGTTAAAATAAAGTAAAGACATTACAATGTAATAAGAGTAGGATAGATAGTATATTGTATATCTCTCTCTCTCTAGTAAGAATGTGTCATGGCGGATCTTTGCTTGTAACAGAACGATTGTGTGCAATATAAATAAATTCATTTCAAGTTAATTACGCATATATTTTATTTTATATTCCATCTGGTTATGGGCCCAGGTCACTAACTAGCTTGGATTAATAAAAGTGTGGCTAAAGGATTGCAAATACATACTGTAGCGAATATAGTCAGAAATACCGGCGGCGTGGGTCGACGCCATTTTGCGGTTAGAACACCGGGAAGGAAAATACTTGTCTACTATCTATATTGGGCAAGGCAGGAGAGTCTACAGGAAGGTTGTGAAATGGATTCGACACAGGGTGGAAGTGGACAACAGAATGTCATGAAACTGGAGGGTTCCAGAAATTGGAATGTTTGGAAGTTCCAAACGTCCGTGTTGCTGCGAGGTCAAGGTCTTTACAAAATCGTGGACGGGACAGCAGTAAAACCTGAAGATGAACTGGAAGTCACACATTAATGAGGTAAGTCGCAAAGTTTTCTGTTCCTTTCACACCTTAAAATCTCTTCAGTGCTTCCTACCAGTCCAAACGAGAGTTACCTTAGCCCAGTCACTAATACTGCCTATACTTGACTACGCTGATGCTTGTTATCTAGACCTTACAGAGGAACTCCTTGACAACTCGAACGACTGCAGAACTTGTGTTTACGCTTCATTTTTGGATTGCGTAAGTATGATCATGTCTCTAAATTTCGTTCCCAACTAAAATGGCTTCCTATCAGACTCCGCAGAAACTCGCGCATCCTCTTTCTCCTTTTTAACATTCTTTATAACCCAATTTATCCTACTTACCTTCGCTCTCGTTTTGAGTTTGCTTATTCTCCTGATGTTGTTTGCAGATCTCATCTTCGTACTCTTCTTAAACTTCCCTCTGATGTTTTCCGCACTAATTTCTTCCTTAACTCTTTTTCTGTTCATGCAGTTAAATTATGGAATGCACTTCCGCCTTCAGTGCGAGACATTCGTTCTTTCTTGCTTTTCAAGAAGAAAGTAAAAGAGCACTATCTTCCTTAACGTGATTAACTATCCTCTCAGTAATTTTGCTGTATTATATTAAACCTAATCTAAGTTTGTATATATCCATGTATATATGTTTATATATGTATGTATTTATTAGTGTATATATGTATAAGTATGTATGTAAGTATTAAGTATGTGTACTTTTTGTTATACAAACTATTATATTATATTTGTACACGCGACATCCACGTTTCTGTTTTTTTTTTCCTATCACAGGTGGGTTGGAAGAAATTTCATTAGAAATAAGCCACACCTATTGTACTATCTATAATTTTGTATTTTCCTGTTTTTTTTTTCTTGTGTGTACAATAAATCGTTAAATAAATAAATAAATAGATGATACTCAGCGTAGTACTTGGGAAACCCAGGATGCGCGAGCTCAAACGCTGATAGTTACGAGGATGACAGAAGAAGTCATGTTACATATCATCTCGTGCGATACTGCGGCGGCTATGTGGAGGAAATTATTAAGCGTGTATGAACAAAAATCTGAAACAAGCATTCACATTGTGCAACAACGCTTTTTTCAATTTAAGTTCGAAGAAGGAACAGAGATGTCTGTGTTTTTATCAAAAGTACATGAGATGCAGAACCAATTAAAACAGCTGGGAGAGAATATGTCTGATAAATTTGTTATCACTAAGGTTCTTATGTCCTTACCAGAAGATTACAAACATTTCATCTCGGCATGGGAGTCCGCTCCTGATGACAAGCAGACCTATGATAACCTGGTAGCCAGATTATTGATAGAGGAAGAAAGAATTAAAGAAAAAGGCGGGCCAACGCCGTCTACGGCGTTTATGGCAAAGAAAGTAGATAAAAAGTGTAAAGTGTTATAAGTGTCACCGAACTTGGACATTATCAAAGCGAGTGTCGATATAATAAGAACAATAATTTTGGTAACTCTAAAGACAATCGTTCAGATCTTAATTGTTATTTTTGTAATAAACCGGGTCATATAAAGAGCCAGTGCCGTTTTAAAAAGGGCAAAGAAAAAGAAAGTAATGCTTTTATAGTCAACAGTGTTTTTGATGAACAGTTACAAAAATCTCAGTGGTTAGTCGATTCGGGTGCAAGCGAGCATATGTGTTGTGATTACAAACTATTCAATTCATACTCGACTGTAAAAGATAAATCGGTAATAGTAGGGATCGGAACGAAAATTAATGTCAAGGGTTGCGGCCAGGTGGCGCTGCAAGTTTGGAATGGGAGTGAATGGATTGACACTACCATTGACAACGTACTTCATGTTCCTGAGTTGAATACAAATTTGTTCTCTGTCAACTGTGCGACAAGCAGAGGTTATGTTATCATTACGAAAGAGAATAAATGTAAATTTTATAAACAAAACAATGATGGCTATTGCTGAGCGACGTGGAAGCATGTATTATTTGGATTTTCGCTATTTTAATGCATGTACAGCGAACCTTGCTGACGTGTGTTGTGATTTGCGTGAGTGGCATGAAAAATTGGCGCACCAAAATTGTTTATGTGAAAGATGTTCTGAAGAAAAATAATATTAATATTAAAAATGCCAATATTCAAACATGTGAAAGTTGTCTAATAGGGAAAATTCACCGATTGCCGTATCCTGTAAGTAACAGTGTGACGTCAAGAGTATGTGAAATTATTCACGCCGATACCTGTGGACCTATGGAGAAGCCATCGATTGGAGGCTCCAGATATTTCGTGGTATTTAAAGATGAATACTCAAAGTACAGGCGAGTGTTCTTTGTGAAAACAAAAGACGAAATTAAATCATGTATAAAGAACTTCATATCGCAGGCTGAAAATGAAACAGGAAATAAAATCAAGATATTTCGAAGTGACAATGGAACCGAGTTTATAAACAAAGAGGTCAGAGAAGTGTTCCAGAACAAGGGGATTATACATCAAACATCAGCAACTTTTACTCCTGAACAGAATGGAGTAGCTGAGCGGGAGAATAGAATTTTAGTGGAAGCGGCTAGAACAATGCTGTATGCTAAAGATTTACCTATCAGTTTGTGGGCTGAAAGCGTTAATACAGCTGCCTATGTGATTAATAGAACTGGTAAAAGCTCAATAGAAGGGAAATCTCCATATGAATTGTGGTCAAGCAAAAGTTATGATATAAATAATCTCAAAATATTTGGTACTACAGTTTATGTCCACATACCCAAAGAAAAAACATAAGTGGGATGCCAAAGGTGAAAAGGGCATTATGGTTGGGTATGGAGAAACAACAAAAGGTTATAGAGTATATTTTCCACAGAAAAGTCAAGTTGAGACCAAACGAGACATTGTGTTTGTGAACAACAGTCCAGTCAAGCCAATACAACAATGTGAGACAATCAATTATATAGAGGATAGTGTGGAGGTTCCAGCTACAGTTGAGGTGGGCGCTCAAGTAGAAGATACCAGTGCTGCAGGTATGTCCAGTCCCCAATCACCGACCATGGATGGTGATGACTCTCAGTGCACCACGCAGAGTGATTCTGAGGGTAGTGTATATGAACCTAGTGATAGTGATGAGTGTGGTGAGGTTGTGAGACGTGATGTGGATCCTAAAAACAAACGTATTAGGAAGCAGACTGTTTTCTATAATTGTAATAATGTAATGTTAGATAACTGTGAGCCAAAAAGTTATTGTGAAGCTATGAATAGTCCGGATGCATGTAAATGGCAGGAAGCTATTCAAAGGGAGCTAAAAACTCTTAAAGATAATAATACTTGGAGTATTTGTGACATACCAGATAATGAAAAAGTTATAGGTAGTAAATGGGTATTTAAAATTAAACGAAATAATAGTAATATTCAGTACAAGGCACGTTTGGTGGCCAGAGGGTTTGAACAAAATGATATATTAAATCTAAATGATGTATATGCACCTGTTGCAAAGTTGAGTACATTCAGACTATTTTTGGCTATAGCAACTAAATTTAAATTATATGTTTACCAAATGGATGTAACCGGAGCCTTTTTGTATGGGGAAATTAAAGAGAATGTATACATAAGCTTACCAGATGGCGCTTATGACAATGATAAAAATATTGTAAAGCTAAACAAATCATTATATGGGCTAAAGAAGTCTCCGAAATATTGGAATGAAAAATTTAACTCTGTTATGATCAGGGAAGGTTTTAAACGATCTAAATGTGACCCATGTTTGTACTCCAAATGTAACGATTCAGACCAAATATATGTTCTCTTATATGTCGACGACATGTTGATGTTTGGTAGTAATGAAGAACATATATCAAATTTAAAGTCAATTTTAAACAAAGAATTTGAAATGAAAGACTTAGGCCTAATATCAGATTTTTTGGGGATAAATGTAAAGCAGAATTTAAAAACAAATGTTACAGAATTATGTCAAAAGACTTACCTAGAAAATGTGTTAAAAAGATTCCATATGTATGACTGTAAACCTATTTCAACTCCCATGGATCAGAATTTTAATTGTAAAGAGCTTGAAAATGATAAATGTAAAGGCAATATTGAGAATATCTGTAGAGAGATCATTGGGTCTTAATGTATGCAGCATCAGGCACAAGACCTGATATTTGTGTTGCCGTATCAATATTAAGTAGATATCAAGATTGCGCTAGTAACATGTTATTAATAAACTTAAAAAGGGTTTTGCGATACATTAAACACACATTGAATTATAGATTAGTTTATAAATGTGATGATAGCAATTTGGTTGGATTTTGTGATGCTGACTGGGGAGGGGACCTTCGAGACAGGAAATCCACTACTGGTTACTGCTTCATGTATTCAAATTGCCTAATATCTTGGTGCTCTAAGAAGCAAAGTACTGTGAGTCTATCATCAGCAGAATCTGAATACGTGGCAATGAGCATGGCTGGAAGTGAGGCATGCTGGATTGCTAATGTGTTATGTGATTTCAATGTGAGTAATGTATGTCCTGCTATCATGCATTGCGATAATCAAGCTGCCATAACGATTGCCAACACAAATAGTGTTAAACGATTAAAGCACATTGATATCAAATATCATTATATAAGGGAACTGATTGAAAATAAAAAGATATGTATACAATATGTGACAACAAGAGATCAAATTGCTGATATGTTAACGAAGTCCCTCAATGGTAATACACTTTTAAAGTTTGTGAAGCTATGTGGTATGAATATGTAGATTAGTCTTGGTTCAATGGCTGTCTTACTTTCTTTTTGATGTGTAGGATAAGTGTAAAAAGGGATGATTAAAACATATACCTTTTCAATTGTCACATAATTTGTTAATTAATGTTATTACATTGACGGGGGGTGTTAAAATAAAGTAAAGACATTACAATGTAATAAGAGTAGGATAGATAGTATATTGTATATCTCTCTCTCTCTAGTAAGAATGTGTCATGGCGGATCTTTGCTTGTAACAGAACGATTGTGTGCAATATAAATAAATTCATTTCAAGTTAATTACGCATATATTTTATTTTATATTCCATCTTTTACTGTGATTCTGTTTGGAAAGTTACGTTCAGCGGTCGAGTGGTCGGCTGCTACGCAACGGATCGTGGGTTCAATTCCCGTATGGCACAGATACGAGTATTTTGTATAACCTAAAAAAATCTGGTATCTATGTATGTGAAATTTATATGTTGGTGACTGTACCCACGACACCATATAAAAATAAAACAGATAAAAATCCAAGAGTGAGGTGAAGATTTAAAAAATCGGATATGAGAGTGAAATTACTGCAGTATTCTTAGTCTTATATCCAGAGGTAGGAATTAGGAAGAGTTATTCATTACTTACACTGATTTCATACAGCGAAAGAATAAAATGGATATGCCACAAATCTTGAGATTGATTTTAAAGAGCAGAAAAATATCTCATTTTTTTAAAATAATAAGTTATTTACTTTTACACAATTTAAGCTACCGCACGCGCGACGTTGCCAAACTCACATCAATGACATCGGATGTCTGAAGTTGCGAAATTCCAATACGCACGATGGTGCCACATTTGTAGTTCGCTCAATACAGCTTGTGAGAACAAAAGATCTTTCTCTAATGGAATCATTTGAAATATTTGACGGAGTGGGATTAGCCTTGAGATGGGCGAGAGCTTGGAAAATAAAATGGAAAAAGTCATGGATAGAAATCCTGATTTGGACACTATCAGAAATATAGTAGAAAAAAATTTCTTCCTGGACTAATGACGAGGAGGAGGAAGTTTATAAATTTGCTAACCTCACCTCAGTTGACATAGAGCGATCTTTTTCAATGTACAAATGGATTTTAGACGTTCGAAGAAATTCATTGAAGCCAGAAAATATTGAAAAGCTAATGGTTATATATATTTAAAAGATTCTCACAAAAGTTATACAGTAATGTCGGAAACGAACACTTCAAACCTTACTGGTAATGAATCGGACAAGGAAAGTAATTCTGATGGGCCGTTTCAATAATCTCACGAGTCTAGGCTAGAAGCAAAAGTATTCGCTTGTATTTATAAAAAAGGCGAAATACTCGTATGCGTATGAGAATTTAAACTAATAAAAATTGTATGTTAATTATCTTTGTTTTATTTGTCTATCTCTGAGGTTTTTATTATTATTTATTTTGTTGGCCACACGGGATTTTCTATTAGAAATCCCGGGAAGGTCTACATTAATATCACCATTTTGATGCAAGTACCTAAATAACTCTACTTAATTTCGACCTCTGCTTATATCACACATCAGAAAAGTACAGTGTACATAGTTCTTCTACGGTGGTCAGTGACAGACTGATTGCCAAACATAGCTCTATAAAAATATCGAATATGACCTCATATCGAATATAATCTATCATAGACTTAACCAGATATGGCCGCGTAACACCACACATCCGCGTATCAATCCCACGCATTGAGCTCGTTGGAGAGCACGAAGACCCCAGTTACATATAAATCAACGAAATAATCGAGACACTCCAACTGCTGTTGCAGCAACTCCTCTGGTGTTGCGGGTGCCCATGGGAAACGGTTATCGCTTACCATCAGGTGATCCGTTTGCTCGTTTGCTACCCTATCCTATAAAAAAAAAATACATATAGTCACCGCTGCTGAAATGTCAGTATGAGTTTTTGATTGTTACTATCCAAGTTAGTTATCCCGCTCCATCTAAGCCGTTGGGTCTTTATGGCTTCATCGAAGGCGTTTAGTAGGCTGGTCATTTCGGTCGATCTGTGTCAATTGGTTTGGTATCCGATACAAATACCGTGGCACTTGATTGCGATGGTAGCCATGAGGATTCTCTCCGCTCTAAAGGAAAAATTTTATTATTCACTATGAAATATGGAATCCTTTTTTATTATATTCCTTAGTACCCCCGTTAATTAATAGTTATCACTCCAAACGCATCACTCATCATCGTCTGAATATTAAAGTTAGTTGATCGGTTTCACTGTGAGTTATTTCAATATATTTGGCAGCCCTATAACAATCCATGCTTAGGCTATTATTCGTCAGGGGTTTGAGTCGGCCTACTATGTAGCATTTATACTATGGTGTTCAGAATTACTTTATCATCATTAAGGTAACGGAAGCAGGCTCCTGAAAAATGGCGCTGATTATCACTGCGGATATTATCCACGGCCACGAACTCGTAAAAATAAAAACGTATCTTATTCAGAGTTAAAATAGAAAAGACAAATCATAGAATCAAGGATGTATAAACATAGAATAAGGTGTGCTACAGTGTAGTCAATTGTTTGATTGTAAATAATTTATTAATTGATTAAACGTTATTTAATCAATGTGTAGAATGTGGTATGGCCAACTTCTTTCACAATTACTTTCAAGTCATATTTGTCAGTTATAAAGTAATATAATATACTGCCTTTTTGTGTGGAGCACATTTTTTTTTGTTCCCCTGAGGAAAATGCATTAAATTGCATACCCCGGCTGCGGCGAGCCGGCGGTTATGTGAGGCTCTCCTCCCCAGAAGGGGGAGGCCTACCCACTAAAAACCTCAGGGATGGCCTTCCTCAGGCATGTAGGGACCCCCGGGAACGCCAAGCGACTTCTGGGAACCCCCAGCCTCCGCTCCCCTGCCGATACAGGGGAGCCCTCCTCGGGGGAGGCTACAATACCTCCCCCAATTTCCTCCACCAACGTCGCCCCCCGGCCAAGGAAGGGGCGTGGTCCATCCCGGGTCGCCGTATCCGCGGGCGCAACTTCCTCGCGCCCGCCGGCGACCCGCGGCGGCGCCGCAGCTGTGCTACTGAGTCCGGCGCCGCCTCCTTCTGGAGCATCACTGCTTCACAGAAGGAGGCCACAGCCCTCCAACCTCCCTCGTCCGCCAGCATTGCTAGCGCGGTATCATGGTGCATAAGGTCGCATTTTCCCCCTCAAAAAAAAGGGTTCGAACCCCGGAACCTCAGAGAAGGCGACATCTTGAAACCGGTGTACTAACGGTGAAATTAAAATATTGAGTAATATAAGCTATCGAATGTCTGTTGTACTAATTGTCTTTTGAATTTCATATATACATTTATCTGACGCTCCTACATTGACGAAAAATATCGAAAAGCAACTAGCAAAGGAATTTAAAGTATGCGAAGTCAAGGAATCCACCGCCTTATCGCCCTGACATAGAATAGGTTAAGTGAACCCTTCCCGGAGAACAAGCGTGATTATTATAAGAACCTACCAACAAATTTGTCTATAACAAAACAATGCGTCAATTTTAATTTCACGAATACTCGTATCTGCTAATTTAAGCTGCCTAACCAAAATGGAGGTTCAACTAGCAACGAATTGAGATCTGGAACGCTATTAACATTTACTGGGCCACAGCGTAGCGAAATGTTTTGCAATTCTTTGCAAGCAGAAGGTTATATGACCAGATAAAGATTAAATAATAGAGCAAAAAGATACGAAATATTTTTTTATGATTTTCCCGTGTGATGTGCCCAAGTGAGCGCAAAAGTCGATTTCACGTTCTCATAGCATTACGAAAATTCAACCACGCTCGTCCGTCAGTTATTTCATAAAATTGACAGCTGTCTTAGCGAAGAAACAGACATCGCTTGGAGAATTCCGATTTCTACCTTTCAACCTTGTCATGCCATCCTTGAATATATTATTATTTGGTATCAATCATGCGACTCAGTGAATTCAAAAAAAAAACAAAAAGGCCGTATTTATTTTATTTTTCTCCGCCCTTCGTTTGTTGATATCAACTACGATATGTTTTGGAATATGCATTTAAAGTGTAATTTCTGGGCTTCTGTTGTAAACAGTTGAAATAGACTAGAATACAATAACAAATTTTTTGACTGAATAATCACTTAGGATAAGTTAGTTTGATTATGTAATGTCATTATGTTATATGCATAATATAACAAAGCAATGCGGACGACACCATTTTGTGTAAGGTCTTTTTTTATCTTCATTTAACTGCTTGAGTACCCACCCAAGCACAACTCTAGCAACACATTACTCAATTAAATAATAGATTCTGCCTCTAGTTTACAAGCGTCTATAACTGCGACCACATTTAGTGTAAAACAGGGAATTATCTCTTAAAATTCCGCTATATTGTTGTACTTACTTTCCGCTTTGCTTCTATGCTCTTGTCAATGTGGGTTGACCTGATGACATGCCTGAATTCCATGTCCACTGTGTGCATGCAGTATGAGCTGGTACTCTTGGTCTCTACATCCGACTTTGCATCTTCATCCTGCGACAAGAGGAAACTTGTTAATCTGTGTGGCTGATGTTTGGAAATATTATTGGTGGTAGGGAAAAAAATTTGGACGATTCAAAAGAGCTATCTATAATATTTGAATAAAGGTAAATTTTTATTTTGCTATTTGATTTTATTGATAATGTGAAAAATTTGTTAAATTTGATGTCGATGATGCTATCACAGTGTTCGAAATACTAACAAACTAGAATTATTGTGGTCTGCACAAACTAGCGAAACTGAATATTATCACTAAGTACAACTGAAAATTATATGTAAACCGAAGTAGGCCTTAAGTGAAATATATAAGACGTTTGCTCAACCAACGCTTATGACAACTTAATGTGTGTTCGCTATTACAGCTCACGACTGGATACTGCAGCTGTACCACCAAGAAGTCGAGAGCGCGATGTTATGATTAACTATGCAATGCCATATTTTTTACAGTGCAGCATTGTTAGGAATTTGCAAAAGGTAATATATAGTTTTATTCCGTTAAGAACATTCTATGGTTGCATGTATATATAACTCGCATACCTTAAGTGCTGTACGCGAGCTTCATAACTGATTCGTAATGGTGGGACTAATTTATTTGCGTTTTGTTTCGTGTTATGTCTCTTGATTAAATTACTGAGTTTGGATACATTGGATTTGGATAAAATGGAGTCTTTCGTTGTGTCATACGAGTATTGTCTTTGATTTGCGATGTAAATAATAATAAAGAGTGAAGTTCACAAATTGCATGATTTCGAGTCTGAATTTGTGTTTCGCTATTAAACTAATTTAGTAAGTGGTATTGTCAGAATATAATATATAGTAATTAACCATCCATAACAAGGCGAGAACTGCGGAAGATTTGATATAAATTTATTAGTCTTTTTTTTACGAGAAATATCTTAATAGTATTAATAAATATTTGTAAAATAACTTTTGAAATATAATAAATATATTTCAACATATTTTTAATATATTCAATTAATATATAAGGGTACTTGATTGATCACACTATTTGGGAATAGGGACACTATTCATAGAGCCGTTTGGTAACAACATTATTTATAATATTGTATTATTTTATATGTGTATGTAAACATACATACGACTGTAATCGTATTAGGTATGATTGTATATTATACTATATTGTATTTTTATATTATATTATTATAATTATTAACATTGAAAAGAGGAGATAAAAAATAGACCTTCAGAGTTTCTTGCCTGTTCTTCTCGAGAAGACTCTCCCAATTTCCGAACAGGTGTCGTGTCAATATATTTTTTCTTTTTTTTTCCTTACGTACGTACGAAACGTACGGACAAAGTTTTGTTTTTTTTTTAAGCTTTTTTTTTGTTTTGTTTGTTGACGTCAATAAGTGCCTGTAAAGGTCTATGTTGAATAAATATTATATTGATTGAATTTTTGATTTTACTAATTATTAAAATAATGAAGTACTCTTCGCCATTTCTAAAGTGCAACGAGTTACAACAACTCATTAATATTCAGAGTTATTAAAAAGTATTTCTTCATGTGTCGAATTAAAAATATTAATTAGATGGTACCAATTTAAAATCTTTTAATAATGAAAACAGTCAATTAGAATCAATTAATTAATTTATTTTGGATTTTTAATTGAAACCATTATGAAAATTGTAAAAGCGAACTAACAAATATATTTAAAACGACAACGAGAGCAACTTTTTTATTCAGGCCTTCCTGATGATGAGTGGTAACTATTGCTGTAGTGTCGGATGTATAATTAATTAATTACTGCCTATCATGCGAGAAATACTCTTATCATCATCATCATACTAAGATTAAAATATTTTCATTATATTCGAAAAAAGTAACGTTTTTATGTAACTAAGTAAGCCAATTCCAGTGTCGGCGTAATTTTTTAATTTCGAAGCAACACTGTAACCGCCGCCGTAGCCAATTTCAAAAACTGTATTTACGTGATAAAAATTAAGATAAGATGTGAGTTAATTTAAAAATTCTAAATAAATTCTATTTATTTAACGTATATCATTTTTCAACTTCAATTTTTTATCTCGTATTTGAAAGAACTACAAGGACCATCAAAAGACTATTGTTTTCCTACCTTGTATTGTTACAGCTTTGTAAATTGGTCGCTGATCATAGATGAAACAGTCTCAGCCCAATTTTCATTACCAGATTAGACGAATATCGGATTATATTATACATATCGGCTACAGATATATACATTTGCTACATAAGCAACAGAACGTTGATACCGAACTGTGCTAAGCTTCCAAGCAGATTCATCATATCAAGGTCAATAAAATTCTAAGATAATTTCTTCTTAATAATTGTAATAAAATCAATTTTAAACCAAGACTCAAGTATCAAGACTGCTAACCTCAAAAGAATTTTAGTTTATACCGATTACATTTTCGATGTTAAAAATTGATTTTTATGTCTATGCATTTATAAAAGAAGCGGATTTCAAGATTAAACCTGCAAATCAATTCCAGGTGAAAAGGATAAATTCTACTATGTTAGTAGCTAAATCGATGGTGAAATCGTGGCAACGACCTCATAGAAAACAATTACTCATAGCACGTTCTATTAACAAGCTGTGTTACTACATACATACATACATACATACACTCACGCCTTTTTCCCACGGGGGTAGGCAGAGATTACGTCCTTCCACTTGCTACGGTCCTTACATATCTCTTTCGCTTCATCTACTTTCATAACATTCCTCATACATGCTCGACGATTGCTGTGTTACTGTAGCTGAAATATTTACACTAGGATTCTCATACGATAGAATATACAGACAATGATTCCGTCGAACAGAGGCACAACGATAAATTGGATTTTCTCTACAGTCATTATCATCATCATTTTAGCCGAAAGCTCCCACTACTGGACATAGATTAGAACCGGCACTACTAGCATTTAGAGCTTTTCTGAAAACTTATAATCTCTAATAGTTGGTCCAATTCTATGCATATTTGTGTCTGGACAGTCGCGGACTTGAACATTAAGAGACTCTTGTTCTTGCTCTTGAGAAGACTGAAAGAACTAGTTTCCGAAATTCGCTTTTCCATTCGAAAGAACGACTGTCATTTCTATGGTGAGAGTACCGCAAATAGTCCTTATTATCGTCGGCATAACAGTGTATACTTTTCAACCCAACGTGTCATTGCTGACAAAAAAAATCTATTAGAGCATCTGTTTTGCTACTTTATTTTTTATTTATTTATTTATTTATAAGCAGTCTTTGAGAGATTTCATAAGTGCTAGCTTTTTGAAAAGACTTCTATATTAGATCTGAAAATTGGAGACAGGATTTATGAAAATGTTATTCTAACGTTAAATAATCTATACATTTCTGAACAAAAAAATCCATTAATGTAATGCAATGAAAGCGTTTCTGAATTGAAAATATTCTGTAATATAAATTGAAATATTTTTTTATAAATTTTGATTCATCAAGTGAACCATTGAGATAAATCAAGCGGCAAAGATCGGCGACTATATGCGATTAGTTCACGGTGACCCGAACCTCGTTGGAGGATTGACCTCTCATTTCCCAGTCTGTTCAAATTAATAGTGTCTCTGGAATAATAATCAAGAACTTTTACAGACATGTTAATGAAAATCATGTACCAATATAATGTTATGGCGGGATAAATTGTCTTTGCAAAGTAAATACTATAAATATTATGGTACAAAATTCTGATTAAAAAAATGTAGATGCTTACGAGATAGCTTTATTAAATTTAAATAAACGAATTGTGATATTCAATAGTAATAAAGTCCTAGAGATTTTATTTTGTACTAATAAATTAATAAAGTTACATACGAGGAAAAAAAACTGGAACTTACATGCTTATTTTTTAACCTTGAGAAAGAACTCATTAAACATATGCCAGACATGTATTTAATACTCTATATATCGGCTGCTCAACTTCAAAACCTAATTAAAAAAAAACGGTTTTTGGCTTACTAAAGTAGTACTGAAACGATGTGGACCTTAAAACACCCATTTTCATACGTAATTTTTAAGATATAATTTAGCAAGTATAAGCAATTTGCCATGATTACGAGAATTTATTATTTATATTTAATTTAGTATGTCAGAATACAAATTTAAAACTCATCGACTCTTAAAACTCTTTAAAACTCAACATCTCAAGCGACTTACTAAGTTATGAATTTGAAATACCAACTTGCTATGTTTTGAATTTGGCGTAAAGTAAAAATAACAAATAAATAAATTAATATCTAAATAACCTAGTAAATCAGACTTACTAAGTTTTGATACTGGTTTTATAGTTATATTTGGGTAAATTCACGAAAAAAAATTAAGTATGAGCGATTTTAGTTTAACTATACTCCAAAACGATTACGAATATTACAAAGTAAAATATCAACCATATACAAGTAGCACAACTTTTCGTCAAACACCCAAATCGTTATCTCTTCTGGTTTCGTTGGGCTAACGAATCAAAGCAGCCGATCCGATTTTTTGGTCTCCTGAACATTTTTATTGGAAGGAGTTATTATGTTTTGATTTTTAACAGCTGATATCGCTCATCCAAAAGAATAATGACGTAATTACGTTTTTGCGATTTTTCAGGAGAGCGTTTTAAAAGTTTGACATCGAAAATATTGTGTATTTCCAATCATTCTATCGATATATTTTAATAGTTATGTTGTATTACTTTATTAACAATAATATTACATAAAAAGTTTGCGAGAAACCTCAAGATAATTATTAAAAAATACCAAATGAAACAAACCGGACGTACATTTATGACATTTTGTAATTTAAATATTACAATTATGACATATACCAGGTTTGGATATGGGAATAAATCATGAATTTAAACTACATAATTCTTAATTTGTTTTATTTTTATAATACATTTTATGAACTTGAAATGTAAACTTTTTCAAAAGCTTAACTAATTTTTTTTTATAAAAATCTTAACATAAGAAAACAAAAATAAACTGTTATTAAACAATTCTAAGTAAATCTAATATTAAAAATAATAAATCTATCTAAGTAGGTACCTAGGTAGTGTTTATAATAATAATAAGATCAATTTATAATAATAGCGAGACAGACCTTTAACCAGGTACCTTTAGTACTTGTACTTATCGAAGAAGAGTATGATCGTTAAGAAGCATAAAAACTGGTAGGAGTTTATAATACTTATATCACAATGATTCGTTAATCTATCAATTCCGATATAAAAAATTGTCTTAATCGTTCACCACTCTAAATAGTATTTATCAAGTATAATAATGTGATTTATAAATTGCGTACAACATAAAAGTATTTAAAATATAACGTAAATAAACTTATTGCAAAATAGTATTATAAAAAGCCTCATAGTATTTTGGTATAATATTAATATTTAACAAATGCAACAAATCAGCTTTTTTACGATCTGAAATACAAAGTTTAGCATTACCTTACGAATAATAGGCCAAAACCATAACGACAGTGACTCTCTCTGTCGGAAACTAATGGAACAAAAACTCTGTGGTTTTTACCACAGATAAAACGTGCAAAACACGAAGTTATGGTATCAAAAACTCATTTTCGACTTTTTGTAATTATGTCAATATTCTTTTGGATGAGCGATATGTACCTACTTTCTGTATTTTTGGTTTGGTAAGTTCATAAAGTAATTTCAATTCAAGCCGTAAGTAAATTCAAATTCTCCTTTCTCTCTTCTAGAAACTTTTTTTAATTTAGATTCCGTATCCAACAAGGTTAATGTAGAACTGACTTATATCAATTTTAATATTCTTCCCTAGAACACGGAAAGCAAACAAGCACTGAATTGAATGAGTTACTGGAATTATTAAAAGCACAGTCTTTGTTTGATAAATGAATTAAAGCTCAATAAAAGTAACGTTATTCTTCCCATCTGTATAAAAACAAATAACGAAAACGCTTCTAATTTTTCCGCTCGGTGAAAACGACGGTATTACCGTAATTCGTGGTCGTTTAGCAAACAAAATGTTACCACGAATTTCGGAACAGACGGGAACAAAAATAACAAATCATTTTGGTATCATGGCAGACTTTTTTGACGGATTACGAAGCTTTTTCAAACACTTCAGTTTTGTTAAAGAATGCTGAGTCAACAGAATGTTTGTTGATATTTCACATTACAGAAAATAGAAACAATTGTATTAGAAGCACTCCTTGTAGAATTTCAATTTTTTAATCAAGATAGAATTAAAGTAAACCTTTTTAAAATTTTTAAATCAATGTCGAAATGAACCTCAAAATATAGTTTATTAAATTACTTAGTTACTATAAACAAAAAATATAAATAAACAATACTGAACTGTGATCGCTAATGACCTCTGTTTAAGTGACCGAAAAAAAAACATAATTGCCGAATAGCTAATAATTATGAAATGGTGCTCTATTCCTTTTTATTACTTGTCAGGGAGTATGAACGTACCCACTCACTGGAACGCATTCATATCTTGCAGAACATCATCTGTCCAGTGTGAGATATATATAGTCCGTGTTCAACAACTACGCAGCGATTGTTTAATTTATATAAAACTCATAATCGCCTACTTACATTGTATGTATACTACCATAAAAATATAAAGAATAGAATCAAAGAGTGTTCCTCATTTGTTAACCCAATACATACATGGTGCCGAAACAAAATGACCGGAAAGAGTATGGAGGTGACCAACGTCGACGTAAATGTTCGACCGCCGAAACCGTTTGTCATAGGTGGAGAAAATGACTTGGCTGCTGCTTGGAAGTTGTGGTTACAGCAGTTCACATGGTATGAAGTTGCAACAAATCTTTCTAAAAAACCGCCAGAGGTACAAGTTGCTGTATTTATGTCTGCAATTGGACCCGACGCCGCAGTGATATACAATACTTTCAACTTAACCTTAGTTGAAGAGAAATCGCTCGACACAATAAAAGCTAGATTTACGCGGTACTTCACACCTAAGGCTAACGAAACATATGAGAGGTATGTGTTTAATCAAATTACCCAAAAAGAGGAACAACAATTTGAAGAGTTTTTAACTAACCTCAAAAGCAAAATAAAAAATTGTGCATATGGCAATTTAGAGAGCAGTATATTAAGAGATCGCATAGTAATAGGCATCAAAAGCGACTCCACAAGAGAGAGATTGCTGGCCGAAGATGATCTTACATTGCAAAAGACAATAGATATATGTCGCTCTATAGAACAAGTCAAAATGCAGGTAACTAGCATGAAACAAGCCATAATAGTCGACACAGTGACAAACAGTAGAAATAGAACTGCAATGAAGTACAAAAAACAAGAAAAAGATGAAACTTATCATTGCAAAAGATGTGACACAAGACATGGCCAGAGGTCATGCCCTGCATTTGGAAAAGTATGCAAGCAATGTAGAAAGAAAAATCATTTCTCCAAATGTTGTAAGACCAAAAAAGTACAAGCAGTGAAAAAAAAAATTATGCTGATAGTGTAAGTGAAGATAGTGATGCAGAACTGTATGTCTCAGCTGTGGATATGGATGTAGATACAGAGGATTGGTATGAAATGGCTGTGTTAGAATCAAAGACCAAAGTCAAATTCAAACTTGACTCAGGAAGTCAATGCAATGTCATTACAAAAAAGCTGGCAGATAAAGTAAAATGTTCAATACAGCCATCCACTACAAAATATCTGATGTCATTTTCAAATCACAAAATTCCAGTGCTCGGTGAAACAAAAATCCAGACAAGTATTAAAAATTTTTGCAAGCAAATAAAATTTATTGTTATTGAGAATGAAGTTACACCGATATTAGGAAAAATTACATGTGTCAAACTAAATCTAATGAAGAGGATAGATTCAATCACCACAGATGATGACCTTTATGAGGGCATAGGCTGTTTGAAACAATTCAAATATGATATAGACCTCATAGACAATCCTAAACTACCTATCCATCCAGCAAGAAAAGTCCCACATATTTTAAGAGAAAAAGTGAAAAAGGAGCTAGATAGCATGGTCAAACAAAAAAATTATAAAACCTGTTACGGAGCCAACACCTGCTGTATCGCCTATGGTAGTAGTGAGAAAAAACAATAAAATCAGACTGTGCATAGACCCGTCAGAGATCAATAAAAATTTAAAGAGACGGTTTTATCCGTTAAACACGGTGGAAGAAATAGCTTCCAGACTATCGGGGTCATCATGGTTTACATTGCTAGACTGCAAGAAAGGTTTTTGGCAGCTGAGAGTCACTCAGCGCACTTCAGAATACCTAACCTTCAGCACTCCGTTCGGTAGATATTCCTGTTTGAGAATGCCGTTCGGCTTAGCGTCTGCGCCAGAAGTCTTTCAACAAGTTATGAGTTCATTACTGGCAAACGTAAAAAATGCTGAAGTGTCAATGGACGATGTGCTTTTACATGCAAGCTCCAAACAAGAATTAGAAAGAATTACAAATAAGGTACTAAATAAATATAAAGAGGCTGGACTTAAATTAAATAAAGAAAAATGCGTTTTCAATGCGCAAATTATTAAGTTCTTGGGACATATAATAACCAAAGATGGCTTGATGCCAGATCCTGAGAAATTGGAAACCATAGATAAATTAAAAAAGCCCGAAAATGTCAAGGAACTCCAAAGATTCCTGGGACTAATAACATATCTCTCAAAATTTATCAAAAATTTGGCAGACATAACTGCACCCCTAAGACAGTTGCTTCAGAAGGATATAGAATGGTATTGGGATATAGAACAAAATAATGCCTTTTTGGAACTAAAGAGATTACTAAAGAATCCTCCTGTGCTTGGTTTTTATGACCCGAAGGCACCTATTTTGATATCAGTTGATGCAAGCAGTTATGCTTGTGGAGGAGTTCTTATGCAAAATGAAAGGCCTATTGCTTACTGCGCTAAGTCATTCACTAAAACGGAACAGAACTACAGCCAGTTGGAAAAAGAAGCAAATGCAATTCTAGTGGCTTGCAAAAAGTTTCACAGTTATATATGGGGTTGTAAAGATTTGACAATAGAAACAGACCACAAACCGCTGGATACTATCTTTAAAAAACCATTGACAGATGCGCCGCCCCGGCTGCAAAGAATGTTTTACCAAATATTACCCTATAATGCTAAAATAACCTACAAAAAGGGAAAGAACTATATGTTGCAGACACATTGTCGAGAGATTGTAGAAATCTAAGTTCAGAAGAAATGAATGATAATACCTTGGAAATTTGTGCCATTTGTCCATTCTCAGACAATAGAAGGGAAGATATAGTGCACGAAATAAATAAAAATGAAGAATTAAAAGAATTGAAAGATACTATATTAAAAGGGTGGCCTAAAAATATTAAAGAAGTAAATAGTTGTTTGAAAAAGTATTGGTATTATAGAGAAACACTTAGTGTGTATAACAATTTAATATTTAAAAATGACCGTGTATGGGTACCTCAATCAATGGTACCACTAGTAATGAAACAATGCCATTTAAGTCATAAAGGCATACATGGTACATTACAACTAGCTAGGGATTATGTTTACTGGCCCACCATGACAAAAGACTTGACAGATTATGTGAAAGATTGTAGAATATGTCAAAAAATTCAAAAAGATAATCCTATGGAAACAATTCTTGAACAGAATGTGCCTGATAGACCATGGAGCATTGTAGCTTCTGATCTTTTTCAGCTAAACGGTAAAGATTATTTAGTTATAGCGGATGCTTACTCTGGATATTTTGATTTTAAAGAAATGCCTAACACTAGCAGCTTAAGTGTCATCAAAGAGCTGAAACTGTGGTTTTCTGTCTTTGGCATTCCTAATGTGCTGCAAACAGATAATGGCAAACAGTATGATTCAACAGACTTCAAGAAATTTGCCAAATTATGGAATTTCAATCATAGACGTTCCAGCCCATACTTTGCTCGTTCAAATGGACTTGCTGAGCGATATGTCCAGGAAGCAAAAAACTTATTAAAAAAATGTTTAGATGAAAAGTCAGATATATATTTGGCTTTATTAATGCACAGAAACACTCCAAGAGATAACTTAGGTTCTCCTGTACAGCGATTGATGGGAAGAAGAACCAAAACAATACTACCCATTAAACCACAAAAGCTAAAACCTAAATTAATAAAAAATGTGAGTGAACAGCTTAAAAATATAAAGGAGAAAGAAAAGAAATATGCAGATAGGGGGAAATTGGACAGCAAAGAGTATCAAGCTGGTGAAAAAATACTGTTAAGGCAACAACATAAACAATGGGTGCCGGCTCAAGTAGTAGCACCCGCATCAGACGGACCTCGTTCATATATTGTGAAAACCGAAGATGGGTCAAATTACAGACGTAATTCATGGTATATGAAGCCTGCTGGAGATCAAACACATGAACAGCTCTCCCTTAATAAACATCCAATGATTTCCACTGATCCACAGGTTCCTCCCACAATAGAACTGCCAAAGTCACCTGCTAAAGTCGCTGAGCCAACGACAGCGGAACCACTGTCCCAGAACCTGCCTGCAACAGCACCTACATTACCAGCTATACGCACTACACGCAGTGGTCGCGTTGTGGTGCCTCCCAAGCGGTTCCAGTGAAAAAGGGGGGTGTCAGGGAGTATGAACGTACCCACTCACTGGAACGCATTCATATCTTGCAGAACATCATCTGTCCAGTGTGAGATATATATAGTCCGTGTTCAACAACTACGCAGCGATTGTTTAATTTATATAAAACTCATAATCGCCTACTTACATTGTATGTATACTACCATAAAAATATAAAGAATAGAATCAAAGAGTGTTCCTCATTTGTTAACCCAATACATACATTACTGATTGACAAATTTTCCGGAGAAAATGGTGATGTGTTAGTATTTCAAGGGTGATTGAAGTTAATACTAAATCTTAATCATACATATGACTGGGCTATATTCCATTTATCGTCAAGTAATGTGCCATAAATTATCAGTGACTATAGAAAGAATTATCGATTTTAGAGTTAGTGTGAAATTATTAAGTTTATGTTCTGAACGATATATTAAAGTTCATGTGATCCTGAAAATAATAACGGTGTATTGTTTTTTAATACGATATATTATTATTTGTATTTGTCATAAAAGCTATATAAAAATATAATCCTGTTTATATTAATCAATTTTATAAGTCAAATAAAAAATTTATTCTTCAAATAGGATTTTACAATCACTTTTGAATGTCAAAGATGCTACGCCATTAGTTCACAAGTCTCCGGCGGGAGACCTTGTACTGGAAAGAACCAGCAAGAAAACCAGCAAGGGCAACTTTTTTTTCTCCCTGTGTCATTACAGAGTCGTCAGTTGGAAGCCGGCTTCAGATAAACAGTCAGAACCTAACCTCCGATACAAGTTAAAACAACTAACAAACATATAATTCCGTCACAAGAGTCATATCGCATAAACAAATCTGATATGTATATGTCCGGTGCAAAACAAAAATATTATTTATTATAGAATTATTAAAATTATATATCGTAAAACTTACATCCAAGCATGTTTATCATTCAAGAAATCATTGACCTTATAATACCCTTTTTTCATTAGAGTATTATTAATATGTGCTTTAAATTCTTGAAACGGCAAAACAGTAATATTTTCTGGAAGTGTGTTATAAAAAGTTACACATTTCCCTAAGAACGAACCTCTAGTTTTTTGAAGCCTGTATGTTGTATCTTGGAAATATAATAAAAAGTTCGACTTCGCTTTTCTTCTTCAAATATGGTTTTAAGTCAAATAATTATTATCCTAATAATAACATTTTTAGTGAAATTGTAGAATTTTTTTTTTTATAAAAGAAGTACATTACGTTTTACTAAGTAGGGCAAGGGAATCACTAAAGGACTATAAAATGTGTTGCAATATTCCTTCCACAATTGTCCTCCAAATCTTTGAAACGTTTTCACACAAATTCGGAGTTGGAAGCATTTTCATTACTTGCTTCTCGCATTAATGATATGATAACTTTGTGTGAAAATTCTGAATAATTTATGTTGCGTAGGTATGTATTTTATATGCCGTCTATCGGTAAGCTATGGCTTATGTATTTTTTTGAGAGAAGCCGTATGAGAGTTTTTATTAGTAGTGGGTTTACAATTTTATATTTGTGCATGATATTTTGAGTCACTTAGAAATACATATTTTTAACATTGCTTCTTAATTTATCCAAAATTTAATTTAAAAAAAAGAAATAGTTTTATTAAATTACTTGCTACGAGTATTGTGACACCTGTGCGAAAGGTGATATAACTCTACGTAAATTTTCAATACATCTGTACGAGATAAATATACACTTTTCTGTCTAATTGACACTAAATAAATTTACAGCTTAACTCGCAGTATGATATACAAGTAATGCAAGAAACATGTTTTGTTCAATATTTTAATGTAAATGGACATAAGTTAAATTGAGCTTTACAATAACTGTTGTAAGGCTGAAATTACGACTGGTTTATTCACCACAATCGTAAGTGACTTCGATTCATTGATTTATAGTTGGACATACTGTCCTTCGATTTTCAAACGATACTGTAGTGTAAAATGTCCTATTTTGCCGAAAAGTATAAACACTTCTTTTTTATGAATGCTTCGATTTTTGTTAACTTTGGTCGACAACAACTTTTGCCACCACTGGACAATTAGTCGTTTTTGGTTCTCCGTTAAGTAGTACCTTACTGACTGCTATCAAATATTTCCGAAACCTACGGGTAAATATCTATAAGGGTTCATGTTCATAAATGCAAAGTGCTTAAAAACCTGCAGTTTACTGTACTTACCATTACGTAGAGCAAAAGAGACTATAAAATGTTTAAACTTTCTGTTTGTGAACTTTATTATCTCGTGGTTGCCGGAAGTTTTTATTATTTACTACATTGCTGAGGAATCCTGCAAAGTTTGCCAATCCTGCAAGATATTGTGTTATGTGTCGGCTAGAGGAAAATAATAAAGGTTAAGCTTACATTATCGCTTGTTTGATTTACTCATGCTTAAGTAAATTTTTAATTCTAAGCAGATGATGAAGGTGTAAAATGTAATAAACTGAGGAAATGATAAATAAACTTTTTTATTTAAATGATTAAAACCGAAGAGGTAATATTTATCCTATCTTAATATATGTAACATGATTGATAGCTTGTGGTTTCTTTTAATAATATTATGTATTAAATTAATAAATATGCTCTCTGTAAATATTGTTCTAAATTCTTCACAATCTGACAAATCAACTTTGATAGATTTAATTCCAATAATTTTAATGTCAAAATGTAATAATTTTGAGGAAATCTGTTACAGTAGGCTTCTTATACTATGAAAATCTTAACTCCAATAACAGCTTAAGAATTGATCATATTTTCCCTTTCCCTTTAAATCTATAGAGTTATATTTGATGCAGATAATTAATATTTTGTTATTGAAGTTATTTTACGAATCAGTTGATTCGTAATTGTCATAGAAATAATATATTTTTTATATTATTTTTTTATGATATGAGTAATATGTAAGTTTTGATTATGATAGAATCTCAGAAATATTTTTTGAAAAATATTAAAACTTAAAAAATATATCACAACTCACCTGCTCTTTTTTATTTTTGCACATTAATTTTGCACATTATCGACTATAACTTTGTTATAATTAATTTCATTGTTTTCAAAATTAAGTTGCTATTTAGTTTGAAGTCGATTATTTAGCTTGTTGAATGTTCAAAAGTTTACATTTTTTGTTATTAAATAAATCAAGAAAACATAGGTATGGAATATTCGTGCAAAACGACAATTTTATATTTCAACTCCAAAATTAATTCAATATAGACATTTGCAGGCAGTTATTGACTACCAATTTTATACGATTTCTAAAATGAAAAATTGATTTGATTCTTATTCGGAAATAGAACAAGCAAAAAACTATCTAAAGTAAGGTCTAAATTTTACTTTTCCATCATACCCTACAAAATCTTAATATATATGTATCTAAACAGGCCTATACGTCTAAAAACACACTGTCCAAATGACAACACAGTATCAAAATAAATTACGCTGTAAATCATCAAAGCTGAGCTATTCGTTCACAATAATAATAAAATTCTCATTTTTAATCCAAAAGTGCAGACGATGATTCAGAAATGAAGAGTTTTCCTGCTTCATAGCTCACTGAATCCATACTGTTGATTGGAGCTTTGATCTTGAAGGCAGACTTGACAATAACGTTTCCATTACAAAGGAGCTTTCGTAACAATAGCATTTCCGCAACAGCTTACAAACATGCCCCACGGGTAAAATGGGAATATTATTATATTTCTTAATATGGATATGCCAACCGACTTCTGTGTAATAATCTTGTAAGATGTGTGTAATATTATTTCTACTACTATGTGATGTCAGAAGATTTCGGTCATAAAAAGTGCAATTGAGTGCCAATTATATTTTTTTTGAATAAATATAACTTACGTTTGAATGTTTGTATGAACAACATAATATTTTTTACTGATTCTACCATCTTTTGTCTGTGGCTTCATCTATTAACGGAGCTTGCGTTAAAATTTCCCTAGCAGGTTCTGCTCAAATAACTAAAGAATTAATAACTATTTAATAAATAATTATTAAGGTAAAGGTTAGCATCGTATAATTATTTTGTTTTAATGTAATAAGTAGAGTTGTAGATGGGGATTATGTAAAATATTATGATAAATTAAAGTAGTGACAATGAAACCGTGTATTATTGTTGAAATATTATGGTAACTAAATACTTAATTGGGTTACTTAGAGCCGAGCAGTTTTGTTATGTAAAACAAAATTAATTGCAACCTTTAACCAAATAGTTAAGATTATTCGCAATTAGACAACAGACTAGACTTAGACTTTAACAGTTAATTCTATACTATTAGACTAATATTAATCTTAAACCATATTTGGTTACATAATCAGGCAGGAAACTAAAGGATAATGATGAGTTTGGTTACCAATAGTATAAGTAATCATTACTTATTTTTATATGAATAGTTACATTAAAATAGACAAGCAATAAATAATTAAGTTGCAATTAACTCTATACAACTAATCGAACATAATTTTGTATACTGCTATAGCAAGTCAGTATTTTAAAGCTTTACTAACTATTAAAGTAACCAAATGTTTGGTAACTAATAAAAAATATATATGTATAAAAGTAATTCTCATCCTGAAAAGAACGTCTTGTAACCACCAATACGTCTCGTAACCACCACACGGTGGTCACGTCCATATGGACGTGTTTATTAACTCATAAAAATAGTATTTCTATTTACTCGTATGTCTGCCGATAGTGTATCTATCTGTAGTTAAAATAGTGTGTTATCAGTTTATAAGAAATATATCCTCTTGATTTGGTACGTTTTCAACCTATTATCATATAAGTGACTAATAGAAGTACTAACTTAACATTTTACTTTAATTTGAATTTTGTTAAATAATTTTTATTGTCTTTCCAAATGTTTAACATGGAGCGAAGTGGAAAGTGATTTGGTGTATTTTTTAGAATTCATTGCTTTTTTCTAATAATTCTAGATTTCCATTATCCAACAAAAGGAAATAGAAACACTTAAATTTATTAAATTATAATACATAAAAACTGTCTGTGTTCCATTTTATTAAACAACGGGTCTAACTCATTTCATGATTTGATAACGAATCAGTATTAACAAGAGACATATTTTTATAGCCCAAAGTAGAATGCAGGAACGATTTTAAGCATGTTGAAAAACAACGTCCAATGGAAAAAGGATTCAATACATAAAATGCGAAGCTTTTACTGAAAATATTATAATAGTAGTTCTACCTTAGAAAAGCCTTTCTTTTGTGTACGGTACTATCGCATAACCATTATGTAGAGGTGTCAGGGCCATAAGCGCCTACTTTACATTCATTTACATAATTTTTTTTCATGGCTTTAACATAATTGTAAAAAAAAACAGTTTCATAAATAATTAAATATATTCTTATATCTATAGCATTGCGTTTTAAAATAGTTTTAGGTAATCGTAAACAAAATAATGAAACAATATTTATACACTAATGAAAAATTATTGTTGTTCTTAACATACTTTTAACGTTAATCCAAGAATTAGGCAGTGAAATTACTGGGTACTGTGACTTTACATCTTATGTCACAAGTTGGCAACGTACACTGTGGTTCTTATGAGGTTTGCAGATTTGCTGCGAATCTCGTGGGAACCACATGTACTATAGGCGACTGTTACCACTTACCATCAGGTGGGCAGCCTGCTTGTTTGTCAACTTTAGCAATAAAAAAAAAAAAAATTAGTTTATCAAAATTCGTAAAAATATTTGTGAGTGGTTAGTTCGACTCAGTACGATTGTAGTGTTTATATTAAAATTAGTATGGGTTGGTATAGATTCGATTATGGTATTGTATTGTATAGTTTCAATAGTTTAAGGTTAGGTTCATTATTACATTATATACGTTTACGCTTATACTTAACAAAGTATAAACGCAATTGCAAGTGTGTAAATGTTGTAAAAAAGTAAAAAACAGAAATCAGCACAGATAAACTTAATTTTGATATTTGGCATCTGCTGAAAACGTAATATTCACCCCGAAACCGGTGGCGACGATAGGAATATGGTCTGGTAAAAAACTCTAACTTACTAACTAAACCACCCTCCGCTTCCCTCGGGAGCTACAGTAGATTTCCTTTCTGTCCGCATCCACAGATTTCCTCAACATGGATGATTGGAGTTTCATTTGAATAAGTTTTCCTACAAATTCTTCCTCGGCAAATGACTTGAATATGGTGCAAAATAGAAAAAAAATGTACAATAAGCAGCAATTTGATTGCTTACATAAAAAATGCATTTTTAACGGACATCAAAAAAGAAGTAGGTTGGTAATTCGAATTACTCAAGTAATTTGAATTCCACTTTATTTTTTGTGACATCAATAGTATGGATATGCCTGGGAACTTACTATGTTCAGAGATTGTAAAAATATTATATTGAAGTTTCAAAATAGTATTTCATCTTTTAGCTTCTTGTTGTAATAATAAGTATGTTTACATACAATTTTACAATAAAAGCATAAAGAAACGAATAGCAATAATGTGCACCACCCCCGTTCTGGAAAGCGGGAGCTTTAGTTCAAGCCGATAGGATCCCAGGCCTTCTGCCCGACCAAAGGCTGTAGGTAGTGTTTAGTTGGTAGGCTGGCCTTCTGCTGGAGTCCAACATAACCATCCGCCGTAGACCGGTTGCGGGTGGTATCCGATGCGAGGTTATCCGAGCACCAGGGGGTTGTTAAGACGACCACTGTGGTGGCGCGCCCCCTAAGAGGATTCACTACCATCCCCCGTGGAAAAAAAATAGCAATAAAATCATAGCATTATTTTATAATAAACATGACGATGATGATTTTGCTGGCGATCTTTAATTCGAAGACGAATAATTAAATCATTGGAACAACACTGTACTTTAATGTTAATATATATATATATATATATATATATGTTTATTTTTAAATTTGATTTATATTGTAAACTTGCAATAAATATCTGTAATATCTGAATATGATTTTTTTCCTTCTACTCACTCCTAAAACCCAAACAAATAAACAATAAGTGTAATTTTCATGATTATATAAAATGACATAAGTTCCATTGCATTGCATTATTTAAGTCCCGGAAATCACGCTGATTTTAGGTTTATCCACGTTACGCTTACATTGACTTTCTTTCTGCAAGTACGTAAAATTAAACTACTTATTCCAGCACTACTCATAACACAGGAAAACCTTAGCGAGAGCGGATATACAATACCTATTGATATGTTTAATTTAATAAAGATTTATTATTTAATTATATTTTAATTCTTTCAAAAGACTTAACTTCTTAAGATAATTAAATCAAAAGGAATCTAAATAATTTATCTGTATAAGCAAAGAAGTCTTTACAAGGTAATAAGTGTTAATAGAAAGTATAATGTAATTGAAGTGCGTTACAAGTTTATGATTATGAATTTTAAGTTAGTACGATTAGTCGACTGGTTATACCGGGTTCAAGATATCGCCATCTCTGAGGTCCCGGGTTTGAATCCCGGCGGGGGCAGATCTTTGAGTGATAATTGCGAGCGATTGTACCTTAGTCATGGTTTTATTATATATTTCTATCAAAAATATTTATATATATATGACGTTTATATGTCTATCCGTTACGTTAGATCCCATAACACAAGCCTTACAGAACTTACTATAGGCTAATTGGTGTGAGTGTAAGAAATATATATTTATATTTATTATTGTATTAACAACTAGTGAATAAATATAAAGTATTAGTTAAAATAAAACAAGCAGTATGAACGAATACGGTTATGCATTTCTACTAAAAATTGTCAAATGAAAATATCTGTCAGATGTCAGACGTACAACAATATAGCAAAACACATAATCTAATAATAAATCCATAATAATTCAATATATATGATATTGAATTATCATGGATTTATTATTAGATTACAGAAATTAATGTGGCAAGTGATATGTTTAGCTTTATGGAAAAAATTACGTTACAATTTTAGATAAACATTTACTTCTTTGATTTCGAACTTTTGGCTTTACACAAGAATCCTTATCCGAGGAAAATCTTATGTATCTTATAGTCATAAATATAAAGATACTGTTTTAAGTCTATCGGGTAAATAAGTAGAAAATATCTCTCTTATAAAGGATCAAATTCAAATTCAAATTCAAAATCATTTATTCAGTCTGGGCTGTTACAAGCACTTGTGAATGTCGAAAAGCTACGCCATCGGTTCGCAAATCTACGGCGGGAGACCTTGTACTGAGAAGAACCGGCAAGAAACTCAGCAAGGGCTGTTTTTTTTTTCCCTGTATTAAATAGATACAGAGTCGTCAATTTGGAAAATGACTTCAATATTGATAATTCATGAAGTCACTTTCCATTACATAGTATAATTAATAAAAAATATTTAGAAAACATGCCTATATTAGGAATGCCGTGTCATACAGTTTTAAAAGAATATATTAAAGTTAAATTAAAATTATAATAAATACGAGTAGTACCCAGTATAGCAAAGAGCAGACTCATCTCCGCTGGCAGCACCCGTTCACGAGCATGACGCATGAACCAGCCATCGCTTCGCTCAACCATGTTTTAGGGAACGTAACGACCCGCCTCACACGACACTGCCGAAGAGATTTTAATGAGAGTATGACTACCCTTAAGCCACAGAAGGATACAAATTACCAAAAACAGGTACCCGTGTAAATTAGCACAACTAAAAAAAAAAAAAAAAAAAAATCAACCGCAGGTCACGCGCATACAATCATTTAAAACCTAGCAATAATATATATACAAGTAACAAAAGGTTATTATAATAGGTACAGTTAAATATACATGTTATTATGTTACACAGTTACCTAAGAATTTATTAACAATTTGTTTATTTCAACGAGCGAGGGTTTTTTAGTCCCAGACACTTCGATCATCCAAGTAATCCTGGACTCGATAATATCCTTTGCTCATCAAAGTTTTTTTTACTCGAGTTTTAAGTTTATTAAAAGGTAGATTAACAATACTGTGTGGTAACTTGTTATAAAAAGTTATACATTTCCCCAAGAATGAGTTTTGTGTTTTACGTAATCTAAAATTTGGAACAGCAAGCTTATTTATTTCTTGTATTTAATTTATGAACATCGCTATTCTTAATGAAATTATTGTAATATTTGTGTACATAGATTATATTTTCATAGATGTACTGCCCCGCCAATGTTAAAATGTTAATTTCTTTAAACTTATCCCTAAGGGAATCCCTTGGTCTTAAATTATATATAGCTCTAATTGCTCTTTTCTGTAGTATAAAAATACTTTCAATGGTGGCAGCTGATCCCCATAACAAAATGCCATAAGACATTACACTATGAAAATAACTAAAGTAAACTAACCTTGCTGTTTCAACATCAGCTAGAAGCCTTATTTTTTTAACAGCATACGCAGCTGAGCTAAGTCTGCTTGACAGAGCATCAATATGGGTATACCATTGTAATCTGGAATCTAAGTGTATGCCTAAAAACTTAGTACTCTCAACAAGAGATACCACTTCACCATTAATATTTAAGGGTGTATTAACCTGCCTTACATTTGGTATAGAAAACTTAACAAATTTGGTTTTTCTCGAATTTAATGAAAGATTATTTAATGTAAACCATTGTAGAACTTTTGATAGAGCACTATTTACCTCGTCCGAACAATTGCTGCCTCTGTCAACTTTAAAAACAAGAGAAGTATCATCGGCAAATAGCACTGTTTCACATAAAGTGCTTGTATAGTAAGGAAGGTCGTTAATATATATTAAAAATAGTAAAGGACCTAATATTGATCCCTGAGGCACGCCCATAACTAGTGAAGTTCCAGCAGATTCAGTTTTATTAATAACAACTTTTTGTATTCGATCCGACAAGTATGACTTAATAAGGCCGAGTGATTTGATAGAGACACCATAATGCCCTAATTTCCTCATTAATGTGTTGTGACTTACGCAATCAAATGCTTTAGAAAGGTCACAGAAAATACCTATTGCGTCTTGTCTGCCCTCCCAAGCATCAAAAATGTGTTTTAAAAGTGAAATTCCAGCGTCTGTAGTGGATTTACCCTTGGTAAAACCATATTGGTTGCAATGAAATAACTTGTAAGGGTAAAATAAGATGATAGCTGATTATAAATAATCTTTTCAAAGATTTTGCTCAAGGCTGGTAATATAGAAATGGGTCTAAAATTAGTAGGGTCACTCTTATCGCCAGACTTGTAAAGTGGAATTAATTTACTATTTTTCATAAGATTTGGAAAGACCCCCTCATCAATGCATTTATTGAAAATTAGGGCTAGGTGAGGCGCAATTTCAGAGATAATTGGTTTAATAATATTAGTTGAGATACCCCACAGATCCTCTGTTTTCTTATTATTAAGTGATTTAAAAGTTTTGAGGATAAATTCAGCATCAATATGTCTAAAATGAAAAGATTCCTTAATCTTGTTTACATTTGATTCAAGGAGGGCGACCGCACCGTTTGAACATGATCCGAGGCTACAAGTAGTATCTATAGGTATTTGGTGGAAAAACCTGGATCGTAAACGAAGGTAAAAAATGTATTAACTTTCCAATCCATCTACTGAAGCATCACTTGAAATGAACGATAAAACCAGAAGGAAACATTAATATCTCGCAGTATTTATTACAATATTGTGTTCACTTTTTTAAATTGGAATTTTCTTCAAAATTCTTTGTGTAATTCACTTATAAGGATTAATTCAATGAGGAGCGAAAGGACCTTTTTTCCAAAGCAATAGACACTTTAAGGTTCGTAACGTATTGAAAAAAAATATTTATTCAACATAAGCCTTTACAGGCAATTATTGAGGTCAGACATATATAATACTAGCTTCCGCCCGCGGCTTCGCCTGCGTGAAATTAGTTTGTGTCAATCCTGGTCCCTTATGTCTAAGGTACCAAGATTCATGGTCTTATCTTCAATTCAACCCCTATTTCACCCCCACACTGGTAAAAAATTCAAAATGCTAGAACAAACGATTTTTTGTTTCTTATGACGTGATATTTGACGAACTTGCATTCTAACTTTCAACCCTTATTTCACCCCCTAGCTGGTCAAAATTTCAAAAATTCTAGGACAAATGTTTAATGATTTCTTATCAAGTGCTTAAATATAAAGTGTCATGGTTTTATCTTTTGAAATTAAGAAATCCCATACAAACTTTCAACCTCTATTTCAACCCCTTCATCCCTTTTTATCGAAATAAAAAGTAGCCTATGTTCTGTCTCAGGGTCTAAAGATTGTCTGTACCAAATTTCATCAAAATCGGTTGCGAGGTTTAAGCGGGAAAGCGTAACAGACAGACAGACAGAGTTACTTTCGCATTTATAATATTAGTTGGGATAAGGACAGAAAGAATTCATAAATGTTTAAGTTTCAGTTTCAAATGTAGTGATTGTCCTAGAATTATAAGATTCCTCCTTTGTTATTTTGTTAAATATAATATCAATGCACGAAAATAACTTTGTAGCCGGCTTAAACGGTATTGTGCAAGATAAAGAAAAATTATTAAAAAAAGGACAGAAAGAGTTAAAGAGCTATAGCCTTGTACAATGTTACGTTATCACGAATCCGTACAAGGAAAAAAAAGTAAAGGTACTAGGTATCGAAAAAAAATCACGAAAGAAACTCTGAAGGTCAAATTTTTATCTTCTATTTTCAAATTCGTAAAATAACACAATTATTATTAAGATATACGTAACAATAAAATAAATATATCGGAATATATATGTTAGGTAAAAACATTTATTTATTAGATACATGCTTATTTGTCATAAAAATTGAATCTTGTATTCAATTTTTATGACATTTTGATTAGTGTTTTTTTTATTTATTATAAATGCCTAAATGTAACATTTTCTAGAAGTGTGTTGTAGAAAGTTACAGATTTCATTATTAACAAACCTCTACATATTAAATTCATTTATAAATGTTTATCACATTATAAAAATTAAAAGAAGATTTTTTTTAATACAAGCTTTTATTAAAAAAAAATTACATTTAATTTATTTTCCGACTAAAAAACCAAGCTTAGAAAGCCCTTGCATTTGATACCCATATTGTAGGGGTGCATTAAAAATAATTGATCCGCCATCTTAGTAATGCCGCCATGTTGGATTTAGAATGACGTCACACTTGTGTGTGCCGTTGGTTACGTAACCATGCATTATCATCTGACTTACACGTGCATGCAAAATTTCAGCTCAATCGGAGACCGGGAAGTGGGTCAAATTAAGATTCCAAGATTTTCTTACATAGTTACAAGTGAAGCTAATATAAAAGCTTGTAAAAACATATTTTTATTTATAATATTTAACCACGTGTGTCAGTTACTTAACAACAATAACAGATCATGACGGAAGCCACATATTATTCTACGAAAGGTAAAAGATCAAAAATGTTTGAATAAGAGCGTATAAAATAAATAATTATATAACCTTAATTGGAGTTTTATTGAAGGAATATAATATGGACTAGAACTAGACAAAAGCTGGAAATATATGCGTGACAATTTGCTTATTCATGAACTGAACTATTAATCTTTAGTCGCTCTGTGAACACCTTTTGTTTCCGATTTGACTAACAAACTCGCAACTAATGAAAGCTAATGAATCGACTCGGCGGAAAACAACTAATTGTTATTCAGGACTTAGTAAAATGTATAAATGTTTATTGAAAATTTATTCGGGAGATGAAATACCGAGACCGAGAGAAAAACCATAAGAGTGCGAGCATACCGTGTACAGCTAACTTCGTTTCTTTCCCTTTCGTAAACTCAAAAAATACTTTATCGTCTCATTATAAACGGTTTATAACTCACAGAGTCAAGTCAGAGTCAGAGTTAAATACCTTCAATTCTGTCCTAGTTGTTCTTATATGTATTTTATATATGTTCTTACATGTATATTTGTCAAGTGCAAGACCACCGTCAGCAGTAAACGTTCGTTATTACTGGTAAAACCGAACAGGTTTTCATTTTCATGGTCTACTAGGTCCCAAATTATACCATTGCTTTTTTATACTACGAATAAAACGTATTTACTCCCTTTTGAAGAACCCTATACTGTAGCCCTCCGTAAAAACCTCGGCAGAGTACTTCCATAATCGAAATGTGGTAGGAAATTCGTTTGGAACTTGTACGAGATCATTCTAGTGTGAGTATGAACTGCTTGTCGACGACGAGCGGTGCAATGATAGAAAGTGACTGCGGGCATTATATCGAGCAATTCCTCAGAACATAACCCACAATATAACCGTTAGAACACACATAAGGAAGCAAAGCCTCTCCTATGACCTAAGTCTTAGGAGAGACTGCCTCCTTGATCACTTGTGAGTACGGAATCGTCAAAGAGCCTCACAGTGATTATAAATATATTTTTCATTGAAAAATTTACTATAATATGATAATGTGGAAATAGATTAGAAATTTGAAACTATTATTTTTGTCTTCGGATTTAAAATGCTGTATTAATTTACGGTTTTCCATTAGTAAGGCCTTATTAAAACGAATGTTTAAAAAAATAGCGCCAACCCAGGGAGTAATTTATCTGTGACAAGATGAATTGTGTCCGTTGAAATAGCCTAAAGATCTTTCGGTTTCTTTTTGCTAAGTAAATAAAATATTTTCACTGTTGTGACAGTAACAACATCTGTAAATTTGAATGTTTCACTTCATTCAGAATAATGATTGTGACAGACACATTAAAATATGAATTTAGATCAATAGTATTTAAATAAGAATTTGAAAACAAACTCTTTTTCTTACAAATACATATATTGACATCATTGTCTAGTTTCATAATCATAATATTAATTTCCAAAAGCACGGTTCAAAGAATATCTGCCCTTCCCAGGTCAGCTTCGAGATTTCAAAATGATAATACTATAAAATTCTTCTTTGTCTTGCACTGTTCTTAATTTTATTTGGGGTCGGCGCAATATGTTTACTTCTTCCACCCTCCTCTATCACTCGCTATTTCGACCCTCACTGCTTTCTTCTACACATCATCTTTCATACAGTCCATTGCAAAACAAGAACAGATTACATTGTGCTTTACAATTTTTCGTTTTTTTAATATTAGGGTTTCTTTTCAAAGAAAATAATAAAGATTAATCTCACGTTATCGCTTGTTTGACTTACTCATGTTTAAGTAAATTTTTAATTCTAAGCAAATGGTGAAGGTGTAAAATGTAATAAACTGTGCAGATAATAAATAAACTTTTTTATTTAAATGATTAAAACCGAAGAGGCAATTTTGATCCTGTCTTAATACATGTAACATGACTGATAGCTTGTGGTTTCTTTTAAAATAAAATATAAAAAATAAAATTATATAGTAATTAAACTAAATACACCTCATGAAAAAATCTAAGTTGTATAATTTCTAAGATAATACAATAATTTGTATAACGTGAATGGTGACCCCTTGACGAAATTATATTAACGGATTTCATTGTTTCATCAACTTTTACGTACATTAGGCCGTTTAATAATATAGAATCAAACTTATTGAAAGAACACAATCACCTCAAAGTATTTGAACAGACAGATTCATCAAGAAAACCAAATAAAAATTGTGCGAGTCCCAGTCGCATATTTACCTAACGTCTCTACATTTCGAATTTACGCGATGACTCGACATGTATATATATGTTTTATTAGATTCAATTCATAGTCTGTCACGCACACTAACAAGTCATACGAAGGTATGAACAATAATAATAATAACAATATTTAACTGTGAAACTGTCCTTAAGTGCATGTTTTGGTTACAAGTAAATATTAGTTTAGGTTTAATCTCAAAAAGTTTCTAAATTACCTTTAGTCAGATTTTGTCAGATTTTTGTGTATGGGATAACTTTGTAATGACTAATTTTTTTGGCTTTAAGGTTATGTTTAACATCCATTATCACGTGTGTAAAAGTGTTATAAAGTTTGCTCTCTTAGTAATTAAATATGGAAAACTTTAGAAAAACGAATAAAATTCGTTTAAATGTCCATAAAAAAACGGTGAGTTTAATCCCCGATATATGAGTAAGTATTCTTTCAACTGTTCTTATGCGGATGAATCATTAAACTTAATTCGAAACGAATACGAATTATGTGTTAATATTATTAGTAATCATGTTAATTTTATTGACATTTTACTCATTCGATTAGAGTTATTATAATCCTTTTTACGCAGAAAAACAAAAACCGCTTCAAAATAATTCATTGATTAAAAAACCAGCGAAGGACCTTACGAAAAACGGCATGAAAATTAAAAATTTAACACATCAGTTAACTGTCAATTCATTCTCGAAGTCAATTGGGAAAGCTGGCGCTCTTGTTATATTAATTTCCTCTAGTAGATAATGGAATTAAATTCACGTAATATATATTCAATATCTATATTCAATATATATCGATTGACTATTGTTTCTAAATTATTTTTAGTCAGGGAGACTAGAATGTTTTAAATTTATAATTAGAATAGCCAAAACTGTTCACACTTTTGTACTATAAAATATGTTGCCACATTCAAAGTCATTATTTTTGAAATTCGAATATTTTAATATCACTCGTACACATAAAAGTCAAGTTGAGTACTGCGAGAGTGCATTTTCTTGAAGCGGAAAGATCCAGTGAGAAAACCAGGAAGGGCTATTTTTATCCGCTTGTATTGTAACAGTTGTCAATTGGAAGCTTGAACGAAAAGTTTGAATACAACTTTCATATCAATATTGTGAAAGATTACACAAAAATAACAGCAATAGTACAGATAATTAAACGACTTATTTTTATGTATATTTTATCTACTACCTGTATTAAAACAATATAAATTAATATTATAAATCTGAAAGGTTTGGTTGACCACTCTTACTTTACATAAAGGCAAAACCGCATGTTTCCCATTAAAAAGATTTGTTGGAAAAACCATAATGTTTATTTTTTATAGGATATGTTGACAAATGAGCAAACTATCCACCTGATGGTAACTAATTACAGTGACCAATAGTAAGTCCATGTAGTTCTTGTCTATCAGCATATCCGCGACCTTAAACACCACAGTACGATGCCAATATCTGACATAAGATGTAAAGTCGCAGTACAGTAATTTCACTGCATATTTTACTTACTCACGCCGGAAGACTGCAACGCACTGCTATTTTGACAGAAATATTCAAGATGGCAGTACCCAAGTAGAAATAACCCTAGTATATAATCTATATGCAAACTCTAACTACTTAAATTTAAAATAGTTGCAACGTAATGTTTTGTGAAAGACTTCCGGCATATTTAACCATACCCCATATTTCTATTCCATTCCAATAATGGTTCAGGCTATATTTTGGGTAATGCTGATTAATCCTGATTAATCGGTTTGGTTCAGCGCGCCGCTTCCGCACTTAGCCACGTTGTTCGCAGCAAAAGAAAATGTGTATATGATACAGTCATGTTGATAGATTATATTATTCACTTCCTCGTTAAGTAGGTTTGATTTGCCGTGACTAATTATTTATAGTCTTTTGTTGTGATTGGTGCCAGGTGAGTTTGTATACGATTTTTACACAGTTATTTATTTAGGAAAGCGATAGTTGGTACACTTATTTCTATAGGCTAAGCGAAACTAATATTTTTTAGCTGTTTACTACAAAGTACCCAGATCGAGAATTCGAGAATATTCAACTTAACTCAGTTATAATCTCAACACAGGAAACAGCATTGATTAATGTAAGCAAAGTGTTTTGAATGTCGACTTTAGGTCATAAAACTTATAATATTGCGTAGAATTTATGCGAGTTATAAATAACCTCCAGAACAAATTACTTAATAAGTGTCTCGTTCAAAGCGCAGCATTAGAATTAGTCGAGTTAATTCACTATCTATGCGGCCGGCTAATGGTGTAATACAAAATATGTTATACTAGCTTTCTGCCCGCGGCTTCGCCCGCGTGGATTTCGGGATTGGGTATATAGAGGGTTAAGGGTCATAGCTTTTAGCCCACGGCTACATATGCGCGGAAGTCGGTTTATGGCGCGAAGGTTTTATCGCGCTTCCCGTGGGACTATCCGTTTTCCGAGATAAAAAATACCACAAAACCTTGCTCAAGAATCATTCTATCTATTGATCAAAACCACATCAAAATCTATGCAGCAGTTTTTGAGCTATGCCTTTATTGCGCCTCCCGTGGGATTTATCGGTTTTTCGGGGATACATCATAACCTAGAACCTTCTTCAAGAATCACTGTCTATTGATGAAAACTGTAGGAAAATCCGAACAGTAGTTTTTGAATAGTCTTTATCGCGCATCCTACGGTATCTGTCAATTTTTCCGGGATATAAAACAGCCTATGTTACTCTCCATCAATTCGTCGCTCCGTTCTGCCGTGAAAGACGGACAAACAGACAGACATACTTTGCCATTTATAATATTAGTATGGATGCTATGTGATTTAATTTTTTATTTTATTTTAGATCCCTCCTAATCTACTCTTTCACGTATATATTTTACTACAATTTATAAAGATACTAGCTGGTGCTTTCGTCTGCACAGGTGGCGGACTTTTTCCTACTTACTTAAAACTCATCGTCATATTTTGGGCAATTTACACAATACGAGGGCTGCTACTTAAGTAACCGGAATCTGGAATTTTAACATTTTTAAACGCAATATGCGACCTCCATGGTAAAAATCGTTTTTTTTAAATACAGGCCGCTATTTTTTTTTTCCTTATCTACGCTAGTGTTTTGTTTCTGATGGGCTTAAAATGTCATATCGCTGAAATGATGGAACTCACACGTGAAAATATTCGTGCTATGATTTATTACGATTTTCGACGTGGTTTAACGCAACAACAGTGCGTAGATCAATTAACTTCAACTTTTGACGTTGAAGCTCCATCAAAAACCACTGTGTATCACTGGTTTAGTGAGTTCAATCGTGGACGGAGTAAGCTCACGGACGAAGTTAAGGAAGGTCGCCCGAAATCAGTCGTTGTGCCACAAAACATTGAAGCTGTACGAAAACTAATTATGCAATACCGTCATGTTACGTATCGCGAGATAGCGGCTACTCTGGGCATATGTACGACAAGCATTAATAAAATATTACATGAACATTTGTTCGTATAAAAAATTTGTTCGCGTTGGATACCGCACAACTTAACTCAGCATCAAAAAGAAGCTCGCGTCGAATATGTTAAAAAAATTTAACGGAGGTGACTTAAAAATCTGTTTATAACATTTACACAGGTGATGAATCTTGGATCTATGCGTACGATCCCGAAACTAAGCAACAATCTACAGTTTGGGTGTTTCAAAATGAGCCGAACCCTACGAAAGTGACTCGTGCGAAAAGCACTTTAAAGCAAATGGTGGCCTGCTTTTTGGTATTAATGGTCATGTGGCTACAATACCACTGGAGAATCGTAAAACGGTCAATTCGGAGTGGTATACGACCATTTGTTTGCCGGAAGTATTTGAAGAAATACGTAAAAACAACAAGCGACGCAGAATCATTCTACACCACGACAATGCCAGCTGTCACACATCACGCGAAACAAATACATTTTTGGAGGGTCAAAAAATAGAATTGATGGGTCATCCACCGTATAGCTCAGACTTGGCACCTAATGATTTCTATTTATTCCCAAATGTAAAGAATAAATTACGTGGTCAACGATTTTCGGCCCGTGAAGATGCCGTCGACGCGTTCAAACAGCACGTTTCAGAGATACCGCAATCAGAGCGGAAAAATGCTATAAAAATTGGTTTCAACATATGCAAAAGTGTATCGATCATCGCGGAGAATACTTCGAAAAACAATAAGCCCATATTTAGCCATATACGTTTGTTTAATTTTTCTATTCCGGATACATAAATAGCAGCCCTCGTATGCTTATAAATTGTATCGTATGTATTATTCCTATTGTTAAATCCTTAATTATTATACGCAGTCATTGTAATGTAAATATGCAATTCTACTTGTCATGCTTGAGGTTATACCGTGATGATAGATTGCGGATTTGACTACTGTCTCTTTTCTGTTTGTGACATTATCCAATAGATGGCAGCACAGTGAGCCACGTGGCGGAACACAGTTGCACATTTGATTTTAAAAGGCGTAATGATTAGATTAGACTTGGTTAGCGTAGAGACAGCATTCAGTTAGTCGGGAAGAATGCAAGTCATAAAAGTCACGCTAGTATTCCATTGCTCTAAATAATTAAGCCGTTATTTCTAGAAGGTGTTGATATTATTGACAACACTATGTGTAAGTTATATTATTGTAGTTTCATTAAAATTCATTCAGTAGTTTTTATTTAAAATAGTTACAAACATCCATACTTGCAAACTTTTTGTCCAAAATATAATGAAAAATCTACCATCTGTGCATACGAAGTCGCGGGCGCCAACTAGTTGTTAGAAGTTTGATTTACAATATATGTTTATTAAAAGTAAAGATTAAAAAGAAACCTTAAAATAAAACTTAATAAAGCTAAATTATAAATAAAAAAAATCTAGCCGTTAATTGGCAACGTGCCCAGAAAGCTAGCAACATTATCACGTTGTTTGGCAACGCTGATCCGATTTACCAGATATGATTCAGCCTTCCGATCACGTGTTATCGTGTTGGTAGTACAACTTTACCTATGTAGATTATAGAATTAATTGTTATTAGGATAGTACAATTTTATACATCATTTGTATATTGTTTTTATAATTTCCTCGACAGATCTTATATATAAAAATGAATCGCAAAATGTGTTGGTAAGCTCATAACTCAACAACGCCTGGACCAACTTGGCCAATTCTTTTTTGTTGATGTTCGTTGAAGTTCAAGGAGGATTTTTACAATGAGGAAAATTCGAATAATTATCGGAAATACCCTAAAAACAGCCCTTTTGTTTTCCCATGCAAACGTTTTCTAACTAAAACGTACAGTCGAATTGAGCTTTTTTGTTATTGTATAAAGTTCATATTGCAAGCACTCACTGTTGTCTAAGCAATGAAGGTGTGTTCCTAACATCAAAGAGTCAATTTGCGCTTTATTAACGCTACATATAGTTGAAATTCAATCATATCTATCAAAACAGTGTGCGTGCGTGCGTTGGAGCACAGAATACATCGTTGGAGGATTTAATGTCACGTTCCAAAATTGAATAGCCACAAAATGTAATAGGTCATTTAGACTTTTTTTGCGATTTGGTTGGCTATGCGACATTATCTATAAAATAATTAGGAGCAAAAAACTGCCACTGTCCAAACTTTTTGACAGGACAAAGTCTGTCACACGACAGACTTCGTCCGCTAGTAAGTAAATAACATTTAAATATACCCTAGCTGACACTACTGCTATTTATTTTATGAAACATTTCACTCATATTAATAGTCAACGTAGAATCACGTAAATAAGCCAATGCTACAATAAATTATGTGAAAAAAAATATAAGTTGGTTGTATTTATTTTTAGATGTCATTATGTTTTACGCACCTTATAAACCTTTTACAAAATACAAGATAATGCAAGCAGTGTCTTCGTTTTTACTCTCCACTATAAGTTATCATACCAGTATAAAATACATACACTTTACAATACTGTGATAGCACATTAAAATAAATTATTAATTAACTTACCTTTTTCGTATTCCAATTCTTACAGCAAATGTCTGACGAGTTGCCCTGCAGGATCGGCGTAGACGTAATCAGATGTGCACCTTTACAGGTAGCCTGTCTGGTCACTGCGAAAAAAATGTTGCTTTAAACATTTTGTGGCATAATAATAAAAAATGTTGTAACCCTGTAAATGTAATGACTGCTGCAGGGCTGTCGATATTTAGAATCAAAAATTTAATTATTTATTTTGTAAGAACAAGAAGTTGCTTGATTGGCGCCGATATATGTATATTCCTTCTAAAAACTCCATTTCTGATGAACACGACCACAGATACCACCACCACAGACCACATACAGATCACGAAAAATTATTTCGTCGCTCTTAAAACACCCTGTTGTAACATTATCTTTGACAGAAATAAATAAACGAAAAAGGGAATGTTGCGCAAACTTCGCATAAAAGAAGGATAAGAGGGTGCTAATGACCTTAATAAGACCTAATGATAATTTGTGCCAGTCTGACACCATAACTGTGAACACGAAACGAGAGGTACCTAAAGTTGCCTAGTAGGTATAAAAATCTAACGAAACAAAATAATTTTCAATATAATTTCAACTCTATTTTTCACTTAGTCACTATCGTACAATCCAATCGTGGTTGATATTATAAAACGAGCATTTTTCTTGCTATAAGAATTTGGTATTCTGATATCGCACAAAAAATACTTGCTATATGTAGTTACAGTCTTCTGATGAAGATACTTCAATAGTACATTGTCTGTGCTATCGAGGGTTAGCCTTTATTCCTCAAAAACTGAGGAACCTAGATATCCCACTAGAAATTGTCGACAATGCTTTCAATGTTGCTATTATACGCATAAACAGGTTTTTTTTTACATATATAATACTATAATTAGTCACTAGGAGTTTCAGAAGCATACAAACTAAGTGCAAAGATTATTACAAATATTTCAGAAATCTCAATCTACACAATAGAGGATAATCTTGTATGTTATATGCGACCTTGAATATATATTTTTTGCTTGAAAATAAATTAATTATGCCTTAAAAGCGAAGCGGTCAGAAATCTCAGAAAGTCATTTAGCATGATTTGGGAAATTCGTATTTGCCTAAATGAGTAACTAGGTGCCCTAGAAAAGATGTCAAAAACAATTATGTCTTATATTATCTTACGAAAAATCTTAGACTTACAATAAAAAAGGCTAGCTCAAAGTAAACATGTGATAAACACTATAATACTCAACTAAGGAAAAGCCCCCATATTCGTCATACAAATAACTGTCTCTACCGTGCCTCGAACCGGGAATCTCTGAGTTAGACGGAACTCTACTTTTCCGGTTCATTTCTCTCATATCCGTTTTTTGATATGATATTCATAGCTTGAAAGCAAAGAATGTATCAAAAAGTATTTGAAATGCGAGAAATATAAAAGTTTTAGCCCGAATTCTTCGCAAAACTGTAAACGAAAAAAGTATGAAATGGTAAACAAAAATAAATGTATGATATCGTCGTCAAATTAGCGGCTATGTAAAATTTCAAAATAACAGAACTGAGAATTTTCTTCAGAGTAATTAACTCATAGTTAGTTTAACTATCACAGTGACCCATCTCAAACGTGTAATTAAGAATCAACGTTGAAATGTTGAGATTACGATCGGCACAATCTGTTACGAGTTACACGGATGTTGTGGTAATGCTTCCACGCCCGCAAGTCTGGCCTTAATCAAAGTTTATACTCTGTGTGCTTGTTTGGTTGGATATTACATTCTCTGTGGATTACCATTAAGTACGATTCTACAAAGGTTTTCACTTAGAACTGACTTTTTTTATAGGATAGGGCAGCAAACGAGCAAACGGATCACCTGATAACCGTTAGGTAAGCGATAACCGTTGCCCATGGACACCCGCAACACCAGAGGAGTCACAGATGCGTTGCCGGCCTTTCGAAAGGAAATAAGGGGGGAAGGCGGGTTGGGCCTCCGGTACCCAAAAAAAAAACCCTCACTCATTCAGCGAAACACAGCGCAAGCGCTATTTTACGCCGGTTTTCTGTGAGGCCGTGGTATCACTCCGGTCGAGCCAAAATATGAACAAATCGATCTAATTTTTTTCATTTCTATTGTCTAATTTCAGAAAATACACACTTTTTAAAAGAAGTATGTCAGTCGGTCGTTATTGACAACCATTACTCCTTTATGAATATGTTTGTTCTAAATTTTATTTAAATTTAAATTGACTTATTGCATTCATGTTGTTCATTTGATGTATATTGGCATATGAAATATTGGCGCTGAGCTTTGAACCGATTTGTGCTGCTGCCACACACATGTATGGTGGACAGATCTGTTTATTCTAGTCTATTCCTACACAAAAAAAAAATTCTTGTAATTGAATAATAATTATTGCGTGTGTGTATGTGCGTGTGTGCATGTGTGTACAAACACAGAATCCACAGAGATTGAATAAAATATCTTAATCTCATGGTTATAATTTATTATTTATTCTCAACGTTGAAAATGTACAAATTTACAATATTACAAAATTAATGATACCATCATAGATAGATAGATATTGAGTTTACACATATGTGGATGTGAATGTGTTTTCTTACTTTACTTGCCTTGGATAAGGTTAATCCAAATTAATACACACATTGATTCACTGTTACACTAATTAAGTATATTAATTACACGAATGAATTGCACAGAAGGTTACAGTAGTATATTGCAAAGTATGTAGGGAAATACTTATGTTTACAATTATTTATTATGATCTAGACTACCGCGTCACATAGGCGAATCTATCCGAACCCGAATGCGCCGGGACCGAATATCTCGATCTTCACTGACGTCACACTCAACCGGTCTCGCTCCGCGTTCGCATTGTCGCGACATCGTTGTATTAGGTTTAGTTAATATAATTATTTATTTTGTGCATATGTGGTTTTGTATAATGTATATGTATTTATTTAATATATAAATATTATATATCGTAATATATATGTATTTATTAAGTATATAGTTATTGTAATAATATTTGATTTGTATATTATTATAAAATATATTATATAATCTTAAATGTATACCCACACACATATTCATACATATTAATGAGGTACATGTTACACTCTCTCTAGTCGTTCCCTCATGTCTGAGGATCGTGGTCAGCATCAGGGTTGCATGTACAGTGGATGATCTGCCTCCACTGGTTTCGGTCCAGCGCGTCTCTTGCAACCGTGTAAAATTTGGAGGTCGATGAGTCTTTGATCTGGTCGGTCCATCTCGTTGGTGAACGACCGCGCGCTCTTTTGCCTGCTGTGTTCCCAACCACAATCAATTTCTCCAGACTATCGTCTCCTCTGCGGACTGTGTGGCCGAAGTAAGAAAGGATGCGCTGCCGGCATATGGTTGACAGGCGAGTTTTAATTCGAAGCTGGGCCAGGATCGATGCATTGGTGCGTTTCGCAGTCCAAGGTATTCTCAACATTCGCCTCCAGCACCACATCTCGAGCACATCAATCCTTTGTCTTTCTCGAGCCAGTATTGTCCATGTTTCTGCTCCATACAAGAAGATAGGAAATACTAGAGCTCGTATTAATCTGATCTTGGTCTTAATACTGATTCCTCTCTTCTTCCAGATGCCACTTAATCGGGACATGGTATCCCTTGTCATTCCGATCCTCCGTTTAATTTCGGGGGCACAGCTGCCATCGCTGTTGATCTGGGAGCCCAAGTATATATAATGGTCAACGTTTTGTATGCCAGGTATATGGCAGATGCCATTTGTTAGTTTTCCGGCTCGATCAATTGTCATTACTTTAGTTTTTGATCTATTTACTGTAAGACCCATCTTGACGCTCTCCGATTCGAGTCTCTGAAACAGCTCATTCATATCCTCCATTGATGTGGCCAAGAGAATAGTGTCGTCGGCATATCGGAGATTCGATATTCGCTTTCCGCCTATAGGGAAACATGTTACACAAAGGAGGCAAAATTTACAATGTAAATGGATGTGTTGCAGCAACATGAAGGGTCCAGGCTCGGTGTGTGATTGTCTAACGACAAGAACACCAATTTTCAGCGGTCACCCAACCCTTAGCTAGCTCATATACGTCGTTATCAAGGGATTTAAGCCTACTTTGTTATGTATGTTAGGGCGATTAGACCTTAGTCAACCATACTGACGCTGTGCAGATTGATTGACTAAATAGTCAATCAATCCGTACTTTATGTATTGTAACGTAACGTTACTTACCTACCATTATTTTTCGAGCGCCGACATTGGTTCTGGCGAGACGAACTTAAGAGTGGGGTATTTCGAAAGCGGCATAGTATGCAATTGTGACCTAGGCAACTACCCTCTAAATATAATATTTTTTATTTCATTAATTATTCTTTTATTCTTTTTTAATTGTGTTCATTAATTATAATCTCTGTTAACTTAATGTGACAGTATCCATACTACATACAAATTCGCATTTCTTCGTAGGCATGTAAGTTCATTCAAGATGTTTTTCTTCATCGTATCAGCGTCAGATATCAGTAATAATCAGCAATTTGCTTGTAACTGCAAGCAAATACCATGCTGAGTTGTCGCCTTATTTCGCCTGCTGCGGCGCACACACATACCAGCACTTGTCTTTACATCATTATAAGTATAACATATAGTGTAAGTCATTGTCTGTGTACTATACTGTGTTTTATGTTGAATTTTTTACTTTGTGTGTCTATGTTTTCATGTTATTGTATATATTGCGTTTACTGCTTTTGTTTAATGTGATGTCTTTGTTATACCCGTTTGCTTTGTGTGTGTGTTCTGTGGCAATGAAATAAAGTTATTATATATATATATAGTTATTATATTATAATAATAAATTATTAGATAAATGTTAATATGAAATTTATAAAATGCGTTTGGTACATTGCAGAATCGACTTTCCGATTCGAGGACTGCCTTAGTCTAGACCATAGCGCTACGCTCCATATGATATAGTAAACATAATTTTTTTTATATAGATTTATAATTGAAATTAATGCTTAATAAAAAGATACAAAAGTCTCTGTGCCGTATTCTGGAATGTCTGTGACATAAATTACAGATTTCCATTTATATTGCCTAATTTTCTTCGCTACTATCACATGGGAGTAAACTAAAAATTTATCTGCTATAGATTACTTTTCTGTTGTGTTATGTCAAATATTTGACTAGTTTTCAATTCGTTAAGTTAGAATAGAACTTGTGCAAAATCTAAGGTCTAAAAAATCACACAATTCAGACAACATATCCAAAAATCTACTGATTCTGCCGAAAACCACGATTTTCTAATTCAGACTTCAGAGCCCCCTAGCGGGAAAATGAGTCGTTACCTTTTTTTGCCACCACTACATTTTTTGCTCAGCTCGACCAGGAGAACAACATATCCAAAATTTTGACCTGGGTCCCGAAAACCACTTGGCCATTTAAACAGTATCATCTACTTTAATCGGTGTATACTCGTAAAGATTTAATAGATTATTTTATAGTTTTCCTGAAATTTGAACTTACAGACTAACTAGATCAATCAGCTGTCAATTTGACGTAAATAAAGAAATTTAAAACTGCTTTTACTCTTAGAAATGCGTTTTTACATACAATTTGTCGCAAATTTCTTAGAGCATAAGTATAAGAGCTTGTAAAATTAAGACATTTTAATTGTTATGTTCAAAGCTTGACTCGGATTTGCTTTAACCAGATCTGATCTGGTCATCTTCAGAGATGTCTGATGCGATTGAACTAAATATTTCATTACAGTGCAATGCATATTGTTTTTAGTTGGATAAGCATTTACTTAGTTTATATTCTGTTGTATGTACTGATAAACAATTTATCAATACATACATATGAGTCTAAAACATATAAACATGTGCTTGTCACATAATAAAACTTTGATAGTTGTTTTATTTCAGCCACTAGCTGCTGAAAGAGCGAATGAAACAGTTTTACTTCAGCAATGATACTTTGAAACTTTCAGTTCAGGGATCTGAGCTCGCGCTATTTTATGATTTCACAAAATGCTTTAGTTTTCAGTTTCAATTCGAAGTTATACGTAACAATTAAAACTTTGCAACTGCACGGTTTTGCTGTCATAATTTGGATCTGCTGATCCAAATTTCTAAAAGCTTAACCTGGGCTAGGCTAATTGGTGTGAGTGTAAAGAATATCTCCTGATGATCTCCTAAATAGGTAAATACAAATATTTATTTACCTATTTAGGAGGTGTTGTCGGATGTTTTAGGACTTAGGATAAATCTACTTTTAGGCAAGCTAGCTAAATCATTGCCTAGTACGTATCACTGCTTTGAATCTAAACCTGTAAATAACTCAATTAAGTTTCACATGGAAAATATTGTGTGGCCTAGATTTGGTACAAACAGAACAATGGCCGTCTCTCCGACCTCCGGGTAAGCCGCTTAATAAATACAATGCTTTTCAAAATTATTACCAACGAATGGTAATAATTTAGAACAATCATAGTATAAAAGAGGGATTTTACTTTTTGCGTTTTCCCTCAGTCTTGCTATATTATATACCTAGCTATATTCCACCGCCTTATAGAGGATCACAACTAGTTAACTATTTATGGAAATGTGTTGTGTTTAAAATTTTTCCCTAAAGCGGATTAAAAGTAATTGGAGTGGTCGGATGTTATTTTTGAGGAACAAATTTTTTGGCGTTTTTGTACTGAAAAGAGATATGGTTAGCAAGCTTTTATTTACAAATTAAGTAAAGCGATAGGATTACATTAAGTAGGATTATACACTTTAAATTAATTTTATCTTTTTGGATTAACTGAAACCAACGCACAAAATAAACCGAAAACTGTTTAATAAACACAAAAATAAATCGAGATAACAACATTCAAATTCATTCATCTGGTAATTATTCCAATAGCAATGACTTTTTATTGTGTGAACTAGAGCTTCGTTTATGGGCAAATGTATAAATTTTTATTAGAAGATTTCACATAGTGTAACTCAATTGCCTCTTCATAAGTTCAAGGTACATGTTAAAAAGACGCTAATGAGTAGGGGTTATTACAAAGTCAATGATTATTTAAATGATGCCAATGCTTGGTGTTGATTTGAGGATACATTCTAAAGTGTAAATATTTGTTTTCCCTTATATATTGTATATATGTATGTACATTGTATGATAACGACATAAATGAAACGACTATTGACTTCGAATAACTATTTGTATGAATAATATGGTGATGAAACATCTGTAACGGATGCTAAAATCTATTAAAGTTACATATTTATTTAACATTTTATTGTCTATTTATCTTCGCCTGAACTTATGTACATCTCACTAAGCTATATAAAGCATGTTCTATGAATGTTTTTTTAACGAAACCTGAGTTGAGAGTACTAAGACTGTAGTAGTATTAATGAGAGTATTACAATAAAATATTCTGCATATGAATTAGAAGATAAACATTTCCTAAGCTAGCCAGAGTTTCACAGTAGATTATATTTTAATTGGAATTTAGAAATCAATAAATTAAAATTAGATAATTTTTTATTGTTATTCATATTTGTAAATAAAGGAAACTATGGTCGAGTTGGCCAACATAGTACTACAACTATTTAGTCTATATTTCCATGAATATATATATTTTTTTTACCTTTTTAAATTAGTTTATCAAATGATAAAGCTTAAAATAACTTATTTTTCTATAAAGTTGTAAATATATCAACCACCGATTATGAAACATTTTTCCAAGTTATATAAATAACACTTAGCGTTACACTACTGGCAAATAAATCATTTAAAGGAATAAATATCTAAGATGACAGGTTGCAATTGCTCGAAATAATGATCAAGATGATCAAGGTCATATCCTTGGCAAGAATATTTTACTATCTTTGGGCTACATTTTTTGTATGAGTGATATTATTACTACTCATACAATTTGTGGTCACAAGTAATTGAAGAATATCTTCATCTAATTCCACCTTTGTAGCAATAGACGACTTGGTGATTAGAGGGTTCAGATTGAGGCCACAGAGACTTTTCACTGTGATGGTGATCTAGATAGTAAGTGCAGGGGCGTTTGTGCTGGTTACGGTGACGTCATATTTTTTTTGTGGGGAGAAATGCTCCTTATGCACGGTAACACCGCGCTGGCAAGGCGCGTTCGTGTGTGGGGCTCTCCGGTCTGAGAGGACCGGCCTACCCACTAATACCCCCCGGTGTTCTCTGGGCCCATATCGGGGCGCATGTGGCGGGGTGCCCTTTCGTGATTCTACCGCCACAGCGGTGACGCCATATGAGAGTATATATTGAGTCGACAAAAGTGAGTCATATAGGTCTATAGGTTAAATCCATCCATTGGGATATGAACCGAATCCTCCATAGGACAGAGCTTTCATAGCTAGTGGTTTTAATCAGCTTTGTCGTTCGCTTTTTCGTTCGATTTTACGAAATTCGTTTTCTGTATAGTCGCGTTTTCACTTCCCCATATTTAAAAAAAAGTACTGCTGGTTTTATTATTGTCGATATTCAGGAGATGTGCGACGGCTTGAGTACGGAAAACAGAATTATACAAACACGACACTTCGTTATATCAGTGTCGGTAAAGCAGCAAATGTCCGTAAGTAAAATATAAGACACGTTGAAAATAAATTATCAAATTCCTAAAGGATATGCGCTGGAAGCCCTACAGCTACATATTGAATATAATAAATCATGTCGAATGAAATCGCGACACATAATAATTGTACATCTTACTGTTTAAAATATAGAAAAATAAGATATAATGTTTATTAATTTATTAGTTTAGTCCCTCTGATTTCATTGCTTCCAGTTGGACTACATCAATACACTTAAATAGACTAATGAAACCACTGAATCAATCAATGATTAACATGATATATTTTGTGGTAATAAACGAGAAAATATTATACATTCATACATCGATAAATAAAAATTTCAATAACCTATTATAAGTAAAATGTTATTCTTCATGCTCAAGTGTAGATTTTTTCTTTTTACTATACTTTTGTTATTGCTACTAATGAAGACTAAGATGTATTACCGAAGCCGACCAATTATTTTTGATTTCAAAATATATGACTGCATTTTTTTTTCATTACTGTTATATACTAAGTTTGACAAATTGACATTATTGTGAATGTAGCTCAATATTTCGAAAATCTTCAGTTTCTGATCACTTTTATCCAATAGCCCCAACAATGAGACTATACTCCACAAATATTCAATTCGAAGAATTCCCTGTCTTTGATACAAAATTGTATCAACATTATAAAATAACGGACAATTGCCTATAGGTGATTTGCATATGTTTATACCTAATATTATAGACATTCTGGATAATATTGCAGAAAAAAAAATACAAAACTCAAGTGTCTATTTAAAAGCTAATAGCATTATTGAATCAATTTGCAACATTATTTATGTAGCATAAAAACCTAGCTGTGAATAATTATAAATTATACTAAACTTCTACTAAATATAAATGTATACTTTCCAAATATAAGATTATGTGGTTTGTAACACTATGCAATAAAGATTGATATTCCAGGTGTAGGTGCTAATTCTGCCGTGAAAGCAGTGAAGTGCCTCTTTACCTGGGGGATTGTCCTAGTGTTCTCAGACAATACCCCACTTGGCGGTGGCTCGACTAACGAGGTCGAGCTAGCCCGTGGGCGTGTGGCGGTAGAATTGCGAAAGTGCAATCGCCTCGGTATGGGCAGAGGACACCGGGGGGGTTTTAGTGGGTAGGCCGGTCTGAGAGACACACGGCCGCGCCTTGCCAGCGCGGTGTCCCGGTGCAATAAGAGCATTCCCCCCCCAAAAAAAAACAGGTGTTAATTAATAACATGTGTTCAGTACGCTTATATGTGGAATTGTAACTTATTCAAAAATATTAAAGGGATCGAGCACAGCCTGTTGTCTATCGCCGCCCTTTAACAAAATTATACATGGTTCATATATAAAATGATTGGCTGATCCATAATTATGGCCGCCAACAATGTTCGTCAATATTAAAATTTTCAAATAAATAATATTATTCTTGAAGAAATTTATCACTAAGGTAAAAAACTGACAATAAAAGAATCAATATCACTAGTTCCTCAACGTTATGTTAATAAATATACAATGAGCACTTATAAAATAAACTTATATCATGTTTATAGGTATATGTCAACGGCTTGTAGGGACGAGATGGGGACTAAACCCACAAATCACCTTATGGCTTTACACCACCATTGTCAGGCCGTCAATAACTTACGCGAAAAAACTCAATGACCTGGGAGAAATGAACAAAATCACTCTCAAATGGGTGCCAGGTCATTCTGGAATAACCGGCAATGAGAAGGCCGATGAACTAGCCAGGGCTGGGGCTCAAGGAATACAGTTCGGCCCAGAGCCTATCTGTGGTATCTCAAAGAACCAGGCCATGCAATACCTGAAAACTCGCCTTCTTAACGAGGCGAAAGCAGACTGGCACAGTACGTCCGGGATGACACACTCAAAAGCACTAATCGAACCATACTCTCGCAAACGCACTGACGAGCTATTAAAGCTTAACAGGAGTAACTTGAGCGTGATGGTTAGGGCTTTGACCGGTCACTGCAAGTTGAATAGACACCTTCACAACATGAAACTTAAGGACACTGACACATGCAGAGTCTGCGAACAAGAGCGTGAAACACCAATACACCTCTTGTGCTACTGTGAACCGCTGATTCACAAAAGAAACAGACACCTGGGGAAACACATCCTTGACCCAGATGAAATAAAAACAATCCGAACTGGGAACATCCTATCTTTCTTGGTCAGTGCCCAGTTAAGGAAGCTACTGTAGGACCTACATAGAACCTACATAAGAGGCTGGTCACAATAGATCTTAATAGGTCGCAGTGATGCACATCAGCCCCGACTTACATGAAATAATAATAATATATCATGTTTAAATTATGAATACATCATGGACTTGGATATTTTTATATCATAAATTAAATCAATTGTTATACTCGAATAAATATTAGCTTGTAACTTGTATTGATTTTTAATGTTAATAGTAATAAGTCACTTATTATGTTACAATAACACAAAGCTTTATGCTATAAATAATCAAACACACTACCGGGTAAAAACAATTAGTGAAGAAATAAGTGTTTACTTGCTGTAATTATAATAATGGGGTTGAATCCATTATGTGATGTGGATTGATATGGATCCACTGTTTGTTTATATCATAACATAATTATTAACAGAATGAAGCCACTAAAATGGTCGAAAAAAAGAGAACTTTCATGTAAGTAATACGAGCAATAAACTGTCTGATGCATTCAAATTTTGAATTATTCTTTTTAAATCAGTGGGCGTACTCTTAAAAACGATATTCGATGTCGTGGACTTTGTCTTGTCGTATCTTACTCTTAGTTACTATCGCTTAAAAGATTTCAACGGGCGATCGAACGAATGATATTAATTTTGGCATAAGAAAGCCTCAAATGACAACGATGAATTGAATTTGACAGACGAACATTCGCAAAATAAACGTCAGATTTACGATAATTACAACGACACCTCAAACCGTATCGTATTACTTTTCGCAAATTGGAATGCTTTAAACGATAGTAACTAAGAGTAGGATACGACACGACTAAGTCCACGATATATCGAATATCGTTTTTAAGAGTACGCCCCCAGGCCCTTATTTGACATTCTTAATCATAATTTTTGATACGACACGACGAAGTCCACGATATATCGAATATCGTTTTTAAGAGTACGCCCCCAGGCCCTTATTTGACATTCTTAATCATAATTTTTGGCGCATGCTGCAACTCTGAGACAGGATATCTTCACTATTTACACGGGTAAGGCCGCTTCAATAGATGACAAAATCAAAAATCAAATCAAAATCAAATATGACTTTATAAAAAGCTCTTTTGAATCGTCCAATAGTATAGGAGACCATGGTTATAGAGTTTATCTCGTTAAGTAACATTACATGTTATATTCATTTGAGAATTTCATTACAAGACGGTCTTTTCCGGAAATGTTATGTAGCAAAATCCCGACTGAAAATACTGATAAAAGAGGAAAACATGATCCAATTAGTTTGAAATCAGGAGAATTTATGTGTAAGAAAGCTGCTTTGTGTATAAGAATACGGTAACAGAGGTGTATCTTAACAGTATCGGGTTTGCTCTGAGAAAAACAAATTGTACAGCAACGAAAAAAAAATAAATACCAAAAATGCGATGACCTTGTTCTATGTCGTATTAAAGTTAAGATTTTTTTCAATGTTGATGACTTTATCACTTAAATGAGAAATAAATAAGTTATTTAATTTTACATTACATTATAATCGTGTAGTACAATTAGCTCATGAAAGTGGAGGAAGCAAGAAAAGTGTGCCAGGATCGTAGCAAGTGGAAAGAGGTGGTCTCTGCCTACCCCATTGGGAACAAGGCGTGACATATATGTATGTATGTACAATTTATATTTTACTATTGAAACAGGGGTTTAAATTTATTAAATAGAAAATAGCTTCTATTGTAATGTAATAATACTCTTACTCACCAACTAGATTTATAAAGGAAACACAAATAATACAAAATAACAAAGTGACTGATTTAATTATCAACTTTAACACTATAAAGGTATATTTAAAACTTTAACACTATAAATGTATATTTTTTGCAACAACTAAATTAAAAATTACCAATTAAAATAAATAACTTTATTATGTACTTACAATAAAATAACAAATTTTAATGAGTAGACACAAAAGGGCAGGTTGGTTCTGGTGCTGTTTGATCAATCTCGGCAAGGATATTTAACAACAATAGTTGATCAGGGTATTGAAATAAACTATTTATTATGGTAATTCTACAATCTAAAAAATAACATGTATTCTAATGCTAAATTCCCATCCCCCGGTGGTTAGTACTGAATACCTTCCTTGAGACGGGGTCCAGACACTCGATTTTAACTCTTCTTTTAATAGATTGCAGTTATTCTCCTTAAGGTTTATATAATTCTCTTCAAGGATTTTGTATTTTATATATTTTCCTTACATAAATTTGTAGGGCCGGGTATAACAACCTCCCGGTACCTTTTTGCCCTGTTACATATCATAAAAATGCTACATTATCATAGTCATGGACTCACTGTGGGTGGTCTATGCGGTTCAGAAGGAACCCATATACATTATTGTTCTTCATACAATTAAATCTGACAACTAGGTTACACAGAAAAATATCAAACATGATCTATTGAACATTCATCAAATTATGGTACATTTACATTTTAAAAGAACAAGAATTTACATTATTTATATTATTATGATTAAATACAAACACCAATTACCTCAAATACATGAGATTAGCAGCTGAGCAACTAATTTCAGCATGATTTTGTATGGGTGGTTAAGCCTACCCGCTCAAAACAAATATCAATAATTATTTGTGAAAATCATTACTATTGGGAACAAATTGAAATTAAAGAGATTAAAGAATTAAAGAGATAAATGCAACAATTACTGACCTTTTTATCGGGCTTTCAATATGTAAATATTTTAGTTTATTATTTTCCCTAAGTGCCGGTGGCAACTAGGTTAAGTTATGTTCCAAAAGATATGGATAATTTTGTGTGAAATAAAATACTCCTGAAATTTGTGATCCTGACACCACTGTCAGTAACTTTTATACGATTTTTATATCACGAAATATGCGTGAGATTTTTACAATAGATCGATTCCCAATTCCCAGATTTCAGATCTCCAAGTCACAGATTAGTATACCATTACAGATTGCTTACCACCGATGAGGCAAAGACTATATAGACGATGTATAGTATGTGATGTTTGCTAGGTTGGTGTGGAAACTATGTCGATCCGCCACAAATAAAGGAAAGGAAGAATTGATCTTCCTAAATTTAAGTTTAATCCTAAACGATATTTTTGTAATCGGCAGTGCAAATAATTTGTTGTTAATTAGTATCCGGTATATAATCTGTGGGCAGTTATTAATCTACGACACTGTTTTTAATCTATGAATTCCGGAGTGATGTTTCAGTATTATTAATAAAGAACCTATCTTTGTAGACGACGCTTGGCTAGATTTGGTTGCCTAATTTGCCCATAGATAATGGTGTTAGGATCATGATAAGCGGCCCACACTATAGAACTGTCAATGTCAAAGTAACAATTCGACGTAAACATAACCAATGCAAGATACAATTGTAAAAGTGATTTTAATCAATATGAATAAAAAAAGTGTCTTTAATAGTACTTAAAATCAGTGAAAATAAAAGTGTTACACTATCTTCATTTTATTGGCTGTATCTTAGCCCAAACAAATTTTATCCCCTTAATAATTGTTATAAAAAATTTGCATTATCTATTGATATAATGGTTATTTTTTATACAAATCAAACATTTCATAGGTCTAATATTTCCAATTTAGATATTGTCTCTTATCATTGGACGTGTCAGAACACAACATAATAGAACCCGCTGCTTACTTAATTTTCATTTAAAATAATGAACACTTACGGTTTCTTTGCCAGTTGAAACTGTGCTGTATCTCGTGACGCATGCCGCGCCAGAGCTTGGTAACGATGAGCGAATATGCGAAAGACATGATGAAGAACGGCACCAGCAAAAGCCCAGCGTCCAGGCCCAGGTTAAACGCTCTCTCCAGCTCCAAGTTTCTCCAGACCTCGCGGCACTTGTATGCTAGAACAAAGACAAAAGGTGTAAAAAGTGTATTTAAGGCCTGCCAAGGGTTAGTGTCACCATACCGTTGCGCCTTTTGGTATAATCAGTGGATATAGAGGAACAATTGACTTGCTTTGTAATTATCCGAAATAAAAACCACTGGCGCTGGAAGAAAGAAGTTAGGTGTCTTTACACCATACCTTCCCTCAATATACTGGCTCCGAAACAAAAGGAACGCTTCAAACGTAGATTTGTAAAATATGACTTCTGTAAGACAAAAGTACAGAAGATGAATTGCTTACTAAGCACCAAGACTAGCTTTACTTCGTTCGTTAAGTGAGCAGTAGTGAGAGTAGTGAGTGATCAGTCAACTGTAATGAAAAAGTGATTAGTGAACCGAATTTGGTATATTATACAAACTTTTGTTTACGGCTTTTACCGAAATCTTAGCATCACAGATGATGTAGCTAATAATAGTCGTAGATATTATGTATCTACTCAATCCGATTACTATTATCAGCAGCGCTGAAACCGCTCCTGCGATGAATACAAGTCTCCCCTAATTATATTATGGTGATTAAGCCTTTTATTCGCTACCCTATTGAGAGTAGGATGCCTAATTTAAAGATACGCTTGTACTCTGCGATTTTTATTGCGACAGTGAAGCTTTGAATTTGATTTTACTGGATGGAAAATAATGGTGAGACAGAAGCTAGAATTAATCTGGTTTCTTCGACAACACCATATGCAGACGGCATATATAGTATTTCTGTACATTCGAATTTCATATTAAATTTATTCAACGTTCTAAAAGTTATGATACAACCTTCATTTAACTGTAAAATATCTCAATTTTCTTTATAAGTAGCATGAAATTAGCTATCGAGACTGTTATATCCGAAGGTATTGGTATTAATACTTCTGCTAGATGTTTGAGGTATCTACTTTTTATGAAAAAATGTTTGATAGTTGCTAAAAGCCAAAAGTTCTGAAAGGTTAAGATCCCCTCGAATCACCAGAAACCAAAGCTAAAATTTATTCTATTCATTTATACAAATCTGTGAGTTGTTCTCAGTAAGTTGATCTCAATAACTAAAACCCTAATTAGTGATAATTGGAAAGGTATAACATATAGTATTATGTGTTTCATTTGCAATGATTTCCTTGAAAGTTTTGGGATTCCGCTATTTGACCGACGGTAGTTTTACAACTTCGTTGAAGGTAAACATTTTCCAGATCTGTCATAAAAGAAAAACTTTGAGAAATTGAGATTTTAAGAACTAAATAAATAGATAACATATTTAATTGCGTATCTATAAAATGTTTAGCGAATAATAACGATTTTTCCATCATAATGGGGTTATCGTAGACATAGTCTATTTTTTTAATGACACGCTATTACGAGTATTACATCGAGGGTATGGATGATGGATGATCTAGCTGATTAAAGGACTCGCGAATTTTCATGTTATTTTGATAATATTATCGCAGTAAGATAATATAACATACTAATGAAGACCGTCGGCTTGAAGTAAAAATATTGCAGCGAAATAATGCCTAAATCATAGCTTCATGATTAAGCCGAACCGAATTTTATATCCCTTCTAGTAAAGTAATTTTCACGACAGAAAATAAATAGGCTTTCCAAAAAGGTTATTTCAAAAGCTTTAGTGTATCATTCTATCGTTTCATGAAAATATGTTACACGGATTATGTGCGAAAACAGACATCTAAATTCCATGCGTCTGTTAGTATGTTATTAAGAGCTTAAATTATGAAGATAAAACATCATATTCCGAAACCTTTGATTTAACATAACTATTAATAAATCGGTTGGATTATTCAACAAATTAAATATATATATTATATTTATTTTGTTGAATAATCCAACCGTAAACGTAAAGAATATTATAACATACAAATTTCAATTCCCTTACCGCATTGCCAATTATTCTTTTGAGTCACAATATATCTAATATAAGTCATTCCTATCTCAATATTTGGAATCCAGAGTCTCTGCTGAGAATAATAATTAAGGCCCGCTAACACCCATACGTGCTGAAAATGGCTCACGGATTCATGTACCCGATTGTTTGTGCACACTAATCTCAGGATTAATTCGGATCTACAGTTTCACACGCTGTGATAAAAAAAAAAGACAACGAGGATTAACAGAATTGAATAATTCGAATTCAGTATGAATGTTTATCTTGATAGCTTATAAAATCACAAGCTTATAAAATCTATACTTTTTTATTCATGAATTTGTGTTATATTTAAAAATACGACATTGTATGTATAAATATGACAAAATCGCAATTAAAGCTTTGGACTGAAACCTGTTTTTTAAATAACCGATTGATAATATCCGTTTCATATAGATCTGCATTCTCCACCATTTACTTCGACAATCAAAACATAGGAATCGTTACTGATTTCTTGGAAACCTATTTTTGTGAGATTGAAATTTATAAAACGTAAATAACAATGCTTTGGTTTAATTCTAATAATCCAATAGTTATGTTTCCAAATATTTTGACTATTGTAAATAACATAATGATGTATTGTTTTATAGATATAGTGTGAACTTGTTTAAACTTGTAAAGGAAGTTGGGTTCAGACAATTTATCTGAGATCAGGTTTTAATTGACGACTTTGTAAAAATACTGTGAGAAAAAGAAATAGCCCTCTTGTTTGTGTCTATTAACTTGTGAACTAATGGCGTACCGTCTCTGATGTGCATAGGTAAGTAATTGTCTAAATTCTATTTGAAGAATAAATTTGTAATTTTGATTTTGTATAAAGTTGAAAAAACACAAACAAAATGTTCAACTTGGACGGGACTTAGATCAGTCTTTATATTATTATCACCAATCGAAAATATTAATTTCCCATGAGAACAAAGGAGTTTCATCTTATTCTACGCCTGGGTATTGAATATTTTTTTACTGATTTATTGGTCATAACAATAAGGACAATAGTACTTAAATATATGTCATTCAACATATGAACTTTTACGTTGTCTCTAATTTGACCGCTTTCCTTTCGCTTCCCTATTATTCATTTATTGTAACTAAATGCGATTTACTTAGATGACAACAGAAAATATCCAATTATGCGATGTTTAACTTAATAAAAGTTCTCTTTTGCCATCTTCGTCACAAAGGGGATTTTTGTTAGAGGGAAATTGTTATAGATGAATGTGAAGTGAAGCGGAAAAACAGATAATATAAGTACCAAGAATATATCATTAAAAAGGCAGTAATTGAACGCAAAGAAGCTAAGACAGTTGATGATAACGAAAGAAAAGTATTGATTAAAATAAGACAGGAAAATCAGTGCTATTAATATTTATAACAATGGCGCAACTATAAAAAAAAGCTTAAATAAAAATTTGTATGTTGAATTACTTTAAAGGGCTATAGTGATGCTTGTGCTATTTTAGTAACAACACAAGAACGTTAATTGTAGAAGAATAAACAAAATTTGAAAAAATATACCTTTCAAGGTTCAGGAAATCGATGGAAATTCAAAAAAATATGTAGTTTACAATCAAGTCTATATAATCAAGAGATTAATAGAATAAGAATTATATAAAAAATAAAAAAAGGCTTTATTTCAACAGTTAATATAAAATAATATGCACTAAAAAGGGGAAAATACATTTGAAATTAAAATAATACGTAAATATATGTTTAAATTATTTATTTACGGTATTTGTGTATATAAGTTAAGTTGTATAATTACGACTAAATATAAAAGTTAGGACACTCTTTTTTTTATTCTGTAAGGAGCGCCCAACTTTTATTTATAGTCATATTGCTTACGACATCGAACTAATTTTAGAAAAGTAGGGCCGCTTCAAATCAAGGATTCTATTTATTTTTTGTAGTAGCATGCTACTGTGACAGTTATCAAAATCTTCTGAAATGTCTGTAGCAGCGTTTGTGTGTATTTTTGAAAGCGCTGGATCTTAGATTTCAAAATAAAACTCACGAAATGTTTAGCAGACTTCTATTCGACAAACCACCGGTACAAGAGAGAGAGAATGTTGCCACACGGCAAAATACTATAAATTAAATAGTTAATGTTGCTAGTTGCAACATACTGCCGCCTACGAGTAACCACTGCAGTAAAAATTACAAACAAAAACAAACTGAAACTTAACCTAATGATTAACAATACTTGTGTTAAGTTTATGCCACATGTAGGCTGGCCATTAAAAATTAACAACCACATTCAAAAAATATTAAAGTTAAATTTATTTAACTATGAAATTAAAGTGCATAGTGCTATAATAGTTATTAGAGCACTATGTACTTTGATGTCATAGCTAAATAAATTAACGCTAACGCTAACGCTGCCATGCAATCCTACATTGGATCATATATTTATCTATATAACTTAAAATAGTTCTCTTAGTAATAATTTCCATATTAAATGGCTCAGGAGCGGAAATTATGAAATGATTTTCTTTCACATTTATTTCTAAACCTAAAGCCTTCATATTAAAATGCGAGGTTTTCAAATCTGTGGTATCAAATTGCTGCTTATCTATTGGAACATCTGCGAGAATACGCATATCATTGGATGCCCATTTATGACAATCAAAACTACCTTTTTTTAGCAATTCATACAACTCATTTCTGGCCTTGATTATGGTATTAATATCATTATTTGCATATACAACAGATCATCAACGTAACTATGATCTCTTATGATTGACGTGGCAAGAGGATATAAATGTTCATATCTATTTGCTAACTCAATTAAGCAACGGGTTGCTAAGTAGCTAGATGACTTTAATCCATATGTGACCGTGTCTAACCTTATATACTTGACTCATTAATAATGTCACACAATGTGATAGGAGTTTAGGTGTTGAGCCTTCTTATAAGGCCCATTATAAATCGCAAGGTTTCCGATTTATGTAACAAATACTGCTAATACATAATGAGGAAAAGGAGCGCCTCAGCACTAATGCTCTTACGCTGTAGCCCGAACAGTATTCTGAGAGTATTTATCGATCAGTGGGAGACGCCGTTGCTACAAACGTGGGTACAGATCCACACAATGGCATAGTCATATATTGTAATTTTAGTTGTAATTTTAAATTATAGATAATGTTAATTTTACTAACCATATGCATTAAAATCATTGTTACAAACCAAATATAAGTCCGAAATAAATGAATATTATTGATATTCACGAATCAAAGGACAATTTTTGAGCTTTTTGGAGCAATCTCTACCTGCATAACTATTGCGTAGCGCTTTTTTTCTAGGTTTTATAATATTATGATCCACTTCCTTTGAGTTAACGAAGTAATTATTAAGTAATCTGTACTGAGGCCCTGAACTATTATCTGCTAGTAACATCATTGTCACCGTCGTAGTCTGCATGCGAGAAAGCTACCTTCAAATTCCGGCCTTTTTTCCGTTAATAAAGTGACTTTCAACACTTCCAGTTTTCTTTTACTTTAATTTATGCAACTTACAAAAGACTTGTGCATTGAGTAGAATGCATAAATGTTAGCCTTATAAGTTGCTGTTAAAATTATTGATCAATCATTTAATAAATAACTAGTAGTATCACCATTTTTTATTTAATTGGATCAATCTGAACTATCGATTCTATCGTAATTTTTATTGTCTATATTTCAAGGACTACAATTCCTTTACGTATTCCAGTTTCAATATGAATAATATTTAAATAAGATTGTTAGAGTAATATTTGATTGTATTTAATTGAGTTACTTTTAGTTAATAATAGTTGTTAGTTACACATACGCTCAAAAAGCTATTAAACCATTATATCAAATGAAATAAAACTTGTTTTAAATTTATTTGAGAGCTGCCAATTTACTCACAACGTGTTCACTCATTCATTTAATAAAATTTTGGGGATGATCACATTTAGTGATGGCTTAGTAAATTGCCAGTTTCTATAAATAAATTGAAACAAAACTTTGATTAAATTATAGTTATACAACACAATTAACATAAAACTAAATCTGATCACTATTACATTTATTATATTTAATGAATATTTCGATTTCCTTATTTAATAAAGAACATTTGCTTGGGTTATTAAAATATATTTATAAAGTTCATATTTGTTTAGTATTATAATTTTATACGCATTATAAGGATAATGAAAAAAAAATACGTTTTGCTTTGAAAAGAAATATATTTTTCCTGTGGGAAAATCTAATAAAAACTGCTGGCGTGATTTTGATGCCATTTAGTATAATAATTGTTAGATTACGGGGACAAACAAAAAACAATTTTAACCACAGGAGAATATATTTGTCTTTTTGAAAATGTGATATAATACGGGTGAAATCGCGAGCGGCAAGCAAAGTATATATTATTCCTACTAATTGATCTTGTGATTGATTGTGTCTCTCGAGATTTCGAAACAAATCGATTTATACTCGCAATTCGCATGCCAGAATAAGGTTACTGTAAGAGCTTTAATCTAACTTCTTACCTAACATATAATGGATGTTAGCTAAATGTTAATGTACATAGGTTGCAGCCTATGTATATAAAAACAAACACATAGGCTGCAAATAATAAAGGTATACGTCATTCTAATACTCGTATAAGCTACTCGAAATACTATAGCTTATACATCAAAACAACACATCGGCTGCAACTAATAAAGGTATACGTCAATCTAATACTCGTATAAGCTACTCGAAATACTATAGCTTATACATCAAAATAACACATAGGCTGCAACTAATAAAGGTATACGTCATTCTAATACTCGTATAAGCTACTCGAAATACTATAGCTTATACATCAAAACAACACATCGGCTGCAACTAATAAAGGTATACGTCAATCTAATACTCGTATAAGCTACTCGAAATACTATAGCTTCGATTTGATCGAGATATGTCCGCATAGGTCGACCTGCACCGATTCGTCCTATCATTCTTACCTTGTGTATCTCTTTCGTTAATCTTCCTTCATTAATTCTTTCAACATGGCCGAACCATCTAATCATCCCTTTCTCTATCTTTATCACTATATCTTCAACTATACAGCATCGTTCCCTTATCACACTGTTCCTGACTTTGTCCTTCAGATTTACTCCAATTAGCTTATACATCAAAATAACATATAGGCTGCAACTAATAAAGGTATACGTCATTCTAATATAAGCTACTCGAAATACTAATCCTGTGCAGACAAAGTCGCAGACCCCAGCTAGTGCTAAATATATTCGAAGCCGGCAATATAATCAAACATTTCCGGGTAGTTATACCGTATCGTTCCGATTGATCAACAAACGTAATGTATTCGGATAAGTAGATACTTGAAGCCTTAGACAAAGTAGTATTCGCTTGCGTCCCGATATCGACATCTTTTCGAAATGTAACATCAATGTATGGGAACGGTCCCATATTACGGGATTATTCTGATACATTCCGTTCTGACGATACAATGTCACGAATATTACTTAGTTTACAGATTCTGGTAATAAAGCACTGGAATTATGTTCATTGGATCGAACTAATAAATAAATTTATTTAATATGTATGTGCCAAGAATGCAAAGAAAAAGACACAACTGGTTAAAGCTTTGATATCTTGATTTTAAACTACTATATAATCACATGAAGTCGATCTTGATACACGAATGCGCAGTTTATGCGCACATCGGCAGTCTATTGCCTCGTGATCTACGCATTTAGGACGTATTTGATAAATCCGAACACATAGTAAAACCTTTATTTGTACGTAATATTTTTTCCTAAATTTTTTTTTGTATCCTTACCGATATACATGTTTATGTTACACAAGCTTACACAAAATATATTAATGTTTTTATGTCAACAGCCATATTTATATTATTTATATACAATATTCTGCTGGTCTCATTATCTTCTTTTTCTTGATTAATAATTTTATATACACAACTTACACATATAAACGCAAACACACGAATAGTTGGTACCGATCTAGAATAGAACTAAAAAAAAATTTCAACCAAATTTTTACGAAAGAAGAAATAAAATAACTCAAGAATCAAGATAAAAACTGACTGATAAAGACTAGTGCTGGTAAAGCTATTTCATAAAAAGCTTATTGATCGAACCTATCAATTTCATCAAGTATGATATTCTTATTCGAACGATAGTTTTGTATTATTATTATGTCTTTCAATGAAACTTTTAATAAAATTTTAATTTCGTCGATCTTTTTAAACTCTGCCACGTAGGATAGTAGACTTAACAAGATAGAGCATGATTTTTCACTATTACTTATAAAAAAAAATCTAATGGTAATTGATGGGTCTGAACTGAACAGCGTTCGGACAGTTACGTAGATAGTCTATGCTAATTTAGATAGCAGCCCAAGACGAGAGTCTTTGATCCGTGCGTCTTGCTAGTAATGACATTGAGAAGTCGTAATTTAGAATGGTCTTAATAAGGAGGCTCAAGTCTAGAGTGCTGATAAGAGACTACACAATTTTAGCACGTTCTAAGGCATAGGGGGTCAAAATGACTGGCACTTGATAGAATTCGTAGGGCCGTAGGGAGCTAATGGCCGTCACGGCTAAGCTAAATTTGACTATCCCTTGTTCGCAGCTGGTCACGTAGGCATTGCGAATTGCGTGCCGCTACGTGGCTGATGCGTATCGAGGCTCCAAAAAATATACTAAACTTTCTATCGAAAGAGATTTTTTTTTATTTTACGTAAGACAAAATATATAGTTTACTTATTAGTTGATTTAATAAATTGAAAACTATTTATAATCAGACATATTAATATATGTTACGATTAAAGTATATTTATAATAAAAGGCACAAAAAACATTATTTTCAAAGCGTAAGCGTGCTTTGTAAAAATAATATTTTTTATAAATATGGCTTAAGGCAACTTGAACAAATTTTAGTTACAATCGCAAATTTTTCATGTTAACTTTTAACAGCCCTGGTAGAATTTTCTCATTACTTTCTCATCTGCTTCAACAAGGGAATGCTTCATCCCTCTTAAGATATGGATGGTCAGCGATTTGATGAGCGTTACTCCAATAACAAAAATATTACATTTACGCCGTCTCAGATGTAAATATTGTATATAATGTATGAAAGAGAGACATTGTAACTTTTTTCCTGAATTCTATTTAGATTTAGTTTCTAGCTACAACAATCATAGTCCATATATATTATTAAACACCTTATTTATAAATATTTTTAAAAATTACATAAAAGTCAAAAGTGTTTACATATCACATGACAATCATAAACAATAATTAAGCAAATACCAATTTGTAATATCTGTCATAATTGTCATTCTAAGAACTCGCCAGAACTTTTAAGCTTAATTCTTCAGCACGTAAAAGCCGCAAACAAAAACAATATCAAAGTGCTTCTCATTCATTTGAAATTCGAAAACAAAATGCTTCTCAGTAACAATTTCTATATAATTCAGAGGTTAACGTCTGATGAGCCTTTCCATTCGAATTAGGCTTACTAAATTTCTAAAAATACGAACGTGACTTTGATGAAAAAAGCTTTGATACCAAAGTTAAGTATAATACTCGTACAAAACAATTCATGAAATTTAATTCTATCAAAAGAGCAAGTAAACTAAGTTTACTGCACCTCTTCAGTCTGTTTGTGTTGCCTGAGAAAAAGGCGGATGGGAATAAACGACGGGAATTTTTCACCTGTCTCGCAACGGCGCATTCTCTCTTACAAAGTTGTGGTATTCATTTGTTAAGTATTAAGTCAGCTTACCTTTGGTAATGTGGGTCAAGCTGCAACTAAGTTAAACTAGCATCCTGATTTGAATTTCAATAGCTTGAGCTAAAAGCATAACAAAGAACCCTTTGCTTTAATAACAAATTTACATGAAACTGTAAATCGAATATAGCGACTATTAATAATTAAAATGTCTAAAAACTCAGTCCACGAATATAGCTTCAAAATACCAACACGTGCAATAATCAAAGATTTAAATGAACGAAATAAGTAAATTATTGATAAAGTTATAGTACATAAATCATTACATTACAAAATTGTTTTCTTTTTGGTTTACTTTTGTTTCATATTTACTTATATTGCTCTGCCTATTTACTCTCAGAATTTCGTCAGAAATCTGAGGTGCTGGTAGACATTTTGATTTGATTCGGAGTTCGCGTTTCGAAACAAGAGTATTGCAATATTATCAAAAATCCGAACTTTGTCATCAGCCTCGCAACACTGACTCTTAGTTAATTTGGTAATTCCAAACATAAGGAGTTACTTCATACAAAGTATAGTACAAATTGAAGAAAATAAAAAAAAGACAGCCGTATTCTAATTTTGACCACAAGATAAAGACCATTGTCGTTTCTGCGGCAAATAGACACGAAAACAAAAAAAAAACATTTAATAACTTAATGTCAATCATCTTTCCGTCGTAATGAATAATTAATTTCCTAAATTTTACTAAGAGTGCATTACAAACAAAACTATACACCTACATATATGAAGAACTAGCTTTTGCCCGCGACTTCGTTCGCGTGGACTTCAGGTTCGTCCCGTCTAGTCTAGTAATAAGTAAGAAATACGGTAACTAAGCACTGCAGAGCCCTAATCATAGGCCTATAGGTAGCTACTGCAGTATTGATCTATCTTGTAGGATTCAGTCAGCGTTTGCAATGTAAGCGCAAAAAATGTGTTTTTTGTTACGACCTCACATTAAAAACCTCAAAAATTGTAGCCTATGTATTATTCTGATGTATAAGCTATATTGTGGTAAAGTTTCATTCAAATCCATTCAGTAGTTTTTACGTGAAAGAGTAACAAACATCCATACATCCATACTTACAAACTTTCGCCTTTATAATAGTAGTAGGATATAACAAAGCAAGATCGTGCAGTGAGATAAAATCGAATAGAATATTGTAAGAACAGTGAACCATAAAACAATCAATAAATCAAAGCTAACACAAATAAGTAAGCAATACAAGTTTACTCGTAGGTAAAGTCATTGTCAACAGGCTGTCTATTGTCATCCAATGTCTTGAACAGCCCCCTCCCATGTCCAATACGAATCTCATAATACCTTATGTTTATATTATTATACTCTCACCTACCTACAAACGATAAAACTGGTAAATATATACTTTTTTTAAATATTTTGCGATGAAAAGTCCCAATCTAATATATAAAGCTCACTTTTATTTAAGCACGAGTCGTTAAACGTTAGAGACCCACCCTAATGGAGCGATACGACACGAAACGCCAAAGTCTGCCTGGATAAAATAAATGCGTGCTATTCCATCTTGTCATCCCTTATCATGCGCGCGTCAACAAACCCGCCGAATGCTGTTTGTTATTCTCTGTCATCTATTTTTTACCTTCATCTGAAATTCCTGATATGGCTTCATTAAGCTCAAAAAATTAATTGCTATTAATGAATAAAACTTTTGTAAAACATATTATTAATCATTCATACTATAAAACAAATATCTTAAAACTACGCAATGAATTTCGACGCAGTTTGGTGACTATAAGGTTTACCATATAATAGTCTCGTGCTCTGCGACATTAGTACATTATGATACTAGTGTGCAAAGTTGTTCATTGCACACGAGGCGGTATTGGTCGCGCGAGCCGTAAGGTGAGCGCGACAATTTAGCCGAGGATGCAATTAACAATGCTCACGAGTTTCATACGACGTTTTTCAACACAAGTTGAGGAAAAAAGCTAATAAAATGCAAATTATTATTTATTAAAACAATTAGTAAATGTACAATTTGCGAAGTGATACTGTACAGATTTTGTGGGCATTTTTACGGTTTGAGATATAAATTTACATTCAACAAACTTGCATTGAGGTGCAATAGTAATCAAAGATTCACTATAACTTTATTTAAATACATTATATTATCATATGCTGTTTTCTTGAATGATAATTTGACTCGTGCCTGTATGCCGATGCCGCCATTACGCTGAGCGGCGCGCGCATGCGCGATTGCGCGGTAAAAATGAAAGTTGGTTGTTGCCGTTCAAGAACATTATTGCGCTTTTATAACTTTTCTTCATTGATAAATACATATTAAACATTAGAATACATTTGTTCGAGAAAAAGAAAGTGCTACCAGACTAAATTAAGAATGCATTGTACGTATATAAACACGTCTTGTAACAGGGAACAACCGAATTTTATCGGGTTAAATATTGCACACTAGTGCGTAATGAAATTGCGCACTAGTGTAAAATATCCTAGTTTTTGAGATTAAAAACACGCATGAAACAGCCCCGTTATGAGAACGTGTGTTGAAAAAATATATATATGTTTCCGTCGTATTTACATTATGATGATATGCACTTTGACAGCTTTTCATTTATCATAAATGCAAAATATTAGTAACATTCAACATTTCTCGTATCTTCATTCTCTTGTCCTGTTCCCAATTTTATTTAGGATCGGCGCAACATGTCTTCCTCTTCATTCTCTTCTATCACTCGTCATTTCGACACTCACACCTTTCTCCAACATATTAACATTAACACAGTTCTGACATTAATTCATAAATTTACACATCTATTTAGAAGGAAAAGTTTCCTTTCCAACATAAATTACGTTAGGACACACACAAAGTGATGGATCACGATGAAATTTTGTCGAATATTCTACACATCGTTCAGAGAGCTTTCTTCTTTATTGTATTTCAACAGAACTAACAACTAAAAAGTATAAACAAGTTTACATTTCTAGGACTTCCTAGCGCCCAGCTAAGAAAGATAAAACTGAGACTCAGTTAAGTTTCCTTGGAAAGCTTTTCAGCAATGTTTGTAAAAAGAATTACAATTCACATTTGTATTCAGGCAATTTCATTCAATAAAGTTTGTAATCTACAAACCTTTCTATTTGTATTTCTGTAAGATAGATCTATTTGTAAATATAATTTATTGTAACAGTCAGTTATTGTTACAAACAGTCTTTGCTCGAGAAAGTATTTATGATTATGGATTCTGTGATTCTATTCTTTATGAAACGGATGCTAGCCCTTCTTATTTGCGGAATATATATATATATTGTACATACATATAATTCCGCCTCTTTCCAATAGGAGTAGGCAGAGATCATAGTTTTTCACTTGCTATAATCCAAACTTGTTTCTCTATCTTTTCGAATTTCAATAGTATTATCATGCGCGCTTGTGAGTTGAGTTGAGCAGGCGTACTCTTGACCTCACCTTCAGTATATTGCCTATTTGCTCCAAGTATGTTCATCTAGGCCCCTTCCAACTAGCCCTTATATTTGCCTTATAAATTCCTTTCGTCCGTCTTTTGTTCATCCTTCGATCGTACAGATGAAATGTATGCGTCTATACTGATGGTTTACGTGACAGTAGGATCTGGGGTAAGGAAGCCATTTTTTTTTTGTTCCCCTGAGGAAAATGCATTAAATTGCATACCCCGGCTGTGGCGAGCCGGCGCTTATGTGGGGCTCTCCTCCCCAGAAGGGGGAGGCCTACCCACTAAAAACCTCAGGGATGGCCTTCCTCAGGCATGTAGGGAGCCCCCGGGAACACCAAGCCACCTCCGGGAACCCCCAGCCTCCGCTCCCCTGCCTAGAGGGGAGCCCTCCTCGGGGAGGCCTCCCCCGACACCCCGGGACACCTCCCCCGGTCTCCTCCACTGACGACGCCCCCCGGCCACAGAAGGGGCATGGTCCGTCCCGGGTCGCCGTAGCAGTCGCGACTTCCTCGCGCCCGCCGGCGACCCGCGGCGGCGCCGCAGCTGTGCTACCGAGCCCGGCGCCGCCTTCTTCGAGCGGGATCGGCCATCTCCCGACCCCGCTCGGCGGCCTCCTTCTGGAGCATCACTGCTTCACAGAAGGAGGCCACAGCCCTCCAACCTCCCTCGTCCGCCAGCATTGCCGCAATCAATGCTGGCGGAGACAGATCTCGCCCGATTTCTGCGACCAAGACTCGGCGCTCGGAGGCCCACGCAGGGCACTCCGCCAGCGTGTGCTGGGCCGAATCGAGGTCGGATGCGCAGTGGTGACAATGTGTCGATCCCTCCCGTTCTATTCGACACAGATACTCGGGGTAAGGATGCCTACTATTGCAGTAAGGTCCTAATATCATCAACTTGTCTAATATAGTTTATTCAAATCCCACAGAGGCAAATATCTGGGCTTTGCCCTACAATAGATAATGTACTTCGTGCTTAATCAAGGCCCGTGTCTCGGGAACCACTTCGTCCGGCATCTCAATGGGGTAAACGCATCGAGAGCTACGTCCAACAGTGGACGTCGTGACTGAAATGATGATCACGCTGAACACTAATGTAATTAAATGTTTTCGATAAATCACAGTAAAAGAATTTGTAACATCTATTTCAATTTGCAGGCTCATATCCTAATTAAACATTAAAAGGATTACATATAAGCGACCGTATAAATGAATAAAATAAATGGATTAAATAATCTATATACATTAAATGAATATAGATAGAGATTAAATGAATAATATATTCTAGACGCTTAGTTTGTATTTGAGTATATAATTATGTAAAAACAATAATTATATATTCAAATACATTATTAAAAATATTTATAAAGGGAATTATATTTTTTCTTTAAGAGATTCACAGATAATTTGAGGTAATTCAAAAGTATAAATATTACAATACGTAAATAATTAATGAGTTATAAACAAATTTATAAATCATTAACGAAGTATTAACAAACTTCTGAAGAATTAATGGCGACTTTGATTAATTTTGCTGCGCACTCAGTTGATATTGACAAATGAAATCTATTCGAAAGAAAATTTATTTTAGTATGGTGAGTTATGGTAGCCTAGTAGTATATATATACGTAGTATGTCTCCTAACTCTATATTTATTTACAGACATACAGGAAATCATTCGAGATAAACGTCGGTTCAAATAAATACTCATCTCAGAACAAATAGTTAGACTGTCAGGATCAATAAGAAAAATTCGGGAAACAGGAAGAGAAAATATTATTGGACGTGATTCCAATGTTCGCCGTAAACTGATTTAAGAGTAGAGTAATTATGTTGTTCTGAAACTGTACTATATATTCACTATCTGAAAAGTAATGATACTTTACGTATGAGTAAATTTCAAGTTAATATAACATAACAAAACATAACATATTAAAAACAAAAGTACTACAGATAACAAATGTACAACAGGTGGCGTTTTTGCTAAATAGCAATCTTTTTCAGGCAAACTTGAACCAGATAATTAATAAAAGGAGATTTAACTAGAGGATAAGAGCAGTGATTGGATTGGACAAAAATAGGTTCTTACTATTTTAAGTTAAGGAATCATTGACAGGAAGTGAACACATACTTGATTCTTAACGGACTCCAACGTTCGCGCTCTCCTAATACTGTCAGGGAGATAGTTACATAACCGGATGGCATAAACGGAAAAAGAGTATGAACTAAAATCAGTACTTCAAGGTGATATATCAAGAGTTGGATTAAAATTAAATCGTAAAGTACGATAGGGCGATCGGGACAGTGGGATCGAAAAGTGAACAAAGACTTAAGGTAGGATGGAGAAATTGGAACAGAAGTTATTTACTTATAGATGTCATGATTTTCATTCAACATCATCACCAACAAAGGTACTCCAAAGAAACATAAAATTAACATCACATTAATAAATTTGTTGCCACCTGGGCTAGAAGCTTCACCCCAAAAAAAAAAATCTGCAACCAAAAATACTTTTCAGTTTTATTTGTAAAAAACTATAGGAACAAACAACAGAATCCCAAGACTAGGTGGTAGTTTATATACTAGTGTGGTGGTCTGAGTTTGTTATTATAATTATACAATTTTTATATTTTTATTCTGTATTTCTTATATATAATTCCAGGAAGACCTACAAAATACGAGTATATAGTAGAAATTAAAACTTTGATAACCTTTATCACTAATACATACTATATGAACATATTTATCTCACACATTCCACTCAGTTACTTGTTTTAGTTTGAATAGTACAGTTATTTCTGACCGCGTTTCATCTCTGGGTGACGACAGAAGGTCGGTACTCTTGTCGTTAGGCAAACACACAACGACCCTAGACCCTTCTTGCTGCTGTACACACGTCCATTAACCCTGGAAATTTTATGTCTCTTTTTTGTAAAACGATGAAGCAAATAAACTTATTATCTATACAACTCTTATGTTGTGAATAATAAAGTCTAAAATTTTGCACTGGTTCATAATGAATAACTTAGGTAAGTCAAAACTAAATGTGTACAATTTTATTTCCCAGTATAAGAAAAGTGGATAATATTGTAAAAATGTTTTTTTTTTATGCCACCGAAGAGGATAGGCTGAGAATCTTCCTGGACATCACCGCAACCAAGTCCCATGGCGATTATGTCGGACTCCAGACGGATCGAGACGGCTTGATTAGAATAACCTACTCACTAAACAACTAAATAAATTCCTTCTTTCTTTCTTTCTTAAACTAGCCTGAGCCTTGATCATAAAGGTCCTACGACATGGATGGGAGAAAAATTAATTAGAAATTGGTAGACTTTATTGATAGTACAATATTACTTGCTTTTATTGTTTAATTCTCGACCGTTTTTTTTCAACCGTGTGTGGGTAGTGGTGGGGTTCTCTATATTATATTATTCATTGTATTTATTTGGTACACAGGCTTCACTTGTTTACTAAACAATTCAGCTGTTGTTCATGGTTTATTCCACGGTTAATATGTTAGTTAATAATTGTAGATGTGGTTGATATAATACTATATATTATCTTTTTATTTTACATTTTCATTCAGTTTCCTTCCTGTCCTCATCCTCTGGGTTGTAGCAGAATACCAGTGCTTTGCTTTTGAAGTAAAATCAGTCGCTGAGCTATCGTCTTTGTATCTCTGCAGCACGCATGTATTGAATCATTATTTAGTTATAAGTATGTAGTAACATGGACTGAGGTGAGTTGGTTGCTGGTTCTATACGTATTTAACTCGTCAAAAGTTAGCAATCCATCCTTTTCTCGTTCAGCTATGTTAGTTATTTAGTTTGATTTATTTTATTTTATGTCTGCTTTTGTGTGTTGTAAAATGATGCGAATAAAGTATTCATGCATTCATACTTTCGAATGGGTATTACATTCAACTCGTGTTTACAATGGAATCGCTATATTGAATCCTTCCTAGACTCCAATTATACTGCATATGCTGTACATAAAGAAACATAGCTGGCTTATGTTGAAATGGATAATTTTACATCTTTAAGCCATTTTCATTTTATCATATTATACGGATTACTCTAGTGATGATCTGTTGCGCATATTGAAAGTACTTTTTTACTTCAAGAACAACAATTCGTGCTATCTATAATTTAAGACAAAGAAAATATCTTAAACTTATTTAAAAAAATAAATATTTATATTGATGACTTACTATAAGTCAGTTATTAATGAAAATATAATTTTTGAAAATCAAAAAATATATATATAATTTATGTATATAAGGACTAATACTGAATAAACAGTTTCAAGTTCATCAACTAAACACGGGTAATAAAAATAATTTTATCGTCCCAACATTCAGACGTCAAAAAAATTGACGTTCAACTTCGACGCAAAAGGAAGTTTGTTACCACTAACTTTCACAAAGTATTACTGCTATGTCGTAATTTATGAATTGTGACATAGCATTTTATTCAAAAACTAGCTGAGTCTACGACTTTGTCCTCATGGAATCGTAATTTTAGGTAGCTTTGCGGATGACTGGGAGTGTTATAAGCGTAAGAGTACTGCTAAGCTATCGGTAGATACACGTATTATTGTGAGTCAACCATAAAAGGTAGACAGATATATGACAGACGTTGTGGGATATATTTTATATAATTTTAAAGAGAATATTTCCAATATACAAGATTTCTGTGTAGCTTTAACCATTAAGGTTGCATACGCAACGGAAGCTTAAGAAATGGAGTAACTTCTCCTGTTTCTTCTTCCATTATTTCCCTCCACCATTCTGCTGGTATTGATTGTAACGTGATGAGAAGTATATTACAGTCAGCTCAGAAATATGAAAAATAATTGTACCGAGTTTTGTTAAAATCCGTCGAGTAGTATTTGTTTTTAGGGTTCCGTACCTCAAAAGGAAAAAACGGAACCCTTATAGGATTACTTTGTTGTCCGTCTGTCCGTCCGTCTGTCAAGACCCTATTTCTCAGGAACGCGTAGAGGTATGAAGCTGAAATTTATATCAATTACTCAGGTCTACCTGTCCTTTGAAGCTGTGAAAAAATCAAACTTCTAAGCCAACGCAATCAAAAGATACAGCCGTTTATGCCGCAAATTTTCGACACTTGCAAGGGAATCAAAACCTACAGGGTGCTTCCCGTGAACTCAGAATCTTGAAATTTGGTACAAGGCAACGTCTTATAGCATAGATAAAGGAAAAATTACGAAAACCATAAATTTTTAGTTACATCACATAATATATATTTTTTTAATAATTTTAAACTTACTACCCATTTCCTCACAAACGCGTAGAGCTATTAAATTGAAATTCATACCAAATACTCAGGTCTATAATACCTTTAAGCTGTAACAAAATCAAACTTCTATGTCAACGCAATCAAAAGAAACAGCAATTTAAGCTGCATATTTGAAACTCGCAAGTACTCGCAAGGGAATCAAAACCTAAAGGGTACTTCCAGTCGACCTAGAATCTTGAAATTTGGCATGAAGCAATGTTTTATAGCACACATAAAGGAAAAATTCCGAAAACTTAAATTTTTAGTTACATTACAAAATATATGAACGAAATTTGTAAACCTTGCAGGTTTGTACGGAACCCTCGGTGCGCGAGTCCGACTCGTACTTGGCCGGTTTTTTTTTTGGCATCAGTATCGATCCCTGATTACCCCCTGATAGTTATTTTGGAAATATATTTCATGTACAGAATTGACCTCTCTATAGATTTATTATAAGTATAGATAAAAGTAAAGCACATACTAAAAATTCAAATGAATTAAATAATTTTATCCCTTTCAAATTAATAGTATTTGCTGACATTAATGTTACATATACACTGTATATGTAAATCGGTAACGAAAATATTTGTTTTATCCTCAGGGTAAAAAATACTACTATAAGCCAGCCTTGCAAATTGAAATGAAAACATCGTTTAACTCGCGCAGAGATGTGTGGGTGAGCATATTCATTTGGAAATGGTTTCCAATCGAAAGACAAAAGTTTCGCTGAGGTGTCTCGTGAGGATCGAAAGCAAAAAGAAATATCGAGGATAAATGTTATGTAGATTATATTTTTAAAGACAAATATTGGTTATTTATTTGGATAGGTATTTTTTTTTTCTGACTGACTTTTCACGTAGTTCACTTTTAATGGAAAAATAGCAGACATACCTAGATCGTTGCAAACCTAATTTTGAAGTAATCTCTTCTGGGCTCCGCACGTCTCTCCCAGAGGTGACGCTATTATTAAATGCATTCTGATAGAGCATATTTCGGAATAAATCGCAGCTTACCTGTCGTTAGAGCAATAATATTTACTTTTATCTGGTAACTGCGTTCTTTTAATAGTATTTCATATATTGGCGATTAGTCAATCGTAGGAAGTCTTGTCAAGTGAATAAGGAGTGTTAAATCAAAGGAGTCCGTTATTATGCCAAATGTTTCCAACTCTCTGTAATATTACGATCCGCCACTTAGAAGCTGAATCAAGAAAATGCTAGATCTTTTCAAGTCCGAAGAGTGTAGTTGTATAATGCAGTTCAAACTGGTGATGGGTAGAGACAGGCACACAGGGCCAGTTAGAACTCACACGTGACGCAGCGATAGCTTCATAATTATCGTGAATAATCCGTGGAAAATAAGTGGTATTATATTTATTACAGAAATTTACTTGAGACTAGTGAATGGTGCGCAGAAAGTAGGTGCTGACATTTAGAACTCGCGGCAAACTGTTAAAAACTTTCTACGCTGTAGAAAAATACGAAGCTTAGCCCTTACAGAATAGCCACTGCTAACTAAATAAAACTAAGTAAATTAATACCTCGTTGAGTTTTTATATTGTTTGTATATTTTCTGTTTTTTGAATTGACGACGTTTTTTATTACCGTAAAGAAATATAATTAAGAGCGAGCATTCTTTACCATGAATATATAAAATTCCAAATTAAACATGACATTTTCAACAAAGCTTATAGTTTTCCACGATAAAGTTATTATCGAATTTATTTCCAACATATAATGAAATAGAGTATATAATTTTAATATATTGGTCCTTGATCAAGGAAAACTGAGAACCGCTCTATATAATACGCTCTAAATATTTCGTTTGAGTTTAAAATACGTAAGGGAAGTAATGTAGAGCTATTGTGTAGTATCAAACATCTAAAAATACAAAAAAATGTAATAGAGAATGTCGATTGGGGCACAAAAACTTGTTACGTTTCAGTTTTCTTGATCAAAAAGCCAAAAGAATAATTGAGGTAGCAAGATCACATTGCAGATTCCATTAGGTACCCGGCATCCGAATGATAACGTTCCGGAGATTTATTTAAAACCGGGAATGTGTAAAGATATACAGCTCACACACGGATACGTTTATACGAGATACGGATAACATCAAGATCGTGCCCTTTACGTTAAACATATCGAACTCGGATCTAGATTTCAAACAGAAGATTATTTGATAGTATAATTAATTTGGGTTGTAAATATGCTTGATCGAAAACTTCATCATCTTTACACCGTACGACGCAATAACCAATTAGGTCACTGAGAAAGTAGTTATCCAATTCAAACCAAAAATTCAAGAGCATTGTACATCCATTAATTTATTGAGACAAGATAAACTAATTAGGATTTTTTTAAAGATTTCATAAACATAAAATGCCCCAATGATTAAAGTACGTTACAAATTCTGTTTTCTTTTAAAGAGCTACATTTAACGTGTTGCAGTGATTTGGAATTACATTTTATTGTTTATCCAGAAATGTGAAAATTGTAATGAAAAAAGACTAATTTGATAAGCAAAAATATTTATCTACTAATAATCTCACTTATGATTGATTCAATCATTCAACGATTACCATCAAATATTTACAAATATGAAAAAAGTATATAATTTGTCGACTTAATCGAATTGTCTTATCAGAGGGAGACTGATACAAAATTTTCTTTTGGATACTTATTTATATTTGTCTGTAGCAAAGCGAAAGTGTTCTCATTGCTGTGGTTTTAAGAGACTTCACCCCTTATGTTATAAGTTGGCTAAGTACACTGTTTTTTTAGGGCTTTGGTTTTGATTTAAAATGAAGTTCTTGGTTTATAAATGATTGCAAAATCAGACAAGAGAAACAGCAAAACTAATTTTGTTTTTCTTCCTGTATTTTTTCATTGCGATTGTGAATTTTGTGTAGCGCCCAAGAATTATGCACAATCCATGAATTCAAAAATTTCCTTATTTATTTTCACAATTACATCTAGTTCTGTCACATGGTAAGAAAAAAATGTATCATTTTGTAGGCGACGCACATATGCATATAATGCTAAAAAAATAAATAGATTTATATAAATTAAAAATAAACTTACAATGTATTGAGTTACGCATATATCTACTTGACCTAATACTTAAATATTATATTCTACCTAAATTACTAACCTATTTAGCACTTACCTATTCCTAAAGTTAAAATTATGTACATAGCTTAAGGAGTTTTTATTTACAGTTGTACTTAAATTATGTTATTTTCAAAATAAATATACCTACTACGAGTAGCCGTCCTCGCACTCACACACTCGTCACACACGTTAAAATATAACCGGTTCAAGATAGCCGGCAGTCAAGCCCGCACAGTGGCTAGTCAGTAGCTTCTCGAACGTGGCTGCGACAACGGCTCGTCGTATGTCCGAATAAAATACGCTGTTTTCATTCTTATCCTTTTCAATCTGGTCATTCGAGTCGGATATATATATATACCAGTAGTATAGAAATGCAGCGAACACCCCCCTGCGATTTTTTATCAACAAACGATCGGAAAAAGCTGACCGAAAGGTTAAAGTGCGCGTCGGACCACGTGCTCGCGAAAGACAGTGCAGTGTTGAAACCGGTACTGTGTGATAATTTATCGCTCAAAAGTTATCCAGGACATTCTAAAATGGTGTATGGACAATCGATTAAGGACGAATCAGTTTGTTCTTCAAAAATGTCGACCTCATCACAAGCGCGACGCCGCAAACAGCTCGAACTGGAAGCTGCCAAAGCCAAAGCGAGAATCCAAATGGAGCTTATAGATAAGCAGCTAGAAGTTAATCTCGCTTTGGTCGACGAAGAAAATGATGATAAAAAATCTGGATTCCATTCTAATTGTAGCAAGAAAGACGACACTAACAGTCGTACACATATTGAGGATTGGCTGAGCCACAGCATCACTCAACCACACGAGCTGGGAGCAAAGGCCACTGCGACGGTCACGGAGGCAGCGCAGGCTACTTATTATGCTGAAGATAAACCAAGTCACGCTCCGCACTCCACCTTACCTGTCGACGGCATTCTCCAGCTGGCGCATACCCTCAAGGATATGATGGCTACGTCTTCCAGGCAGCAAGACGAACACATGCTCACTCGTCTCTCTGCCCCTCGCGAATTACCTATATTTAATGGCGACTGCATGGAGTGGTTACATTTCAAAAGTACCTACGAAGAAACAGCTCGTTTATGTCATTTTACTGACTCCGAAAATCTTTGGAGACTTCGTCGAGCACTCAGAGGAGAAGCCAAGGAAGCTGTCACTGACCTCCTGATCGGCAACACTTCACCGAAGCATATTCTTGAAGCTTTGGAGTTGAGATTCGGACGAGCGGATATAATTATCCAGCATTTGTTGGTGCAAATGAGAAAGTTGTCACCTTTACCGAATAACTACCAGCAAGACATTTTCAATTTTTCGGTAAAAGTGAATAATTGTGTGGCCACACTACGAGCTATTAATCAGACTGATTACTTGAGTAGTCCAGACCTGCTGGTTGCAATAACCTCTAAACTTCCGAGTACACTAATTGGCAAGTGGACAGATTACGCATACCACAAAATATGCGATAAAGTTCCGAAGATGGAACTAATATCATCTTTTCTCAAACGTGAAGCAGAAATGATCGCAATCGTTGGTGTCACACACACGCGCGAACAGAAAAAGCCTGAATCTGCTGTATATCCAAACAGGCCTGCAATTAAAAATCATTTTAGACAGGGATACACACACCCTATATTGACATCGTCAGAAAATAAATCAAAAATTCACTTATGCTCATTTTGTGAAAAATCGGCTCATCTATTACAGGACTGTCGAGTATTTAAAAGGGCCATGAGAAAAGACCGTTGGAGATTTGTTAAGAAACAAAACCTGTGTTTTTGTTGCTTATTAAAGAGTCACAGTAGCACCGAATGCCCAGCGCCCTTGTGTAACATAGATAACTGTGGACTCGCACATCACAATTTGTTACACTATAGAAAACCCGCACAACAAATCACAACGACACAAGCAGCATCGGATGCGCCAGAGGAACCCGCCGCGCTGAGCGCGGAACCCACAGCTACGGAACCACGCGTCACCATCGCGCACGTGACACAGCCGGCGCGCGCGCCGAGCCAGACGCAGCCGCAGCGCGCCGGCTGCGCCGCTGCCCTTGCTGCGCCCGCGGACCCCGGCCCCGCGCCGCACGTACTGCTTAAAGTGGTAAAAGTCAACGTCAGTGGACCTCTCGGTACAGTGAGTACTTATGCTTTATTAGACGATGGTGCTTCTATTTCAATGATCGATAATTCTTTGGTGCGTGAGTTAGGACTTCAGTGTTTCCAGCCTTGTCCTATTAAGTTTATAGATGCATTCGGGTTAGAGATATTCCAATCTGACGCTTCTAAAGTTTGTACTAAGATATCTGGCGTTCACGATAGTAAAATGTATGATGTTACGTTACGCCAAGTTAATAAGTTACAGTTACCTATTCAAAACTTGTCAATTGTTGATAGCATAAATTGTAACAAATTTTCACAAATTAAAAAATATGTTTGTAATGAGTGCGTTGTGCCTCGCCTACTTATCGGGGAAGATAATTATCAATTATTAGCTCCCTTAGAAATTATGCACGGTAATGACCGAGAACCTTACGCTACGAGATGCCGCCTTGGTTGGACAATACACGGCTGCTTTGGTCGCAGTCACACTCCAATGAAAGGGCATACGTTCCATCTCGCTCACACCGATTCACAAGTAAACGACTTGACTGCTTTAATAAAGCAATCGTTTGAGTTAGACTCAATAGGGATATCGACCTTACGACGTGAGAATACGGCTCATTTGAGAGCTTTACGCATTCTAGACGAGAGCTCACGTAATATCGGTGACCAATGGGAAGTTGGTTTACCATTTTCTAAAGATGTTTTTTCTATGCCAGACAGTTATAGTTATGCACTTTGCAGGCTTAAGGGGTTGATGAAAAAGTTTCAAGCGGATGAATCTTACGCGTTTAGGTATCGTAATGAGATACAAAAATTATTTGACCTCGGCTACGCTCGAGAACTTAATCAATATGAACTTTCAGCAAATCATATATGGTACTTGCCTCACTTTGGGGTACAAAATGCAAGTAAGCCAAACAAGCTCAGGTTAGTTTTTGATGGCAGTAGTAAAGTTAATGGTTTCTGCCTGAATGATTATTTGTTGACTGGTCCGGATTTATATAATTCTTTGTTAGGTATTATGTTACGCTTCCGCCAATACAGATTCGCTATAGTGGGAGATATCAAGGACATGTTTTTACGAATAAAAATACGTTCCGAAGATCAGCATGTTTTTAGGTTTTTATGGCAAAAAGGTCCTAATGACCCAGTTATTGTATGTGTTATGCAATGCTTAATATTTGGTGCGACTTGTTCGCCGTTCATTGCGCAGTACATAAGAAATAAAAATGCTATGAAATATCAAGACTTATATCGCGATGCTGTAAATGTTATAATAAAAAATCATTATATGGACGATTGTATCCAATCTTGTGAAAGTGAAGCCGAATCTATCCAATTACTCCGGGATATAACATATATTCATAAAAAAGGCGGGTTCGAGATCGCTCGCTGGTGTAGTAACAGCAAACAAATTTTGAACTCTGTCCCCGCTGATGCGCTGACGCAGACTGCGATAGAATTTAGCCTCGGTGCTGTTGATACCTGCGAGCGCACGCTCGGCCTATTATGGTATACGGACAGTGATACATTTGGTTTCAAGATATCACTTGATCGCATTCCGAGTGATATTTTGGATGGTACAGTGCCGCCCACCAAGTCACAGCTGCTCAGCGTTATTATGTCTGTGTATGACTTACATGGGTTTGTTTCCCCTTTCATTATAAAAGGCAAAATAATTTTACAAGCTGTACACCGTAGCGGAGTCGATTGGAACAGCCATATTGCCCAGGCAGAGCATACACAGTGGGTAGCTTGGCTTAGAGAATTGCGATTACTTCGTTCATTACGTATACCACGGTGTTACCTAAATAGTAATAACTGTACACAGTGCTATGCGTCAGCGCAACCGGAGTTAATACCGCTTTCCGTTAACGACTCTGATGTAATTGAAAGACAAATGCATATTTTTTGTGATGCGTCAATGAAGGCGTATGCGACAGTAATTTATTGGAGATTTATTTTAATAGACGGACGCGTTTTAGTTTGTTTTACCGCTAGTAAGAGTAGAGTAAGTCCATTGAGGCCGATATCTATTCCGAGACTAGAGCTACAGGCTGCTCTATTAGGTAGTCGCCTCGCTAGTACTATTCAACAAGAACATGAATATAGATCGGTTAAGCGCTTTTTCTGGACTGATTCCACTACTGTTCTGCAGTGGATCCGTAGTGACCCGAGGAATTATAAGCCCTATGTTGCTCATCGTCTCGGTGAGATTGATGAACTTACAAAGGTTACCGAGTGGCGTTACGTACCTTCGCGAAATAATACTGCAGATATCGCGACCAGACAAGACTCCACTGCACTGAAACACTCTGACGATTGGTTTCAGGGCCCTCACTTTTTACGTCAAACTGAGGGCCAATGGCCAAAAGACGTTCATGTTACCAAACGTTCAGATGACGTTATTTGTGAAGAAAGGTCAGTGTTGGTGGTAGTTGCCAGCTCGGAATTATCTTTACCTAATGAAGATAATATCTCGAGATGGACAACCCTAGTACGCGCCACTGCGAGAGTTCTCTTCTTTATAAGAAAATGCAAACGCACTAACGTTGAATTTGATATTAATCTTATAAAAGAAGCAGAAAATCTCATCATAAAAAAATGTCAACATGCAACATTTTATGATGAACTGACTTGTCTTAGGGCAGGCAAATCAGTACCACCAAACAGCCGACTACGTCAGCTGACTCCATACCTTGACGAGACTGGTATCATGCGCGTGGGTGGTCGTATAGACAAGGTGGTTGGTGTGGATTACGCCGTACGCCGACCAGCTATATTAGATGGACACCATAGAATCACAAGGTTATTGATAGAAAGTTACCACAGGCAAGCCTTTCATGGTGCCAACGAACTCGTTGTCAACGAGCTGAGGCAGCGTTACTGGGTAATACGACTGAGACCTTCTGTTCGCTCGGTATCATCTCGTTGTTTATTTTGTCGCTATAGGCGTGCCAAGCCTCAACCGCAACGAATGGCGGACTTACCGGCCGCTAGGTTGCAGCACTCCCGCAGGCCTTTCAGTTTTACTGGGCTAGATTTTTTTGGCCCACTTGAGGTAACTGTAGGTCGTGGAAGGCAAAAACGTTACGGCCTTCTGTTTACCTGCCTCACTGTAAGAGCCATACATATCGAGGTGACAGAAGATTTAAGTACTGACTCCACAATTATGGCCCTTTGTCGGATGGGTGCACGCCGTGGATTTCCTGTGGTAATTTATTCCGATAACGGCACACATTTCAGAGGCGCCGATAAAGAACTCAAGCAAAGCTTAAGTGAGATGAATACTGACGAACTGCGTGATTACGGTATGATTCGTGGTATAGACTGGAGATTCATACCACCAGGTGCTCCTGAAATGGGTGGCGCCTGGGAGCGCATGATTCGTACCGTAAAAACCTCTTTAAAAGCGATTTTAAAAGAACGAGCACCACATCCCGTCACGCTAACAACTTTGTTAGCTGAAGTCGAAGCGATAATTAATTGTCGCCCGATAACACACGTTTCGAGTGACCCAACATATCCCGAAGCGCTTACACCGAATCATTTTTTAATCGGATCTTCTTCTAACACTCCGATGTTAGGTAAGTACAACGATAGGGATCTATGTCTTAGAAAGAAATGGCGAATAGCGCAGCGTTTAGCAGATGGATTTTGGCTACGCTGGACAAAAGAATATTTACCGACACGTATCCCTCGCAACAAATGGACATCTGAAGCAAGGTCACTAGAGGTAGGAGATTATGTTATATTACTAGAGCCTAACATCGAACGTAACCGTTGGCGACATGGAGTTGTGACTGCGACACATCCTGGTGATGATGGTCGCGTACGCGTCGTAGACGTGCGCACTCGCACCGGTCTGCTACGCCGTCCCGTGACGCGCGTCGCCTTACTCAACCCACGAAATAGTTAGTGCATTCTGCACTAAGGGGGAAGTATTGTAGGCGACGCACATATGCATATAATGCTAAAAAAATAAATAGATTTATATAAATTAAAAATAAACTTACAATGTATTGAGTTACGCATATATCTACTTGACCTAATACTTAAATATTATATTCTACCTAAATTACTAACCTATTTAGCACTTACCTATTCCTAAAGTTAAAATTATGTACATAGCTTAAGGAGTTTTTATTTACAGTTGTACTTAAATTATGTTATTTTCAAAATAAATATACCTACTACGAGTAGCCGTCCTCGCACTCACACACTCGTCCACAGTTAAAATATAACCGGTTCAAGATAGCCGGCAGTAAGCCCGCACAGTGGCTAGTCAGTAGCTTCTCGAACGTGGCTGCGACAACGGCTCGTCGTATGTCCGAATAAAATACGCTGTTTTCATTCTTATCCTTTTCACATTTGTGTTGTTGTTTCTTTGTAATCTTAAATAAGTAGTATCGTCTTCAAACAGTACTGTAGCATACAACTTGTTAGTGAAGTATAGAAAGCCATTTATATAAATTTGGAAAAATTATGTTCTAAATACTGATCCCTGGAGAACTCCCATAATTATAGATGCACCAGCAGACTCAGTGTCATTAATGATAACTTTCTGAACCCTATTACATAAATAAGATGACTAATTCAGAAGGTCTATTCCGAAAATCAATAACACGCCGTTAAAGCTCTTATTTTTGAAAACCCTTTCTAACCTACCATATCACTTCTGACCCACTTACCAACCAATACCGTTTTCGCAAGCTCTTATGATCTACGTTTAATCATGAGTAATCAATATCTTCAGTGTCATTATGTATCAATTAATAATCCCAAATTACTATATGGCTCATTAAGTATTTTTTGACACCTTTGCTCGTAAAGCTGATGTAATTCTACCGGTTTTAAATATGTAAAGCGGGTCATAAAAACGCGTGTGTTACCAAAGCAAATAGTTAAGTTATAGTCCAAACAAATTGCATAACAGTATTATTTGCCATTTCGCGCAATGTTGCTGTTCAAATTGCGAAATAATCGCCGCGCGGCGCCAGTCAGTAGTAAAATGGCGGGAAAGCAAGAGTCTGCATTCACAGATTGAGTTTATTTAAATGTTTTTTTTTTCTGTTTCCTCGCAAATGTGTTAAAAAACGTCGTACGATTTACGTGCGTATTGGTTATAACATGCTCGGCTTAATTATTAAACATATTTTGTATATACTGACAGTGTATTTATAGTGTAAAATCATGGGCTGTTTTTTTCATAAATTATATAATCACCGAAATACTGTAGGTTAATATTACCGTGTAGTAAAGGTAATGTGTTAAAAAGTATTGAAACTTTTTAATCGCAATTATTTAATACATTTACGCTACTATTTTATTTGCGAGAATGACGTCATAGAATTGAGGACGATTTACATTTATTTCAATGTCACTTTTCAATTACTACAAAACAATTGGTGACTTGAACAATTGGTGGTTACAACAAAACAAAATTCTATCACCTGAGCTTTCAGTAGATACTATACATTCTTAATACTAAATCATAGTAAATTATAGGCCATTACAAAACTATTTTTTTCCGCTATCTCTTAGTTTTAGTTCGTTAATTATCAAGAGCCTCCTTATCGTGTATTGAAAAAATCTTCTAACCAATAATAATAATACGATACACAATATTATTATTGTTTCATATTGATAATTAAAGTTTCGTTAATTATTATTAATAATCGCTTTTCATTTATTTTCACGTAATAAAAATTATCCAACATCTTTTCCCCAGTCTTAAACTCTCCGTATACAGAATTTCATTAAAATCAGTTTCTCCTGTTTAATATGAAAATATAACAGACAGACAGAGTGAGTTATATATATATTTATATACATAAGAAAGTCGTGTTACACCGCGTAATTCAAGACATGTCTAAAACGATTTAAATGATCACTTATTTATCAGATTCGTACAGTATCTTTTTTTTTTTTTTTTTTTTTTTTTATTGCTAAAGTTGACAAACAAGCAGGCTGCCCACCTGATGGTAAGTGGTAACAGTCGCCTATAGTACATGTGGTTCCCACGAGATTCGCAGCAAATCTGCAAAGCTCATAAGAACCACAGTGTACGTTGCCAACTTGTGACATAAGATGTAAAGTCACAGTACCCAGTAATTTCACTGCCTATCTTACCCTTCACGCCGGAACACAGCAAAGCGAACCCTGCTGTTTGGCGGCGGAAATAGGTAAGAAGGAGGTACCCATGCAGACGACCCTGGTACAGAGTCTACCTCCTAGAAAATCTAATAAATAAGTGATCATTTAAAGAAGAATGACAATCGCAAAATAATTATTAAAACACTAGAAAAATTTGAGAAAGGAAATGTTGAATAAAAATAATTATTTATTATAATCTTCGACGAACCCACCCAGGTTCGTCGAAGATAATATAATGTCATCGACTGTTAAATGGAACGGAGTTTGTAGGGTCATATAATATATGATATTATTAAAAAAATCTAATCAATCGTTATTCAACCTAGGGCTTTACAGGTACTCATTGACTTCAACGCATATTATTTAATATACAGAGCTAACTAGGTAGATAACTTAATATATATATACACAAGGGAATGAAATCGACTTTACAGCATTAAATTAGTAAACTATTATCAGTTAATGGAGACTTACATACACTCGATCGCAGCTATTAATATATGGCAGGCATTTGATGTACGATTTTACTTCGTTTGACAAAGCAAATGGACGCTTTTGGCATCGCTTTGTTTTAAACAAACACAAGAATAATTTATGGTTCGCTTCGTTTAAAAATGGAATATCCTGTAACGATGAAATCATTTTTTGTGGGAAATGAATCACTCAAATTTATGGACTTTCCTCCCCTCCACTCGATATTTTCGTTTTCACGGTTCTGTCGTTTCATGATATCAGCTTAGGAAATTTATTTGCAGTCTTTAGTTCGCTTTCCGTTGTTTTTATAAGGATTATTATGTTTTATGACGAGCATGGTCAAAACAAAATCTAATATTTGTTAGCAGTCAAAATACTTGATGAGCTTTTTGATTCAAATATAATAAAAGATGTTAAATGAAAGCTCAAAGTACAACTACTAAAAGTATATTGAGAGTCGTATTTACCAATTACTCATTATTGTGGCAGACAAGGAATTAAACTGCTTCTTTTTTTTCTTTTTTTTATATCATATTCAGGTATATTAATACTTGGAAGGGCTTGGTAAAATCTTGGTAGAGTTGTAGCTTTATTAATGGCCTTACTAACTTTGTAACGTCCCTAAGGACTCCGGAACGGTCGCCGGTGTCGTTAGCAGGCTAAGCGTCGAACCTTCTATTCGTGTGCCTTTCACAAATACACTCATTGCATTAATAACTACAGGTTTAATTTAGGTATGGAGGAAAGTCGACTGACGAAAGAAATTTATAAGACAAATATAAATGCGTCAATTGGCAGGGGACCTATTCGAATATACTTTGGAATATGTGATTTACTCAAGGAAGGTCAGCTCAAGAGTAGTCGTAATAGAGGAGCATGCATGAAAGTATTATTGCAAGTTGAGGAACCCAGTAGCCCTAGACAAAATGCACGCGCGTCTTTTCTATTCTATTTCTACTATTATAATAGACTAAGCGTTTTCTATCGAAAAATGCTAGACAAAGTGTATCTACTGATAGAATGGCTGTGTCTACCGAGACAGTAGAAATAGAACAGAAATAGAAAATAATCTACCGTGTTTCGCCTTAAGTTCCTTTGCTTAAAGAGAAAAAATGCCATTAGGAGGAACTTCAAAACATTTCAAACGTGCGTACTTCACAATTATTTACCTACATTAATTAGGACTAAATTAAACAAACTTTGGATTTGAAATTGAAAATCGTTGCGTAGATATTTATTTAGAGGTTAATATGAGATTTACAATTAATCATTACAAAAGCGAGTGTCAGTATTGAATTCAAATTAGCTTTGTTTACTTACGGTTGTTTCAAAATGACAATATTATTATTTATACAATCAAAAAAAAAAGTGTTAATGTTGTACAAATAAGAAAAACATTTCTTTATTTAATCTAAAATGTTCGATAAATAAACTTTCGGGCATGTCATTAATATTTTCCAGCTGCCGTCGATTTTGAACCCTCCTTCTACACCGAATCAACGTTTCTTCGGTATGAACTGCCCACAAAAGCCTTATCATGTGCATTTTTAGGAATAATTTGGCAAAAACACACTATTTTAAAACAACAAACAAACAATCTATCACCAATCTATTGGCATCATTGGTATGAGCAATCGCTTTGTTGAGTAGAAATAGAATAGAACCGTATCTATTTTTTATGTCACAAACTACATTTTGTCTATGAATTTGTATAGAACTCTTCTACTGTCAAAATAGAACACAGACGAGCGATAGAATAGAAACACAGTTAGCATCTTGTCTGCGAGTTTTCTATCAGCGTCATCAAGTCACGTGACGTATCTACTGGAAATGTCAGTTCCATACATTTTTTATGTTATCTATTATAGAAAACGCAAATAGAAAGGCATTTTGTCTAGGGGGGCAGGTAAGTATGTTTGGCAAGTGTCATCGTCGTAGCAAGTGAAAAACTCTGCCTACCCCAATAGGAAAGAGCTGTAACTATATGTATGTATGATTTGAGAATTGTAAGTTTGAAATGTCATAGTAGAAGATGAATTTAATTTACATTAACTGGAATTTTTATTGAAGTAGGTATACATATGTTATAGCAGTAGGTAAATTTGTAGTACGTAAGAAAAGTATTTTCCACGCCTTACTAAATTGACTAGGTAATTAATGCATTCCTAATAATTTAGAGCGCTCGCGTGTGTTTGAATATTAACAAACACTTGTGCATTAATAATTCACATTGCGCTGAATGCTACAGTCGATTATTGCATTTTCCTTATTTAACTTAAAACCGTGTAAGCAAACTGTTTTAAAACACTTAAATACACATTGTTAGACATCAAACCAACAAATATCTTAAATGTGAAAGCAAAAGAAATTCAATGAGTAGTGATAGATAAGTTTAGGTAATAAATTTTCTTATTTTTTGCTATAATTCACTCAGCTCCTGTTGGAATCCTGTTGAATATCGGGAATTCTACGCGTATCTTCTACAAGTATCTGAAGAATTAAATGCCTATTTTTTAACAATTTGTATCCACTTGCTTGATGATTTACGTAAAATAGGTTTTAATAAAAAGTGCGGGTTCTATAGACAAAACTAACGAAAAGATTTTTTTACTAAAATTCTAGGAAAGGGGATTTATTGTAAATTCCTCTTTTACCTACTAAATTCTTTTATTTTTAATATGTTTCAAGTTATTTAAAATTTTTGGCTGTTATTGCTTACAAAATTATGCTTTTTGTTGTATGTAGATTAGTAGGAACAGCTGAATCGTTTTGCAATACGGGTTCATAGATACGGCAAACGAGGATGATGATAACAAAAAACAGGTTATAACCTGTAATAGAACGTAACGTGTAACGTAACGTTCTATTACAGGTTAGAAATAATTTTTATATAGAAATGATTAAACAAATATTCTTTGAATATGTGATCTTTTTATTCATTCAATGATAATCTAATGAATTATTGAAGTGCTATAAGATAGATAGATAAACTCTTTATTTACATATCTTCATCACACACAAACATAGTTACACGGACAAACTTAAATTGGACTAAGCTAAAACTTAACAATAGCTAAATAAATGCAAACTATAAACTAAGTTGTGTGTACTGCAGAAGTGTAAATAGGTCGTAGCTCAGTGACTGGGATTGCCCACATACGGATGTGAGCAAAGCACTGGTATTCTGCTACAACCTGAGGGTTTCATGCGCACAAAATTAAAGAATGTAAAAGAAAATACATGAATTTATATAAGGATGTATATATTATATAAGTGTGTGGATATAAATATACTAACATAAATAAACAATTAACATTGTCATAGTACATAAGTAAATAAGATTAAAAGAAAAAGTAATAAAAATATATAATGTTGTTTGGAATGATTTGGTGATTATAACTATATATTTAATTCATTTAAATATATAGATATAATCACCAAATCATTCCAAACAACATTATATATTTTTATATAAATTTTGCATGAGTGTAAATATTTTGTGGACTTATAAATTCCGAAACAATTTGATATCTATAAACAATATGTAGCCTTAGCCTTCGCCTAACAACCATAATTAAGGCACAAATACTCGCATTTATCACACAAGCATCTCTCCCCATCGGGATTCAGGACCTCAGATATCAACTACGGAGTCTTGTTTTATGGAATACCGTTTTCATATTTTTTTCTTTTGCTAACACATAAATTTTTGTTGAGTTGTGTTTGCTCCTCACTTATTTCTTTATTCAGGTACAGTAACCCATTCAACATACATATGTGAATAAATAATGATAAAATATTGAACAAATAATAAGACCGACTATACCGGTATTTTTTGAAGTTTACCTAGTTGGTATGTTGTTGGTTGGTATCAAAGTTAGTTTATTTAAGACAGAAGTTATCTTATTTATTTTTTACTTTTTAGTTCTTTTATATTCTTTCTATACATACGTAGGCAAGTTAGTTGCGTACAATTTTGAAGTCGGTTTTATTTTTTTTAAATATTTTTATTTCTAAATTTTTTTTAACTAAATTCGTAGGTAAGTCCATAAAGATTCCCGATATTGGTATTGTAGGTAGATATGTATATATTTTTCTTTCCTTCTGTAGTTGTAAGTGAAATTTTAGTTGTGTTGTCTTTATTCGTTCTAAACTTATGTAAGGTACGATTGCTTCGGTTTACATTTTTTATGAAGTCGGTTAATAAAAAATCCCTATCTCAAAAAGTACATAACCGATTTCGATAAAACTTGCAGTATCCCTAAGTTGAACATTACCTAGTAAAACAACAAAAAAAAAATACTTAGATCGGGCTTGTAGTTCCGGAGATATGCGAACACAAACATAAAAATATACATACATACATAATATTAGATACATACGGGTCGAATTGATAACCTCCTATTTTTTTAAGTCGGTTAAAAAAAGACTCACCATGCCCTCTCATCGGCTGCAGGGTAGACACGATCAGTATGGGCGAGTTGAGCGCTAGGGACAACAGCCACACCATTGTGATCATCTTGTATGCGTGACATTGCGTCTGCCATTTCCTGGATTTCAGCGGACGGCATATCGCGAAGTATCGCTCCAGAGATATCGCCACCAGCGTCCACACGTCAACTGATACTGATACCGCTGGAACAAAATATTCATTGTAAGCTTTAACGATACCAGATACCGAATTTCATTAAACAGAAACATTAATAACCACCATTATAGTTCTTCTTAAATGGCTTCTTTGGTGGGCTTAAATTCGACATATTTGTTATCCAGTTCATGTTTATTCAAAATCAAAATCAAATCAAAATAATCTTTATTCAACATAGACCTTTACAGGCACTTATTGACGTCAACAAACAATACAAAAAAAAAGCTTAAAAAAAAACAAAAACCTTGTACCGTAAAATATTGACTCGACACCTGTTCGGAAATTGGGAGAGCCTTCTCGAGAAGAACAGGCAAGAAACTCTGAAGGTCTATTTTTTATCTCCTCTTTTCAATGTTAATAATTATAATAATGTAATATAAAAATACAATATAGTATAAGGGTACAATCATACCTAATACGATTACAGTCGTATGTATGTTTACATACACATATAAAAATAATACAATATTATAAATAATGTTGTTACCAAACATGGCTCTATGAATAGTGTCCCTATTCCCAAATAGTGTGATCATTTAGATAGTCACTTACTTTATAATAACCTTTACTCATGAGTGTCTTTTTGATATGGATTTTAAATTTATATAAAGGCAAATCAATGACACTTTGCGGAAGTTTGTTAAACATAGATATACATTTCCCCAAGAACGAACATTATTACACGAACATTATTGACCCACTAATTGGCCAACTCTATTAAGGTCTACGCCTAAGTCTTCCAAGGTCTTCGCCACGATAAGAAAATTGTTAGCAAAATGGTACGTGATTTTCCCGCCGTTAATTTTGATGAAAAACATTTACAAAGTCATATTTTGCTATGACATAAAGATTTATTGTTTTAGAGTTTGGCATACACATGGGCGGAGGAACACTTGTGGACTTTCTAAAGATGATATATGGTAGATAATATATAACTCGGAAATGTTGTCCGAATTTCTCGCCTGTGCTTCTCGTTAAAACTTTCAAAATTGTTTCTCTTATTTACAACTTAATTAAGTTTATACCCACATACAAATATTTATGAAATATGATGTCATTGTTCTTAAAACCGTAATTACATTTAAAAATTTTCATTGTAATCTATAATAAATACTTTGATTTAATAACTTTTTATGTATCTAAAACTGAAGTTAAAATTTATATTATGCATTGTTTATTTTTTGCGAGTTGTAGAGAGCTTCGAGAAAGGTTTGAACTGTCTCTGAAGTCAATATTAACGTATCTATTATGTTTGAGCAGTCTTATAAACAGGATGAACGACGAAGCTCCATATTTATCAATAATATAATTTATTTGTATATCTTTAGAATTGAATTTTTCAATATATTCTAACCTTTATATTTAGTTGATAAATTAAATATGTACATATGAAGTATTTTTTAATTTATCAACTAAATATAAATGTTAGAATAAAATCTCCCGCTATGCTTACTACTTGATCCAGTAACGTCCCGTAGAAACTTTTGCGGAATAAGTGTACGTGAGTCTGAGTGAATGTATACTGTAGTCTCGTTATTAAAAGCGACGAATTAAATGAATAAGCATAGTTTTGTAAGTATAGATATTTGTAACATATATGTATGTCTATTGTTTGTAGACCTAAAAACATGATAAATTAAAGATAATAATTACAAAAATCAATGAAACTGACTTATTGAGAATGAATGAAAGCAATTATAACGCTAAATACGTAAAAAGTCTCAGCATAAACGGCATCACACAGCGATGGTGCAGGTCAAGCCTATGTGATGTGTGAAAACAGGAAAAAACTATAGTTAAGCAAAAAAGAGTAATAATATTAAAATAACAGAAACTAAAACTGAATCTAAATCAAATTCTCTGAGTAATTTCAAGAGAATCAAACAAATTCATTAATATAAACCATTTTAAGATGGATGATATCTCACTGCATTAAATTTGATTAACTAACATTCCTTTCGATGAGTATTAATGAAATACTTCATGGCCATGTTCGATATTAAACACATACTTTTTAATATAAATTGTTGAATATAATGTTCTTAGGATATCTTGCGATGAACTGAAATGAAGTGAACGCTTTAAAGACTAAATAATTCCATTTGCCGTTGCCTCCACTTAGACAGCCATCTAATGCATTCAAGAGCTTCTCAAGAGCTGGCCCCATCCATTCAGGCTAGATCCACTTTGGCGCACCGCGCCTTTTCAAGTGCTTATATCTTTGTCATAGGGCAGCGTTGACCGTGTCTTCTCCTGAGGGTACGGTCACCTGTCCAGCCAGCCGTAGAGACCTTACAGCCAAAGCTCAGACTGAGTTTAGACGACACGTCATTTCGATCGAGTCGCCTCGATCGGATAGGAGTCCGACATAATCATTTAGAAGATTCTCAGCCTCTCCCCTCCAGAGTCTCAAGAGTAGATAGTCGATAGGGTGTAAGTGCAATATTGTTAATGCTTATTGCGTTTTTATTACAACCCACACTCTTACTGGCTCACACAATGTTGCTCCTTTTTGCACCAATATTTGCTCACTTTTTGTGGCTCACATTTAGTGTAGCAAGTACGAATGTAATATATAAAATAATTATAATTAGAGATATTGGAAACGTCAGTTAACATTGAAGTTTAGTTTGCATATCTATTAAACCAAATCACTTAAATGAATTAATATTTTCGCTTGTAGTTGTAACTCTACATTGCGTAGATAGAGATTAATTAGTACTTGCATTACACGTACATATATTTCACCACATTTGCTCTTCACATATTGGCCACTCAGATTTTTATCTATCACGCTCCGTTGATCAGGTACAAATTATAAATGACTGGGTCTTTAATCCCGCGATAACAGGAAATATACAAAATCAAAATATAAACTCAATTTCGATTTCAACTTGTGTTTGAATGCTTTTTGTTTCAAGTATATTTTGCAGATAGAGACTAAACTAAAATTTTGTTACCTAAGTAGATTCTCGCGTGTGAAATTCCGAGAATAAATTAAAACAACATGTAATTTAAAAAATAACAATTATAAAATAAAGCTGCTATTGTTGGAATAGATATTTACTCACGGCAGCTATTTTTAAAATGATACCACCAATTTATGAGGTATATTTAGAACCTATCGTGTATAATCTCGTCTAAAACCTATTTTCGCATTAATTTTATAGTGAAAGTCTAGGCCGAAACTCTCTTGCCAACATTGTTATAATCGTCTTTTAATCGTAGAATTCTGTTCTAAAAATAGGTCGCAAATTTTTGCAATATCGTGATCCTACTATGCTTTGTCTGGCTATAATACTATTAACATTTAAAAAATGAAAATGTTACATTTAAATTTGGAATCTGTAATTCTTCTTAGAATTTTCATTATATTGTTCAGTCTCAATTCGCAGAATTTTTGAAGTTTTTTTAGCTTTAGCTTAGAGATTATGACTTGTTCTAGAGACCCTAATAATTTAGAGTTCCCAATATATCCATAAAAATGACAGTGAAGAATTTTTTCATGGTAAAAGTGCTTCTATTGAAAGGTGAACTCCACGTTTTTAGGACTGTATTGCAGCCAATAGAGATCATTTCGAATAAGCTTCAAATATTTTTAATGTTTTTATATTAATGTATTAACTAACACAGATTAAGTTAATAAATTGCTTTTTTCCAAGGGGGTAGGCAGAGATCACAGCTTTCCACTTCCTACGATCCAAACATGCTCTAGCTTCATCGATTATTATTAACCCTTAATAACCTAGTATTTCAATTTTACAAGATACTACAGTACCTTCTAAAAGACCCCGGACAGATGTACAAGTACTACCCTCTACTAACGTGCATAACGATTGTATTAGTCATGAAAAAATTCTTGGTTCTGTAAAAAATGTAAAGTGTCGTTATGCGATAATAAAAAAAAAATAAGTGATTCGCATTATTTCATGCATATGTGTATCTGATTTCTTTATGGCCTTAATGCCTGAAGTATCAAAATTAATACCTGTCTTTTTTTTCTAAATAAACATGTAAAATAAATATTGTGATTCTTTAGCTATATTTTTCCCTTCATCTAGACCCTCAAGCAAACACAGTAATATTAAAAAAAAATAACTTTCGTAAATCAGGCTACTAAGGGTTAATACTTTCATGCTCGCTCGTCGATTACGGGTAGTCTTAATAAATGTTATAATATGTAATATAAATAAATATTCTTGTAATAATATTTAGGGTAAGTAAGACTAAGTATTGTAACACGTCGAATAAAATAAAAGAGCAAATGAAAAATATGATTGTAACTACGTAAAAATATAAGAATGTGATTTTGTACACATCAAAGCGTTTATTAGAAACGTGTTACTTGCTCTTTAATCAAATAGAACTTTATTTGCAACAATCTTTATTATAAATAGAATTATTATAGAATTCGTGACATTATCAATTGATTTAATACGATCATTTTTATTATCCTGTTGTACGGAACTAAATCACAATGACACATCAATTACTATTATTATAGGAAGTTAACGATTTCATTTACACTAACTATTCAAGATAACGAATAAAGGTAATAAATGAATAATGGCCAATTGTTAGCAAAAGTCCGAACAAAATATAAGCGTAATACCAGCATCGTTTTTTATACTCATGACTAATGTCTAATAAAGAAATAAATGCCGTCGATTTATTGAGAAATTCGCGAAGGAAACGAAATGACGATAATTTTTCTCTAAGATGTACATATTAGTTTTACGCGGGCCTACGGCTACAATTGGATCAAGGATAGGTTCTAGTTGGATTACGTGTCCTTTTCCCGTAAATTATACAATATTCCCGGAATAATAGGTAGATGGTGTTGGGATCTATGTAATGCTGAATATTTATGTTATCTTTTTTTTAAGCAAAAAGTTTTTAAGCAATATTAGCAAAATGTATTATGGTTCTTGATGTGGTTATAAATTGACGCGAGACTTTTTTTTCCAAGGGGTACGGTAGTGAAATCTCTTAAGGGGCAAAATAATAAAATTTGCAAGAAGTAGTGAAAGTAACTTACTAATTATTTTTGTGTTTTTGATTTTCAATTTAACCAAAAATCCCTATTAATAACAACTTATATGTATTATTACTACCTATCTGTTACGTTTTTTTAACAATTTCATTTAATTTTGTAAGATGATAGTTTGGGACCCGCGACTTTTATTTACTATTGTTTATCTCATTATAAAGGTACATTTTTACGGTGGTAAAATTTCTCTCTCCTGTGTGTCCTGATAAAACAACTGAATCGATTTTAATATAATTTAATTTTGGGACAGTTTGAAACCTAGAAGACAAGATAATTCTTACTGAGGGAAAATATCTAATATCTATGGCAATATGGGGTGAAACCGTGGGCGCAAAGTTAGTAACGTTTTAAGTAGGACGACTACTTTATTAGATTAATTTCAAATTGGAAATGAATGAACGAAACTAGATTCAGTGGAAAAAATATTAATTGAAAAAATACAATTATTGATTTGCAAACTGTTTTACAGGAAAATAATAAACATAAAATATAAAAGAAAACAGGACAAAAACATAACGTAAAATGAACTAAATAAATGTGTGCGAGGCCGAAAGGTGATATAATAATACATCCAAACAAAACACTAAGAGCGAATATAATACCTGCTGAAGTCTCGAAATACCTTACGTCTTCAAACTATGCGTTGGTTGTTCATGAGCAAGCAATAAATCTACCTTGACGTTTATTCAAGGACGGCAAATACCAGTTTGATTAAGCACTGCTGATGCTGGAATCACGTTAGCTATATTTGCTTAATTCATGGCGAAAGTGAGCGAGCAGTAAATGTTTTTATTTCCTCGTTTCAAATTATGCTCGTTAGGTTTCTAGAACAAGAGTGCTTATATGATCGATCGTGATCGACTAGTTTATTCACTTATTTATATTGTTAAACAAACAGTACTATATAGAACACATTTACATATATATATATATATATATATATATAATATATATATATATATATATATATATAATATATATATATATATATAATTATATATATATATATAATATATATATATACTTATTCCATAAATTGTTACAAAGAAAAAAAAGTAAACAAAATGTGGTTCACAAAGGTGGACTTATCTCTATTAGAGATTTCTTCCAGCCAACCTGTGAGTGTCTACGGAATGCTACTTAAGAGTGTTTCTCCGAAATTGCATTCTTTGTCTGATTCATATGGCCTAATTTTTTTTTCACATTTAAGCTTATAAAACATATTTTTACGAAAGATGGTAACCTAAGATACAATGTGTGAAAAAGGCACACTTTTTGATAAAATGGTTTCCGAGATAATTAACTTTAAAAATTTTGGGGCCATATGAATCAGAATCTGTGACATATGAATCAGAATTAGGGATAGAAATGAAATTCTAGTTAGAAAAATCAGTCAATTATTTATTAAAATCACAGTAAATGCACATGATGCTTATCATAATACCTAAATCTAGTCATCACAGCGTAATATGGCACTTGACAATATCAATCATCACAATATTAATTACGTTTTAATACGTTCTGCAATTTTCTTCTTCTCTCTTTTTTCTTCCTTAGATAGTACTGGTGGCATTTTTGTGTACTGTAATATAAAAACGAAGATTACAAATTTATTAATAATCATACTTAAAAATGCATTTAAATAAGACTGTCTCAATTTTGACAACATGCAGGTACAGTATTGTATTTGTATTTGCCACTACAGTAGGTATGTATACAAATAATACACTGTTTGACACATGACTGAAATTTCAATATTTTAAGGAATTAAGTTACAGATACCTTATTATTGACCTGACGTTTCAACCCACTTATGAATAATGTATACCTATTAAAAGGTGGGTAAAAATTGTAAGAAAAATTCTTGAGCGGGAATCGAACCCACGACTTATCACGTTACGTTATAACGGTCTTAAAAGTTAATATATTGTTACAGTATATTACCTTTTCGTCTACAAGCTGTAGTTTGAGCAGTAGTTGAGCCTATAAACTACCGCTAAAACTAATAGTTGAGTAAGTAGGTAGTTTCATTAACCACTCGTTATTATTTTATTTATGTTATTTAGTTAATTAATTTTATTTTTTAACTCTCATTTAAACGAAGTTTGTTTTTATTGTTTACCTTTATTTTATTACCTAGACGAACGGAGTTTAATACCAATATATTAGTTTTAATTTCAGGTATAGTCTAATTTTAGAAAATTTAGTCGTCGATAGATATGAAACCCCTTTGACGTTATTAGGACTGCTGCGAAATTTACAGCTACTGTTTTTAGACACGTAAATAACATTAGGTTCATACGAAATGACTTGTTACAGGCGTAACGTGCCGCCAATGTAACGTTTCATTAACAATATGTGTGACATTCTGATTAATATGGTATTTTTACCATATGAATCAGACACATATCAATCAGAATTTTACCCATAAACATCGATAAATCATCACACGTGTGCAATTAAAGATTGTTATTTATACATAGGTTTCTGTTCCCCAATGGCATTATATTTCCCGCAGATTCAAGTTTGAAAACCATTTACTTTAATTATAAAAACGAACATACTAATCAGAAACACAGGTGTACCAAGGCTATATGAATCAGATATTTACCTTTATATCTTCGCGACGACACGAACCAGCCACACTTCTCAGCCACGACCACGTCAACCGAGCCACTGGCTACCGCCAGCGCGGAAAGGGTCGCCTCATGTTTCTTAATTAGCTGGGTACGTTCGAGTGAAGCGCGTGAATATGAATCAGACTTTTGTGCCGGACACTCACTATTTTTTTATTTATAAATAAACAATCGTAAATATTAGTACCATTTTTTTTGGTGTAAAGAAACACACTAATATTCTTTCGTAATAATTATAATTTACATCAATTTATCAATATGAAATAATGTTATTGTTAGTAATGTTCAAGAAACTGGGTTACGGACACACCATATTAGTCAGAAGAACTACTTTTAAATATTTTTTTGAAATATTTATATAAATATTATTTAAAAAAAATAACTTGTGCAAAATAGACAATAGTCTGAAATATGTTATAAAATTAATTGCAGACTGATTTGTCAGTTACTTACAAAAATAAACCTCAAGACATCGAAAATTTAGGGTTCGAAGAATCACTCTTAAAATGAGTAACGTCAAAGCAACCAAAACTTTGTTTGTTTGTAATGAATAGGCACCGAAACTACTAGACCGATTTCAAAAATTATTTCACCTTTGAAAAGCTACATTATCCCTGAGTAATACAGACTACGGCCCGGAAAAATCGACAGATCCCACGGGATGCGCAATAAAGGCTTCGCTCAAAAACTACTGCACAGATTTTCATGCAGTTTTCATTAATAGATAGAGTGATTCTTGAGCAAGGTTAAAGCGCGAAGCGCGATAAAACCTTCGTGCCATAAACCGACTTCCGCGCATATGTAGCCGTGGGCAAAAGCTATGACCCTTAACCCTCTATAGACCCTCAGGCATGGCCTTCCTCAGGCATGTAGGGAGCCCCCGGGAACATCAAGCTACTTCCGGGAATCCCCAGCCTCCGCTCCCCTGCCTAGAGGGGAGCCCTCCTCGGGGGAGGCTACACTACCTTCCCCGGTCTCCTCCACCGACGACGCCCCCCGGCCCTCTATAGACCCAATCCCGAAATCCACGCAGGTGAAGCCGCGGGCAGAAATAAGTTATATTCTTGTAAGGTTGCAGTAAAATTCATTCCGTAGTTTTTAAGTCAAAGAGTATAGAGAATATATAAACATTTTTATATATAATAAGTAAATAAAGGAAATCCACTAAATAGCTTATAATCTTATGAAACTGAGTGATATATCTATGCTCTCTTCGGAATTCTAAGACACATTATAGGTATGTAAAATTAAAAGGTATGTAAAATTTTTATTCTTTCTACTGTGTTCTTATATACTACAAACCGTAAGTTCTAAATTGTAGACAAGTACTTCAGTTAAGCCTTAAAAGGCTATTCTATAGCAATATTGAATACAGTGCTCTGACGGCAACTCGCTACAAGCTGCGGGGAGACTAAAACCTCATTTGTCCTTAAAGCCTTTTTTTGTGCTTAAAGCTAATAATTCTTTATAAATAAATAAATATTTGTTACACTTACACCAATTAGCCTAGCCCAAACTAAGCTCTGTAAGGCTTGTGCTATGGGATCTAGGGCAACGGATAGACATACATATTTTATATTATACATATATAAATAATTTTTATTGAAATATATATCAACAACCATGACTAAGGTACAAATGCTCGCATTCATCACACAAACATCTGCCCCCACCGGGATTCGAACCCGGGACCTCAGAGATGGCGACCTTGAAACCGGTGTATTATCCACTCGACTATGGAGGTCGTCAAATATATTATTATACCACTGGGATTTTAACTTATCGGAACAAATCCAAGTATTGCTACCTCCAGCGAAGCTATTTGCTAGGATCAATGGATTATTAAATTATATAAACGGTAAATATTATTTTAAAGGTTTGAGTAATTAAGATCCAAAGTGTTCCTGATGTAAATTTCACAGATTTACATCAATTGTCAAAAACATTCTTGTCAAGAAAGGTTGTTAAACTGTTAAGGTTTTCTTAAATGATAAAATTTTTATTATCATTTAAGTAAACTTTATTTATTTACCTTACAAGTAACGGTATTTTTGAAACCTGTTGTAGAGATTTGGCCAATGAAGTTATTAGGTCAGAGCCATGTCTAAACGTATGTAAGATTTTTACATCACTTCTGAAAACGGCTTCAACGGCTTATCAAACAATTTTTAAACATATTTGTTAATAATAAAAGCAATCATTTTCACAAACACACTTAACAATATAATTTACCTTAAAAAACAAATATAAAATTTAAAAGGTATGATTTAACATATTCGAAATAAAAGGAAATAGGCTCAGCAGTTGTACAATGTACAAGGTTATATAAAATCTCCACCACTGTTATTCAGCCAGTTCCTGTGTCTCCTTCTGTTATAAAGGAGATAATTTTTTTAGGCCCACTAGAAAACGGCAACGTTTATTGATATTACTGAACTCTAAAATATCAATTTATTATTAAAAGCAATTGCACGATATTATGAGTAAAAATGAAACGGGAATGATAAAATCAATTAATTAAACTTAGTAATGACTTTTGACATTTGAGGTAAAGGATCTAACGTTTTTTAAATCAAAATGAAAGATGATTTAATATTATACAAATAATATATAAATATAATAATAGATAAAGGATAATGTATTATTTCTTTTTTATTTTATTTAAAAGTATTGACTCTCAATATTTATTTTAATACTATTTTAGATTATTTTAACTATTAGTTCGTCAGTGCAGTATCGTCGTGAAACGGAATGCGTCATCATTTTTGACAGCGACAGAATGGTACCTACACTGACATCCAATTGACGTCGGTTTGTTTTCAACCGAATTCTGTGTTTACGTTTCCAACGGCTTGATTTCGTTTTTTTCCCGTATCCCGTATTTAGAATGCAAAAAAATAATACGATTTAGGGGTTTGCTGATACTGTATTTTTTTTTAACGTAAATGCATGAGGTCGCGTCGACGCTCCGCGAGCACTGCAGCACTGGTGAAACGCCCGAAACACGCTAAGTAGCGTATTTCGGGCGTTTGGTAGTGGCTAAAGAAGATTGTATTTTTAAATAATAATGTTAAATAGTATTTACGTAAAAAGCAATTTGAATACAAATCAAAATAAAGCTACTAACTACTAAGAATTTTTAGGTTATTTAATCTTCATGTTTTAATTGATTTCTCAATATTCCCGTTAGATAAAAACAAGCTAATGTTCCTATAATATCTAGGGTTAGTAAGAAATTATTTAACGTATGTCTCATTAATAAACGTTACATTTTATAGTGGGCCTATTCTCCATACAAGAAAAAATTATCTCCTTTTGTAATGATGTATGTACGGACATCACCTTGAATCAATAATCTACAGCAAAGACTACTCTATAAAACTATTTACAATTACAATTACTTATTTTATAACCAATTGGTATCAATAACTATATATCACTGTTTTTAGCAAATATAGCTATCGTCGCTGCTGTGATTGGTTAACATATCAAAGACTGACAGAAATGAAATAAAAAATGAAAAACCAAAATAAAAAAAACATGAAAAACTTTTTGTGAATATTTATCAAGACAAAGACAAATTTAATTAGAGCAGTATGAATAATGAAATGTACAATTAATTTCATAATTAATACTGACATATTTGACCTCCTTGTAATAAATTGATATAGATATCGGAGAACTTCAAAGGCACAAGCTGTTACCTCCTTGGTAACGCAATCTTGAATCAAAGTTACAGCAATCTGCTGTGTTATCAAAATTTTCAAGTTAAATTCAATATTCAGATGATTTCAATATAAGTTAAATTATGAATGCGATGTGAATGTACGTAAGAATAAAAACATATTGCATAGCTGTTATAATTAGTTGGTCAAAATCAAAATCAAAATAATCTTTATTCAACATAGACCTTTACAGGCACTTGTTGACGTCAAAACAAGCAAAACAAAAAAAAAGCTTAAAAAAGAAACAAAAACCTTGTCCGTACGTACGAATAAGGAGAAAAAAATATTGACTCTACACCTGTTCGTAAATTGCGACAGCCTCCTCGAGAAGAACAGGCAAGAAACTCTAAAGGTTTATTTTTTATCTCCTCTTTTCAATGTTAATAATTATAATAATATAATATAAAAATACATACAATATAATATAAGATACAATCATACCTAATACATTAAAGTCGTATGTATGTTTACATACATATATAAAAATAATATGTAGGTATGTATGTTTACATACATGTATAAAAAATATCATGAATAGTGTGTAGTGGTAAAAGATGTAACTGCACGTAGTGAGTAAGAACAATTAACTTTGACGGGGATATAACAGTATAATGAGCAATTCATTCATTTATAAAGTTAATTATTTTTGATTAAGAGTCTGTTAAACATTTTAGGAAAATAAGTCATATTATATTAATTTGATTTACAGATTTTAAAGAACAACCTTTGTAAGTATGAGCGTATGCATGTAGTGACAGAAAATTACATTGAGAATAAAGAGACTACCATAAATTACAAAACCTGTTTTGTGCAATTTTTGTATATATAACTTAAAAATTTATACGACTACTATTGTGTCTTATTAACTTTTTTTGTAATTGTAAGATATTACACGTTTTCTAATTAATTCATAATAATTCATTTCTTTAGTCTTTAGTCTCAGATTGGTTAGTTAGTGTTCTGGCGATAGCCTCTACGTGGTGTAAATTTGAATGACTGTATTAAATTAATAAATAGTGAGATAAATGTGAATGATGGATAAATCTAGGGACTCTCTATGCAACTACGTTCTCAGTGACTTCATTGAACCATGCGTCAAACCGGGCCATTCATTATTACCATTCACTTTTCAATATTATAAAACAATTAGTAGGTATTTATTCATGACATTATTATTCCCAAAAACTACGTTTACATTCTTCGAATAACAAATAGTTGTCAGTAAAGCGATGAATGCAATATTTGTTAACTGCATATACGAAAATACAATAATGAGCCAAGTAAAAAGTCATCTAAAAGGCAATGGAGAGGGTAATGTTCGGATTACGCTTTGCGTGATCAAATCACAAATAATGAATCCGCAAAAGAATTAAGAGTACTGACATAGCCCAAAAACTTGCAAACCCTTAATTGGTGGTAGGAAGGGCATATTACTCTTAGGAGTATCGGCCATTGGGACAGAAAAGTCCTGGACCGGCGTTAAAATGCCAAAAAACATTTCGTTGGCATTTGGTGAGATTTCAGGAAGTTTTCTTTTGGTAGAAGATTTGGTGGAGTATAAACAATGCAGGACAAATCGACATATCTCCTGAAGAGGCAGTTTTCCTTATGATTTGCCTACATAATTATTTGAACTTAGGGATAAGGCTGAGTTTAGTAGTATATCAAGTATTTGGGGAGACCTGTGTCCAGCAGTGGGCGTCTTTAGTCAAATAATTGTTAAAAGACATTACAAATTTTTGTCCTCGTTCTTATTAATATTTTTGTAAGAATGAATACATTTTTATTAAATTTTCTTACTTTCAGCAGACTAAATGAAAGCCATAACTTGTTCTGAAATATGAAACTAATAGTGCACCTGCCATAAACGACTAGGTACAATATGGCGTAAAAGCCCCGAAGGCGGTAAAGTTAGCTTACTAATATACAGGTGCGACATATTTTTACCCACACCTAGTCATGTTAGATTTATCATAATGAATATAAAACGATCCTATTAGCATTGATTTGTATATTTAAATTGGTTTGTTACTGTTTTTCAGGTTTATTTTTGAATTGTATTGTATAAATTGCTATGCATTACAGCAGTATAAAATACAGCTGGCACAGAATATTCTTTTAACTTGTTAGCGTCGATTAAATTGAATACGATCGTCGTTTCTATATTAAGAAGCATTTCACAATATTTATTTATTAAGAAAATAGACATTAGTAATTTATTTATTTATTTAGTTATTCATTTTATTTATTTGTTAAGGTAGCAAACAGTCTTATAATAAAGTATGAAAATATCAAAAACATTTACAAACAGATCTAAAGTACCATTATTTTCGATATGACTATCGCAGAGTATACAGATATGTGATGGAAACCATTATAAACATATTAAATAATACACATAAAAACTAAAACGTAAAGAAAAATAAAAAAAGACTTATCTATAGTTTATGGAAAGAATTACAAGCTAGTTTATTTTTGTATATTTTTGTATACCCCCAGGAAGTCACAAAACAAATTATATGGAATTGTAATTTATTATAAAAATTTCATTTTTTTAAATATACTATTACTTACTAATATTATAAATGTGAAAGTAATTCTATATGTCTGTCTGTTGCACTTTCTCGACAAAAGTAATGAGTCGATTTAAATGAAATTTAGTACACATACATATATTATAGAGCCTGAGTAAGAGAATAACCTAGTTTTTAATGCGATAAAAGGGCTGAAAATGCAAGCTAATAAAAACACTAATAGATAGATAAAACGTATATTCAGCCCATACCCATATATAAACATAAAACAAAAGTTACAACGAAATTAAAACTCCATAACAAAAAGTAAGTCACTCGGTATTTTACTAGCTCTAATCATCCCAACCCGCTTATCCAACAAGCGGTGAACTTTCATCCAACAGATGGCGAGCGTCTCGGCCAAACATCGCCGTCCGAGGATAATTCTAACTGACCCGCCTGACTCCATCCGTGCCGCCGGCGCTGCCTAACAATGGCGTCGTCCCTAACACCACAAATCTATGTATCACCCTCACACTTTTGCGAGATCCTAACGGCCTGGAATCGCGTCAGGTTCATTAGCACGTAATGCGAAGAGCCTTCAGTTCTCGTGCCTTCCGAAAATACACACAAGGTAGAATATAACCGTCTGCGGCTTTAGCATAGATCTGTTCAAAAAAAGAAAAAGAAATTATAAATAAAAAGAGATGATTAAGTGTTAGATATGCTCGTTGTTGTACCTAAAGTGTTCGTTACACGGCCGGTCGCCTGTAGGGCAGAACCGCATTGCCCTAACCACCAAAACGCCGGGGTGTACCTCTATCCGCGATACACGGCACTACATTAATTGAATACAGACTTACTGGCAAGTGTGTGGTCACCTCCTGAGCAGCAGCAGCAGGTTTGGGAGGAGCGCTCCCCCTATAGCTGAACCAGCCGAGCAAAGCCCAATGGTAGGCCTCGCTTCTCTTCGAGCTCGATGACTTACACAGCACACACTTGCTTGCCAACACAACATAAAAACACAATACCACAAACAGGGGGCCCTAATAGGCTACCAGGACACCTGACATCAACACTATGGCGAAAACGTATCCCGTACGCATACGCGGGTTGTAGGCTACTGTTTTCCCGCGCGCGATAATGCGACTGCCCGGGCGCATCGATTCCCTTAGCATATATACCCGATCTAAGGTACGCCCTCCAATTTATAACATCCCCCCGTCCCGGACCGTTACGAACGGTACGTTAATCCAACGGCAAACGAGAGAGAGAAGTGACCGCTCTCTTCAAGACCGAATCACCAACCAAGACTTCAGCACAACGAGGAACTCCGTCAGCACCGAAGATTAATTTAACTATGCGTCCCCGTCGCCAAAACAAGGGCGTAAGATTTGCATCTTTAACTAGCACAAGGTCACCTGTCTTGGGTGGGTTCGTTTTGTCGGTCCACTTAACGCGCTGCTGGAGGATGTGCAGGTACTCCAAAGACCAGCGTGCCCAAAAACTTTGTGACAACTGTTGTAACAGCTGATACCGCGACAAACGATGTCTTTTAACATCCCTCAAAGGGTACTCAGGCAGAGCGTTAAGGGGCTGTCCAATCAAAAAGTGACCTGGGGTCAAGGCCTCTAGGTCATTAGGGTCGGAAGACAAAGGGCATAGTGGTCGCGAATTGAGGACGGCCTCAATCTTACAAAAAACCGTGTCTAGTTCCTCAAAAGTAAGGACGGTTTCACCTATGACGCGACGGAAATGTGTCTTGGCAGCCTTCACACATGCTTCAAATATTCCTCCCCAGTGTGGACAAGCTGGAGGACTGAACTGCCAGATTATCCCCCTCCGGGAGAGTACAGTTCCAATGTCTACCTCATTTTCTAATAAAAACTTTTCAACATCTTTTAAATAATTATGTGCACCCTTATAATTCGTTCCACAGTCCGAACGAATCAATGACGGCAGTCCCCTGCGGGAAACAAATCTGCTAAGTGTGGCAATAAAGGCCTCTGTAGATAATTCTGAAACCACTTCTAAGTGAACAGCCTTAGTGGACAGACAAACAAAAACGCATAAATAGGCTTTATAACATTTCGCATTGCGGAGACGCGACGTTTTAAGCATAAAAGGACCAGCGAAGTCTGTGCCAACTGCAGCAAATGGTCTACTTTCCGTTACTCGATCTGCAGGCAAATCTCCCATTTGGGGCTGCATTGTTTCGGGGTTTAGTCTATAGCATGGTAGACAACGAAAAATTACTGTACGGATGGTCCTTCTAGCCGACAGAATCCAAAATTCACGTTGCAAGATGCCTAACAGCGCGTTGCTTGCGGCGTGAGATTTTTGACGTGGCGATCTGTCACTATTAACCGCACCAAGTGTCCATCTTTGGGCAACAAAACTGGATGACGAACCCCGTAAGATAAGTTAGCATTCCTAAGCCTTCCTCCCACTCTTAGGAGACCATCAGTATCGATGAAGGGGTTCAAACGAGATACAGCGCCTTTCAACTTAGAACTACCGGCCTTCAAAATAGAAATTTCCGTTTTAAAATATTCTGACTGTACTATACGGACCCAAAACCATAACGCTTCCTGACGTTCTTTTGGCTGGAGAACCGACGACATCCTCTTATCTAGTGGTCGCTTACAGTTTCGATAAAAACGCAACATCCAAGCGGTAACGCCTAGCAACTTGTCTAGCGTACTGTACCGATTTAATAACTCAACGTCTTGCTTAGGTGGCAACGCTGGAGCAGGACTTCGCAACACAGGCAGCATAACAGCTGACGAAGTCGTGCCTGATGGCCAATTAGACTCTGGTTCTGCCAACCACTTAGGACCCCACCACAAAGTGTGCTCAATAAGTCGAGCGGCGTCACAACCGCGAGAAGCACAGTCAGCGGGATTCAATTCGCCTGGAACGTGACGCCAGATTAGTTTGACAGACGAATTGTGAATCTGTGCTACTCGGTTCGCCACAAAGACCTCCAAAGTGTGAATCGGAGCCTTAACCCAACAAAGGACTATTTGACTGTCTGTCCAGGCATAAACACCACTTAATTCTATCGAACGACCTAATGTTGAGCACAAATGATTTAAGAGGCGTACGAGGAGAGCAGCTCCACACAACTCCAACTTCGGTATCGTGTGTCGTGTCCGAAGGGGTGCTACTTTGCTTTTTGCCAAAACGAGATGTACAGACACCTTTCCAGTATCGCTAACGGTACGCAGGAAAACCACAGCAGAATATCCCTTTTCAGAAGCATCTGAAAAACCGTGAAGGGTTGCTTTATACTTTCCAGCGGGCACGAAAAGTCTTGGCAGTGATACCTGATTAATGTCAGGGAGAGATGAAACAAAACCCATCCAATCTCGGAGTAACTCACCAGCGAGAGGCTCATCCCATGACATCCCTGAGATCCAGAGGCGCTGTAAAAAACACTTCGCCTTAAAGATGACCGGACTGATCCAACCATTCGGATCGAAGGTACGTGCTACAGCCGACAAAACAAGGCGTTTGGTCCAGGTCTTCGGAATCTTTAGGTCTACGTTGTAAGTGAAAGAATCCGACAACGGCTTGTACTGTACACCAAGTACGGTCACCAAATTAGGGTTATCCGCATTCTCAAAGAGATGAGGATCCTGCTGATGTTCTTCAGGCAGCCCCATGAGGACTTCCGGTGAATTGGATATCCACTTCCTCAATTCGTATCCTCCTGTCTTCATCAATGCCACTAGCTCATCTCTTAGTGTCAACGCGTCCTCTACACAGGACGCCCCGGAACAAATGTCATCAACATACGTATCATTTATTAAAATTTTGGAGGCGCGAGGAAAATTTAAACGCTCCCTTTCCGCTAATTCCAATAGCGAGCGAATGGCTACAAAGGGACTGGAAGCTAGACCGTACGTATTTGTGTTCAGCTCAAAGACTGTAACTGGATCATTGACACTCTCTCGCCACAACACTAACTGATATCGGCGGTCATCAGGATGGATCGCAGTTTGCCTGAACATCATCCGAATGTCAGTCATGAACACAATTTGATGTCTACGAAAGTTAGTCAAAATGTCTGAGATCTCGTTGTGTAATTTGGGACCCACATGCAGACATTGGTTCAAAGAAACACCAGAAGTTGTTGGTGCAGAACCATCGAACACGACACGAATTTTCCCTGTACCCGACTTTAATACCGCGTGGTGGGGAAGAAAATAATGTTCTTCTGACCGCCAGTCCAAGTTGGAAACCGACATGTGCCCCATATCAATATACTCCCGCATAAAGTCGATATACTTTTTACGGAAGACCTGGTCCCGACTCATGCGACGCTCCATTGATGCTAACCTCTTTTCCGCTAGCATTCTGGACTCGCCCAGAGGAGGATGACCGGTACGAAATGGTAATCGAGTCATTAAGCGTCCAGAACGAAGCCTACCCGTGTTGTTTTGGTAAAATAGCTCACACTCTTCTTGGCCTGGATCCACTCGTGGAGCGCACGGGGGTTCCTCTACTTCCCAAAACTTCTGAACTGCGTCAGAGAGAGAAGACCCTAACACTAACCCACCATCATCAACCCTGGGTGCCGGTACAGTATTTGTTACTGGTCCCATCACTATATATCCAAAAACCGTTTCCATAGCGACCAGACGACCAGTTTGCAAAATCTTTTTATTATTTAAAAATATTCCACCTAAAACGTCTGCTCCTAGTAAAACATCAACCAACCCCGGAGAATAAAATTTAGGGTCCGCTAGGAATAAATCAGACGTCAGATTAAAAATAACTGGATCTAATTCTAGGGAAGGCTGTCTACCAACAACAGTGTCCAATACAATGGCCGAAGTCGAAATGCTAGGGTTGGACGCAAAGACTGGAGAAAACGTGAAAGTAACTTTCCCTACCAGCTTAGACACTCTCACATCACCAATCCCCCGAATATCCTCCTTATAAGGTCTTATCTTGAGACCTAATCGGTCAACCAAACAAGATGACAGCACACACCCCTGGGCCCCGGAATCTAAAAGAGCCCGAGCTGTAACACATTCACCCTTTGAACCCCTAACATTCACAGAGGCCGTCGGAAGTAAAACGGTCTCCGGAGGGTTTATTGAGGGCGAGGAGGAGGTTAATTGCTAGGATGTAGGAAAGCAAACAGCCTCTCCCGAGGGGGGAGGTCGCTCGTAGCGATCTAACAAACTCCACTTTGGCTGCTGGACCTGTCGTTTCAAACGCGGATGTTCCGTGAACGGAGGGGAGGAGCTATGCCGTTGAGCGTTAGTAGTAACGCCGTAATTATTACCCTGTTCAAACGGTTCTCGGGGGGAGGGTTCTTTGGAGCCCCCGCCCGTGCTGGGTCCCTGCTCCCCCTGGGGACGTGGGTATCCTACCGAACGACCTTCGGAATTATTTTGGTTCCGTTGGTCAAAGCCCCCGCCCGTACGAGGTGCTCTTTGAGTACGTGAGCGAATATCATAACGTCCATTACTTCTATCAAACTCTTGGTGATACCTAGGAGCTCGCTCAGAATTACTCGGTTCCCGGTCAGAGTTATTCCGGTTCATGCACAACAATGGATGGTGCTCACCACCACAATTTTGGCATGGATGTGGTCGGGTACATTGTCGCTGAAGGTGCGGACCTAAGCAATAATAGCACCATCCTCTTTGACGAACTATGGCCCTACGACCCTGAATACGCTGGTCGAGAAACTTACTACACCTGGGCACCTGGTGTTCTGACCTTTTGCAATAACTACAACACAGTGTACCCTGTACCACTGAATACCGCTTCCGGTCCGTTACCGGTTGTGGAGAGCGAAAAACCCTATTACTAGAGGGAGGTTGATAGTTTCGAGCTCGAGAGAAACCACTGACATCAGCATTATCAGCCAACCTACATTCATCCTCTAAAAAACTTAAAAGATCCTTAAAGGGCGGCAAATAACTAGAGCTATCACCACCATATTTATGCTCAAAACGCACCTTTAGGGTGTCGGGCAACTTAGCGAGTACGATATGTAATAATAAAAATGACCACTCATCCACTGGGAGATTCAAACTACGAAGGGCGTTAACGGCGACCAGGAGCGGATTCAAAAGATCTACCCGCAAACGCAACACACTGGTAACTCGAGGCAGGGCCAAGATAGTGGCCACATGAGTATCCGCCAATCTCCTAACATTCTGATAGCGTCGGGTGATAATATCTATTGCTACTTGGTAGTTCTCATCCGTGGGAGCCAGGTGCTGTACCTGTTCACGAGCCTCCCCTCTAAAACGGTGAGAAGATAGGCAAGTTTTTGGCCAGGTGTCAAATCCTCTCTTGCGTCGACAAGACTGTTGAAGAGATTTGAAAAGCCTTCCCACTCATCGAGCCTTCCTGAAAAATGCCTAAGGTCGAGGGGTGGAAGACGAGACCACAGAGCTGGAAAGGACTTTTCCAGTTTTTTATTTGAGTTCGGAACGGTCTCCCTATCATTTAGGAGAGGGCGCGCTTTCTCAGCGATACGATCGGAGAGATCATAACATTGATCAACATCATTCTCCACTTCCTGACGAACTTCTGCGTCCAGGTCCGTACTTTTCTCTATAAATAAAGCATATTGCTCATCCACCACTGCCATCCGAATTGGCAGATCAACATATCTATTTAATAAAGCTTCCTGTCTATCAGGTCTGTCCAACAAGGCAGCGGCTGTCACCAACCAACGCAATTCCGCTCTAATCTTAGCCTTACAGGAGAATGCCGACATTGTGAAAACTAAAAATAAAAAATAAAAAAAAAATACTTAATAATCTACACTCTTACAATATCTATAAATATAATACAAATCGATATATTTAAAAAAGTACCCAATATCGATATACTATAGATATGCCGTACAAAAGAAATTATTTAACAATTCAATTAAGTTAATTTCTAAAACGATGTCACAACAATTACGTATATAAGTTATTTTATTTCTATAACGTCTTATAATATGTAGTATTATCCCTTATTTATAGTTAAGTAGCTTGCGAAAATACAAATAACAAACGGCATAAGTAATACCTATTCAGTTGTAAACGTGAACTTCAAAACAACAAAAAAATTATTCATAAATTTCGATACAAAATCAACCGTATTTCGATACTAACACGGACGGAAACACAATAACAGACGGAGCATTACACAGTACACAGGTTCGTCCAGTACAGGCGTTAAAATGTCGCAATCGAGAACCATGCGCCTTGCACATGTGCTTACCGTTTAACGATTCGATCACCCACAATGAAATATCATTAACCGCTATATTACTTATTAAAAATTACTGATATTGCCGAAATAAAATGTAAATTGGTAGACACTGGAACAATCGACCCTACACAGCCTAAGTATTTAGGTATATCCAACGTGTAGTCCAGTGTATCTTTGACCAACTTTAATTTTATAATTTATTATTAAACACGTAGCCCAACGGCTTTCAAGTGGTATTTAACCACGCTCTGCTACCAAATGTTCGTTACACGGCCGGTCGCCTGTAGGGCAGAACCGCATTGCCCTAACCACCAAAACGCCGGGGTGTACCTCTATCCGCGATACACGGCACTACATTAATTGAATACAGACTTACTGGCAAGTGTGTGGTCACCTCCTGAGCAGCAGCAGCAGGTTTGGGAGGAGCGCTCCCCCTATAGCTGAACCAGCCGAGCAAAGCCCAATGGTAGGCCTCGCTTCTCTTCGAGCTCGATGACTTACACAGCACACACTTGCTTGCCAACACAACATAAAAACACAATACCACAAACAGGGGGCCCTAATAGGCTACCAGGACACCTGACATCAACACTATGGCGAAAACGTATCCCGTACGCATACGCGGGTTGTAGGCTACTGTTTTCCCGCGCGCGATAATGCGACTGCCCGGGCGCATCGATTCCCTTAGCATATATACCCGATCTAAGGTACGCCCTCCAATTTATAACATAAAGGGTCAAGGATCAATGGGAATTTTGGTTAATAAAGGGCAAAACACTGATTTTCAGCCGTCACTCTATGGAGGAAGAAGAGAGCTAGGAATCAAATGTGTAGAAATGTAGAAGTCAAGAAAAAAAAGAAGAATAAACATAACATGTAGTATCTCTCAATATATAGTTGCAAGGTTACCCAGGCTAATTATACGTTGTGTTATATCTGTGATCTGTGTCCATATTAATTACATTATTTGTGTACAAAATAACAATCATATACATTAACATAAATTGTATAATTTAAAAACGGGTAAAAAAACGGCAGTATAATCGAAAAATAACAAAAAATATATAGAAATAAAAAAAAATACTATAAGAATTAAAATCCTTTTTCCTAATAATCCCGACAGTTAAGGCTTCTTTCGAATGTAATAAACGACGTTACTATTATCGAATTGGTTTTCGATCGTTATGGAACCTATTGCTTTTATTGACTTGGATACGGTCTTCCGAATCGGAACAGACGTTAAAAATAAATGTTCCGCCCATTTCACTAGGGATCTGGTTTTATTGGTGCAAATATAACTGTGGGAACTTCATTTGATATTGGGTATTAAATAGTAAAATAAAATAAGTTAAAAAAGTTTTTTTTTTCATTTGTCAATTTTGAGAGGAATTTAATCTGCCTCTGCGATATCCAGAGACGAAATTATGAGCCTCCAAGCTCTGTTAATTTTTCTATGTATTGTAGGATTTTAACTTGAAGAAATTAATAATTTTTCTATGTTCATTTAGCTGGAAGGGCAAAAAATGCCAGCTAAGAAGGACAGCTTAGTTTACCTTTGTGGGTGATCAGAGTAGAGCAATAGTTTAGCACCGACTCCAAAAGTAACTCATAAATATTCAATAGATATTTAATTACCAAAATTTTGTTAATATATATATTTTTTAATTTTTAGTTTTATTTTAAAATATTAAGTAAATTGGAGTAGGTTATTGCTATTTTACTCTTTTAAATAAATTTGAATGCAATTAATACGGAACCACCTCTAAAATGCTAGTTAGAACTACCAAATAAAAACAGAATCTTTAATATCAATAATTGGTTGAATAATCGTGTAACAAATAAAAACAATATACAGTTGTATTGATAATCTCTACCATTTTTGAAGTTGCTTATACATTTGACAACGCCACAAGTTCACAATGAAACAGTTACGCCATTTTTTGTATTGTACAAATTGTATAATATATTTTTGTTTCTATTTGTTCCTCGCGATAAGTGAATTTGTATTAGGAAATAGATTATATTTATTTTCTTAGCATTTTTGGTGGCATCTCCCCTATATGCCAGATAAATAATGTATTTTTCATCTAAACGATGATGACTATCAGTGTGCTATAAATTCTGAATAGCTTTGAATTATGAAGCATTATAAAGATGTATACAAAACGCCTTAATACAACGCAAGGTGAAGTTAATTGTTATATTGTTATGTTATATTCAAATGGAGATGCCAGGCTAAATTGATTTATGTTAATAATCAGTGACTGAAGTAGATAGAATCCTTGTTGTACTTGTAAATACACTTCATTAATATAGGCATTACCATAATGCTGCATTGGAAATTGATAACGCACTGATGTAGGTTTGCTACTATCGTACACTTACAAACTATACATAAGACGAGACTTCTTCTATAATTGTTATTGAAAATCTTTATATCTATAAGTGGGTATGGATTGGCTTAGCTTATGTCATATGAATACCTTGTGACGACCACCATAAGTCTAGTGTTGACACTGACATTTTGACACTTACCATTAGGTGGAGAGTTTGCTTGTTTGTTAATATAAAACACGAAAAAAACTAATAGGATTATTAAATAAATTACCCCATCGTTGTCTAAACTAGTACAACGTGTGCATTAAACAGCACATTGCTTTCAATGGTTTATTTTATACACTTATCACTGAACTGAACTGTCTAGGAGAGTCAACCTCTCTTTTATATTACACGAATTGTCACATAAAAATAATTCTCAGTAACATGAAGCGTGTTTTATCACGTGGTTTTCCTTATGGGTATTGTTCAAAATAATACATCATCTATTTTTCAATACAAAAATGTCTATGTTAATACTTTTTTAGATTAATACTATGGCCATTTTAAACAGTTATTATTTGAGTAATTGAAATGAATTTGGAATAAAATGAGAATTTTGGTGTGACTGCTTTACCGACAAACTTTAACACGGCTTCTATTGAATAATTTCATAAAATCTCAACAAGACATTATTGAAGCTTATACAAAAGCACTATAAAATCACAATAATATTTAATAATTATTAAATATAAGTCTATAATCAAGTAATATTGACTTATGTATTGTTTACACGTTGAATCAAAACATTAATCAAGAAGTTCTTCGGATAGTTAAACCAATATAACATTACCTACCTTGAAGAAATGGTATTAATTTGCACAGCACCGCACCGAACAGGAAGCGCCTATATATCTGTCCCACCAAGGTAAATGGCAGACAAAAGACTCCCAGCAAGAAATCGGAAATGGCCTGAAACAAACGAAAAAGTTCAAATAAATTCTTTTGTAGAGTTTATCGTAATTTTCAAACAATCTTGGCAGTTTCTAAGCAGAGTCAAATGATAAATATTTTTCACAACTTTTGACATGAAATTTTGATTCACACAAACACTAACGATTCAAAGAGAGAGAGGCAAATTGTTATTACCAGCTTGTGTGGCTAGAAAACATCCAGAAGTTGTAGAGTATGTAAAATGTACGGTTAATATCATTGATGAAAGTTAAACTTCATTTTTTCTTTAATACTTTATAAAAAAAATTGGTACATATCAGGGATTTCAGTAAAGCTTGTATAAAAAATAACCTTACACAAAATAGGACTTAATAACAAGGAATTCAATTTCCTTTCCTTAGTTAGTTCCCTGATTCAAGGGGGAAGCAATATCTTGCTACATACTCGTAATAATAGAGTGACTCTATTACTAGTGTGTCCTTAATTCTACTTATTTATTTGAGTGCAACAGTAATATAAAATTAGAAATTACATACTTTTTTAAATTACATGTTACAAAAAAGGAGATGAAAAAAGTAGACCTTCAGTAGAAACACTGAAGGTCTGTTTTTTCTTCTCGAGAAGACTCTTTTAATTGCCAAATAGATTTAAAGTAATTTTTTCTCCTTGTTTTTTGACATCAATCAAAACATTTTCAGTTGGATTTTGAAAAGAATAAAGTTAAAAAATTTTGTATTGATCTTATATTTCAATAAAATGTGATACTCGTATATAGCATAAGCACCACTTAACAGCTGCTCCACACTATTATATATATATACATATATATTTATGTGTGTGCGTGTATATAAGATAGGTAATGATTGAACAAATTATAAATATCTACAATACTATAAACCCGATGCCCGCATGTTGAATTTGTAAGAGTTTTCATCTCAATAAGAAACGTTTTAAAGGTTACACTTGTAACTTTATATACCCTTGAATTTCTTTGCAGATGTAGTTTACTTTGTATGTTAGTTCACGATGCTTTTCTTCACTATATAGGAAAGATAAACATGAAATTCGTATAGGGAAAAACACACTGATACACGACAGGGTTAGTCGTCACTCGTATTTTCTGAATTGAAGATAAGTACCGAGAATAATGTCACCGCCACGCAGAATGACGTTGAAAATAAATTAATTTAAGTAATAAATTAAACGAAAGGCGACTGTCCGCTGTAACACGCTGACAGGTTCGTATCTTGTTTGGTTGAAATAGAACTCACTATATTCTAGGCATATTGTCAAGCACTCTTACCGCGTACGCTCTATATATTCAGCGGGAAGGTAGCTCTAAGAATTAATAAAAGCACTAATATAGTACAGATAGCATGTTACTATAGTGCGTCATGTATTTACGACGATAGATTACAATATATACACATTGCCGTGTTAGATACTATAAAGCATATAAAAAACTGTGTCACTGACGAAAAGGGTTCGTGTGATAACGCCTAAAGTATTTTGAAAATAGCAGTAGACATAAAGTCTGAATATTCTATTATGGGACACTTATTATTTCTTTTTTAATTTTCATATATTTATATGTAATCATATAAAAAACTGTGTCACTGACGAAAAGGGTTCGTGATAACGCCTAAAGTATTTTGAAAATAGCAGTAGACATAAAGTCTGAATATTCTGTTTTGGGACACTTATTATTTCTTTTTTAATTTTCATATATTTATATGTACAATATTATTGTGTTGTTTCATTTTACTAAAACAGTTTTTAAGCATTGTACATTTTAAACAATTTAGGTCAACATGGTTTGTCTCTTATTATTTTATTTATGAATGCCAGTAGGTAGTGCATGATCATTGATCATTTTGTTTTGTCATATTTCTATAGAGAAATATCATATGATGAATAGATGTGGTCTATAGGTAATTAAGTGCTCTTGAAACATAAATTACATTTAATTAATGGGTCATGTAGCTACAACTATAAAATGTAGCTAAATGAGGGTATGTTTCGAACAAGCTTACAGTGACAAGAATGCTCTGACAGCTCATAACTGTTCTCATCATGAGAATAGTTACTTGAAACTATAATTTTGCGAGGTTACGACGTTGACGACAACTTATATTAGCACGTCAAACTGAATTACCAAGAATCATATAAACAATTTTTAGCTCATTTCACCTCATATCAATTGAGGTAAAGCTTTACTTCTGTATTATTTTAATCAGCTAGCTCTAATGTTATCTGAACCTTTACCTGATTGTTATCAAAAGCGTGGTCATTATGAAATGTGATGAGGGTAATATCAATATGAAGTCAACGCACTGCGATTGGAATCGATTTTAGCTCACTGGAATCGGTGACTATCACCGATCGGAACAGACCCCAAATTGTATATACAATTGTATAGACCCCAATACTTCATATAGAGCCGACTGACTCTATTGATTAAACATAACTATCGATGTACTGTCAACAAAAGCTCAAACTAGCCACGTGCATCAGGAAAACAATAATCTTTACAAGCAACGTCAGTGGCGTCAAGTTCAAACAGTAAGTATCAAAGTAAACAATAGTAACCACCAGAAAATTATCTTCGCCATATGGATCACGTTCTTCGTGGCTCTACATTGTCGTTTAAGAACGATTTACGGAGCTGTAAAATGCAGCACGCGAGCAATTTAAGTTTTCACTTAATCTAAGTCGTCACATTTCACGTGGAAGCATAAAAGTTTATGAATTTGTGACAGCTTAATATGGTTTGCGTTTTCAGGGAATTCCACTTATAGTTAGCATTGCCAGTCAAGATATCGGATAATTGATTGAGGGTTTAATAGTAACTATTGTATTGTATAGAAGTGGTAAGATATCGTAGTTTTTGGGAATGTTTTCTACTCTATTTACAAAAGGTATGATATTTATCTTCTGCCTCTTCTTAAGGTAAAGAAACAGAAGTTCAGAGTTCCTTAACTATTCTTCTCGAGAAAGCTCTCCAACGTTCCGAGCAGGTGTAGATTCAAAACTTTCTGTTTTTCTTCTTCGTTTCCATGTACGAGGTTTTTGTTCACTTAATTTACAACTAGTTTGATGCCAATAAATGCCAGTACAGGTCTATGTTGAATAAATATTAATTCGATTTTAATTTTAATGTCACTTTACGATAAGGTTGAAATTCATACGAAGTCCCCGGGTAGTAAAATAAACCTTCAGACTTTCTTGCCTGTTCTTCTCAAAAAGGCTCTCCCAAATTCTAAATAGGTATAGAGTTATTAGTTTTTTTGTTCCTTAAACATATATAGGTACAATTATTAGTAGCTCTATGAATTTAAAATTTCTTTTGACGTTAATAGGGGTCTGTAGAATACAGACTCAATTTAATTTTGATGTTAGTTTGCATTTGTTACCTAACCGTGTTGGGAAAATATGTATTTTATGTATAAATGCTTTAAGCATTTATTATGCTATTAATTCAAAAACACAGAGTAAACCTTTACACCTTAAATATTTTTATTTAAAGTTTATTAATTGCTTCTATACTATCAATAACTACATAAACCGTCATTTACAAAATTTTTAATGACTATATGATTTGTATGGCAATTTAATGCATCATATGCGTTACTTGATAGCAAATAATATCGGTTGGTTTTTTAACAGATGTAAATGAAAAAAAATATATAACTTTTATAATGTGATTATAAAGCGAATGGTGAGAGTACATAGTGTCCGACATTCATATACACTTATATACATAGTAATTTTACCCACGTTAATAATTTATGGCAGATTCTGATCAGAAGGAAAACCGTCCAACGGATTGAGGCTACTTAGATAACAAGAAGCGGAAAAAGGTATTTGGACGTGGGTTCACCTTATATACTATTCTGAACAGAGATTTGTAAGCCGACTTTGTAGTAGCAAAAAAAGCATTATCGTAAATTACTTAACTTTGTGTTCAATTCTATTTGTTCGGTACAAATTTAACTGGGTCATGATCTCCAGAACAGGATTTGAGGCCCATAAATTGTGCCACCCAAATACATCACGAAATAGCCGTAGGATTTCCGTAGCCGGTTTGATTCGATTTTCAATGTAAAACAATGTCAATAAATGTTCAATTTTAACGAGTTGCAGAAAAACCAGGCAACGCGGGACATTGTATGTTTTAGAGATTGTGATTTGTGTGAGCACAAATTTAGTTGTCATATACGTCAGCTCTCATACGAGTATTAAACATTCTGTAATAATTTGTTTATTCACATCCTTGGACAAGTATACACAAAAGTCTTCTTTTACAGACTGTCTGAACTTACAGAGGCACATAGTATGCTATGATTGCTAGGCCGCTATTAAGTTTGGCTTAGCTTTTTGCAGCATTTAACACGTTAAGTTCGAAGCGAGGCCTAAATCACCCCTGATGCAACTTCCCTGTGTTGCGGAAAGCAAAAACGTGAATTTCTCTGTCGTGCGAATGGCATAGCTTGGGTTTGGTCCAGTGTAGGAAAGAGATCAATATATATTTGAGATGCGCTAATGGTTCCGGACTCGGTGGTGTACCTACCTTGGTAACGGATGTCTTAGGCCTCGCGCCGCACTGAATTAATATAATTTTAATGCAGTGCGGAACGAGGCTAAAACGTCCCATATCCCCCCTGACCTCGTACCGCCTCGTACCTCGTAACGCGAGCTTCCCGTGACCAGTGTTGTGCATCACGTCGATTGGAGAGCACGTCCTTTTACAGCGCCGAACATGTCTAAAGCCCGAGGCAGAATAAATAGGACAGTTTCTTTTCTACTTCTGGTTGCCTTTTTTTTCTATTCTGTGAACCGCATTAAGATTTTCATATACAAATAGATAGATAAACCTTATGCATAAACCTTGATCAATTATTTTCCAATAATAAGTCTGTAATAGGTGCCTCTTAATGGTATAGAATGGAACGCGCGAGTCTGACTCGCACTTGGCCGGTTTTTTTTTCTTTATGGCGCCTTCAAGCACAATTTAGATTATTTAAAAAAAATGTATCCTTTGATAGCTTTGTGTTGTTTTGCCAGGTTTTGCCCTTAAAACGATCTAATGAGATATAATTGATCAAAATCGGTCAAGTCGTTGCGTAGTTAAGACAGTTTAAAAACGTCGGTATTATTTTTCCTATCACTAATCTCAGCGAAAATTTGCCCTATTTCAGTGCGTTACGAGGTGTAAAGATCCCATATTTTGTTTTACTAATAATTCCTAAACTAGCCATCAGATCCCGGGGCGACGATGGATTAGGGTTCATCAATTCACTGTCTATATCAATAAGGACCAAAAATCTCATTTATCTTTGATTTCGCGCCAGAAAATGGATTTTTGTCTGTAAAAGGAGGTGGGGTCTAATAGACCGCGTGTCGCCCTAACGTCTGGTCACGGTACAGGCCGATTATACCTCGTGCCGCAGGAACGGAAGTATGCAAAAATTGGTGCCGCAGATAACGTGTTAAGCACTTGATTTAAACCACTATGCGTCCTATGCTGGATTAAATTCCCTCTTATTCTAATCGTTGCAAGTCCCCCTAGAACATCAGCAACCTCTGATGTCTTCCACGTATTTCTAACAGTGATGCTGATAAGTTGTTAATCACCTATTGATAGGGCACGATTTCGCATTTCATAAGTACGTGTTGTACCTTTCCTCTGCCTCCGCATAAAGGGCTGCCTGTCACTCCTATCGTGAATAGGTCCCTGTTTAGGGGACATCATTAGTTAAAGCACCTATAACTTATTGGATTCTGCTATTTAGACAGGTAAGTAAATAGAGAAATGCTGAGGTAATGTTTCTGGTTACGCCGTTACGCCTATGCCGTTCTTATTAGCTTTATTGATAAACGACTCTGTTATCAATATTGTTATAACTGGTTCTACGTTGTACTTTCGCAGATATATATATTTCGCTATATTGTAGTGTTTCTGTCAGTTTTTGATACACACAGAAGAGTGGTTCTTGGTGATGGCTGATGATCGTCATCGACTGGTAGCCATATTGTGGCAGCAAACTACTTGTATTTACTGAAAAATAAAAACAATAAAAAAGCAATTACATTTAATGTTTTTATTAACTAGATGACACGGCGAACGTCAATAGTCAATAACGTAACCTGTCAACTAGAAAGATGGCGGAACTGCAATACTGATTTTATAATAAATAAATAGTTTTCTCCATAATTGATTTTTCCTGCTTTTCGGTTATTTAATATTTAAAATAAACCTATGATCACTTTATTCCTATCAATGGAGATATCATGGAAGCCTTCGATTATTATCATGCTTATCATAGTGGACTGTAAACACACACACACACACAAACTCGTGGCATACTTTTAATTTTTTTTAAGCATCTTGCTCGACACTTTGATTTTTTTCCTATGTCGTGAGTGCAGTTACAAACGTAGAATATCATATGCACATAAGTCCAAAGTCTAACAAATTTCTGAAGGTCATATAAAAAGATCCGTTCCGAGTGGGAATGAAACCGCGACCCGTGGCGCAGTAGCCGATCACTCGATCGCTGCTTGTATATTTTAAGTTACCGAGGAGTACTTTTCCATAATTATAGCTAACTAGCTTTCCGCCCGCGGCTTCGCCCGCGTTATATTCGAATTTCCCACAGGAAGGATATGTTTTCCGTCGGTAAAATTATCTTATTTCCTTCCTTGGGTCCTCGGGTTTTACGATTGGTATATACGGGGTATACTATCTGTGTATAAAATTTTATTTAAATCGGTTCAGTGGTTTTTACAATACTGCCATACAACCTTTCACCCCCTCCTTTCAACCCTTTACAGCCCTTTTCTGCTTTAAAAGGTAGCCTCTGTCCTGTCTCAGCCTCTAGACTATCTGTGTACCTAGTTTCATTTAAATCGGTTCAGTAGTTTTAACAATATTTCTATACAACCTATTATCCCTCCTTTCAACCTTTTACAACCCTTTACAACTTTTTTGAATGAAATAGAAGCCTATGTCCTTTCTCAGGCTCCAGACTAACTGTGTATAAAATTTCATTTAAATCGGTTCAGTAGTTTTACTAATATTTCCATACAACCTATTATCCCTCCTTTCAACCTTTTACAGCCCTTTACAACCTTTTTGCATGAAAAAGTAGCCTATGTCCTTTCTCAGGTTCTAGAATATCTGTGTACCAAATTTCATTTAAATCAGTTCAGTAGTTTTGACGTGAAAGTGGAACAGACAGACAGACAGAGTTACTTTCGCATTTATAATTTTAGTATGGATGTATAGATATATATTTGTTAAATTGCAACAGCGATTAGTGAAAATTTGTTTAGCGTAACCAAGTTAATAAAACCAGATTGGTGATGGTGATAATAAGTGGCCTAAATTTCGTAATAAAATTACACCTTTTTATATTGAGGTGCTTAACTGAGTACATTTTCTTTGGTCTTATTAATGGCGCTCGGAAGAACCTCTTCAAAAGGTTCACCTTAATTACAATATCTCATTTACCACTGAAAGCCAAACGTCTATAGCTTCTTGGCTAGGACGATATTACAGAGTTTAATTATCACTTCACAGTGAGCTTCCTTATAAATGGTAATTAAGAAGATGCTCTTGTTGAGCTTAATTCGAAGCAGTTGTATAAATTTGAGCCAAGCTTCTTGGTTATAAACCTTTGGAGCTTACAAGCGACAGGTTTTTATAGGTTACTAAAACATTACTCATTTCTAATCAAATATTGATTTTAAAGTATTCATAATTACATCATTGTCCATACGATGAAATATGGAAACAAATCATTTATGTGCACCGTTCCTAATGCCGCCAGGTATTCAACGTATAACGTAACGTTATACGTAGAATACCAGGATTAGTTTAGGGCATATGTATAATTTTTTATAACAAGGTTCCACATAGTGTAGCTGAATTTCCTCTTCATAAGTTCAAGGTACATGTTAAAAAGACGCTAATGAGTAAGGGCTATTAAAAAGTCAATGATTATTTAAATGATGCCAATGCTCGGTGTTGATTTGAGGATACATTATTAAGTATAAATATTTCTTTTCCCGTATAAATTGTAAACACATATGTACATTGTATGATAACGACATAATTTATTGTAAATGTTGTTATTACTTTTAATAAAGCTGATAAGTTTCTTGCGCCCATTCTTCTTATCAGCTAAAAAATACGCCCTGAATGGGTGGTAGGAATAAAAATTTGGACGATTCAAAAGAGCTTTCTATAAAGACATATTTGAATAAAGTTAATTATGATTTTTGATTTTGATTTGACAATAAAAAGTGTGCTAATTGCTTAGTAGTTTAAATTTATATTCTGTGTGGTCTGCGTTTTCGACATATTTTATTTTTTGTCTTATATATCATATTATTAAATAATAATTACTATTTGTCACGTTTGTTCGAGAGTGAGTTGCGCAACTCAAAATAAACTATTTGCAACAGCATAAAATAAACTTACAGAAGAATATTATTTATATTTTTGCTCTAAAAATATACCAATTCATTTATTTTAAAATCAACTAAAATCTATTTTATATGTGTATTTAATTATGATGCCTAATCATTAATTACAAAGATAACATATTTGTCATTCCGGTCCCCACAGTCGAGTGGTTGGTATTTCAAGGTGTCGAGATCTTTGAGGTCCGGGGACAGATGTTTGCGTGACGTATCTTTGAGGTCCGGGGACAGATGTTTGCGTGACGTATCTTTGAGGTCCGGGGACAGATGTTTGCGTGACGTATCTTTGAGGTCCGGGGACAGATGTTTGCGTGACGTATCTTTGAGGTCCGGGGACAGATGTTTGCGTGACGTATCTTTGAGGTCCGGGGACAGATGTTTGCGTGACGTATCTTTGAGGTCCGGGGACAGATGTTTGCGTGACGTATCTTTGAGGTCCGGGGACAGATGTTTGCGTGACGTATCTTTGAGGTCCGGGGACAGATGTTTGCGTGACGTATCTTTGAGGTCCGGGGACAGATGTTTGCGTGACGTATCTTTGAGGTCCGGGGACAGATGTTTGCGTGACGAATCTTAGTCATGGTTGTTATTATATATTTCTACCAAATTTATTTATATATGTATAATATATTTATGTCTATCCGTTACCCTAGATCTCATAACACAAGCCTTACAGAGCTTACTTTGGGCTAGGTTTATATTATATTTTCTCTCGCTCTACATCTATATTCCTGAACGTTTCAGAGCTCTAAGCATATTTTTTTATTATCTCTTTGACCTGCTCATTAATTACTATTGCAAGTCATGCTTGGAATATTATATAACGAGGTGTTTAATCGCATCGTCCTCCTTAAGGCTCCAGTAGATGTATGTGCAGGACATTGCGTGCCTCCCTACCACCTCATAAGGGACACTCATATATTTCACTTCAACTTCTTATTCCCCGTATCTTATAGCGACGAGGATGAGCTGAGAGATGAGTTAGTCAAAGGAATATTTATGTTTAAAAACGGTTTCTTTATTCCAAGATGCTTAAGGTTCAGTGAATAGCACAACTTCAACATGCCAGCACATAAGCCCAACGAAACATTCCCAGTGGACTGCAAGATTATGAAATCAGAGTTCATTGCAGACTTGACGTCGTGAAGGAAGTAAATTGAAATCATTTATTTAATTTGATGTTGTTTTTTGATTAACACTTAGAACCGATTTAATTTTGTAATAAAGCAGCAGAGTATGCTAATTATGTTTACTGCACTCGAGCTGGAATCGTATCAGTGTCAACAGTTTAACATTATGAGTCAATACCAGTATTTAGGATAGCGAATGAGTTAAGTTCGCTGTAGTCAATTCGGGCGATCCATATTGAAATGTTGGTATGCAATTATTCTTATTATACGTGCAGTAAATAGAATACGTTAGGCAATTCATGAACGATGTGGAAAACAATTGATTACGTGACAACGGAAGAAGTGAGTGACGCCCACGAATCCACCGATGCTATCAAGTCAAATATACGGTTTCTTAATGGTGATCCTATGACGTAAAACGTGACAATTGATGTTATGACGGTAACGGGTCTTCGGCTTTCATTAATTTCCAGACATTAGACACGCCAACTTATTGTTTACGCTATACGAAAAGTGGACACCTTATAATCTACAAAGTTCAGTTCATATCAAGTTTTAATTAGTATGTCCTATTTCGAATATTAATGACTTATTGCAGTATATATTTCTTTTCGTTTTCATTATAAATTTGAAACAATAATTCGCAGCTGTTTTTAAATATACCCGTTTTCTTAGCCGCTCTTAGGAGTGAGTTCTTCTTATGACCTTCGCTTTTCGACTCACTGTAGATCTGTTGTACTAGTCTAGTGGAGTAGTAATAGTAGAGACTAAAAGACTACATAGCAATCTAATCTCCACTAATCTGCCCAGAACGTTCGCAGTCGTGGAAAATAATATGATTTGTAATTTTGTGACACAGCTCTGTGAACTGTTCGCCTTGGGTACTAACCCTCATCAGTTTTTATTTTATTGGAGAATAAAATATCAGAATGGCATAATAAGTGTACCACCATCTCTTGTTCCTTCCAGGTTCTAAGGAATTGATTCTGGCGTGACCTATCCTATGCAGCATAACCTTAGTTACAAAGAAACCTATCACGGCACTTAATATTTCACAAGTAAGCTGTGAAATGTGATATAGCCATGATCGTTCTGTTAAAATATCTGACAGTTGTATTTCTCGTCAACTTATAAGTGCTTGTAGTGTAAACAACTTAACTGTAAGCTTAAAAGCTTACAGTTAATTTGGAGAAAAGTTCAAATAGCTCTATAAATTTTTCTCTTTATACGAACTGTACAATATATATAATCTTTGAAAAAAAATCATAATGATCAGTTCATTTTGGTCTGCCATAATAAAATCTGTTTTTAACAATTGGTATGTAGCTTAATGTCAGGTGTCCTTATAAGACACGGTCCTTTATAAGGCGAGCCCAGGGATATAGATTCAACGCGAAGATGCCATTTAAGCAAAATATATTAATAGTGTACGTGGAGGGTACCAACTGGATCTAATCTTGTGGACTATTGCATTTCGATATTGGTGGTAATGAGAGCCGGGCTGTGGAAGAGATTCCTGTCACCTGCCTTTACAAAGCCTCCTAATTGATTTATATATGTCAGATAGTGACTCGCCAGTCATTAATTAGGTGCCCCAAAAAAGCAGACCAATATTGGTGCGAAAGGAGCAACATTGTTGTGAATAACTAAGGTTGTAGAGGTGTGTCTTCGACAGCGATGAAGACGCTGTCGCCGTTATGATACTATTGCACTTGCATCCATCGAGCATCTGCTCTTGTTATTCTACTCTGTCCCGCTGGCTAAAGCAAGACAGAGGCGGGTGGCATACGCCCCCCTGAAGCATATCGGTACCCTCGGTGTTGCAACATGTGTCACAAGCTGACCTGAGATACGGAGCGATGGGGTCGTTACTTCCCGACGTTATCATTATTACCTGTTTGGAAATTATATTAATTTACAAGTTTACAATTACATCTATGTAAGGATTTTAGGTTACACTTTCCATTATGCAAGTTGATGTCGTAAGATGAAATTGAGGATTTTACGATAACCAGCTCGCCTCCTATCATACTTAGACGTAATAAAAATTGGTTAGGTGTGGATGTTTTTTGAAGGTTCTGGGAAGCAGCTTCTGTTATATGTATGTAATATATTTATATTTCGCACTATGAGCAAACTTAAAAAGCTACTCAACCTTAAGTACAGCAATCACCATAAGCGTAAGTAGTGAATAGTTATGGGTAAAGATTTACATGACAATGTGTAAAATAAGATCGTTAAGTGAGTATGTATTTTTTATCTCAAATAGAGCTTTTTTATGAACTAGCTAGGCACTGTTTGCTAATGATGTCAAGAGCAATGAATTTCATACATATTTAGTCTACAAGACAATCAATTGTTTGATCTATCTATCGAAACCTATTCATGCTCAATGTGTATGTAAATCATAAAAAGATATACTTATCTTATCAATGCTTTATTATACAATATGTTTTATTCAATAATTCTCCTTTTCGTTTCTATGCGATACCATTTGGTTTATGCCACAGTCAAGTTTTAGCATTTTTTTATTTTTATTTTTCATCACTCGAGTAACAAATTTACAATTCAACTTTCAATTTGTAAAATTTTACTAGCTATAATTTTTGCGTGTTTTGTTAATTTACGAGTTAGTGTTACAAGTTATTTTTTGACGTGACAACGTCTTTTAAATTGGTACGGCGTGGAGTCATTCTCGAAAACACCGTAACGGCCGAATCTGACGCCACACGGAGTCCACGAACGGCGTAACGGCCGATCTGACGCCACACGGCAACGTAATAAAAATATAAATGTTATACATTACTTTATTTTAAATAATTTCATTGCACCCAGAAAAAAATTTTGTTATTTAATTAACATACTAAATTTGGGAAGAAATATCTTTGTATTTTTTACCAAAACTAATTTTGGCAGTCCTCTCTTGACATAAATCTGACTCTACTTTGAAAAAATAGGCGAAACTCTGAAAGTATAAGGGATATATGGTTGAATCTGCTATTTGATTGTACCACTAGCGCGTTCATTGAATGACGACATTTAATTGAATGACTAGGCTGAACGTTGATTGAACAAATGTCCTAGTCCAACTAGTTAGCGGATTTTGACCACGATCTTTTTCGGACGTTTGTATCGTACGTCATCTACTTTTCATCACCGGCAATAAACCACTTCAAACCCGGTTTCATTACGTCTAAATAAGGAACCGAAAATCAGCACACGATTTATTAGATTTTTTTGACGTGACAACGTCTATTAAATTGGTACGGCGTGGAGTCATTCTCGAAAACACCGTAACGGCCGAATCTAACGCCACACGGAGCCACGCACATTACTCATAATAATTAATTTATGTATAACTTCAGAAACAGAAAATTTAAACAAACTATTAAATAAAAATATAAATGTTATACATTACTTTATTTTAAATAATTTCATTGCACCCAGAAAAAAATACCATGTAATAGACGTTGTCACGTTCATATATCGGCAGTAGACGGAGTTCTACAGACAACCAATTTTTTTTTATAGGATATGTTTGCTGCCCGCAAACGGGCAAACGGATCACCTGATGGTAAGCGATAACCGCTGCCCATAGACACCAGAGGATTCACAGATGCGTTGCCGGCCTTTAGAACTGGGGATATGCTCTTTTTTACGAAGTTACGAATTACGTGTGTTTGATTAATTTACGGTAAATCGTTTATCGTGCCATAAAATCGCCATATATCTCTTCAATCTCTCAAAAATATCTCTTGTATTTTGACCGTTTAAAATGATAAAACACTCTACCACATCGCGTTTTGTAGGTCATGCTACAGGATAAGAAGTTACAAAACATTTGAAAGTAACCGTGTAGTTTTACACCGTGGTAAATTTTTAATTAGCCAACTATTTGCTAATTGCAATAGATTTAGATAGATTATAACCGTATTGTGATTTGTTGAACATTTATTTAGTTCAACTTGACAGCGCATTACGCCTGTATAAGCCGATCGCAAAAATTACATACAGCAATCACATCCGAATTTGAATGTTGACATTGAGACACTATATGTCGCTCATAATAGCGACTGTTTTGGTAACGTAAATGTAAAGCTTGACGTGTTGGTGACTATACAAACACCGAGAACATGTGTCGATAAGACTATTTAACACGTAAACAAAGACTTTAAGCTTTAACCTTCTTGTTGCTTGGATTGTTGTATTGGATAATGTCACTAAAGTGTTATAATACTAATATACATTGAAACTGGTTTATGAAATTTTATCAGACTATCTCATTGAAAAGAGACCTTGTAATAAAAAAATTATGTAAATTAAATATTCTAAATTCTATTCTTATTTTCGATATGTCGAAATAAAACCTCTAATGATTTTTTTTAAATAATTATTTTAAATTCAGTCTCGCTAGTTTTGAGATTATTTGTTATAAATATATAAAAATTTCCCCTTTATAGATAGACATATAAAATTAATATAATTTTTAATCTGACTCTTGATATACCGCCCCGAAGTACTGTTTTTTTTTTCATATTCTTTTTCGGCTTATGCCGTCCGTTTATGGAACTCTCTCCCGGAGAGTATTAGGAGAGCGCGAACTTTGGAGTCCTTTAAGAATCAAGTCCGTGTTCACTTCCTGTCAAAGATTCCTTAACTTAAACTAGTATTAGAATATTGTCCTGTCCAATTATTGCACCCATCCTATGTATAAATCTCCTTTTAATACTTCCCTGGTCCTAGGTTGCCTGGAAGAGATTGCTGTTTAACAATCAGGCCGCCTTTTGTATATTTGTTGTTTTCTTTTTTTTTTTGTGTGTTTTATGTACATGACGGCGCGGTGCATCAATTGTAAAGAGGGAGTGATAAATGGCTGTGTGATCACTATCCCTCTGACACAACTCCGAGCGCTGGTGTGTACCGAGCGATGACCGCAGTCGGTAATCGGTTCGCATCGCGCGCGCACATGACGTGTTCGGCGGAGTGTCATTGATTTTGTGATATTTTAATAGTGATTTAGTTAATGTGATTCGTATTTTTGATTAATAGTGATTGGTTATAATTATAGTAAACGATTATTAAAATTACGTAAGCATTTTATTCAATTTCCTCGCCCGCCTACCCACGTTCACGTGTCTTATCACGCTATGGAGCCTGCAGGGTCTAATTGTAGGAGCAATGTGCCTTCATACACAATAAAGAGTTGTGTTATGTTATGTTAAAACAAATACATTTGAAAAACAATACTATATTGGATATTTTACATCTTTGTAATATTCTGTATCAATAAATATAATAAACATTTCATATTATGATCATAACATAAATTCTTAATTTTCTACATACTCCTATTAACTTGATTCGCACGCTCAAGTAATTATTTCAGAACAAATATTTTAGTACTGAAGTTCTGTGAAGGTTTAATACTGTGTCAAGTGTTATCTACACGTATTTTGGCTAAACATCCCCCAAAATGTACCGCCGTACTAATATACGTATAAACATTTCCTTATTCGGTAAGTAGGGTACGTAAATACGGCTTAAGCAAGGGTCGTGTTTCATTAATGGCGGTGCTTGTCTTTACCGACGTAAAATTATCATATTGACAGGATCACTTTTCCTTATCTGATGAATAAAGAAGTTGAGAGGTGTTGATGGTATGAATCACATCTGATTATTGAGTAGCTTTTGATTGTTTTTTTTTTCATATTAATATTTTCTCAAACTCTTGAAAATTCTTTCGTTGAAATAAATTTTACACACACTTTAATTTTTTTATGTGATATATTTATAAGCAAGCATACTGCAGATAGTATATGTGGCTTCTGTGAAATTTTCAGTAAATCTGTAAATCTAATCAAAGCTACAGTGTACGTTACCAGCAAGTGACAATAGATAAAAATTCACAGTACCTAGTAATTTAACTGCGTCATCTTACACTTTACACTGCTATTTTGCGACAGAAATAGGTAAATCCCTCCAGTTACTATGTTACCTACTTAATAAAAGCTTTATTTGTAAAGAAAGTAGAATCAAATCAGTGTGTCATAACAATCTTATAAAATTAAATTTTTATTTGTTTCATTGTTATCGCCGAAATAAAATTTCTTACGAAGCTATCGTCAAATTATCATTGTGATTATGTTAAGTATTGAAATATTTTTGCCTTAAATAAGACTTATTATATAGTAGTCTCTCATAAAATTAAGTTATTGTGTTTGTCTTCTTTATTCAAATTATGCCTATTGTGTGAAATTAGTAATAGAGTCATGAATAATGCTTATGAAACGTTCTTGATTACCTACTTTGAACATATTATAATTATATAATACACTATAACTTGCTAAATCAAGGTCTCCTGATTTTGGTTACCTTCTCATTCCTCATAAAATCTAGTCCTCCCAGTTTCCTCCCATTTGTGGCTTAGATAATCCATTAACTTCATACCGTATCCACTGAACTTGACGTAAATTTTCTTTGCAAAGATCTTGAATTGAATATGAATGCACTCATAATCAATTTAAACAGGTATGCGTAATTAATCTAAGCGGGCGGTGCTGTGGTCTCAGCACTGGTCTAAGAATCGGTTGATTCCCGAGCCCTGGGTTGAACCTGCCATGTACCAATATATTTCTCGTTCTTAGAATTTCATATGTACATTTATCTAATGCTCTTATGGTGAAGGAAAACATTCTAAGGCAACTTGCATACATCTGCGAAGAAATTCAAAGATGAAACCAATTCGCACTGGCCTAGCGTGGTTGACTAAGGCCTAATCTCCCTAACATAGCCTCCATGAGGACGTATGTATATATGCTGTGATGATGAATTAATAAAATATGTATAAACATTTTTACGTGTACATTTATCGCAGGTTCCTATGGATAAGGAAATTTAAAAGGCATGTGTAGTCAACCAATCGACACTCGGTCAGCGGGGTTGATTAAGGCCCAATAGGCTTAACTTACGGAAGTTCCCTTTGCTGGGAATATAAGCTTGTGAAAACTAACACAAGAAGAAACACTACAAGGCTATCTACCTACTGGGATTATCTACAATTGGGAATCACAAACTGAAATGATTCATTTATTAAAATTCTGAATTAAATCATTGATTTATTCCTAGTTGAGATCCTGTTGATACTTCATACGCATACCAAATTCTTAACGAAAATTCCTACTACATTATATATGTTTCCCTCCTCGTGATCCCTTGATACGCACCAACGAGCATCTTCCCAAAACTTCTAACAGAGTTTAAAATACTACACACTTAAATGTTATATCCTAGCACAAAAAAAAAAGAGTGCGGCCCAAGGAATAGGAGCAGAGGACCAAACAATATTTAAAAAAAATGTGATATCCAGATATTGCGCTCGTAGAATAAGTGGGTGAAAATCCGTGTGCGTAATATCAGATGACAACAAGAGTCGCGTTGCACTACTCCTCCCGCTAGAACCTCTAGAACTTTGCATCATCTTCTGAAGATGCCTCTTTGAGTGATGGCGGTGTGATTGAAATCCACCTCGTATGTTTGCCAACAAGGCTTGAGAAACTACCAAAGATCTCGGCTTTCTCAAACTAATGTGAAGGTGAATCTGTAGCAGCCATCTGGTGCTAACTATAGTAGGAAAAAAAACAAACTACAAAAAAAACTAAACTAAACTACAGTAAAAATAAATTATGTATCTTATAAATTATGATGAAAATATTTTTATTTAAGGTTCAACGCAAAATTTGTGTCACCGGAGTTTCAAATCGCAAAAAAGAATGTCATCATTGAATAAAGTCTGCTATCTAGATACAAGAGTGCAGAAAATAAGTTGAGGTCTGAGGATCGTATTCTAAAATCAAACTCACACTTAAATCTCTTCTCTACCTTAGTAAATCTGATCAAATGAGAATATGCGTCGTCGCAACTACCCGAGTCTCCTTCTCAGATCCTTCTCTCTTCTGCTTAGCTATTTTGGTGTACCGTTCAAACACATATCTCCTCTTTATATGGCAGCCTTCTCTTGTGGGTATGCTGACCTTCCTTCATTCAAGTTGTAGGGTCCTTAAGGCTAAAAGTTAGAGCTGAGTTTAGTTGATAGGGCATGTCAACCGGACCACTCCGTCCAAGATGGAATCCAACATAATCTACGCCACGCTTAGTGGCGGGAGTATCCTGAGTATGTTTCTTGCTCCTTGTAACGGATTCTCAACCTCTCTCTTGCTCTGCTTGAGTTTGATTTTAGAATATACGCCTTAGATACCTTGTGCTAATTAATTTATTAATTCTTACCAGGTTCAACAAGTAGACATTGGTAATAGTCCTCATTCTTCTATTACTAGCGAGCGTCGCAATGACCAAACAGTTGCCTGATATCGACAGCAGGAATATCAGGAAGTAGGGTGGCAGGATGAAGCGCCACTCATACGCGTTGCTGACTACGCGCAGCGTCGTATTTCTGACGACGACGTACGGCGACGTCGTCGAGACATCGCGCATGCGCAACAGGGATGTGTTGAATATAGCAGTCAGATTGCCTTCCTCCATCTTGGTTTAGAGTTGACAACTGTGAACGAAAAACAGATATATTAGTGTTTTTAGTTCTACTTTGTATTCACTGTAATTAACTTTGACGTTATACGACCTAAGGAATTGTGTTGAATGCAAGCTTTAATAGTCACAACCAACGCAAGTTTTACAAAGACCAGCTTTTAATTCGATATGTTTTAGCAAATGACATGGTTATTCTCCACTAAATTTTTAAGTCATTTCAGGCTACAGTTTACAGCTCTCGCAACGCGAGCCGACAGGTTGTGACTTATAAGCCTCTTTGCAACCTTTATATTAAAAGTGGATTATCCATATATATAATTATAATAAACTAAAGAAATTCTTAATTTTAATATTTTCTACGTATATAATAACATTATATTTAAAAAACTACAGTCATAAATGTAAAGTCTAGAAGTCGAAAATAATGTATTCCTCAATCAGTATAGAAACAATCCTAGATAATCTATTTCTTCAATTCGTTTTTGAAGATTAGTTATCATGATCGTTATGTCAGTATAGAAACCTCAACAATCATCATTTTAGTAGGTCATACAAAATATATGTCCCGTGCGGGAATTGAACGTGCGAACCGTTGCGTAGAAGCCGATTTCCCGCCCATTATCCCAAACGTGTACTCGCATAGTATGTAATATTTCTTATTCTTTTTTCATAACTACTTTTTCTTTTTTTTTTTATACGACGATGGCGGCAAGCAGGCTTCGGCCCACCCGATGGTAAGCGGTTACCATAGCCTCTGGACACTTGCAACACCAGAGGTGTCACTCGCGCGTTGCCGACCCCTTAAAAACCTATTTACGTTTAAGCTCTACTACTGCACTACTGTAGCCTACTGTAATGTTAGATACTCTGTGGAAAAGTTCACTAATCTGGGACGGACTCTCAGCTCTCGGGATGGCGGCTAGCAGCATTTTTTTTTTTTATTGTTAAAGTTTACAAACAAGCAGGCTGCCCACCTGATGGTAAGTGGTAACAGTCGCCTATAGTACATGTGGTTCCCACGAGATTCGCAGCAAATCTGCAAAGCTCATAAGAACCACAATGTACGTTGCCAACTTGTGACATAAGATGTAAAGTCACAGTACCCAGTAATTTCACTGCCTATCTTACCCTTCACGCCGGAACACAGCAAAGCGAACCCTGCTGTTTGGCGGCGGAAATAGGTAAGACGGAGGTACCCATGCAGACGACCCTGGTACAGAGTCTACCTCCTAGTAAATATCGCATGTCGAACTAGAAGCCGTGTCTTATTTAATTCATCTTATCTCTGCGCCTTACACCTACTACTACTACTCATTCCAAAAACGAAGTGTACGCGGGAGGAAATTCCTCTGGAATCACACTGCACGAGACCATTTAGTTCCCAGTGTGTGAGCCTGAACTCCCTGTCGATAGCGAGCGGTGCGAAGATAGAAAGTGGCCACGGCATCATATCAAACAATTTCTCGGAACATAATGCATTTTATTGACCAGAGGTCGGCAAACTTTTTTGTGTCGTAGACCCTTTGCCAGTTTTTCGGTTTTGAGTAGACTCCTACTTACCTGATATTAAATGCCAACATCCCACAGCTTACAACATTTTATAAACATTTATATCAAATATTTTACTTCATAGTGTTGTCACCAATATCAAAACCTTCTAGAAATAACGACTTAATTATTTAAAGCAATTAAATACTAGCTTGACTTTTATGACTTGCACTCCTCCCGACTAACTGACATATCTAATTATTACACCTTTTAAAATCAAATAAGCAACTGTGATCCGCCACGTGGCTCACGGTGCTGCCATCTATCCTCAACCAAGTCATCTAATCATTACACCTTTTAAAATCAAATGTAAGACTCTTCCGCCACGTAACTCACTGTGCTGCCATCTATTGGATAATGTCACAAACAAAAAAGAGACAGTAGTCAAACCCGCAATCTATCATCATGGTATAACCCCAAGCATGCGAAGTAGAATTACATAATTACATTACAATGATTGCGTATAATAATTAAGGTTTTAACAATAGGTACTTTTGTAAATAATTTTGTCTTTATATTCGAAGATAGGATAATGTAAGTAAATACGAGTAGGTACTATCAGTGTATGTTGAGATCGATTATCGTGGACCCCCGTTTTTATTTCATAGACCCCCAAATTTTTATTTCGCTGACGTAGACCTCTTGCAAATTGTCATGGACCCCTAGGGGTCGATCCACTTTGGGATTCACTGATATAGACGGCAAAACACGCATACGGAGGCAAAGTCTCTCCTAAATTATTCATTAAATTTATTTAGAAAATATACTTACTGCAATACTTAGTTATTAATTTATTTAAACAAAACATATCGCACTAATAATACAATAGTGTATCAACTCAAAATCGATCATTTTTTAGAATCAACAAAAAACTTATTACTCACTTCATGTAATAGTTGCAAATTGAATAACTGTTGAATAACATAAGTTTTTTAATTTATGCTTATTCTGTTTTTGCACTAATCGAACGACGGTTTTGATCACGCGTGAGGAATCAAATTTTGCGTGTGTTTATAGTATTATGTCAAGTACGACGTTTTGAGTTGATACACTATTGTATTATTAGTGCGATATGTACATTAATACCAATCCCATTGTAATTTGTAGCAATTAGTATTGGAATTATGATAATCAACATGTTAACAGCTGATTAATATATGCCTTTTAATACACATCATACTTTAAATCTTATCTTAATATGCTTCTTTTGCACTTCAGTACACCGTAATTACTAAACTAATTACCCTTTAGATTATTACATATTCTTAATAGTTTGTGTATCCTTTACAACTAAAAGGGCCAAAAGTTTTGTATAGTAACACCGAAAATGGTATATTACGAGTATCAATATGAATAGGGCAGAATGTGGAAATGTTTATGGCAGGAAAAGGCTTAAATGCTTCCGGTTTTCTAATGGGTTCCATTGATTTTGCGCAAAGAGGTCACATGACAAACACTCCGTAAATGGGATAAGCTTATCAAGTTAAGATTCGTTAAGCCTTCGAACGGATTTGCATCAATTTCGTAGTTGGAAGTTGAAAAGCAGCAAATAATGTTTATCTTATTTAATATAATGTTAATTTAACTTTACAAATGATGGACTTATTTCCAACAGAGATTTCTTGCAGTCAACCCGTGGCATTGAAAGCAATGGAAGTAGTGGAGTGGTGAAGTGACACTTAATTGTATCACTTAATTGTGCCGGTTACAAAAAGTAGTGATTTTTGACACGACACGTATTGTCCAGAGGTTTCTCTCCCTGGAACACCGGCAGTTTAGGCTTTGCCTCGCTGCTGGCGGCATTCTATACTATTACAAAAATAAATTTAAGAATATTTTATGAATAAAAGAAAATAATGAATATAAAAACAACAACAACATAAAAAATTAAGTAAATAACTAGATTGATGAATACAAAACAAAAGATTTATGAATATTAGAAAATTACATGTGTTAAATTTCAAAAGGTAATAAATAAAGTTTAATCTTGAATTTTAATAAATTTGCTACAAATAATATTAGTAAGAAATACTTAAAATCAGTGATCGAATCTATATTTACTAGTTGCGTAAATATTCCTAGTATAATATTGCATTTTGCGTTAGAATTTAATATGCCAGTATTTTATCATATTCTAGAATAAAATAAAATTTATAATATTTTACATCTCGCATCATAAATGTTCTTTTCTTTCATAAGTGCATCATACCCAAAGTACGGCTCTGAAAGAAATAGTGTTGCGCTAACCAAACATATAATCAGCCCAAAGAAGGATGCCTTCACGATCTCGTAGATCTGTATCAATTGCCAATGAATGGGTCGGATTACCGGGGTCGTGTCAAAGTATTCGTGATTGCAATCAATTATTTTAATTGACCCGCGTCGTCCAATCCTGGGAAAATCGTATTTCGATTTAGAGCTCTGATTGATCCAACAGGAATATTGACACACACATTCATACATATAATTTGAAGTACATAGAAAGTATATATATATATATATATATATATATATATATATTATATATATATATATATATATATATATATATATATATATATATATTATATATATATATATACACCTATATATATATATATATATATATATATATATATATATATATATATATATGTGTGTGTGTGTGTGTGTGTGTACAGCAGCAAGAAAGGTCTAGGTAGATCCACACACACAAGCCTATGCTTGTGTGTGTGTGGAATTCGCAGAATATAAAATAAAGAAATAAATTGTAATTTAAAAAACTGAGATATTATATAGATTTATTTAGAAATAAAAAGTAGTTTTTGTAATTCGTTTCACAAATCAGGAGTATTTATAATTACTATAAAAATATTTATTGTACACACATTTTCTATGTAAATTTATAAATCCCTCATTGATTTTTCAAGCAGTAATTGTAACAAATCTGATTTTGTTTCACTCTATGAGGTTATATTACAGTAATTTTGCTATAAATATTAAAGATTCCAGAACTCATATAGGTAATTTAATAGTAGAATAATTTATCTTACTTAAGCAATTGATTAATTTCACGTCACATACTATAGATTTGTATTGTACATGCAACCGATTAAAAAATAAAAGATAAAAAAAATTGAATAATAATTTTATCAATAAAAACGTATTAATTTCATTAAGTATCTAATAATTACTTTATTTTGCAAATTTTATTTATTCATCCCATTTATAGCGATGTGATAAAGGTATACTAAAAAAAATATTAGTTACACTTACACCAATTAGCCTAGTATACTCTTCAAATAATTTTAAAATATAATATTTTAAAATTATTTATATTAATTAATATTAATTAATTATTTATATTTAACGATTATTGTATTAACAAACACGCGCGATTTCAATGAACAGCAGGTCAATGAGAACCGATATGTTTGAACGATTGGACGATCCTAATGACCTGGGTCTATATCAGTTAATTGACCAAATCACAGAAACTGAACGACTACCCGACTATATGATTAAATGAAATTAGATCAATTAACCAAATTTGAATGCTTTAATTTCGTCGCGCGAGCGCTATATATACCTCGTATTTGTATAAACAAACAAAATACGATATAAACATAATATACACAATAAGAGTTTAAAGAAATTCCAAGGAGTTTCATATAATTCTTTGTGTTGTTTAACATTATATTTATTTTGTCGTCAATAGCTTTCAAAAACTTATGTTTCATTTTTTATTAGAATGTATAGTTTTAGAAATATATTTTAAATTCTCGTGATTATGAGAATATTGAGACACAAAAACCAATAACAATAGTATAGTTTTATGTATTTTAATACGCAGATGTTTGTGCTCTATTGCTGTCTGAAAATGTCGTCATATTTTTTACTACCTTGAAGGAAACGAAAAAATATTAAATTTAAGCTCCATGTTACTATCATGTTTTACACGAACCGCAAGGCGGGTGCCTTCCGCTTACCGACTTTTTCGTATTTTTATATAGAACGCGGCTGTTAAAGTAAAATAGTTTTAAGTGATTATAATGCACCTTGGAAAGTACATTATAATCAGTATACAATTAAATGTCGTCTAACAATCATGCTTCTTACTAAAAATATTTTCGCTACCATTATGTTTTGCCCTATTTACAACTAAAAGAGATTATTTTTTTGGAAGTGTTTTTTTTTATTCTAGCCACACTTTGAATATCGTACGTACTCGACGTATTGTGTAGTGCGATAGGTTAGTCTGTCAAATTGTCCTCTATTAGTAATATTGTTCTGTAGAATTAACAGACGAGGTGTTTTGGAATAGAGTAAAAGGTCGAGCAAACAATCATGAGAAAAAAAGTGACCAAAGTGTATTTTTGATCGTGGTGGTTTGTTGTGAAATATTTTGTGGTGATTTTTACAGTCATGGTATGATTTTCTATAAACAATATTATCTCACATACTATTTTAAGATCGTTAGCAGCAAGTAGGAGGCCAATGGAACATATAATCCACTAGATGTCTTTATATTATTTATATTATTGCTACTACTATAACTAACTACTATAATCACGAAAATAATAAAATCAAAAAACAAGTCTTAGCAACAAAGTTCTTGATATCACCTATCATTTAGCTTCTTGATTAAATTAAGTAATCCACTTAACCGTTCCTAGTTTGATTTATATATTATCTTCGTGAAATAAATCAAGCATCGTGGTTCAAGTTATGAATATTACGATTTAACGAAACATAAATGTTGTTTTGGCAAATGAAATTACGTTTGACAAAATAATAAAACCAAAAAAGAAGTCTTAGCAACAAAGTTCTTTATATAACCTATCATTTAGTTTCCTGATTATATTAAGTAACCCACTTAGCCACCGTTCCTAGTTTGATTTATATATTAACTTCGTGAAATTAATCAAGCATCGTTGTTCAAGTAATGAATATTACGATTTAACAAAACATCAATGTTGTTTCGGCAAATGAAATTACTTTTGACAATATCACTATCAACGGAAACAAGTTAACAACATAGTTTTGAAAAGCCTAATGTTATCACGCGAGCAATATTTCAAGATATGTCATTTAGAAATTGTGTGGGTAAAACGAATTAAAAATTATTAAAGCTTCTTGATTCGATTCCAATACGCGTCGTTTCCTTTTTCTCCATCTTAATTATTTTTTATAATATCTTATTCTTAAACACATGTTACTTTAGCAACATATATAATAATATTATTAAATCCGTTTAGTCAATGCCACTATTTCTTTGTTACCATCTCAGTTAAAGCAGTTTTATAGTAGGTATCAATTGGCTTTATGTGTACGTCTATAAATTAGTAACTTAATTTAATAATACTGTGGTATATATTTGTTTTAAAATAATTGTGCTATTTGGATTTAGTAAAGAAGGCAATATTATCAGTGCGACGCGTAGACGAGCACGATAAAAAAATAATACGATTTTTATAATACGTTTTTTACTTAATAACTTTGGAGTACTTTTTTATTTTATAGAAAGGCAAACAAGCAAAGATATCATCTGATATTTAGTTACCATCAGTTGATTAATTACCACCAGCCAATTGTTAAGCATCAGAGGATTTCTCAGCTATTTAAATAGGAATACGCTATATTTTTAAGGTTTAAATATCGCATCGCTTCGGAAATATTACACAATTTATTCACTGTTTGATAGTACGAGACAAATCTTTCGTGAAACGCACTTTATCAGCTATCTAGGTTATAAGGATGAATATTTGCCGCATGGAATGAGTCCAGAGGAACAAGTGGGTAAAGGGGAAGTCCTGCCCAAAAATGAGAACAGTGTTTCACATGTAGCCGAACCTGAGTTGCACGCGGTGAGACGGTGTGAAATAATTTCTCGATGTCAAGACACATCAAACTTCTTCGAGGCCAATTTAGCCTTACCCTCTAAATGCCCACATGTACTATACTCGATACGTGAGCAAGTCCTCGATGTGTGCACTGACTGTGGCAGTTAAGGCAGTGCAATAACGGCAGCTTTTTTTGTACCTACCACAATTCTTGCATACTGAAATCAAGTCAAGCTATCTGCCGCTAAGATTTAATGAAGCGCCTAATAAAGGTGTTGTATGTATATTTTGTATCTTAGGCGTAGTGTTGTCTGCACACACACTTCCACACACATTTCCAAAATTCAGTTTAATTTAATTACTATTTAAGAATTGGGAAAGAACTTTCTCGAGTGTCTTCTGTGGCCTACTCGGAGAATACAGACAAAAATAAGCTACGGCATTTTATTATTTAAGCAAGTTTTCTTAATTTATTTTATTTTTTACAATAAAATAAATTATATTATAAAAACTTTTATTATTAAAAAAATATATTATTTTATAAAAACAATTAATTTTCATGTAATCCTATTAACATTTTATTACTGAAAAAATCTGTGATTTCCATTTCTGCAACGCGTTGATGTCATTTTCATGCGCTTATTGCAAAAAAAAGATACCAATGTGGCTGGAAATGAAAAAAATACAATGCGATTTACATCACTATGGTTTTATTATTTACCCAAATAAAATTATACCCCGAATCCCGCGTGATGACAAATTATATGTATTGCCATAAAGTATACTTAATTAATCGCAGGTTTTATTATTACGCAAACAAATCGTGAAAAGCACGTGTGTTTAATATAAGGAAGTATAAACGTAGGTAATAAAACCCACATAACCGGCAAGTAAGATGGAAATGAAATTATTATACTTAATGTGTTGCTGTGAGGACTTAAATGTGTTTGTTTAGGGTTCAATTTTAATCAATACCTTAACCGGGGATTAAATAACATTTAAATTTAAATTAAGGAAAAAATGTCAAAAGTAGATTTATTAGTCAGTATGTTTTTTTTTCATAATTGTTGCATTTTCGTTTTTTGATGCAAATATAATTTTAATCACTGTCATTTAAATTTATTAATTTTTTCATTAATTAATTGATTATCAAGCAAAGCTTCTGTTGTAAAACCTTAATTTACTATAATCACATTAGAATTAGGCACTCGAATAATTTTTAATATATAGTAAAGTGGGTAAAGAGAACTAGACCAAGTTCCCAGAAGCGAGCGCTTGTAGATGACCATATGTTGTAAAAAAATATAGATAATTATATGTTGATTTGTCTGTTCCGATATATCAGGAGGATCCACTTTCTTTGCAATATTAAAAATTAAGATTTGGAAATAACAATTGCACAATAATGTGACACTTTGAAATTCTTAAGCATACAAACGAAATAATGATAGTAATTTTAAATTTTTGGAAGTTAAACCTATTAGAAATATCTCACGTCAATTGAATTTCAGTGTAGCTGCAATCATAATACCGATTATAATCGTATGTAACATCTCTCAATAGCTGATACTAAAAAAAATAATATTTTTTCTTGAAACTGCACACAATTTGTACCTTCCTATTGATTATAATTTAAAATGTATAATAGTATAGATAAATGTATCTATTATGATCATGTAACACGATAAAAAGCAGAATGTAAACTTTAATAATACATAATATCATCTTTAAAGCGATATTAATTTCTCGTTTTTCTCGAGGATACAATAAGTTTAAAGCATTTAAATATATGTATATAATCAAGAACGAACAGTAACGATAATTTACTAGGAAAAAGTCCTAATTATAATTGTGTTGAAATAAAAGCCTTAGACGAAACCCGAAGCGGAAAAAATTCGTATATTTCTTGAATTATATCTCTAATCATTCCAAAAATTCACAATTTCCTCATTTACGTCGGAAATAATAATGAAAACCTAAATGGCACGCAGTTATTTGCAGCAGCCCAATTTAACTTTTTACGACGAATAATGATCCACGTAAACGATGTATTGTTATTGTTATAACTTTATATTATAACGCACAAACTTTTATATTGCAATAGAAATAAATTTTTGTTTCAGATATTGTTCTAATGAGTTTTATATCAGTAATTAATAGTTACCTATAGAATTTCAATAGTTCAATAGTATCTGTGTTGCATATCTAATATTTTTAAATTAAGTGTTATTTGAGACGTAAGAAGGTTCTGGTTATATTTAAAATCATGTCTAAGAAGATGATCTATGACCCATTACTAGGACGTAAATACCTATTTGATGTTTTTACCTAAACTCTTGTTATGTTACATCGTTTAGTTAACCACCGAGAAATATTGTTCTTGGCAATATGACGTAGACTTATTTTATAGGGTGCCGCGTTTCAATCAGTTTTATAGCCACGTGGGTTGATGTCCTTTCCCTAGATATATAAGTGACAACACTCCAGGGGTTATAAACTGGGGAAAATATTTTTAGGAAATTGTTTTACTATAAAGTAATGTATGGAAGTGAATGCTGGGCCGTCAAGAAGAAGGATGAAAATAGATTGTATACGAATGAAATGAGACTGTTACGATGGATGTGTGGTGTTGTAACGTGTTATTTTTTACTATTGTTTTCAGCACAATTTAATCATCAAAATGCTTTTAATTTCATTATTAATTTACAAATTTAATTCTTGTTTACATGTCCTATTAGGATTTTGTGACAGATATTTATTTTTTTTGTTAACCTTTTAAGTGAAAGTAAGAGTGAAGGGATCGGAACCTGTACAGCCTCAGCATAAGTGCAATTTTTTTGTCTTAAATATATTTAATAAATTTTACTTATAACAAGATGGACATAGGGACAAAACATTTAGTTTCTGTATTCATTTAATCAGCATACAGATGGTGTTGAGTCTGTGATAGGAGTTTTAGTTGGAATTGTAATTTAGAACTTAAATTTCAATATACAGATCTATGGTTGTAGAGATTTGATAGGGTGAAGCCATAGACTGTAATAGTAAACCTTATCATATTTTCATAACTAATATATACCTAATATCTATTAGGAGTTTACTTAAAACAAATTCTTTTGTTTTGGTTTATTAAAAGAAGTTTTCGTTTCTTTCTCCTTGTTGGACAATTCCGCCTTTTCTTCACTCTGTGATACTTCAATTCGGAACGGGACGGCTTGATCTATGGTGATCCCTCCGTGGCTATTTATTGGCTATTTCGAGTCTTGGCTGTCATTTTGACGTCGGCGAGGAGGACGCGAGGATGGGTCTTTCGGCGTTTCTCTCCTGGCGGATGTGCCGCTTTAGGCCATCATGAAGACAACTAATAGTTCTTCTTTTCATTATCTTTTCTTTTAATATTTTTTAATAACGGCTTAATGCCTTAATAGTTCGTCCTGCAATCCCAGATAATGGTGAGTTGTATTTTTTCTTTTGTTCAACTTTAAAGATTTCCCCACATGTTCGTGGGATAGAAATTAAATCTTTTATACATTGTTGTAGGGTTCACGGTATACCTCGGAATCACCTTAAATATAGGGCGTTTGGGCCGTTTCATCCCAACGTGACTTCATGCACCCAGCCATGCGGTGATGTAGGTTGTCTTACTTATCAACGGAAATCCCTGCCATCACCGATGGAATCTCAACGTATAAGGTGACCTCTTACCATTCTTACTGTTTTGCGTGTGTGAACCACCGTATTTTGGAGAATTAATTTTTTCTGACATTGTGACATTCACCTTGGGTGACGAATGGAGGATGGCTCAGCTCAACACTTACTGAACTTGAAGTGTAATGTGTGCAAATACCGTGCCCATTGAATGGGGACGATTATATATATATATTATATACTTTCTTTTTTTGATCTGTGTATAAATGTTTTAATTTAAAATGTAATTATAAACTTACATATATAAACATCTTTGTTTAATTTTATCACCTAACCATTTGAAGGTCTGTTTGTATCTATGTGGAGGCGCCCATATCATTAATCCTAAATATCTACATATATCACCAGGTCGGTTCGATTCCGATAAGGATTATACCCACACCCTGATCTTAGCCGGCAAATTTCTTTTTTTCTTAAACTATCATAAATAAAACGCTACAATTGGCGCCCAACGTGGGGCCTGGAAGACTTCAAATGGTGGTGATTTAACTTTTGTTGTAATACAAATCTTAATACTTGTACTTAAAAATATACATCTAGAACAGATGTAATCATATGTAATAATAAGAATATTGTGTCTTAATTTCAAGCTTACCTAATTTAATCTAAATCACATACTTGTGTATTCTTAAGTGTTGTCTAGCTTACTTAATTTAATCTAAATCACATATTGTGTATTCTTAAGTGTTGTCTAGCTTACTTAATTTAGTCTAAATCACATACTTGTGTATCCTTAAGCGTGGACTAGCTTACTTAATTTAAACACATTTTCTGTGTAATATTATGTGTCATCTAGCTTACTTAATTTTAATCACCTTTATTGTTTAAACTTAAACTTTAATTTTTTATAATTAACTTACTTTTGTATTAAAACACAACTGTTATATTTTAATGTTTAACTATTTCATTGCATATTGTTAATCATGGACTTTATCACTGCAGGATGTTCTGTTGAGTATCTCTTGAAAGATGAATTGTTACACGAACTCAGTATCAGACATTTACCAGCTGAACCATCTTCCTCAACGGACGACCTAAGGAAGTTCCTCAGACACACAGTGAAATTAGCCCGACGGGGAAGCCTCAAATCCATTGACCAGTTTGGTGTTTGTGACCAGTCTAAGGAGGTGACAATATGTACTCCGAAGGTTTCAGACATTGAAAGAGATATCCCGGATGTTAGTTGTACTGAATCCCGTCTGTTGGGAAGGTTAGTGTCTCGTAGTAATTATATGTTGTGTAGGTTGTCAAGGGTAGTCAACCCTAATCCAGATATAGTGGTACTCAAGTCTTTGATTTCAATATTGATGCGTCTCGAAGGTGAATCCCTGTCAAATTATGAAACTTAATTTCTTTTAAATAAATATCTTTGACTGAGAACTCAGTCATGTTCTCAGGTTTATTAAATGTCAACTTCATCTCAAATATTAACCTGCTTGGTAACTAATTTTGAATTAATTATTACACTGACATATGTAATTAAAGTGTAATGCTAAATTTGCATCTATGTAATGCACTTCTATTAAAATAAAAAGGTTTGTTGCAACAAATGTATTTATTGATCTTTATTCATCTGAATGAATATAAACTGGTTTACACATTATTAACAATATGTATGGTGTGTTACCATTATAAACTTCCTCTAGTAGGAAATCTTCTAATATGGAATTATGCATATTTTTGCTTAATTTTCATTAATAATAACTACCAACTGTACACATTATTATCTGTATATGTTGTGAGTATTATTTAATTCAACACATAGTTGTTGACTTTGTTGCATCTATGAAATGCACTTCTTTAAAATAAATGGTTTGTTGTAACAAATGTATTTATTAATCTTTATTCATCTGAATGAATATAAACTGGTTTGCACATTATTAACAATATGTATGGTGTGTGACGATGATAAACTTCCACAAGCAGGGAATTTTCCAATATGTAATTATGCATATTTTTGCCAAATTTTTATTAATAATAACTAACAACGGTACACATTAGTATCTGTATTTGTTGTGAGTATTAATTAATTGAATTCATAATTGTTGACTTTAACTTCCTGACACACTTAGTGAAGAGGCGCTGATGTCAGTGACCTTTATTATTCTTTTACAAGCTGATGGATTGTAGCTTGTATCTGATATCTTATGCTTTGATTTCTTACTCAATTTTTTATTGCATAGAGTAATATATAAATATATGAAATGTCTTGTTGATTTGGGATTTCATCTCTCTTGTTTTCTTACGCATGGGGTGCCTAAGTATATTTATGTTGATAATGGCCCTCAATTTGTTTCTAAAGAATTTAAGGAATTAATAATTAAATATAAAGTTCCACACTTATTTTATAATCCAGTTTATCATCCCCAGACTAACCAGACGGAGCGTGTGAACCGTGAAATTGTTAGATCTCTTGCATCATATGTGCGTTCTGATCATAGAAATTGGGATAAGAACGTAGCTGAGGTGCAATGTGCTCTCAATACTGTAATCCATGATGGTACTAAATTCACCCCTTTCTTTTTGTCACATGGTAGGGAGATGATCCTGGATGGTTCACTTTATAATTTGGATTATCCTGTAGATTCTGAAAAGATTATGGTAGACAACACTTATAAATTTTCTGATTCTCTTAAAGACTTAAATACAATATTTAATAAGGTAAGGGTCAATCTTAAAAATTCACATATAAAAAATTCTCATTATTATAATTTGCGAAGGCGTCATGTCGAACTTCAAGTAGGGCAAATAGTTTTTAAAAGATGCTTTCCTCTTTCTAATGCAGCCAAACACTTCTCTGCTAAGCTAGCCCCCAAGTTCGAAAAATGTGTCATCACAGAGAAACATTCTCCTGTGGTTTTCACCCTGAAAACAGTAGAAGGTAAACCCTTAGGCCGCTGGCACATAAAAGATATAGTCAGACCAGGCGAATGTCCTACTGACTTAATAATTTAAAATAATTTCTTTAAAGTGTGTTATCAAAATGTATTTCCTTTCATGACTCTTTGAGCATTCCTTAATAATATTTATTTAGATTAATCTTAATATTTATACACTTTGAAAATGATAAACACATTAACTATTACTATGTTAAGTGTCTTGGGTAGATACTCCAAGCACTTTAAAACACTTACTTTTCATTAAAATAAGCCTGTATTGTTCAATGAATACTTTCATATGAGTTGAAGCCAATAAGTCTGTATTTATCTGCAGCATAAACATTTTTGTTTGGGCAACAACTTTAAAAGTTGAATAGTACATGTAGTAACCTTTAAGTGTTAGGTCTTTCTTTTTCTTACTTTCCTAACACTAATCTATTTGTTCATAAATACTTAATACACCTATGTTTCTACACATTGAGTGTATTCAGCCTTGTATTAATTAATGAATACTTTCCTTTGAGTTGAAGCCATTTAAGTCTGTAATTATTTTGCAGCACTGAGCGTTCTTGTTCATTTTGTCTAGGCGACAACTTATAAAAAGTTAATAATACATGTAGCTGCCTTGATGGGTTAGACCATTCTTTTTGATCTTTCTTGATAATAATATACTTATTAGTTTGTACTTAAATTACATACTAGAAATCTTATTCTCACATATCTGAAAACTTAATATGTAGTTGACCTACATTAATTGTCCTACTTTACAAGACAAACCAATATAGAATTTGCTTTACTTGTAATGATGTTCTATTATAGTATAAAATAAAGTGGATGATGTTGAAGTATTTTTGAAATTAGGAAGTTTAAGATTAGTTATTTTAACATGATAGTATTTACACATTGGATGTACTAGTGTGTATTATGAGTTCATTGACATTGAGTGATTTCCTAGTTTGCTTTTTGAGTTCTTTTGTTAAATAGCAAGAGTGATGTTATAGAAGTAACTATCATCAGTACAGTCAGCCACAAAAATACTCTTTACACTTCGTATTTTTTACGAATTATTTTATTTAAAAATTTTTAATTTTTAAATAAAATAATTCTTTTCCCACCTGGAACGGTACTGTAACGTGTTATTTTTTACTATTGTTTTCAGCACAATTTAATCATCAAAATGCTTTTAATTTCATTATTAATTTACAAATTTAATTCTTGTTTACATGTCCTATTAGGATTTTGTGACAGATATTTATTTTTTTTGTTAACCTTTTAAGTGAAAGTAAGAGTGAAGGGATCGGAACCTGTACAGCCTCAGCATAAGTGCAATTTTTTTGTCTTAATTTATATTTAATAAATTTTACTTATAACAAGATGGACATAGGGACAAAACATTTAGTTTCTGTATTCATTTAATCAGCATACAGATGGTGTTGAGTCTGTGATAGGAGTTTTAGTTGGAATTGTAATTTAGAACTTAAATTTCAATATACAGATCTATGGTTGTAGAGATTTGATAGGGTGAAGCCATAGACTGTAATAGTAAACCTTAACATATTTTCATAACTAATATATACCTAATATCTATTAGGAGTTTACTTAAAACAAATTCTTTTGTTTTGGTTTATTAAAAGAAGTTTTCGTTTCTTTCTCCTTGTTGGACAATTCCGCCTTTTCTTCACTCTGTGATACTTCAAATTCGGAACGGGACGGCTTGATCTATGGTGATTCCTCCGTGGCTATTTATTGGCTATTTCGAGTCTTGGCTGTCATTTTGACGTCGGCGAGGAGGACGCGAGGATGGGTCTTTCGGCGTTCCTCTCCTGGCGGATGTGCCGCTTTAGGCCATCATGAAGACAAACTAATAGTTCTTGTTTTCATTATCTTTTCTTTTACTATTTTTTAATAACGGCTTAATGCCTTAACTAGTTCGTCCTGCAATCCCAGATAATGGTGAGTTGTATTTTTTCTTTTGTTCAACTATTAAAGATTTCCCCACATGTTCGTGGGATAGAAATTAAATCTTTTATACATTGTTGTAGGGTTCACGGTATACCTCGGAATCACCTTAAATATAGGGCGTTTGGGCCGTTTCATCCCAACGTGACTTCATGCACCCAGCCATGCGGTGATGTAGGTTGTCTTACTTATCAACGGAAATCCCTGCCATCACCGATGGAATCTCAACGTATAAGGTGACCTCTTACCATTCTTACTGTTTTGCGTGTGTGAACCACCGTATTTTGGAGAAATTATTTTTTCTGATATTGTGACATTCACATTGGGTGACGAATGGAGGATGGCTCAGCTCAACACTTACTGAACTTAAAGTGTAATGTGTGCAAATACCGTGCCCATGGAATGGGGGACGATTATATATATATATATATACTTTCTTTTTTTGATCTGTGTATAAATGTTTTAATTTAAAATGTAATTATAAACTTACATATATAAACCTATTTGTTTAATTTTATCACCTAACCATTTGAAGGTCTGTTTGCATCTATGTGGAGGCGCCCATATCATTAATCCTAAATATCTACATATATCACCAGGTCGGTTCGATTCCGATAAGGATTATAACCCACACCCTGATCTTAGCCGGCAAATTTCTTTTTTTCTTAAACTATCATAAATAAAACGCTACAGTGTGACAAGGATGGATAAGATAAGGAATGAATATATAACAGGAAGTCTGAAAGTAGAAAAAGTGAGAGGAAGTAGATTAGATATAAGAATGAAAGGAGTAAGCATGGAAATGTCGGCTGATAGAGAGGAATGGAAGAAAAAGATCTACTGCGCCGACCCCAGATAATGGGAAATGGGCAAGAGGATGATGATGAGTTTCCCTATAAAGTAATAATAAAGTAAGTTTATTATAAAGATTTCTAAATTATTATTATCACACGAGAACAAAGGGCCTTTTAGATTTTCTTGCTGGAAGGCTCTTTTAACTTTCGAAAATATCTTTTTGACCTTACGTATCTATAGGAACACGAAGCAAAATCTTGGGACTCGTGATGCCATTATTTTATAATTAAAATCTGTGTTCTTATAGTCAACGATTTCATGAATTATAAGGCTTCCAGGCTACTTCTATATTACTTGACCATTTTGACCACATTGCACAAGCATAGATGCAATGGTATAGGTCCTGAGATTATGTTTACCTAAACTGAAAAACATATCTTGAAAGTAGCACCAAGTTTTGTTGTTAAATTTTGTACTGTATTCGCGAAAATATACTAAAAAAATAAATTTTATGCCTTTAAAGTATAAGTTAGTTTTATGTCATTAGAGATGTATGTAAAATTTTTTATGAATTTAGCGTGGTACCAAAATTCTTATAAATCTTCATACAAAAGGGTAATTTGATAGGTAGCCTAATATAGTAATGGCAGTCGAAGAAGTTGGCCTTAAAAAAACTTAGCTTTTAGGTGACTTCCAATTGACAACAATTAAAACAAGTCGACAATAATCCTATGCTGTTTTTTTCTAGTACAAAGTCTCGTCTGCTTGGCTTGCCTTAGCACTAATGATTTAGTTTCTACGACTTTTAAGAGACAGGTCGAAATCCTAATTGAATAATATTATCTGCATATTAGCTTTAGGCTTCATGCAAAAATTCAATGCAATAGGAAATTTTCGTCGTTGAAATGTAAAAAAGTTGAAATGTAATCTATCAATATGCAGCACTTACAAATTAATTCTATATTTATTTAAGCTCTACAATGTCATCACAATTCTAGAATTCTGTTGTAACTCTTTAAATTTATTGTAACTTTATTACTACTGCCAATGTTGTATCATATTTTCTATTATTTTCACATGGAATAAAGAAAGCTTTATTTTTATTATTATCTACATATTAACATAAAGCTTCATTTAATTTAACAATTTCTAATGACTTCTAAAGTCTACAAACAAGTCGTTTCTGTACTTTTGATGAATGGTGAGGGACAATTTCAAATGAAAAGTAATTTCAAGTAAACATATATTACAAATATAAATATGTCTAATTATAAGTAAATATAAGCGGAATTTTTGTTTGCTATGTAATTTGTAACCACTTTGTAAAAATCTTAACAATCTACTGTTAGCGATATATGTTGTATGTATAAATCTTGTATTGCATATGTTTGTTGCGGAATTCCTCCGAATCAGCTTCATAGATTTATGCGAAATTTTTTGTGTTGTTGATTAGTATTAAAACAAAATAAAAAACTAGGATATCTTTTTATATCTATGATACGCTATCCTGAAAAGTTACTTTAAATTATAATGTTATTTCTTACTGGCCAATATGTGTAGAATCTCTTCGAGGGGCATTCATTATATGTTGGCTGATGTTTTCTATTTTCTTTGGTCTTAATCGATATGATAAATGATGTGCCAAAAATTCCAAAATACAAGTTTTCCGTAATTAAAGGAAATAGATGATGCTCGCTTCCACTTATTTCCTTCACCTAATGAATTACGTATAACATGTTTGTAATAACTTTTCTTCATATGGAATAGTCAGGGAAAGGGACTAAATCCGTCCATCATATTGTTTTTGAGACATTCAATCTGCATACATGTTCATCCATAGAATAAACTTTTTATACAGTCTCGAGATATGAGTAAATACGTATCAAGGAAATGTAAATATGAAAAACAAACAACAGAAAATGTATGCATAACAAATGGAAATGGATTTGGGTATGACACTTCGCGGTCGGATCCGGCAGAATCAACTTAAGCCCGAGAATTTTCAAGAAATTATAAGTAAGCTTCGATATAATACGTGTGGAGTGGGCTTTACTAAGTTGCTACTTATTGTGCTCGCTTCCGTTGTGGCGACCTACTTTTTAAGAAATCCTTTTGAAAACATCATATCTCATAAATAAATGATAGATAATAAACTAAGAAGTTATCGTATAATTCTTTCGTATATTTAGGCTAATTTCTTTATTTTAAACAACATAATGTAGTAATTTATGTCGCATAATATTTTGAAAGTTTATTAAATTAATAAATAAATTATACATTGGGCCATACACACTGTGGGTATTCCTCCAGAGTACTATCTATACGCGTGCTAGACATAACTTTATCGCAGCATCCTTCCTCATTAAAAACGGATTGTTTCTCCAATTCTGAACCAGATGTTAACACTCATTCGGTGAAAAATAATGTAAAATAAGCAGAAGCTATCTTCTGCTATCACTGCCCATCTGATGCTTCTGGTGCTGCTGCTGCTTA